>CM055118.1:624234389-625584389 GCA_029206835.1 Rana muscosa
CTTTGAGCAAAGCATGTAAATTTGGGAGAGACTTGTGAGGTCTGGTCAGAGTCAGCAAAATATCATCCGCAAACAATGGTAGTTTATATTCGTTATGACGCAGGGAGATTCCACGAATATCAGGGTGGATGCGGATGGCTAACGCTAGGGGTTCCAGACAGAGAATAAAAAGTAGAGGGGATAACACTCAAGGAAAAGGACAGGGATAAAAAGGAAGATAGCTGGACATGGGAAGAGGGTTGGGAATATAAAGCATGCAGTGCTGCCATAAAGGGGCCATTGAAACCATAGTTAGAGAGTGTGGCGAACATAAAGGGCCAACTGAGCCTATCAAAGGCTTTCTGTGGGTTGAGGCTCAATATCAGAGCTGGGCGAGTTGTTCTATTCAATAAGTCTGAGGTCTATGGTGCATCTTGTGTTATAGCCAGCATGTCTGGCTGTTACAAAACCTACTTGATCTTTATGTACAAGTCTTGGTATTAGATGGGAGAGTCAGTTCGCCAAAATTTTGGTAAATATCTTGTAATCAAAATTAAGTAAAGCTATGGGCCTATAATTGTCAGGAAGGGAGGGGTCTTTACCAGGTTTTGGGATTACCGAGATATGTGCATGAAGGAATTGGGGGTGAGGTGTTGTACCTTGAAGTAAGGAGGCAAAAAGAGAAAGCAAATGTGGGCTTAGAATTGGCAAAAAGGTTTTATAATATGAGTAATGCAGGCCATCTGGGCCAGGAGATTTTTGAGTAGGGAGGTTTTTGACCACCTCAGCTAGTTTCTCAGGGGTGATTGCGGAGTTCAGGGATAAAAGGTGTTCAGGGGAGAGTGTAGGTAAGTGTAGTGAGCCAAAGAGAGTCAAATTTCTCCTGTGTAAAATTATAGTTAGGGTCAGTTTGTAAGCAGTTATATAATTTACAATAGAATTCTCCAAAATCCTTGGACATGGTGAGAGGGCAGTAAGTTGGGGTGCCATCTGTTTGTCCGAGAAAATCTGGGGATGAGAGAAATGGACAGGGTTTCAACTTATTCACTAACATTCTGTGCGGTTTATTGGAATATTCATAGAATTTCAGTTTGGACCACAGGAGGGATTTGTCAATCTTTTTCATATCTAATGATCTGAGTTGATTTTGTAGGAAAATAACGGCCCGGAGCCCAGCCACCGTGGGGGAAGACAGCAAGAGTTTCTCAGCTTTACAGAGTTTCGATAAGATAGAGGAGCGCTGAAATGCAGCATCTTTTTTCAAGCGAGAACCGGTAGCTATGCAATGTCCCCGAAAGACGGCTTCATGGGCTTCCCATAGGGTGAGGGGTCCTGTGACTGTATTCACATTAAGTTGGAAATATTCCACTAGGCTGTTAGACAAAAGATCTGTAGTTTCAGGGATATGGAGAAAGGTCTCATTAAGGCGCCAATGACAATTTCTGGGAGAGGCAGAAGAGAGAGCAATATCTAGTTGCACAGAGGAGTGATCTGACCAAGTTATGGGGTTAATTTCAGAGGAGACCATGGACGTCAAAAGGGGTGAGGAAATAAAGAAGTGGTCTAGTCTAGAGTAAAGTTTTTGTGGATGTGAATAGAATGTGTATTGTTTGTGTGTGGGGTGTTTAATCCTCCAAATGTTCAGGAGGTTTCTAGCGTTAATAAGTTTGCGGAAGGATTTGGAGAGGCGGTCAGACGTAGATGCAGTTGTGGATGGGAACAATACGTGTCTATCTTTGCTGGGTGACATGGTCATATTGAAATCTCCGCCTATCACTAGAAAGGGTTGTGAAAATTTGTCCAGGGTATCAAACATTTTAGTGAGGAAATGGATCTGACCAGAATTAGGGGCATAAACATTAACTATAGTAAGGGATTGGGTGAGGAATGAGCAATCTAGGATAATAAATCTGCCCTGGGGGTCCAAGTGGGAGGATTTGACTCTTAAAGGGCATGAGCGACTAATTAAAATCGCTACACCTGCTTTCCCAGATGGATCAGAAGCCATGAAAGATGTCGGGAAATGTTTGCTAGCAAATTTAAGGGATCCCCCGGGCGGAAATAAGTCTCCTGGACCAAAATTACATCAGCTTTGGATGCTTTAAACTCTTTCAAAGCCAGCCATCTCTTTTGAATAGAGTTTAAACCTTTTACATTACAAGTGAAAAACTTTAACGCCATAACAGTTCTACCTGATGGATAAGCATAAGATAAGCTACAAAACATACATTAAACAGGAGATTCCATGGTGCAAGGGTCATGTAATAGATAAGAAAGAACAACATTTAGTATAGCAGTAACATTGTAACAAGAAAATAACCAGTCTATAAAGTGTAGCAGCCTCAGGTCAGGGAAAAAAGGACCTAAGGGATAAAAAAACAAATTAAAAAATAAATAAAAATAAAAAACGAAAAAATTAACAGAAACATGAAGATTTTTTCCTTAATCAGAAAGAGGCCTGGAAGACCGAGCGTCTCCAGGAAACCCAAGTCTGAGCCTGGGACTGGGAAGGGGAGCATGAGGACCGCCAAAAATGGAGGGGACGGCCCCCCATCACTTTCCAAAGCATCAAGGTCTAGACCATAAATTGGAAACAGTGGGAACAAACTAATACCTGGTCCAGGGTGTTAAAAAAAAACAAACAGGCAACACACCCCATGGGCAAGGGGGTGAACAGGCCCACCTGGAAAGAGGTGGGTCAGACAGGGACATCAAAGAGCCATGTAAAATTGGTAACCAAGGCCGCAGCCACGTGTGTGGATCTTCAGGTTGGGAATCTAGAAGAAGGGCGCCTCTGGGGTGTGAAGTTGGATTTAAATGGCTTCTGCCGCACCGGGGTCCAGATGCGGCCTGGAGCTGTCGGCGGTTTAGGAGTAGCAGGAAGCGGCACAGGATCTTCATCAGGGAGAGGTGGTAGGCCTAAGTTGTGTAGGAAATTGTCACTTTCATGGAGATCATGTAGAGAGTACTGAATGCCGTCACGGGATGCAGAGAGGCGAAATGGGAACCCCCAATGATACATGACCTTGTGAGCCTGGAGATGAAGTGTCAGCGGGCGTAGATTTCTTCGTCTGGCTAGTGTGATAGGTGAGAGATCACTAAAGATCTGGATCTTGGATCCTTTAAAATCTAGCCTAGATTGATTGCAGGTGGCGATGGTGAGTGCCTCTTTACTGTCGTAGTAGTGGAATCTAACGATCACATCCCTCGGGTTGGCTCCAGCAGGGGGTTTAGGGGCAAGGGATCTGTGAGCTCTGTCCAGACGCCAGTCAATATCAGGGATGTTAGGGGCCACCACATTAAACAGACTTAGAAGATAAGAGCGGAGGTCTCTGTCTTCCACTGCTTCAGGAATACCTCTGATTCACAGGTTCTGTCTGTGTTCCCTATTTTCGAGGTCCTCCTGTTGTGCTTGGAGCTAAATGATTGAGTGTTTCATGGTGGCATTGTCCTCCTCAAGGACTTGAACATGCTGTACTAGTTTGTTGAACTTAGATTTCAGGGTGTCCGTGCGTTCTCCTAATTGGCCTATTTCTCCCCTTAGTTCTTTGGCAAGTTTACCCACCTCCTGGGCAATGTTATGTGTAATTGCTTGGAGTAAAGATTGTAGTTTAGCATCAAGTATGTCTGTAGTTAATGGGGGGGGGGTGACCCCTGTACAGGTGTGGGGATAACATCAAAGAGAGTACCTGTCATAGGCTCAGAGCGTTCCGGAGGGTCTGGCACGTCATTCTGGGGTCCCGGACTTACACGTCTGCCACATTCAGGGGCCACGCATGCACCCGGCCAGGTGGGTTTGGAGTTAGCACAGAGGGCGAGTTGGGCACTGGGGTAGCTTGGAGTTCAGGAGCAGCAAGATGGTCACCACATGTGTTAACAGAGATTTTTCTGTAGGAGCTGCGGATATAGGTTAGAAGTCCGAGGAACTCTCTGTGCCTAGTGAGGAGGGAGCTATGAGTCAGGGGGGTTGGAATCAGGTGTAAACAGGGATTCCGGAGATTCGAAGCCCCAGGGTATCACAGCTGGTGCTTACAGGCAGTCTCTGCAGGGCAACAAAACAATACTCCTGCGCTCTGATGTCTTGGTGTATGCGGGGCGTGTCGATCATTCCTCAGTAAACAGGCAACACTTTAGGAATCTTGCAGCCCTCCTCAGAACTATGGGTGTTCATACAACTGTAAAAATTCAAAGAGAAGGGCTACGAGGAAGGACATATAGAGGAAGCCTTCCAAAAATTTCTACACTTGTATGGAGATATTGATGAAATAAAAACGAAACGGGAGAAAAATGAACCAGCGCAAACAAGGTTCTGCACGAGGTACAATAATAAAGTACCGACGATCCAAAAGATCTTCAAGAAGAACTGGAAAATTCTGGAATCAGATCCCTTTCTGAGTCTCCCGCCCCATCCCAATTTGGTATTTAGGAGACCGAGAGATTTGCGAAATACGATTGCCCCAAGTAGGGTCAAAAAGAACAACAAGAACAAAGGACTGAATAACACCTGGACCACTATCTTTGACCAGAAAGGTTCCTATAGATGTGGAAGTGGCATTTGCGGCAATTGTACACATATGTGCCACAGGAAGAAAGAGGTGATTGGAGTAGATGGGAGAAGTCATAAGATCAGACAGTTTATTAACTGTGGTACCCCATTTATCATCTATGGTCTAATCTGCCCTTGTGGCCTTATGTACATTGGCCGTACATGTCGACCAATGAGAACCAGGATGAACGAACACAGGAGTAGCATCACCACGGAAAAGGACAAGTGTTCAGTTCCGAGACATTTCAAGGAACTACATGACAGTAGCATAGATGGTCTGAAGGTTTTTGGCATAGAAGCTATACCTAGCAATTTAGATAGTGGCAAGAAATATCAGATTTTATGTAAGAGAGAAGCTTTCTGGATCTTCACCTTGGGGACTTTGGCCCTGCAGGGCCTCAACGAGGGAATTGAACTTCACACCATTAGTACAAGTTGATTGGTCGTGCATGCCAGGGTACATAAAGAGAATATTTCTAGTAGGCTTAGGATTTAGAAGAGAGAGTTTTAAGGCTTTTTGGGTCCTTTGGGGTTTATATTTAATATTGGGAACATGATTATTATTGTTGATAATAATTAATAATAATAATTTGTTTTCTTTTTTGTTTATCATTTTTGCAATGCTATAATGCACATCATATTTACAGCTGGTTTATTCAGGTTCATGTGACATCTTCTGGACCTACTAGGGTCCACGCCACTGGCACCCTACACTATGTGGGTGCTTCTTGGTAGAGTGTAGTTCAAGGGTTGCTTGTTCAACTCCATTAATAATATTTATACGGCGTGGTTCATTTGGTAGGTCCAGCGTACAGTGGGTCCATCATGTATCATCTGTGGGAGTGTTTTGCATAAGTACATGTGGGGAGAGATTTACGTGTATCCCTTTTCCTCACGGCAAATAATTGTGGGGCAGTGGGGATAAATGGGACCTTTGTCCCACGAAGTTATTTTATCCATGGAGATAGTCCATCAATGTTGTTTCCCACAAATTCACTTTGGTGATGGGGGAATGTTTTTGGCAAAGAAACCAGGTAGGAGTTTTCCTATGTACTAGACCCACTGTACGTATCTGTGGATCCTTTGTATGGGTGTGCATGTGCGTGTGTGCATGGAGGAGGCTCCTCTCTCCCCCCCCCTTTTTTTTTTTTCTCCTTGTCATTGGACAGGCCTCCTTTACACTCCGCCCCTAAGAGTGATAGGAGGAGCGGGTGTGTACACTGTGGTTTCACCGGAAATTGCGGGTGGAACGCAAACACACCCGCACTTCCAGTTTAGCATCCAGATCGAGGCCTGGTATTTGCCTAATCAGGCTGTGCTATAGACAAACAGGGACGCGACCGGAAGTGCGGGTAGACACGCTAGTGACACCCACACCTCTAGGCAATTGCGACCCATTCCATGCTTTGGACAAGCCTCCTCTGCACTCCGCCCCTAGGAGTGATAGGAGGGGCGAGCGCATTCACTGTAGTGCTACCGGAAGTTGCGGGTGGAACGCAAACACACCCGCACTTCCGACTCGGCATCCAGATCGAGGCCTGGCATTCGCCCAATCAGGCCGCACCACTGACAAACAGGAAGTGCGGGTGGAAAAGTTTGTAACACCCGCACTTCTAGTCCAAAGCTCCGAATGTGCCTCTCTCCCTTAATAGAAGGTTAGGTATAGGATGCAGTGAGTGGAATCCTAGATGCATCTCTCCCACTGGCAGATCATTGGACACCTTTGCATCTACTGTTGGCCCCTGCTGCATACGGTAAGCGGTTCGTTCGGGCACAATTAGATGCTTGTTACATATCTGTTGTATACTACTAGCCTACCTGGTCACCCTGTGATGCGGGATCAGTGGGGGTTTGGGTACAAGTTTGCTAGGAGTATTTTGATCATTAGTGGCACACTGGTCCTTTGAATTTGAACCTCTATCCTCCACCACTATTTTATATGTATCTATGATGTGAAATGATTTGTTTTACTCTAGTGCACAATTGGTGTCACATAGCATGTCGAATTATATTTAATTTCTGATTCACCCCTATGGGTTAATCATGAGACACACCTCTGGGGGTGGAGTTTGTAGGGGCGGGGCCTATTGGGATGGGGACGATGGGTCGGGGCCTCCTTGGTGGACATGAGTGTGTGTATATCTATATGTGTGGGGTTATCCATGAGAATAGGATACCACAAGCTGTGTAGGCTCTGAAGAAAGGGGTGCGCCCCGGAAACGCGTCAGCCGTCCAGCACATTTGAGGTACCATCTATCTCCCTGGTCATCGAGTTTTAACTTCAGTCGTCCTATGATTCAGGCTGGTCACTAGAAAAAGCTCATTTTAACGCTCTGCTTGTGAGTAGGACCATTGCTGTTTTTATACATTTTAATAAAGATTTTATCTGGTAATACACTAGGTCGGTGCGCCCTCCTGTTTTTTGTTTTTGTTCTTTTACAGTCTCTGCAGGGCAGCACACTAGGCCATGACAGGGGTGTGTAAAGCTGACTTGGCTGGTAAATGGGCATACAGGGTCCGAAGTCTGGGATTCAGCTGGCCCCGCCATGTCACACTTCCGCTTGATCGCGGATCAGGAAACAGCGGTGCTCCGGAGGCCGCACTAGGCCGCACTAGGCCGGACCAGGCCGTGGCCTCCACGAACGTCCCCAGCGGCCGGATGGGCCTCCGGAGTGTGCCAGGTAGGCGGATGGGAAGGCAGGTGAGGGTGGGTAACAGACTTTACCTCCAGTAGGACGGGATCTGCTTTCCTTGGGACGACACAGGCCTGGAAGATGGTGGCGGCCGTGGGAGTACAGGCGAGCAGGCTACCCCGGGCAGATCCACTGCACAGTACTGGCCCAGGACACTGCGGGGGACCCAGAGGAGCAGGCTGGCGGATATACCAGCTGAAATCAGGCCCTTGGATGTACAGATGGCGACAGATTAGGTATAGGGTGTCCGGAGCTCTCCACATCACAGTAACCTGCCTGGTGATATAGGGGGACACCAAATCCAACAGACGGTGAAAAACGGGGTCAATCATCCGGAGATAATTCCTGTAGTCATCAGGATTCTTCTCCTGGATTTCCCGCAGCAGAGGCATATGAGAGAATTGGTCCCGCTGCAGCAACCAACTCTTGGTCCATGAACTCCTGCTCACCCTGTTCATGGACTGAGCTTGGGTCAAAGAATTAACCGCAACACCAAGCGCATACGCAGCACGAGCTCTACGATGAGAACGTACTTCCAACATGGCTAGAAACCGGTCGGCTGGTCAGAACGAACTTAAACCGAACGCAAGTCCTATGAAGAACGACCTGAAAACCAGTAAATGAGCAGACAAGAGCACACTGAAAAACAGATATGACCTGACTACACGCACTGAAAGACAGATACGAACCCACAAGCACAAACTGAACACCAGAAAACGATCTGAAAAGCACGGAGGCTGAAAAGCGCGCATCGGCTAACACCAAACTTTTACTAACACGCGGTAACACGAAATCAGCAAAAGCAGCCCAACGGGTGGCGCCGTTGGATTTGAACTTCCCATTTATAGTGCCGTCGTACGTGTTGTACGTCACAGCGTTTTGGACGGTCGGCATTTTGTCTGGTGGTGTGTAGGCAAGACTGTTGAAAGTCAGCTTCATTGGAATTCCAACTGAAAAATCCATCGGATTTTATTTCATTGCATTAGTCTTTTGGACTAGGAATGAGAAAATAATTCAAAGTTTATCTCACTTGTTTCAGGCAACTCTGGTGATATCCAAGTGAAAAACCCTTTAGCCTTCTGCAGAAGCTTTATTCCTTTTCTGTATTACCAAATCCCCATTCTATTAATAGATTGAATAGCCTTAGTTCTAGCACCCAAGAGTTTTCAGATTTCCCTTACTGAATGGTATGAATTTTTATAACTGGATAATAGCAAATGGGATGTCATTCATTAGAAAGGGGAGTGAAAGCAATGATAGCAGAAGCAAAACATATTGCCTTCCTGAAAATACATTCTTGTGATGGCTCCCCTTGGACCAGTTCTAATATCGGAACCATTACTTCCAGCACTCATGCATTTTTAGCTACTTTTACTGAACAGACAAGTCACTTCCATTTGGAGTGTTAGAATGTAATTCTATAGGAGTGATGTGGAATTTAAAGCTGGATTCCATTCATGTGATGTCTACCCTGTGACCTTCCAATACCTGAACCAGTTTTTAATGCCTTTTCTGAATGTAGTAGAAACTTCCATGACCTTTTAAAAATGCATGATTGGAAACAGAACTCAATGTAATGTATAGAGAGTGTAGTGCTGCATTTTTGACTGATACAAACCATATCTCACTATACAGAAATGTGCATAATTATTTATATAAGAATCAGAATCAGAAAATGAAACGGAGTTGTAGCTCCCTCACATAAAAAATAAAATAAATTCACACCCAGCATAAAAACACTTAACCAAAAACAGCATACATACCATAGTAAATACACACTGTAACTCCCAATACATTTATTCCGCCAGACCCCTAGCATTCAAGAGCCGCACAGATCGAGGAAAGAAGTTATTCTGCAACCTGGTAGTACAAAAGCCAATACTTTTATACCGCCTACCAGATGGTAGCAATGTATGCAGAGCATTACCAGGATGTGAAGTGTCTTCCAATATATTAATAAATCTCAGAAGACATATCCCCCAATTCATTAATACATGGTAGACTAATGCCCCATACACACAATCGTTTTTCATGCCGTTAAAAATGCCATTTTAAAAAATGGCCATTAAAAATGATCGTGTGTAGGCTCCAGAGCATTTTTAACGACGTGAAAAACGGCCATTAAAAATTCCGGACATGCTCTCTTTTTTCACGTCGTTTTTCATGTCGTTTTTTTTAACGACGTGAAAAACGATAGTGTGTATGCTTTCACGACGTGAAAAAAAAACGCGCATGCTCAGAATCAAGTATGAGACGGGAGCGCTCGTTCTGGTAAAACTAGCGTTCGTAATGGAGATAGCACATTCATTACACAGTAACGGACTGAAAAGCGCGAATCGTCGCTCAACAAACTTTACTAACATGAAGGGTGGCGCCATTCGAACGGAACTTCCCCTTTATAGTGCCGCCATACGTGTTGAACGTCACTGCGCTTTGCTTGATCATTTTTTTTAATGATGGTGTGTACGCAAGGCAGGCTTGAGAGGAAACATGAAAAAAAACGAGGAGAAAAACGTCGGTTTAAAAAATGACAGTAAAAACGATCGTGTGTACGGGGCATT
Source organism: Rana muscosa (assembly GCA_029206835.1). Lineage (NCBI taxonomy): Eukaryota > Metazoa > Chordata > Amphibia > Anura > Ranidae > Rana > Rana muscosa. The sequence continues at coordinate 624,244,169 of CM055118.1, forward strand.
ATTCCTGCAATAATCTTCTGTGCAGTTTTTATTACCCTCTGCAGGGCATTTCTGTCATGGATTGTGCATAATCCTTGCCACAATGAAATGTGATACATTAGCACACTTTCAATGGCAGCTTTATAGAAGCTAAAAAGGACCCTGCCCTCAATAGCTTCCTTAAAATGTACAGTCTCTGATGAGCCTTGCCCACCAGATGGGATATATGTCCCATCCATGACAGGACTTCCCTAATTATTGTTCCCAGGAAGCGGAACTCCTCTACCCTCTCAACCTCCATCCCATTAACCTCCCTGGCGGTAATCCCGAGTGTGGCCCGGGATTAATTTTCAGTACCAAAAGCGGTAACCCAGAACCACACTCGGAATAGCCCTGTACAGTTACTTACCTTGTCCCTACGATCCCGCAATGTCCTCCTGCTGTGTCCTCTGGCCGATACATCTGTGTTCCGGGTTCTGCTCCCTGCGAGCACCGTGATGCATGGGGGCAGTGACCGGCAGCAACTTCAAAAAAGTACAAAACAAAACATACACACAGTACATTGTAATCTGTTAGGACTACATTACTGTATCAAACCGTTTCACCTCGGTTTTGTCCCTAGTGCTTTGTCCAATGACCTGCCTGCACTTTTACCATTCTTTCTGTGTGGAAACTTGAGAACGTCCATGGCATCCAAAAAGTATCCCTTGAGGTCAAAAGCAGTTTTAGACCAGCTAGAAAACAGTGATAGTGAATTAGAATCACTTGCAGATTGAGCGATAGTGATTTGTGTGGAAATTCGTCATCAGACACTGTAAGTGACGACAGCGACGATTCTGCGACTGAGCTCAATGATGTGCAAACTTGGTGCTCTATTGACTGTGGTATGAATCAGGCAGTTCCCCCAAGACTCCCATTTACTGGGGCATCTGGTATGGAAGTAGACGTTGAACACAACAACCCCTTGTCATACTTACAATTATTTCTGACCAATGAGGTTATTGAAAAAATAGTTACTGAGACAAAGGGGTACAAAGAGCAACAATTGGCTACTATGCATCGGAAGTTTCCAAGAAGCAGAAAGTGGGAACCAGTGACCAAAGATGACATTTGGAAATTTCTGGGCCTTATAATACTTCAGGGAGTGGTGGGGAAACCCCTGCAGAAGTGGTCTTGAACAACTAATAAATTACTTGCCATGCCATTTTTTGGCATGGTAATGTCAGAGCATAGATTTTCCCTGATCATGAAATATTTACACTTCGAAAACAATGAAGAATTTGATGAAACTACTCATACTGCACCAAAACTAAGGATAATTTGGACAGTGTCTCAAATTATTCTAAAGATTTTCCAACGGAGCTATGTGCCAGAAAGAGATATCAGCATAGATGAAAGTCCAATGGCTTACAAGGGAAGGCTCATCTGGGTATAATACAGTGGATCATCAACTGGCTACATTTGGAATTCAGTCATATACACTGGAAAAATAAACAAAATTCAATGCAAAATACAGCAACTATGGAATGGCAACATCTTCCGTTCTTCCACTCATTGAGCCATTGCTAAATCAGGGCTATTGTGTAACAACCGACAACTTTTATACGTCTCCTGAACTTTATGAGTTTCTTCTGCAAAACAAAACAGATGCCTATGGAACCGTTAGGGCTAACCGGCGCGACATCCTGCCAATGTTTGGCAATAAGAAGCTGCAGACTGGAGAAATATTTGCCTGGCAGAAAGGCAAAATGATGGCCCTGGAACAAGCTGCACATGCTCAGTTTGGTGTGTATTGCTCAAGAGGGGGGGCGTGGCCGCAAGATGGCGGAGTAGAGTAACACACACTTACTCGGAGCTCCCTACATCCACCCACCCGGCTGATCTGGAGCAGTAGAGTAAAGACTGTGAGATCTTTTTGATATCTTTGATATCCGCTTGCAGAACCCCCCAGGAACCCACTACTTTTGAAGGATTCCATTCCTGGGATGAAGAAAAGAGAAGGAAAAGTGAAAGTTAAAGCTGTGAAGGTAACTAACCTGATAGCCCAGGCACCGCAAACGGAGATTCCAAGATCTTTTCCTCCGACGCGAGCGGCAGCTGCTGCTCGTAATCGTGAGACGGAGAGCGGATCACGTGATTCGGGGACACCATCGGAGACGCAGTTGGAGCAGTGCACGCCAAACGAAAGGATTATATTGAGAGACTGGACTGAGGGACTTGACAGAGGCACAGAGGTACGTACAGAGGTACGCTGTATGTTAAAAGACAGGCTGTTTAGCAAAGAGAAGGATAAGTGTGCACGGGACGAGCAACATAAACTTGCAGTGAATACCCTGCCCATGAAAATTGTTACAACTGAGGTTTCTGTGGTTTCATCACAATGGAGCCTTTGGGATCCCAGGCCAACCAGGTGAGCTCTGATACACCGCCTCCATGTCCTGAAGCTCATTAATTAGATCTTAGGACATTGATACAAGCCCTCCCAACCCGTAAAGATCTACAGGCACTTCCAACTCGTGTGGATTTAGAGATGTTTGTTTCACGGGTGGAAGAAGATATGGAAGCTTTAGTCGCTCGGGTAGAGGAAATACATTGGAAAGATCTGGAAGTAATGAGGGGAGATATACAACAAATAACAGAATTAAAACAGGATGAGACATTGCTAGCTTCTTTAGAAAAATGTATCACTCAATTAGAACAGGTGCAAACGCATCACTCTGCTCAAACAAATGTGGTACAATTAAGGCTGGAGGAAATTGAGGATCGCAGCCATCGTAAGAACTTGAGGTTCAGGGGAATCCCAGAGTCAATTGAAAAAGAGAAATTAAGAGAGGCTATTCTGGCGATTTGCCTACAGATGGATACCCCTCCTCCCTCCCAGGCTTTTGAGTTTGAAAGAATTCATAGATCACTGGGGCCACGTTCAATGAATGTAAATAGACCTAGAGATGTGATATGTTGCTTCCATTGATACGCCCATAAGGAGATAAGTCGTAAAGCCTGGAAGGCAGGAGAAATTTTGTTTGAGGGATCCCAGATAAAAATTCTACCTGACCTTTCATGGGCCACCCTACAGCGTAGAGCAATGTTGCGCCCTCTTCTAGAGGGAATTAGGAAGTCTGGGGTGACTTATCGTTGGGGATACCCCTTTTCTCTTACTGTTAAGAAAAACATGCGGTTATTCCCTCTACGACAACTATCAGACCTACCAGACTTGTTTATGTTCCTGGAGATAGAGACACTGGAAATACCAGACTGGTTGCAACATATCCCAGGACCATCAAAGCGAAAAATACATTTATTAGAGACAAAGGGCCCACCAAATCAGAGAAATGGAGAAGAAGAAACATTAGGAAGCCCCTTTAAGGGTCAATGAAGTGAGCTGTAATTGCTTAGTATTTTGAACTAAGAACTTGCTTCTAGACTTAGCTTTTTGGGCGTTATCTATTCTTTGCTTTGTTATTTTTTAAACTCTGAGTTCCTCCCCCTCTCCCTCCCCTTTTTTTTTCTTTTGGATTCCCTCCCCTTTGTATCTTGTTGTACCCCTCTCCCTCTTCACTCCCTTTTGTATTTCCCCCTATATTTTTTCTGACGTAAGGTAGGCCGCCCCCTCATTAGCTTCTTTTTGGGTATTAACTTTATTTGTACTTAGGGAGATGGTATTGACCTATATGGGGATTATCATTTCACTTCACTCCTCCTCCTGTCCTCCATACCTGGTTACTTTTTATAGAAGACACTTTTTTTTAATTTATTTTTTATTGGATCATATGTCTCATAATAGAAATGAGACCTTATAACACAACACTTTTTTTTCTCCCCATATATATATTTATGCACATTATTTCACTGAAATAACATTAGGATATTGACCAGACACTCTTTTGACACATTAGACATTTTTTTTTTTTTAGATACAACTTACACTGGCGTTCTTCCCATATCCGCTGATGAAGTCCCGCCTACCGGGACGTAACGTGCGTACGGATGGGAAGTTCGTGACGTCACCCGCAGTTCATTCACAGTCTCACCAGACGCGCTGTTGTACCTCGGCACTGGTTTAGTGCCTTTTAAATGTAAGTGCACTACTTTCGTTTTTCATTAAATTGTTTTCTATTACGGAGAAACACTATGGTCTGCTTCTATATTTTCCACATGTAAACACTGCCCTATGAACTTAATACCTGGAAGTTTTTGAATGATCCTGATGTTATATGGAATTGATGACCCTAATCCTTTTGGGGAAGTTTACATCTTCATCTGCTTTGGATTAACCCGTAAGGGAAAGTTTTTCAGTGACCCTCTATAATTAAAGGGTCCATGTTGGAAGGTGAGCGGCCAATTTATCTGTTGGTGGAGGTCTCTCACTGTGTGTGTGTCTGTTACCACCTGCATGCAATCAAGAGTTCATGTGTCATCTATGAAGATCACGGGGATTATATACTGATTTACTGTGCTGTTTTTCTATCTTTGATATATGGACTTTTAAAGCGCTGCACTATTTATTTTTATGTTACACTGGATTAAGACAAACACAAATTTAGCACTGATTTGGATAGGAGGGGGGGGGGGATTGAGGAGGGGAGACTTGGGGTAGTAAGAGGGGTTTGGCGGAAGGAAGGGGAAATATTAGTGGAAGAAGATCCTTGCCATTGGTGTAGTGTATTAATATGCCAGTATTGGTTTTTTTGTTTTTTTATGTTTATGAGTTTTGGAGTCTCGGCTGAGACTTCGGGACTGAGTAGGGAGGAGGGTGGAGAACAGGAGAATTATGTTTGAAGCATGTTGGAGTTATAATATACTTATAATATATGTATAATACATGTTGAACATTAAATGATGTATGATATGAATAGAGGCGGGCTCAGAGATGCATAAATTAGGGATAGGACTTCTGAAGTAATGGAGTTGATGAAAATTTATTTATATACTGTTGTAATTGACTTATTTTATTTGACCTTGCTGTATGTGTATCTCTGGGTCAGCCTAAGGACATGTATATAGTTGGGAGAGAGGGGGGATGCGGTGAGGGGGGAGGAAGGTGGGAGATAGATAGGTAAAGGGGGTAAGTAAAGGAGATGGAAACTAGCCTCTTGGATATAATGCATATGAAACCAAATATGTAGATAGTCTGATGAGAGAAGTGGATATAGATAAAGAAAAAGGAAAATAAAAGGAAAAAAAAGAAGAAAAGAGACTATATGGATATATTTGATCTTGCATACTATTGTAATTTGTGATTGCTGCCGGGGGGGGGGGGTGGGGGAGGGCAGGCCGGGGTTCCTCAGCCTTCTAGGACCAGGCCCCTAATTAGGTAGTTCACCAACTGAAGCCAATTGAGTGGCTCAGTTAAAGGTGTGTCCCCATTGGGACTTAGGGGGAGTGGGTGTTTTTTTTTTTGGAAGGGAGGGGAGGGAGGGAGGGAGGGAGAGAGGGGAAGAGGAGAAGGGGGAGGGAAGGGGAGGGGAAGGGAGGGGAGGGAGAGAGGAGGGGGGAGAGGGGGAGAGATGGAGGGAGTGAAAATTACCTCCCTGAACGCCAAAGGACTCAAATGTCCCAGAAAAAAGAAGGATGCTGTTGGACGACCTAAAGCGTTCAGGGACAGATGTCGCATTTGTTCAAGAGACACACTTCAGGGAAAAAGGTCTTCCATTTCTTCAAAATAGACTCTTTCCCTGTGTTTACCACGCACCGAATCAACAGGCAAAATCCAAAGGGGTTTCCATACTAATTTCTAATCGGATCCCTTGGACTCTTGTAGACAAATGTGTGGACCCCAATGGGAGATTTATTTTTCTTAAGGGCTGCATTGGTAATGTTAAAGTGATGTTGGCCACATTATATGCACCAAACAAACATCAAGATACCTTCCCGAAGAAAACTCTTTGTGAATTAGAGGAATTTGCAGAAGGCAAGCTTATTTTTGGAGGAGATTTTAATATTGCTTTAGACCCTAGAATTGATACCTCCTCAGGGACATCGTCAATTCCGGGAGGGATTAGAAGAAGTATACTCCGAAAGATACATGATCTACAATTAGTGGATATCTAAAGGATTTTACATACAGAAGAGAGAGATTATACCTTTTTTTCCAATCCCCATCAAATGTACTCCCGGATAGACATGTTCTTGACTCTGCATTATTTTATATCTTCTGTCACAGAAACTAATATTGGAAATATAACTTGGTCTGACCATGCTCCGATTTCCTTGTGTCTTTCCCTCTCCAACGCGACCCTCCCTCAGGAGAAGAGTTGGCGATTAAATTAAAGTTTACTTCAAAATTATGAAGTGAAAAAAGATTTAGTTAACCACTTAAGCCCCGGACCATTTGGTAGCTAAAGGACCAGAGGTGAATTCAGAATTTTGCACTGCGCTGCTTTAACTGTAAATTGTGCGGACATGCAATGTTGTACCCAAACGAAATTTGCGTCCTTTTCTTCCCACAAATAGAGCTTTCTTTTAATGGTATTTGATTGCCTCTGCGATTTTTATTTTTTGCGATATAAACGGAAAAAGACCGAAAATTTTGAAAAAAAATGATATTTTCTACTTTTTGTTATAAGAAAAATCGAATAAACTCAATTTTAGTCATACATTTAGGCCAAAATGTATTCAGCCACATGTCGTTAGTAAAAAAAATGTCAATAAGCGTATATTTATTGGTTTGCGCAAAAGTTATAGCGTTTACAAACTAGGGTACATTTTCTGGAATTTACACAGCTTTTAATTTATGACTGCCTATCTCATTTCTTGAGGTGCTAAAATGACAGGGCAGTACAAAACCCCCCCAAATGACCCCATTTTAGAAAGTAGACACCCCAAGGAAATTGCTGAGAGGCATGTTGAGCCCATTGAATATTTTTTTTTTTGTCCCAAGTGATTGAATAATGACAAAAAAAAATAAAAATTACAAAAAGTTGTCACTAAATGATATATTGCTCACACATGCCATGGTTATATGTGGAATTGCACCCCAAAATACATTCTGATTCTTCTCCTGAGTACGGGGATACCACATGTGTGGGACTTTTTAGGAGCCTAGCCACGTACGGGACCCCGGAAACCAAGCACCGCCTCCAGGATTTCTAAGGGCGCAAATTTTTGATTTCACTCCTCACTACCTATCACAGTTTTGAAGGCCATAAAATGCCAAAATAGCACAAAACCCCCCCAAATGACCCCATTTTAGAAAGTAGACACCCCAAGGAAATTGCTGAGAGGCCTGTTGAGCCCATTGAATATTTTTTTTTGTCCCAAGTGATTGAATAATGACAAAAAAAAAAATTACAAAAAGTTGTCACTAAATGATATATTGCTCACACATGCCATGGTTATATGTGGAATTGCACCCCAAAATACATTCTGCTGCTTCTCCTGAGTACGGGGATACCACATGTGTGGGACTTTTTAGGAGCCTAGCCACGTACGGGACCCCGGAAACCAAGCACCGCCTCCAGGATTTCTAAGGGCGCAAATTTTTGATTTCACTCCTCACTACCTATCACAGTTTTGAAGGCCATAAAATGCCAAAATAGCACAAAAACCCCCCAAATGACCCCATTTTGGAAAGTAGACACCCCAAGCTGTTTGCTGAGAGGCATGGTGAGTATTTTACAGCTCTCATTTGTTTTTGAAAATGAAGAAAGAACATTTTTTTTTTCTTTTTTTTTTTTTAATTTTCAAAACTTTGTGACAAAAAGCGAGATCTGCAAAATACTCACAATACCTCTCAGCAAATAGCTTGGGGTGTCTACTTTCCAAAATGGGGTCATTTGGGGGGGGGGTTTGTGCCATCTGGGCATTCCATGGCCTCCGAAACTGTGATAGGCAGTGAGAAGTGAAATCAAAAATTTACACCCTTAGAAAGCCTGAAGGCGGTGATTGGTTTTTGGGGTCCCGTACGCGGCTAGGCTCCCAAAAAGTCTCACACGTGGTATCCCCGTACTCAGGAGAAGCAACAGAATGTATTTTGGGGTGTAATTCCACATATGCTCATGGCATGTTTGAGCAATATATCATTTAGTGACAACTTTGTGCAAAAAAAGAAAATAAAATTGTATTTTTTCCGCAACTTGTGTCAACATATAAAATGTTCCATGGACTCGACATGCCTCTCAGTATATAGCTTGGGGTGTCTACTTTCCAAAATGGGGTCATTTGGGGGGGTTTTGAACTGTTCTGGCATTTTATACACAACATTAGGAAGCTTACATCCACTCTTCTAACCACTTGAAGACAAAGCCCTTTTTGACACTTTTTGTTTACATGAAAACATTTTTTTTTTGCAAGAAAATTATGTTGAACCCCCAAACATTATATATATATATATTTTTAAAGCAAAGGCCCTACAGAATAAAATGGTGGGTGTTGCATTTTTTTTTTCTACACAGTATTTGCGCAGCGATTTTTCAAACGCATTTTTTGGGGAAAAAATACACTTTTTTTAATTTTAATGCACTAAAACACACTATATTGCCCAAATGTTTGATGAAATAAAAAAGATGATCTTAGGCCGAGTACATAGATACCAAACACGACATGCTTTAAAATTTCGCACAAACGGAGGTCTACTGCTAAAATTACTGCCCTCGATCTGACCTTCGCGGTGATACCTCACATGCATGGTGCAATTGCTGTTTACATATGACGCCAGACCGACGCTTGCGTTCGCCATTGGGCAAGAGCAGGGCAGGACAGTGGTGCTTTTTTTTTTTTTTCTATTATTAATTTTGCTTTTTTGTTTTATTTTTAAACTGTTGCTTCCATATTTATTTATTTTTATCACTTTTATTGTTATATCAGGGAATGTAAATATCCCCTATGATAGCAATAGGTAATGACAGGTACTCTTTTTTGAAAAAACTGGGGTCTATTGGACCCTAGATCTTTCCTCTGCCCTCAAAGCATCTGACCACACCAAGATCGGTGTGATAAAATGCTTTCCCAATTTCCCAATGGTGCTTTTTATATCTGGGGGGGGGGCATTCCCTCCCACTGCTTGTAAAAGCAGTCCAGAGGCTAATTAGCCACTAGGATTGCTTTTACATGAAAGCCGGCCGCTGGCTGAAAAGAATGATACCAAGATGATACCTAAACCCGCAGGCATCATTCTGGTATAAACATTCAAAGTCCAGCAACATACCAGTACGTTGCTGGTCCTTGTTGGACATGTATTGTAATCTTTTTTTTTTCATGCAGCCTGTTGGCTGAACGAAAAAAAAAGATTGATCGGTGGGTATGCCCACCATTAGAATACCGCCCTTCATCCACCCACTTCTAATGATGGGCATACATGCACCATTTATATATGCCGAAGCATGGGGGCATCTTCTCGCAAAAGTTATGCCGCGTACACATGGTCAGACTTTTCCACGGGCAAGCCTCCGTCGGAATTTCGACCGTATATACGCGGCATTAGGAGCAAAATCACTCCTCCGCCCCTGCTGCCCCAATGCTTCGGCATATATGCTTTTTTTTTTAACTGTGGTGGTGAAATCACCTCCTACAGCACTGGAGTCGCAGGGATAAGGCCTGTCTCTGCGAACGCTGCAGTTATGTGTGTTGTATTTTGCAAGTGACAGTGATCGATCGATACTGCACTTCGGTGGCCTGGGCTGGACGGAGGGGCAAAACGCAGGTGCTAGCAGGTATCTGGGCTGATCCCACTAACAGTTCGTTTTTGGGAACCCTAAACTGCTGGGGACGCTAGTATAGATCTGATCAGATCAGATATTGAGCTGATCAGATACTATACCACTAAGGGGGGTGTATGCTTCACGTGTGGGTGTTAGCGCTACTGGCACTAACCTGACGCTGCCTGGGGTGTGACGCAGACCCTCTCTGACGCTAAAACCTAATTGATATCACCCGCCGGGCGATCAGGGGGTTAAACCTTTTTTGGGTTATATACGGCGGGTGCCCTGACACTATAAAAAGCAAACTAACCAGCGTCACCCGTAACACTTATATGATGATCACTGGTGAAAGGGTTAACTAGGGGCAATTAGGGGGTTAAAACCTTTATTAGGTAATATATGGGGGTACCTGACGCTATATAAAAACCTGACGGCGAACCTAAAAAAAAATTACTGGCTACCTATCGGCATCACCGACACTAAGACAACGATCATAAAAATGATTGCTTAGCGACAGTGGTGATAGGGGGTGAAAGGGTTACCTGGGGGGCGATCAGGGGGTTAAACCTTTATTAGATAATATATGGGGGTACCTGACGCTATAAAAACCTGCGGCGAACCTAAAAAAAATTACTGGCTACCGATCAGCATCACCGACGCTAAGACATCGATCAGAAAAATTATCGCATAGTGACAGCGGTGCTAGGGGGTGAAAGGGTTACCTGGGGGGTGATCAAGGGGGTTACACCTTTATTAGGTAATATATGGGGGTACCCGACGCAATAAAAACCTGCGGCGAACCTAAAAAAAATTACTGGCTACCGATCAGCATCGCCGACGCTAAGACATCGATCAGAAAAATTATCGCTTAGTGACAGTGGTGATAGGGGGTGAAAGGGTTACCTGGGGGGCAATCAAGGGGGTTAAACCTTTATTAGGTAATATATGGGGGTACCCGACGCTATAAAAACCTGCGGCGAACCTAAAAAAAATTACTGGCTACCGATCAGCATCACCGACGCTAAGACATCGATCAGAAAAATGATTGCTTAGCGACGGCGGTACTAGGGGGTGAAAGGGTTATCTGGGGGGTGATCAGGGGGTTAAACCTTTATTAGGGGGGGTTAGGGGGCTACACTGGACCTAAAACTAAATGTAGTGACACTTTTACAGTCACAAATGTCACTGATTGCAGTGATCACTAAATAAATGGTCACTGCAATCAGTGACACTGTGACTGGGGGCTGGGGGGGCTGGGGGGTGATCTGGGGGTGTCTGGGGGGGCCTGGGGGGCGATTTATGTGCCTATGTGTCCTGGTGTCAGTGTGCTGTTTTGTGTACTAACCTGCATCTTCTCCTGTACGGCGCTCGGTATATGTGAGCGCCGCAGGAGAGATGACATCACTTCCTCCTTCCTGGCAGGCAGGGGAAGCTCTCTCATTCGCCGGGAGCGATCGAGAGGGGGTGGCCGGAATCGAACGGCCGTCCCCTCATGCCGGATCGCTCCCGAAGGTAAAACGACCACCCACTGTAAAGAAGGGGGGTCCGATCGGACCCCCCAACTATACAAAGGCAATCACGTATATGTACGTGATTCTGCCTGTCGGTGCCATTCTGCCGACGTATATTTACAGTGGGCGGTCGTTAAGTGGTTAAAGAGATGTCAGCATACTTTCAAATAAATGATACTCCAGGGAGCGATCCGTGTATGGTGTGGGAGGCACACAAGGCGGTGATCAGAGGAATTTTGATCAAACATGGATCAATTTTGAAGAAAAAACAAGAGAAACAGATTAGGACTCTACTAGAGGAAATTCAGGTATTAGAAATTTAACATAAAAGTACACAACTATCCACAGTAGGTAGGGAGCTTGGATATTTGAGAAGACAGCTAACGGACATCTTACGCTTTAAAGCTAAAGCTGTAATGCAACGAGCCAAGAAAGTAAATTACGAATTGGGAGATAAATGTAATAGACTTCTAGCAGGGAAAATTAAAGAAAAAAGTACACCAACATATATATCACAAATTAAAGGGAGAGAGGGACAACTAATACAAATGCCAAAAGATATTGCTCAGACTTTTGGAGAATATTATTCTACCCTTTATAATTTGAAAGAAATACCCACCTCAATGTCTTTAATAGAAGAGTACCTCTCATCAACAGGCCTTACTAGATTACCCTCCCCAACCCGCCATAATTTAGAAAAACCTATCTCGGTTGAGGAGCTTATCATGATATTAAAAATGGAAAGTCACCAGGCCCAGATGGCTTTGGTATAATATACTATAAAGAATTTGCGGACATACTTAGTGAACAAATTATAAAAGTTTTTAATGCAGTAGGCCTGACCTCAGCCTTTCCTCGGGATACACTTAGAGCACAGATTACGGTAATTCCAAAGGAGGGGAAAGACCCGGCGGAGTGCGGAAGTTACAGACCCATTTCTCTACTTAATGTTGACTTCAAATTTTATTACTAAACTGACTGCATGGTGTGAACTAGAGCCAACTAGAGCCATTGGAATACATGGAAAACACTGTGCATGCATTTTGTGCAGAAAAAAAACACACAGAACTGAACGGAACTGTGTCTGGTGTGAACTGGCCCTAAAACCTAATAAGAGACCTGGACCTGATGGGTTCTCTGCTCTGTATTTTCTTTCTTTCATGGAAACTTTAGTTCCTGTTTTAGTCAATGCCTTCAATTCCCACCTCAAAGGTCAGTCTTTTAGACAGGAAACATTGACAGAAATTGTATGCATGCTTCCCAAACCCCACACAATGATACAATTTGGTCAAATTATCATCCTATTTTTCTGTTGAACATCAAAATTTTAGCTAAGGTTAAAGGTTAAAGCCACTAGATTAAATATATTTATAGGAAATCTTATACACCGTGACTAAGTAGGTTTTATGCCTGTTTGGCAAGCCAGCAATAATATTCGTTGGGCAGTCCTTTTATCTCACTTTGTTAAAACACGTCACATTCCATCCTGTTTTCTCTCCTCCTTAGACATTAAAAAAAGCATTTGATTCTATATCATGGTCGTATATGCATTTTACTTAGCAGAAATTAGGCTTTTGCCCTCATTACATACAATGGATCCCTGCATTATACAATCAACCTAAAGCATATATTAAATATGTGAGCTATAAATCAGATGCATTTATTATAGGAAGAGGAACAAGACAAGGGTACCCTATTTCCCTCTTCTATTCACCCTGCTTATTGAACCATTGGTCCAGAGAATTAGAACTGATCCTTCCAATACAGGCGTAGAACTAGGTGGATATCATCATAAGTTGTGTTTATTTACATATGATATTCTTCTATTCTTATCCTCCCCACAAATCTCTATCTCTAATCTTATGAACATCCTAAACAGGTTTTCAGCTATTTAAGGTCTTAAAGTTAATATGCAGAAATCAACAGCATTGAACATTTCATTATCTGATAAGGAAAGGTGTACTGTTAGGCTCGATTCACACCTATGCATGTTGCTTTTGAGCGTTTTTGCCTTGCTTTTTGCGGTGCTTGCCGCGTTTTTCAACATGTGTTTTTACTGCGTTTTTACCGCGATTTGCGTTTTGCGTTTTGCATTTTTTATATTTTTTTTTTATTATACAGTATTTTTTTTTTTTTACATTTCCTTTAAAAAAAAAAAAAAAAAGACCGCAAATCGCGGCAAAATCACGGTAAAAACGCGGCAAAAACGCGGGTACTTGCGTTTTGGATGCAGGTCCATTGACTTCTATTACATGCAAAACGCTGCTTAAAAATTTCCATGCATTTCTGCAAAGTGCACCAAAAAACGCATTAGTGTGAATGGAGCCTAAAGGAGGCATTTTCTTTTAAATGGGCTACACACAGGCTGCTTTACTTAGATATCCAGCTGACCGCAGATCACAAAGATCTATTTTATGCCAATTATCCAGCCTTATTGAAACAAACCACGAGTTTATCGTCAAAATGTTCATCTATTCCACTTTCCTGGTTCGGGAAAATCAATTTAATCAAAATGACCATTCTTCCGAAAAAAAATTAGCAGTGGACTCTGACCCGTTACCAATATCGAATATATTATTATGGTTATGGTTACCTCCAAGGGATCGTAAAAACCTTCTGAACCTGGTCACTAAACATTCTTTTTTTTTTTTTTTTATGTTTATTGAAATTTTCACATTACAAGCAAAAAAGCAAGTACATATCTCAGAGTTCAGCAGCTCTGGTTCACAATTATGAACATGAAAGAGAAGACCAAAAGTTGAGCACTAAAAGGGGAATGGGAGGGAGGGGAGAAAGGGAAGGGGACAGAGGAAGTATATTTACCCAAAAACAACAATGTGGCATAGTATGTCAAGGTGAAACATCACAGTAGATATCAATACTTTCAGGAGTGGAAGCAACATTGGGAACATCTGGGTGGTGCTCGCCTGGGAATGATACGACAACAATAATAGCAACAGAAAAATCATCCTATTCGGATTATAAATCGTCAAAGAGCTTCAAGGGCATAGCATTTCTAGGGTAGTAGGAATATAGAGGGATCTGACAAGTTGGATATTTTACGTTTACCTAGGGAGTTTGAGAGGTCTTTTTTTAGATACCAGTCCGTGAATTTAAATGGTTGCCTTATATCCAGCAGTTCCTTTTGAGTGAACATGACCTCCATATATTTACGCCATCTGGCAAAGAAGCGTGTAGTAGAACGAAAGTTTAGAACAATAGTGTCTATTCTCTCTAGATTAAAGAGTGTTAACATTGAGCGTTCCACAGCTGGAAGGCTAGGTGGCGTTGGTTTGATCCAATGGAACATGATCATTCTACGAGCAACTAGGAGAGTTATATGAGTCCATTGTGTAAGGTTGAATGAGCCTGCTGACGATAATGCGGGAGGTAGTGGTTTGCATCCAAATATACACAATAACTGATTCTTGGGTAGCCGGATCTTATTGATTCTGAAAATGTATGCCAGCACAGAGTTCCAAAATCTAGTAATAGTTGGGCATTCCCAGAGGTGGTGGAGTAGGACGTGGTAGCAAACACCAGGGGCATTGTGCTTGGGTACAGTCTGCCTTATTGGTGTGGAATGGGTAATATGTCCTGTGTATAATTTTAAATTGCGTTTCACGCCATGACTCTGAGATCGTGAGTTTGTGGATGCGTCTGTATCCTTCCAGGATCCTTTGTGGAAGTGTGTTATCATTAAAGTTGGTAGACCATTTCTGGAATGGAGCAAGATGGTAGTTATCCGATTGGTGCGTAATGAGGTATGAGTATAAACTGGAGGTGGAGTAGTCATCCTTCCTGAGCACTATATCAATGAATGATTTTTGAAAAGGTTCAGTTTGAGATCCACAGCAAGACCGTAGATAGGCTAGAATTTACTGATAATAGAAGATGTGTGATGTCGGCAATGCAAATTCACGTGAGGGTTTGAAAAGATTTGAATTCACCAGGTTTGCCTTGATACAGGGAGGTTATGTGAGTGAGTCCACGGGTGTACCAAAGGGTAAAGGCTTTATGCATAAGTGATGGGAGGAACATAGGATTTCCCTGAATGGTTAAGTGCCAGGATATACTCAAGTGTAACCCCAGCAGTCTCCGCACATCTCTCCACGCAATAACTATATCTTTGATAAGAACACTTTTTTTAAGGTGCGGTGGTAGAGCTTGAATATTCTAGGGTAAGACTGCTGACAGAGTGAGCGGAGAGGTCAAAGCACTCTTGAGTGTATTATTAGCGTACTTTGATTTACCAGACAACCAATGAAGGCCTTGCCTAAGCAGGCAAGAGAGGTTGTAAAAACGTATATTGGGCAAGCCTGCATCCCCCTCGGACTTAGAGAGACATTGTTTTTGTAATGCTACAGTGTATGCATGGTTTTTTGTGTACCCATAAGAATGCCTTGTGTATTTCCTTTTTTTTTTTACTCTTTATTTGATAATTTTTTTTCATATACAAACAAAATATAAACATTCCCCCACGCAGTGGGGATATGCATTGACATATTTAATTTCCAATAGCCTTTCCCTCACCCTCCCTCCCCTTACCCCCCATCTAATCTATTTCCTCCCTTCCCTCTAACTACCCTCTCCCCTTAGCCCTTCTTCCACCTCACCTCTACTAGGGATGAGCTTTATGTTCAAGTCGAACATGAGTTCGACTCGAACAGCGAACAATTTGGGGTGTTCGCGGCAAATACGAGAAGCCGCGGAACACCGTTAAAAGTCTATGGGAGAAATCAAAAGTGCTAATTTTAAAGGTTAAAGGCCTCCGCCTGTATCAGATCAGGTGGCGTTTCCCGTCCAATCCCATGTCAGTATAGGAATCTTTTGGATTGGTCAGAATCCAGTTAGGTTTGAAATGTTGGGTATAAATGTTTGGCAATTTGTGGGAGCAGGTTGATGCCCCTGTTGAAGTACACTTGTATGAAACGCGTCGGGCTGGTTCACCACTCCACTTATTGCCCCTTTTAAACTTTTGTAGGTATTGTGATCACTTTTATATTTGTTGGTTTTAATAAACCCTCATTTGACCTGCACTTGGAGCACCTCCTTCATCTTCTTTCTTTCATGTGGAGCTGATTGAGTTGCCTTTTGGAGTTCCTTCCACTTTTTTGCCATCTCCCAATCCTGATCAGGATTTTTTATTGGAAGTCGCTTTCTACACCATTTGGGAATATCCGGCAAATCCAGAGTCTCTCTCGAGGTTGTGATACAGGGAGCGATCTTCCGAGATCCGTGTGGTCTGTCTGGAGCAGGGATGAGCCGAACACCCCCCTGTTCGGTTCGCACCAGAACCTGCGAACAGACAAAATGTTCGTGTAAACTTTAGAACCCTATTAAATACAATGGACTCGAACGTTCGAAATCTAAAGTGTTAATTATAAAGGCTGATATGCAAGTTATTGTCCTAAAAAGTGTTTGGGGACCCGGGTCCTGCCCCAGGGGACATGTATCAATGCAAAAAAAAAGTTTTAAAACGGCCGTTTTTTCGGGAGCAGTGATTTTAATAATGCTTAAAATGAAAAAATAAAAGTGAAATATTCCTTTAAATTTCTTACCTGGGGGGTGTGTATGATATGCATGTGAAGTGGCGCATGTTTCCCATGCTTAGAATTGTCCCTGCAAAAAATGTCATTTTTGAAAGAAAAAAAGTCATTTAAAACTGACTTGCGGCTATTAATGAATTGTCGGCTCCCGGCAATACATTCAAAAGTCATTGATAAAAAAATAAAAATAAAGCGTGGGGGTTCCCCAGAATTCAATTACCAGGCCCTTCAGGTCTGGAATGGATATTAAGGGGAACCCTGCCGCAAATTTAAAAAAAAATTGACGTGGGGTTCCAGCACATATCCATTCCAGGCCCTTCAGATCTGGCATGGATTTTAAGGGGAACTCCACCCCAAATTTAAAAAAAAATGGCGTGGAGTCCCTCTAAAAATCCATACCAGACCCTTATCCGAGCACGCAACCTGGCCGGCCGCAGGGGAAAAGGGGGGGACGAGAGAGCGGCCCCCCCTCCCTCCTGAACCGTACCAGGCCACATGCCCTCAACATGGGGAGGATGTCCCCATGTTGATGGGGACAAGGGCCTCATCCTCACAACACTTGCCCGGTGGTTGTGGGGGTCTGCGGGTGGGGGGCTTATCGGAATCTGGAAGACCCCTTTAACAAAGGGGACCCCCAGATCCCGCCCCCCCCTATGTGAATTGGTAAGGGGTACATTGTACCCCTACCATTTCACGAAGAAAGCATTTTTTTTTTTTTTTTAAAACACACAAAGACCTTGAAAAAGTCCTTTATTTAAAAAACAAAACAAAAAAACATTCCAGCGGTGAAATCCAGTGTCCCGCGGCGATCCCGATGTCCAGCTCTGTCCTTTATTGGTTGTGCCTGAGCGGACCTGATGGGGAACTCCCACTCAGTATTTTAAATGCATAGACCCGCCCCTTCTAAAGTTCCCCATCAGGTCCGCTCAGCGGACCAGATGCGGAACATGAGAAGGGGCGGGTCTATACATGTATTGCCAAAGTGAGAGAAGTTCCCCATCAGGTCCGCCCCCTCGGTATGTCGGACCCGCCTACGTCATTGGCTTGAGCGGGGAACTTCCTTCACTATGTAAATTTAAATTACACAGTGAAGGAAGTTCCCCGCTCAAGCCAATGACGTAGGCGGGTCCGACATACCGAGGGAGCGGACCTGATGGGGAACTTTAGAAGGGGCGGGTCTATACATTTAAAATACTGAGAGGGAGTTCCCCATCAGGTCCGCTCAGGCACAACCAATGAAGGACAGCGCTGGACATCGGGATCGCCGCGGGACACTGGATTTCAGCGCTGGAATGTTTTTTTTTTTTTTTTAAATAAAGGACTTTTTCAAGGTGTTTGTGTGTTTTTTTTAAACATTTTTTTACGCTTTCTTCGTGAAATGGTAGGGGTATATGTACCCCTTACCAATTCACATAGGGGGGGCCGGGATCTGGGGGTCCCCTTTGTTAAAGGGGTCTTCCAGATTCCGATAAGCCCCCCGCCCGCAGACCCCCACAACCACCGGGCAAGGGTTGTGGGGATGAGGCCCTTGTCCCCATGTTGAGGGCATGTGGCTTGATACGGTTCAGGAGGGAGGGGGGCCGCTCTCTCGTCCCCCCCCTTTTCCCCTGCGGCCGGCCAGGTTGCGTGCTCGGATAAGGGGTCTGGTATGGATTTTTAGGGGGACTCCATGCCATTTTTTTAAAATTTGGCGTGGAGTTCCCCTTAAAATCCATGCCAGATCTGAAGGGCCTGGAATGGATATTTGGGGGAACCCCACGTCAAATTTTTTTTAAATTTGCGGCGGGGTTCCCCTTAATATCCATTCCAGACCTGAAGGACCTGGTAATTGAATTCTGGGGAACCCCCACGCTTTTTTTTTTTTTTTTATCAATGACTTTTGTATGTATTGCCGGGAGCCGACAATTCATTAATAGCCGCGAGTCAGTTTTAAAAGACTTTTTTTCTTTCAAAAATGACATTTTTTGCAGGGACAGTTCTAAGCACGGGAAACATGCGCCACTTCACATGCATATCATACACACCCCCCAGGTACGAAATTTAAAGGAATATTTCACTTTTATTTTTTCATTTTAAGCATTATTAAAATCACTGCTCCCGAAAAAACGGCCGTTTTTAAAACTTCTTTTTGCATTGATACATGTCCCCTGGGGCAGGACCCCGGTCCCCAAACACTTTTTAGGACAATAACTTGCATATAAGCCTTTATAATTAGCACTTTAGATTTCTCCCATAGATTTTTTCGAATTTGCCGTGAACACCCCGATTTGTTCGCTGTTCGGCGAACGGGCGAACAGGCAATGTTCGAGTCGAACATGAGTTTGACTCGAACTCGAAGCTCATCCCTAGTCTGGAGTCTTCAGGGAAGCAGATGCGATCGGCCATTAGGATTCTACATGCCTTTACGATCTGCCTGATAAGCAGATCCATCAGTTCCGGTAAGAGTATTCCACCTTACTGCTTCACCAGAAGTTATATGCTGATGATCTTCATGGTTACATGTCAGGTTTCAATATTTCACTTTAAAGCTGATGATCTTCATGGTCACACACTTCACTTTAAGGAGATTTGAAAGGACGTTTATGTGGACTTATTTGTTTGTTTCACTTTTGTTGCACTTTGAGTCTGGTCCCAAATAGTTGCATTGGGTCTTTTTCATTCAGCGCTGCATTTCCATTCACATTCTATTTATATATTTGTCACATTTTATGCAGCTGCTCTTCGTTTTTTTCACTAATCTTTTGGTGGTCCATTTAGACTAGCGCAATATTTTTCCTTTGATTCCATTCACATTTTGACCTTTTTTATATTGCTGCTGTTTTTTCACTTTTTCATATTGTGTTAATATGGGCGTGTTTGATTACAGAACATCTAGGTCATTTAATATAGAGGGTGTTTTTACTGCCACCAGACATGACACTGAGATAAGTGGCATGTTCCTCAGACTCAAAAATGTGATGACCACGGAATTGCACCTCCAGTGGGATACAGCCTTTTTGGAGCAGTATATCAAAGAGAATATTGTTCCAAGGGGTCTCCGCTGGGATGTAGGTGTCAAGCTTTTGTTTTGTTTTTGGTGGATAAAAAGTGATTGAGATTGACACTTATAGATAAGGAGATCAAAGACTTTAAAGAGAAACTGACTCCTTATAAGGCTTCCCTAGAGTACACCTCTGTTTCAACAGGTTTAAAAAATATCCGCTCAACTCTATTCAGAGACATTTCCTGAACCCTTCGAAAGTAGCGCCTACTGTTCCCACAACTTTGGAAACAAGTGTACACACGGGGTGAGCCAACCCTTCTTTATTTAACCCCCCAGGTTTTGCGGCCCCAGCCATTAATGTTTTCCATAACCTGGTTCTACAGGATTTGGAGAAACTACCTAACAGGAAGATACACATGAATCCCAAAATTAAGATAGGACTAAAACAACTCTGTGAACAAAAAGATCTGATCATTCGTCCAGCCGACAAGGGTGGCGCCATTGTCGTGCTGGACAAGGCAGATTATGTCAAAGACATGACTAGAATCCTCAGTGATTCGGATATTTACACTCCGATTCATATGGACCCTACATTTAGGTATAAGAAGGCCCTTGTAGAGTTGGTGGATGAAGGTCTTTCATTGTCAATATTGGTCAAGAAAGAAAGATGTTTTCTTGTGCCTGTGGCACAGAGGATTCCGGCCCTCTACTATCTTCCTAAGGTCCACAAGGACCCGATCCATCCCCCTGGCCGCCCTATAGTTAGTGGGATTGATTCGGTCACTGCGAGGATAGGGAAACATGTGGACTTCCACCTCCAACCGTTGGTCAGACTCATGCCCTCCTATTTGAAAGATACAGGAGATACCATCAGATGGTTACAGTCAGTTAATTTCCAGAATGGCATGATTTTGGTCACGGCAGATGTGGCTGCACTCTACACATCCATACCCCATGATTTGGGCTTTGAAGCAGTGGAGTACTTTTTATCACAAAGTACCACTTTGTCCATTATTCAGCAGGACTTTATCATGCAGCTTCTTAGATTTGCCACCACCCATAACTATTTGTGGTTCCAGAACGGTTTTTATCTGCAGACCAAGGGAGTGGAAATGGGGGCTAAGTTTGCCCCCAGTTTGGCCAATCTATTCATGGGCAAATGGGAAGAGGATGTCGTCTATGCTCATAGGAGATCGGAGCTAGTCTTTTGGGCCAGGTACATAGACGACATCCTCTTTCTATGGAAGGGTGACCAAGTATCCTTGGATGATTTTATCTCTTAACTCAACTCTAATGATAGGGGCATGCGGCTGAGCCATGAGGCTAGCCGTACGTCTGTTCAATTCTTGGATCTTGAAATTAGTGTTGCAGACCAGCAGTTGGAATTTATCACCTATTTCAAATCTACTGATTGTAAAGGATACATTCCTGTGGATAGCTGCCACCATCCCCAGTGGTTGAAGTCAGTGCCGCGCAGTCAGTTTCTCCATTTGCGGAGGAACTGTACTAGGGTGGAGGACTTTGCTACACAGGCAGCTATCCTGAAAGGTAGATTTATTGAGAAAGGATACCCACCTAATGATCTAGATAGGGAAATTGATCGGATCTCTAAGATCGATCGAAATTCATTGCTAGAGGTGGGCCCTAAAAAGATCCAAGATGACAAATTTAGATGGTCCTTTTTTACCACATATTCAATCCAATCTCGACAGATCAAAGAGATACTTAAAAGACTTTGGGGTGTCCTTAAAAGTGATAGACTGCTGGGACCAGTAATATCAGAACAGGCTGGAGTGATTTTTAGGGGTGCCCGATCCATACAGGGCCAGATTGCACCCAACATTATAGACCCCCCAAACGTATCTCTTTCTTCCAGGATTGCAAGGGATATTTTCCTTGTCACAAATGCAATGTCTGCTTGCACAATATTAGTGGTAGACGGAAGAGTGAGACTTTTCAGTCTACAGTCACACTAAAAGTATATCAAATGAAACGTTTTACCACTTGTGCAACACAGTACATTGTCTACCTGCTGACTTGCCCGTGCAAGAAGCAGTATGTTGGGCAAACAATTAGGACTTTCAGCATGCAAGTGAATGAGCACATATCTGGCATTAAAAGTGGTAAGACCAATCACAGCGTTCCACGTCACTATCTCGAACATCATGACCGTGACCCTAGGGGGACCCAATTTTTGGCCATAGACCAATTTGTTTCTCATTGGAGGGGAGAGTCCCGGATTCGTGGGGTATACCGCCTTGAAACGTATTGGATCTATGAACTTCGCACTTATGCGCCTTTTGGTATGAATGTGGAGTGGAATATTAATTCCTTTATCAACTTGGCATGATTCCCCTCCAGATTCTTATTACACCTACATTCTTATAAGATTTACGTGGCCTTTTAGAGGCCAGGTTTTGGATTCATGTGTATCTTTCTGATTTCCCCTTTTTCTCTATGTTTTTGTTTTTATTATTATTTTTTTTTCTTACACATCAGTGGTGGTCAGTGAAAGTCAGATCCTTTTCTATCTTAGTGGAAGCCTTTTTATGAGGGGATGTTTCAGACTCTTTTCCTTCCACAAGATGGTGCTGATTACGCTACTCACTATTGGCGTGTATGGGTGGTTGAGTTGCATTCAATGTTAATGTGTTGATTTGCGCCTGCGCTCCGTCCATTGCCGTGGAGCTGCGTGACATTGGTGGTGTTGTTTGAGCGCCCTGATGTCACGCGCCGGCCAGTGGGGTTCGGTATGCGCACGCTCAGTAGATCCCATGTGTGCATTTGGAGGTTAGCGGTGACGTGACACGCCAGGTCCCGTTTATTCAGAACGGAAGTAATGTTTTTGGTGTGCCGCGCCTCGTTTTGGGTACTATGGTAGGATATATGGAGCTTCCTTTTCTTATGGAGAGCATTGGAGGAGTGCGACTGTTGGTGGAGACAGTCGATGCCCCCCTAATAGTAGGCTCTTTTTTGCCCAATGAGAAGAGAGAGGCGGACATGTGGGTGGTTATCACTGCATGTCTCCCTGCCTCCTGTCTTTTCGCGGGTGATTTCTGAGTCTTCAATAGGCTATTGCTGAGTACACTTCCGGTTGACCCCGGGAGTAATTTCCTCAGGGACTCTCGGATTGTTCGAAAATAGGAGGTCTCCGCCTGTATCAGATCAATCCCATGTCAGTATAGGAATCTTTTGGATTGGATTGGTCAGAATCCAGTTAGGTTTGAAATGTTGGGTATAAATATTTGGCAATTTGTGGGAGCAGGTTGATGCCTCTGTTGAAGTACACTTGTACAAAATGCGTCGGGCTGGTTCACCACTCCCCCTATTGTCCCTTTTAAACTTTTGTATGTATTGTGATCACTTTTATATTTGTTGGTTTTAATAAACCCTCATTTGACCTGCACTTGGAGCACCTCCTTCATCTTCTTTCTTTCATGTGGAGCTGATTGAGTTGACTTTTGGAGTTCCTTCCACTTTTTTGCCATCTCCCAATCCTGATCAGGATTTTTTATTGGAAGTCGCTTTCTACACCATTTGGGAATATCCGGCGAATCCAGAGTTTTCACTCGAGGTTGTGTATTAGGAGCGGTCTTCCGAGATCCGTGTGGTCTGTCTGGAGTCTTCAGAGAAGCAGATGCGATCAGCCATTAGGATTCTACATGCCTTTACGATCTGTCTGATAAGCAGATCCATCAGTTCCGGTAAGAGTATTCCACCTTACTGCTTCACCAGAAGTTATATGCTGATGATCTTCATGGTAACATGTCCAGTTTTAATATTTCACTTTTAAGGATATTTGAAAGGACGTTTATGTGGACTTATTTGTTTGTTTCACTTTTGTTGCACTTTGAGTCTGGTCCCAATTAGTTGCATTGGGTCTTTTTCATTCAGCGCTGCATTTCCATTCACATTCTATTTATATATTTGTCACATTTTATGCAGCTGCTCTTTGTTTTTTTCACTCATTTTTTGGTGGTCCATTTAGACTAGTGCAATATTTTTCCTTTATTTCCAATATGCAAGATATTGTCATAAAAAGTGTTTGGGGACCTGGGTCCTGCCCCAGGGGACATGTATCAATGCAAAAAAAAGTTTTAAAAACTGCCGTTTTTTCTGGAGCAGTGATTTTAATAATGCTTAAAGTGAAACAATAAAAGTGAAATATCCCTTAAAATTTCGTACCTAGGGGGTGCGTATAGTATGCCTGTAAAGTAGCGCATGTTTCCCGTTTTTACAAATGTCCCTGCACAAAATGTAATTTCTAAAGGAAAAAAAAGTCATTTAAAACTACTAACGGCTATTCATGAATTGTCGGGTCCCGGCAATACAGATAAAAGTCATTCAAAAAACGGCAGGGGTCCACCCCACACATCCATTACCAGGCCCTTTGGGTCTGGTATGAATATTAAGGGGAACCCCGAACCAAAAAAAAAAATGTGGGGGTCCCCCAAAATTCCATATCAGGCCCTTCAGGTTTGGTATAGATATTAAGGGGAACCCCGCACCATTTTTTTTTTAAATGGCGTGAAGTCCCCCCAAAATCCATACCAGACCCTTCAGGTCTGGTATGGATTTTAAGGGGAACCCTGCACCAGAATAAAAAAAAAATGGCGTGGGGTCCCCCAAAAATCCATACCAGACGTTTATCCGAGCACACAACCTGGCAGGCCACAGGAAAAGAGGGGGGGTGAGAGAGCAGCCCCCACCTCCTGTACCGTACCAGGCCACATGCCCTCAACATGGGGAGGCTGTCCCCATGTTGATGAGGACAAGGGCCTCATCCCCACAACCCTTGCCCGGTGGTTGTGGGGGTCTGTGGGCGGGGGGCTTATCGAAATCTGGAAGCCCCCTTTAACAAAGGGGAACTCCAGATCCCACCCCCCCTATGTGAATTGGTTATAAGGTACATTGTACCCCTACCATTTCACAAAGAAAGTGTAAAAATTTGAAAAAAACACACAGACACAGTTGGACAAGTCCTTTATTTAAAAAAAATAATAATAAAAAAATAAACTCCAGCGATGTCATTCCGTCGATGTCCAATGATGATCCATTCTCCAGCGATGCTGCAGTCTCCCCTCTCCAGCAGGAACTAAACCCCCATGATGCGTAAGAGGGGGCGGGGTCACCCGTCCTTATCATAGGGAAACCCCGGGGGTTCCCTATGAAAAGGATGGGTGACCCCGCCCTGTGACATCACGAGGTGGGGGTCACATGTCCTTTCCCCATTCTCCAGCGATGCTGCAGTCTCCCCTCTCCAGCAGGAATGAAACCCCCATGAAGCGTAAGAGGGGGCGGGGTCACCCTTCCTTATCATAGGGAACCCCCAAGTCTAGCATCAGCACTCAACCAATAATCTATCCTAGTGTATGTCCCGTGTACAGGGAGTAGAACGTAAAATCTTGTATCCTGGGATGTTGTATCCTCCATATATCCACCAACTGGTGGTGGTATAGTTTCTGTTTTATCGCCTTCAACTGATCGTTCCTCGTCCCCTGGACACGGGACTTACTATCTTGTTTTGGATCCATACAAAAATTCAAGTCCCCCGTTATGAACACTTTCTCTCTCTTTTGAATTCTGACAGTTTTTCCAGGACTCCCCTCAGGTGTACTGTGGGGTCTCTATTAGGGCAGCATATATTTACTAATGTGCATTCCATTCCCATCAACTTCCCCCTTAGAAAGAGATATCTTCCCTCTGGATCCATTAATCTGTCCTCCAGAGAGAACCGAATCCCTATACCTATTCCAATTGCCACCCCCTTTGCGTTATTTGTCATTGAGTCTCCATAATACCAAGTTGGAAGCCGATGGGAATACAACCTCACATTTGTTTCATGGTATAGGTGTGTCTCTTGTAAAAAGACTACTCCGGCCCCATGGCACTCAATCTCCTTTAAAATGTTGTGCCTTTTTGTAGGTGTATTCAGTTTGCTTTCTATCTTCATAAAGACCCCTCCCACTTCCCTCCCCCCCTTACAGAAATCTTTCAGATCCTCCGGGTATTTAATCTCACAGATCTACCCTCTTTCTGGGCAACTAAAGACTCTGGGAACCCCCAGCTATATTTGATATTAGCTGTTCTCATTTGAACCAATAATGGCCTGAGGAGTCTTCTTCTTTCCAGTGTCTCTGCTGATAGGTCTATGAAGATTTGAAGGTCTACGTCTTTATATGTTAGTGTTGGTCGGTCTATCAGTCTCTTCCATATCTCAGCCTTATCTTCATACTTCTGGAATCGTACTATAATATCCCGAGGTATTTCTGCATTCAGATATGGGGGTTTCCTGATCCTATGTACTCGGTCTATTTTAAGTTCTTGCTCTTCTCCTCTATCCATTAGAGGGTTGAATATTTCCTTCATAATTCCATTCAGTTCTTCTCCTCTTTCTTCTGGGAGTGCTCTTATCCTTAGATTTTGGCGTCTACTTTGGTATTCTTGATCTTCTATTTTATATAGTATTTCACTCTGACTGGTTTGTAAGGTTTTAACGTGTGTTTTTAGTTCTTGTGTTTCCAAGGCTTGCTTGTCATTCTTATCCTCTGTTTCCTCCACCCTTTTCAGAAGATGACCTAGGTCTACTCGCATTGTTGCGATTTCTGTCTTAAAAGAGTTTTCTAGTCTTTTTTTCAGTCCTTCAAACATTTCCATTATTTCTAATTTAGCTGGCATTTGAGATTGTATACTTTGTTCTCATGTACCTGCTTGGCTGTTCACCTTGGTATCTGCCTTAGTTTTTTCCTGTGCTTGTCCCTTCTTTTTCGCCAACTTCTTTTTCTTTTCTTTGGTCACCTGTGTTTTTTCAGGGACGGGGCTTGTTGGACTTCCTTCTTTTGTTAAATATTTTTGGATCGTACTAGTGTTCAAGCTTTCCCTTGGTGTTTTAGGTTCAGTTCCTTTTGTAGATCTCCCTCTCATTCTAGTAATAGTAAGAGGAGATACAGGGGAGGAGGAAAAAATAGGGAAGAAAAAATAAAAATAAAAATGGACCATAAAATGAGAAAAATTTCCAACCGAAGAGGCACAACAAAAAAAAGGGGCACAGGTACAGGTACAAGGTTTTCACCATCCGCAGAGTTTGCAGGTCCAAATTTTCCCTGCTCGCAATCTCTTTATCTGTTTACTCTCCTCCCTATTGTCAATATTTCTTGTCCCAAGGTCCCACTGAGGTAGGAAAATGGGTGTGTGCACTAGATCCTCGCAATAGATGGAATTCCCGTAAGTAGGTATCAGATTTTTACTTTAGCCACTGTTCCACCTTCAATTACCAGCTCATGTATAGATGCCAGATTTTGCAGTTATTCACCCAGGCATGGGCATGCATAATATTTTTTTAAAGAGCAGTGCTTACTCTTTATCTTCCATTTTATCTGTTTATTTTACCTCTCCTTTGTAACTACCTCTTAGTAAGGGGTCTCACTGGGGTGGCCAAGGGGATTTACCTGCATTGTTTTCACATTTGGTGAGGGATCAGTGATGACGTAGCATGCAGCTGGGCTGGGGGAGGAGCCTGACCGGGGCACCGGAAAGAACTGCTAACAGAGGCTCCGGGAGAATGGGCCGGCGTGCAGCGCTGTGAGAGGCCGGGGAAACGCTGGAAAGAAAGCCCACGACACCCCCACGCCATCCCAGGACGCTGCCTATGGCACATGGCTTCCGTGGAGTGTGTGACGATAAGCCGGCGGAGGGACGGACGCCCTGAACACGGAGCACGGAACACCCACGCTTGTAGGATCCCCTATACCCCCAGTGGTCTCGGGACATGGAAGGAGAAGCACAGGGGGAGAGGTGAGCAATGAAAGAGGACTGGAGTAGTCAGTACTACCGCTGCTGTATGAGCTAAATGTGCTTTGTCGATTGTCCGCATGAACTTTGGCAGACATAGGTCTATCCGCTTAAAAGGCAAGTCAGCTGGAAGAAAAAAAAGAGGGGATGCATATAAAGCTAATATGGAATAGTTGGCTGGACAATGGAACACTGTGGTATGACTGAAATACAGTGAATCTGTGGACAGTGGAAGCTAAGGATGAGCCGAACACCCCCCGGTTCGGTTTGCACCAGAACCTGCGAACGAACCGAAAGTTTGCGCAAACTATCGAACCCCGTTAAAGCCTATGGGACTCGAACGTTCGGAATCAAAAGTGCTAATTTTAAAGGCTAATATGCAAGTTATTGTCCTAAATTGACAGGGGACATGTATCAATGCAAAAATACGTTTTAAAAACGGCCGTTTTTTTGGGAGCAGTGATTTTAATGATGCATAAAGTGAAAAAAAAAAAGTGAAATATTCCTTTAACCACTTAAGCCCCGGACCAATACGGACCATAATGACCAGAGGTGATTTCACAATTTGGCACTGCGCTGCTTTAACTGGAAATTGTGCGGACATCCAATGTTGTACCCAAACAAAATTTGCATCCTTTTCTTCCCA
This sequence comes from Rana muscosa, assembly GCA_029206835.1. Classification (NCBI taxonomy): domain Eukaryota; kingdom Metazoa; phylum Chordata; class Amphibia; order Anura; family Ranidae; genus Rana; species Rana muscosa. The sequence continues at coordinate 624,272,266 of CM055118.1, forward strand.
CAAATAGAGCTTTCTTTTAATGGTATTTGATTGCCTCTGCGATTTTTTTTTATTTTTGCGATATAAACGGAAAAAGACTGAAAATTTTGAAAAAAAATGATATTTTCTACTTTTTGTTATAAGAAAAATCGAATAAACTAAATTTTAGTCAGACATTTAGGCCAAAATGTATTCAGCCAGCTGTCTTTAGTAAAAAAAATGTCAATAAGCGTATATTTATTGGTTTGCGCAAAAAGTTATAGCGTCTACAAACTAGGGTACATTTTCTGGAATTTACACAGCTTTTAATTTATGACTGCCTATCTCATTTCTTGAGGTGCTAAAATGGCAGGGCAGTACAAAACCCCCCCAAATGACCCCATTTTGGAAAGTAGACACCCCAAGAAAATTGCTGAGAGGCATGTTGAGCCCATTGAATATTTTTTTTTTGTCCCAAGTGATTGAATAATGACAAAAAAAAAAAAATTACAAAAAGTTGTCACTAAATGATATATTGCTCACACATGCCATGGTTATATGTGGAATTGCACCCCAAAATACATTTTGCTGCTTTTCCTGAGTACGGGGATACCACATGTGTGGGACTTTTTAGGAGCCTAGCCGCGTACGGGACCCCGAAAACCAAGCACCACCTTAAGGATTTCTAAGGGCACAAATCTTTGATTTCACTCCTCACTACCTATTAGGCTTGTGCAATTCGTTTCGTAACGAATCGAAATTCGTCCGAATTTAGCAACTTTCGGACATTCGGAAGCATTTGAATTTCCGAACAGAGCAATTACGAATAAAACCGAATCCGAAATGAATTATACCGCAAAATAGCGAATGCCCAAAGGTCTTCGGCATAATTCGTTATGAAAAAAGTTACGAATGTAAGAATCCATTCGAAGCACAATAACACTCACTCTGCTCTCTGCTTCTCCCTCACCATGCTGAACTCCCTCTCAAAATGGTGTACAGGTGGCGGAGGCTATAGCCGCATGAAAAAACGAAAGTAAAATACGAGATTTTGAATCCATTCGAAGCACAATAACACTCACTCTGCTCTGCTCTCTGCTTCTCCCTCACCGTCCTGAACCCTCTCAAAATGGTGTACAGGGGCGGAGCCTATAGCCGCATGTAAAAAACGAAAGTAAAATACGAGATTTCGAATCGTTACAAATAACCGCTATGTATTTAGAAAAGTACAAATCCATTCGAAGCACATTAGGCATAATAGGCAGCGTCGTTGTGAGAGAGACACGGAAAATTACGAATCAACGAACCCAAAAAAAGTTACGAAAGTAGGAGTTGTGTCCAGAATCAACGAAAAACAACGTACTCTACCGAAAGTACGAATTATAAAGCAACAAAAAATTCAACGAAAAATGTCGCTTGCAAAAATACGAATGAGTCCGAACACGAAAAATCCCGTCTAGCAAAATTACGAATGATTACGAATCAACAGGACCGGAAAGAAACGAACTGAAACGGAACAAATTTTTCCGTTGTGCACAAGTCTACTACCTATCACAGTTTTGAAGGCCATAAAATGCCAAAATAGCACAAACCCCCCCCCCCCCAAATGACCCCATTTTGGAAAGTAGACACCCCAAGCTATTTGCTGAGAGGCATGGTGAGTATTTTACAGCTCTCATTTGTTTTTGAAAATGAAGAAATAAAAGATTTTTTTTTTTTGTGTTTTTTTTTCAATTTTCAAAACTTTGTGACAAAAAGCAAGATCTGCACAATACTCACCATACCTCTCAGCAAATAGCTTGGGGTGTCTACTTTCCAAAATTGGGTCATTTGGGGGGGTTTTGTGCCATCTGGGCATTCCATGGCTTCCGAAACTGTGATAGGCAGTGAAGAGTGAAATCAAAAATGTATACCCTTATGCCCCATACACACGATCATTTTTAATGTCATTTTTAAAACTGACGTTTTTCTCGTCATTTTTTTTCTTGATTCCTCTCAAGCCTGTCTTGCGTACACACCATCATTTTAAAAAATGTTCAAGAAAAGCGCAGTGACGTACACCATGTACGACGGCACTATAAAGGGGAAGTTCCGTTCGAATGGCGCCACCCTTCATGTTAGTAAAGTTTGTTGAGAGACGATTCGCTCTTTTCAGTCTAGTGCTTTTCAGTCCGTTACAGCATGACGAATGTGCTATCTCCATTACGAACGCTAGTTTTACCAGAACGAGCGCTCCCGTCTCATACTTGATTCTGAGCATGCGCATTTTTTTTCACGTCGTTAAAGCATACACACTATCGTTTTTCACATCGTTAAAAAAAACGACATGAAAAACGACGTGAAAAAAGAGAGCATGTTCGAAATTTTTAATGCCCGTTTTTCACGTCGTTAAAAATGCTCTGGAGCATACACACGATCATTTTTAATGCCCATTTTTTTTAATGGCATTTTTAACGGCATGAAAAATGATCGTGTGTATGGGGCATTAGAAAGCCTGAAGGCGGTGGTTGGTTTTTGGGGTCCCGTATGCGGCTAGGCCCCCAAAAAGTCTCACACATGTGGTATCCCCCTACTCAGGAGAAGCAACAGAATGTATTTTGGGGTGTAATTCCACATATGCCCATGGCATGTTTGAGCAATATATCATTTAGTGACAACTTTGTGCAAAAAAAAAAAAAAAAAGTATTTTTTCCGCATCGTGTGTCAACATATAAAATATTCCATGGACTCGACATGCCTCTCAGTATATAGCTTGGGATGTCTGCTTTCCAAAATAGGGTCATTTGGGGGGGTTTTGAACTGTCCTGGCATTTTATACACAACATTAGGAAGCTTACATCCACTCTTCTAACCACTTGAAGACAAAGCCCTTTCTGACACTTTTTGTTTACATGAAAACATTTTTTTTTTTTGCAAGAAAATTATGTTGAACCCCCAAACATTATATATTTTTTTAAAGCAAAGGCCCTACAGAATAAAATGGTGTGTGTTGCATTTTTTTTTCCACACAGTATTTGCGCAGCGATTTTTCAAACACATTTTTTGGGGAAAAAATACACTTTTTCAAATTTGAATGCACTAAAACACACTATATTGCCCAAATGTTTGATGAAATAAAAAATGATCTTAGGCCGAGTACATAGATACCAAACACGACATGCTTTAAAATTTCGCACAAACGCGCAGTGGCGACAAACTACATACATTTTTAAAAGCCTTTAAAAGCCTTTACAGGGTACCACGTTAGATTTACAGAGGAGGTCTACTGCTAAAATGACTGCCCTCGATCTGACCTTCGCGGTGATACCTCACATGCATGATGCAATTGCTGTTTACATATGACGCCAGACCGACGCTTGCGTTTGCCATTGCGCAAGAGCAGGGCGGGACAGGGGTGTTTTTTTTTTATTATTAATTTTGCTTTTTTATTTTATTTTTAAACTGTTCTTTTCATATTTATTTATTTTTTATCATTTTTATTGTTATCTCAGGGAATGTAAATATCCCCTATGATAGAAATAGGTAGTGACAGGTACTCTTTTTAAAAAAAAAATGGGGTCTATTGGACCCTAGATATTTCCTCTGCCCTCAAAGCATCTGACCACACCAAGATCAGTGTGATAAAATGCTTTCCCAATTTCCCAATGGCGCTTTTTATATCCGGGGGGGGGGCATTCCCTCCCACTGGTGGTAAAAGCAGTCCAGAGGCTAATTAGCCGCTAGGATTGCTTTTACATGAAGCTGGCTGAAAAGAATTATACCAAGATGATATCTAAACCCGCAGGCATCAATCTGGTATAACCAAAGTACAGCAACATACCAGTACATTGCTGGTCCTTGTTGGACATGTATTGTAATCTTTTTTTTCATGCAGCCTGTTGGCTGAACGAAAAAAAGAGATTGATCGGTGGGTATTCCCACCATTAGAATATCTCCCTTCATTCACCCACTTCTAATGATGGGCATACATGCACCATTTATATATGCCGAAGCATGGGGGCATCCTCCCGCAAAAGTTATGCCGCACACACATGGTCGGACTTTTCCACGGGCAAGCCTCCATCTGAATTTTGACCGTATGTACGCGGCATTAGGAGCAAAATCGCTTCTCCGCCCCTGCTGCCCCCATGCTTCGGCATATATGCTCTTTTTTTTTTAACTGTGGTGGTGAAATCACCTCCTACAGCACTGGAGTCACAGGGATCAGGCCTGTCTCTGCGAACGCTGCAATTATGTGTGTTGTGTTTTGTAAGTGACAGTGATCGATCGATACTGCACTTGGGTGGCCTGTGCTGGACGGAGGAGCAAAACGCAGGTGCTAGCAGGTATCTGGGCTGATCCCGCTAACACTGCGTTTTTGGGAACCCTAAACTGCTGGGGACGCTAGTATAGATCTGCTCAGATCAGATATTGATCTGTTCAGATACTATACCACTAAGGGAGGTGTATGCTTCACGCGTGGGTGTTAGCGTTACTGGCACTAACCTGACACTGCCTGGGGCGACACAGACCCTCTCTGACACTAAAACCTAATTGATATCACCCGCCGGGCGATCAGGGGGTTAAACCTTTATTGGGTTATATACGGCGGGTGCCCTGACACTATAAAAAGCAAACTAACTAACCAGCGTCACCCGTAACACTTATATGGTGATCACTGGTGAAAGGGTTAACTAGGCGCAATCAGGGGGTTAAACCTTTATTAGGTAATATATGGGGGTACCTGACGCTATATAAAAACCTGACGGGGAACCTAAATAACAAAATAACTAACTGGCTAACCAGTGTCACCAGTAACACTTATACGGTGATCACTGGTGAAAGGGTTAACTAGGGGCAATTAGGGGGTTAAAACCTTTATTAGATAATATATGGGGGTACCTGACGCTATAAAAACCTGCGGCGAACCTAAAAAAAATAACTGGCTACCTATCGGCACCAGCATAACTAATACAGCAATCAGAAAAACTATCACTTAGTGACACTGGCAAAAGGGGGTGAAAGGGTTACCTGGGGGGGCGATCAAGGGGTTAAACCTTTATTAGGTAATATATGGGGGTACCCGACGCTATAAAAACCTGCGACGAACCTAAAAAAAATAACTGGCTACCTATCGTAATCACCGACACTAAGACAGCGATCAGAAAAACGATCGCTTAGTGACAGCGGTGAAAGGGTTACCTGGGGGGGCGATCAAGGGGTTAAACCTTTATTAGGGGGGGTTAGGGGGCTACACTGGACCTAAAACACTCTGCCATGACACTTTTACAGTCACAAATGTCACTGATTGCAGTGATCAGTAAATAAATGGTCACTGCAATCAGTGACACTGTGACTGGGGCCTGGGGGGTGATCTGGGGGGTGATCTGGGGGTGTCTGGGGGGGCCTGGGGGGGCGATCGTGTGCCTATGTGTGTGGTGTCAGTGTGCTGTTATGTGCACTAACTTCTGTGTCTTCTCTCATGCGGCGCTCGGTATATGTGAGCGCCGCATGAGAGATGACATCACTTCCTCCTGCCTGTGTAAACACTACACAGGCAGAGGAAGCTTTTCATTCGCCGGGAGCGATCGCGAGGGGGTGGCCAGAATCAAATGGCGGCCCCCTCATCACGGATCGCTCCCGAAGCGATCCCGGCCACTCACTGTACTGGAGGGGGGTCCGATTGGACCCCCGACCCATACGAAGGCAGGCACGTACAGGTACGTAGTTGTCCCTGTCCGTGCCATTCTGCCGACGTATATATACAGTGAGCGGTCGTTAAGTAGTTAAACATCGTACCTGGGGGGTGTCTATAGTATGCCTGTGAAGTGGCACGTGTTTCCCGTGTTTAGAACTGTCCCTTCACAAAATGACATTTCTAAAGGAAAAAAAGTCATTTAAAACTGCTTGCGGCTTTAATGTAATGTGTGGTCCCGGCAATATGGACCACTAACTGAAAATACTGCAGCTCCCTGACTGTGGTATAAGTATAAGAACACCAGCAATTGTCTTCAGGTAGCTTTAGGTGCACACTGTGCAAAGGACACAGTACACTAACTGTAAATACTGCAGCTCCCTGCCTGTGGTATTAGTATGAGAACACCAGCAATTGCATTCAGGTAAGCTTTAGGTGCACACTGTGCAAATGACAATAAAGCAAAATACTGCAGCTCCCTGCCTGTATTTGTATGAGAACACCAGCAATTGTATTCAGGTAAGCTTTAGGTGCACACTGTGCAAAGGACACTAAATCAAAATACTGCAGCTCCCTGCCTGTATTTGTATGAGAATGCCAGAAATTGTATTCAGGTAAGCTTTAGGTGCTGTCAGGAAAGGCTTCACCCGCTGGTGGTGCTGTTGGTCCTTTGGACTGCGGTACTAGTGTCCGCCAGCAGGTGTCCTCTTGCAGCCAATACCTTTATTGGAGAATCTCACTTGCTGGTGGTAACACATGATTCATGGACTGTAGTACCGGCATCCACCAGCGGGTGTATTCTGGCAGTGTGGGGCAGGCAGCACTTCCTGCGGTCAGCTGTGACCTGAAGCCTGATTACAAGACTTCCTTAAATACCCGGCAAGTGCAAACACTCCTTGCCCTGGTATCGCTCTCTCCCGGACCTAGGACCTGTGATATGGACTTTGAGCTTGTATCCTGCCTGACCCGACCCGATCCCTACCTTGAGCCCATCCTGCATCTGTCCCTCCTGTCTCTTGATTTCTACGGCCCCCTGTCCTCCTGTTAACTGGATCCCTGCTCTGCAGCCAGTCCATCCGTCCCCTCCCTGTTCCTGTTTGATTCCCATCCATACCCATCTGCTTCGATCCCCTTGTGTATGACCTCGGCCTGGCTTTCATTACGATTCCGGTATTTCCCCCTTATTGTATATATCTTCTTAAGTCACTGTCGTTTGGTTTGGTTACTGCACTGTGTTCTGTTGGAGGTGTTTATTTGTCTGTTTACTTCCCTTAATAAATTATTACACTTTTACCTACCCCTGTTTGGTCTCCTCTGTGCAGTCACACAGTCTGGTTTGCTAGCATTCTCTGACAGTATACCAAGGCCATCCTTAACCACTTAACGACCGCTCACTGTATATATACGTCGGCACAATGGCACCGACAGGCACAATCACGTAGAGCATACGTGATTGCCTTTGTACAGTTGGGGGGTCCGATCGGACCCCCCTTCTGTACAGTGAGCGGTCGGAATTCGTCTGGGAGCGTTCCGAGATGGGGGGGCGGCCGTTCGATTCCGACCACCCCCCCGCGATCGCTCCCGGCGAATAGAAATGCCCCCTCTGTCTGTGTAATGTTTACACAGACCGAGAAAGCAGGAGGAAGTGATGTCATCTCCTGTGCGGCGCTCACATATACCGAGCGTCGTACAAGAGAAGACACACAGGTCAGTGCACTAACACTACACTAACACCAGCACACTTAGGCACATAAATCGCCCCCCCAGGCCCCCCCAGATCACCCCCAGCCCCCCAGATCACCCCCCAGCCCCCAGTCACAGTGTCACTGATTGCAGTGACCATTTATTTACTGATCACTGCAATCAGTGACATTTGTGACTGTAAAAGTGTCACTACATTTAGTTTTAGGTCCAGTGTAGCCCCCTAACCCCCCCTAATAAAGGTTTAACCCCTTGATCACCCCCCAGATAACCCTTTCACCCCCTAGCACCGCCGTCGCTTGGCGATCATTTTTCTGATCGCTGTCTTGGCATCGGTGATGCAGATCGGTACCCAGTAATTTTTTTTAGGTTCGCCGCAGGTTTTTATAGCGTCGGGTACCCCCATAAATTATCTAATAAAGGTTTAACCCCCTTGATCGCCCCCCAGGTAACCCTTTCACCCCCTATCACCACTGTCACTAAGCGATCGTTTTTCTGATCGATGTCTTAGCGTCGGTGATGCAGATCGGTAGCCAGTATTTTTTTTTTGGTTCGCCGCAGGTTTTTATAGCGTCGGGTACCCCCATAAATTATCTAATAAAGGTTTAACCCCCTTGATCGCCCCCCAGGTAACCCTTTCACCCCCTATCACCACTGTCACTAAGCGATCATTTTTCTGATCGCTGTCTTGGCGTCGGTGATGCAGATCGGTACCCAGTAATTTTTTTTGGTTCGCCGCAGGTTTTTATAGCGTCGGGTACCCCCATAAATTATCTAATAAAGGTTTAACCCCCTTGATCGCCCCCCAGGTAACCCTTTCACCCCCTATCACCACTGTCACTAAGCGATCATTTTTCTGATCGATGTCTTAGCGTCGGTGATGCAGATCGGTAGCCAGTAATTTTTTTTAGGTTCGCCGCAGGTTTTTATAGCGTCGGGTACCCCCATAAAATATCTAATAAAGGTTTAACCCCCTTGATCGCCCCCCAGGTAACCCTTTCACCCCCTATCACCACTGTCGCTAAGCGATCATTTTTCTGATCGCTGTCTTAGCGTCGGTGACGCAGATCGGTAGCCAGTAATTTTTTTTAGGTTCGCCGCAGGTTTTTATAGCGTCAGGTACCCCCCATATATTATCTAATAAAGGTTTTAACCCCCTAATTGCCCCTAGTTAACCCTTTCACCAGTAATCATCATATAAGTGTTACGGGTGACGCTGGTTAGTTAGTTTGCTTTTTATAGTGTCAGGGCACCCGCCGTATATAACCCAATAAAGGTTTAACCCCCTGATCGCCTGGCGGGTGATATCAATTAGGTTTTAGCATCAGAGAGGGTCTGCATCACACCCCAGGCAGCGTCAGGTTAGTGCCAGTAACGCTAACACCCACGCGTGAAGCATACACCTCCCTTAGTGGTATAGTATCTGAACAGATCAATATCTGATCTGATCAGATCTATACTAGCGTCCCCAGCAGTTTAGGGTTCCCAAAAACGCAGTGTTAGCGGGATCAGCCCAGATACCTGCTAGCACCTGCGTTTTGCCCCTCCGTCCAGCCCAGGCCACCCAAGTGCAGTATCGATCGATCACTGTCACTTACAAAACACAACACACATAACTGCAGCGTTCGCAGAGACAGGCCTGATCCCTGCGACTCCAGTGCTGTAGAAGGTGATTTCACCACCACAGTTAAAAAAAAAAAAGCAAATATGCCGAAGCATTGGGGCAGCAGGGGCGGAGGAGCGATTTTGCTCCTAATGCCGCGTACATACGGTCGAAATTCCGACGGAGGCTTGCCCGTGGAAAAGTCCGACCATGTGTGTGCGGCATAACTTTTTTGCGGGAGGATGCCCCCATGCTTCGGCATATATAAATGGTGCATGTATGCCCATCATTAGAAGTGGGTGGATGAAGGGCGGTATTCTAATGGTGGGCATACCCACCGATCAATCTCTTTTTTTCGTTCAGCCACCTGGCTGCATGAAAAAAAAAGATTACAATACATGTCCAACAAGGACCAGCAACGTACTGGTATGTTGCTGGACTTTGAATGGTTATACCAGATTGATGCCTGCGGGTTTAGGTATCATCTTGGTATCATTCTTTTCAGCCAGCGGCCGGCTTTAATGTAAAAGCAACCCTAGTGGCTAATTAGCCTCTGGACTGCTTTTACAAGCAGTGGGAGGGAATGTCCCCCCCGGATATAAAAAGCGCCATTGGGAAATTGGGAAAGCATTTTATCACACCGATCTTGGTGTGGTCAGATGCTTTGAGGGCAGAGGAAAGATCTAGGGTCTAGACCCCAGTTTTTTCAAAAAAAGAGTACCTGTCACTACCTATTGCTATCATAGGGGATATTTACATTCCCTGAGATAACTATAAAAATGATAAAAAAAAAATATGGAAGGAACAATTTAAAAATAAAATAAAAAAGCAAAATTATTAATAAAAAAAAAAAAAAAAAAAAAAAAACACCCCTGTCCTGCCCTGCTCTTGCCCAATGGCGAACGCAAGCGTCGGTCTGGCGTCATATGTAAACAGCAATTGCACCATGCATGTGAGGTATCACCGCGAAGGTCAGATCGAGGGCAGTAATTTTAGCAGTAGACCTCCTCTGTAAATCTATCGGGGTAACCTGTAAAGGCTTTTAAAGGCTTTCAAAAATGTATGTAGTTTGTCGCCAATGCGCGTTTGTGTGAAATTTTAAAGCATGTCGTGTTTGGTATCTATGTACTCGGCCTAAGATCATCTTTTTTATTTCATCAAACATTTGGGCAATATAGTGTGTTTTAGTGCATTAAAATAAAAAAAAGTGTATTTTTCCCCCAAAAAATGCGTTTGAAAAATCGCTGCGCAAATACTGTGTAGAAAAAAAATGCAACACCCACCATTTTATTCTGTAGGGCCTTTGCTTTAAAAATATATATAATGTTTTGGGGTTCAACATAATTTTCCTGCAAAAAAAAAATGTTTTCATGTAAACAAAAAGTGTCAGAAAGGGCTTTGTCTTCAAGTGGTTAGAAGAGTGGATGTAAGCTTCCTAATGTTGTGTATAAAATGCCAGAACAGTTCAAAACCCCCCCAAATGACCCCATTTTGGAAAGTAGACACCCCAAGCTATATACTGAGAGGCATGTCGAGTCCATGGAATATTTTATATGTTGACACAAGTTGCGGAAAAAAGACAATTTTTTTATTTTTTATTTTTTTTTGCACAAAGTTGTCACTAAATGATATATTGCTCAAACATGCCATGGGCATATGTGGAATTACACCCCAAAATACATTCTGTTGCTTCTCCTGAGTACGGGGATACCACATGTGTGAGACTTTTTGGGAGCCTAGCCGCGTACGGGACCCCAAAAACCAATCACCGCCTTCAGGCTTTCTAAGGGTGTAAATTTTTGATTTCACTTCTCACTGCCTATCACAGTTTCGGAGGCCATGGAATGCCCAGATGGCACAAAACCCCCCCAAATGACCCCATTTTGGAAAGTAGACACCCCAAGCTATTTGCTGAGAGGTATTGTGAGTATTTTGCAGATCTCGCTTTTTGTCACAAAGTTTTGAAAATTAAAAAAAAAAAAAAAAAATTCTTTCTTCATTTTCAAAAACAAATGAGAGCTGTAAAATACTCACCATGCCTCTCAGCAAACAGCTTGGGGTGTCTACTTTCCAAAATGGGGTCATTTGGGGGGGGTTTGTGCTATTTTGGCATTTTATGGCCTTCGAAACTGTGATAGGTAGTGAGGAGTGAAATCAAAAATTTGTGCCTAGAAATCCTGAAGGCGGTGATTGGTTTTCGGGGTCCCGTACGCGGCTAGGCTCCTAAAAAGTCCCACACATGTGGTATCCCTGTACTCAGGAGAAGCAGCAAAATGTATTTTGGGGTGCAATTCCACATATAACCATGGCATGTGTGAGCAATATATCATTTAGTGACAACTTTTTGTAATTTTTTTTTTTTTTTGTCATTATTCAATCACTTAGGACAAAAAAAAATATTCAATGGGCTCAACAGGCCTCTCAGCAATTTCCTTGGGGTGTCTACTTTCTAAAATGGTGTCATTTAGGGGGGGGTTTGTGCTATTTTGGCATTTTATGGCCTTCAAAACTGTGATAGGTAGTGAGGAGTGAAATCAAAAATTTGCGCCCTTAGAAATCCTGAAGGCGGTGCTTGGTTTCCGGGGTCCCGTACGTGGCTAGGCTCCTAAAAAGTCCCACACATGTGGTATCCCCGTACTCAGGAGAAGCAGCAGAATGTATTTTGGGGTGCAATTCCACATATAACCATGGCATGTGTGAGCAATATATCATTTAGTGACAACTTTTTGTAATTTTTTTTTTTTTGTCATTATTCAATCACTTGGGACAAAAAAAAATATTCAATGGGCTCAACATGCCTCTCAGCAATTTCCTTGGGGTGTCTACTTTCGAAAATGGGGTCATTTGGGGGGGTTTTGTACTGCCCTGCCATTTTAGCACCTCAAGAATTGAGATAGGCAGTCATAAATTTAAAGCTGTGTAAATTCCAGAAAATGTACCCTAGTTTGTAAACGCTATAACTTTTGCGCAAACCGATAAATATACACTTATTGACGTTTTTTTTTACTAAAGACACGTGGCTGAATACATTTTGGCCTAAATGTATGACTAAAATTGAGTTTATTCGATTTTTCTTATAACAAAAAGTAGAAAATATCATTTTTTTTCAAAATTTTCGGTCTTTTTCCGTTTATATCGCAAAAAATAAAAATCGCAGAGGCAATCAAATACTATTAAAATAAAGCTCTATTTGTGGGAAGAAAAGGACGCAAATTTTGTTTGGGTACAACATTGTATGTCCGCACAATTTACAGTTAAAGCAGCGCAGTGCAAAATTCTGAATTCACCTCTGGTCCTTTAGCTACCAAATGGTCCGGGGCTTAAGTGGTTAAACCAGACGTGGCGGCATTGAGGGACCGGTTGAGATGGATAGTAATGAAGTCATTTATTATTCTCTGCTAGCAGAGGAGGACGAATATTGTCGTCTGATTCTAAAAGATTGGACCAGTGACCAGCTGATAGAAACCATCCGATCAGCGTATTCCCTAGTGGGGCAGGGTTATATATCTTTTGAGGACATCCAGCCGTTAGTTTGGTTATGTGAAAAGCCAGCCCAGTCACCTATTCCCGTTGGGAGCAACGATTTTTCACCCCCTTTCAGTTTTGACCAGGTTGAATCCTTAGTGTGGTTGTTAGAGGATGATCCAGCCTATTTTTGGGAACATTATTCCTCTTGTTCCCAGCAGGTGTTGTCTGATTGCATCCATTCAGTGCAATCCCTGGTCGGACAGTCTGTGAGTGAGACAGTTTTTGCTCAACCTGTGCTGCAGGTATGGTCAGATCTCCTGCACTTAGCCAAGCCACAGCGTTCCAGCCCTGCCATTGATCACCTGCCTTCCCAGGAATATATCCGTCCATCGCCTATGGCAACCCCAGCTACCGTCCAGTGTGCTCAGCCCCCCAAATACTACTACCCCGTCTCTACCTGTTGCACCTACCCTGCCTTCAATCCACCTGCTTCTTCCCTCCTATCTGTAACCAATCCGCAAGAACCTCCTCCAGCCACTGTCCCTGCACCCCTGCCATTTTCTTCCATTTGCTCAAAACCAACTTTTTCATATATTCCCCCCGTTATTTGCAAACCTGCAGTGACTAAATCCAAGAAGAAGCGGAAGTACTTCCCAACCCACACAATTCAACCCATAACCCAACCTACCTTCACACCCGCCAACCTGCTCCAGCCTTCCGTTCCCGAGCCAGCCTTCCAGCCTGCAGTTACAGAGCCGTCCTTCCAGCCAGCCCTCCAGCCTGCAGTTCCAGAGCCAGCCCTCCAGCCTGCAGTTCCCGAGTCAGCCTTCCAGCCTGCAGTTCCCAAGCCAGCCTTCCAGCCTGCAGTTCCAGAGCCGGCCTTCCAGCCAGCCCTCCAGCCTGCAGTTCCAGAGCCAGCCCTCCAGCCTGCAGTTCCCAAGCCAGCCTTCCAGCCTGCAGTTCCCGAGCCAGCCTTCCAGCCTGCAGTTCCCGAGCCAGCCTTCCAGCCTGCGTTTCCCAAACCAGCCTTCCAGCCTGCAACTCCCGAGCCAGTCTTCCAGCCTGCGGTTCCAGAGCCAGTCTGCCAGCCTGAGGTTCCTATGTCAATTTACCAGCCAGAGGTCCCTATGCCGGTCTGCCAGCCTGAGGTCCCTGTGCCAGTCTGCCAGCCAGAGGTTCCTGTGCCTTTTGCCCAGCCTGAAGCTCCTGTGCCAGTTTGCCAGCCTGAATTCTCTGTGCCAGTCTGCCAGTCTGAAGTTCTTGTACCAGCCTGCCAGCCTGAAGTTCTTGTACCAACCCGCCAGCCTGAAGTTCTTGTACCAGCCTGCCAGCCTGAAGTTCTTGTACCAGCCTGCCAGCCTGAAGTTCTTGTACCAGCCTGCCAGACTGAAGTTCTTGTGCCAGCCTGCCAGCCTGAAGTTCCCGTACCAGCCTGCCAGCCGGAAGTTCCTGTACCAGCCTGCCAACCTGAAGCTCTTGTGCCAGCCTGCCAGCCTGAAGTCCCCGTATCAGCCTGCCAGCCTGAAGACCCGGTGCCCATTTCCCGGCCAGAGGTTGTGGTGCCCGTTTCCCAGCTTGAGGTTGTGGTGCCCGTTTCCCGGCCTGAGGTTGTGGTGCCTGTTTCCCGGCCTGAGGTTGTGGTGCCCGCTTCCCAGCTTGAGGTTGTGGTGCCTGTTTCCCGGCTTGAGGTTGTGGTGCCCGTTTCCTGACTTGAGGCTGTGGTGCCCGTTTCCCGGCTTGAGGTTGTGGTGCCCGTTTCCCGGCCTGAATTTATGGTGCCCGTTTCCTGGCCTGAGGAGCCTGCTGCCCAACCGGATGTGCCACTGCCTGCTGCCCAGCTCGATGACCCGGAGCCTGCCGCCCAGCTCGATGACCCGGAGCCTGCTGCCCAGCTCGTTGACCCGGAGCCTGCTGCCCAGCTTATTGACCCGGAGCCTGCTGCCCAGCTCGATGACCCGGAGCCTGCTGCCCAGCTCGATGACCCGGAGCCTGCTGCTCAGCTCGATGACCCGGAGCCTGCTGCCCGGCTCGATGAGCCGGAGCCTGCTGCCCAGCTCGATGACCCGGAGCCTGCTGCCCATCTCGATGACCCGGAGCCTGCTGCCCAGCCTGATGTGCCACTGCCTGCTGCCCAGCCTGATGTGCCACTGCCTGCTGCCCAGCCTGATGTGCCACTGTCCGCTGCCCAGCTTGATGTGACTGTTTCCTGCCCGGATGTGCCTGCTTCCCAGTTGGATGTGCCTACTGTCTGCCCGGATGTGACCTTGCTTGTTGCCATGAACTTCCCCCAGCAACAGTTTGTTGGAGCATCCGGAGGCCACTCCTTTGAGGGGGGGGTACTGTCAGGAAAGGCTTTACCCGCTGGTGGTGCTGTTGGTCCTTTGGACTGCGGTACTAGTGTCCGCCAGCAGGTGTCCTCTTGCAGCCAATATCTTTATTGGAGGATCTCACCTGCTGGTGGTAACACATGATCCATGGACTGTAGTACCGGCGTCCACCAGCGGGTGTATTCTGGCAGTGTGGGGCAGGCAGCACTTCCTGCGGTCAGCTGTGACCTGAAGCCTGATTACAAGACTTCCTTAAATACCCGGCAAGTGAAAACACTCCTTGCCCTGGTATCGCTCTCTCCCGGACCTAGGACCTGTGCTTTGGACTTTGAGCTTGTATCCTGCCTGACCCGACCCGATCCCTACCTTGAGCCCACCCTGCATCTGTCCCTCCTGTCTCTTGATTTCCATGGCCCCCTGTCCTCCTGTTAACTGGATCCCTGCTCTGCAGCCAGTCCATCCGTCCCCTCCCTGTTCCTGTTTGATTCCCATCCATACCCATCTGCTTCAATCCCCTTGTGTATGACCTCGGCCTGGCTTTCACTACGATTCTGGTATTTCCCCCTTATTGTATATATCTTCTTAAGTCACTGTCGTTTGGTTTGGTTACTGCACTGTGTTCTGTTGGAGGTGTTTATTTGTCTGTTTACTTCCCTTAATAAATTATTACACTTTTACCTACCCCTGTTTGGTCTCTTCTGTGCAGTCACACAGTCTGGTTTGCTAGCATTCTCTGACAGGTGCACACTGTGCAAAGGACACTAAATCAAAATACTGCAGCTCCCTACCTGTATTTGTATGAGAACACCGGCAATTGTATTCAGGTAAGCTTTAGGTGCACACTGTGCAAAGGACACAGTACACTAAGTGAAAATACTGCAGCTAGCACAATCACATGCCTGCCTGTCAGTATATTATGAATATAATAACGGGAACGGATCTAGCTAAACTGAATACAGTGTATAAATATATATACAACACCTAGGATGCATATATATCCTCTACACACTGTAACTGAAGCTAACTGACTCACCTGCCTGCTCTATCTAACTCAAATTAAATGACACTGTCTCTCTCTCTCTGTCTGTCTTTAAGCACCGCCGCAACACACTACACAAGGCCGCCACGCAGGCGGCCTTCTATAGTGTGGGGCGTGTACTAAACCCCCTGAGACATAATTGGCCAAAGCCACCCTGGCTTTGGCCAATTATGTCTCTCCGTTTCTTCCGCGCTGTGATTGGCCAAAGCATGAGGGTCATAGTGCATGCTTGGCCAATCATCAGCCAGCAATGCACTGCGATGCCGCAGTGAATTATGGGCGGTGACGCACCACTCGAATTTGCCGCGAACGGCCCATAATGTTTGAAATTCGGCAAACGGCCGAACAGATGTTGTTCGAGTCGAACATGGGTTCGACTCGAACTCGAAGCTCATCCCTAGTGGAAACCCTGCATGTACATCTTCCCACCTGCTGCAGTGACCCTGTTGAAAGAAATACATACAAGGAAGAGGTGAACAGATAGAAAAATGGACTGTATACAGTAAACACTAACTTGTATGATATACACGAAATATGCATATGCTTTGGTAATGGACTGAGAAGTGCTGTTGCAAGTGTAAATCCGGCATTCTTGTTTGCAATACCCGGTTGGATGTGAAAATCCTACCTGTGTACCCTCTTACTTATTTCATAAGTGATATTGTAATAGGACAAACATATAAGGGAGAGGTGAGCAAACAAATAAATAGACTTCAGTACCAAGCATTAACATATGTCCTACAGGGGTATCTGAAATCTATCTGCACACCAGAAACAGACTGTGAAATCTGTGTAAATGTGAAAACCCTATTATATATGCATCTACAAACCAGGGTGGATGGGAAGAAATCAATGTATGTACTCTGCCTTGGGGTGCCCCCGCAATAGGAATACCCAGAAAGGAGCAGATAAACAGACTTTGAATATCTATAAAAATACAACTTGCAAACTGTTTATGAAAATAGCAATTGAGGGTGAAACCTAGCCGAACATGAACGCCTTGGGTATTTTCTGTATGTAGCAACCGGCCCTCTTTCTCCACTGTCCTTAGCTCGCTCACAGGAGAAAAAGGCACACAGTCCCCACCATGCCCGTACCCCCTGGTTTGCAGAGGTTAAGCACACTTGTTTTCACTTACGGGTCTTGCAGCAGGGTTCCCCTTAAAGTTGATTTTCGTCCCTAATATGTAAGGACAAAGTCTCTATACCCCCAGTAACTCCAAGGTCCACACCAGTGTCAACTTCAACATAGAGGTTATTTCTTTCTTTTGCATGAACATCCACAAAGTTAAGGAGAAGAAAAAGGTGTTAGGAAGACAGATCAATTCAGGCACTCTTGTTTCTTCGCCACTCAATCCCGAGTGGGTATAGCTCACCTGGATAGTCACCCAAAGGCACTAGCAGCCAGCGTGTAACTCGAACAGTCTATTAGATTCCCTAATGGTTGCGTTCAGGAGATCCTCTGCCACAGAATCTATAGTGTCCCAAACCTCCTAATAGTCCCGTTGTTGAGATCCCCGTTTTCGGATGGATGACATCCCTCCAGAGAGTTACTGGGCCCCTTCCTTCACTGTGATCTCTCACCAGTCCTTCGGAACGGTCCTCCCCCAGCCTCCTCTTCTAGAAACGGGTCCCCTTGCAAGGCGGCACCCTGGGATTCCTCCTCCCGAAGTGGGCTCCAGCTAAAGGTGCTGGGCCCAGGGCTGAAGTTGCAGTCCCAGGACTAAAGGTGCCTGGGACTGAAGTGCACGTGGCCCCATGGCCTGGAGGGCCATGAGCCACGCACCAGGACTCCGACTCTGGAACCAAGAAGAACCGACCCCTCCCAGACGGTGTCTGCCCCTTATGTATCCTCTCCTGGCATGCACAGCAGGCAGACCACCCCCACTGCACAGCTGCCGAGAGAGGACACTCAATCGCCACTCCATCAGCTGTGGTTCAACCCCTAGTACAAGTGACAGTGCCACCCATACTTCTAAGGGGAACTGCACGCCAGGTGAAACAGCAGCAAGGCAGAGTCCAGCAATTTGAAAGATTCGAGCCAACTACCACTCGAATCACCCCTAAATTTAGCATAACGATCCCTACATTTAGGACCCCCGCTACATGTACATCAGAGTGTTTTAATAAAAGGGGTATGGTTTGCATTGGATAGAGTAGACATGCAAACAAGACCATTTTAACTGCTTGCCAACCAGCGCACAACGATATACGTCGACAGCATGGCACGGACAGGCAGAAGGACGTATGTACACGTCCCCTTTAAGAAGCCGCCGTGTTGACCTCCAGTTGGAGGATATCCCCAAGCAGGCTATTGGCAGGGCCTTATTTCAGGCCCGTTTGATGATCTTGAGACACTGGAAGGATACTGGACCACCTACGGTGCAGGAGTGGATCACACAGATGGGGGTTACACTTCGGTTGGAAAAACTTGTGTATCAACGTAGAGGGACTATTACGAAACATGATAAACTATGGGACCCATGGCTGAGTGTCCCGGGTCTGGCCCCTATGGATTTGGTATATGGTCGAATATTTTGAGCCTGTTCAGGGCGGGTGGATGGCTTTTTTTTATAATTGGCTATGTGGAACAATTAATGGCATGCACTGCTGAGGGGTGTAGGGTGGGGACATGTTATGATATTAGGGGTAACAATAATTTGTCGAAGGGCATATGTGTTATGGCGAACACGATGTATATGGGTGTGCTGCGTCACACTGATTGATCATATTGTTGGTTATCTGGAACTCTGTGAATGTGTTTTTTTTTTTTTTTTTTTTTACATCTGCTCAATAAAGACCTTTGTTTGAGAAAAAAAAAAAAAAAGAAGCCGCCGCTCTGTGACTCCGACTGCGGGGTCCCGTGGACTCGATGTCCGCAGGCATACCCGTGATCGTGTCACGGTGAGGAAGAAGGGGAAAATGCTTATGTTAACAAGCATTTCCCCAGTCTTCCTAGTGACAGGACAGTGTACACAGCTTCCTGTAATCGGAAGCTGTGATCACTGTCATGTCACACATAGCTCATCCCCCCTACAGTAAGAATCACTCCCTAGGGAACACTTAACCCCTACAGGGTCACCTAGTGGTTAACCCCTTCACTGCCAGTGCCATTTTCACAGTAATCAGTGCATTTTTATAGCACTGATCGCTGTTCCCAAAAATGTGTCAAAAGTATACGATGTGTCCGCCATAATGTCGCAGTCACAATAAAAATCACTGATCGCCACCATTACTAGTAAAAAATTATTAATAAAAATGCCATAAAACTATCCCCTATTTTGTAGACGCTATAACTTTTGCGCAAACCGATCAATAAACGCTTATTTTTTACCAAAAATATGTAGAAGAATATGTATCGGCCTAAACTGAGGAAAAAAAAATAATTTTAGATATTTTTTGGGGATATTTATTATAGCAAAAAGTAAAAAATATTGAATTTTTTTAAAAATTGTCGCTCTATTTTTGTTTATAGCGCAAAAAATAAAAACCACAGAGGTGATCAAATACCACCAAAAAAAAGCTCTATTTGTGGGAAAAAAAAGGACGTAAATTTTGTTTGGGAGCCACGTCGCACGACCGCGCAATTGTCAGTTAAAACAACGCAGTGCCGAATCGCAAAAAGTCCTCTGGTCTTTGACCAGCAAAATGGTCCCGGGCTTAAGTGGTTAAAGAGGTGACATCTCCCAAAGAACGAGAGGGGGAGGGTTGCCCAAGCTTCCAACTCCTTTACAATTTTGGTTATCAGAGGCGGGTAGTTAAGACCGTATAGAGAGGAAGGTTCTCGGCCTAAATGGATACCCAAGTAGGTGATGTGGTGACCCGCTAAGGTAAAAGGGGATGATGACCTCAATTTAGCTGATACCCAGGGGGTGTAATGGTAAGACTTCACTTTTGTCAAAATTTATTCTAAAGCCCAAGCTCACTCGAAAGGTCTCAAAGAGTTCTCTGAGCTTGTCAAAGTCTGCAAGAGGGTCGGTGGAGAATAGTAATATATCATCCGCGAATAAGGCGGAGCGAAATATCTGATTGCCTACAGTGATGCCACTGATTCTGTCAGGTAAGTTAAGTATCCTGGATAGAGGCACAATAGCTATATTGAAGAGTAGAGGGGAGAGGGGGCATCCCTGTCTCGTTTCTTTTGTCAAAGGGGTTGTGTCAGAAACTAAATTGGGAGTGACCAGGCGAGCCGTCGGGGATGCATACATTTGTTGTAGAAAATGCACAATTGGGCCAGAGAAACCAAATGCTTCCATCACCCTGAATAGCCATAACAAATTAAAATTGTCAAGAGCTTTTTCGGCATCAACTGAAATGATGGCTACATCTTGGTCTGGGTGTGATTTAGCGTACTCCAGCGCCATCAGAACCTTTACTGATGTTCAAGGTGGCAGAACGGCCTGGAACAAAACCAGATTGGGCTGGGTGGAGTAAAGAGGGGAGTAATGGAGCTAGACGTGAGGCTATTATTTTAGATAGAATTTTAACGTCTATATTGATCAGGGATATTGGACGATATGAGTCCGGGTGTAGGGAGTCTTTGCCTTTTTATGGAAATTTGTCTAATGTGTGCCTGCGTTCCCTTGGGGAGATAGGGGCCACCATCCCACATAGCGATGAAGACATGTTTCAGAGTGTCAGGAATAAAGTATTTTGTTAATTAATAGAATTCCGCTGTGTAGTCATCTGGGCCCGGGGCCTTGGCAGATGCTAGAGATTTAATAGTCAACTGGATGTTCTCTAAGGAGATGGGAGCATTAAGAGTCTCTAATTGAGTGGAGTTGAGCTTAGGTAGATGGGTCTGAGCTAGGAAGGTCTCTGCTTTCGTCTGGTCGGTCGTATCCTTAGAGTATAGGGTCATGTAGTAGTCAGCAAGAAGTTTACTGATTTCCGCAGGTGAGGTAACAACAGTTCCGCAGTGTTTTTTAAGGCGGCCTTGTTCCCAAATCTGTGGAAACGTAAAGCAGATTAAGATGATTTAGCTACCTCTTGCTGTTCTGCCCACATGTCAAAACTACGTTTAGCCTGCGGCCAGGTTTGTATGTTATCGGGGGGTGCAGTTCAATGTAAGACGTTCATGCGCTAAGCATAAAGCATCGCTAGCCTGTATGTATTGTTGCCGAGAGGGTTTCTTAATTTGGGTGGTGTATGAAATAATTTTTCCTCTCAAAAATGCTTTACCTGCTTCCCAGAAAAGGTTTGGATCTGTAATGTGTGCTCCATTTGTCTGTATATAGCGTATGACAAAAATCCCCATTATCCACCAGATAAGAAGGGAAGAGCCATGTGGGCGAGGGAGATGAGGGTTTGGCATTTGTTAAGTGTACTGCTATTGGACTGTGGTCTGAGATTCTTGCGTTACTGATTTCCACATCATGTAATGCAGATAGTAGCACTGGGGAGGCAAAGAAATAATCGATCCGTGAAAAAGAATTGTGAGGGGGCCAAAAGAAAGTAAAATCCCAGGCCGTTGGGTGCGTTAGTCGCCATAAATCTACAAATCTTATGGAAGCAATGGATTTGGCTAACAGAGTTTGGTCAGCAGTTGGGGATTTGGCCTTCCGCGGCACACGAGTTTTAACACTGGTGCGGTCTTCCGATAGGGACATGACAGAGTTAAAATCTCTGCCTACTAAGTGAAGAGCTTCGGGGGCACTCAATATCCAGGATACCATGTCTTGAAAAAAGAAAGTGTCAGGAGAGTTAGGAGCATATATATTAGTGATAGCTCTATCTTTAGCACCTATCGTCATATGTAGTGTCATTTTGCGGCCAGTCGAATCGGTCCGTACATCTCGAATAGCATGTCTCAGATTTCTGTGAAGCAATATAACCACTCCAGCTTTGCGACCTATTGCTGGGGAGCCGTAGACCTCACCTACCCATATGTTACGAAGGCGGGTCATATCGTCTGTAGATAGGTGAGACTCTTGGAGGAGTGCCACAGACGCTTCAACTGTCTAAGGATGGACATGCGCTTGTTTGGGGAGCGAAGCCCTTTAACGTTCCAGGAAACAATTTTTAGGTTATTCCCATCAGTCTGAGGGGCCATGTGTGGATTAATGGAGAATATTTAGGTGGAGGCCGAATACTGAGCCTCCTGTTGTACTTTATGCCTTCTGTCTGAGATTCACCAAAATATTGTTTATCACCTTGGGATGTAGTTACGAATCGGGTAAATACAGTCAATAGATAATCAGAGCAGAAAGAACAAGAAGAGAAAAAAACACAACAAATCAGGTGGAAAAGCCACCCATCATATACTGCTAACTTCACTTTTTTCCACATAAGGACCAATGTATACATCTCCTGCGTATCTCCAGTGGTGTAGAAGTTACAGAGGCTGTTCAGCAAACTCCAGTGTCATCCCGGGGAGCAAAGTGACTACGCGTATAAGGAGGCTTATTTGGGCTGTGATGGTGTCTAGGTAAGGCAGACAAAGCAGTGGCAGATTTTGGAGAAGAGCCATCAGCCTAATTGATGTGTTCCATTTATATTCCAAAAGAATTGTTGATGTAGTGCTCCGCACCATCCAGGGAGGTGAAAGTAAGATGTTCTCCAGTGTGAGATTGGATGTATAGGACTGCCGGATAGGCAAGGGTAAATTTGATTTGATTGCTGTATAGCGTCGAGCAGATTGCTGAGAAAGCCTTGCGTTGTGTCATCACTTCTACTGTGTAATCTGCGAAAAGCAGTCGTTTTGCGCCATCAATGGTTAGAGAGCGTGAGCGGCGAAATTTCTGCATAATGGCATTTTTATCAGCGTAGTTGAGGTATCTGACAATGACAGGACGTGGTTTTGTACAATTTTCTGCACGCTGGCCAATGCGAAGGGGCCCGTTTGATAGTGCAGGGAATGCAAAGGCCTAATTGCTCCGGAATGATTTTAGCACAGAGGTCTGTAATCTGGGCAATGGATACCGATTCTGGCAGACCTATAATGCGCATATTATTCCTTCGCAAGCGATTCTCAAGGTCGTCTAATTTTTCCCAGATGTCTCTGTTAGAGGTTGTTATGCGAGTGAGCGAAGCTGAGTTAGCCGTGGCCTCATCCTCTAATGCATAAATTTGCTCCTCTGTGTCAGAGATCCTTTGAGCCTGTTTCTAGAACTCAATATGAAGCTGTTCCAGTCCCCTCTGCACTGCGGCATCTACTGTGGCTGCTAGTGTAGGGGCAAGGAGGGAGACCACAGCCTGTGCTATACCTGCGGGGGAGATGGGGTCCACTTCAGCCGTGAGAGGCACCGCTGGAGGCTTCAGTGTCTCTGACATGAGCAGGACGGCCACCATATTGGCTGTGTCTGCAGCTGTGTCTCTCGCCGGCTGCAGTGTGGAGGAGAACGAGCGGGGATGTGATCGCTCCACAAAGCGATCCATAGGGACCCCACGAGGTAGCAGAGACAGGGGGGAGTCACCTCGAAGTTAAGCAGGCTTTTTGCCGAAAATGTGGGAAGTTCAGTGGGAGTTGGCTCAGCTCACGTCCTCCTCATGCGGCATCAGAACCAGAAGTCATCCACTAAACATTTTTTATCATTTCGGGATAGACAATCTTTACATAATATTTACATAACTCATTCTTTTCATTCCACAAAAATTGGGCCTTCTATTCAGCATGGATTTCCCCCATGACCTTCCGAGCCTGGTCAAAGGCTGGTATCTTATGCTTACACGATTTGGCTTCAGATTCATCAATATTACCTTTTCCAGATTTATGTAAATCCTATGGACTTCCCCAATCTGAATTATTTCGATATTTACATATTAAACATTTCTATGCTACTACTCCCTCTCTAAATACAAAGATTGCTATGACAAAACTGTCAATTTTTGAAAAAAAAAATAGCTTGAAAGATCCACATTGTAGAGGAAGGATTTCATCACTCTATTCTCAATTGCTTACTAAACCTGCATCCCCACCCTCCTATGTGGCCAAATGGGAAAATGATCTATGTCGTACTATTGATACAGCAGAATGGTCTGAGATATGGTCCATAACAAAATCTTCTTCACCAAATGTAACAGCAGTTGAGACTGCATACAATGTACTCACACAATGGTACTTAGTTTCAGCAAGAATCTCTAAAAAACATTCTGGATTATTTGGCTTCCTGTTTTAGTGGCTGGGTTCACATTTACACATATGTTGGAAATGTCCAGTGGTACAAGAGTTTTGGAAATCTATTTTCATGCTTGCCTCAGCAATGTTTGAAAGCACTATTACACCTGACCCAGCATTGGCCCTTCTAAACTCAAGACCAGAATTTCTACAATAAAAACAGTATAAATGATTAATACAGCTCTTAACAGCTGCTAAACTAATAAAATACTTGAACAAGAAAAAAAAAAAAACAATCCCCTCAGGTGATCAATGAACAGTGCATTGCAACGATTTTAACACATTTTTGTGCAGATTCCTACCAGTTTCTGTGTCTTCTGGATACTGTTTCCAAATAGGCATCCAGGTTACTATATTGCACTGAATGTTACAGAATAGTACAGTGCTGCTGATTAAAAAGAAAAGGTACCGTATTTATATTGCGTATAACACGCACTTTTCCGTCCTGAAAATAGAGGGAAAATCATGGGTGCGTGTTATACACCGATATTTTACCTGGCTGCCTCGGAGGGGAAGGGGGGAGTGAGCGCCCCCGGATTACACAGAGCAATGTTTACTTGTTGATCGCAGTCGCACACAGTCCTGACTCCTGGATGGCTCCTAGGATAGGCTTCACATGTCCAAGCATTGGACCGTTGTTCTGTCTATCATAGGAGCTGGTTCAGGAAGCTGGACTGTGTGTGACTGCGAGCGCTGAGCAAAACAGGAGATCCCTCTGTGTAATCCGGCACTGGTGAGGCTGCATTTATGGGCACTGATCAGGCTGCATTGATGGGCAATGGTGAGGTTACAGATGGGAATTGATCAGGCTGCATCAATTAGCAATGACGAGGTTGCAGATGGGCACCGATCAGGCTGCATTAAAGGGCACTGACCCGTATTTTACTTCAAAGTTCTTTATTGAAAATATATATTTTTTTCCTGAAATTTCCCTCTTGAAATTAAGGTGCATGTTATATGCCTGTGCGTGTTATGCCGATAAATACAGTAATTTTTAATAACATTAAATTACAATATGACCTGTATCGCAATTGTATATGTCATATTTTTTTTTTATATTGCTATATTTCTTTACTCTTAACTTGAAAACATTTTTGGCTTTAGATATACTATATAAAAGCTGGAATGGCAAGTTGTAATTTGTGCAATAAAGTTTTTTCAATTTTAGATATATATTATAATGTTTTAAAGATATAACAATGTGAAGTCTAATTTTAAATGATAGACCTGCTTTGAGGCTCCATCATTTTTTTCAAAAGGCAAATTTGTCTCAGGTCTTTTAGCTGTATATTGGTTTGAAATTACTGTATACCAAAGATAATCAAGCTTGTTTAATAAAACTGTACAAAGAACAAAGCAAAAAAGGTATTCCAAGCATTTATGTTAATTATTTATAATAGGAACTGATAAGAATTGATATGCTCAATAAAACGAAAAAAAAGGCTTCAAATAAAAGCTAAAGTTTTCCATTTTTCACAGTGATAATTTATCTTATTCAGTTCAGACATCTTAATGATGGGTACTACAAACAGTTTTTTTTATCACTTTTGATGTTCAACAAGAACTAGGTATTAATATTATAATATTTATATTTAGCTTTGGTGTTATAAAAAGCAACGATTATTTTAAATGGTAAAATGAGATGCACTTTTTTTTTTAAGAGTATCTATGGTATTTAACACTTGCCTTATTACCAGCATGATGGTTCTAGTCAAGTTTCCATCATCCATAAAACAAAACTGTCATATTTAGGGGAAGATAATAGCTTGCAGGATAGGTTGCGACAGTACAGAATTGCTTACTATCATTGGCTACTGCTGAGTAATGAATAGTGGAAAACCAATAGTTTTGGTGCTTCAAAGTTAAAGCCTTTAAAGCCAGTTGAAGTCCGTCACAGTTGAATAATTTAAAATCTATCTTGGCCTTACCCTAAATATGGGATTTACAAAAAATTAACTGCAGCTCAATTGGTCCACACACCCCATTCACCAAATGCCATTGTTGCCCTTTATAACCAGGGCACTCTAGAAAATAATTATGAGGTTCCTGCATTTTAAACACAGTTCCATGTACCAAGCTTTACAAAATTAGGCCACTTGTCAACTTATCAAATATACACTGCTCAAAAAAATTAAAGGAACACTTTGAAAACACATCAAATCTCAACGGGCAAAAATCTCATGCTGGATATCTATACTGATATGGACTGGGTAATGTGTTAGGAATGAAAGGATGGCACATCATTTGATGGAAATGAAAATTATCCACCTACAGAGGGCAAAGACACCCCGAAAATCAAAGTGAAATCAGTAGTTTGTATGGCCCCCAAGTGCTTGTATGCATGCCTGACAACATCAGGGCATGCTCCTAATGAGACGATGACGGATGGTGTCCTGCGGTATTTCCTCCCAGATCTGGACCAGAGCATCACTGAGCTACTGAACAGACTGAGGTACAACCTGGCGGCACCGGATGGACCAAAACATAATATCCCAGTGGTGTTCTTTTGGATTTAGGACAGGTGAGCGTGGGGGCTATTCAATGGTATCAATTTCTTC
Organism: Rana muscosa; assembly: GCA_029206835.1. Taxonomy (NCBI): domain Eukaryota; kingdom Metazoa; phylum Chordata; class Amphibia; order Anura; family Ranidae; genus Rana; species Rana muscosa. The sequence goes on from CM055118.1 coordinate 624,298,709, forward strand.
ATCCTCCAGGAACTGGCTGCATGCTCTCGCCACATGAGGCCGGGCATTGTCGTGCACCAGGAGGAACCCAGGACCCACTGCACCAGCGTAGGGTCTGACAATGGGTCCAAGGATATCATCCCAACACCTAATGGCAGTCAGGGTGCCATTGTGTAGCCTGTAGAGGTCTGTGCGTCCCTCCATGGATATGCCTCCCCAGACCATCACTGACCCACCACCAAACCGGTCATGATGAACGATGTTACAGGCAGCATAAAGTTCTCCGCGACTTCTCCAGACCCTTTCACGTCTGTTACATATGCTCAGGGTGAACCTGCTCTCATCTGTGAAAAGCATGGGGCACCAGTGGCGGACCTGCCAATTCTGGTGTTCAATGGAAAATGCCAATCGAGCTCCACAGTGTCCGGCAGTGAGCACAGTGCACACTAGAGGATGTCGGGCCCTGGAGGTCATTTTGTAGGGCTCTGGCAGTGCTCATCCTGTTCCTCCTTGCACAAAGGAGCAGATACCGGTCCTGCTGATGGGTTTAGGACCTTCTACGGCTCTGTCCAGCTCTCCTAGAGTAACTGCCTGTCTCCTGGAATCTCCTCCATGCTTTTGAGACTGTGCTAGGAGACACGGCAAACCTTCTGGCTAGGGAAGAGCTTTGTGTTCGAGTCGAACATATGTTCGACTCGAACATCGGCTGTTCGATCGTTCGCCGAAGATCGAACGTTATGGGCCGCTCGCGCCAAATTCGAGTGACGCGAACGCCCCACAATACACTGCGCCATCGCAGTGCAATCCCGGCGCTGTGATTGGCCAAGCATGCACTGTGACCCCGCATGCTTGGCCAATCACAGCGCCGGCAGCGAGGAGAGCCATAATTGGCCACAGGCAGGATGCCTGTGGCCAATCATAGCTCATGGGGGTTTAGTACAGGCCCCACACTATAAAAGTCCGCCAGCGTGGCAGCCTTGTGCAGTGTGTTCCGGCGTGCAGGAAAAGAGATACATAGGCAGGGACAGTGTGTTCTATATTCTTTTCTCAGGCATCTGCAGGAGTTAGTGGGTGTTGTGTGCCTCCAGCACAGTATACACCTGGATCTACACTTTATTGCTGTTCTCTAATACAGGCATCTGCAGGAGTTAGTGGCACAGTATACACCTGTATATACCCGTCATTGTTGTTCTATAATACAGGCATCTGCAGGAGTTAGTGGCACAGTGTACACCTGTATATACCCGTCATTGCTATTCTCTAATACAGGCATCTGCAGGAGTTAGTGGCACAGTATACACCTGTATATACCCGTCATTGCTGTTCTCTAATACAGGCATCTGCAGGAGTTATTGGCACAGTATACACCTGTATATACCCGTCATTGCTGTTCTATAATACAGGCATCTGCAGGAGTTAGTGGCACAGTGTACAACTGTATATACCCGTCATTGCTGTTCTCTAATACAGGCATCTGCAGGAGTTAGTGGCACAGTATACACCTGTATATACCCGTCATTGCTATTCTCTAATACAGGCATCTGCAGGAGTTAGTGGCACAGTATACACCTGTATATACCCGTCATTGCTGTTCTCTAATACAGGCATCTGCAGGAGTTATTGGCACAGTGTACACCTGTATATACCCGTCATTGCTGTTCTATAATACAGGCATCTGCAGGAGTTAGTGGCACAGTGTACAACTGTATATACCCGTCATTGCTGTTCTCTAATACATGCATCTGCAGGAGTTAGTGGCACAGTATATACCTGTATATACCCGTCATTGCTGTTCTCTAATACAGGCATCTGCAGGAGTTAGTGGCACAGTATACACCTTTATATACCCGTCATTGCTGTTCTATAATACAGGCATCTGAAGGAGTTAGTGGCACAGTGTACACCTGTATATACCCGTCATTGCTGTTCTCTAATACAGGCATCTGCAGGAGTTATTGGCACAGTATACACCTGTATATACCCGTCATTGCTGTTCTCTAATACAGGCATCTGCAGGAGTTAGTGGCACAGTATACACCTGTATATACCCGTCATTGCTGTTCTATAATACAGGCATCTGCAGGACTTAGTGGCACAATGTACACCTGTATATACCCGTCATTGCTGTTCTCTAATACAGGCATCTGCAGGAGTTAGTGGCACAGTATACACCTCTATATACCCATCATTGCTGTTCTCTAATACAGGCATCTGCAGGAGTTTAACAGGGGCGTTTAATTACAATTTTTGATGCAATACTTTGCAACAGGGCTCATTGCTGTGCTCCAAGTACAGTATCTGTGAGGGGTTGCAATGTTGTGGCACCAGTGCCTAAGGCCCAATTTTTCAGCCCCTGTTTAACAGGGGCGTGTAATTACAATTTTTGATGCAATACTTTGCAACAGGGCTCATTGCTGTGCTCCAAGTACAGTATCTGTGAGGGGTTGCAGTGTTGTGGCACCAGTGCCTAAGGCCCAATTTTTCTGTCCCTGTTCAACAGGGGCATGTAATTACAATTCTTGATCTAATAATTCACAGCAGGGCCCATTCCTGAGCCCACCAAGAGTAACTGTGAGGGCTTACAGTGTTGTGGCAACACCACCACCAAAGGCCCATTTTTTCTGCCCCTCTTCAACAGGGGCATGCAATTACAGTTCTTGATCTAATAATTTACAGTAGGGCCCATTCATGCGCCCACCAAGAGTACAGTAACTGTGAGGGCTGACAGTGTTGTAGCATCAGCACCACCACCAAAGGCCCAATTTTTCCTACCACTGTTCAACAATGGCATGTAATTACAATTCCTGATATAATAGTTCACAGCAGGGCATTCCAGCGCCCACCAAGAGTAACTGTGAGGGCTCACAGTGTTGTGGCAACACCAACATCTAAGGGGCAAATTTCAGCAGAGTATATACGGCAGGCCCCTACTTTCAAACATCCAACTTACAAACGACTCCTACTTGCAAACGGAAGGAGAGAACAGGAAGTGAGAGGAAATCTTCCCCTAGGAAGGGAAATTCTCTCCTGTAAGAGTTCAAATGGAAAAAAGGTGTCTCCTCTCTACTGATGCTTTATCACCAATCCTTGTTTCAATAAAAACCCCACTTTTCAAAAACATTTGTCATTGGGACGGAAAGTGAGGTGAAATGTTCTGAACAGGTGCACAGACAGCAAAACAAATGTTACAGGGGTGATAACCCTTCCCTATGTTTTCCAAAAAGCTTAAAAATAGATTTTTGGGCTGGAGCTACACTTAAACAATGTACCTGTTCAAAATTAGATTCTACTTAAGAACAAACCTACAGTCCCTGTCTTCTTTGCACCACCTGTATACTGCTGTTCAGAGTATATAGGGCCTTTTTTTAATTTTGGGTGCGGGGTTCCCTTTAATATCCATACAAGACCCAAAGGGGCTGGTAATGGGCTGGGGTGGGGGGGGGGGGAGGGGGTGATGGGGTAGCCATGCCATTTTTCTCAAAGATTTTCATCCATATAACCGGGACCAGACATTACATTAAAGCCGCAAGCAGTTTTAAATGGCTTTTTTCCCTTTACAAATGTCATTTCGTGCAGGGACAGTTCTAAACACGGGAAACACATGCCACTTCACAGGCATACTTTAGACACCCCCCAGGTACGATATTTAAAGGAATATTTCACTTATTTTTTTTCACTTTATGCATCATTAAAATGACTGCTCCCAAAAAACGTCCGTTTTTAAAACTTAGTTTTGCATTGATACATGTCCCCTGGGGCAGAACCCGGGTCCCCAAACCCTTTTTAGGACAATAACATGCTTATTAGTCGTTATAATTAGCACTTTAGATTTCGAACATTCGCGTCCATTGTATTTAATAGGGTTCTAACGTTCGTGCGAACTTTCGGTCCGTTCGAAGGTTCTAGTGCAAACCGAACCGGGGGGTGTTCGGCTCATCCCTACTTGTGGCAATGACACGTATTGATGTGCCATCCTGGAGGAGTTGGACTGCCTGTGCAACCTTTATAGGGTCCAAGTATCGCCTAGTGATTTTCAGTAGTCTCACTGACCCTAGCCAAATGCAAAACTAGTGAAAAACAGTCAGAAAAGATGAGTAGGAAAAAATAATGTCAGACACCTCCACCTGAAAAACCATTCCTGTTTTGGAGGTCGTCTCATTGTTACCCATCTAGCGCACCTGTTGTTAATTTCAATTAACAGCAAAGCAGCTGAAACTGATTAACAACCCCCTCTGTATACACCCCTCCCCCTCTGCTACTTAACTGACCATATTCAATATCCCAGGAGTTCTGATTCAAAAGTGTTGCATTGATTCAAAAGTGTTGCATTGATGAGTCACTCATCCATTTTACAGGTAGGCTGGGCATAAAACAATATAATTGTCTTCCTTAGGGGCAGGTGCAACCTCTTTTAACTAATTTCCCCACCATCTCTTGGGGTTCGGCGATCCCCATGGCTCCCATCCTTACCTGGACTCAAGGACACACCAAGGAGATGTAAATTCCAGCTCCTCCTGGCCTTTTGTGAAGGAGGGACCATGCCTAATAGGGAGAGCAATGACTGGGAAGTCCAAGGTTCTGGGCCTTCGAACATTGTGTCAGGCTTACAGGCTGGGTGAGCAGAAGAGCATGCAGATACCCTTCATGTCCCAAGAGGGGTGGACCTGTACTTACAGACACCTACTATTGCAGCCAGACCAAAGTCATCTGTTGCCTCTCCACATCAGGGCAGGGCCAGAAACCTCTTTGGATGACCACATGTACATCCAACTGCAGGTCACAAACATGTAAGAGGAAAGTTACTCCCCAGGGAACATTATTTAACCAGCAGGGCCCTCTGATTCCTCTTGTAATGAATTGTATTGTAACTGTACTGTCTGCCTGTCAGGGCTGGGCTCAGCCCTTACTTCTCTGAGCTTGCTGCTCAGCTGTCGTCTAATTGATAGCTCCTATCTCTCCACAGTGGCTCACCTGTTGATGATATTCTGCTCGTCAGTCCTGCCTACTTAAGCCATTCAGCCCAGATGATGTCTGCCTTCGCATTGGTCAACATCACAGAGACTATCTCATGCGTTCCTGTTAAAGACTTGCTTGGCTGACGTTCCTTCTGGCTCCGGATCCTGCTTGCTTTTCCATTACGCTGATCCCTGGCTTCCTGACTTTCTGGCTTGTCTGACTATCTGTTCCGGTTACCGAACTTTGCCTATGTTTTGACTACGTTTTGTTCTATTTACTTTTATTATTAAACAAGTGTGATTTAACTGTACTTCTGTCTCAGTCTGGTTCATGGATTCTGACAGTAGGCAAAGGCCATGAATTCAGAAGATGCAGTCAATCCACTTGTTGGTAATATTTTTTCCAGATTGGATGAGCAGGATCACCGCATGTATCAGTTTTCCATGGCGTTTCAACCGCTCCTGGGTCGCACGGCTTACCTGCAATCTCCCACTATGGCTGCTCCGGTACAACCTGTGTTTCAGGCCATCCCTGCTGCTCCAGTCCTTGTGCAGGCACCCGCCTCGAATGTTACCTCGCTCCGCGATCCAGTCCAATGCAGAGGGTTTCTCAACCAGGTTGAGATATACTTTGAGATGCAGCCCCAGGCATTTCCCATGGACAGAAGAAAAGTGGGTTTCATGATATCTTTGATTTCTGAGAAAGCCTTGGCCTGGGCAAAACCTCTATGGGAGACACAAAAACCTGTTGTCTTGAGTTATCCAGAGTTTGCGGCTTCTTTTAAAAGGGTATTTGATGTTCCCGCACGCTCCGCTTCTGCTGCCAAGTGCCTCATGTCCATCAAACAGAGTACGAGAACTGTTGCCAATTACACCATTGAATTCTGTACTCTTGCAGCAGAGGTTGCTTGGAACAATGAGGCCCTCGTGGCTGCTTTTTCTCATGGTCTCTTGGATACCATCAAGATGAGATAGCAGGCCAAGATATACCCACTGAGCTGGAGAAGTTGATCACGTTTGCCATCCTCATTGACTCCAGACTCAGAGAAAGACTATTTTTTAAGGAGCGCTTGTGGAAGCCTCCTGTACATTTGTCTCTGAGCTTTGCAGTCCCACCCTTGCCTCCCTCACCTCCTTTGCCTCCTGGTACCGAGTCGGTCAGTGAAGGTGAAGTCCCTCACCTCCCATGCACTTGGGAGGAGGGAGAGATTGTGCCTTTATTGTGGCCAGGCAGGTAATTTTTTGAAGTATTGTCCTACCCGTCCAGGGAACACTGAACCTTGAGGTCCTATTACGGCAGACCATAGGTGGCGTTGTTTCATCCCCAGTTATCCAGAAAGATAACCCCCTGGTTTTGGTAACCCTTTCTTGGGCTGAGTCGTCGGTCGAGATACAGGCTCTAATTGACTATGGGGATGCAGGCCTGGTTATTGATGCTGCCTTTGTATTGAAGCACTTGATTCCGCTGCAGCTGCCATTGAGGCTCTTGACGGGAGACCTCTACAGCCTGCCCATGTGACTCATGAGACTGTTCCATTGTCCATGACCGTAGGGGCTCTTCACCATGAGATAATCCAATTCCAAGTTATTTCCTCACCTAAGTTTCCGCTGGTTATTGGTTATCCTTGGTTACAAAGGCACATCCCCTCTTTTGATTGGCTCCATGCTGAGGTTCTCTCCTGGTCGCTACAATGTGGTAAGACATGCTTCCAGAAGGTAGCCGAGGTCCTGTGCACCTCTTCACTCTTCACCCTGCCGGAGGAGTACCGTGATTTTAGCGATGTCTTTGACAAAGGTCAAGCCGGTAGTTTGCCACCACACCGGTCGTATGATTGCGCAATTGACCTTCAACTTGATGCCATACCCCCTCGTGGCCGGGTATACCCTTTGTCGGTCTTGGAGGATAAGGCCATGGAGGAGTATGTTGCAGATGCACTTTCCTGAGGTTTTAGCCACAAATCCTCGTCTCCTGCTGGTGCTGGTTTCTCCTTTGTGAAGAAGAGGCGTGGTGAACTGATACCTTGTAGTGATTATAGGGGTCTCAATCATTTCACAATTAAGAATGAATATCTGATTCCGTTGATTACGAAGTTATTCGACCGCCTCAAGGAAGCAATGGTTTTCACAAAGCTTGATTTGAGAGGGGCATATAATCTCGTAAGGATTAAGGAGGGGCCGACGAGTGGAAAACTGCATTTAGTACCAGAACAAGCCATTATAAGTACCTTGTAATACCTTTTGGCCTTTGTAACGCTCCGGCAGTTTTCCAGGAATTTATTAACGATGCTGTAACGGCACCCCAATTATGAAAGGGGTTAAGGCGTTAGGATATTCCCTTTCCGAACACACGACAGCCACCAGACACTCCAACCAGCCGAATAAGACCCCGTACAAATACTTCTCCCTCCACAGACGAGACAACCACTCTGTTTAGGTTTCCAACTGGTCTGACACTTTATTGAGAAAAGAACAGGCTCTTATATACACTAAACGAATGCTGTAGTCCAAATGAACAACTCCACTCACAACATCACACAATGGTCACATAATGAGCCCCCAATACACATTATTCTGACATCTCTTAGCAGACAACCGGTGAGTTCATTAGCTAATCCCTTTACAGCTTAAATGACTATGCATGACCTTTACATTCCCCAGACTGTCTGTCTGCTAATTTACAATACACACAATTACAGAGTTAATTATCACAATTCACAATGAAAGGATCTTTAGCAGCTAGCCGGGACTCATTTACATTACACAGGCATCCAGGTGATTGGAGGTGATGACATTAACATCTTTCAACTAACATGTTGAGTTCAGAATCAAACAACCCGTAAATATTGTGGATTAATATTACTATCCCATTTTGGGTGGTCCAAGATATATTCTCAATGTCCATTATTTTCTGGCTCATACTTTCTAAGAACTTCTGGGTTCCCCGGGCCCTCCCGTTACATCTCTCCCCTTTCGGCAGGAGACTAACACAGGAGGAGACCCCAGATGGGTTGACTCCGAAGTTAGTTCATAGTTCCATTCCTCTAATGCCTGGACAACCCATCAGCATTGCCATTTTGCTTACCGGGTCAGTAGCTGATGGTGAAGTTGTAAAGTTGTAGGGCGAATAATGGAATTCAGTTTTGGAACAGTCACTTGCTTTGCTCTCTCAATGGCTCCCAAAACTTGTTGCTGGTGCTCTTGGGAGAGCAAAACCTTGGCGCAAATCCCATTTAACCTTTTGACAATTTCAGCCTGTTTGTGCATTTCAATGTTCAAGCCATGGGACATCTTATAATACATGACGTAGTGTCGTTGCATCTCCGATTTCTCCCTGGCCAACTTGTCACATTCCAATTTTAGACTGTGATATTGTGCCTGATCTAAGGTACATGTTGGGGGAGATAGTCTTACCCGGGTCTCTGCAGCAAGCGAGTTGGTTCCAGCAGCACGGGTCTGGGCACAGGTAGTCACTGGGTTGGCTTCAGCGGGGCCCATCAGGGCGTAAGCGGAAATGAGGGGGGCCAAATCATTCCCCAGTAGTACATCCGCTGGCAAATCCTTCATCACCCCCACATTCACGTGTCCCGAACCAACCCCCGAATCCAGGTGAACACGGGCAACTGGTAGCCGGAAGACGGTGCCTCCCGCTACTCTTACGGCTACAGTGTCTCCGGTGTGTTGGCTCTCTGGGATGAGGTTCTTCTGTAGTAGGGTCATGGTGGCGCCAGTATCACGTAGGCCATTGGCTACCTTTCCATTGACCCAGAAAGTCTACCTGTGTTGCTGTCTGTTGTCCCGGTTAGCTGCTTGTATTGGATCAGCCTCGTGCAGGACACCCCAACGTTCTTCCTCCTCAACGCAGTGGGCCGCAGGCATGGATGTGCGGGGGTTCCCCCTTGCTGGCTGCCTCTATGACTCGGACTGGATGACTGGATTCGACGGACAGTCTGGCTTTTTGTGCCCCAGCTGTTTACACCCGAAACACCTGATGGGTTGTGAGTAGTCCTGGGAGTTGAACCTGGGCTGCTGAGGATAAGTGGCCGCTGGAGGTGGTGCTGTAGGGCGGTACGACTGTGGTTGGTAGGCGATAACCGGAGGGGGTGCTGCTGATCGATAATCCACCCGACCTGTTGTCTTGACCACAGGGTTATCCAGTTTGTGGGCATCTGTGTATTTGTCCACCAGGCGAGCTGCTTCAGGCAAGGTGAAAGGTTTTCGTTCCCGGACCCACTCTCTGACTTCCAGGGACAGTTTGTCAAAAAAGTGCTCCAGCAGGAACACCTGCAGCACCTCTTCCCCGGATTCTGCTTGGCATCCAGTGACCCAGTGGGATGCCGTGCGGTGTAGGTGGCATGCCCACTCGGTATACGAGTCTCCAGTCTGCTTGCTCGTCTCTCGGAACCGCCTCCGGTATGCCTCCGGTGTGACGGCATACCTGGCTAAAAGTGCTTCTTTTACCAGTCCATAGTTCATAATATCCTCGTCTGGGATGGCCCTGAACACTTCACTGGCCCGGCCGGACAGTTTCCCAGACAAAATAGTAACCCATTCCTCTGTGGGCACCCGGTGTAGGGCACATTGCCGTTCAAAATCGGCAAGGTACCCATCATTCTCCCCTTCAGTTTCAATGAAATTTTTAAAAACAGCAAAATGTATCTTTCTCCTTTCAGTTGGTGCTGCTCTGACTTCTACTGCTGCAGAACCTCTTCGTTGTAGCAAATTTGTGTCCACAGCCGCTATATGATCTCTGCTGTAGGGTTAGGACCATAATGTGCCAGTCTTATGTTAACAGCCCGATTAAAACTTGCCTCTTCGGGTGTCCTGTCTTTACGCTGGGCCTTTCGGTTCTGTTGGGTCTTTCGGCTCCATCCATTTAGACTAATTCTGCAATAATGTCCCTCTTCTTACGGTTGTTGGCCGGTCTGCCCCGGTTCTCCAGTAAGTCCTTGAGGGTAGCGTGCTTTAGCCATTCATACTGTGCTTCCATTGTCCTGTGTCCTCTTGTAGCTGTCCTTATAGGCTGTGGAAATCATCCCGCTGCTTTGCCACCAATTGTAACGGCACCCGAAGTATGAAAGGGGTTAAGGCCGTTAGGATATTCCCTTTCCGTAGTGGAGAAGGATCTGGGGGTTTTGGTAGATCATAAGCTCAATAATGGCATGCAATGCCAAGCTGCGGTTTCCAAAGCGAGCAAGGTCCTTTCTTGTATTAAGAGAGGTATGGTCTCCAGAGAGAGAGATATCATTTTGCCCCTGTTCAAATCATTAGTAAGACCTCATCTGGAATATGCAGTTCAGTTTTGGGCCCCAGTTCTCAAAAAGGAAATTGGGGAACTGGAGAAAGTGCAGAGAAGGGTAACCAAACTGATAAGAGGCATGGAGGAGCTCAGCTATGAGGAGAGATTAGAGGAACTGAATTTATTCTCTCTTGAGAAGAGGAGATTAAGGGGGGATATGATCAACATGTACAAATACATAAGGGGTCCATATAGTGAACTTGGTGTTCAGTTATTCACTTTACGGTCAACACAAAGGACAAGGGGGCACTCTTTGCGTCTAGAGGAAAAGAGATTTCACCTCCAAATACGGAAAGGTTTTTTCACAGTAAGAGCTGTGAAAATGTGGAATAGACTCCCTGCAGAGGTGGTTCTGGCCAGCTCAGTAGATTGCTTTAAGAAGGGCCTGGATTCTTTCTTAAATGTACATAATATAACTGGGTACTGACATTTATAGGTAAAGTTGATCCAGGGAATATCCGATTGCCTCTCGGGGGATCAGGAAGGAATTTTTTCCCCTGCTGTAGCAAATTGGATCATGCTCTTCTGGTTTTTTTTTGCCTTCCTCTGGATCAACTGTGGGTATAGAATTGGGTATATGGGATTGTACGATATATGTTTATTTATTTATTTTTTATTTTTTTTTACGGTTGAACTGGATGGACTTGTGTCTTTTTTCAACCTGACTAACTATGTAACTATGTAACTATGTAACAACAGCCACCAGACACTTCAACCAGCCGAATAAGACCCCATACAAATACTTCTCCCTCCACAGACGAGACAACCACAATTCCCCAGACTGTCTGTCTGCTAATTTACAATACACACAATTACAGATTTAATTATCACAATTCACAATGAAAGGATTTTTAGCAGCTAGCCAGGATTAATTTACATTACACAGGCATCCAGGTGATTGGAGGTGATGACATTAACATCTTTCAACTAACATGTTGAGTTCAGAATCAAACAACCAGTAAATATTGTGGATTAATATTACTATCCCATTTTGGGTGGTCCAAGATATATTCTCAATGTACATTATTTTCTGGCTCATACTTTCTAAGAACTTCTGGGTTCCACGGGCCTTCCCGTTACAGATGCCCTCTGAGATTTGTTGCAGTTATGTGTGGTGGTGTATCTCGACGATATCCTCATATTTTCCAAGTCCCTGGAGAGCCACCACACAGATGTCTGTCGTGTGCTTCAGAAACTAAGAGAGAACAATCTCTATTGTAAATTGGAGAAGAGCGAATTCCATCGTGAACAGGTTAAATACCTGGGTTATGTCATTTCCACTGCTGGTTTTCCGATGGACTCAGAGAAACTTTTAGCAGTCCTACAGTGGTCCTGACCCATGGGTTTACAACCTCTGCAGCGTATTTTTGGCTTTGCCAACTATTATCAGAAGTTTATTCCAAACTTCTTGTTTCTGGTCAAGCCCCTGACTGATATGACCAGAAAGGATGGTAACCAACAGAGTTGGTCTCCGGTGTCCATTAAGGCCTTTGAGAGTCTCAAAGCTGCCTTTGTTTCTGCTCCTGTGTTGGCACATCCTCATCCTACATTACCTTTTATCCTTGAGGTTGATGCTTCTGAGACTGGAGTTGGCGCCCTTCTGTTATAACGTCCTACCTCTGAGTGCGCTATGCATCCTTGTGGCTACTTCTCCAAGAAATTGTCACCTGCGGAGTGCAATTACGAGATTGGTGATAGAGAGTTGTTAGCGATCATTTTAGCCCTGAAAGAATGGAGACATCTCCTCGAAGGTACCACTGTGCCGGTTCTCATTCTTACTGACCATAAGAATCTCAGATTCTTGTCTGAGGCTAAATGCCTCTCTCCCAGAAGGGTGCAATGGGCTCTTTTTTTGTCAAGTTTCAATTACATTGTCTCATTCTTATCCGGTTCTAAGAATGTAAAGCCCTGTACACACGATCGGATTTCCTATGGTTTTTAAACCGATGGATTTTTCCATCGGAAAACCGATGAAGCTGACTTCCATCAGTCTTGCCCACACACCGTCAGTCAAAAAACCGACCGTTCCAAACACGGTGACGTAAAACACTCCGATGAGCCGAGAAAAATTAAGATCAATGCTTCTGAGCATGCGTCAACTTGATTCTGAGCATGCGTGGGTTTTTTTAACTGATGGACTTGACCATAGACGATCGGAATTTACCATCGGTTTTTAAACCATCGTAAAATTTTAAAACAAGTTCTATTTTTTAAAACCGATGGAAAAAAAACCGATGGGTCCCATACACGATCGGTTTGTCTGATGAGAACAATCCATCGGACGGTTTTCATTGGTAAAACCGATCGTGTGTACAGGGCTTAAGGGCTGACGCTTTGTCACGACAATTTTCCTCCACTTCCAAGATGGAGTCGGTTCCTGTGATTCCTCCTGATCATATTCTGGCTACAGTTCACACCAGTCTCACTTCTCCTTTGGGTGACAAAATTCTTGCTGCTCAGGTCCATGCTCCTCCTGAGAAACCTTGTGACCGCTGCTTTGTCCCAGAGAGTCTCCGTACTGCTGTGCTCCAGACTTACCATTCTCCCAAGGCTGCTGGCCACCCTGGGAATAATCAACTCTTTTGGGCAAGTTCCCAACAATTCTGGTGGCCTATTTTACGTGCTGATGTAACCGCCTTCGTAGCTGCCTGTTCCGTGTGTGCTCAGAGTAAGACTCCGCGACACCTTCCAATGGGCCTCCTACAACCCATACCCAATGGAGAGAGGCCCTGGACCCACCTGTCTATGGATTTCATTATGGAGTTACCCAACTCCCAGGCCAACACAGTTATCCTTATAGTGGTTGACCGGTTCTCGAAAATGTTTCATTGAATTCCACTTAAGAAGTTGCCCACTTCTAAGAAATCGGCTTCCATTTTTACTTGGGAGATCTTTCGCTTACATGGGCTACCCAAGGTGATTGTCTCGGACAGGGGTAGTCAGTTTGTGTCCCGGTTTTGGCGAGCCATTTGTGCACAGTTGGGAAATAAGCTTGCTTTCTCCTCTGCGTATCACCCGCAGTCTAATGGGGCCACAGAATGAGCCAATCAGTCCTTGGAGCAATTCCTACATTGTTATATTTCTGGCCATCATAACAACTGGACAGACCTCTTACCGTGGGCGGAGTTTGCTCACAATAGTGCATTGAATTCTGCTTGCCAATTGTCCCCGTTTATGGCGAACTATGGTTTCCAACCTTCGATGTTGCCTGACTCATTTGTTCCGCAGAGTATTCCTGCGTTAGAGGAGCATCTCCATGGTCTTCATGTAAAAAAATCCTTAGAGAAAGGGATATCACTGCTCCAGGAAGTTCAAGCAAAGGTAAAAGCCTCTCCCCAGATTAGAAGCCCCAGGTGCTGGCAATGCATGTAGCAATGCAAAATGGGAAGAAATTCTGGACAGCCGCACTCCAAAAAAGTTTTTGCCTTTTATTCAAAAATGGACATCAAAAATATATGCCACAGCAGAACAGAACGGACAGAAGAGCTGACACGTTTTACACTAAAACAGTGCTTAGTCACTGTTTGTTAGTGTGAAACGCGTCAGTCTTCTGTCCGTTCTGTTCTGCTGTGGCATGCATTTTTGATGTCCATTTTTGAATAAAAGGCAAAAACTTTTTTGGAGTGCGGCTGTCCAGAATTTCTTCCCATTTAAAACAGAGAAAATTAAGTACTGTCCGTGATACTTTTTTTATTTGCACTAACATAGAATTTTTCAGGACAAGCTTTCGGGGTATGTCCCCTTCTTCAAGGTCCAAGCAGTACTGATTCACAATTTTTTTAGCAGAATGTTGAAACAAAACAAGAAAAAAAAAAATCTCAGAGGGAAAGGAAAAAAAACACATACAAATCAATGGTAATAAAGATAGCAGCAGAGTTAGTGAGATAAGACAGAGTTAGTGAGATAAGACAGAGGGAGAGCTATAGACTTGAGGGGGAGATGCTAGTCACAGAGGGGGTCATAAAACCTTAGTATAATGGGTAAGGAAACCAATATCTAATGTGAGGGGGTTAGCTCGGCAGCGGGTGTGTGTGACCCCCGGGATGGGCTCCCCACACAAAAACAGGCCCAGCAGACGGAGGTTGTGGTTTTCAAAATCAAAAAGGTGCCGTTTATTTTCTATTTACAGTGACAAAAACACAGCAAAGCAAAAGAAACAAACAAAATAAATCCTGGTCAACTTGACCTCTGACTAAACATACAGGTTTCCTAACTAACAACTGGGATCAGCCTAGTGCTGTCCTAGTCCCTGGTTTTAAATGTCCAAGCAAAATATAGCCACACAGGCTTTCTCTCACCGCACAGGGGTTCACTCTCCCTAGACAGTCCACACAGGTCTGCTTCCAGGCATGAGCTAACATCTAATGAATCTGGGAGTTTTTATAGAGGCCTTAAACGAACTGACAGGCTTCAGCTGGCCTCATCAACTCCCTGCCTGCACGACGCCCAGCCCTCTCCCTAGAGGTATGAGTCATCAATGAGCCCACTAGTCTCAGCTGGGCTTATACAACTCTCCACCTAGCTGTATAAATCGGCGTAAAGCCTGAATCTGGGCGAAATATATCTACCCCCCTGGATGCAACCAGGTGACTTTACCTTCCTGCTGTCACATACCCCCCCCTCTTGTTTTAACCTCGGGGTTGGAACACCAGCAATCAGGCATTCATGTACTCGAGACAAAGCATCCACATTCCCCATTTGAACGCCAGGGCGATGCTTTACTGTGAAGTTGAATTCCTGGAGGGCCAGGAACCACCTATTCACTCTTCTATTTGTTTCCTTGTTTTGAGCCATCCACTTTAACGGAGCGTGATCCGTAACCATGTCAAAGTGCCTACCTAGCAGGTAGTACCGAAGGGAATCTAGAGCCCACTTCACCGCTAAACACTCCTTTTCAACGGTGGCGTAATTTACCTCATGGGACTTCAACTTCCTGCTGAGGTAAATGACTGGGTGCTCTTCCCCGTTCCAGACCTGGGACAATACTGCTCCTAACCCCACATCTGACGCATCACTTTGTACGACAAAGTCTTTAGAGAAGTCGGGTGAGTACAACACTGGCTGGCTACATAAGGCTTGTTTCAAGAATTGGAATGCTGCCTCAGCCTCGGGGGTCCATTTAATCATGACCGACCCTTTCCCCTTCGTCAGGTTGGTTAGGGGCACAGCCTTAGAAGCAAAGTGGGGAATGAATCGCCGATAATACCCAGCGATTCCCAGAAAGGCTCGTACCTGCTTCTTGCTGTTGGGACGTGGCCAACTCTGGATGGCCTCGACTTTGTTGAGTTGGGGTTTTATTACTCCCCTCCCAATGGTGTACCCAAGATATTTGGCCTCCTCCTGCCCAATGGTACACTTCTTGGGGTTAGCCGTAAACCCTGCTTCCCGAACAGAGTCCAGGACTGCTTGCACTTTTGGCAGATGTGAGGCCCAATCTGTGCTATGGACAATTACGTCATCCAGGTAAGCCGCAGCATACTTCCGATGGGGCCTCAGCATCTGGTCCATTTTCCGCTGGAATGTGGCCGGCGCATTCTGTAACCCGAACGGCATTCTTTTATATTGGAACGCCCCGTCTGGGGTTACAAATGCGGTTTTCTCTTTGGCTGACTTGGCCAGGGGGATTTGCCAATACCCTTTTGTGAGGTCAAGAGTCGTCATGTATCGGGCTGTTCCCAGCCGGTCGATCAACTCATCTATACGTGGCATGGGGTAGGTGTCAAATTTTGTAACTTTGTTCAACTGACGAAAATCGTTACAAAATCGCCAGCTCCCATCCGGTTTAGGCACCAACACAATGGGACTAGACCAATCACTTTGGGACTCCTCTATCACCCCTAAGTTCAGCATTTTCTGTACTTCCTCCCGTATTGCCTCCCGTCGGGCCTCTGGGATCCGATAGGGTTTTAACTTCACCCTTTCACCGGGCGGGGTAATAATGTCATGCTCTACCCCAGATGTTTGTCCCGGCAGCTCAGAGAATACCTCCTTGTTGCGAAGCACAAACTCCTTAACCTCCTGTTGTTGGGGTTGTGACAAGGTGGCTGCGATTCCAACCTCAGGAATCACGCAACCAGTTTGAGCTGGTGACCAAGTGTCTGCGACTAGGGACTCTCTATCCCTCCAGGCTTTCAACAGATTAACGTGATAGATCTGTTCGGGCTTTCGCCTTCCTGGTTGTCTGACCTTGTAATTCACTTCGCTCACTTTTTCCATTATCTCGTAGGGGCCTTGCCATTTGGCAAGGAATTTACTTTCAACCGTAGGGACAAGTACCAATATCCTATCCCCCGGGGAAAAGGTACGGGTCTTGGCTCCACGGTTGTACACTCTCTGCTGTGCCAACTGCGCTTGGGCCAAATGTTCCTTCACGATGGGCATTACCTGTGCAATTCGATCTTGCATCAGGGCGACATGCTCAATCACACTCCTGTGGGGAGAACTCTCACTTTCCCAAGTTTCCTTGGCAATATCCAACAGCCCTCTTGGGTGTCTCCCATACAGTAACTCAAAGGGGGAGAATCCCGTAGAGGATTGGGGCACCTCCCTAATAGCAAACATCAAATAAGGAAGTAGACAGTCCCAATCCTTTCCATCCCTATCCACCACTTTCTTCAACATTTGTTTTAGGGTTTTGTTGAATCTTTCAACCAGCCCATCGGTTTGGGGGTGATACACAGATGTACGTAATTGCGTCACTTTGAACAATTTACACAGCTCCTTCATAACCCGGGACATAAAGGGTGTACCTTGGTCCGTAAGCAGTTCTTTACAAATACCCACCCGGCTAAAAACAAGAGATAGCTCTTTGGCTATGGTTTTGGCCGAGGTATTTCTGAGAGGGATCGCTTCTGGATAACGGGTGGCATAGTCCATTATAACCAATATGTACTGGTGCCCCCTAGCGGACTTGATTATAGGACCTACCAAATCCATTGCGATTCTCTCAAACGGGACCTCAATGATGGGTAGAGGGACCAGCGGGCTACGGAAGTGTGGCATCGGGGCCGACCTCTGACACACAGGGCAGGAGGAACAACAATTTTCTATGTCCTTCATCACCCCAGGCCAATAGAATCTCTGTAATACCCTCTCTCGGGTTTTCTCTGTCCCCAGATGACCTCCAAGAATGTGCCCATGGGCCAACTCCAACACCAACTTCCTGTAAGGTTTGGGCACCACAAGCTGCTCAACGGTTTCTTCTGCCCTTTTTGCCACCCGATACAGTAGGTCCTTCTCTACGCTGAAGTATGGGTAAGTGCAGGTATTATCTGGGTTCACTAACTCGCCATCTATTTTCACTACGTTTTCCCGTGCCTTTATTAGGGCGGGGTCTTTCAACTGTTCTGTGGCAAAGTTTTCCCTGTGAACCTCAAGATCAGAAAACTCCACAGACGGTAGGTTTTCGTCTGAGGAGGTGGGCTCCTCTCCAGTTTCTTGAGTCTCCCCTGCCAATACTGACAAGGGAAATTCGGGAGAGTCCTCACCACTCTCAGAGGAGTTCTGGCTATCATATTCCTGGTACATAGGGGCACCAGTGGGGGGCTCAGGATCATCCCACAGTTCCCAGAACTTCGGAAAATCCCTTCCCACAATGGCGTCATGCGGTAACTGAGACACTAAGCCCACTGGATGAGAAAGGGTACCTTTGGGGGTCTCGAAACACACTGTAGTCACTGGATACTCTCGGGTGTCCCCATGCACACAAATAACAGCTACCTTGCTATTCCCAGAGACCTCTGTTTTAACTAATTCAGCCTTTATCAGGGTCACAAGGCTACCTGAATCCAGCAATACCACAACATTTCTACCATTAATACACATTTTGCATAAATGTTTCTCAGTTCCCCGAATGGCAGTGCATGCGACTGTCGCACACAGCGACTGACGTCTGTCCGTCAGAAAGTCACATTGCATGGGTTCCTCCACAACCGGGCAATTTGCTGCAATATGTCCCGCTTGCCGGCAGCGGTAGCAAATGATCCTTCTTGCCGCCTCTTGAGCCGCTGATTTCCCAGGCTGTTCTCGCCAAACTTGGGGTAGAGCTCCCACCCTCTCACTCTCTCCACCCTTACCCCTTGGAATCATCTTATCCGCCCCTGGGGATGGTCTGGTCTTAGGGTGGAAAGTCCGAGTGTCTCTGGAAGAGGCCGTCAGGTTCTCTGTAGCCAAGTATTTCTCCACACGATCCACAAGACCATCGGCCGTCTCTGGGTCTCCATGGCTTACCCACTTTTGGATGGCAGTAGGAAGAGCTCTCAAAAACCGATCCATTACAACACGTTCCACAATCTTTGGTGCGGACAAAGTCTCTGGCTGTAGCCACTTTCTGCTCAGGTGAATGAGATCATACATTTGAGACCTGGGGGGTTTTCCAAGCTGGAAAGTCCAGTTATGCACACGCTGAGCCCGGACAGCCAGGGTGACACCCAGCCTTGCCAATATTTCAGCTTTTAGCATCACATAGTCTTTTGCTTGGTCAGGCTCTAGGTCATAGTAAGCTTTCTGCGATTCACCCGTTAACAGAGGAGCCACCAGTCCAGCCCACTGCTCCTCAGGCCACTTTTCTCTTTCAGCAGTCCTTTCAAACGTGGTCAAAAATACCTCTGGATCATCCTCTCCAGTCATTTTTGTCAATAAACGACTCACCCCAAAGGACGCGGTATTAGTGGGACGGCTTTCCTCACTGGTCTGCGGACGTTGCTGCATTACTGCTTCCATTTGTTGTAGTCTCTGCTCTTGCTTCTGTAATAGGTCTATGAAGCGGGCCTCAGATCGTTGCTGGGCTTGTTGCTGAGCTTCCAGACTCTGTTGGTGAGCTTGCTGCTGGGCTGCAAGGCTCTGTTGATGAGCTTGCTGCTGGGCTGCGAAGTTCTGTTGTTGAGCTGCAAGGCTCTTTTGCAAACCTGCATTTGTCTGCTGTTGATTGGCATTTGCTAGAGCCAGCTGTTTCAGTATCTCCTCCATGCTGGCTTAAAAAAAAACTGCCACTGGTTCTCCACCAACTGTGAGGGGGTTAGCTCGGCAGCGGGTGTGTGTGACCCCCGGGATGGGCTCCCCACACAAAAACAGGCCCAGCAGACGGAGGTTGTGGTTTTCAAAATCAAAAAGGTGCCGTTTATTTTCTATTTACAGTGACAAAAACACAGCAAAGCAAAAGAAACAAACAAAATAAATCCTGGTCAACTTGACCTCTGACTAAACATACAGGTTTCCTAACTAACAACTGGGATCAGCCTAGTGCTGTCCTAGTCCCTGGTTTTAAATGTCCAAGCAAAATATAGCCACACAGGCTTTCTCTCACCGCACAGGGGTTCACTCTCCCTAGACAGTCCACACAGGTCTGCTTCCAGGCATGAGCTAACATCTAATGAATCTGGGAGTTTTTATAGAGGCCTTAAACGAACTGACAGGCTTCAGCTGGCCTCATCAACTCCCTGCCTGCACGACGCCCAGCCCTCTCCCTAGAGGTATGAGTCATCAATGAGCCCACTAGTCTCAGCTGGGCTTATACAACTCTCCACCCAGCTGTATAAATCGGCGTAAAGCCTGAATCTGGGCGAAATATATCTACCCCCCTGGATGCAACCAGGTGACTTTACCTTCCTGCTGTCACACTAAATTTAGGCCATTCGTTTTTGTGTTAAAAAGAATTATCATTCTTAGTTCAAATGTTTTCCTTTCCTGGATAGTTCTGAAATTCCCTTTAAGAACTAAAACATTGAGGTCTTCTATAGTGTGGTCTGGTTGTGAGAAGTGATGTCCCACAGGTGTGCAGAAACTCTCTTCTTTATGTTCCTTGATGGTATGTCTGTGAAAATTCATCCTCGCTTGCAACTTCTGTCCTGTTTCACCAACATAAGATCCTTTGCCACACCTGTTGCATTGGATGAGGTACACAACATTACTGGAGGTACAGTTGTAAGATCCCATGATGGTGAAGGTCCCATTTGTGTGTGTGACACTTTTGGATGGATTGATCTGGTTGCACAGTTTGCAGCGTTTTTTATTGCAGGGTTTGCTTCCATTATTTGTGACTTCATAATCAGAGTGAAGTTTCCTGCTGATTAGTTTGTGTCTGAGGTTGGGTGGTTGTCTGAAAGCCAATAATGGGGGTTGTTGGAATATTTCTTTCAGAGTTTCATCCTCTGTTATAATGGGCTGTAAATCTTTGATTATCTTTTTGATCCCTTCTAGTGTTGGGTTGTATGTGGTGACTAGAGGTACTCGGTTATTTGTTTTTTTCTCTTTGTATTGGAGGAGATTTTCTCTTCGGGTTTTCAAGGCTGTGTTTATGCTGTTGTTGATGGTTTTGTCTTTATATCCTTTCTTCTGGAAAGAGCCTGCCAGTGTTCTGAGATGTTTATCTCTGACTTCTGGGTCTGAACAAATTCGGTGGTATCTGATGGCCTGGCTGTGTATGATGGCTCATTTAGTGTGTTTAAAAAAAATCCATAACCAATGACTTGACCAATGACTTGGTAATGATTAAGCACAAGATGTTTGTGTGAAACCCGTCTATGTGACCTCATGTTGGTGTCTTTGGTGTTATCACTTTATACAATAAAAAGCATTTAGAATTCCTGGATGTGCAGCCATTTCTTTTTTTACAAGTTTCCCACGGAGGCGGGCCGGGGCTGGCACTCTACGAGACATTCCACCTCAGGTTATCATCATACACCTGGAGCAGCAGCTCATTTCCTTTGTACATAACCAATGACTAGAATAGGACAAACTGGCCTCATACTTTTCAAATATGTTACCGTTACAATGTTACAGCGCTGACACTTTAAATCTCTATATCTACTATATCTGAGTGATATTATATATATAGATATATAGATAGATAGATAGATAGATAGATAGATAGATAGATAGATAGATAGATAGATAGATAGATAGATAGTTAGATATACACTCATTTATTTGATGTGTTTAAATACTGCGTGTGTCACTCATGACATTACCCCTTTAAATGTGCACAAAGTCATGTAAATGTACAATTCACAATATCACAAACAGCTTGTCTTATCTTCAATATTGTTTGAATGCTATATCAATAAATATAAAACAGATGACCTTTCAAACTTAGTCCATCCAAGTTTTTTAATGTGACTTTAAAGTGCAGTCTCTCTTGCTGAAACAAACCACTCCAGTGCAGACATAATATCATGCTCCCCTCTTGTGCCCACACTCACTAAAATAGATGTAAATCAAGTGCAGTTCAGATACTAAGATGTCTGGATAGCAAGCTATATATGTTCTTCACTGATGTCCTTTTCACCACTCCTTTCCTCAATGCTTCCAGGCAATATAAAGCCCTGATGTTTCTCATGGGTGAAGAGACAAACAAGGGAATACACCCATAGCAGGGGCATACGTACAGGAGTCGCCATTGCGACCCACCGGCCCTCTGCTCCATGAGGCCCGTGCGTCGCCCTGTACACCTGGATAGGAGGGTGGCGAAATGTAGAGAAACCGATCCTTCCATGCAGCTGCTGAATGCCCGCTTCCCCACTTCTCCCTACTGCAGACATTCATCGGCTTCAGGAGGAAAATGGAGGGTAATAGCTCCCCCGGGGCCCCTGTGTCCTTCCCTGCCCCCCCCCCTTTGCACTGCCAGGCTTCCCCCTCCCATCTCCCGCTGGCTTCTATGGGGGATCTGTCAGGATGGAGAGCAGGAAAGGAACCGATCACTGATTTTTTTATTTATTTTTTATTCTTTCATAACTTGAGCATAGTGAACTGTGTTTACTATGCCTCAGTTTATGAATAAATTAGAAGTGCTATTCCTGTTCATTCATTCTGTGCAGCTGAGAAATTGACTGGAGAATCTGTCCTCAGTCCCTTTCTCTAAAAAATATGTAAAAAAAAGAAAAAATGTAATTGAAAAAAAAAAATTTAAATAGTAAAACATTCTAAAAAAAAATTAACAAAATAAAAAAATCTACTGACACCAGTGGAAGAACTACTAACTAGGGTTGACTGGGCTTTGTTGTTCTGCCACTGTGGAGGGGCCCCAAGATGGCAGGAAGGTGGCCCACTGCAGGACCGCAATAATGTTACGTCTGGGTCTCATAGTGTAAAACTATTTTATTAAACATTATGTATAGAAACAGGTTGCACTCACTTGTAGACAAAATGTTACAAACACAGGTCAGTTTGACCCATAAACCCAGTGTCGGCGTAAACCCCTCAAGTCACGTATGACATCACTGAGGAAAACCCAGAGTTTCGCCCCTCCCACTGGGCATCTTTAGAAGCCTCATACTCTTCCAGCAATTTAGTTCTAAGTATATAAACCCACAGTGGCTGAACTGTGGTTATGCATTACAAAACAAACATACTCTGCAAGGACAATGAGGACCTAGCCATATTTGCTGACAGGCAGAGTGGCAGTCTTAAATATATAATTTAATTATATTTAGTAATTGTGTTACTGATAGCAAGATGATGCGCAGGAAGCTCTGTGCCACTCTTGAAAGCTCTGCTACCATGGCCTATGTTGGTTATGCAGAAATCTGGCACAGGAGTTAAAAGTCTCTCTTTTGCCCAGAGCAATCAGATTCTAACATATTATAGCACAGAACACATCCATAGAGGATGAATAACATGCAGAATTTGATTAACTACTTTGTAAAACATAAACACGTTCTCATAAATCAGCCCCATTGGAGTCTGAAACTTGTGCAGAAGAAGCATATGTCGGCAACTTCTCTTCAGGGCTTCATCCCCATGCTGTGAGATAGGGATGAGCTTCGAGTTCGAGTCAAACTCATGTTCGACTCGAACATTGCATGTTCGGCCGTTTGCCGAACAGCGAACAATTTGGGGTGTTCGCTGCAAATTCGAAAAGCCGCGGAACACCCTGTAAAAGTCTATGGGAGAAATCTAAAGTGCTAATTTTAAAGGCTTATATGCAAGTTATTGCCATAAAAAGTGTTTGGGGACCCGGGTCCTGCCCCAGGGGACATGTATCAATGCAAAAAAAAGTTTTAAAAACTGCAGTTTTTTCGGGAGCAGTGATTTTAATAATGCCTAAAGTGAAACAATAAAAGTGAAATACTCCTTTAAATTTTGTACGTAGGGAGTGTGTATAGTATGCCTGTAAAGCAGCGCTTGTTTCCCGTCCTTAGAACTGTCCCTGCACAAAGTGTCATTTCGTACCTGGGGGGTGTCTAGAGTATGCCTGTAAAGCAGCGCGTGTTTCCCATGCTTAGAACTGTCCCTGCACAAAGTGTCATTTCTGAAGGAAAAAAAGTAATTTAAAAGCACTCGCGGCTATAATGAATTGTCGGCTCCCGGCAATACAGAGAAAAATCATTGATAAAAAAAAAAAATGTGTAGGGGTCCCCCCAAATTCAATTACCAGGCCCTTCAGGTCTGGTATGGATATTAAGGGGAACCCTGCGTCAAATAAAAAAAAATGGCGTGGAGTTCCCCCCAAAAATCCATACCAGACCCTTTATCCGAGCATGCAACCTCAAATCCAAATCCATACCAGACCCTTTATCCGAGCATGCCCTCAACATGGGGAGGATGCTTTGGGGGTCTGTGACCCCTCAAAGCACCATGTCCCCATGTTGATGGGGACAAGGGCCTCATCCCCACAACCCTTGCCCGGTGGTTGTGGGGGTCTGCGGATGGGGGGCTTATCGGAATCTGGAAGACCCCTTTAACAAAGGGGACCCCCAGATCCTGCCCCCCTATGTGAATTGGTAAGGGGTACATTGTATCCCTACCATTTCACAAAGAAAGTGTAATTTTTTTTTTTTAAAACACAGACACTGTTGGGATAAGTCCTTTATTAAAAATAAAAATAAATAAAACAAAAGATTCCAGCGGCGGTAATCCACTCTCGGTATACTGCGATGGGTGGTCTCCTCTCAGGGGTCTAGCGATGGATGATCTCTCCTCTCTGGGGTCCAGGCTCCAACGATGATGTCCAGCGCAGCGGGGAAGAGCACTCTTCACCGGAACGGAGACACCCTGGGAATGACGCTGCCGAAGCCAGTGACAGCTCTTAAGTGGCTGAGGGCGGGGCCAACCGTCACGTGACCCCATCCCCCTCTGACGCAAGGGGAAACCCAGGCTTCCACAGTGACGTGCATGTGTCCCCACCCCCTCTGATGCAATGCAGGTTTCCATTGCATAATAAAGGACTTTTCTCAACGGTGTCCTTGTGTTTTATTTTTTATATTTTTACACTTTCTTTGTGAAATGGTAGGGGTACAATGTACCCCTTACCAATTCACATGGGGGGCCAGGATCTGGGGGTCCCCTTTGTTAAAGGGGTCTTCCAGATTCCGATAAGCCGGACAAGGGTTGTGGGGATGAGGCCCTTGTCCCCATCAACATGGGGACATGGTGCCTTGAGGGGTCACAGACCCCCAAAGCATCCTCCCCATGTTGAGGGCATGTGGCTTGGTACGGTTCAGGAGGGGGGCGCTCTCTCGTCCCCCCCTCTTTTCCTGCGGCCTGCCAGGTTGCGTGCTCGAATTAAGGGTCTGGTATTTTTTATAAATTTGGGGTGGAGTTCCCCTTAAAATCTATACCAGACCTGAAGGGTCTAGTATGGATATTTGGGGGGAACCCCACGTAATTTTTTTTTTATTTTGACGCAGGGTTCCCCTTAATATCCATACCAGACCTGAAGGGCCTGGTAATTGAATTTGGGGGGACCCCCACGCATTTTTTTTTTTATCAATGACTTTTCTCTGTATTGCCGGGAGCCGACAATTCATTATAGCCGCGAGTGCTTTTAAATTACTTTTTTTCCTTCAGAAATGACACTTTGTGCAGGGACAGTTCTAAGCATGGGAAACACGCGCTGCTTTACAGGCATACTCTAGACACCCCCCAGGTATGAAATTTAAAGGAATATTTCACTTTTATTGTTTCACTTTAACCACTTCAATGCCAGGCACTTATGCACCTTCCCGCCCAGACCAATTTTCAGCTTTCAGCGCTCTCACAATTTGAATGACAATTACTCAGTCATGCTACACTGTATCCAAACAAAATTTTTATCATTTTCTTCTCACAAATAGAGCTTTCTTTTGGTGGTATTTAATCGCCACTTGCTTTTTTATTTTTTGCGATATAAGCAAAAAAAATGCAAAGTTTTTTTTAAAAACACACTTTTTTTTTGGTTTCTATTGTAAAATTTTGCAAATAAGTAATTTTTCTTCATAAATTTGTGCCAAAATTTATACTGCTACATATCTTTGGTAAAAATAACCCAAATTAGTGTATATTATTTGGTCTTTGTGAAAGTTATAGAGTCTACAAACTATGGTGCCAATCACTGAAAATTGATCACATCTGATCACGCCTGATGTACTGAAGGCCTATCTCATTTCTTGAGACACTAACAAGCCAGGAAAGTACAAATACCCCAAAATTACCCTTTTTTGGAAAGTAGACAGTCCAAGGTATTTACTAAGAGGCATGGTGAGTTTTTTGAAGTTGTATTTTTTTCCCACAATTCTTGTGAAAATTAGGATTTTTTTTTTTTATTATTTATTTTACACAAACTGGTCATATTAACAGGTTATTTCTCTCACACAGCATATGCATAATTGCAACTACACCCCAAAATACATTCTGCTACTCCTCCTGAGTATAGCAATACCACATGTGTGAGACTTTTACGCAGCCTGGCCACATACAGAGGCCCAACATTGAAGTAGCACTTTCAGGCGTTCTACAAGCATAAATTGCACATATCCTTTCTCAACCACCTATTACATTTTTGAAGGCCCTGGAGCACCAGGACAACGGAATTGTCCACAAAATGACCCAATTTTGGAAAGCACACACCCCAACGTATAATCTATAAAGCATTATGAGTCTTTTGAACGGTTCATTTTTTTCCAGAAGGTTTTGGAAATGTGGTAAAAAAATGAAAATGCATTTTTTTTACACAAAGTTGTCCATTTATAAGATATTTCTAACACATAGCATGTACATAGCAAAAATGACACCCCAAAATGCATTATGCTACTCCTCCTGAGTATGGTAATACCACATGTTTGAGACTTTTACACAGCTTGGCCACATACAGAGGCCCAACATTGAAGTAGCACCTCCAGGCATTCTAGCAGCATTAATTGCACATATCATTTTCTGACTACTGATCAAATTTTTAAAGGCCCTTCATATATCTAACACATAGCAGGTACATACCAAATAACAAAAGATTACCTGTGGTTTTAGAAGTGCAGTGGTCCACAGAGGAGAGCATCGGTCCAGGCAGCAGGCAGGGATGAGGTCAGCGACAGCAAAAGCAATCATTCAGGCAGCAGGCAGGAATTCTGTCCATAGTTCGTACAGGCAGAGATACTGTCAGCACAGCCAGAGCACAGCCAAAGCACAGGTCCAGGTAGCAGGCAGAGATGTCCCAGCAGAAATACTGTCCAAAGTCAGTAGAGGCAGCAGGAAGATATATGGTCAACACAGCCAAAGTACTGGTCCAAGCAGCAGGAAGAAACATGGTCCATAATGTCATGGGTCATTACAGGCAGTAATATGGTCAGCACAGCCAAAGTATTGGTCCAGGCAGCAGGAAGGACCATCAAGCTTAGGGCCAGGGGGCCAGGGGTAGAGGCTTCTCCCACCCAAATCGCTTTGAAGCCTCCGGGCAACCAGACCCTGTTCTGGGAGCACAGAAAACGAAAAACTGTTTTTCTCTACTCAGAACGCTATTCTGAAGCCCCTCACATATGTGAGACCCCTGTGTACTAAAAGTAGATGGCCAAAAGATCAGTCCAAGTGGCAGGCAAAAACGTGGTCGATTAACAGGCCAAGGTCGGTACACGTGGAAGTCAGAAACGTGGTTTAAATCAGCAGGCAGAGGCCTCGTCGGTAAACAGGCTGAGGTTGGTGCACGTGGAGGTGAGAAACATGGTTTAAATCGGCAAGCAAAGACATCGTCGGTAAACAGGCCAGGGTCAGTTAATTAACATGGAAGGTAGTAACATGGTAGCAGGAAAATGGGGAAATGGCAGTCTGTTAATAATAAGGGGAACTAATGGATGTATGATAATTTTTGAAGCAATTTCCGATGCACAGGCCAGGTTGGGAGGGACAATCGGGACAATAATAGGTGGTGTCTCTTCTTACTCCTCTTCTGCTGCATACACGGCATTTCTTTTGGCGTCTTCTTCCAGATTCTGTGGGGGGGATGCTAAAGGGACAGTGTCGCTCGTGAAGCCGACTCACACTATCAGAGCAAATGCTTCCTGGGGCGGGATCTTGTTAGTAAATGAGGGCATCGATGATATCTTCGATATAATGGATGTAGGGGAGTTGTTGATTTTGAGTTGCTTGTTGGTAGCAGACAAACGAATTAAAAAGGGCCATGTGAAACAGATGTAACGCAACTTTTTTGTGCCAATAACGGGACTTTCTTGTTGATAAGTAGGGCTGTAGCATCTGGTCGTTTAAATCCACCCCCCCATGTACAAATTGTAGTCGTGGACACATTCGGGCATTACAATGGGGCCGCGTCTTCTTTGGTCTGGTCCCCGCTCTTCAAGCCTCTGGCGGCGCGCACGGAGCGCCGCCGAGTTTGTTGTGACATATGATCGGCTGTGACTTTGACACAGCCGATTACATGGTAAACAGCCAATGAAATTGGCTGTTTACCATGATCGGGGAAGCACTGTGTCCGAGGGAAACACGCCATCCCCGATCACCGTGCTGCTCGCCCCGCGGGCGCGCGCTAGGCATTATCCTGCAGGATGTCAATGGACGTCCAGTCAGGATAATACAACCACCGCCCGACCGTCATTTTCCTATAGGCCGGGCGGGAAGTGGTTAAGCATTATTAAAATCACTGCTCCCGAAAAAACAGCAGTTTTTAAATCTTATTTTTGCATTGATACATGTCCCCTGGGGCAGGACCCGGGTCCCCAAACACTTTTTATGACAATAACTTGCATATTAGCCTTTAAAATTAGCACTTTAGATTTTTCATGTTCGAGTCCCATAGACTTTAACTGTGTTCAGATGTTCGAAATAATTTATTGCCTGTTCGCAAGTTCTGTTGCGAACCGAACTGGGGGTGTTCGGCTCATCCCTACTGAGAGATTATTTGATTAGTTAATAATATGTGGACAGGATATAACATAATACAAACTTCAGTCATTTATGTGACTGCCTAAATCCGTTTAGGCTGCACTGACAAATGCAATTATCTCACCCAGGCATCGCTTAAAACGAATTCTTACCTTGTCTGATGATTTGAAAACTGATGATTTTTACTTTTCACACTATTGTGTAGACTACTTAAAGCGGAAGTAAACCCATCCATAAAACAGTTTCATTTCCGGCATGTGCCAGAAATGTAACACTCCCATTGGTTGTGCTCTCAACCAAACTGTCAAACCATCCAATGGCTGGTGTCATAACTGATCACATGTGCAGCATCATGGCAGTTGTAGATTAAACAGAGGCAAAGATGGCAGCTTCCTTGACTGAAAACGATAAGGGGGTTTACTTACACTTTAAGGATCTTCTTCTAATAGTTAATTAAATTGGTTTTTAAGATGTTAGTTTCCCAATGTAAAATGAATGTTGATTTTGTATATAAAAGTCTATATAGTACCTAGATACATACAAAGATATAATGTTTAACTCCAAAACCTATAAAAAAAAGTTAACTTCGATTTTCTAGGCCTTGTGGTGGGACAGATGCATATTTCACAAGGTTAATTGTTAGACCTAAAGGTCTCTAGGTGTATTTATCAATGATTATAATCTTGATGAGGGCATACATCTGGACATGACTATAAAAGTCAAATAAAATGTGCCTCAAGAACAGGCTTCAATTTGCTGCATGCCATGCAAGACAGCCCTAAGCTGCTGGTTATTTTCCATTTAAAATTATTCAAAGAACAAGAAACAACGTTGGCACAGGCTGGTGCAGACACATGCAGAGCTCAAAGCCTAAGGTAATGCACAACTTCTTATCAATCGTCTGGGTCTTCAGATGTCATGGTAATTTCTCTAATCCTTTTGGTCCAGGCTCTGCAGATTGACACGGTGCCTGAGGTAGACCCGAGGGGACAGGATAGCTTTCCTTGTCAAACAATTCACGCCTCGGCTTGTCTACAACAGATGGAAGTTCTGAAGAATTAAAATGGAAAAAATGTCAAAGACTTTGAGGAACATGATGGCAATATTTAATTCTTCAAGCCTTTATTTTCTATTGCTGCACAGCTCAGAACATGGAATCCTCAACATCTTGCAACATTATCACACTACGTGTTGGTAGAAATGTGTTAATGAGATTTGGCAGTGTTTTTTCTTTAATCCTTATGAAGAGAAAAATCCTCTGTTATATATTTTTTAGCATATTTACACTTTGTTGGATGATTTGAATGTGATAACACCATTCTGAATTCAAAATGTGCTTCCTTTTAGACTTAGAAATATGAATAGATAAACATGCTTTGCTTGTTGATCATTCAATTGAGCATGGGACAATGTTTAAGATAAAGGGAACTCTCTTGTAGTTATTATGATTGCAAAAATATGCATGTTTAATAATAAATATTTTAATGCATTATAAGATACTTACTTGATTGAGCTGGACTATATGCAACTTCAATAGTTAAACTGTGATTTTTTTGGTTAACACAGAGACCTTGAGACACCAAGCCTAATTTATTGTGGTAGAATTGTCTTTAGGGCACCTCTGAATTGCAAGGAATACAATGATTTGTTCTGGCATCCTTGTAGCATTTGGAAAAGAATATTTCTTCTCACAATTTCTGCAAATTGTAGCTTTGCTCTAAGCAGAAATTGCACTGTGGAAATGTAATAAATAATGATGCGCTGCGCACCAACCTATTTATAAATGCACAGATGTGTGATAAGTGGATCAAAAACCTCTGTGTACATGTGACATATATATATTCCGTGAAAATATATGCAAATTAAATCCTTCAATGCATCAAAAATAGTAACAAAAATAGTGCAATACTATTGTTCCAAAGAGTAGCATGCAGTCAATGTATGACCATATCTAGGATCCTTCTTTTCACAATGAACTTTTCTCCAAAAAGAAACTGCAACTGATTTTCCAATATGCTAGTCCCAGCCTGTGTAAACACAGCTCCTTCTGATTATCAGTGCAAAAGGCTCCCCACACAAGAATTCTCTCTTTACATCAGTCTCCAATTTCCATACATTGCTCATATAGATAAAAAAAGAAGAGAGAAAAGAAAGAAATCATTGCGCAGTGTTACATTCAAGGCACAGTTTTAATCAACTGTGATCCGTTCACTCACATAACCTCCGATATAAAATAGCGCTTGTACAGCTCAGCTATCGTGTCCTCCTCCTCAGGTTGCGAGCGTCACTAGGTATTCCCCCTACGCGTTACGTATACGGCACGTGACTTAGTCATGGGTATCATGTGACCAAGCTGCACGCCCTTATATAGAGGGCGGCAGATCGCTTCCTCGTTGCTATGGTGAGGATCCGGTGTACACAATGCACATCATTGCTGGGAAGCGCTAAATTGCATATATGCTTTAATGTGAAACAAATTAATGATAAAACAAATTTACAAATATGACAATAATCCTGTATGCTATATACATTCAACATACACCAAATTACATGATTTTGCGATACTTGTACAACAACATAAAAACCATGTTAAAAATCCTTATTAGAACATTTGTGCAATGCTCCCTCCAGTGGCAGAAACGGAAAAACTGCACCACCAGATATCACTTCATTGCACAAAATGATACCTTCATTGCACATTCAAAAAAGGAAAGATTATTACTCCAACATCCTAAAAATGTAAACATATACCTAATAGATTGAACTGTATGTATGGAATAAAAACCAATAAAAATCATCAGATAAAATGTATATAATAAAAATATATAATAAAATATATATAAAATCCTATTAGATCCACCCACTTCACTCCATAGACTTAACTGATGTATACTGCTCTTATACGCAAGGATGTACTACCCCAAAAATTGGCATGATGTAGCCCAAAAAAACCTCTTCCTCAAATGAGTCAAGTAGGCCCATAATATCCGACATGGGCTAGTATGTGTGCAAAAAACAGGGTGAACCCACCAGCAAACCAAAACATAAATGGCTAAAAATCTGAAATGAAGCAATTCAGATCGAAATCTACGTTCAAACCATTTGGCGTCAAAGTGGAGATCTCATGGATCCATCGGGATTCACTCTTGTTGATCTCCCTCACCCTATGGCTTCCCCTCCAATGTGGTTTGAACTTCTGAATAGCCAAAAATCTCAGATCTTTTGGATTCCTCTTATGACATAAATCAAAATGTCTGGACACATTGGGGCTGATTTACCAAACGTTTGCGCCATGAGTATTTGCGCATCTGCGTGCGCAATGGCTGTTTTGGTATTTACAAAACATTAGCGCCTGTAGCGCAGCCCTATTTCCCATTTACTATAGTGTTCTCTGCGCCCGGGAGGAGGCGCTCAGTGCGCTACTATGGACCTGGCGCACAGCATGTTAAAATCTAAATATAAAGAAGCTGGAAGTGAGAAAATATTGGGGGTGATGTGGGGTGATGTGAGGAAGTGTAGTGACACCTGCCCAAATAACTAATATGCCCAAAATATAGTGATAAAGTAACTTTTTCAAAACCAGCCCGCTGCGCCGGCAATTCCGATTCGAGCTGCGGGAGGTTTTTTTGAGCTCAGCGCGGGAATTTCAATGGTTTAAATGCGCCGGTTCACTGCGCCTGCAAAATCTTAGTAAAATCTTAGTAAAATCTTAGTAAATGTCAAGTCACGTAAACGAATTTGCATAAGTTGAACAGGCGCAGCTCTGAAATTGCCAGTGCGCCAGCAAAATTTTATAAAAAAATGGCGTGGAGTCCCCCCAAAAATCCACACCAGACCCTTATCCGAGCATGCAACCTGGCCGGCCGCAGGGGAAAAGGGGGGGATGAGAGCGGCCCCCCTCCCTCCTGAACCGTACCAGGCCACATGCCCTCAACATGGGGAGGATGTCCCCATGTTGATGGGGACAAGGGCCTCATCCCCACAACCCTTGCCCGGTGGTTGTGGGGGTCTGTGGGCGGGGGGCTTATCGGAATCTGGAAGACCCCTTTAACAAAGGGGACCCCCAGATCCCGGACCCCCCCTATGTGAAATGGTAATGGGGTACAAATGTACCCCTACCATTTCACAAAGAAAGTGTCAAAAATTTAAAAAATTACAAGAGCCGGTTTTTGACAATTCCTTTATTAATGTCTTTTCTTTTCTTCCTTCTTCTTCTTACTTCTTCTTCTTCCATCTTCTTCTTCCTTCTTCTTCCATCTTCTTCTTTTCTCCATTCGGGTTTCTTCCTCCATCTTCATCTTCCTCTTCATCTTTATCTTCATCTTCATCTTCCTTCTTCCTTCGGTGTTCTCGTCCAGCATCTTGCCCCGGCGTCTTCCCTTCTTCTTTCTTCTCCGGCCGCTCCGTTTGAATTGGAGGTTCCTGCTGTGCAACGCTTCTGTTCTCCACTTGGTCCGCTTACACCCGTGGCTCCGTCCCCCTCTGTCACCACGGGGAAAGTCCCCATGAAATCCATGTGCGTCAGAGGGGGGCGGGGTCACCGGGTGTAAGCAAACCCAGAGGCGAACTGAAGCGTCGCACAGCGGGAACCTCCAATTCAAACGGAGTGGCCGGAGAAGAAAGAAGAAGGGAAGACGCCGGAGCAAGATGCTGGACGAGAACACCGAAGGAAGAAGGAAGATGAAGATGAAGATAAAGATGAAGAGGAAGATGAATATGGAGGAAGAAACCCGAATGGAGAAAAGAAGAAGATGGAAGAAGAAGAAGGAAGAAAAGAGAAGACATTAATAAAGGAATTGTCAAAAACCGGCTCTTGTAATTTTTTACATTTTTGACACTTTCCTTGTGAAATGGTAGGGGTACATTTGTACCCCATTACCATTTCACACAGGGGGGGGCGGGATCTGGGGGTCCAGATTCCGATAAGCCCCCCGCCCGCAGACCCCCACAACCACCAGGCAAGGGTTGTGGGGATGAGGCCCTTGTCCCCATCAACATGGGGACATCCTCCCCATGTTGAGGGCATGTGGCCTGGTACGGTTCAGGAGGGAGGGGGGGCCGCTCTCTCATCCCCCCCTCTTCCCCTGCGGCCGGCCAGGTTATGTGCTCGGATAAAGGGTCTGGTGTGGATTTTTAGGGGGACTCCACGCCATTTTTTTTTTAAATTTGGGGTGGAGTTCCCCTTAAAATCCATGCCAGATCTGAAGGGCCTGGTTTGGATATTTGGGGGGAACCCCACGTCATTTTTTTTTAAATTTGCATCGGGGTTCCCCTTAATATCCATTCCAGACCTGAAGGGCATGGTTATGGAATTTGGGGGAACCCCCACGCATTTTTTTTTTTGGTTAGCAAAGACTTTCAATGACTTTTATCTGTATTGACAGGAACCAGCAATTCATTACAGCCGCAAGGACTTTTAAATGACTATTATTTTACTTTAGAAATGTCATTTTGCTCTCCAACTGTTATAAACATGGAAAACATGTGCTACTTTACAGGCATACTATAGACACCCCCGGGGATGATATTTAGGGCCAGTTCACACCGGATGCAGTGCAGTGCATTTTTTTGATGCCTGAAAAACGCAAAGAAAGTTGATCACATTAATGCCAATGGCATAGTTCACACCACTGCAGTCCGTTCCAGTGCATTTCAGAAAGCCAAAAAATAATTGGTCATGCTGCATTTTTTAGGTACAAAACTGTACTGGACCCCAGTAAAACACATCAAAAACGCAACGGAACGTACCAAAAATGCACTGGAATGCACCGCAACGCACCTAAATGCACCAAAGATGCACTGCAACACACTTGTCCTAAGTGAAAAGAGGCGGAAAAAACACTGGACTGCATCAAAAACGCCTCAAAAATGCACTGGAATGTGTCAAAAATGCGCATGCAGAAAAGCACCTGGAACACACCCAGACTGCGTTTCTATAGTGTGAACTAGGGCCAGTTCACACCATAGAAACACAATCCGGATGCGTTCCAGGTGCTTTTCTGCATGCACTTTTTTCATGCGTTCCGGTGCATTTTTGGTAAGTTTTTGATGCAGTCCAGTGCTTTGTTTTCACCCCTCTTTTTTATTAACCATAGATAAGGACAAGTGTGTTCCAGTGCGTTTTTGGTGCATTTAGGTGTGTTCCTGTGCGTTCCAGTGTGTTTATGATGCATTTTGATGCATTCCAGTACAGTCCAGTGCAGGTAAAATGCAGCATGTTCTACTTTTTTGGTGGAACTGGAACGCACTGGAACAAACACTGCCATTTAGAACCATGTAACCAACTTTCCATGCATTTTGGATGCATAAAAAATGCAATGGACTGCATGTGGTGTGAAATGGCCCTTAAGCAATTTGGCATATTTAAAGGCTTCTCTTTGTTTTGTTTTTGGTGTTTTCCAAATTGGTGACATTGATATATGTCCCTTAGGGTGGGACCTGGGCCCCCATTTTAAGGCCAATAACTACTAGAAGATAAGCCAGCCAAGTGGGGACTAGCAAAATTAACAAGTCAGTTCCCATAGACTGCAATAGTATTTGTTGGTGGGGGGGAAGGGGTGATTGTCCCATCTCTAATTTTGTTGCATGCTGGATGATGTGCTTAATTTTGGACGAGGGGGGGGGGGTTATTTTTTGCTAGCTGCATTGGTGTTGTTCTGCACATGCCCAGCCAGTTATTATTTTTTTGCCCTGCTTTTTGTGTGTGAACAGCGCCTGGATATTTCTGGGCATGCTCACTCAGAGAGTGTTTTTATGGGTTAGAAATTGAAGGACATCTTAACAGGTGTGCCCACTTTGAATTTCAGTCTCTACATTGGGAGAATTTGCATTTTGGGTGTTTCATGGACTGTGCATGTGTTTTCAATTGCCTCATTAGCACACAAACATATGTTATATAAAGCTCACAGAGCATTCGGTCGATTGCCTTAAGAAGAGGCAAGTGTGTGTGTGGGGGTAAAATGTACATGTTGGTGTCCTTATCGCGTTTGTAACACATGTATTTTATTTTTTATGTCTTTGCAAAACAAGTGATTGGTTAACTTATGTGGATTGTATATTTTTGGTGTGGGGGAGATATGTTCCCCTGAAATAATTCTGATGTTGTTAATGTGTGTTGTTTGTTCACTTTGATTTAATTGTCTGCTGCATTTTTTTGGCCAAAAATTGCTCAAGATGTTGAGTCTGTAACTGTTTCAAATTGACCATGTTTTTTATTTTGCCTTCCCTTTTGTTTTGTTGAACAATAAAATTAGATGGAAAGTTTTGATGTTTGTTTTGTGTTTTCTTTGCAACAAATGTGACAGCTGATTGGCATGTCAAAACAAAACAGGTGTGATTTGTCTAATCTGGTGCCTTCATGCTAGCATATGCATGGATTGTATTGTGTGCTGCCATGGAGCGTCACCAGGAAATGAAATACAGAGCGGTAAGTATTCAATTTTCCTTTTTTACTGCAGTGGTTCTCAGCCTCAGTCCTAAAGTACCCCCAACAGGACATGTTTTGTGAATTAATCTTATCGAGAATTGCTGTCCAAAAATCAAAACCATTGACTGTGATTTAAAGCACATGTGCAAGATGAAGGAAAACCTGCAAACATGGCCTGTTGGGGGTACTTGAGAAGCACTGATTTAGAGCACTGCACTTAAAAATAGCTCAAGGCCATACAATTCTAATTGTGGGCATTTTGAGGGAAACGAAGTGTTAGAACCCCTGCGTGTGTTTTTTTTTTAGATATTTTTTTTTGTAGTTTGGCCTTTGTCTCCTTTTCTTAACATTGGCTTCACTTCCTGTCACACAACTTAACAGGAAGTGAAGGTAAAACCCTGCCAATGGCTTTTCTTGGGGACACACAGATCAATCTAACTAGTGTCCCCATTAAGCAAATTGCACTCTAGCACTTTGTTGTGTACACCCCATCATTGGGTAGTTTGGGGTTTAGTAAAGACAAATCCACTCTGCAGTAAAAGTGTAGCTGCTGAAAATCTGAGGGAAAGTACTGGTGATTGGATGTTACAATCATGTAAAAGCAAAGATGTTTTTTTTTTGGCTTGCATGTCCCCTTCAGATATACAGCAAGTGCACTTGTAGTGCAAAGTAGATTTGCCTTTAGTAAATAAACCCCACAGTCCAAACTACCTAATAAATTGTGGTGTACCCCGCAATATGCTGGAGTGCAATGTGCATAATGGGGAAAGTATTTAGACTGACCTGTGTCCCCAAGGAAAGACATTGTTAGGGATTTTCCCTCACTTCCTGTGTGGCTATGTGACAGGAAGTGAATTATTTGGAAGGATAAAGTGGCCAAATTATTTAGTTTAACTTTTCAAAGACTCATTCCTAAGTTGAATTGTGATGCATGTCAATGGCCCATTTTGACCCTCTTTAATCACTTGAGATCAGCGCTATAACTGATCGACGGCCACAGCATGGTCCTCAATTGCCGGGAGTCCGTCAATAAACGTCCTCCCCTTTGCGCGCGCTGTGGTCACAGAGTCACTGTGACTCGGGTGATGACAGATCCGAGTAAGGGGCCGATCCCTGCCCTTTACCATGTGATCAGCTGTCAGCAAATGACAGCTGATCACGTGATGTAAACAAAATCTGGGTAATGGTTTTTGTTTTCTCCTTGTGCTGACAGCGTGAGCATAAAAAAAAGGCAATCACCGGCTTATGTGCAAGGGACATGGGGCCCGAAGAGGAAGAGGCAATTCTGCATCATCTGTGACAATTAGTAGCCCCTGCCAGTGCCACCTATCAATGCCCACCACTGGTGCCAATCAGTGGCACCTAGCAGTGCTGCCAGTGCCTATCAGTGCCCATCACTGCCAACTATCATTGCCACCTAGCAGTGCCACTTCTCACTGCCCACCAGTGCTAAATAGCAATGCCACCTCTCAGTGCCCACCCTTGCCACCTTATCGGTGCCCATCAGTGCAGTCTCATCAGTGTACATCAATGAAGAAGAAAAATTACCTTTTTTAAAAATATTAACCAGTTTCCTACCGCCCACCGTCAAATGACATCCTTGACATCCTTGGCTTTGGGCAGTGACATCTGAATGATGCCTGCAGTTGCAGGCATCATTCAGATATCATTCTTTTCAGCCGGCGATTCTGTGCACAATAAAAATGATCATAGTGGCAGTTCCGCCGCTTGATCGTTCTTATAGGCGGGGGGGAGGGGACGACCCCCCCCTCTCTTGCCGCCATCCGGTGCTTCTCCGGGCTCTCCCGTGCCATCTGTGGCTCGGAGAACGATTTGGAGATGACTGGTGACCAGATGGTCATCAGTCATCTCTATGACCGTCGGAGGCGCGGGCACGACGTTATGACATCATGCCGTGTTCCCGTATGTTAACCAAGCCGTGATCTTGGCTGTCAGCATGAGATTGGTGATTTTTTTGGAACAATATCATGCTTTCCAGCCTGGAGGAGAGATGCGGGGTCTTATTGACCCTGCATCTCTCCATAAAGTGGACCTGTCACACACATTCCTATTACAAGGGATGTTTACATTCCTTGTAATAGGAATAAAAGAGATCCCAAAAAAAATAAAAAAAATTAAAAAAGAGTAAGAAATACAAAAAAGTCAAAAAACAAAAACAAAAAAAATAAAAATAATAATAAAAAACGCCCATGTCCCCGGTAGCTCGCGCTCAGAAGCGAACACACACGTAAGTTCCGCCCACATATGTAAACGCCATTCAAACCACACATGTGAGTTATTGCTGCGTGCGTTAGAACGAGTGCAACAATTTTAGCACTAGACCTCCTCTGTAATGCCAAAATGGTAACGTGTAAAAAAAATGTAAGCATCGCCTAGGGAGATTTTTAATTACTGAAGTTTGGTGTCATGCCATGTGTGTGCGCAATTTTAAAGCGTGACGTGTTAGGTATCTATTTACTCAGCATAACAACATCTTTCACATTATACCAAAAAATTGTCCGTAACTTTACTGTTTTGTAATATGTTTAGCAAACAAAAGGCGTTTGAAAATTTATTGCGCAAATATCGAGCGAGATAAAAATTTGCAATGACCGCCATCTTATTCCCTAGGGTGTCTGCTCCAAAAAAGTATATAATGTTTGGTGTTTTGAAGTAATTTTATAGCCATAAATTTATGATTTTTACATGAAGGAGAGAAGTGCCAGAATAGGCCCAGTGCTGAAGTTGGTAAAATATCCTTTTTTTTTTTTTTAAACTCGGTCTTTTGTATTTATAGAAAAAAAATAAAAATAAAACACAAAGGTGATCAAATAGCACCATAAGCAAGCTCTATTTGTGTGCCAACAAATAAACATTTTCATTGGGTTACAGTGTTGTATGAGCGCGCAATTGTGATTAAAAGTGCATCAGCGCTGAAATGTGAAACTTGGTCTGGGCAGTGCGCAAGTGGTTAATATAAGGCTACATGCACACGGACGTTTTCCAACCGCTTGTTTGAGCGTTTTTTGCAGCTTAAAAACATCTCTCCATGTTAGCCTATGGCCTCATGGCCACCATGGCGTTTTGGAGCTGTAAATGGCACAGGCGTTTTTAGGCCCCATGTAGACGGGACGCTGGTGCAAAGTGTTCTGAACTAAGGTTGAAAGTGGCGTTTATAAAGGCGCGCTTTGTGGCGTTTGCATGCCGTGTTTTACCACATTTGCATGTATATGATAAGGAGCCGCCCTAAGCTCCAAAAACAGTATTATTTACGATTTTAGCGATTTAGTGAGACCAGAGTGATATGAGCAGCTGAGAGCAGCAGTGTAGTTGTATTTAGGCTGGGTTCACACTAGTGCGACACGACATCTGTCCTACTTTGGATCCGACTTTGCCCTGCGACATGAAGCCGACATATGTCCGACTTTCAATGAACGGGGATCCGACTTGGATCCCCGCCAATAGCAGGCACTGTGTTTGGTATGAATCTTGAGGGGGAACTCCAGGCCAAATTTTAAATAAAAAACCGGCATGGGTTCCCCCTCCAGGGGCATACCAGGCCCTTGGGTCTGGTCTGGATTTGAAGAGGAACCCCTACGCCGAAAAAACGGCGTGGGGGTCCCCCCCAAAATCCAAACCAGACCCTTATCCGAGCACACAACCTGGCAGGCCGCAGGGGAAGAGGGGAGGACGAGAGAGCGCCCCCCCCCCCTCCTGAACCGTACCAGGCCGCATGCCCTCAACATGGGGGGTTTGGTGCTCTGGGGCAGGGGGGCGACCTGCGGCCCCCCCCAGCCCAGAGCACCCTGCCCCCATGTTGATGAGGACAAGGGCCTCTTCCCGACAACCATGGCCGTTGGTTTCGGGGTCTGCGGGCTTATCGGAATCCGGGAGCCCCCTTTAATAAAGGGGCCCCCGGATCCCGGCCCCCCACCCTATGTGAATGAGTATGGGGTACATCCTACCCCTACCCATTCACCTGGTGGAAAAAAATTGCAATAAAAAAACCACACAGCTTTTTAAAGTATTTTATTGCACAGCTCGGGGGTCTTCTTTCGACTTCGGGGGTCTCCGGTGTCGTCGCCACGCTCCTCGGTTTTCTTCTGCCGGGCCACCGCTAACTTCTTTAGCTCTTTTGCTAGCGGAGGCCCGGTCTTCTCCGTCGCCTTCTCCCCTCTTCTTCTCTCCGGTTCTTCCTTTCTTCTGCCGGGCCTCCGCTAACTTCTTTTAGCTCTTTTGCTAGCGGAGGCCCGGTCTTCTCCGTCGCCTTCTTCTTCTCCCGCTATCCGGTTCTTCTCCCGCTTCTTTCTTCTGCCGGCCCCTCCACTAACTTCCTTAGCTCTTTTGCTAGTGGTGGGGCCGGTCTTCTCCGTCGCCTTCTTCTTCTCCCGCTCTCCGGTTCTTCTCCCGGTTCTTCTCCCGCTTCTTTCTTCTGCCGACCCCTCCACTAACTTCTTTAGCTCTTTTGCTAGTGGAGGGACCGGTCTTCTCCGTCGTCGCCGTCGGCATCTTCTTCTCTCTTCTCCTCCTCGATGTTGACTCGTCGCTTCCTCTCGCAGTAATGTTAAATTTTCGGTCCGCAGAGATTAATATAGGCTTCTCATGACGTCACAGTCACATGTTCCCATGACGTCACACTCACATGCTCCAGGGCCATGTGCCACGGAACATGTGACTGTGACGTCATGAGAAGCCTATATTAATCTCTGCGGACCGAAAATTTAACATTACTGCGAGAGGAAGCGACGAATCAACATCGAGGAGGAGAAGAGAGAAGAAGACGCCGACGGCGACGACGGAGAAGACCGGCCCCTCCACTAGCAAAAGAGCTAAAGAAGTTAGTGGAGGGGCCGGCAGAAGAAAGAAGCGGGAGAAGAACCGGGAGAAGAACCGGATAGCGGGAGAAGAAGAAGGCGACGGAGAAGACCGGCCCCTCCACTAGCAAAAGAGCTAAAGAAGTTAGTGGAGGGGCCGGCAGAAGAAAGAAGCGGGAGAAGAACCGGATTGCGGGAGAAGAAGAAGGCGACGGAGAAGACCGGGCCTCCACTAGCAAAAGAGCTAAAAGAAGTTAGCGGAGGCCCGGCAGAAGAAAGGAAGAACCGGAGAGGAGAAGAGGGGAGAAGGCGACGGAGAAGACCGGGCCTCCGCTAGCAAAAGAGCTAAAGAAGTTAGCGGTGGCCCGGCAGAAGAAAACCGGAGAGCGGCGGCGACGACACCGGAGACCCCCGAAGTCGGAAGAAGACCCCCGGAGCTGTGCAATAAAATACTGTAAAAAGCTGTGTGGTTTTTTTATTGTAATTTTTTTCCACCAGGTGAATGGGTAGGGGTACGATGTACCCCATACTCATTCACATAGGGTGGGGGGCCGGCATCTGGGGGCCCCCTTTTTAAAGGGGGCGCCCTGATTCCGAAAAGCCCCCCGCCCGCATACCCCAACAACCAACGGCCAGGGTTGTCGGGAAGAGGCCCTTGTCCCCATCAACATGGGGGCAGGGTGCTTTGGGGTGGGGGCCGCAGGTCACCCCCCTGCGCCGAAGCACCAAACTCCCCATGTTGAGGGCATGCGGCTTGGTGCTGTTCAGGAGGGAGGGGGGGCCGCTCTTGTCCCCCACTTTTCCCCTGCGGCCTGCCAGGTTGCGTGCTCGGATAAGGGTCTGGTTTGGATTTTGGGGGGACCCCCTTGCCGTTTTTCAGCTTGAGGGGTTCACCTTAAAATCCAGACCAGACCTAAGGGTCTGGTTTGGATTTTGGGGGGACCCCCACGCCGTTTTTCGGCTTAGGGGGGTACACCTTAGAATCCAGACCAGACCTAAGGGCCTGGTATGCTCCTGAAAGGGAACCCATGCCGGTTTTTTCATTAAAATTTGGCCTGGAGTTCCCCTTCATGATTCATACCAAACATGGGACAGCGAGGCTGCCGAGGACCAGCGCGATCACATCACGCTGGACACATTCTCGGCCGGCTAGTCGCCTCTAGGACACGACTTGAGCGGCTGCTGCACGCTCAGGTCGTGTCCAGATCGCCTCGCAAAGTCGCGCTGTCCCTGTGTCAGCCGGCACACGAGTCGCCCGCAAGTCGGATCCGACTTCCCGGGCGACCTCTATTCAAATCAATGGGCTCCCATAGGGAACCACTCATTTTCAATAGAGCGCCGCTGACATTTCTATTTACTATAACAGTGCGCCGCTGCTTCCTGTGCCCAGTGAAGGAGTTATCCGGCGCAACAATTAAGGTTAGAACCAGCGAAGCGCACTGTTATTAGTAAATCAGCCCCATTGTGTTTTGGGAAACCTGCCTTTATGTTTTGCACATGTTCTCTTATTCTTTTCCATAGGGGTCTTTTAGTCCTACCTATGTATTGTAATGAGCATGTGCATTCCAACATGTACACCACCCCTTCTGTTCTGCACGTAATGAAATCTTTAATATTATAGTCCTTATGTGATGTATTAGATTTAAAACTGGAACATTTGACACCCTTCAGGCCTGTTTCCCTACATGCATAGCACCGTCTACACGGGAAAAAACCTTGAAAAAAGGTAAGTTCATTCTTTTTCATGGGTGGGTCAGGGATATTTTTTACCACTAAGTCCCTCAAAGTTGGCGCTCTTCTATATACCACCCTGGGTCTCTCTGGAAGAACACTTTGTAGCTGTTTATTTATTTTGCACATATTTTCACGGAATATATATGTCACATGTACACAGAGGTTTTTGATCCACTTATCACGCATCTGTGCATTTATAAATAGGTTGGTGCGCAGCGCATCATTATTTATTACATTCACTTTTGGAACCAGATTTTCTTTAAATGGTTGCAGCTTTCACCATTTGGTGATCTATTGATTTAGGTTTACACAAATTATCTATTAGCGCTTCAGTATACTTTATTTTCTATCACATGCACTGTGGAAATGTTTCCAAACCCTAGATGTTGGCCCCACCATTTTACTGAGAGAAGGAAAAGGAAAAACAGTTTACTGACCGGACTATAGGTAAACATTATGCTGTGATGGTGGAGAACATTAATAGGAACAGGTTATACAGATAAACTACTTTGTCAGACAAAGTTACTCTCTTACCTGTCAATAAGGCCTGATAGGACAAAAACTATTACCTACTATATCCCAACAATCACCCATCTGTAGGAGGTACAAGATGGAGACTACAAGCAAACTAAACTGGAGCCTTTTCCCTGCAGTGTCCCCTAGTGGCAGATATATATTTTTTTTGACTTGGCCTCTTCTTTGAGTACTGCATTGAGAAGTACAGCATTACTTAATTTGTATTCCAGGATTTTCTTGTCTTCAGCTGAGAGAACTTGCAATAATTTAAGACTTTGCATAATGTCTCAGAAATCTTTCATTAAGGTCTTCATGTTATATAGTTTGAACACCATGTCATAGTTATAATATTTATCAATGTAAAATAAGATATTCCACACTTTTTTTCCAGATTTTTTAAGAAAAAAAAATGGCTTAGTAATGAGACAATAATCTTCTCAGCCTTATGCATACTGTGAAAGCTGGTAGCCTGCTGCAGGAGCATGAAGAAGAAGGGAGGGGTCTATCTACGGAACTAAACTAACTAGCTCCAAGATACAGGGGATCTGGATTATACCATTAACAAATATAACAAATAACAAGTTGTAAATGCACTGAATTAACACTCGATATTAACATCATGGCATTAATACATGCATATTGAAATCCAGTGTAATGGTAATGGGTACATGATAAGTGTACCAAAACACTAATGGATCAGTTTATTAAAGCACAAAGAAAAGGGCTCATAGCACAACAATGTTACATTTTTAAAACAGTAAGTTATAATCAGATCAAAGCAAAGCTCAACCCAGCGCTCAGAATAAACAGCCTGTGGTAAATCAATCAATAAATAAGTGCATCCATCCCTCTACCTATATTCAAAACCTTCAATCAATAATCACGTATCAATATGTGATAAAGAATAAATAAATATATACACACAGTGGATAAAAAAAGTCGAATGTCAAGTTTCTGTGATGTAAAAAATATGAGACAAAGATAAATCATTTCAGAACTTTTTCCACCTTTAATGTGACCTATAAACTGCACAACTCAATTGGAAAACAATCTGAAATCTTTTAGGGGGGGATTAAAAAAATTAAATAATGTGGTTGCATAAGTGTGCACACCCTCTTATAACTGGGGATGTAGCTGTGTTCAGAATTAAGCAATCACATTCAAACTCATGTGAAATAGGAGTCAGTACACACCTGCCA
Organism: Rana muscosa; assembly: GCA_029206835.1. NCBI lineage: Eukaryota > Metazoa > Chordata > Amphibia > Anura > Ranidae > Rana > Rana muscosa. The sequence continues at coordinate 624,342,709 of CM055118.1, forward strand.
TCATTTATAGTGCCTCTGATTAACCCCAAATAAAGTTCAGCTGCTCTAGTAGGTCTTTCCTGATATTCCCTTAGGCCCCTTTCACACTGGGGCGGGAGGTGCGGTGGCGGTAAAGCATCGCTTTTTTTAGCAGCACTTTACCGTCGGAATTGCGGCGCTATTCGGCCACTAGCAGGGTTGCCAACTTTCAGTAAATTTACAAACAGTTTGTAAAATCCATAATTGTTTCATCTGTCCATGAATGTCAGTTACGGACATGCAGCCTACATGTCCGCAATGGACATTCAAGGACAGATGCAAAAAGTACGGATTTTACAAACTGTTTGTATATTTACTGAAAGTTGGCAACCCTGGCCGCTAGCGGTGCGGTTTTAACCCCCAGTAGCGGCCAAAAAAGGGGCGCATTGCGGGCGGTATAGCCGCAGTGTCCCATTGCTTTCAATGGGCAGGAGCGGTGAAGGAGCGGTAAACACACCGCTCCTTCACCGCTCCAAAGATGCGGCTAGCAGGACTTTTAGAGCGGTCCTGCTAGCGCACCGCTCCAGTGTGAAAGCCCTCGGGCTTTCACACTGGAGAAACAGCCGCTGTTTCAGGTCAGTTTCAGGCTGTTTCAGGTCGGTTTGCAGGCACTATTTTTTGTGAAATAGCGCCTGCAAACCGACCCAGTGTGAAAGGGGTATTAGTTGCATCCTACAGCAAAAGCCATGGTCTGCAGAGAGCTTCCAAAGCATCAGAGGGATCTCATTGTTAAAAGGTATCAGTTAGGAGAAGGGTGCAAAATAATATTTCCAAGGCATTAGATACCATGGAACACAGTGAAGACAGTCATCATCAATTGGAGAAAATATGGCACGACAGTGACATTACCAAGAACTGGAGGTCCCTCCAAAATTTATGAAAAGACGAGAAGAAAACTGGTCAGGGAGGCTGCCAAGAGTCCTACAGCAACATTAAAGGAGCTTCAGGAATATCTGGCAATTACTGGCTGTGTGGTACATGTGACAACAATCTCCCATATTCTCCATATGTGTGGGCTATGGGGTAGAGTGGCAAGACAGAAGCCTTTTCTTACGGAGAAAAACATTCAAGCCCGTCAAATTTTGCATGTGGGAAAATGTGCTCTGGTCTGAACTTTTTGGCCATAATTCCAAAAGATATGTTTAGTGCAAAAACAACACTGCACATCACTAAAAGAACACCATAACCACAGTGAAGCATGGTGGTGGCAGCATTATGTTTCAGGGCTGTTTCTCTTCAGCTGGAACAGGGGCCTTAGTCAACGTAGACGGATATATGAACAGTTCCAAATACCAGTCAATATTGGCTCAAAACCTTCAGGCTTCTGCTAGAAAGCTGAATATAAAGAGGAACTTCATCTTTCATAACATTAGGGAAATCTGATTGTTGCTATGAGCATGAAAGCCTTCCAGAGATAATTCTCAGTTTGTATGTATGTGATCAATACTTTCTATTGTACAGTGCTCTGGGGCAGACATGACCATGACATATAAAGCCATATGAAAAAAATTAGCTTTTGAAAATGAAGTCCAAGTAAAAAGATAATTGCACAGCTGAAAAGGATTTCCATCTCTGTTCAGTCAATCTTGTGATCTAGACTCCCCCTTCAGAGAACTTTGTCCTGCTTTCAGCATGTGTTTAGGTACACCACAGCAGAGCCTGACAGGTTCAGAATACTGCCCATCCCTCTCCCAGTCTAAGATCAGCTGTGCTGGCATTACAGGATGTTAATATCAAGAAATGATCAGGTACCTGTGCTAGTTGTATTTGAAAATACTTTTAATAACTTTTTAATTAATGTTTATAATTGCAGTAATTTCTCAGTTTTACATCTGCTACAAGTTCAGATTTGACTAGAAACAAAGTAAAAATAACTTTTCTTGCAATGTTTTGGTTTTAGGCTCTATTTCCAAGGCTTTATGACCATATTTTAGAACACGTTTATGTATAATTTATGACATGGTTCTAATAATAAACCAGTATTTGCTTGCCTGAATTCTCATTCCTTTGTGTGTTGTGTAATAGTGGGAGCTGTGATTTTGAACTCATTCCACACAGGTGGCTAGAGTGAGGAACTCTGTAAATTTCCATGGGTAAATATTTTTTCCTGTACACTCAGCGCTTTGTTTACCATTGTGGTTTCTGATGCACAGCTAGCATTTTCAATTCTACATTCTTTCTCATCTTATGTCCTTCCACAAGGTTTTTTCAAAGTCATTATGGTTGATTTCAGAAGCATTTATGTTCCAGTATATTAATAGTGATGAGCCGAACACCCCCGGGTTCGGTTCGCACCAGAACCCGCGAACGGACCGAAAGTTCGAACGAACATTAGAACCCTATTAAATACAATGGATGCGAACGTTCGAATTCTAAAGTGCTAATTATAACAACTATTATGCATGTTATTGTCATAAATAGGGTTTGGGAACCCGGGTTGTGCACCAGGGGACATGTATCAATGCAAAAAGAAGTTTTAAAAACGGTCGTTTTTCGGGAGCAGTCATTTTAATGATGCATAAAGTGAAAAAAAAAAAGTCAAATATTCCTTTAAATATCGTACCTGGGGGGTGTCTAAAGTATGCCTGTGAAGTGCCACGTGTTTCCCGTGTTTAGAACTGTCCCTGCACAAAATGACACTTCTAAAGGAAAAAAAAGCCATTTAAAACTGCTTGCGGCTTTAATGTAATGTCTGGTCCCGGTAATATGGATGAAATTCTTTAAGAAAAATGGCATAGCTACCCCATGACCCCCCCCCTACCCCAGCCCATTACCAGCCCCTTTGGGTCTTGTATGGATATTAAGGGGAACCCCGCACATAAAATAAAAAAGGCCCTATATACTCTGAACAGCCGTATACAGGCGGTGCATACAAGACAGGGACTGTAGGTTTGTTCTTATGTAGAATCTGTTTGTAATTTTGAACAGGTACATTGTTGAAGTGTAGCTCCAGCCCAAAAATCTATTTTTAAACTTTTTGGGAAACATAGGTAAGGGTTATCACCCCTGTAACATTTGTTTTGCTGTCTGTGCCCCTGTTCAGAACATTTCACCTCACTTTCCGTCCCAATGACAACTGTTTTTGAAATGTGGTGTTTTTCTTGAAACAAGGATTGCTGATAAAGCATCAGTACAGATGAGACCCCTTTCTCCCATATTTATTCTTACAGGAGAGAATTTTCCTTTCTAGGGGTAGATTTCCTCTCACTTCCTGTTGTCTTCTTTCGTTTGCAAGTAGGAGTCGTTTGTAAGTTGGATGTTTGAAAGTAGGGACCTGCCGTATATACTCTGCAGAAATAGGCCCCTTAGTTGTTGGTGTTGGCACAACACTGTAAGCACTCAGTTACTCTTGGTTGGTGCTGGAACGCCCTGCTGTCAACTATTATATCAGGAATTTTAATTACATATAATTGTTGAACAGTGGTAGTAAAAATTGGGGCTTTGATGGTGGTGCTGGTGCCACAACACTGTAAGCCCTGACAGTTACTCTTGGTGGGTGCAGCAATGGGCCCTGCTGTGAATTATTAGATCAAGAATTGTAATTACATGCCCCTTTTGAACAGGGGCTGAAAAATTGGGCCTTTCGTGGTGGTGGTGGTGGTGGCGTTGCCACAAGACTGTAAGCCCTCAGAGTTACTCTTGGTGGGTGCAGCAATGGACCCTGCTGTGAATTATTAGATCAAGAATTGTAATTGCATGCCCCTGTTGAACAGGGGCTGAAAAATTGGGCCTTAGGCACTGGTGGCACAACACTACAACCCCTCACAGATACTGTACTTGGAGCACAGCAATGAGCCCTGTTGCAAAGTATTGCTTCAAAAATTGTAATGACACGCCCCTGTAAAACAGGGGCTGAAAAATTGGGCCTTAGCCACTGGTGGCGGCACCCATAAACAAAAATGATCTTCCAAGCTATCATCATCAATCGTATCATTGAGGACTCGGAGGAGGAGGATAGCCAGTCAACATAACAGCACAGGCACTCAGCATCAGCATCAGTCTTGAAGGGATGTGACATGTTAAAATCAATTAGTCTGTTATATCAGCATCAGGTGTGTGGTAGCTGGTGGTGATCCAAGACTGGTTCATCTTGATGAAAGTCAGTCGATCAACCGAGTCGGTGGACAGGCGCACCCTGTGATCCGTGACAAATCCTCCAGCAGCACTGAATGTGCGTTCCGAAAGAACGCTGGATGCAGGACAGGCCAGTAGCTCAATTGCATACTGTGCAAGCTCTGGCCAGTGATCCATCCTCAAGACCCAGTAAGCCAGAGGATTTTCGGTGGGGAAGGTGTCCAAGTCTGACCTTGCCCCTAGATATTCCTGCACCATGTTTATCAGACGCTGGCGATGGTTGCTGGAACCGATCATACTTTGGGGCTGCGGACTAAAGAATTGTCTGAACGCATCGGTCAGACGGCCACCTTCCCCACCGCTCCTTCTTTGACTGGCCGAAGCCTCAGCAACTCGTTGTCCAGGACCAGGAGTTTGTAACCTCCCAGTCTCTGGGAACGCGTTGCACAGACCTTTCTGCAAGGCCTCCCGGAGTTGTCTCATCCTCTGCTCCCTCTGCGACGGTAACATAAGGTCCGCAACCTTACCCTTGTACCGTGGATCAAGGAGAGTGGCCAGCCAGTAATGGTCCCTCTCCTTGATCCGAAGAATACGAGGATCCTTCCGCAGACTTTGCAGGATCAGGGAGGCCATGCAGCGTAGGTTTGCTGAGGCATTCGCTCCGGAGTCCTCTGGGTCACTAAGGACGACATGATCCGCAGCCACGTCCTCCCAGCCACGTACAAGTCCACTGGTTTCTTGGGACTGTAAATCATCCCTAAAAGACTGCTGCTGATGATGCTGAGTGCCAGCCTCCACCTCCATGCTGACACAATCCTCCTCCTCCTCCTCCTCCTCCTCCTCCTCCTCTTCCTGTGCGATGGGTGGGACAGAAGGAACACTGTCTGGGTAAAGGGGGCCTTGAGAGGCAAGGAAGTCCTCCTCTTCCTGCCTCTGTTCTGCCTCAAGTGCCCTGTCCATTATTCCACGCAGCGTGTGCTCCAACAGGTGGACAAGAGGTACAGTGTCACTGATGCATGCACTGTCACTGCTCACCATCCTCGTGGCCTCCTCAAATGGTGCCAGGACAGTGCATGCATCCCTGATCATGCCCCACTGGCGTGGAGAAAAAAAAACAAGCTCCCCTGACCCTGTCCTGGTGCCGTAGTCGCACAGGTACTCATTAATGGCCCTCTGCTGCGTGTGCAGCCGCTGCAGCATGGCCAACGTTGAGTTCCACCTGGTGGGCATGTCACATATAAGGCGGTTCTTGGGCAGGTTCAACTCCTTTTGCAGCTCAGCCAGGCGAGCACTGGCATTATAAGATCTGCGGAAATGCACACAGACTTTCCTGGCCTGCCTCAGGACATCCTGTAAGCCCGGGTACCTGCCCAAGAACCGCTGCACCACCAGGTTAAGGACGTGAGCCACACAGGGCACATGGGTCAGTTGTCCCTGTCGGAGGGCGGAGAGGAGGTTGGTGCCATTGTCGCAAACCACCATTCCTGGCTTAAGCTGGCGTGGCGTCAACCACCTCTCGGCCTGGCCCTGCAGAGCAGACAGGACCTCTGCCCCAGTGTGGCTTCTGTCCCCCAAACACACCAGCGCAAGCACGGCATGGCATCTTTTTGCCTGCGTACTTGCGTAGCCCCGTGAACGGCTACGGAGCACCGCTGGTTCATAGGACAAACCACAGGAAGAGGCCATGGAGGAAGAAGAAGAGGAGGGGGTGGAGGAGAGAGGTGTGTCACAACCAGTAGTAGCATTTTGGAGGCATGGCGGTGGGACAACCTCCAACACTACTGCACCTTGTCCTGCATCCTTCCCAGCTGCCAAAAGAGTGACCCAATGGGCCGTGAAAGAAAGGTAACGTCCCTGTCCATGCCTGCTGGACCATGAGTCAGCGGTAATATGCACCTTACCGCTGACCGCCCTGTCCAGCGAGGCCAAGACATTGCCTTCCACATGCCGGTAGAGAGCCGGAATAGCCTTCCGTGAGAAAAAGTGGCGTTTGGGAACCTGCCACTGAGGAACCGCACATTGCACAAACTCACGGAAGGGGGCCGAGTCTACCAACTGAAAAGGCAGCAGTTGAAGCGCTAGCAATTTAGCCAAGCTAGCATTCAACCGCTGGGCATGTGGATGGCTGGGAGTGAACTTCTTTCGACGGTCCAGCAGCTGGGGCAGGGAAATTTGCCTGCTAGAATCGGACGTCGGTGTACTGCTAGCAGAGTGGCCGCAAGTACTTGGCTGTGACACACCTAATTCTACACCTTCATTCCTCTCAGTGCATGTTTCAGAGAGGACTGAAGTTATAGTGGGGTTGGAGATCCCAGCTGATGCGGTGCAAGGAGAGGTCCGCTTTGTTCTTTGGTGTGGGTCTTTGAGGTAGGCTTGCCAACGAGCTGCATGGCAGGTCAACATATGTCTGGTCAGGCATGTGGTACCCAAGCGGCTGATGTTTTGGCCACGCGATATACGCTTGAGACATATGTTGCAAACAGCAGCTGTGCGATCTGATGCACTAGCCTCAAAAAAGGCCCACACCAAAGAACTTTTTGAATGACGGGCAGAGGCAGCGCCCTGCACAGGCGGAGCTCTGCGGTGTGATTCCGTCGGTGTACTGCCCTTACGCTGGCCACCAAAGGGCATCCTGCCTCGTTGGAGATGTGCCTCCTCCTCATCCTCCTCCTCCTCCTCTCTCCTATTAGGCACCCACGTGGAGTCAGTGACCTCATCATCACCTCCCTCCTCATCACTGGAGGCAATCTGGCAGTATGCTGCAGCTGCTGGAACATGACTGCCAGATTGGTGTCCTTCTTGAGCATCCCCTCTGTCTGCTCTCACGCTACTGCCTTCCTCTAGCTGGGTTTCATCATCAGACCCTTCGAAACGCTGGGCATCCTCCTGGAGCATGTACCCAACACTGTGCTGAAACAGTTCGGGGGACTCCTCAGGAGGAGGACATGGTGGGTCTAGGGAAGGAGTGACTGATGATGAGTCTGACATTGATACCAGGGAAGAGGACGCTTTGGCAGCTGCTTTTCCAGTACCCTGAGCCTGGGTGAGAGAGGATGAGGAGGAGGAGGAGGGCTTGGTCATCCACTCTACCAAGTCTTCGGCATGATGTGGCTCAACATGTCCAGCTGCCGAAAAGAAGGACAAGCGTGTCCCATGGCCATGTGCTGATGACAATGCACCGCGTCCACGACCAGCACTGTTGCCCCCAGACACAGAGCCTGCTTGCCCTCTTTTATTGCCTCCTGACTGTCTGCCTCTCCTTGTTTGCCTTCCAGACATTCTAATAGATGGCCTGCAGGGAGATGGGAAAAAAGCAATAAGGGCTACCTTCAGGTGTCCTTCTCTGTCCCTTGAAACAAGGACTTTGACAGTGAAAGAAACTGACACACTCTCCCTTACCTACAGTTTTCTGTCCCTAGAAAAAATGTTTTTTTTAAGCACAATATAACACAAGGAGAATTCACTCACTGTCCTTCCAGGTCCCTGGAAACAAGGACTTTGACAGTGAAAGAAACTGACACACTCTCCCTACCTACAGTTTTCTGTCCCTAGAAAAAATGTTTTTTTTAAGCACAATTTAGCACAAGGAGAATTACCTCACTGTCCTTCCAGGTCCCTGGAAACAAGGACTTTGACAGTGAAAGAAACTGACACACTCTCCCTACCTACAGTTTTCTGTCCCTAGAAAAAATGTTTTTTTTAAGCACAATTTAGCACAAGGAGAATTACCTCACTGTCCTTCCAGGTCCCTGGAAACTAGGACTTTGACAGTGAAAGAAACTGACACACTCTCCCTACCTACAGTTTTCTGTCCCTAGAAAAAATGTTTTTTTTAAGCACAATTTAGCACAAGGAGAATTACCTCACTGTCCTTCCAGGTCCCTGGAAACAAGGACTTTGACAGTGAAAGAAACTGACACACTCTCCCTACCTACAGTTTTCTGTCCCTAGAAAAAATGTTTTTTTTAAGCACAATTTAGCACAAGGAGAATTACCTCACTGTCCTTCCAGGTCCCTGGAAACAAGGACTTTGACAGTGAAAGAAACTGACACACTCTCCCTACCTACAGTTTTCTGTCCCTAGAAAAAATGTTTTTTTTAAGCACAATTTAGCACAAGGAGAATTACCTCACTGTCCTTCCAGGTCCCTGGAAACAAGGACTTTGACAGTGAAAGAAACTGACACACTCTCCCTACCTACAGTTTTCTGTCCCTAGAAAAAATGTTTTTTTTAAGCACAATTTAGCACAAGGAGAATTACCTCACTGTCCTTCCAGGTCCCTGGAAACTAGGACTTTGACAGTGAAAGAAACTGACACACTCTCCCTACCTACAGTTTTCTGTCCCTAGAAAAAATGTTTTTTTTAAGCACAATTTAGCACAAGGAGAATTACCTCACTGTCCTTCCAGGTCCCTGGAAACAAGGACTTTGACAGTGAAAGAAACTGACACACTCTCCCTACCTACAGTTTTCTGTCCCTAGAAAAAATGTTTTTTTTAAGCACAATTTAGCACAAGGAGAATTACCTCACTGTCCTTCCAGGTCCCTGGAAACAAGGACTTTGACAGTGAAAGAAACTGACACACTCTCCCTACCTACAGTTTTCTGTCCCTAGAAAAAATGTTTTTTTTAAGCACAATTTAGCACAAGGAGAATTACCTCACTGTCCTTCCAGGTCCCTGGAAACTAGGACTTTGACAGTGAAAGAAACTGACACACTCTCCCTACCTACAGTTTTCTGTCCCTAGAAAAAATGTTTTTTTTAAGCACAATTTAGCACAAGGAGAATTACCTCACTGTCCTTCCAGGTCCCTGGAAACAAGGACTTTGACAGTGAAAGAAACTGACACACTCTCCCTACCTACAGTTTTCTGTCCCTAGAAAAAATGTTTTTTTTAAGCACAATTTAGCACAAGGAGAATTACCTCACTGTCCTTCCAGGTCCCTGGAAACTAGGACTTTGACAGTGAAAGAAACTGACACACTCTCCCTACCTACAGTTTTCTGTCCCTAGAAAAAATGTTTTTTTTAAGCACAATTTAGCACAAGGAGAATTACCTCACTGTCCTTCCAGGTCCCTGGAAACAAGGACTTTGACAGTGAAAGAAACTGACACACTCTCCCTACCTACAGTTTTCTGTCCCTAGAAAAAATGTTTTTTTTAAGCACAATTTAGCACAAGGAGAATTACCTCACTGTCCTTCCAGGTCCCTGGAAACAAGGACTTTGACAGTGAAAGAAACTGACACACTCTCCCTACCTACAGTTTTCTGTCCCTAGAAAAAATGTTTTTTTTAAGCACAATTTAGCACAAGGAGAATTACCTCACTGTCCTTCCAGGTCCCTGGAAACAAGGACTTTGACAGTGAAAGAAACTGACACACTCTCCCTACCTACAGTTTTCTGTCCCTAGAAAAAATGTTTTTTTTAAGCACAATTTAGCACAAGGAGAATTACCTCACTGTCCTTCCAGGTCCCTGGAAACTAGGACTTTGACAGTGAAAGAAACTGACACACTCTCCCTACCTACAGTTTTCTGTCCCTAGAAAAAAAGTTTTTTTTAAGCACAATTTAGCACAAGGAGAATTACCTCACTGTCCTTCCAGGTCCCTGGAAACAAGGACTTTGACAGTGAAAGAAACTGACACACTCTCCCTACCTACAGTTTTCTGTCCCTAGAAAAAATGTTTTTTTTAAGCACAATTTAGCACAAGGAGAATTACCTCACTGTCCTTCCAGGTCCCTGGAAACAAGGACTTTGACAGTGAAAGAAACTGACACACTCTCCCTACCTACAGTTTTCTGTCCCTAGAAAAAATGTTTTTTTTAAGCACAATTTAGCACAAGGAGAATTACCTCACTGTCCTTCCAGGTCCCTGGAAACAAGGACTTTGACAGTGAAAGAAACTGACACACTCTCCCTACCTACAGTTTTCTGTCCCTAGAAAAAATGTTTTTTTTAAGCACAATTTAGCACAAGGAGAATTACCTCACTGTCCTTCCAGGTCCCTGGAAACAAGGACTTTGACAGTGAAAGAAACTGACACACTCTCCCTACCTACAGTTTTCTGTCCCTAGAAAAAATGTTTTTTTTAAGCACAATTTAGCACAAGGAGAATTACCTCACTGTCCTTCCAGGTCCCTGGAAACTAGGACTTTGACAGTGAAAGAAACTGACACACTCTCCCTACCTACAGTTTTCTGTCCCTAGAAAAAATGTTTTTTTTAAGCACAATTTAGCACAAGGAGAATTACCTCACTGTCCTTCCAGGTCCCTGGAAACAAGGACTTTGACAGTGAAAGAAACTGACACACTCTCCCTACCTACAGTTTTCTGTCCCTAGAAAAAATGTTTTTTTTAAGCACAATTTAGCACAAGGAGAATTACCTCACTGTCCTTCCAGGTCCCTGGAAACTAGGACTTTGACAGTGAAAGAAACTGACACACTCTCCCTACCTACAGTTTTCTGTCCCTAGAAAAAATGTTTTTTTTAAGCACAATTTAGCACAAGGAGAATTACCTCACTGTCCTTCCAGGTCCCTGGAAACTAGGACTTTGACAGTGAAAGAAACTGACACACTCTCCCTACCTACAGTTTTCTGTCCCTAGAAAAAATGTTTTTTTTAAGCACAATTTAGCACAAGGAGAATTACCTCACTGTCCTTCCAGGTCCCTGGAAACAAGGACTTTGACAGTGAAAGAAACTGACACACTCTCCCTACCTACAGTTTTCTGTCCCTAGAAAAAATGTTTTTTTTTAAGCACAATTTAGCACAAGGAGAATTACCTCACTGTCCTTCCAGGTCCCTGGAAACAAGGACTTTGACAGTGAAAGAAACTGACACACTCTCCCTACCTACAGTTTTCTGTCCCTAGAAAAAATGTTTTTTTTAAGCACAATTTAGCACAAGGAGAATTACCTCACTGTCCTTCCAGGTCCCTGGAAACTAGGACTTTGACAGTGAAAGAAACTGACACACTCTCCCTACCTACAGTTTTCTGTCCCTAGAAAAAATGTTTTTTTTAAGCACAATTTAGCACAAGGAGAATTACCTCACTGTCCTTCCAGGTCCCTGGAAACAAGGACTTTGACAGTGAAAGAAACTGACACACTCTCCCTACCTACAGTTTTCTGTCCCTAGAAAAAATGTTTTTTTTAAGCACAATTTAGCACAAGGAGAATTACCTCACTGTCCTTCCAGGTCCCTGGAAACAAGGACTTTGACAGTGAAAGAAACTGACACACTCTCCCTACCTACAGTTTTCTGTCCCTAGAAAAAATGTTTTTTTTAAGCACAATATAGCACAAGGAGAATTCACTCACTGTCCTTCCAGGTCCCTGGAAACAAGGACTTTGACAGTGAAAGAAACTGACACACTCTCCCTACCTACAGTTTTCTGTCCCTAGAAAAAATGTTTTTTTTAAGCACAATATAGCACAAGGAGAATTCACTCACTGTCCTTCCAGGTCCCTGGAAACAAGGACTTTGACAGTGAAAGAAACTGACACACTCTCCCTACCTACAGTTTTCTGTCCCTAGAAAAAATGTTTTTTTTAAGCACAATATAGCACAAGCACAAAACACACTGACACTCTCCCTACCTATCCTTCTCTTTCCCTAAACTAAAGGAATCCAGGTTAAGCAAGAAAGAAATAAAAGTCACTGTCCCTGCCTATGCTGCTCTATCCCTGCTCCGGAACACACTACACTAGGCCGCCGTGCTGGCGGCCTTTTATAGTGTGGGGCGTGTACTAAACCCCCTCAGCAATAATTGGCCACAGGCATCCTGCCTGTGGCCAATCATTGCTCTCCTCGCTGCCGGCGCTGTGATTGGCCAAGCATGCGGGGTCACAGTGCATGCTTGGCCAATCACAGCGCCTGGATGACACTGCGATGGCGTAGTGCATTGTGGGCCGTTCGCGTCACTCGAATTTGGCGCGAACGGCCCAAATCGTTCGATCTTCGTCGAACGATCGAACAGCCGATGTTCGAGTCGAACGTATGTTCGACTCGAACACGAAGCTCATCCCTATATATTAAACGTATTTATTGTGATAAATACATATACGCCGGTTCCACTTTTGCAGCCAAAACAGCATCTTTTGCCACCAGAACAGCCCTGACCTATTGAGGCATGGACACCACTAGACCGCTGAAGGTATGTGGTATCTGGTACCAAGCCATCAATAGCAGATGCTTTGCATCCTGAAAGTTGTAAGGTGGGGCCTAAATGGATCAGGCTTGCATTTCCAGCACATCCCACAAATGCTTGATTGGACTGAGATCTGGAGAATTTGGAGGCCAACTCAATACCTTAAACACATAGGTGTGTTCTCCAAACCTTTTTTGACCAATCTTTGTAGTGTGGCAGGGTGCATTATCTTGCTGAAAAAGACCATTGCCATCACTGAATGCCGTTTCCATGAAGAGGATTACTTGGTCAGCAGCATTGTTAAGGTAGATGGAATATATCAAAGTAACATTCACATGAATGGCTGGACCCAGGATTTCCCAGCAGAATATTACCCAAAGCATCACCTCTGCTGGCTTGCCTTCTTCCCATACTGCATCCTGATGCCATCTCTTCCCAAGGAAAGCACCACACAGGAACCTGACCATCCACAGTGATTCATCAGATCAGGCAACATTCTTTCATTGTTCTGTGGTCTGGTTCTGATGCTCATGTGCCCATTGTAGGCACTTCTGGCTGTCGACACAGGTCAGCATGGGCATCCTGGCTGGTCTGCGGATATGCAGCCCCATACAAAACAAACTTGGATGTCCTTTATTTCTGCTTTCAGCACATCAGCTTCAAGAACAATAGGTTTACTTGCTGCCTAATATATCCCAACAACTTTCGAGTGCCATTGTATTGAGATAATCAATGTTGTTCGGTCAAAAAGTTATGGCAGACCAGTACATACAATGTATATATATTAAACAGTTCCAGTAGTCATGGCACTCTATGTTTATAACTGTTCAGGTGCTCACCCACAAAGAAATCCATACAAATTAAAAACTGGTTTAGAGGTACTCATGGGTCTTGCAGAGGAGGAAGATCAAAAAAAGGGATTTTTATAACAGCTTACCTGTAAAATCCTTTTCTTGGAGTACATCACGGGACACAGAGCGACTTAGTCATTACTAATGGGTTATATAGATTACCTTCAGGTGCTGGCACTGGCCAATTCCAAACCGGAAGTACCCTCCCCTATATAAGCCCCTCCCATCCGGGAGCACCTCAGTTTTGTAGCCAAGCAATAAGTGTCCCAAAAAGAGGGGTGGGAGCTCTGTGTCCCGTGATGTACTCCAAGAAAAGGATTTTACAGGTAAGCTGTTATAAAAATCCCTTTTTCTTTTTCGTACATCACGGGACACAGAACGACTTAGTCATTACTAATGGGACGTCCCAAAGCAATGCCAAATGAGGGGAGGGATACATAAGCTGGGCGCCATCAGGCATGAGGATCTTTTGCGGCCTGCAACACACTGCGCCCAAAGGCGACATCCTCCTGACTTCTAACGTCTACCTGGTAGAATCTAGTAAACGTGTGTACCGAAGACCATGTTGCGGCCTTACATACTTGAGCCAGGAAGGCCTGGTGATGCACTGCCCATGAAGTTCCAACTGCTCTTGTGGAGTGCGCCCTAACTTTGAACGGAGGCGGTCTCTTTCTCAAGCCATAGGCTTGTATTATGACCTGTCGAATCCACTTGGCTAAAGTGGATTTTGATGCTGCCTGACCCTTTTTAGGGCCTTCCGGCAGAATAAACAAAGTATCCGTTCTGCGAATTTGAGCAGTGGCTTTTAGATAAGCTTTAACTGCTCTTACTACATCCAAAGAATGTAATAACTTTTCCTCTACCGAGCTAGGTTTGGGGAAAAGAGAAGGAAGAACCACATCTTGGTTCAAATGAAACCTCGATACCACCTTGGGAAGAAAGGCTGGATGAGGACGTAATACTACTCTGTCCTTATGGACAACCAGATATGGCTCCTTACAGGACAAGGTGGCTAATTCCGATACTCTTTTAGCCGAACAAACGGCTACTAAGAAAATCAATTTCCTGGTGAGAAGAACCAAGGAAATGTGTTGCAATGGTTCAAACGGTTGTTTCTGTAGAACTGACAGAACCAGGTTTAAGTCCCAAGGACATATGGGAATACTAACCGGAGGGCTAATACGCATCACTCCTTGTATGAAAGCTTTGACTAGTGAATGCGAAGCCAAGGGCCTTTGAAAAAATATTGACAAGGCCGAAATCTGACCCTTGATAGTACTCAAGGCCAGCTTCCTATCTACAGCCCACTGTAGGAAGTCCAAAATCCTCCCTATCACGTACTTACGTGGATGCCATTTCTTGGCCTCACACCACGTAATGTACGCTTTCCAGATCCTATAATAGATCTGCCTGGATACCGGCTTCCTGGCATTGATCATGGTAGATACCACAGAATTAGAGAGCCCTCTCTTTTTCAGAATGTGGGCTTCAATAGCCAGGCCGTCAAACCTAGGGCTGGTAAGGAAGGGTGGTATATCGGTCCCTGCGACAGCAGGTCCGGACGATGTGGGAGGGTCCAAGGACTCCTCACTGACATTTTTACAATCTCCGCGTACCATGCCCTTCGGGGCCACGCTGGAGCCACCAGAATCACTGGTTTCTTTTCTACCCTGATTCTGCGGAGTAATCGCGGTAACAATTGTGGCGGTGGGAATGCATATATCAGCTTGAACTGATCCCAAGGGAACACTAGGGCATCCGAGCCGCAAGCTAGAGGATCCCTTGTGCGAGACACAAATCTGTCCACCTTTGCGTTGAATCTGGATGCTAACAGATCTACATCCGGTGTTCCCCACCACTGGCATATTGCCTGGAAAACCTCGGGGTGAAGAGACCATTCCCCCGGGCATAATTGTTGGCGACTTAAAAAGTCCGCTCTCCAATTTTCCACTCCTGGGATGAAAACCGCGGATATGGCTGGGACATATCTTTCTGCCCATTCCAGGATGCAATTCGCTTCCCTCTGGGCTGCACGACTCCCGGTGCCACCCTGGTGATTGATATATGCCACTGCTGTGGCATTGTCTGATTGAATTCTGACAGGGGACCCTTGGAGTTTGGATGTCCATGCTACTAGGGCATACCGGGCTGCTCGTATCTCTAAGAGATTGATGGGCAGGGCCTTTTCTGCTTCTGACCACTTGCCCTGGAGAGACCATTGCTCCAGTACTGCCCCCCAGCCTATGAGGCTGGCATCTGTAGTGACTACCTTCCAAGAAACCGGACTGAAGGGTTTCCCTTTTTCCAGATTCTGGGGCACCAACCACCAATGGAGGCTCTTGCGAACGGAAGGGGACAGGGACATTGGTAAGTCTAAAGCCTGAACTTTTTTGTTCCAGGCTGACAGTATGGCCCCTTTGCAAATTCCTTGAATGGAATTGACCGTAGGGTACCGCTTCGAATGAAGCCACCATTTTTCCCAGCAGCCTCATGCAGAGGCGTATGGATGGTTTTCTTTTTGTACCCACTAAGTGGGTTAAGTCTTTTAAAGACGACACCTTCTCTGGAGGTAAGAAAATCTTTCTCTGATTTGAATCCAGCCTTAGCCCCAAGTATTCCAGACTTTTGACTGGTCTTAGAGCTGACTTGTCCCGGTTGATAATCCAACCGTGATATTCCAGATACTTGATTGTCTTGTGAATAGCTACTTCCAGCTTTTCCACTGAGTGGTCTATTAGTAGCAGGTTGTCTAGATATGCCATTATCGTTACACCCTGTGTTCTTAGATTGGCCAATAATGGGGCCAGAATTTTTGTGAACACTCGTGGTGCTGTGGCCAGACCGAAAGGTAAGGCTCTGAACTGAAAATGGCGCCCTTCTACTGCAAAGCGTAGAAATTTCTGGTGGGCCGGAAAGATGGGAATATGCAGATAAGCATCCCTTATGTCGATCGAGGCTAACCATTCCTGCCCTTGTAGGGCGGTGGCCACCGATCGGATCGACTCCATCCGAAAAGTCCTGATATTTAGGAACTTGTTTAGCCCTTTTAGATTTAATATGGGCCTCACGTCCCCATTTGGTTTGGGGACTGTGAAAAGGTTCGAGTAAAACCCGAATCCGCTTTCTTCCAGGGGAACCTTCATGATTACACCTTGGAGCAATAGTTGTTCTACTGCCAGAAGGAGAGATCCTCTCTTCTGGGGATCTCTTGGCACGTTTGACCTCATAAATTGGGCAGGAGGAGTGCCTTTTAACTCCAGCTTGTATCCCAGACTTACTGCGGAGAGCACCCATCTGTCTCTGATGGTGTCCCGCCAGGTCTCTGTGAACAACTGAAGTCTTCCCCCCACCCGATTGAGTGGGGGCAACGCTTCATGCCTTGGGGGGAGGTTTTGTACCTCTCTTGATCCAGGGCTTCTTGTTACCCTGTGATTGTCCCTGATTTCTGCCCCCTGAATTTGACCGCGGAGGCCGTCGGAACTGCTTCACAGCTGATGTGCCCGGGACTGGAGAAGTAGGCCTCTTAAAAGAAGGACTTCTACCCTTGTTCTTAACCGGTAAGAGTGAACTTTTACCGGCAGAAATTTTCTGGATATATTTGTCCAGATCTTCTCCAAATAAGCGTTCTCCATGAAATGGGAAGCTAACCAGCAGTTTTTTACAGGGAGCTTCAGCAGACCAGTTTTTGAGCCACAGAAGCCTACGCATATGTACTATAGACAGCGTAAAGTGGGAGGCCTGTTGGATTGTATCCTTTATGGCGTCCACCGCAAAGCACAAGGCTCTAGGCAGGTCAGCTAGGGCAAGAGCCTGCTGATCTGGTAAGTCCCTTAAGACTTGTTTCAACTGATCTTTCACTGCTTGGCAGACTCCAATCGCTGCTACCGCAGGTTGTGTCACCATGCTTGCTGTAGAGAAAGCAGATTTTAGTAAAGACTCCAATTTTTTATCTATTGGGTCTTTGAACATTGGAACATTATCTACTGGACATGTCAGTGATTTGTTAACAGAAGAGATGGCTGTGTCCACTGTAGGGACCCTCCATTTTTTTATGAACTTATCCTCCATGGGATAGATCACCGGAAATCTCTTGGGGGGAGCAAATATTTTATCAGGATGCTCCCAATCCTGGTAAATAAGCCCTTCTAATAAAGGGTGGATTGGGAAGGAACAGACAGCCTGGGGAGCTTTTAGCGACCCCAGCGAGGAAACCGTAGTGGATGGTGGTTCCGCCAGAGGCATTTTAAATGCTGATCGGACCATGTTAGTCAGAGACTGAACCCATAATCTTTCAGCCTGAGATGCTGAGAAAGGTTCTTCCACTGTTGATTCCTCCATAACTGAATCAACCTCATCCTGATCCCCTTCAGGTAGGTCGATCTCTGTGTGGGGCTGTTCCTCCACTAACAGGCACTCTGAAGGAGGAGACGGAGATCGGACGCGCTTTTCCTGTGACAGGGAAGCAGCGATCAATGCTGTTAATCTCTCTTCCAATCCTCCCAGAGTTGAGGATAAAACCTCCTCTGTTATATATACAGGAGCAGGTGGACTGGGGACAGCCGCAGCACCAGGCATTCCTGCGGGGTTTCTACGGCTACTGACCTCTGAATTCTCAGGGGAGATTGGTGCAGTACAAGCATGCCCAATATCCTCAGAGCCCGATGGAGACCCCTTTGGCTTCCTGGAAGACCTATTTCCGGAGCGTCTGGACGACATATCCTTTAAGCACAAAGCTGAGGTATTCCCGTCGTCATACACCAATTTTTGCTGATAATAGTCTAACACAGTTGCTGCTATATACCAGCTGGTGTCCACTAAAGTGCCTTTCTATGGGGATGCCTGCATCAACCGCCTCTGTGTGCCACTGTTTGTTGCTAGCTCTGTTTGCATCCAGCTGACACTTGTACTGTGTCTTTTAACCATGCTGGGACGCCTGCACATGCGCAGAAGCGCTGCGGCGCGCATCGAGCGTCATCCACCCGCCCCGCCCCTTTTTTTTCATAGGAGGCGCGTGCACGCGCCCGCGCACGCGCCCGTGCGCCATTGGCGCCCTTTTCGAAATCAAACAGGGACTAGGAGCCAGGGCCCTTTTTGCCGGAGGGCCTGTGCGGTGGATGAGCGCAGCAACAGGGCAGAGGAAGTGGATTCCCACAGAGAAACTTACCAACTGCCTGGATCTTTTGACTTGAGAAAACCAAAGATCCACATGACAAGAAAAATGGACTACAGCGGCCTCTAGTGGTTTAACACAGGTACCGCGGTCCTCTTTTTTTTTTCTTGACTACTATTAAAATTTTACATTTTCCAGTAGTTACAGGCAAACACAGATATTTAGCGGGAATACCGTTAGGTAACAGACAGAAAGACAAATTAGGCTTGGGGGTCCCCCAATAGAACCAAGTTCCTGGGGGCCCCCACTTACCTGATCCCCGCCGCAGGACTTTGTTTGGTCCACAGAAGTCCAAACTTCACCTATCACGGCAGGCATTGTAATTAAACCTTCAGGGACTGGGTTCCCAAGGATTCCTCTCCCCTGGACCTGTATAGCACCCTGCACAGACAACATCTTGGTCGTGGGTATGACCAGAGCTCTGGATCCCAGGGTCCAGCCCTCCTAAGAGAGGCATTACAGGCAAAACCTTGCTCTTCTGCTGCAAGGCCCGGGTACCGACCATTTAGCTATGAAGCTTTTTTGGTGGGATCCGGAACAGCTTACTAAGGCCCAAAAGAACCTGTACGCAAGCCCAGTGAAAACACATGTTACTCTTTGGCCAACACCTTAGACACTGGCAAAAAACTGAGGTGCTCCCGGATGGGAGGGGCTTATATAGGGGAGGGTACTTCTGGTTTGGAATTGGCCAGTGCCAGCACCTGAAGGTAATCTATATACCCCATTAGTAATGACTAAGTCGCTCTGTGTCCCGTGATGTACGAAAAAAGAAAGAGCAGTGTTGTTATTGTCAATGTTTCGATGAAGACTAATAAACCCAGGTTCCCACTCACCAACAAAACCCCCCAGTGATGACCTCCCAGAGTGAAAGGGTTAAATGATACATACGAGGAGAGGTCATAGAATGTTCACAAAAGGAGCAAATCACAATATTTCATCAACAATGCAAAATATACAAAATCCTAGCTTAAGTAAAGCTATTAAAAATAGCTCCTACATAAAATTGGCAAAATGCAGAAAAAAATGGTAAAACAAAGCATGTTATAAACACTCACAAGATAGTCATCATTGTACATGACAAACACCAGGCAAGCATGGACTATCCATAATTAGCACCATGAAAAAGTGATGTGCTAGGACAACAAATCAAAAAATTACCAAACAGCCACAAAAATACATACAAATACATGTAATATAAATCAACATTCCACAACCAAACAGAAGAAACCTGAGGAGTCAGATATATGAATAGTTGCAGAGAAGGAATGATGGTGAGAACCCCATGACTAACACCACTAGGAAAGAAAGCCATCCCAAACAGAAGCCTTCCCAAATGCACGTAATGTAAATCAATACTCCAAAACCAGATAGAAGACACTTGAGGACTCAGATATAGCTGCAGAGGAGGAATGGTGGTGAGAACCCCACTACTAACGCCACTAGGAAAAGAACATGCCATCCCAAACAGAAGGAGGCATGTTCAGTGTGGCTAAGACATGGTGTGCTTGAAGTACACACCCACCATACTCCTGGTCACATACTATGTCAGCACTGCTCTTCTGGCTGAGGACACTCACTGCATCAGACAAGATGCCTTGCATATGGTTACAGAATAGCAGGATAGAGCTCCTACTACCCTATCTAACAAATAAAAGTGCTGTTTTTGGGTCATCTATCTTTCCTGTCTCCCATTTTCCAATCAGCCAGACTGGACTTCCTCTGGACCTCCTGAGCTAAGCACGGATTTTGCTTTAGAATACTTCCAGGAAGGTGAATGATCCTATATAAGGTGTGGGGGGACACCTTATATAGGATCATTCACCTTCCTGGAAGTATTCTAAAGCAAAATCTGTCTTAAAGGGCATCCGAGTAACCCCTGCCTACTCACAATTATTACTGACCAGCTTGGTTAAAAATAACTGTTTTAAAATGACAAAACTTTAGAAAACTGGAGTTAGGCTTTAACGGTAACACCATTTACTCTAGGTTCACAGAAAATTAACTTCATAAAAAATGAGCCTCGGGGTACATTAAGGGCATTCCAGTACAATTTCTTGTAGTAGTTTCATGGCTGCATCAATTATATAGATTCAATAACTTAGGTATCAGTCATTTAGGGGGATCTATTTTTATACTGAAGTGTAACCTAAGCCAATATGCTAATGTCCCCACAAGATATATTCTGTAAGTGCTCAGATGCTATAAAATAATGCAAATCAAAAACAAATACGGAAGTATGACTTAAAAAGTGTGTCCACATATATATAAGATCTCTAATGCTAGTCTGTGTCTACACAGAAAAGTAACTGAACTTCTCAATGATCTTGAAAATACAAAGTATCTAGATCATTTTATTAAAGAATGATTCTTCAATATAGCCATTCCATGCAGGTAATGGACCAATTCACCCTTTGAATCTTCAGTTAGAACACCAAACAAAAAGACCTGCACTCAACAATACAACAGACCTGTCTACCTCAAAATAGGCAAAACTAATTTCATTTTCAGTGTAAACAATCACAATGCAAACATAGAGGTTTCTAAATAGTGAAAGGTCGTAGGTCTTCATGCAGCATTGTGGTGAAATTACTGATAATAGATAAGATGTTAAATTTATAAAATGGAGAGAACACCAAAATGCCATGCATATGACCAGGGCTTTTTTTCTCAGCAAATAGGTGCAGGAACTCACCCTCCATGCCCAAATCCCCGCCCCAACCATGCCCAAACCCCACCCCCAACCACAGCTAAACCCCACCCCCAGACACACTTTCTTTAGAGAAGAGAAGTACAGCAGCGCCAAATAATTTGAATAAGTAAAGGCTTCGAACTGTGTATAACACAAGCCTCATGGTTAAGGAATGTGTAACACACAAAGTACAGGACTCAGGACTTCATAACACACAGGGCTCAGGAGTGTGCATTCTGCAGTTGTGAGCAGCAAATCACACAAGGCGCAGAAAAAAAAAACAGCCAACAGGATAGTACTTACATTCATTGCGAAGCATCCCATGTTCTCAGAAATATGGAGCATATAATCCTGTGTACAGAGGGTAGGGGTCAGCATTATATTACATACAGCCCAGCACAAAGAGAACAGTGGTAAAGCATATGTCATATGCAGTCCAGCATACAAAGTGCAGGAGTATGTAACGCAAAACCCATTGTACAGAGTACAGCATTAATAAGAAGTACCATGCATTACATACTCTTAAGTTGGCCATACACCATTAGAATATTTGCAGATTTTTTATGGTTAGATGGAAAAGGTGGGAGATTCCTCCATCCACACAGTTTAGTATACATGGAAAAATCTGTTGCACTTTTTCCATCTAACCATAAAAATTCTGCAGATAATCTAATGGTGTATGGCCAGCTTTAGTCATTAACTCTGTAGGCTTTACTGTCCTCCAGCAAATATCCCTGGTCTTCTCCCTCAAGTACCCTCCCAAAAGTAACCATCAAATACTCACTTCTGCTTATCTCTTTGCTTACTTCTGTGCCCCCCATCCACACCTAACCTCTGCAACTCTCATTCACAGCTCCCCTCTTCTTTCCCATGTCCACAGCTCCACTCTGCACTCCCATCCATATTATCTCTGCTCCCCTTCTGCACCCCCATCTAAAGCTTACCCCAATCCACAGCTCTCACCTTTGCCACCTCTCATGTTTCACCTCTGCACCTCCAGCTTCCCCTACAGCTCTCACCTCTGCACAGCCTGCCCCATTCTCCACAGCTCTCATTTTGCACAACCTGCCTTCTGCCCCCTGCAGCTCTTACCTCTGTACAAAGCTCCCCCTTCCCAGTTCTCCTCTCTGGATAATTTTCCACCCCCTCCACTTTCCCAGCTCCCACTCTGCACAAATCCCCCCACTCTCCTCTCCGAACAAATCCCCCCACCACTTTCCCAGCCCTTTTCTTCACACAAATCCCCCCCACTTTCCCAGCCCTCCCCTCGGCACAAATCCCCCCCACCACTTTCCCAGCCCTCCTCTCCGCACAAATCCCCCCACTCTCCTCTCCGAACAAATCCCCCCACCACTTTCCCAGCCCTCCTCTCCACACAAATCCCCCCACTCTCTTCTCCAAACAAATCTCCCCATCACTTCACACAAATCCCCCCCACTTTCCCAGCCCTCCTCTCTGCACAAATCCTCCCACCACTTTCCCAGCCCTCCTCTCCGCACAAATCCCCCCACCACTTTCCCAGCCCTCCTCTCCGCACAAATCCCCCCACCACTTTCCCAGCCCTCCTCTCCGCACAAATCCCCCCATCACTTTCCCAGCCCTCCTCTCCGCACAAATCCCCCCACCACTTACCCAGCCCTCCTCTCCGCACAAATCCCCCCACCACTTTCCCAGCCCTCTTCTCCGCACAAATCCCCACCACTTTCCCAGCCCTCCTCTCCACACAAATCCCCCCACCACTTTACCAGCCCTCTTCTCCGCACAAATCTCCCCACCACTTTCCCAGCCCTCCTCTCCACACAAATTCCCACCACTTTCCAAGCCCTCCTCTCCACACAAATCCCCACCACTTTCCCAGCCCTCCTCTCTGCACAAATCCCCCCACCACTTTACCAGCCCTCCTCTCCACACAAATCCCCCCCACCACTTTACCAGCCCTCTTCTCCGCACAAATCCCCACCACTTTCCCAGCCCTCCTCTCTGCACAAATCCCCCCACCACTTTCCCAGCCCTCCTCTCCGCACAAATCTCCCCACCACTTTCCCAGCCCTCCTCTCCGCACAAATCCCCCCACCACTTTCCCAGCCCTCCTCTCCACACAAATCCCCACCACTTTCCCAGCCCTCCTCTCCGCACAAATCCCCCCACCACTTCCCAGCCCTCCTCTCTGCACAAATCCCCCCACCACTTTCCCAGCCCTCCTCTCCGCACAAATCCCCCCACCACTTTCCCAGCCCTCCTCTCCACACAAATCCCCACCACTTTCCCAGCCATCCTCTCCGCACAAATCTCCCCACCACTTTCCCAGCCCTCCTCTCTGCACAAATCCCCCCACCACTTTCCCAGCCCTCCTCTCCGCACAAATCTCCCCACCACTTTCCCAGCCCTCCTCTCCACACAAATCCCCCCACCACTTTCCCAGCCCTCCTCTCCACACAAATTCCCACCACTTTCCCAGCCCTCCTCTCCGCACAAATCCCCCCACCACTTCCCAGCCCTCCTCTCTGCACAAATCCCCCCACCACTTTCCCAGCCCTCCTCTCCGCACAAATCCCCCCACCACTTTCCCAGCCCTCCTCTCCACACAAATCCCCACCACTTTCCCAGCCATCCTCTCCGCACAAATCTCCCCACCACTTTCCCAGCCCTCCTTTCCGCACAAATCCCCCCACCACTTTCCCAGCCCTCCTTTCTGCACAAATCACCCCCACCACTTTCAAAGCCCTCCTCTCTGTCCCTCCACACATACGTTTTCCCAGTTCTTCTCCATGCTGAAATCCTCCCACACACTTTCGCAGTTCAGTCTCTGCGGAGCGCTCTCTCCCCCCTTCTCATTCCCAGCTTCCTCACCTCTTTCACCGCCAGTGCTCCAGACCATATGGTATGCGCAGTCTTTTTTTTTTTGCAGGTGATCGAGGAGCTGTAGCTGGGGCGGAGTTTCAGGGCTCCGTGCTACATTGTGAGTAGAGGCGGGGACGGAAGCTGCCTCCTGCATCAACACAGGCAGCTGTACGTTGCCGCGCTGGGAGCCGGAGGATGCAAGGGCTGTGCAGCGCTAGTGCGTCATCATGACAGGTTGGAGCAGAGAGGGCTGTGATAGGTGGCGGAACGGCAGAAAAAAAGCCCTGCATATGACACAATAGCATGCCAAAGGATTAGCCCAGAAAATGTTTTTGCCTAGCAGCTTTAGAATGTATGTAAAGATGATATTGTATCCAAAACGTTTTATTTCGTTTTGGATAGTGTAGGTAAAGGTTAACACTTCTGCCATGTTTGTTCTTTTTTTATGTCTGTATCCCATAAGGGGTGTTTTCCTTCATTTCCTATCCCAAGGACACGACAGGAAGTAAGAGAAGAGCTCTCCAAAGCATGAGGATATCTTTTTTTTAGATAGCTGTCAAAGAACCAAGTGTCCCAATAGCAAGAATTTCCCTCGCCTCATGTTTCCACAACAACTTAATGAGATATTGTAATAAGATATTTTCACACACAGTATGGGCATGTGTTGTGTTTGTTAAAAATATGATTTTTATTATCGTACTCAGACATAGGATACATGGGGCAATTTTACAATAGTGAGTTGGTCAGATTACTGTCAGTCTTTTGGTTTGAGTAGATTTCTCAAACAAATGCTGTTTACATACAATGGGGTTAGATACCATTGTTGTATTCATGTCTATAGCTACAGTAAACAAGTAAGACATTACAGTACTTGTTTGAGATTTCTTTCAGCTCTCAAACTGAAAGAATGACAGATTTGGTTTAAGTAGACAATAGGTAGATAGCATTGTTGTATTCAACAGTCCATTGTTTCTACAGCTACAGTAAACAGGTATGTTTTCTGTTGTTTGGTAACTCTGTCAGTCTTGCATTGTATTCCTAAGATTGTAATAGTTTTGTATGTACAGCATCTTTGTATAGTAAAAGCACATTTACACACTGCAGAAGTCTCAGCTTCCTTGTTATACCACAGAGTAACCTTGCTAGATAGACACAAGCAAAACATTTGGGGGCTCGTCCGAGATCTGTGCTATAATTCAATTGAAGCAGACTTGTTTTTCTGTAGTGTGTTGTGTAGCTTGTGTTAGGTAAAATGCTGCGTAAGCTGTTTAGGAAATTCAAGGCTGCAGAGGGTTCTGGTGACCAGAAGAAAGTGTGCAGCTTACCTATCTGGGCCAGAAATAATGAGTGGGAGCCTCTTGCTAAAGAATTTGTGAAGTATGCTTCTCCCTTGAAGCTGATTTGGGGAGATAAAGTCTCAGATCATTTTGTAGATTTTAGCCTTAAGGGGTTGGATTTAAGTAAGAAAGAGATGAGGACAGTGTCCACAGTGGGTTGGTACTTCCTCCATGCTCTCTATACAGAATCACATAGAAGGGAGAAGGCAGAGGCAGAAGTTAGGGTAATAAAAGACCAGCTAGCAGTTGCTTCAGAGTGTGTACGTTCAACCGCTAGTCGGGCTGATGATTTGCAAGAGCGGTGTGCAGCCCTCATGACCAACTCAATTAATGCCTTAAGGAAAAGGAAGGGGCGTAAACCTGTTAGTAAAGCCAGGGTACGTGCCATTGTCAAATCCCAAAATTGGGATTGTGAGGATGTGCTCTCCTCAAATGATAGTGAGTTGATAGGGAGTTTGATATTTCAGATGATGATCTGCTAGTGGGAAAGAAAAAGTATGCCAGACCTCTCATTACTAAGCATAGGAAACGGCAACATGATAGAGAGGATATGGCAGATGGGGAGGTGCATTATCGTAACCCCAGAGATGTTGAAATTGAAGAAGTACGGGAGTTTACACAAACTGAACTCCATGAGCTGGCAAAACAATACAAACAAAGGTCTGGGGAGCCCCTATTGAGTTGGCTCCTACGCTTATGGGATGAAGGGGCAGACAGTGTTGTTTTGTCAGGTAAGGAAGCAGTGGCTATGGGAGTGTTAACCCATGATCCACAATTGCATCAGGCAATGCGAAAAGCTTGAGAGTTTAGCGTGAATTTTTCACTGTTAGACCTTGTGAGAGATGGAATAGTCAGAGTATACGCCAGTCCTACTGACCTGGAAAATACCTACTCCTGGAGATCAATAGGAGAGGGTATTTCCAGGTTACGTGAGATGGGTTGTATAACTGGATTAAATACATTTCCTGAATGGATAAGTCCAGATATGGAACCCTTTACGTCTGCTCTGCGCTCTAAGCTGATGAAGTCTGCGCCATTTAATCTCAGGGCTCCATTATTGTCTTTGTTGGGAGACCGGGGATTAAACAGCAAGATTCATGAAGCCACAACCCCTTTAAGCCAGTTGGGGGAGATAGAGGAGTTTAAAACAAAACCTGTCAGGGTAGTAGATAAGGTCAAGGCCAGACAGAAGGAATACAAGCAGAAAAGGACAGAGAAGAAACATAATGGGGTAGAGAAGACAGAAGGTGAAGAGAAAACCAGGCTAGTTATTTCTAGGAAAGAAATGTGGGTGGACCTATTAAAGGCAGGAGTACCTAAAGATGAGATAGATGGCATTTCTACTGCAGAAATGCTGAAGAGGTGGAAACATTTAGTAGGTAAAACTGTCAGGGTTAGAAACACTACTCCTAGTGAAGATAACATCAGCCTAGACTTAGAGGAAACAGAACAGACCCCTCTTGTTAGCCCCAAACCAATTCCCAAAACTGAACATGAACCCAAACCCAAATCCCTTTATCCTGGGGAGGAGTTAGAGAGAATCAGAAAAGGGGATTGGGAGGTTCCTTATCCTTTATGAAGGGAAGGTGAGTCTCTTGTAATTGCAGTGAGGGCAGTGACAGCAGGAGACCGACGCCCATATGCACCTGTCACTGTATGGTGGGGGAAGTCATCTTCTCCTACACATGTAATGGCTTTAGTTGATAGCGGAGCTGAAGTTACACCTTTGCAAGGAAATCCTTCCCATCACAAAGGAGAATTGATTTATGTAGAAGGTTTGGGAGGGCAAACTACACCAGCAGTTAGGATACGGGTGAAAATGGCTATTGGCAAGGGATCAGGATTTATGACAAATGTTTTGATATCAGAGTTACCCGAAAATATTCTTGGGATGGATGTACTTCAAGGTCAGTCAATTCAGACTGAAAGAGGTACATTCACATTCGGGTATCCGGATAAAGCGTATATGGTAAGGGCGGTGATGGCTGTGGTCAGAGGTTATGCGAAATGGACCCTTGTCTACATTCCTCCACCAGAGAAGCCAGTCTGTCTCAAGCAGTACAGACTTCCTGGAGGCCACAAAGAAATTGGGGAGACTATTCAAGAACTGTTGAGAGTAGGGATCCTTAGACCTGCTGTAAGTCCTTTCTCGTCTCCGGTGTTCCCAGTAAATAAACCTGATGGGACATATAGAATGATTGTGGATTACAGAGGTCTAAACAAAGTGGCACCTCCATTGAAGTCAGCTGTACCAGATATGACCTCAATTGTTGAGAAAATTGCTAAAGATGCAGGAGAATATCATGCTGTGATAGACCTAGCTAATGCTTTCTTTTCAATTTTGATAGACCCAGAGTGTCAAGACCAGTTTGCTATGGTGTGGGACGGCCGCCAGTACACTTTCACTGTCCTTCCGCAAGGCTATCTTCATTCTCCAACGATTTGTCATGGACTGATTGCCCGAGATTTAAGTACCCTGAATTTGAAAGTCGCTGTGTTTCACTACATTGATGACATCATGATCTCTGGGACAAAAGAAGATGTAACTGAAGCACTGCACCTGCTGATACAGCACTTGGAGAACAGAGGGTGGGCTATCAACAGAGACAAAGTCCAAGGACCTGCCACAGAGGTGAAATTCCTAGGAATGATGTGGACTGGGCCACAGAGGAAGATTCCAGAGACAGTTGTGCAAACTATCCAGGCGTTCTCGCCCCCTACTACCAAAAAGGAGGCACAGAAGTTCATTGGAGTTGTGGGATTCTGGAGATCGTTCATCCCACATCTTCGACTGATATTGAGGCCTATATACAATGTTACCAGAAAAAAGACTAAGTTCTCATGGGGTTCAGAGCAGCGGGCTGCATTTCTGGCTGCTAAAGAAGCTATTTTGCAGCATCTGGGATTGGGACCCGTGAGACAAGGAGTACCATTTCAGCTGGATGTAGTGGAGCAGAATGGTACCATATCTTGGAGTCTGTGGCAGCCAAATGAAAATAAAGGACTGAGAGAAATACCTATTGGATTTTGGTCCAAACAACTGACAGGGGCACAGACGAGATACACGCCCCTAGAGAAGTACCTGTTTGGGGCCTACACAGCACTTCAACATGTAGAGACCATTACAAAAAAGGACACAGTCACCATCCATACTGCATTGCCAATAGCAGGATGAGTGAGAGATAATGGACTGACCACTAGGGCAGCTGTAGCCCAGAACCAAACACTGATGAAATGGAAGTGGTACATTCAAGAAAGAGGGGGTATTGCAGCTGGGGATGTTAGAGACATTTCAAAACAGTTGGCATGGCTTGTTACTTTTACCAGCACCCGGCCAGAAGAAGAAATTCCTATGCTGCAGTCATCCCCCATTCAAGAGGCTCCACCCTTTTAGTCTCTGTCAGAAGACATGAAGGAGTCAGCGTGGTTCACTGATGGTTCAGCCATAATCACCTCGTCTGGATGTAAATGGACAGCAGCAGCCTACAACCCAAGTACAGACACAGTCCTGCAGGAGTCCGGAATCGGAGGGTCCAGTCAGTATGCAGAGTTGAAAGCTGCAGTGATGACTCTTCAGGAGGATCCTTCTTCCCATGTCACTATCTACACTGACAGCTGGGCGGTTTTTAAAGGACTGACAACTTGGATGCCCACGTGGAAGTCCAATGAATGGATGATTCATGGAAAGGTGGTGTGGGGAGGAGAGGAAGTCTGGGACTACATCTGGAAGGAAGATCACTCCCGCACCATAGAAGTGGGGCATGTTGATGCACATGTGCCCCTAGTACCAGACTTTGAGAACTATAACAGAGTTGCAGATGAAATCGCCAAAGTGAAGGCAGTTGTGCCAATTGATCCTGTTTTGATGAACTTGGCCAACTGGGCCCACAAGCAATCTGGACATTTGGGGCAGAAAGCAACATATGAATGGGCACAGCAGAGAGGATTGCCTATATCCATGGACATGATAAAGACTGTAATAGGGAACTGTACAGTGTGTGGAGAAGTGCGACAATGGCCATTGCAAAAGTACTCCACCGGGTCGATTAAGAGGGGTGAGAGGCCTGCAAAGATCTGGCAGATTGACTTCATTAGTCCCCTGTCCCGGGGAAACAACGGACTGAGATATTGTTGCAATGCAGTGGACACCTATTCAGGACTTATGCTTGTCCATCCTTGCAAACGTGCAGATCAAGCCGCAACGCTTCAACTGCTTCAGAAACTTGTCGTTGCTTATGGTTGTCCCAAACAAGTCCAAAGTGATAATGGCTCACACTTCACCGGATCAACAGTACAGCAGTGGGCCAAAGATTCTGGAGTGTTTTGGTTGTGCCACATCCCATTCCATCCACAGGCAGCTGGTTTGATTGAAAGATACAACGGGCTATTGAAAGACCAGATACGCAAACTTACACCCACACATACACTAAGGGGGTGGGATTGGGTCCTCACACAGGCAGTCATGTTGTTAAATTCTAGGCCAATGGTCAAAAGCACACCATATGAGAGGATGGTAGGGGCTGAGGCACAGATTCCACAGCTGGAGTGCAGATTTCAGTATTTATGTAAGGTTCCTGAAAGAACAGGGTTTAACAGATACCATGTTACTGCTTCCCATGACATAGAAACCAAGAGTGACATATCTGAAGCTGAAGCCTATCTAGGAATGAGAGGGAATCTGGCAGGAAGGTTTGAAGTTATATTTGCATTGGCAGATGAGCTTCAAGACAGTGGCTGGGACTCTGACTGGTTAGTGGATACTTCTCAGCAAGAGTGGAAAGTGAGGCTACAAAACATCAAACCTTCCAAAATAAACAGCAGTGATCTTCTTTGAAATATTAGTATATTTCCTCTCCTCCCTATTGATGTTCTTTGGGAGGGTCAGAGGTGCATACAGGCAGGTGGCAAAGTATTGGTCAGATATCCAGGCAAGAAGCCATTTAGAGGAGAGATTGTAGCTGAAGGGCCAGGATCTACTGTTTATGTATTGTTAGAAGGAACAGATAAGCCGCTTTCTTTTCCACTCCACAGGCTGTCTCCGATTTGATCCATAGGAAGACCAGAGAAAAGTGGTTACATGATGAAAAGAATGACGGAAGATAGCAAGAGCTGTGGAGAACAAGGCCTTTGATGTATTTCAAGCCTGGACTTATTTCTAAAGAACTTTAGAATGGACTTTCTAATGAACTATTATCCAAAGACTGAAACACCTTCCCAGTGACAGAAATATGGGAGGGGTTGCATTTAAGGAAAATTCATGTGTAAGAATGAGTTGTTAGTAATGAAGAGATTTTCTGTGTAGTCTGAGAGAGAAAAAAAAATCATAGGGTGGAATGTGTTGTGTTTGTTAAAAATATGATTTTTATTATATTACTCAGACATAGGATACATGGGACAATTTTACAATAGTGAGTTGGTCAGATTACTGTCAGTCTTTTGGTTTGAGTAGATTTCTCAAACAAATGCTGTTTTCATACAATGGGGTTAGATACCATTGTTGTATTCATGTCTATAGCTACAGTAAACAAGTAAGACATTACTTGTTTGAGATTTATTTCATCTCTCAAACTGAAAGAATGACTGTTATATTACTGACAGATTTGGTTTAAGTAGACAATAGGTAGATAGCATTGTTGTATTCAGCAGCCCATTGTTTCTACAGCTACAGTAAACAGGTATGTTTTCTGTTGTTTGGTAACTCAGCCTGACACATAAAAGCAGGCATAAGCTAGGACACACACACATCATGTTGCTGTAAGATCTGAAGAAGCCACTCATCATAAGAAGAAGATGCCTGGTCACCAGCAATGGAGATCATGAACATAGCGTAATCGATGTTAAGTAACCTTTAAATGTATTTGCACTCTTATAGACCATAGGCTGTTCATTTGCTAGGCATTTTGCTTGTTATAGAGATCTGTCAGTCTTGCATTGTATTCCTAAGATTGTAATAGTTTTGTATGTACAGCATCTCTGTATAGTAAAAGCACATTTACACACTGCAGAAGTCTCAGCTTCCTTGTTATACCACAGAGTAACCTTGCTAGATAGACACAAGCAAAACAGGGCATACTTAGAATTACAAATCAAAACACATTCTGCTACTCTTCCCGAATATGGTGATACCACATATGTGAGATTTTATCAGTTTGGACTGATTACGTATCTGACATTTTATCTGACAGTGTATCAGACATATCAACTGATTTTAACAAAGCTAATGCACTGTTAGGGTTGCTTTTGTATGAGTAGTTAGGGAATATAGCTTAGTGTAGTGGTCACCTATAGCAGTCCCCGTTCCTATAAACCAAGCAAGCCTAGCCTCCTGGTACGTGGCTGCTCCAGGAATTCCATGTTTACTGGAAAAGAAGTATAGAAACTGGAGAAAGGAAGAACAGAAGAGTTTATATGGTTCCAGGAGTGTAATTATCGTCAGGGGATGTCTGAGGCTGGTGTCTCGCAGGTACAAACACTGGGGACTAGTGTGGCAGCAATCAGGAATGATGTTGACATTGGGACTGGTGTGGCAACAATCAGGGACCAGACTAGTGTATGTATTTTTACCACAGCTGATAAACGGCATGCAGACGTTGCAGACCACAGCAGTGCTTTTGGAAGAAGATTAAACTGTTATCACAATGTATTGTGGTGCTGCAAAAAAAAAAAAAAGAATAAGCTCCCAAACAATACTATTAAACAATTTTGCCACTGAAAAAATGTATACAGTTGTTGAGGGTTTAAGCTTTATTTTTTAAAGAATACAATCATTTCATATACCTTTTAGATCTGCTGTGGTTGATATTCCCACTGGCCTGTCACCACTGGTTAAATGAAATCAGGTGTCACACCCAAAACTACCTAAAAACATTGTTTTTTGGTTTTTTTTGATAATGGGCTTTAACTGCTGCTATAGTATAACCAAGCAATAAAGTAAATGTTAATAAAATGTATTACACTTCAAAATTATGTGATATCAGAACATTGTGTAGTTAACACTCTCTGTGAGAGTTACACTGTTTCATAACACCAAATACAGCCTAAAGACACCCCCCAAGCATGTAATTGAGAGGACTGGTGTTTTTCCAATGTCATTGTTAAAGCTGCATAAAAGGTGGACCCTCTCCCTAATGAATTGTATTATTCATAATTTGTTTTTGCATTGCTACATGTCCCCCAAAGCAGTGGCCAGCAACCCATATTCTCTGTTTGGGAATATCTTGCCTATTAGCCTTGAAAAAGGCTAGAATCGATTTTCCTGACCATCCCCCCTTCAGATTTTATTAGTAATTTTCGAGATGTATGGGTGAGTACAGGATCCGAATCAGACCAAAGCACATTTGCTTATCCAAAGTACAGATTTTGTTTTAACCCCTTGGCGCCAACGTCACACAAATATGTGGCCCCAATGCACTGGGCTTTTTGCGAGGGGCTGCATATTTGCATACCTCCCTTTGTGACCAGGGTCTCACCGAGAGCCCCAGCCCCATTCCAACGATCGGGACCAGGAACGTCCAATTCCTGGGTCACCTGATCGCTGTGAAAGCCTCTGATTGGCAATCACAGAGATCAATCACTGTGAAGCCCGCCCTCATGTTTTCTGTCTCTGTGAATGGATGAGACAAATACACTGTCCTTGCAGAGATAAAAAAAAAAGTGTGTGTAGAATTTTTTTTTTATATATATATAATTTAAAAAATATATCTAGATCAAGGTTTGATCTAGGCCAATGCCAGGGTTAGTGTTTGGGTCAAGGTCAGGGTCAAAAGTCAGGGTCAGTATTTTTTTTGGACAGGATTATTTTTTTAACAATTTGGATTGGTTAGTGTCAGTGTGTTTTAGGTAGGATATAAAAAAAGAAAAACACGCACTATAGTTTATGAGTTGTACTACGGGTACTCACAACTAACATAAACATATGTGGTATTTCTGCTATCGTCAGAAGTGGGTAAATTCGTTTTGAGCTGTTCTTTGGTGGTAGGTTATGGTAGTAGCAATAAATATATAGCTAAATTAAAATAAAAAAATAAAACATTTTTTTTTTTTACTATTTTGACCCAGTTTCCTTTGATAATAGAAACAATCCGGAGATATCTATTACCATTTACCACCAAATGAAAGCTTAATTTGTCCTGAAAAAAACAAGGTATAATCCACCTGGATGCACAAAGCAGTTGTGATTGATATGTACGATTTTACTAACACATGTCATAATTGCAAAATTGGGCTTAGGCATTAAGATTTGTTTTACTGTTAGGCATGAGGAGGTTAATTATATTGTTATTCAGTATTGTGAAATATGAAAAATGTATCCATGCAGATTAGTAAAGTTACTGGTAACCCTCAGGTCTTCATCTTCACTCTCACTACCCAGCTTGTCCAGGTTAGTATGAGATAGGAAGTTTACGTTTGAAAGTTTAACCATTTCCTTACCGACTCATTGTAAAATGACGTCGGCAGGAACCCTCTCTCCCTCCGGGTGGCCGTCATATGACATCCAGGGTTTCCTGGCCGTCTAGGGGGCGCGCGCGCCCACGGCATTGCTCAGGACCCATTGCACGTGCCCGGCGGCCGCAATGTCCGCCGGGCACCCGCGATTGCCCGCGATCACAGCAGGACCGTGGATCTGTGTGTGTAAACACACAGATCCACGTCCTGTCAGGAGAGGAGACCGATGTGTGTTCCCAGTACAGAGGAACACACATTGGTCTCCTCCCCTTGTGAGTCCCCTCCCCCTACAGTTAGAATCACTCCCTAGGGAACATATTTAACCCCTTGATTGCCCCCTAGTGTTAACCCCTTCCCTGCCAGTCACATTTACACAGTAATCAGTGCAGTTTTATAGCACTAATCACTGTATAAATGTGAATGGTCCCAAAAACGTGTCAAAAGTGTCCGATATGTCCGTCGCAATGCCACGGTCACAATATAAATCGCAGATCGCCGCCATTACTAGTAAAAAAAATAAAAAAATATATAAATCTATCCCCTATTTTGTAGATGCTATAACTTTTGCGCAAACCAATCAATATACGCCTAATTGCGATTTTTTTTTAATCAAAAATATGTAGAAGAATACGTATCGGCCTAAGCTGAGGAAAACATATATTTTTTTTTAAAATTGTGATATTTATTAAATCAAAAATTGTCATCTTCTTTTGTTTATAGCGCAAAAAATAAAAACTGCAGAGGTGATCAAATACCACCAAACAAAAGCTGTATTTGTGGGGAAAAAAACATAAATGTAGCGGCCCCCTCACTCCCTCCTCTTTCTTCAGCTCGTCTGTCTCTGGTCTAGGGGTATCTTTTAGAGGAGAAGGGAGCGGGGACACCACGCCTGGCCTTCACCACAGGTGTCAGTGTGATACAAGCAAAGTTCTTTTATCTTCGGGTCAGTGTTGTGCACCTGGAGCCTCCACCGAGAGTTACCTTGAACAATGTCTGTCAGGAAATGAGCCCCACACAGTTAAAGTTCAACACTCCTTTTTTCTTCTCGAATGAACACAATCAGTTGAACTCCCTTGGTAGAAACAGAACAGAAAAGGAGGTGTGGATGCAGGTAGGCCCAGACACAATGTATTCTCCACTTTCCTTCCTGAAAGTGGGCTGTGGTCTCCGAGCGAGGGGGGAATTTCCTTCCAGGCGGTCTCCTATGAGAGGCTCACCCGTCACTGGCACTCTGCTGCACCAGGTCTTTGAGTGAGGAGCTCCCCCGGTCCATTACGCCTTCCGGATTCGGGTACCCACTCCCGGGGTTCCCTAGGATCTTCTTTCCTCGCAGAACTCAGTGTTGGGCACTGAGATCCAGACCTCTATCTGAGTACCTCACCACAGGCTAAAGGTGCCTGGGATGGAACACGATCTCCGGCTGTCCTCTAGGCCTAGGCCCGCCTAGAGAACCGACACGAACCACCGTCCGCAGGCTGAAGGTGCCCTGGACTCCCCGTGACAAAGATGGCCGGCCCCTTTATACCCTCTCCCAGCAAGCACGGCGGGTTCCCCGCCCCACCATACCGCTGCCGAGGTAGGACAAAAAGGAGGCACGACACACAGCAATGATTCAACCCCAGCCCAGGGCGACAGCGCCACCTGCTGGGCTGCAGGGAATTACACATCACCAATGTCTCTGTCAAGTTCAAATTTACACCCGGGAAAGTACATACCCGCTACACTCTCCCCCTGGTGGTTTGACACTGGTCCCCAGTGTCTGGAGTAAATCATGCCCTCAACGGCTGACATAATCCAATCCAGAAACCGACTAACAATTGTACAAAAATAAAACTTTTGAAAAACTATCCAACTAAATCACTGTGTCTGAGCCCTGTAAGAAAAAGGGAATAAAGACAGAAGAGAAAACAACAGCATTAAAGCATAACTTTGAATCACATATTCACATTTTACTTCCCCCCCCATCCTGACTAAGACCCACCCCATCCTCAGAGGTCTTGATGGGATGTTCTCCTGCAGAGGGAAAAGAAAGAAATCAACACACATAACCCTGACACCTGTATTCGTGTGAGAGAAAAGAAACTTCTCCGGGAAGAAATCCCTTTTCTCCAAAGAGTGAGTGCGTGAAAAGTGTTTAACGTTGCATAACACTGCCACCTGGTGACAGCACCGCAGTAACTGCACTCGTGGAACTTTCCTCTTCTCTTTGGCCCTATCTACCCAGAGTCCATGATCTCTTACAGGAAAGTGAAGAACAACAGGAACAGTCCTTCATTTCTTTGGGCACAAAAGCAACGGGCCCCAGAAAGTTCAGCAGCATGATAAGAACGGAGTCTCTTCTCTCCTACAGGTAAAAACGGGGATGCGGCAGAACAAGGGGCTTCAAGTGCTGATCCATGGTCTCCAGATGATACTCTACATCTTCTCCTTCCTTGCGCCGGATCAACACCTTGTCTGCATGGATGTGCCGTCCCAACATCCATTCTGCCTTGCAGTCTTTAAAACGTTGAGAGGCCTTTGGAGAGCATGCCAGGTACCTGCGGGTGTGGGGAACCTGAAGGTGGGTCCACACAAAGTCATTGTACCAGCGCTCCCGGCACACTTCCACCTCATAAAGCAGTTCCTTCGACAAGTATGGATACTCCCATCCGTAGTCTGCAGCAACCTTCTGGCCAAATAGGCGTTGTAGTCTCGCCAAAGGAGGCATGGTAGCTTTGTCCCCTTCGCCAGACAAAACTATTGAGTCCGGGTGGCGAGGGACCTTGATCACATCTGATCTGGGCATTGGTGCCTGTAGTAACAGTCTCTTTTCCCCGATGGCACCAGGAATGTAGAGGCAGGCTGGGGATGGGACCTCTCTTCAGGCGCTGGTGCCTCCACCCAGAGTGTACTTTCCCCTGTAGACATGGGTGGATCCCTGGTCCTCCGTAATGAAGCGAGAGGTACTTTGTCCCAGCCCTTTTCTGCAAACAGTTCATCTATTGCAACGTCGTCTCCCATGTCCGAGAGCGACTCTAGGTCAGAGGTGTCACACTCCTCCGCAGGCAGGTATCCTGTAGTGGAGACTGAGCTTTCACCTCTTCCCACACACCAAATCTCTCCGCCAGGCTTACCTCGGCCTTTACTTGAAACGGGACGTCCGGAACTCTTGTCGACGGATCCATCCGGGCCGGGCGTAAGCGGGCGAGACGGTCTACCACAACCGCTGGTCGGGGCTACCATGCCGGTCTTTCTCTTCGGTGGTGGACACTGCGAGATCGTGGTGACCGAGTCAGCATCCTCGGATTTCTCCCGTTGAGTTTTTACGACCTCCTCCGCCGTCGCTGCAGTGTGCGCAGGGATGGCTGTCACAGCAGTGATTCCTCCTCTCTCAGTGGTGTTGCCCGTAGCACGGCCAGGGTAGATGGTTCTCGGCTTCTCAACCGCCGGATCCACTTCGAACAGAAACTCCCCACAGGCCTCACATCGCCCGAATGGCTTCAGTTGGCACACCAGTCCCGAACAGCTGGGACAAATCACACCCAGGGCCTCAACGTCCATGCACGAGTACAGGGCGAATCGACCCCTTGGCTTTAGCCGGATCCCCGTATCTGTTACTGGAGCAGCAGCAGTCAATGTCGTGGTGGAAGGGTGAACTGGAATCCACAATGTATGTCCGAACATGGCGACCTGTTGCTGATCCATCGCACACTTCTAAGTTTTTGCGCCAACGTCCCACGTGTAGTCCTTCACACATATTGGACTCCTCCCCTTTGCTCCAGTTCGCGGGCTTTTCTTATTTTCTGTTTCTGAGTCACGCCCACGAACTAAGCGATGGGGGTGTGCCTGCTGGCGCAGTGCAATAGAAGCCCCCACGTGTAGTACTTCACACGGCTGAACTTCCCCCTTTTTCCACTCTTCTTGCCGGGCCTTTCCCTTCATTGGGTCATGTCCACGACTTCGAGCAGGGATGCACTTCTGCCTATGAAGGCCTGCCTACTCGTAACTCTTCCAGCAGACACGTTCAATACTGTGGTGCACAAACACTATACCGGACCCGAGCCCCCACGTGTAGCGGCCCCCTCACTCCCTCCTCTTTCTTCAGCTCGTCTGTCTCTGGTCTAGGGGTATCTTTTAGAGGGGAAGGGAGCAGGGACACCATGCCTGGCCTTCACCACAGGTGTCAGTGTGATACAAGCAAAGTTCTTTTACTTTCGGGTCAGTGTTGTGCACCTGGAGCCTCCACCGAGAGTTACCTTAAACAATGTCTGTCAGGAAATGAGCCCCACACCTTTAAAGTTCAACACTCCTTTATTCTTCTCGAATGAACACAATCAGTTGAACTCCCTTGGTAGAAACAGAACAGAAAAGGAGGTGTGGATGCGAGTAGGCCCAGACACAATGTATTCTCCACTTTCCTTCCTGAAAGTGGGCTGCGGTCTCCGAGCGAGGGGGGAATTTCCTTCCAGGCGGTCTCCGATGAGAGGCTCACCCGTCACTGGCAATCTGCTGCACCAGGTCTTCGAGTGAGGAGCTCCCCCCGGTCCATTACGCCTTCTGGATTCGGGTACCCACTCCCGGGGTTCCCTAGGATCTCCTTCCCTCGCGGAACTCAGTGTTGGGCACTGAGCTCCAGACCTCCATCTGAGTACCTAAAGGTGCCTGGGATGGAACACGATCTCCGGCTGTCCTCTAGGCCTAGGCCCGCCTAGAGAACTGACACGAACCACCGTCCGCAGGCTGAAGGTGCCCTGGAATCCCCATGACAAAGATGGCCGGCCCCTTTATACCCTCTCCCAGCAAGCACGGCGGGTTCCCCGCCCCACCATACCGCTGCCGAGGGAGGACAAAAAAGAGGCACGACACACAGCAATGATTCAACCCCAGCCCAGGGCGACAGCACCACCTGCTGGGCTGCAGGGAATTACACATCACCAATGTCTCTGTCAAGTTCAAATTTACACCCGGGAAAGTACATACCCGCTACATAAAGATTTTATTTGGGTACAGTATTGCATGACCGCACAATTGTCATTCAAAGTGTGACAGAGCTGAAAACTAAAAATTGGTCTGGGCAGGAAGGGGGTGGAAATGCCCTGTATTGAAGTGGTTAAGGGTGACCTTGACGATGGGGCACTGCTCCAGCTTACTTTATCAGCCTACACTTCTGCCTGTATTTGCGAGCAACGCTCTTCAGTAATGGTGCCAAAACTTCACATTTGCCATGACAGCTTTATTTTCTATGAAATAAGTCATGGTTTTTTTACAAAGATAGAAGTTTGAAAAGTTGGGTACAGCACTGGAAAAAGCACTGGTGTTCCAGACTATGGGCACTTACCAGCCTATCAAAAGATCCTCCATGTTGCTTCTTAGCACTACCTGGTGGGACCACTTAGTTGTCTAATCTCAGGTACTGTAGATTAGACTGCATATGCAGTATAAAAGTCCTCTCCCACAATAATAAAATATAAATGACATCCTACATTCACATCCTTCATGTTTTGTTCTGTTTTCACAGTGTCAACTTTGAATTACAATATCTATTAATATGCAATGATTTTCTCCCTAGAGTTCAGAATGACCCATGTAATTCAAAGTTTTCCAAGCTCAGGCCTCGTACACACGACCGATTTTCTCGTCGTAAACAGTCAAGAAAAGTGCCGCGAGAGTTTTTTTGTCTAGAAAAACGTTCGTGTGTATGGTTTTACGACGAGAAACTTGACGAGAATCTCGACGAGAAAATAGAGAACCTGCTCTCTATTTTCTCGTCAGGATTCCAGATTTCCTCGTCGTGTTTCTCGTCGGCCTGTTTTGTGACGAGAAAATGGTTCGTGTGTATGCTTTTACGACTCTTCCAAAAGCGCGCATGCTCACAAGCAACTATGAGACGGGAGCGCATCTTCTGGTAAAACAAGCCTTCATAATGGAGAGAGCACATTCGTCACGCTCATAAATATTTCATCGTTTAAATGTTCTGCATTGAATTCTTCGTTAGAATGTTACATTAATCAAAACGAGAGACCTTCTTTTGCTGCTGATATTCACACAGAGTTCTGCCTTATTTTTAACCTTTTTCATGCTGCTCTTTATAAGATTTATGTGTATTATATCGTGCAAGTTTTTAGGAATAATTTAAATGGTTAGATTTTTCAAAATGATGTTAATTATAATTTCTCAATGTTTTGATAGCGATCTCACATTTAATTTTCTAATCTATATTTTTAAAATTTCACACCATGTTTTTGAGCTAATCAGATTTAGTTATTCTTTTGGGGGGTGATATCTGTGCCTTTTATTGTCAGTCAAATGTATCTGCTTACTCCAAAGCTTTTTTTTTATTATTTAAAAATACACATAGTCAAGTATGAACTTAAACAAAAAACACATTTATTCATGTTTATAAATTAAATAAAGAGAAGGCAGCGCTGGAGAAGCTGCTGCCATTTGTGCATCCCAGGGACCCCAGAGCACACACCAACCCTGTGTGGACACTAAAATTGGGAGCTTGAGAAGGCCCACATTTCAGAACACAATCTGATGCTGGCCTCCCAGAGGTCAGGAACAGCAGCAGGTGAGATATATGTCCCAAGTGTGTGGTACTACAACAGGCTGCCTTCTGTCCGACCAGTGCGACCACAATGAAGCAAGGCCATCACTTCCTCTTCTTCCTGGCAACCTTCCCTGCAGCCTTTCCTGAAGCCTTTCCTGAAGCCTTTCCTGCAGCCTTTCCTGCAGCCTTCCTTCTTCGTTTAGCTGGAGGCTGGCCCACTGGAGGGGTACTCCTGTCAGGAGGAGGAGGTGGAGGTGTAGCAGAAGGGGGTGGGGCAGAAGAAGAAGGTGGAGGTGTAGCAGAAGGGGGTGGGGCAGAAGGTGGAGGTGTAGCAGAAGGGGGTGGGGCAGAAGGTGGAGGTGTAGCAGAAGGGGGTGGGGCAGAAGGTGGAGGTGTAGCAGAAGGGGGTGGGGCAGAAGGTGGAGGGGTAGCAGAAGGGGGTGGGGCAGAAGAGGAAGGTGGAGGTTGAGGTTGGGTCAGTTGGGCCACCTCACATATGGCGGTATTGGGGGTAATTTGCTCCATCACCCCCTTGTTGAGCAAGGTGATGAGCAGGGGTTCGCATAGGAGGCGTTGCTCCATGCTCATCACCTTGAACTTAGCCTCCACTAGGCCGGCAATGGCCTCTTCAGGGGATGTGGGCTCCTTGAGGGTGGCATGGGCCTCTTTAATAAGGGCCATTGCTGCATCACTGGTGGTCCTGTCCCTCCTGCCTCTTTTGTGAAGCCTGATGGGAGGCACCTGGGATCTGGTGCTTCTCCTTTGCCCTGCCACCTCCTGTCTGCCACTGGGCCCTGCCACCTCCTGGCTGCCACTGGGCCCTGCCACCTCCTGGCTGGTACTGGGCCCTGCCACCTCCTGGCTGCCACTGGGCCCTGCCACCTCCTGGCTGGTACTGGGCCCTGCCACCTCCTGGCTGCCACTGGGCCCTTCCTCCTCCTGCCTGACAGTTTCCAGACCCTCCTCCTGGCTGATTTCATCCTGTGTATGAAAAAGAAACATAGTTGAATATGTTGGTTTAATCTTTGCCTCAAACTTTGTAATCCTGATGGAAGCAATTAGAATGTAAATGCATAAATCCTTGCTTTAAATTTACCACTACATCAGCTTGACTATTTACCACACAATTAAGTGCAGAATAATGTCTACAGATCATGATTTCACTTGTGGAATACAAAATAATGTATGTTTCTCATCCTGACATATTTGGGAAACATTAATTTTATCCCACTACATTTTCAGTTAATACTATACCTGGCTCCAGATGGACAAATCAGGATCATCCAGGATGGCTGCCTCCTCTTGCTCCAGAGAAGGCTCAGGTTGGCTGCAGGGAAGTCTGGGGGGAAGAGTGGAGAGTGATGGCCTTGGCTCAATGTGGTCATCCAGGAAGGACATCCTGCTGTAGTACCACAAAACCGGGACATAAACATCATCTGCTGCTGCTCCTGACCTCTGAGAAGCCAGCACCTTAGAGCGTTCAGTCCTGTAGGTACCTCTCAAGCTCCCAATTTTAGTGTCCACTTGTTTTGCTGTGGCTGTGGGCACCTTGGTATGCACAAATGGGAGCAGCTTCTCCAGCGCTGCTTTTCTCACCCCTTTTTTTTTATGGATGGGGTTTTTGGTCTCCCACAGAGCCGGCAGCTCCCTTACCCGGTCAATAAATTCCGCCAGGAACTCTTTGTCGCTAATAAAGACATTCATATTGTATCTGCAAGTAAAATAATTTATATTTAAATAATGTGAGGCAAACAGTCTAACCTCCTTCACATCCTAGTCACCATATATATCCTCCACCAATCTCAAGACAGTATAGGCCCACAATTTTTACAAGTCTCACAAAATCACATACCTTCGTTCGCACGTCCGTCACTTGAACTCCTCTCTCCGCACACCGAACGTACTATAGTCACATGTGTGTTTGCTATATACACACCACGCATGCGTCAAAATTCGAACACGTCGCTCCGCACACGTCGCCCGCCCATGACGTTCTAACTAACATCTTTTCCCCGCCCCTTCTCTTTCGGCGCGCAGACAGATATGGCGGAGTTACAGCAGGTGTCTGATAATTCCGCAACTAGCGAGGAGACAAGCCCGGAGACCGAGGACACGTCACGATCAAGGAGGAGATTCAAGGCATCGAATATGTCTTTGGCGGAGATGGCGGAGATGGTGGACATCTTGGTCAAGGCTGATTATGATGCCAAGCATGGGCCGTATAGCAAACCAAATAGAAGGAAGGCCAAAATCCTCACTAAAGTTGTGAAGAGTCTGAGGGCGAAGTTCGGGGTGAAACGCTCAAATGAGCAGCTCAGAAAGAGGTGGTCAGACCTCAAACTGAGGGAGCCAGACCAGTTGAGGAGCATAAAGAGGATGCTCGCTAAAAGTAAGTAAAATGACGACCTTTCTGCTATTAATCTTTTTAGAAACTGACTTTTTTTTTTTTTTTTTTCATATTGGACTCCCTTCCAAAATGTAATATTTTGAACTAGGTTGGGCACAGTAATCGTTCGTTACGTTACCGACACTTCGTTCGGCCACTATCCGCGGTTTTGGCTTATTTAAGACCCCCAAAAGTAATTAGACATCTGCCATTTTTGATCAAGTATTGTGGCTAATTTTTAAGTCTAGATGATGTGTTTGTAAGGAGAATGAAATGCAAACTTTAATCAGTGTAAAGGAGAGGACACTCAGCAGCTGCTTCCACATCTGTACTTTGGAGCACTATAGTGTGGGCCACCAGACCCGCCTTTTTTGGGTGTCCCACACAGGTGCATCAGAGTTTATTTGTGGTGCCTCCATGTCCAAAAAATTACATCCAAATGTGAATACTAAACATATTTGGGGTCATAAATAATGCATTTTTCTTTAAATTCCGCACAAACACACACTTGTACCCCACTTCCAAACAATTTAGCCTGTTTTAAGTTTAAAAATGAGATTTTTACAGTGTGATAAATAGACCTTTGGTTTTATTCTCATAGGGGAGAGAAGACTGGGAGGAGGACACTCCAGGGAGCACATGCACCCCACAACTTCCAAGCAACCCCAAACTCCCAAAGATCCACAACCGAAAGATGTGCAGGAAGTTGAGGTGGAGGAAGGAGAAGTGCAGGAAGGAGAGGTGGATGACGTTGTGGATCTGGTCACCACAACAGGTCAGTATCTGACACCACAGCTTAAGGTAAGCGAGGTAGGCCTGCAGAGTTTTATTAATTTTTTTTTATGGTTTTTAGGGGATGGAAATGTTGTGAAGGATAGCACACCGTTCTCTGCTGACAGTGCCCTCCGCCTCATCCAGCAAGTGATGGAATGTAGCACGGAACTGGACCTAATTAAACAAAGAATCCATGTGATGGAACAAACATTTAAAGACATTCTCAATGTTTTGGGGAGAATTCAATAAGCCATCCAAACACATTTGTTTTTACATGTTTGTTTTTATATTTTTACTAATTTTTTGAGTAACAAAGCAGCCAAAAATTGAATATGCACACAGTGTGTGAACATGTGCTATCTGCCATCAGGGGATATCCATGTACGTCTTTTGTGGGTGCAACCCCTTCCTCGTATCAAAAGTCGGTGAACTGAGGAAGGGGATGCACCCCCAAAACACGTCCATTGATCACCCCTGATGGCAGATAGCACATGTTGACAATAGGGATCAGGATTGTAAACTTCCTATTTGCAAAAAATTAAAAATGTGTGCATATTGAATTTTTGGCTGGGCAAGGGGTGGCAGGACCCCATATTAGGACGGGCACATAGAGACATAGTTTGTGTAACTGAATGTCTCAGATTGCTCAGAGGTATCCAATGTTGTCATTTTAGAAATGCAAGTGGTATTTTTGTATTTTCATAAGCCAAAATTTGCCGGGTTGTGGCCAGGCCAACCCCAAAGTAAAAAAAAAAAAAAAGTGCAGAGAGTAAAATATTTGACCACAAACAACG
Organism: Rana muscosa; assembly: GCA_029206835.1. Lineage (NCBI taxonomy): Eukaryota > Metazoa > Chordata > Amphibia > Anura > Ranidae > Rana > Rana muscosa. The sequence continues at coordinate 624,386,773 of CM055118.1, forward strand.
TGTAGCTTCTTTTTATAATACTCTCTAAGCTTATTTGGTTCTTTTGTAAGGTAACATAGTGAAATTGGTTGTTATTTACTAAAGTAAAATACACTTGCCACTACAAATGCACAAAGACAAACTAGGAGACAGGAAAGAACAAATAATTAAAGGTTTAAACAAGATTTTTATTGGGATACTTAGACATAGGCTGGCATAGGAATTGCCCCCCTACCCGTGAAATACTCCATGTATTTGTCCCGAACCACACGGGCATTTTGGGGGGGCAAGCCAAGACGGGCAGATTCCAGGCCCGGAAGGGGATTTGCAGGGGAAAGTCCAGCCTCTGGCAAAACTGAGGCCATATACGAATTAGATTTTTGGCTCAGAAAGTTGTGTAGCACACAGCAGCATAACACTACATAGTTTATTTTGTAGTCCGCCAAGTGGATGGAAGTCATAAAAAGGCGGAACCGGCTGGCCATTATGCCGAAGGCATTTTCAACGACTCTTCGGGCCCTGGCCAGCCGGTAATTGAACACACTCTTCTCTGGGGTCAGGGTCCTCTGTGGAAATGGCCTCATAAGATGCCGTCCGAGTCCGAAGGCTTCATCAGCCAAGAAAACAAAGGGGAGTCCTTCAATATTCCCTGCATCCGGTGGCAATGCAAGGTCGTCACTCTGGAGACGGAGGGCAAACTCCGTCTGGATGAAGGATCCCCCATCGGACATCCGGCCATTCTTCCCTACATCAACATAGAGGAATTCATACTGTGCTGACACCACCGCCATCAGCACAATGCTATGAAACCCCTTGTAGTTGTAGTAGTAGGACCCAGAACGGGGTGGCGGCACGATGCGGACGTGCTTCCCGTCTATGGCACCACCGCAGTTGGGGAAGTCCCACCGCGTGGCAAACTCCGATGCCACAGTCTGCCATTCCTGTGGCGTGGAAGGAAGCTGTGGAGTGAAACAAGATGAAATAATATTAGAAAAACAAAGGCATACATTACAAGCAAATTCTAAACCAAAAAATTAGAGACCAACATCAATCTAATTATACGTTTATTAAGGTGTGTAAAAAAAGTATAATGGAAGGCTCATTTATCATATTCATCACCACCTCTGATGGGCCATTACTAAATTATTTTGGGGGGGGGAGATGTGTTTGGCCACAGGATAGCATTGCAGTGGCGGTGCGTCCAGAGTGGGCGCTGGAGCACTGTCCCCTCTCTCCTGTGCCCATCACTCAGAACAATACATAGGTTCATGCGTTGCATGAACCTATGTATTGTCTATGCCGCACACTATTCAGGTGGATGGCCTCTTGTAAAGCGACCGACATATGAATAATTGCGTCATTTAGGGGGTTAAAATTGCAGAGCAGAAACAGGTATTAAAAAAGTCTTGCAAATTACAACCTGAGGGATGTAATTGGCTTCCTCAAAGAAAAATCGGGGACGCAAGGAGGGGGCATTCCTTGTGTAAACACTGACAGGCTGCTCTGGCAATCATGTTCACCAAGTCTGTTTAATGGTAACATGATTGGCTGATGCAACATGAAGGGAAGGAGAAGACATCAAGGACAGAAGAAGGATGGCGCTGACCACAAGAAGGTAAGTGCAGGGCTGGGGGGAAACTGGCTGCATTAGAGGGGACTAAATGGCTGCATTGGAGGGGACAACTGGGGGCGTTTATTAGGCAACAGAGCAAAAAAGGAGGAAGTTTATTTCCGAAATTGGGGTTGGAACCCCCCAACATTTGGAGCAACAGGCGCCCCTGCTGGAAAAGTTAGTGAGGGGAAATATTTAGGGAGGATAAAAAAGGGGCAATCTAAAGCTTCCAACATGCATGGGGACAAAGGGGACATTCTCAGCATATTACAATCATGGTAATTAGGGAAGGATGAAAGAAATACAATACATTAGCATACATGTAATACATAAAATGTGATGTTAAGGGAGAAAACTTACCCTAATATAGTCCTCCTGCAGGACTTGTATAATAGCAGAACAGGTGTCTGGGATTATGAGGCCCAGAGCCTGGGGGGAGATGCCTGTGGTGAACTTCAAGTCCTGAAGACTTCTCCCTGTCGCCAGGTAACGCAACGTGGCGATGAGCCTCTGCTCAGCACTGATGGCTTCCCGCATAACGGTGTCCTTCCTGGTAATATAGGGGGACACCAAAGCCAACAGTTCCTGAAAAACGGGGTCAGACATCCTCAGAAAATTCCTGTAGTCCTCAGGATTATTCTCGACGATCTCCCGCAGCAGAGGCATGTGGCAGAATTGGTCCCGCTGGAGCAACCAATTCTTGGTCCATGAACTCCTCCTCACACCATTCATGGACTGGTCTTGGTCCAAAACAAGCAGACCAACACCAAGCGCACGCACAGCACGAACTCGACGACGAGAACGTCCAGGCGACATGGCTAGGAAACGGTCGTCTAATCAGAACGTACAGAACAGAACGCACTTTAGAACAGCAAGGCCTATGAATAACGAACTGAAATTCAGAAACGAACAGGCAATAACGCACTGTAAAACAGATACGACCTGCCTAGACGCCCTGAAAGTCAAGATACGAACCCACAAGCACAAACTGAACCGCAGAAAACGATCTGAAAAGTACGAAGACTGAAAAGCGCGAATCGTCTCTTCCCAAACTTTTACTTCACACGCGGTAACACGAGATCAGCAAAAGCAGCCCAAGGGGTGGCGCCAAGAAAAAAGATCTTCCCCTTTATAGTGCCGTCGTACGTGCTGGACGTGAGCGCAGAGAACCACGAGGAAATTGGAAAATGACAGTGTGTACGCATAGAAAGCTTGACGAGAAAATTGACAAGCTTAACAAGAATCTCGTCGAAAAAAACGACGTGTTTTTTACGACGAGAAAATCGGTCGTGTGTACGAGGCCTCAGTTTTAAAAAGTTTGACAAGTCAGGAAAAGGAATTAACATTCAGTTAATGATGATTCTGTTTGTATTCTGTAGTCTGCATCAAGTAGGAAATATGAATATACAGTAGTTTGTTGCATTAAACAATAAATGATAATTCAAAATTACAACTTGTTTGTGCATTTAGTCAGTTATTGCTTTATCTACCGAGCACCGAACTCTTGTGTACTGTATATGGTACAGGACACTACATCAGCAAGCAGTATGCTACATTTAAGGATTTTAGACTTTCTAGATTAGAAGTAAACTTGTAGAGTACGGTATATCACCAAGGACTTCCACTTGTTAAGTAGTTAGTAAGAAGCAGTAATAAAATCTATTGACATGTCCTTGTTGAGGAAGATACATCCCCTTTCATGGATCAAACATCCTTATTTACATTAAGCCAATAAATAATTGACATGAAATGTACGCATGTTTTAGGGCATTTTGATATATACTTTCTTGAGGGTTAAATCATTACCATCTAGTAATTACTGGAAAGCAAGGGAACACTTCTTTTAATTAAGATAAATGAAACATTTGGTCATCTGGGAACTCTTAAAACAGGCCTGTTTAATATTTATTTAGAAAGGTTACCTATTTGTGGGTTTTGAAATACACAGTCCTATGCATTTAATTCCATTGAAAGCATAATGACCTTTGAAATAATTAGCATCATCTACACTTTGAACATGGGATCTTTTCCTGCAGAGGAGCTATTCAGATAGGATGAAAAATATACAAGGTTAAATGACCTGCAACAAAATTTTATCATGCAGGAAATGTTTGCATGCTTTTAACCACTTCGCGCCCGTCATACGACTAATGACGGCCGCAAAGTGGTTCTATAATGCCGGGAGGCCGTCATTATACGGCCTCCGCTCCTTCGGCCACTGTGGGGCGCGCGAGCGCCGCCGGCGGCGCACGCGCGTGCCCGGCACATCACTGAGATGTCGATGCGCATGCCTGGCGGCCGCGATGTCCGCCAGGTACCCGCGATCGGCCGGTACACAGACAAGGACATGGATCTGTGTGTGTAAACACAGAGATCCATGTCCTGTCAGGGAGAGGAGACTGATGCTGTGTTCATTGTACATAGGGACACAGATCGGTCTCCTCCCCCAGTCAGTCCCCTCCCCCCACAGTAGCAATCACACATTAGGGAACATATTAACCCCTTCCTCGCCCCCTAGTGTTAACCCCTTCCCTGCCAGTCACATTTATACAGTAATCAGTGCAGTTTTATAGCACTAATCGCTGTATAAATGTGAATGGTCCCAAAAATGTGTCAAAAGTGTCCGATGTGTCCGATGCAATATCGCAGTCCTGAAAAAAATCACAGATCGCCGCCATTACTAGTAAAAAAAAAAAATTCAGAATTCTATCCCCTATTTTGTAGGCGCTATAACTTTTGCGCAAACCAATCACTATAGGCTTATTGGGATTTTTTTTAACCAAAAATATGTAGAATACGTATCGGCCTAAACTGAGGAAAAAATAGTTAAAAAAAAAAAAATTTGGGATATTCATTATAGCAAAAATCCAAAAATATTGTGTTTTTTTTTTAATTGTCGCTATTTTTTGGTTTATAGCGCAAAAAATAAAAACCGCAGAGGTGATCAAATACCACCAAAAGAAAGCTCTATTTGTGGGAAAAAACGGATGTCAATTTTGTTTGCGAGCCACGTCGCACGACCGTGCAATTGTCATTCAAAGCGACGCAGTGTCGAAAGCTGAAATTTTGCCTGGGCAGGAAGGGGGTTTATGTGCCCAGTAAGCAAGAGGTTAAAAAGAACAATTGTGGGCAACATTTAAAAAGTGACACCAATAGATAAAACAACTGTTCTGTAATACACAAACAGTCTAATATAACCAATAGACAATATAAAATTATGAGCACAGATTTAAATAAAATGTTATCTATGACCCACATAGATAATATATTGTTATCAAGTAGTTAAGAGTTTCATACAGAATTATGCAGACATCCAAAAAGTCTCCATCATTTTTAGTTGCCAGTAAGTATGAGCAAATCAGTTCACAATTGGTTTTCAAGGAGTTCTTTGAATCATGCCTAAAATCCTCAAACCCAAATTTAGTATTAACCTCCATTATAGTCTAGTTAGAAGGCAAGATATTGACATTGATTTCTGGCCATTTTCAAGGTTATTAGGCATGTTTTTGCTGAGCTACTGAGAGGAAGTATGCCACTTTACAGCAGAGCTCCACCCAAAAAGGAAAGTTCTGCTTTAGGCACTCCTTCCCCCCATCCCCTGCCACATTTGGCATGACATATTTATTTATTTTTGGGGGGGGGGTGGGTACCTAGTTTTGACAGGTACCCGCTCTGACTTCCGCTTGGATTGACTAGGCAATCCGAGTGGAAGTTCTCCTCTCCCCCTCCTCCCCTGCAGTCTTCTGGGACACGTCACAAGTGCACAAAAACTGCATAACAACCTTGTGCCGCATATGCAACAGGATCCCCTCTGATGACAAATGGCTTCTGACACACTGATACCGAAAAATAGTTTTTTTTAAAACATATTGGAAAGGCCTGCCACTCACAGGCAGCTCCTAAACCATATGATTGCTGACTGAATGTGAGTAGCAGGTATTGGGGTGGAGGTGGTTAAGAGGAGGAAGAAAAAAAGCAGGCTTCATATTATAGTTTTTTAAATTTCATTCTAGCCAGGGTACTGGGAGAGTGCAGGGGGAAGACTGGACAGCAGTCAAGGGAGAGGGGAGAAAGACAGGCAACAGAAAAACATGTCTGGTTCCTATAAAGAAATAAAAAAAGAGTTACTTAGGTTGCAGAGGAACTAGCTACAAGGAATGCCACCTTGTAGGGCAGAGTAGTTGCATAGTAGTTAAGGTTCTAAAATTACACAAGTCTATCCAGTCTAACCCATGTGTGTGTCAGATTAAAGTGGTTGTAACCCTAAAAAAGCAACAAAAAAAACATGCTCCTGTCCATTTAAGGCACAAGATATAGCACAGTGCTTTTGCCATGTCAATTGTCCATTTCTATGTCCTACAATACCTGGTTGAACCTGCCTGTTACTGTGTTCCCCTGTGTGTACTGATCACTTTTATCATGTCTGCTGATCCCTGATAGCGTGGTCAGATTACGTGCCTCTGTCATCCTGCTGTGTATTCAGCATCTCTGCATCTCCCCCCTCCCTCTCTCCCATATTCTGTGTGTGAACTGTGAAGTCGATCTCCTCCCCACCCCTCCACCCTCCTCCTGCCTTTATTAAGTATTCTGCTGCAGATGCTCCTTTAGAAAAGTGTGTAACATCTATTATATACTTTTATCCTCTCTATTTCAGGAACATATTAAGTACAGTGTGTGTATTTTTTTAGAATTATACAGCGAAATACCTTCTTTGCCCAGCTCTGCTGTGCGATCACATGTCCTCCCTCTGCTAGCTTGCATACCTTAGAGGGGAATTTCAAGCTCTCCCACTGCACTCCTTAGATCGATAAAGAGATCAGAGAGAGGACCTGTGACCACACGGCAGAGCTGGGCAAAGAAGATATTTAGCGTTATAATTTTTAAAAAAACACTCTGTATTTAATAAGTTCCTAAAATAGAAAGTATAAAATTATATAATAGATGTGACTTTTCAACCATTTTAAAGCAGTTGTATACCCCGCTTTCATATTTTTACCTACAGGTAAGCCTATAATAAGGCTTAACTGTAGGAAAAATTAATATCTTCTAAACCTGTACGGTTTAGGAGATATTCATCTTGCATGCAACCGAAGACGTCAGCGGCGCATGCGCTCGGAAGGTCCGTGGATGCTGCCCGAAAATCAGAGCTCATTGCCGGAAAGAGGACCCCCAAACGCATACGCGGGAGTGACGTCATTGCGGCTCCGGGCACTCACAGCGCCGGAGCCACGAACCCAGAAGAAATGCAGAGGGAACATGTCAGCTCCCTCAGTGGTGACCAGGAGGCGATACCGGCGCTTCATTCTAAGGTAAATATTTCATAATGAGCTAGTATGGGGTGCATACTAGCTCATTATGTCTTTGTCTTACAGGTTTTTTTTGTTTTTTGCTTTTTTTACGAGCATACATCCGCTTTAAGTATTCTATTCTAAGAGTATACAGTATGTTTTCTGGTAAATTGTGCTCATCTGAAGATTTTATGAATATGTCAATACTCCCAAGTGTTACCACTTCCTGGGGAAGGGAGTTCCTCATTAATGCTGCTCTGACTGTAAGTAACCCCTTCTACAATTTTAGATTAAACCTCCTTTCCTCTAAGCTTAAAGTGTAATTAAACCTAGACTATTATTACTTGCTAAAGTTGCTATATAACAGAGTGTACATTATCACAAAGACAGTAAAGTATATACTTGGTTGACCCTGCCTTCAACTGTCCCACCCATCTTCTCTGTGTCCCGCTGCAGCCTGAGATTGTGTAGACTAGCTGGTGTCTTCTACTGAGCATGCTCATATTTCAGTTTCCTCCTAAGCTCTTAATTTCCTCCTTTTTCTTATTTGTACAGCCCGCATGATTATAGAGTCACACATGTGGGCATTTACACAGTGGAAAATGACACTCCCCTTCCTTCCTCCCTCCTCCTCCATGTTATCTTACTGCTAAACACTATGGGGGCATGGTATAGTATGCTGATTGATTACATTCACTAAGAGACTCACAAAAAGATCTACACCATGTTAATGCACAAAAATACACATTTGATGTTCAATAAACAAATAAGGGAGCTATAAAACAGTTCTTTGATATTTATAATTTAATTAAAATTTCTCTTCTAAAACTGTTTTTAAGTCATGTGACTGGCACAGCACCAATATGGGCTATGCAGACACAGACTCATACTGTGGAGAGCATACATCAGCAAAGTTATAGAAGCCCTTCCCAAGGATCTTTCCCTGCAGATGCCAAAGAACAGCACTGCAGGAATGAGGTACTCAGAGGATTACAAAAAAAAAATACAGTGGCATGATACTGTATATATGATTTATGTGAATGAATTATGGCAATTAACACTTCTCTGTTTAGCATCACTTAAAATTGTGTCCGTGTGTCCTTGCCAGGGACCTAAGATTAATCAAGTTGTTTCCACCTTACTGTCAACTTTGAATAATGTGTGACTATTAATTAGTGATGAGCTGAGTGGTCCGAACGTAAGCTTGGAACAAACAATTGCAAGTTGGATATTTGGCCAAAAACTGAACTTTTGGGACATTCAGCCCAAAATTAAACTTTTGGGATGGAATTGCTTTACCAAACACCCCAAAATTGTCAAAGTCAAAGTGGGATGGATCTTTCCAGAGAGCATATTACGTTTTTATTAAGAGGTTTGAAGTTTTGTTTACTTAATAATTATTTCTGGTTCGATAAGCAATACTTTTTGCAGACACGCGGTGTGGCGATGGGCGCTCGTTTTGCTCCCAGTGTGGCCAATTTATTTATGGCCCACTGGGAGGAAGATGTAGTGTTCCGTAATCGCCCACCCCAGTTGTCATGTTATAAAAGATACATAGATGATCTGATGATGGTTTGAGAGGGTGATATGTCCAGTTTACAGTCTTTTATGGACAAATTAAATAACAACACCAAGAATATTAAACTTTCTTGGTGTATTGACAAGCAACAGGTCACTTTCCTAGACTTAGAGATTTTTAAGAAAGATGATCACTTTCATACTGGAAACCACTTTAAACCTACAGACCGCAATGCCTATATTCCTTTGAACAGCTGACATCACCAGATGTGGTTGTGCAATATCCCAAGAGGGCAATTTGTCCGTTTGCGACGTAATTGTACATTGGAAGATGAGTTTTTGTCACAGTCTCAGGTTTTGGCAACCAGATTTAGGCAGAAAGGTTATGCATATCCTGCTATCAATAAGGAAATAGAGAGGGAAAGAGCCATGGACAGAACTACCATTGTAGCTGACAAAATTGCCAATTCTGATGATTTAGTGGCCTCTAACCAATTCAAGATGGTTATGGATTAGAGTATACAGCACAAAAAGTTTGAAAAAATTGTGGCCAAATATTGGCCTATTTTGAAATATGATCGTATACTGGGTCCACATCTGCCTAACCATCCTGAATTCATCTATCGTAAAGCACCCTCCCTCCGAGACAGTTTGGCACCTGGAGTCATAGACCCTCCAAAGATCCTTGAAAATAAACTATTCAATTTTCTTTCTGGGTTCTATGCGTGTGGCAGGTGTGCCACATGCAGGAACACTAGAAATAATGTTAAAAAACTGAAAATGTTTAGTTTCTCGGTTACACATCAAAGATCTAATTACTTGTGCGACTGTAGGTGTGGTGTACATGCTTGAGTGCGACCGTGGGTTGCAAGACCTCGAGGGCACTACACGTACGAGTCGGAGAGCATATAAGTAACATCAAAAGGGGTGAAAAGACCCATAGTGTATCGAGACACTTTAGGACTTATCATAAACGGGATCCTAAATATTTGAAATTCTGGGGTATTGAGAAAGTTCCCAGACATTGGCGAGGTATTCACTACATCCGCCAGTTAAGTCGCAGAGAATCGTTTTGGATTTACGAGACTAAGGTGATGGCGCCGGCTGGCTTGAATGTAGATTTTGACCTTAACTGCTTTATTTCAAATAGATAATTTATTATTATTTAATTTTGAATTTTTGGGGTTTATTGTGTGGTTATTGTAAAGTGGATTGTTTGTATTGGATTATTTATGTAATTTTTTGTTCTGTATTTATTGTTTCTCTGAGAGATGGTCATGGTCTGACGTTGCTATTAATTTTATTTAAATATTTTATGAATGTATCTTAATTATTAGTCCCTCTTTTTGGGATTTTTTGCTCCAGGTGGAGTGCTGCTTTAGAAAGGGCATTTCCCCCTTTAATTTCCTGGACCCAGGTGTCTTTTATAATTTTATATAAAGTGTATGGACTCTTTCCCTACATTTTTAGAATGACACTATCGGTTCAGGTTTTTTATTATGCATCATTATTAATTTTTATTTTAATCTGTCTTCAACGAATGGCTCTCCTGGTATTGAATGCATATTCATTAGATTAGGGGGACGTCAGTTCCGCCCTGCCCGAGAGCGTGATTCGTTGTTTGATGGTTGCTATGCCAATATAAACAGGTTATCGCGGGACGTCGATGTGCTTCCATCCCCACGCTGAAGAAGACCCCGCCTACAGGACGTAACGCGTACGGGAGGAGGAGTCACGTGTGACGTCACCCGCGGCCATCTTTCAGGTTGGAAACAACGTTACATGCCTGTACTAACCGGCATTCATACGTGAGTGCAACTTTTGTAAGTAGGTTTTTATACATTTTTTTGGACAATAAACAAGTTTATACAGAGAGCACTAGATTGTCCCCTTCCTCTCTTTTCATTAGCATTTGTGCTGTGGAAGTTCAACGGCTCATCGATCTATGATCATCACCCCAGGAGTGGGTTTAAGGCTCAGTGACCTGTTTCAGGTCGAAAGTCTAATGTGAGAGGCTAGACTATCTATGGTGGAGGGATCTCGATCACCGCTTCATTGTCTGTCTGCCAGTTCACTGGGTGAAGCAGCTGTGCTTTGATTTATCCATGTGCATGAAGTGACATTCTTGGATGCAAATTTCTTGGTGTTATCCATTACTATCATGTGACATTCCTGGATGATTATTAATGGACTATATATTTAGTTTGTATTGCGTATTTTGGCACTGCACTATTTTATGTTTTATGTCTATGTGAGGTATTGATTTGAATTAACCTTGTGTCAGCCTGCAATCCCTGTAGTTATTAGTATATTATTAATGTCAAAGTGTGGCCAAAATCTTGCACCTGACCTCTGCTAAGATGCAAGGCCAAGGATACTTTTGACCTACAGTATGTTGCATCAGAAATACTATAAAAGGATGCTTTCCAGCAGCCCACTTTATAGGTGGCACAGGAGTTTAGTGAGAGTGAGGGACAGCTGACATTCATTTCAGAGAGGGAGAGTTGATTAGTGTAGTGTAGTGTGCTACTACTGCTTAGCACTTTATACAGTACTCAGTGCTCTGTACAGTACTTTATTCAGTGCTATATATTTGCTACTAATACTTTGCAGTGATTTGTTATTTGTGTGGCTAGGGAGAGTGGAGTGAAAGCCCACCTTCATTCACTGTGACTTCCTAAGCCCCAAAAGTACCCTTATAGACTACAATAAAACCTTTGATTGAGAGTAACTTGGTTTGACAGTGTTTTGCAAGACAAGCAAACAATTTTAATAAGTTTTGACTTGATATACAAGCGATGTCTTGATATAAGAGTAGCGTTGTGTTACAACTGACTATAAAAGAGAAGAGAGGCGCCTCTAAGTGTAGAAATATGGTTACTCAGATGATTCGTTCCACAACCATTTATTCATAAATCCTTCAGTTTATAGTCCATATAAAAAGATCATAGCAATGTGATAGGTTGTGTAACCATAATATGTCCATCCACAAATGGCAGCCTCCCCAAGGGGATTAGAAGCAAAATCCAGCAGGAGCTACAGAGTATAAAAGAGAAGAGAGGCACCTCTAAGTGTAGCAATATGGTTAAATTTAATGAAGGTACAACATTTAGCAACTCACATGGTTGATTATTAAAACAGACACATCTAAGTATGCAGGCATCCGGGGTAAAGCTGTTCACATAGACTGTCCTCCGCACTGCCATTGACATCATCCTTTACACGCTGCACTCCACGAGCGATTCAAGTCTCTTTTTCAGATCGCTCTACTGCAGGGTAGTCTTACCGGTCACGATTACAGACTGACAGTGGTGAGAGCCAGTGGTGCGGGGGATGGTCTATGTGGACAGCTTTACAGACTATTGCTCAGACAACTATAATTTTAACACATAGCGCCCACTCATTGAGAGCAGGGCGTTACATATATATATATATATATGAAGAAAGCTCCTAATGTATATTTTGCCTGCAGGTTCTCTGTATTTTTTTATACAGCAGTCCATTCTCTTTCAGATACAAGTGGTCCCGGCTGCGGATTCACCACGGTATCACTTTTATGGGCGGCAGGAGAGGTGCCCCCTTCTGCTGCTTTCCGGTCATTTTTCTCGCTTACCGGATCCATCCAAAAACGATATAATGTGCTGGATGGGTGGGCAGGAAGTCGAGTGAGGGCAAGATGGCCCCCACTCAACTCTATGCCCTTGGAGGACCGGAGCGACGTCAAACACCCTCCGGCCTTAAAGGGCCCATTTTTTTTTTTTCAATTTTAGTTTTTTATTGAAATTTTTCATGTATACAAAAACAGATTCAAAAGATTGTCAGAATATAAAATAGAGCATACAGCATATAATAAAAGTGTATCAATCAATTCACAGTACTGCCAGCATACAATTATCATGGGATATTAGCCGTACAAAAGGAATTGAGCAAATGAGTAAATAGCCAGCGAATGGGCAAAACAAAACAATATACCATATAACGCATGTAAGCAAAATTGTATTCACTGGGTCTGGTAACAGTGAGACACCCAGGGCGCCCCCCCAGAAATCGAGGGCACCACGCAGGTATCGCACCTAGTGAGAGGACAAAAACAAAAAAAAAAAAAAAAAAAAAAAGGAACGGGGGAAAGCACCATGGAATCTTCAAAGGGAGTAGTGAACAAAACCTCTACATTCTAACTTTGGGATAAAAGGTCAAGATAAAGTCTCCTCGCTAGAAGATAAGGAAGTGCCACTAGGGTTGAAATCTGAATGTTCCCAAATATCCCACACTTTCGAAAATTGAGGAAGAGTGTCGTGCACCATTGCAGTGAGGCGTTCCATTTTACAGATCAGTCCCAATATTTGAAGAACTTGTGGAAGTGTGGGCGGGGAAGGGGACAACCATCGTGAGGGTATAGCCCGTTTTTCTGCTAAAATGATATAGGTAGCCAATTTTTGGGTATGTTTGGAGACACCAGGGATCGGCAGGCCTAGAAGGAAATAAATCGGGTCCAATGGGGGAGTGACGTCCAACAACTGCTGTAAAAAGGTCTGGACAGAAGACCAAAATGGGCAAATCAAAGGACATTCCCAAAAAATGTGGAAATGAGAGCCAACGTCGCCCCGGCATCTCCAACATACGCGAGGGGTTGTGGGATCATATTTATGTAGTATTTCAGGTGTTCTATACCAAAAATATAAAATTTTGTATGCCGTCTCTCTTTGTTCCACACATCGTGAAGACCTGGAAATAGCCTCCCAAATCGTCCGCCATTGAGGAAGGGGGATGGGACGGCCTATTAATTGGGACCATTTATGCATGTATAGATGGGATGTGTCAGTAAGTGAGGCAGCGTCATGTAAATATTTGTAGATATCAGAAATGAGATGGGTCTGGTATGGTCCCTGAGCACATAAAAGTTCGAACGGGGTAGGTTTTTCAAGAGTCAGGGAAGCTGCTTTAGAAGCAAAATAATGTTTAATCTGGAAGTAGGAGTATAACAATTGTTTAGGGATCTGATATTTCCTCTGTAGGTCAGCAAAGGGCAAAAGTGTACGAGTGAGGGGGTGTACAATGTTTCGAAGTTGAAAGATTCCAGCTTGTGTCCACCGAAGCATGCAAGTATAAGATAGGCTATCAGGGATGTCAGGGTTGAACAACACGTTCAGTAGCGGTGGACATGGGGATGCAAGAGAGAATTGGCGTGAGCATTTTTTCCATATAGAGAGGGAGAACAACATTGGCCCCAGGCAAATACTTCGAAGTTGACTTATAGACGAATCCAGGTTAGCCCAGATCATAGCGCATGGATGTACTGGTCTAGTGACACTCATTTTGATCTCTGCCCACACACTAGGCGCCATTCTGGAGGACCAAACAATGATCGGTTTGAGATGGGTGGCGTAAAAATATTTAATGAGATCTGGAGCCCCCATCCCACCTCTTGCCCTAGGGGCCAGCACTACAGAGCCCGCAATCCTGTGAGCCCTATAGTGCCAGATGAAATTAAGAAATGCTCTTTGCGTAGCTTTAAGTTGGGACATAGGAATGGGAATCGGGAGAGTGTCAAATAGGTATAAAAGTCTAGGCATAATAGACATCTTCAGGACATTAATGCGACCCAAGAGAGAGATGGGATACATATCCCATTGTCGCAAGAGCCGGTTAATGTCTCGGAAGAGTGGGGGGTAATTAGCCTGATATAAAGTGGAGTATGAAGAGGTTAAATTCACCCCCAAATACGTAAGGGAATCCGAGCACCAATGAAATGAATAATTTTGTGTGAGAGTTGTGAGTTCTGAGGGTGGAATGTGTATAGGTAGGGCTTCGGTTTTACTGGTGTTAATTTTATAACCCGAGATAGAACTAAATTCGTTCAGTAGGGCTATGAGGTTTGGAAGAGAGGTATGGGGTCTAGTCAGAGTCAGCAGAATATCGTCTGCAAACAGGGTTAATTTATACTCCTTCTGGCGAAGTAAGACCCCACGAATATCAGGATGGTTGCGAATAGCCGCGGCTAAGGGTTCAAGACATAGGATGAAGAGTAGGGGGGATAATGGGCATCCTTGTCTGGTACCGTTGCTCAATAAGAAGGATGACGACAGATAAGAGGATAGTTGTACTTGGGATGAGGGACATGAGTATAGGGCGTGCAAGGCTGCAATAAAGGGACCTCCAAACCCATATTTGGAGAGGGTAGCGAACATAAGCGGCCAGCTGAGCCGATCAAAAGCCTTATGTGCATCAAGGCTCAGTATCAGGGCTGGACGGGACGTTTTGTTCAGTAGGTCTATTAGATCGATCGTACGTCTCGTATTATCACCGGCGTGTCTGGTCTTCACAAAGCCTACCTGATCTTTGTGTATGAGTCTGGGAAGGAAATGGGACAATCGATTCGCCAATATTTTCGTGAATATCTTGTAATCAGAGTTAAGTAATGCAATGGGTCTATAATTATCAGGGATGGAGGGGTCTTTACCCGGTTTTGGGATCACAGAAACATGGGCATGTAAAAAGTGTGGGTGTGGAATGGTACCTTTAAATAGTGAAGCATACAAGGAAAGCAAATGAGGGCTTAGGATAGGTAGAAAGGTCTTATAATAGGAGTACGGTAGACCATCAGGGCCAGGAGATTTCTGGGTGGGGAGATGTTTTACTACGTCTTCTAATTCCTCGGGTGTAACTGCCGAGTTCAAGGAGGCTAAGTGGGCGGGTGAAAGTTTAGGTAGTTGTAGGGATTCGAAGAATGAATCAAATTTCTCTTGAGTAAATTCATACCTGGAATCCGTACGTAGGCAGTTGTACAATTGATGATAAAATTCACCAAAGATTTTGGACATAGTGAGAGGGCAATATGTGGGTGTTCCATCCGTTTGCCTAAGAAAGTCAGGGGAGGTTTGAAAGGGGCGGGGCTTTAGCCTATTTACCAGCATTTTGTGAGGTTTATTTGAGTATTCATAAAAATTTTGTTTAGACCATAAAAGAGCTTTGTCAATTTTGTCCATTTTCAATGCCTTAAGTCGATTCCGTAAGGAAACAACAGTCCGGAGCCTAGCCACCGTGGGGGATGACAACAAGAGCCCCTCCGCCGAACGGAGCTCAGACATAATAGATGAATATTGAAATGCAGCATCTTTTTTTAGGCGGGAACCTGTAGCAATGCAATGTCCCCGGAAGACGGCCTTATGCGCCTCCCACAAAGTGGAGGGCTCCGAGACTGAACCAGCGTTAAGTTGAAAGTATTCAGTTAGGCTAGCATATAGGTGATCTTTAGTGTCAGGGATACGGAGAAACGTCTCATTGAGTCTCCAATGACAGGTTTTAGGGGACACCGAAGAGAGGAGAATGTCCAGGTTTACAGACGAGTGGTCAGACCAAGGTATGGGATTGATATCACAGGATATCGTGGACGTCAGGAGAGGAGTAGAGATACTAAATGATCCAGTCTGGAGTAGAGTTTGTGGGAGTGTGAGTAGAACGTGTATTGTTTATGTGTAGGATGTTTAATCCTCCAAATATCTAAAAGATTTTTAGCTCTGATGAGCTTACGGAAGGATTTAGAGAGGCGATCAGGTCTGGGAGGGGAAGAGGATGGAAACAGAATGTGTCTGTCTTTGCCAGGTGACATGGTAACATTAAAATCTCCCCCAATGACCATGAAAGGTTGGGAGAAATTGTCTAGGATCTCAAACATAGAGGATAAAAATTTGATCTGACCTGTATTGGGAGCATACACATTAACAATAGTAAGGGATTGATTGAGAAAGGAGCAGTCCAGAACAATAAATCTGCCATGGGGGTCCAGGTGGGTAGATTTAACTCGTAAAGGGCATGATCTGTTAATCAAAATAGCTACGCCTGCCTTCCCGGATGGGTCAGATGCTATGAAGGACTTAGGAAAGTGTTTACTAGCAAATTTAAAGGATCCCCCAGTGCGGAAATGAGTCTCCTGGATCAGGATTACATCTGCTCTAGAAGCTTTAAACTCTTTCAAAGCCAGCCATCTCTTTCGAATAGAGTTTAAACCTTTAAAATTGCATGTCAAAAATTTTAGAGCCATAACAATTCAGTCTGGAAAAAAAACAATAGACATAGCTTACAATATATGATGGATGAAGAATACCATGGTGCATTGTGTATATAAAGGAAATAAAATATCACAGATACAAATAAAACATTGGCAGCATTGCAATGGGGACGTCTTAAGTCTATCAGAAAAAGTAACCGCAGGTCAAAAAAAAAGACCTGAGAGAAAAAAATAGATGTAAAAACAAAAGGAAAAAAAAACCGAAAAAAAAGTGTCAACGTCTACCAAATAGAAACCTGGAAGGCCGATTGCCTCCAGGGAACCCAGGACCAAGCCTTGGGTCATTAAGAGGAGCACGAGAGCCCCCAAACATGGAGACGGGAAAACCCCCACCCCCTCCCAGAGCAAAGAGTCCTGGAGTATATAACTGAGGGAGTAGATATATAGAACCAATAAACCAGGGTGGCTGTGGAGCAACAAGCCACGCATCCCCCGGGCCAGGGGATGTGAAAAACCTGCTAAGGGGCCAATGGCCACTCAAGAAACAAAAAAAGACACATAGCAAAAACAACAACTAGGGGCCAATTAAATTTGGTATACAGAACCTCAGATTTTTGAAAGGATATTCAGGTTGGGAATCTTGAAGCATGACGCCTCTGGGGCGTAAGATTGGACTTGGATGGTTTCTGGCGTACCGGGGTCCAAATGCGATTTGGAGCCGTCAACGATTTAGGAGTAGCAGGAAGCGGTGCTGGATCTTCATCAGGAAGAGGGGGTATGCCCAAGTTGCGTAGAAAGGTGTCGCTCTCTTGAAGATCACGAAGAGAGTATTGTACGCCATCTCGAGATGCAGAAAGGCGGAAGGGGAACCCCCAGCGATATACGACTTTGTGAGATTGAAGATGTAGCGTCAGCGGGCGTAGGTTCCTCCTCCTAGCTAGAGTAATAGGGGAGAGGTCACTAAAGATTTGGATCTTGGAACCTTTGAACTCGATCCTGGGTTGATTACGGGTTGCAATGGTTAGAGCTTCTTTACTATCATAGTAATGAAATCTGACAATCACATCTCTTGGGTTAGCGCCAGCCGGGGGTTTAGGGGCCAGTGATCTGTGAGCTCTGTCTAAGCGCCAGTCTATGTCAGGGATGTTTGGAGCAAGCACATTGAATAAGCTTAGAAGGTAGGAGCGGAGAAGGGCCCATTTTTTTTGTGGAAAAGTAAAATGTGTTTTTTTTTTCCTATTTTAAGTGTAAATGTCAGATCTGAGGTATTTTTGATGCCATATCTTGCATTAAAGAGGCCCTGTCCTGCTCATTTGTATTACAAGAGATGTTTACATTCCTTGTAATAGGAATAACAGTGGTTAATTTTTTTTTTTTTTTAAAAGGGACAGTGTACAAAATTAAAACCCCGTCCCTTTGAGCTTGCGCACAGAAACAAATGCATATGCAAGTCGCACTCACGTATGTATGTAAACGGTGTTCAAACCACACATGTGAGGTATCACCGTGAACGTTAGAGTGAGAGAAATAATTCTAGCACTAGACCTCCTCTGTAACTCTAAGCAGGTAACATATAAAAAAATGTAAAGCGTCGCCTATGGAGATTTTTTTTAGTACCGTAGTTTGTCGCCATTCCACGAGCATACACAATTTTACATTTTATCAATTTACTTGGCATCACATTATCCTTCACAATATATAAAAAAATTGGGCTAACTTTACTGTTTTCTTGTTTTTTAATTCAACAAAGTGTATTTTTTCTAAATCAATGCGCAATTACAGTGTGACAAAGTATTGCAACGATCTCCATTTTTTTCTCTAGGTTCTCTGCTAATATATATATATATATATATATATATATATATATATATATATATATATATATATATAATGTTTGGGGGTTCTAAATAATTTTCTAGCAAAAAATACAGATTTTTAACTTGTAAACAACAAATGTCAGAAATGAGCTTGGTCCTTAAGCGGTTAAACCTCATCTGCCAATTTTCTCTCCATTCCCCTATTTTATCCAAGTTTGCCTTTGTAGCGGGGTCTCTAAATTTAGGTGGGGTACACCTGGGTGTGTAAAGTATGGGAGTAATTGGACCATTTGTATTCGTGGAGGATTGGGCGGTGTAATAATCTCCTTGGCCTGTGGGTGGCAGGCGCCCGCAGGCTTGAGGTAGATTTGCCGCCACAGTGCTGTCCTTTTTGTCCCTTCTCGGAGATGGTACGGCGAGGGCGGGGAACCTGCCGTGGCGTCATTGGAGGGGATAAAAGGGGGAGACGCCCTGGTCACGGGGTCTTGCTCTTTTGGAGGTCCTTCATCACGCGCCCAGGCACCTTAGGAATTCCGGCTCAGGTGCCCTAAGCCTGACCGGAATGGAGCTGGAGTCCATCCCAGGCACCTTCAGCCTGGGGTGAGGTACTAAACCAGGAGGCCTGGGGCCCAGTGACTTCGACTGGGTCCCGTGAGGGTGGAGAAGTCCGAGGGTCCCTGAAGTGGATGGGGCCCATGTCTGAGGTGAGGAGGCTGGGGAGGTTACCCATTTGGAGAGTCTGGAGCAGCATCAACCCAGTGACGGATGGGCCTCCGGTAACTCCCTTGGAGGGACATCTTCCCCTGACAGGGGTCACAACGCAGCGAAGGTACTCCTATCTACGTTCTCTTGAGTCGCTGGTAGAGACTCTCAAGTTCTAAGTCCTTTCTAGCCAAGGCTATAGTAACCGCTGGTGAGATCACAGTGGTTTAGCTGACAATCAGGACAGTGCCTCGACCTGCTCATTCCCCTGTATCAAACTGTTATTGAGTCCCAACCAGTTGGCTACTGAAGCACTGTTTATTGTGAATTATGCAATAAAACAAGAGTTGGACTGTGATCGGTGTGTGGAACTCTGGTTAATGGGAGCAAAGGGAAGTGTTGGCACAGCAGGACTTAATCCTTGACAGAAGCACACAGGCCCGAGGAAATATCTGGTACTGGCCTTCACCTCACCCACAGCTATGGGGAGGACATGGGCCGTAGCGCATCTCACCCTGTCGTGTGTGATACCCCTAGAAGAAAGAGATGGGGTGAGGCCGCTACACCTTTTTTTAATTATTTTTTTTTTTTTTTATCATCGACAAATACAGGAATTAAACTGTTGAAGTTTAGCTAAAAAAAAATCCCTACAGCTTTGCTTACATGACTTACCTGTAATGAAGTATGTCCTGCTTTGTGCAGGCAGCAAATCTTTATTGCAGGGATGCCATGTCCTCTTCCTGTCTCTGAACTTCTAGAGCTGCAATGGGTAACAGAGGGTCCAACAGAAATATGCCTACTCCTGCCTCTTCCTCCATTGTGAAAAGTTATTTGATTACACTGCTTGTAACATCATCTGTGGATGGGAAAGAGAATCATGTGACTGATCAGACTATCCTCCATTTTTAGCATTTAACCTTTAATACAATAGATTTACAGTTTTTTATTTAAATAAAACTTTTTTTTGTTTTGGATAGAATGAGAAGGGTTAAAAAAAGGGCCTGTGTATGGCCATAATTAGTCCTCTAGTAATTTATTTTGTTGACTGACAAATGCAGATCATGAAGTATGTTTTTCCAAACAGTTTACACAAAATTAAACATCCTAATATGCTTACTTTTATTTTAACTGCTTATCAAGGCACTGAAACATATTGCACTTCCACCCAAATAAATAAATAAATAAATAAACACATAATTAATGCTTTATCATCACTGTGTTTGTGTAGATTTCAGAAGCTAACATATGTCCTCTCTAAAATATTTTTGTTTGTTCTACAGTGTGCTTGTTGTTATGGGATCAAACAATCATTCGATCACATATATGCTCATATAAACTTTCTAATAACGCACAAATATTTGTTTCATTGTTAATGTTTGATTTAAAAAAAATAAAAAACTTTTTTCAAGCGTTTGATTTTCATTCTTATCTTTATAGCTTTATAACTGAGTATGCCTAAAATAAATGTATTGAAGCAAATCTGATCTTCCCTGTTTTACTCTGTTTATTGTGTTGTGTTGTGGTGGGTGGACACAATCGTTTGTGATAATGTTAAGATGCTGGACTGCATATTAACTTCCCTTCTGTTGAATGGAAAGTAGGTGAAATTGTCAGTTGGATTCAGTGATTATAATAGCCTCACAGGTTGCAAGGTCCTAATTTTTAAAAAGGTTGGGAATCTTCATTATTCAATATACTGACAGCTAAAATTACAAAGTAATATTTTTATGTTAACCCTTTTCAGCTATATCGTTCATTTAAAACATACAGGCTTCAGTCCCATGTTGATTTATTTATTTATTTTTTATATTAATTATACATACATATACATTCCCCTACACAATCCTTAAAAAATGCAGGGATCTCATTAAAACTGTAAAAAATATAGATAAATTACTTTATCCACTTGAGCACAAACAGTATTTATAAGGAATCACTGCCTATTAGATCTTTATGTGGAAAACTTAAAAGTCTAGTAAGTCATTTCAAGTCGTCTTTTCTTAGGCACATTTCACAATCATTAAACAACCTAAAGAAATAATTTGTACAAAAAAGCATGCTAACAAAGCAGTGTAATGAATACATGTATTCCACCCAATTACCCATGAGATCTTTCTCTATACTTGAGCAATGATAATAATGCCAAAATGGTAAGCCTTTGCAATGACATTGAAAGGTTCATTTGTGTTCTAATGGGAATATTATGCAATAAAGTGCAACCAATACAATGCATCATGTCCACAAAAGTCATAAAAACGTGCAGGAAAGGAGATAAAAGGATGTGGAGTCACCATATTCATCTAGAGGAATTAGTTAAACATGAACACACTTGAACAGATGGATTCTAGAATTAAAATAAATGTAAGGCATGCATTTATAAATTCAGTTTAGGTCGCATTTGGTTACATCACATATTTTGCTAGCTGGCAATCTTCCAAGGCATCAGAATTCACCACCTTCCTCGCTGAATCTGTAAGTATTTAGCTTTGTAAGTAATGGAGATAATTGTAAGCATTTAATTAGGATAAAATGCTGCTGCAATGTTGCTATCAGTTACAGAGGTGAAACCCTTACCTAACAGTTGAGTACATGTACAATTCCTAATTGGCTCAATTACCATATTATATTTAAAGCTTTGCGTATTATTTAGATTAAGTAGCTTTATTGACTATATTGTCGGATTACATATATAATGTCGCATTATTTAACTGGGGCTGAAAATAAAAAATAAAAATATTAAAAATAATTTTACTAGAAATGTGTACTTAAAGTGGATGTAAACCTTCACATATACCCAGTGAAGTGAACAGCCTCAGAAATGAAACAAATCCTCCTGCATACGTTTTACTTGTATATCTACTGTATTTCCCTTTCTACACTCTTAGAAAAGTGCAGATTGTGTTAAAAATCTTTCTTCATCTTTCAGCAGTACATACTGGTGAGTGGAGAGTGTGTACTTACACTGTGTGAGAGCTGATTGGAGGAAATGGACCCCCCCCCCCTCTCCACATAGACAGAGGAACAAAAGAACATGCAGAGATATAGTCTGAATAGACAAGCTCTGTGCTTATCTCCCTCTAAGCTTCCTCCCCAACACAAATTTTTAACTCATATTATCTCATGTGCCTGAGAACTTGTCGGAAGTGCCTAATACTGATAACAGAGGAACGAAGCACCAGAGAGAAACAACACTTTGAGCTTATCGAGACACACAAGTAATAACTACAGATATCTGTGCTTAGTTCAAATTTCATGAATGGGGTTTACAACCACTTTAAGGTAGTCTTTTCCACTGAACGTCATGTTTAAAAATGAGTAAAGAAATGTATAATTTTGTACCCCACAGAAACCATTGCATTCTACCTTTGAAATAAAAGATAACATTTTATTGGCATCTGTGAAGAACCACAGACTAAGGCAAATCTTTCCTGATACACTTTTATTCATTAGGCACAATTATTTAGTAAAGAACCTGTAGCATAGATGGCAGTGAGAGTGTACTGGACAGAATGTTTGAATGATTCACAATTAGCAGCTACTCATATAGTAAAAAAGCATCTTCCAAAAGACAGCATATTAAGTTAAAAATGACAAAGAGTGGTTCCAGAATAATTAGGCTTTACATCCTGTTTTACGTTCTGTCATGAATGTCCTATTCATTTCACAAATATCAGTTGAAATAAGCAGTTATGGTCAAATAGACCATCACACGCATGCATCCCCTGCAACCATGAAGTGTACATTGGAGGAAGGTAAATAAAATGTATGTTATTGTGAAAATGTATGTCTGAACACTCAAAATATTATACAGGGGTATCTTACAGCAGTGGAATGCTGGGATATTAGAAACACAGGGATGACGGTATATTTTAGGAAGATGAAGGTGCACAGGGGTCCCAGAGAATGCAGGTACCAGTATACAGTTGGAGTACAAGAGGAGACTAGAACAGGGAGGAAAATTGTTGATACTGATGGGCTAACATACCCTCATGTACATTGAAAGTAAGGGTCCTTGGAAGTACTGAGGTGAAGGAACCACCTTGTTTCTCCAGAGCTCCTGAAGGTGGAGATGTGTTGCACTGCAGAATATTGCCAGTTGGCGGTCCTCTAACTCACCTGAGCAGGTAGCAACTGAGAACTGAGGGCTAATAAGCAGATGAGAGTGTCTGAGGCACTGGAAACACATGTCAGTAGGTACAGACAGAGCCCTAAGAAACACACAAAGACACAAGGAACTGGTAGGAGTCCACTGAGACACACAGAAATCACTAAAAGCAAGCAGATGGGCATGCATACACAGAGCAGGAAGCAGACTAGGATTACACAGGGACACAATAAAGCAGACTTCAGACTAGGTGCTGATAAAGAAAGTCAGGCTAAAACTCATAAGAGATCACCAAGGTGCGGGAAGGCAGAAAGTTGGCAGAGGTACATAGATGAAACAGAGGCAGAGGTATGCTGGAATGCTTAGAGGATACCACAGGTAGAAGAATACAGATTACAGCCAGGATCACACAGAGTCACTGGGGACAGGCTGGATGACACTGGGAGCACTGGTGGTATATAAATCAAGCTGGAAAGCTATGAAAGACACTTGTGAAATCATTAGAAGCAATGAGGGTCTGACTACAGAAACACTAGGAATATTTGGGTCTCCCAGAATTTTTTAGAAAGTCAGGGATGCTAGGAATCTAAGGGTCACTGGTAATCTCTTGGAGGGTTAAGGACACAACAGGAAACAGTGGGGGTCACTCAAAACCTAGGAAACTTTAAAAGTAATTTGGAATCATCTCGAAAAGCTAGGGACACTAGGACTGGGAGGGCCTGGCACCAAAACACTAGCTGCTACTCAGGAATGCCTGAGGGAATGAGCCCACCTTAAATAGAAAAGAAGATGGGCATGTAGCTAAATGAATCAATAGAAAGTCAATATCTACTGTATCTTGAACACAAGTCCTGTGGGATAACATATAACAGCAGAACATTGCAAGTTAAAGCTGTTTAACTACATGTACCAGCATCCTTTTTGGTATTTGGGTATAGAAGTGACAGATCAGCAGCAAAGCTTCAGATTGGTGACAGACATAAGAAATAACAAATTGACTTATTCAAAAACTAAAAAAGCAAAGTAAAAGTAGCAGTGACCCTCAGGAACCAATCAACATAAATCTTTTTTTTTACCTTTTACCTGTTGAACTTGTATTGCTGTCTATGATAAATCATGTTTCCTTTAAGTTTTCCTTAGCATACCCTTGCACTGTTTATTGTGCTATCTCCGATTATATGTGTGGTGTTCTAAGTTTTTATTAGCATACCCTTGCACTGTTTATTGTGTTATCTCTGAATATATGTGTGGTGTTCTGGGGTTACCTGCCATGTTATTTTACCCCCCTTTTTTGGAGAGGGGGTGGCAGCGTGGGACTTCCCCTTCCAGGAACCAAGCTACCTTCTATTGCCTTCAGGCCTTCTTGCAATTTTCAGCTAGTGCACTATTGTTTTTTTGCCCCACCCCCCCCCCTCCCTTCACATAGCTTTAACAGCTGGACTTGCCCAGTAGTTTATAGTGTTGATTGTTTATGAAGTCTTATGCTGCTATCTGGGGTGCAAGTATCT
The DNA here is from genome assembly GCA_029206835.1 of Rana muscosa. Lineage (NCBI taxonomy): Eukaryota > Metazoa > Chordata > Amphibia > Anura > Ranidae > Rana > Rana muscosa. The sequence goes on from CM055118.1 coordinate 624,411,310, forward strand.
AATTTTTCCCTGTATCGAATTTAGTTATTCTATTGATGTACCCATCCAGACATCCAAGGTTGCGGGGGTGCACCATAAAATAATGTTGTTTGCTGACGACATTCTGATGTATGTTTTCTCACCTCATACCTCTTTGACAAACCTTTTTGTGCTCCTTTTAATAAAAGTAAATCTAAAGCCATGAATTTATTGCTTCCCCCTGCCAACTGTGGAGAATTCAGACAAACTACAATTTCTCTTGGCCACCTTACCCTGGGCTCCATCTTACCTCCTCTTACGATGCTCTAAATAGGGCAAACTACCCCCCTTTGTTCAGACACCTTTCGGACCTCCTATTGTTGTGGGCCTCCCTGCAAGTTTTCTGGTTTGGCAGAATTCATGCGCTCCGAAATACTTATCTTATACTTAGTTCCTTAACTACTTTCGGATACTGCCGATCCCCATCCCGAGTCATATATTATGAAAAGAACAACACAAGATGCTATGCTTTATCTGGCTGAATCACAGACTGAGACTGTCTACTTCAGTACTGTACTGACGAAGGGTACCTGGAGGCCTGGCTGTACCCCACCTTAAATTCTAGACATGTGCATTCGTTTTCGTCCGAATTTCGGGTATTTTCGTTATCGTTTTTACAACCGATAACAAAAGCACAGAATCCGAAATCCGAAAGATCTGACATAAACAAATGCTTTATTTTCATTTTCATTGCGACAACAGTTCTATATGGATAGAAGATTCGACATGACGCTGACAATAACAATTTGTGTCTATCGAACCTGCGGTTGAATGTGCCTAACCTTAACTCTGTTAGTCCAAGATTATTCTACATAGAGAGAAAGTATTCGACATAGAGAGAAAAGATTCAACATAGAGAGAAAAGATTCGACATTATAGAAACATGAAGATTCGACGAAGCAGCTAAAAACATACGATCGCAGCGAGCGGACATTTATGGTGAAATGCTCCGCCCATAGGCTATAGAAGAATTCTAATGTTGGTTGACTAGTAATAATAATTAATAAATATAATTATTACTAGTCATACAACATTAGAATTCTACTATAGCTTGTAGGCGGAACATTCGACCGGAAATGTACGATTGCAGCATCGTATAGTTTAGCTGCTCCGTCGAATCTTCTTAGAACATTCGACAGACACCATAAGCCTTCAATGACAGATTCTACCTTAATTAGTTCGGATTTTCAGACGAATGCATTTTTTTACGAAAAACAAAATAAATAAAAACGAATTTCGGGAGTAACTAAATTAATTAATTTTTCGGACGAAAATGAAATTCCGAAACAAAATATTTTGGTGTGCACATGTCTATTAAATTCTACTATGTCACTGCGCACATTGCCCCCCTGGTTTCTTTACATGCTACCTCTAAGATGCCAATTTGGGCCCATTTGGCAATCATGGGATGTTCGCCCTTTTCCTGTTTACAACCTCCTCTGGACCCCGCCTTGTTATAGGCCTGCCGTTTCTGATCCATTCTTGACACACTCTGCGCTTATGGGACTCCCACTTGATCTCATTCCACTTGCCTCTTTAAGGCATCTTAAACACCCCTCAATTTCTCCCTGCTTATGATAACCTGGCAGCCTTCTGGTGGTGGGGGTATAAAGTAATTAAATATGTATAGGAATTTTTGGTGCTTGATGGTATCAAGTCTTTTGCATATCTACAGGAACACTGGTAACTTCAAGCTCCCTAGATCTTCAGATACACTCAAATCCGCTATCATGTTCACTCTCTTCTTCAAAAAAAATCTAGATTCCCCCATATGCTTGACACCGTTTGAAAACCTGTGTTGCGAAGACCCTATGCTGAAGGTTCTAGTGTCTGACTTATACTGGGAGGTGGGAGGTCGATCTGGGTAGAACTCTGGACCAGTCCGATTGGAACCAAATATGGCTTGACTCATCTAAATGTTCCCAGAATATTTTTGCCCAGGAGAATGCCTATAAGTTTCTCTCTTGATGGTATATGATCCCGGTGTGGATAGCCAAATTCATTCCCTCAAAATCTCCCATGTGTTTTTGTAGATGTCAGGAACCCTTTTCCATATTTGGTGGTCAGGCCCAAAGGCTCTGTGTTTCTGGACCTGGGTCTACTCTATAATTAGATCAGTTTCCTTAGTGCACAACCCCTGCAAAGCTCTGCTCCATAAGCCAATCCTGTTTCTGACAAAAACCCAAAGGAAGATGGTGGAGTTTGCGTTTCTGGCGGCAGACTCTTGCAAAGGCTTGGTGCCAACTGTTCCTTAAATTCACTGAGGTCAGGCAACTACTTATGACTACCATGATCCATGATTCAGGTGGTGGCTTCCTATTTTTTCTCTTTTCTCACTCAGTATTCTCTCTTGGGCTCCTTTAGCCAAGGCATTTATCGCCATCCACTGCCCATGTTTACTTGTCTGCCTTTTGAAATGCTGACTCTAGGACTTGTTTGTGATTTTGTTCAGTTGACAATACTGTCGTATGTACCATTTTTTCACCCAATGATCGTATGTACCATTTTTTCACCCAATAATCCCATGTATCCACTTCAGATATGTTTTTTTTTTTTATTTCCCTTTTGTCCATGTTGTTCTGTCATGAATATGATAATCTGTACATTTCTGTTACACAATTTGAAAATCAATAAAAAGATTTGTAAAGCAACATAGATCTGGCTACAGTAAAATTTCAATCTAAAAAACTATTTTCAAAGCAAAACATTTTGTGGATGATATTAAAGAAAACCGACAATGAGAGAAATATGGAGGCTGCCTTTGCTGTGCTTCAATTCTAAAAAAGATAGTTAACTGGCTAACATGCAGCCACAATGACTCAACCAGTTGTGTGAAAATTTTGCTTGAGCTACTGATCCCTTTAAACAACAGGCTTTTTTCCAAGCTGTAATGCCTCGTATACACGACCGATTTTCCCTTCGGGAAAACTGAAATGACAGCTTTTGGCCGGGAAAACCGGCTGTGTGTATGCTCCATCGCAGTTTTCCAGACGAGAAAACTGCAGGGGAAAAAAAGAGAACTTGTTCTCTATTTTTCCGGCAGGAAAAAATCCTGCCGAGAAAACGGGTCGCCTGTATGCTTTCCCGAGGGGATAAACAATTTGACGCATGCGCGGAAGCATAGAACGTCACTTTGGCGGCTCGTCGTAGTCTTTGACGTCACCGCTTTCTTGGCATTCAGAAGTTCAGCTGTCTTTTGTGTGACTGTGTGTATGCAAGGCAGGCTTGAGAGGAATCCCGTTGGGAAAAGCGTCATTTTTTTTTTCCTGCCGGGAAAACCGGACGTGTGTAAGAGGCATAAGGTGATAACAGCTTGTCATGTGAAAATCAGCGTAGAGGTCCATCTGCTGGCTACAAATACAAACTATTACTATTACTATGCAAGACTTCTTGTTTACCTGACTAGAATCAAAGAAAAAGAAAAATATTTAAAAAATGTTTATTTTTTAAGGGATAACCATAATAAAGAAAGAAAGAAAACATGTACACAGCCATTATACTGTCCCATTTAATAATAATTTTTGACTCTTTGAACAGAATGAAATACAATAGCATGAACATTAATGAATGGATACAATAACAGTATCTTAAAAAAGGATTATTCACTATACTTTATTACAATATTGAAATCCCAGGCTTCAATTGTTTTCGCTTGCACTTCATTAGAACATGATATAGCTGTTATGACTTGCTAAATTCATTCTAAACCCAGTCCACGTGTACCTGACATCGCCAAACGTCCTACTTTAGCATTCAGTAAGTCAGCCCCAAATATTATAATTTATTTATTTATTACAATGTGTATTATTTTGTTATTGGTCTTAATCATGTGTGTTCATTCATTTAGCTATGCCCCGGTAACATTCAAATCAGTTTTTATAATTCTCATTTTGCTTTGAATCTGAAAGATGTGTTTGTTACCAGGCAACTACTGAGCATGATATGTTTTCATTCATCAAACTGCAATAAAAATGACAATAGGCATTATGCACTGAGTGATATGGGTCAAAATGGGCTGCAGAAAGATACATTCATCACTTTATTATTTCATAAAAATGGAAAACAGCAGAAATATTACACAGACACAATATGCCACCCTAGAAAGGTTACATATGACCGAGAAGCAATAATTCACAGCAAAGCCTATGTTTCACATTCCCTATATGCACATGGTACACTTTTATATATCTTTTTAAAAGGATAGCAAGTTGAGCATGTCATTTAAATGGACATATTTAAGCATTTCAATCCTAGAGCCTTTTCCACACAATACTTTAGGCAAATTTGGTACTTGCCAATTTGGTGCCGGGGGCAAAAAAATCATAATGAGGTCCCAATGTGGAAATAATATAGTGCATTTACAGTACTATATCATAAATAAGCTCAGAGCCATGTTTACAAAGTCAAGATTATTGCCATGATATCTAAATTATGACTTCCTGTCACAATAAATCCACACCAACAGAGTGAGCGTACCTTAGCATATTTTAAATATAACATTAGACCACACAATACTCTTTTAAACATTTTGGATAGAATAGAGAAGGTCTAGTACCTCTGCCTCTGCCACTTCTTTTCCCCAGGGGCAAGACAGGAAGTAAATGGAACATTGTTCATATTCTCATTGCACACATTCCTGGATTAAAGGCTCATCTGTAGTGGCTGCTGCAGCAATCACCAGCTGGACACTGGATATATCACGGATAAATACACATGTTCGCCAGCACACCATGGATCTTGAATTGCAGTCAAAAGCTTTTATTGTAGAAAGATCATATCACAACAGGATAAGGGCAATGTTTCGGAGCCACGCAGGAACCCAGGGTCCTGCGTGGCTCTGAAACGTTGCACTTATACTGTTGTGATGTGATCTTTCTACAATAGCTTTGGACTGCAATTCGAGATCCATGGTGTGCTGGCAAACATGTGTATTTAATTAGGAAATAAGAGGAAATCTCATCCAAATGAGGAAAAATCCCACCTTTGTCAGGTGTCACTGAAAAAAAATATTTCTGTTGTTTATACCCACTTTACTCCAGTTCTGGTGTCAACTGTAACATTTTACATTCCCTGTTACTTACCTTCCCAGATGAGAGTGAGGACACGAACACTAACAAAAACCTGACAGAAGTTCTAGCCTCTTACCTGTTCTATCTAAAGGTAGAAGACATGATTTTCTTGAGTGTCTGAAGGTGATCCAATATTTAAAAAGTGGAGCTCCTCCTTGGTTTTTGCCCATGGTCCCATTTGGGACACAATTAAAGGGGTTGTAAAGGTAAAAGTTTTTTCACCTTAATGCATTATATGCATTAAGGTGAAAAAACATCTGCGGATTAGAGGCCCCTCGAGCCCCCGTTTACTTACCTGACCCCTCGAAAGTCCCACGCCGTGAACGCGCAGGCTTCTCTGCCTTCTTCCCGGCTCATTAATTCATTGATTGAAAGCAGCACAGCCATTGGCTTGCGCTGCTGTCAATCATATCCAATGACGCGGCGCACGGGGGACGAGGCCGAGTGATACAGTAAGCGGCTATGGCCGCCGGCTGTATCACGGGAGCGCGCCCGCAAGAACTCATCACCATGTGAGCTCGTTCGCATGAAGGTGATGAGTTCTTGTGGGGGGGGGGAACCGAGACAGCCGCCAAAGGACACCAGAAGACCAGGTTCAGGGCCACTCTGTGCAAAACGAGCTGCACAGTGGAGGTAAGTATAACATGTTTGTTATTTAAAAAAAATATATATCTTTAGTGATCCTTTAAGCAACTGGCTTAATTGTATCCCAGTTAAGCCAGAAATGCAAAAAAAAAAAAAGTCACTAAGAGCCCATGATATTGAATTATGGTAGCAGTGTCATAGCTAGCACCAGAATTAATTGAAAATTGTGATGGATAATATATTTCAAAATAAAGCAACACAAACATGTGTAGCCTAGATGTACAGTACAGTACATGCTATGGTACATCTACGCTAATTGATAGCTGTCACAGAGGGCGCAGCAAACAGCAATACATCCATCCAAATCCAGCCAAAATTATAATTTTATATCCAAAATGTGAGTAGTCAGAACAAAATTATTAAATTTGTTTTAAAAATATGGGTTTGTAAAATTTTTTAAATAAATATATATATTATATATATATATATATATATATAAATTAAATAAATATAGATCTACAGTCAGGTCCATAAATATTGGGTCATCGACACAATTCTAATCTTTTTGGCTCTATACACCACCACAATGGATTTGAAATGAAACGAACAAGATGGGCTTTAACTGCAGACTTTCAGCTTTAATTTGAGGGTATTTACAGGTCCAAATCAGATGAACGGTGTAGGAATTACAACAGTTTGTATATGTGCCTCCCGCTTTTTAAGGGGCCAAAAGTAACGGGACAGATAAACAATCATAAATCAAACTTTCACTTTTTAATACTTGGTTGCAAATCCTTTGCAGTCAATTACAGCCTGAAGTCTGGAACGCATAGACATCACCAGACGCTGGGTTTCATCCCTGGTGATGCTCTGCCAGGCCTCTACTGCAACTGTCTTCAGTTCCTGCTTGTTCTTGGGGCATTTTCCCTTCAGTTTTGTCTTCAGCAAGTGAAATGCATGCTCAATCGGATTCAGGTCAGGTGACTGACTTGGCCATTGCATAACATTCCACTTCTTTCCCTTAAAAAACTCTTTGGTTGCTTTTGCAGTATGCTTTGGGTCATTGTCCATCTGCACTGTGAAGCGCCGTCCAATGAGTTCTGAAGCATTTGGCTGAATATGAGCAGATAATATTGCCTGAAACACTTCAGAATTCATCCTGCTGCTTTTGTCAGCAGTCACATCATCAATAAATACAAGAGAACCAGTTCCATTGGCAGCCATACATGCCCACGCCATGACACTACCACCACCATGCTTCACTAATAAGGTGGTATGCTTTGGATCATGAGCAGTTCCTTTCCTTCTCCATACTCTTCTCTTCCCATCACTCTGGTACAAGTTGATCTTGGTCTCATCTGTCCATAGGATGTTGTTCCAGAACTGTGAAGGCTTTTTTAGATGTTGTTTGCAAACTCTAATCTGGCCTTCCTGTTTTTGAGGCTCACCAATGGTTTACATCTTGTGGTGAAGCCTCTGTATTCACTCTGGTGAAGTCTTCTCTTGATTGTTGACTTTGGCACACATACACCTACCTCCAGGAGAGTGTTCTTGATCTGGCCAACTGTTGTGAAGGGTGTTTTCATCACCAGGGAAAGAATTATTCGGCATCCACCACAGATGTTTTCCGTGGTCTTCTGGGACTTTTGGTGTTGCTGAGCTCACCGGTGCGTTCTTTCTTTTTAAGGATGTTCCAAACAGTTGATTTGGCCACACCTAATGTTTTTGATATCTCTCTGATGGGTTTGTTTTGTTTTTTAAGCCTAATGATGGCTTGCTTCACTGATAGTGACAGCTCTTTGGATCTCATAATGAGAATTGACAGCAACAGATTCCAAATGCAAATAGCACACTTGAAATTAACTCTGGACCTTTTATCTGCTCCTTTTAAATAGGATAATGAGGGAATAACACACACCTGGCCATGAAACAGCTGAGCAGCCAATTGTCCCATTACGTTTGGTCCCTTAAAAAGTGGGAAGCACATATACAAACTGTTGTATTTCCTACACCGTTCACCTGATTTGGATGTAAATACCCTCAAATTAAAACTGAAAGTCTGCAGTTAAAGCACATCTTGTTTCATTTCAAATCCATTGTGGTGGTGTATAGAGCCAAAAAGATTAGAATTGTGTTGATGTCCCAATATTTATGGACCTGACTGTATATATCTATATATATGATATATGGGTATATACATATATATAAATGCCTTATTTTTCTTATTCCATAAGTGATCACGTGACCTCTGTTCTCAGTTGCATAAAGGGTTTGGAGAGGTATGGGAGGAAACTGCCGGGGAAGGGGTGTCATCTGAAGGCAGAGAAACAGCAGCACACTGATCTTCCCAGTGATTAGCTGTGCAGGGGGGCTTGTCAGCATATGTCTTGGCCATTGGAAGATTGGATTCTCCCTGCATAAACAGAAAACTGACCACACTAGGATAAATGTGCTACCATACCTGGCATGGTCAGGCTGAAATAGGAATGTGGGGGGACTGGCAGGATCATCAAGTATGTCACGCAGGGCAGCAATGCATAGAGAACAGGATACACAAGTATACGGTACAACAGACACATATCAGAAATATGAAATATTGGGGTAACATACTCTTAAAAGTGTATGTTCAATTAAAACCGTTTTCATAGAACTCCTGTCAAGTTTTTTTATGCTCTTCTGGGTTCTGCTAGAGAGATTTTCTCTCACTTCATGTCCTGCTGACACTGTTTTTCCAAACCAAAATTGAGGAGAGCTTTCCAACAAGAACACAGATGGACATAAAAATGCTTTTCTTTTGTAGGGCTAGAACCCCTGTTGGATTTTCATTTCTGTCTGTGTCCTTGTTGCAAATGTTCCCTCTCTTCTAGTCTGGTTAACCTCTTACCGCCAGTGCCTCCTGGCCCTTTAAGAGGTTTCTGATGCTGTGAGGCAGGGCAGAGTTTGCGATCATGTGGCCACCGTGATTGGCTGTCACATCGGACACATGATCCGAAAGCTCCCGATCACAAGTAGAGATCAGGAGCTTACCATTGACCGCTGGTAACTGTGCCTGGAGCTCACAGGGCGTGCACTCTAGGCACAGTCCTGTTTACATTCTGGTATCCATACTGTAAGGCCCACCCACAGAGAGGCCACATATATGCGTACCACTGGTGTGAAGGGGTTAAACTGTTATCAGCAGGACAAGAAGGGAGGATATATTTCTCTAATGGAGCCACGGATAACAGTAAACTGTCCTACTTTTTTCAGTGCAGGCAGAACACATCAGCACAATGCACTGGTGTGAACTGCTTCTATTGAAATAAATAGCTTTTTCAATGTATATGCGCTGGCATGCATTGATCAACACATGCCAGCACACCTGGTGACAATGGGCCCTAGCAGTTGAGGACAATTATTATTGTGCTATTGTTATGTTTTTAATGATCTTTACACACTGACCAAAAAGTGATTATTTTGGCACAAGAGAATTCGGAGCAGTTTAGAAAACTCTCACTTTAGCATATTTAAAATATAACATTAGACCACACTACTTTTTTAAACATTTTGTATAGAATATAGAAGGTCTAGTACTTCTGACTCTGCCACTTCTTTTACCCAGGGGCAAGACAGGAAGTAAGTGGAAATCTCATCAAATCGAGGAAAAATCACACCTTTGTCAGGTGTCACTGAAAAAAAATGTTTCTGTTGTTTACACCCACTTTACTCCAGTTCTGGTGGCAACTGTAAAATTTTACATTCCCTGTCACTTACCCTCCCAGATGAGAGTGAGGGCACGAAAACTAACAAAAACATGACAGAGGTTCTAAACTCTTGCCTGTTCTATCTAAAGGTAGAATACATCATTTGCCTTTGGTGTATAAAGGTGCTCCAAAATTAAAAAATTGGAGCACCTCCTTGGCTTTTGCCCGTGGTCCCATTTGGGGCACAATTAAGCAATTGGCTTAATTGTACCCCAGTAAAGCTAAAAAGGCACAAAAAAAGCCAAATAAAGAGCCCACAATCAGAGCAGTTGAGAAATCAGAGCAGTTTAGAAAAATTGTACTTATCAAAGTTGAAATATTGTTCTAAATTGTAGACTTGTGCACAACGGAAAAATTTGTTTAGTTTTGGTTCATTTCTTGTGCACAACGGAAACATTTGTTTAGTTTCGGTTCGTTTCTTTTCGGTCCTGTTGATTCGTAATCGTTCGTAATTTTGCTAGACGGGATTTTTTGTAGTCGGACTAATTCGTATTTTCGCAAGCGACATTTTTCGTTGAATCGGAATGATTCGTATTAATGTAAGCCTTATTTTTAGTTGATTTATAATTCGGACTTTCGGTAGAGTACATTGTTTTTCATTGATTCTGGACACAACTCCTACTTTCGTAACTTTTTTTGGGTTCGTTGATTCGTAATTTTCCGTGTCTCTCTCACAACGACGCTGCCTATTATGCCTAATGTGCTTCGAATGGATTTGTACTTTTCTAAATACATAGCGGTTATTTGTAACGATTCGATATCTCGTATTTTACTTTCGTTTTGACATGCGGCTATAGCCTCCGCCCCCTGTACACCATTTTGAGAGGGAGTTCAGCACGGTGAGGGAGAAGCAGAGAGCAGAGCAGAGTGTTATTCTGGATTCGTACAATCGTAACTTTTTTCATAACGAATTATGCCGAAGACATTCGGGCATTCGCTATTTAAGATATAATTTATTTTGGATTCGGTTTTATTCGTGTAGCGGCCTCACTCTCTCTCTAGGGGTACTCTGGAGGAGAGAGTGCAGGACACTACGCCAAGCTCTCACTCTCCGTGTATGTGAGGTTTGAGCAAAGTCTTTTCTGAATTACCTTCGGGTCTGCATCCTGCATATGGAGCCTCCGCTTCTTCTGTGGAGGTGTATCTGCCAGTAATAGAGCCCCACACCATTAAAAGTTCAACACTCCTTTACTTCTTCAATGCCAGAATGAACATAATCAGTTGAACTTCCATAACAGACAGACAGGGGTGTGGATACGAGTAGGCCCAGGCCCAATGAACTCTCCTATCCCTTTCTCGTGCGGATAGGCCTGACACACGGTCTCTGCCACCAACCGTGAAATTGGTAGCTGCCACCTACCGGGTGAACTGTTTGGAGCCCCTGCCACGGGCCTAAGTAACGGTCTCTGTCACGACCCTAGAGTAACGGTCTCTGCCACCGACCTTAGAACATAGACCATGTGATTATGTCCCCTGTTTGGCGAGGACATCCATCCCGACGGTCTCCGGAGGCCCTATCCCGGCACTGGCAATCTGCTGCACCAGATCTATGGGAAGGTCACCTGCGCGGTCCCTTATGCCTGGATTCAGACACCCGATTCTGTGGGTGCCTTAGGATGGTTCCTCCGGGGCGGATCCCAGTGGAAGAAGCTGGGCCCCAGGCCTGAACGATGCACCTCACCCCAGACTGAGGGTGTCTGGGGTGACTCCCGAACTCCACGTGTCCAGGCCTAGGCCGCCTGGACACCGACCGCTGGACAGCAGCCCTCAGGCTAAAGGTGCCTGGGACTCGGACCTCGTGGCGAGGATGTCCGCCCCTTTATAGCCTCTCCCAGCTAGCACAGCGGGTTCCCCGCCCTGCCGTACAACCGCTGCGGGAGACCAAAAAGGGTACGGCACTCCAGCGATGGTTCAACCCCGGCCCAAAGTGACAGCGCCACCTGCTGGGCCGCAGGGAACTGGACACCACTGATGTCTCCACCCGAATCAACATACTAAAAAGTACCTACCCGCTACATTCGTAATTACTTTGTTCGGAAATTCGAATGCTTCCGAATGTCCGAAAGTTGCTAAATTCGGACGAATTTCGATTCGTTACGAAACTAATTGCACAAGCCTACTAAATTGTACTGTGCAGAATATATACATATATAAGGTATATAAATCAAGAGATCATAGACCATAGACCATAGAGCAAAGCACACCCTTTTAAACAGGGTTCTCCATTAGGGGCTCTTGGTTGATTTCCTAAAGTTAATATGTGGGTTTTCCTCACAGGTGAGCTTACAATGATATTTGATATTACATGTGACATACAGTATCTCACAAAAGTGAGTACACTCCTCACATTTTTGAAAATATTTTATTATATCTTTTCATGTGACAACACTATAGAAATGACACTTTGCTACAATGTAAAGTAGTGAATGTACAGCTTGTATAACAGTATGCATTTTCTGGCCCCTCAAAATAACACAACACACAGCCCTTAATGTCTAAACCGCTGGCAACAAAAGTGAGTACAACCCTTAGTGAAAAAGTCCAAATTGGGCCCAATTAGCAAGTTTCCCTCCCCGGTGTCATGTGACTCGTTAGTGTTACAAGGTCTCAGGTGTGAATGGGGAGCAGGTGTTTAATTTGGTGTTATCGCTCTCATTCTTTCATACTGGTCACTGGAAGTTCAACATGGCATCTCATGGCAAATAACTCTCTCAGGATCTGAAAAAAAGAAATGTTGCTCTATATAAGGATGGCCTAGGCTCTAAGAAAGTTGCCAAGACCCTGAAACTGAGCTGCAGCATGGTGGCCAAGACCATACAGTGGTTTAACAGGACAGGTTTCACTCAGAACAGGCCTCACCATGGTCGACCAAAGAAGTTGAGTGCACATGCTTAGCGTCATATCCAGAGGTTGTCTTTTGGAAATAGACATTTGAGTTTTGCCAGCATTGCTGCAGAGGTTGAAGGGGTGGGCGGTCAGCCTGTCAGTGCTCAGACCATACGCAGCACGCTGCATGAAATTTGTCTGTATGGCTGTCGTCCCAGAAGGAAGCCTCTTCTAAAGATGATGCGCAAGAAAGCCCGCAAACAGTTTATTTAAGACAAGCAGACTAAGGACATGGATATCTGGAACCATGTCCTATGGTCTGATGAGACTGAGATAAACCTATTTGGTTCAGATGGTGTTAAGCTTGTGTAGCTGCAACCAGGTGATGAGTATATGGTGGTGGGAGTGTCGTGGTCTGGCGCTGCATGAGTGCTGCCGGCACTGGGGAGCTACAGTTCATTGAGGGAACCATGAATGCCAACATGTACTGTGACATACTGAAGCAGAGCATGATCCCCTCCCTTCAGAGACTGGGCTACAGGGCAGTATTCCAACATGATAACAAACCCAAAGACGACCACTGCCTTGCTAAAGAAGCTGAGGGTAAAAGTGATGAGCTGGTCAAGCATGTCTCCAGACCTAAACCCTATTGAGCATATGTGTGGCATTCTCAAATGGAAGGTGGAGGAGCGCAATGACTCTTACATCCACCAGCTCCGTGCTGTCATCTTAGAGGAGTGGAAGACGACTCCAGTGGCAACCTGTGAAGCTCTAATGAACTCCATGCCCAAGAGGATTAAAGCAGTGCTGCAAAATAATAAAATATTTACAAAAATGTGAGTGGTGTACTCACGTTTGTGAGATACTGTACATTTTTTCATTGCCCCAGGGTCCCTCTTGTCTCACAGTCTTGATAATTGAATCTTTAAACCTAAATTCCAGGAATACAGCAACTTTCTACAACTTGTACAATGTGCCAGCTTACTATGGGCTAAGTATATTGAGGAGCTTGCTACCTCATGGACTAATCTTTTTTATTTACAACTTATTTTACAGAGTGCCATTAGTACAGCTATCTGTCAGGGAATTAGTTGACCAGACTGTGTGGACTGCACAGAGAGAACCAAAAATGCATGTACAGTGAATTATAATGATATTTATTAAGATAGGTGATATATAAGTAAATACAAACAGTGCAAAACCAACCAAACAACCCACAAACAACAAATAGTATATACAGCAAAGGGCAGTACCAGAATCTTGAACGTAAGCCAGGCCAGGGTCATACACAGCAGATCAGGAGATGGACAAAGGGGTGTTCCAGAGGCATAAACGTAGCCAGGCCAAGGTCATACACGGGGGGTCAGCAGATGAGGACAGAGAACAAACAAGACAGGGAGAGGGCGGATGGATAGGCTGCAGGGCAGGGATCCAAGGAAATCAGGTATGCAAGGTAATCAGGGGGGACAGGTTCAGGATAGGCTCAGGATGGGGATCAGATCAGGTCAGGTGAGGTACAGGCTCAAGGTCAGAATACAGGCAGCGAGGTCAGGGCTCAAGGAGAGAGACACCAAGGCAAAGTATGTGAGGGCCTGCCGGGTATTTATGAGACTGCAGTAATTGTCCTATGTAACACTGCCGGAATACACCCGCTGGTGGACGCCGGTACTACGGCCCATGGATCAGACAGTGCCACCAGCAGGTGAGATCCCTTATCATAGATATTAGCTGCAAGAAGGTACCTGCTGGTGGACACTAGTACTGCAATCCATAGAACCAACAGCGCCACCAATGAGTGAACCCCTTCCTGACACTATCGCTATATTCCCAGTTCTCTGACAGAAGTGATGCTGCTTTCTCACATAGTAGAAGCACTGCCAGCCCCCCCCCCTCTATCCATTTACAGAAGGCTGTGTATTTTGTGAATGGGTTCACATAATACAGAACACGCTATGATTGAACAGGAGAAGGGGAGGGGTGGGCAATGCAGTTACATATGACTCTGCAGGAGCTGAGGCCAGAAGGTCTAGCTGTGGAGCTCTGGGAGTATAGTGATAGCTATGCATCAAGCTCTCAGTAAAAATGTAAATTGTAATAGAGGTAAGGCCACCGGGTGACATGCACCTCCATGGACTAAACCCATAGTAATATGGCACATTTAGAAAGTGGCTAAATTCCTGGAGTTTAGCTTTCACCTTATATTTGTTGCAGGGTAAACATTGTTATGAGGATCTGAGTATTCAAGTTCCCCCCCCCCCCCTAAATGGCATTCCTAGTGTAGCTACATGATCTATATTCTGATCACTCTGATCACTTACAGTGCCTTGAAAAAGTATTCAGACCCCTTGAAATATTACACATTTTGTCATGCTACAACCAAAAACATGTATTTTATTGGGATTTTATGTGATAGACCAGCACAAAGTGGCACATAAATGTGAAGTGGAAGTAAAATGATAAGTGTTTTTAAAAATTGTTTCCAAATAAATATGTGAAAAGTGCATTTGTATTCAGCCCCCTCAATACTTTGTTGAACAACTTTTCACTGCAATTACAGCTGCAAGTCTTTTTGGGAATGTCTCTACCAGCTTTGCACATCTAGAGAGTGACATTTTTGCCCATTCTTCTTTGCAAAATAGCTCAAGTTCTGTCGGATTGGATGAAGAGCATCTGTGAAGGGCAATTTTCAAGCCTTGCCACAGATTCTTAATTGGATTTAGGTCTGGACTTTGACTTGGCCATTCTAACACATGAATATGCTTTGATATAAACCGTTCCAATGTAGCTCTGGCTGTATTTTTAGGGTCGTTGTCCTGCTGGAAGGTGAACCTCTGCCACAGTCTCAAGCCTTTTGCAGACTCTAACAGGTTTTCTTATAAGCTCCATCCATCTGCCCATCAACTCTGACCAGCTTCCATGTCCCTGCTGAAGAAAAGAATCCCCACAACATGATGGTGCCCTCACCATGTTTCACTGTGGGGATGGTGTGCTCAGGGTGATGTGCAGTGTTAGTTTTCCGTCACAAATAGCATTTTGCTTTTAGGCCAAAAAGTTCAATTTTGGTCTCATCTGACTAGAGCTTCTTCTTCCACATGTTTGCTGTGTACCCCACATGGCTTCACGCAAACTGCAAACAGTACTTCCTTTGGCTTTCTTTCAACAATGGCTTTCTTCTTGTCACTCTTCCATAAAGGCCAGATTTGTGGAGTGCATGACTAATATTTGTCCTGTGAACAGATTCTCCCACCTGAGCTGTGGATCTCTGCAGCTCCTCCAGATTTACCATGGGGCTCTTGGCTGCTTCTATGATTAATGCTCTCCTTGCCCGGCCTGTCAGTTTAGGTGGATGCCCATGTTTTGGTAGATTTGCAGTTGTGCCATACTCTTTCCATTTTCAGATGATGGATTGAACAGTGCTCCGTGAGATTTTCAAAGCTTGGGATATTTTTTTTATAACCTATTTCTACTTTAAACTTCTCCACAACTTTATCACTGACCTGTCTGGTGTGTTCCTTGACCTTCGTGATGCTGTTTGTTTACAAAGATTCTCTAACAAACCTCTGAGGGCTTCACAGAACAGCTCTATTTACTAATTAGGTGACTTCAAATGCACGCCACACTTTTCAGATATTTGTTTGTAAAAAAAAAATTAAAACCATTTATAATTTTCCTTCCACTTCACAATTATATGCCACTTTGCATTGGTCTATCATATAAAATCCAAATGAAATAAAATAAAATGTGGAAAATGTCAAGGGGTATGAATACTTTTTCAAGGCACTGTAATTATATATATTTTTTCTATGTTTACTTTCTATTGTTTTTTTTGTTTTTTTTTTATATTATGCACACATAAGAACAGCCACAGACAAATTATATATTAAAGCAGACCTTCAAGTGAAAGTACTGCTCATCCTCCACCCTACTCCCCTCTAACACATTTAAATTGGTTGTAAAGGCTAATGTTTTTATACCTTCATGCATTCTCTGTGTGCTGCTCCCCCCTTAGCCCCCCTTTTACTCACCTGAGCCCCCTCTCGATCCAGTGATGTGCATTGGAGACTCGGCTGTCCCGGGACTCCCTCTTCTCATTGGCTCCCACTATCAAACACAGCCAGTGAGTCAAGTGGGGCTAAGTCGCGGCTGTATGTGTCTTATGAACATATAGAGCCAGGCTTGGGAGCGAACACACACGAGTACCCCTATAGCAAGCGGCTATTGGGGCACTGGTCAAGGGGGAGGAGCGAGAAGTTTCGGCTGGGGACCCGAGAAGAAGAGGATTGTGGCAGCTCTGTGCAAGACCACTGCGCAGAGCAGGTACAGTAAGTATAACGTATTTTTTTTTATCCAAACCTTTGATGTTACTTTAATATTATTTTTTTCTACAGGGAGTGGGTACCTTTTTAACAGATACCCCCTTAACTTCCCCAATTCATGCCTAGGCAAAAATGTTGTCTCTCATCCTCTTAACCCACACCCTTTTTGGACACATCACACATCCCAGGAGCCTGCAGGACTCATGGTGCCATGTGATCGCCTGCGTGCACAGAGGGGAGAAGGCTTTGATTTCTCAGGAAGTCACAGCCATCTCCTAAATCCAAGATGGCAGCACCAGAGACCCACAGCAGTGAGAAGAATTGGCTATAGAAAGATAGTGCAGCTACAGCTACAGTATTTATGCTGCTTACTATTTAAAAAAAAAATAGGTTCCTCTTTAACATTTCAAAGTAAGTGATTGTTAGAGATGGGCGAACTGTTTGAGCCAAGCATCAGTTCGGCCTCGAACAGTGCCCATTTGGGTGTACTCCATACACCTGGATTTCCAGGGAGATCGGCGGGATGTTCGGGCTGGGACGCCTGCCACCGCATCCTTAACAATGTATGAGTCATCAGCTGTCAGTGGGCTTCCCTGCTGACAGCTGAATGAAAAAAAAATAGCAGGCAAAAGAAAATTTTGAAAGACCTGTCAGGCTGCCGCAACGTTATTCCCGGGGTGTCTCCGGTGGAGACAGGATGCTGTTCCTCGCTGCGCTGGACATCTCATCGCTGGAGCCTGGACCTGAAGAGGAGATCATCCATCGCAGGATACCGACAGCGTTGGAGTGGAGACCGAGAGTGGATTACCACCGCTGGAGTCTTTTTTTTATTTATTTTTTTATTTTTAATAAAGGACTTATCCCAACGGTGTCTGTGGGTTTTTAAAAAAAAAATTACACTTTCTTTGTGAAATGGTAGGGGTACAATGTACCCCTTACCAATTCACATAGGGGGGCAGGATCTGGGGGTCCCCTTTGTTAAAGGGGTCTTCCAGATTCTGATAAGCCCGCCCGCAGACCCCCACAACCACCGGGCAAGGGTTGTGGGGATGAGGCCCTTGTCCCCATCAACATGGGGACATGGTGCTTTGGGGTCCAGACCCCAAAGCATCCTCCCCATGTTGAGGGCATGTGGCCTGGTACGGTTCAGGAGGAGGGGGTGCTCTCTCGTCCCCCCCTCTTTTTCTGCAGCCTGCCAGGTTGCGTGTTAGGATAAGGGTCTGGTATGGATTTTTGGGGGGAACCGCACGCCATTTTTTTTTAATTTGGCGCGGAGTTCCCCTTAAAATCCATACCAGACCTGAAGGGACTGGTAATTGAATTTGGGGGGACCCCCACTCATTTTTTTTATTTTTTATCAATGACTTTCAATGACTTTTCTCTGTATTGCCGGGACCAGCAATTAATTACAGCCGCGAGTAGTTTTAAATGACTTTTTTTCCTTCAGAAATTACATTTGGTGCAGGGACTGTTCTAAGCATGGGAAACAAGCGCTGCTTTACAGGCATACTATATACACCCCCCCAGGTACGAAATTTAAAGGAAAATTTCACTTTTATTGTTTCACTTTAAGCATTATTAAAATCACTGCTCCCGAAAAAACGGCCGTTTTTAAAACTTTTTTTTTGCATTGATACATGTCCCCTGGGGCAGGACCCGGGTCCCCAAACACTTTTTATGACAATAACTTGCAAATAAGCCTTTAAAATTAGCACTTTTGATTTTTCATGTTCGTGTCCCATAGACTTTGACCATAGAGGTTCGGATGTTCGAACAAATTTATTGCCTGTTCTGGTGCAAACCGAACTGGGGGATGTTCGGCTCATCCCTATCCAGCACCACAAACCCGCGGCCCGACGCCATCTTGAGGCCTACGAAGCCCGCCACATCCTCCCCTCTCAGGTACAGTGCTCTGCAGGAAACTCGGCCGCCCCCCTACTCCTTCCCTTGAGTCAACACCCTTATAGGAGACTGACTATTTGTACAGCAGCTGGGGACTGTTTCCTGACTTTAGAGAGGGAGCCGCGGCCCAGACGGAGCGGCGCTCCTCCGCGCGGCGGCCGTTTTAGGAAAGGCCGCGGCTTCGGCCTAGTCCCGGAGGACGGCGGCCATCTTGCTGCACCCATAAACCCTGTTTACACCAACCCCCCCTGACGCCTAGCTCCCTCCTCACAAGGCACAAAGAGTGACGCAGACTTCTACCCTATATCCCCAGCTCCTACAGAAATATCTCTGTTAACATATGTGGCAACCATCTTGTTGCTCCTGAACTCCAAGCCTCCCTAGTGCCCAGCTCACCCTCTATGCTAACTTCAAACCCACCCGGTCGGGTGCATACGTGGCCTCTGAATATGGCAGACATGTAAGCCCAGAGCCCTGTCCCCCGCCGCCTTCCTGAAACTCCCGCTGACCGACCCGAAGCTCTGCTAGCCACGGGAGTTACCACCTCAGACTCCTGAAGCGGGTGCACATCCCATGGGCAAAGAAAGACCTACGCCGCATCCCTCCAGCCTCGGGCCTCCTCCTCCACCATGGACCGCTACATACACAGGCCCTCATCCACGGCCTCGAATAGCCAGAATGACGTGCCAGACCCTCCGGAACGCTCTGAGCCTATGACAGGTACTCTCTTTGATGTTATCCCCACACCTGTACAGGGGTCACCCCCCTCATTAACGGCAGATATACTTGATGCCAAACTACAATCCTTACTCCAAGCAATTACACGTAACATTGCCCAGGAGGTGGGTAAACTTGCCAAAGAACTAAGGGGAGACACCCTGGAATCTAAGTTCGACGAACTAGTACAGTATGTGAGGAGGACAATGCCACCATGAAACACTCAATCACTCAGCTCCAAGCACAACGGGAGGACCTCGAAAATAGGGAACGCAGACAGAACCTGCGAATCAGAGGTATTCCTGAAGCAGTGGAAGACAGAGACCTCCTCTCTTATCTTCTAAGTCTGTTTAATGTGGTGACTCCTAACATCCCTGACATTGACTGGCATCTGGACAGAGCCCACAGATCCCTTGCTCCTAAACCCCCAGCTGGAGCCAACCTGAGGGATGTGATCGTTAGATTCCACTACTACGACAGTAAAGAGGCACTCACCATCGCCACACGCAATCAATCTAGGCTAGATTTTAAAGGATCCAAGATCCAAATCTTTAGTGATCTCTCACCTATCACCCTAGCCAGACGAATAAATCTACGCCCACTGACACTTCATCTCCATGCCCACAAGGTCATGTATCGTTGGGAGTTCCCATTTTGCCTCTCTGCATCCCGTGAAGGCATACAGTACTCTCTACGTGATCTCCATGAAAGTGATAACTTTCTACGCAACTTAGGCCTACCGCCTCTCCCTGATGAAGATCCTGTGCCGCTTCCTGCTACTCCTAAACCACCGATATCTCAAGGCCGCATCTGGACCCCGGTGCGGCAGAAGCCATTTAAATCCAACTTCACACCCAGAGGCGCCCTTCTTCTAGATTCCCGACCTGAAGATCCACACACATGGCTACGGCCTTGGTTACCAATTTTATATGGCTCTTTGATGTTCCTGTCTGACCCACCTCTTTCCAAGTGGGCCTGTTTGCCCACTGGTCCGTGGGTAGCGTTTCCTGTTGTTTTTTTTTTTTTTGGCACCCTGGACCAGGTATTTGTTTGTTCCCACTGTTTCTAGTTTGTGGTCCAGGCCTTGATGCTTTGGAAGGTGATGGGGGACCGACCCCTCCATTTTTGGCAGTCCTTATGCTCCCCTTCCCAGTCCCAGGCTCAGACCTGGGTTTCCTGGAGACGCTCAGTGTTCCAGGCCTCTTTTTGATTAAGGCCAAAATTTTCATTTTTCTGTTAATTTTTTCTGTTTTTTTTTTCTATTTTTTTTTTATTTTTTATCCCTCAGGTCCTTTTTTCCCTGACCTGAGGTTGCTACACTTTATAGACCGGTTATTTTCCTGTTACATTGCTACTGCTATACTAAATGTTGTTATGTTTTTTTTTACCTATTACATGACCCTTGCACCATGGAATCTCCTATTTAATGTATGTTTTGTAGCTTATCTTATGCTTATCCATCAGGTAGAACTGTTATGGCGTTAAAGTTTTTCACTTGTAATGTAAAAGGTTTAAACTCTATTCAAAAGAGATGGCTGGCTTTGAAAGAGTTCAAAGCATCCAAAGCTGATGTCATTTTGGTCCAGGAGACTCAATTCCGCCCGGGGGGGATCCCTTAAATTTGCTAGCAAACATTTCCCGACATCTTTCATGGCTTCTGATCCATCTAGGAAAGCAGGTGTAGCGATTTTAATTAGTCGCTCCTGCCCTTTAAGAGTCAAACCCTCCCACTTGGATCCCCAGGGCAGATTTATTATTCTAGATTGCTCATTCCTCACCCAATGCCTTACTAAAGTTAATGTTTATGCCCCTAATTCTGGTCAGATCCATTTCCCCACTAACATGTTTAATACCCTGGACACATTTTCACAACCCTTTCTGGTCATAGGTGGAGATTTCAATATGACCATGTCACCCAGCAAAGATAGACACATATTGTTCCCATCCACAACTGCATCTACGTCTGACCGCCTCACCAAATCCCTCTGCAAACTTATTAGAGCTAGAAACCTCCTGGACATTTGGAGGATTAAACACCCCACACACAAACAATACACATTCTGTTCACATCCACACAAACTTTACTCTAGACTAGACCACTTTTTTATTTCCTCACCCCTTTTGACGTCCACGGTCTCCTCTGAAATGAACCCCATATTTTGGTCAGATCACTCCTCTGTACAACTAGATATTCCTCTCTCTTCCGCCTCTCCCAGAAATTGTCATTGGCGCCTTAATGAGACCTTTCTCCGTATCCCTGAAACTAGAAATCTAACAGCCTAGTGGAATATTTCCAACTTAATGTGAATACGGTCTCGGGACCCTCCACCCTATGGGAAGCCCATAAAGCCGTCTTTCGGGGACACTGCATAGCTATCGGTTCTCGCTTGAAAAAAGATGCTGCATTTCAACACTCCTCTATCTTGTCCAAACTCTGTAAAGCTGAGAAACTCTTGCTGTCTTCCCCCAAGGTGGCTGGGTTCCGGGCCGTTATTTTCCTATGAAATCAACTCAGATCATTAGATATGAAAAAGATTGACAAATCCCTTCTGTGGTCCAAACAGAAATTCTAGGAATATTCCAATAAACCCCACAGAATGTTAGTGAATAAGTTTAAACCCCGTCCATTGCTTTCATCACTGGATTTTCTCAGACAAACAGACGGCACCCCAACTTACTGCCCTCTCACCATGTCCAAGGTTTTTGGAAAATTCTATCGCAAATTATATACCTGCTTACAAACTGGCCCTAACTATAATTTTACGCAGGAGAAATTTGACTCTTTCTTTGGCTCACTACACTTGCCCACACTCTCCCCTGAACACCTTTTATCCCTGAACTCTGCAATCACCCCTGAGGAACTAGCTGCGGTGGTCAAAAACCTCCTTACTCAAAAATCCCCTGGCCCAGATGGCCTGCCTTACTCATATTATAAAGCCTTTTTGCCAATTCTAAGCCCACATTTGCTTTCTCTTTTTGCCTCCGTGCTGCAAGGTACTACACCTCACTTCCAATTCCTTCATGCACATATCTCTGTAATCCCGAAACCTGGTAAAGACTTCCTGACAATTATAGGCCCATAACTTTACTTAATTCTGATTACAAGATATTTACAAAAAATTTAGCGAACCGACTCTCCCATTTAATACCCAGACTTGTACATAAAGATCAAGTAGGTTTTGTAACAGCCAGACATGCTGGCGATAACACGAGACACACCATAGACCTCATAGACTTATTGAACAGAACAACTCGCCCAGCTCTGATATTGAGCCTCGACGCACAGAAAGCCTTTGATAGGCTCAGTTGGCCCTTTATGTTCGCCACACTCTCTAGCTATGGTTTCAATGGCCCCTTTATGGCAGTACTGCATGCTTTATATTCCCAACCCTCTTCCCAAGTCCAACTATCTTCATATTTATCCCCGTCCTTTTCCTTGAGTAATGGCACCAGACAAGGATGTCCGTTATCCCCTCTACTTTTTATACTCTGTCTGGAACCCCTAGCGGCAGCCATCCGCATCCACCCTGATATTTATGAAGTCTCCCTGCGTCATAATTAATATAAACTATTAATGTTCGCAGACAATATTTTGCTGACTCTGACCAGACCTCACACGTCTCTCCCAAATTTGCATGCGTTGCTCAAAGAATTTAGCTTTCTCTCGGGGTATAAAATTAACACAAGCAAAACGGAGGCCCTACCAATACTTATCCCACCTTCAGATCTCATCACCCTACAGCAAAACTATTCCTACCACTGGTGCTCAAACTCTCTTAAGTACTTAGGGATATATCTCACCTCTTCATACTCAACACTTTACCAGGCCAATTTCCCCCCACTCTTCCGTGACATTGACCGACGCCTGCGACAGTGGGACACTTATCCCATCTCTCTTTTGGGTCGCATCAATGTTCTAAAGATGTCTATTCTGCTGAGACTCCTTTATCTATTTGAGACCTTGCCGGTTCCTGTCCCTATGTCATAGCTCAAAGCCACTCAGCGATCATTCCTTAACTTTATCTGGCACTATAAGGCCCATCGAATAGCCAGCTCGGTGGTGTTGGCCCCTTGATCCAGAGGTGGATTGGGGGCCCCAGACTTTATTAAATATTATTTTGCCACCCATCTCAAATCAACTATCACTTGGTCTTCTAGAATGGCATCCAGCATCTGGTCGGAGATTGAAATGAGTGTGACTAGACCAGTCCACCCCTGCTCTATGATCTGGACAACTTTAGAGACTTCCATAACCCAACTTCGAAGCCTTTGTTTGCACCCAATGTTATTCACTCTCTCCATATGGAAGAAGTGTTCGAGCCAATTCTCCCTTGCTTTTCCATGTCCGCCCCTATTGAATGTATTATTCAACCCCGATGTCCCGGACAGTCTTTCTTATACCCGAATGCTTCCGTGGACACAGGCTGGAATTTTTCAGCTCAGAAGCCTTGTGCACCCACTTACTTACAAGCTTCTACCTTTTAATGAAACTGCAGCGTAAACAACTATTTTACCCTTACCTCCAATTCAAACACTATTTTTCCTCTTAAACCCCTACTTTAACCTTAGCTAAGCCTACCTCATTTGAACTATTGTGTGCTCAAGGCCCATACCAAGCCCATCTTATTTCAGACATCTATATATACCTACATGAAGCTTCCTTACTCACCAACACATATCACTCTTATATGCAGAAATGATCCCAGACTATCAAACGACCTATCCAACTCCCTCAACGGCAGAAGATTTGGGAGGTTGCTTCCAAGTCCTCAAGGTGTGTAGAGCAGAGGGAGACGTCCTATAGATACTACTTTTTTGGTATAGAACCCCAGAGATCTTACATAGATACGATCCCAAGGCTTCCCGGGTGTGTTGGAGGTGCCGGGATGATGTTGGTTCTCATTTCCACATTTTTGGGGAATGTCCCATGATCCAACCTTTCTGGTCCTCCATCCAAGCTCATTTACAAGAACTCTTTGAAACTACTATCCCTCTGGACCCGATCCAATATCTTTTAGGTTTGCTGTTCCCTGGTATCCCCAAACACGCCCAAAAATTAGCCGCCTTTATTCTTCTAGCAGCAAAAAGGGCTATACCCCTGAAATGGCTATCCCCCTCCACACCCACCCTTGCACAGGTTCTGCAAATACTGGAACAAATCCGCAGGATGGAACACCTGACTGCAACAATTGATAATACACTTCCTCAATTTTCAAAAATTTGGGACTTGTGGGATCAGTCGATGTTTAATCCAGGTGCCTTCTCATTGCCTCCCAGTAGTGCAACACCCTCTTAAGCTATATTTTATGTTTCTTTTGTCCTGCTAGCTTGTTCCTTTTATGATTCCATGATGCCCCTCCCTTTCCCCCACCCTCTTTCCCTCCTATGTGGGCTCCCCTCGGGATGTCCTGGTCCCTCAGTTTGGGCCCCCTAAGGACCCCACTGACACTGGATGCAGTGAGCAACACTCCTTTTATGTGAAAAATTGTTTTTGTCGCCAGCTTCCTGGGTCCCTCTTTTCCTTTCCCCTTCCCACCTCCCTGGTCTATACAGTTGAATTTTTATGCTTTTGTAATTTTGGTAGCATTGTAGCGTTACTTCTATGGTTCTACCATCTCTTCTGTGCCTTTTTCATAAGTGTACTTATTTTGTCATATTACATCCTTGGCATTTATTCTATGTTTGTATTCTTAAAATGTAATAAAAAATACAATTGAAAAAAAATAAAAAATTATTGGAGGGATATGCTTAAATGTCAATCGCTGTATATAGGTCTATGTTGGCACATCGTTTGTGGTACTGTCTAAAAATGTCATCTTTTTGGGAGAACGTTTTGGGATATATAGATTTATTTACTGGTATAATCAATGACAAGGATCCGTTGATTCAATTGTCACTTTGAGGTATGAACACTATTAATAGTCACATACCCAATTTGCAGTGGATTTATTTATGCTTATTAAAAGCTCAGATAGATATGAGGCACTGGATTACTAGTGCATCCACCACAGAGACCCTCCAGCTGGTTAACGTTTATCCACTGGCTCTGACTGACTCAGAGGAGGAAAAAAACACACTCTGGAAGAGTTCTCCAAACATGTATCAGGTTATCTTAGCTTAGCCCATTGTTGAGAAACATCTCAACAATAGCAGGCAGAGGTAAACAATGCCCTGAATCTGCAAAACACAGAAAAATTAAACAAACCTCAGGCTGCCTACAAGTCTAGCTACTAAAGCAAATATAAAAAACAGGAGGACTCTAGCCGAAAGCAAGGTCCACACAGCAAATTATTTGCTTTAACATGCCCTCCTTATTACTGCACTCAGCATCTCCTAATTCTAATTCCACATGCTCTTAAAACCCCCAGGATGTTGAGATATATCCCCTCATATAAATAATATTCTCATATTACTTAGACGTGTGCACACTGAAATATGTTGTTTCGGAATTTCGTTTTTCGTCCGAATATTTTTTTTATTTAGTTACTCCCGAAATTAGTTTTTATTTATTTTGTTTCGTTAAAAAATGCATTAGTCCAAAAATCCGAATTAAGGTCATATCTGTCAATTGAAGGCTTATGGTGTCTGTCGAATGTTCTAAGAAGATTCGACGAAGCAGCTAAACTGTACGACGCCGCAATGGTACATTTCCGGTCGAATGCTCCGCCCACAAGCTATATTAGAATTCTAATGTTGTATGACTAGTAATAATTATATTTATTAATTATTATTACTAGTCAACCAACATTAGAATTCTTCTATAGCCTATGGGCGGAGAATTTGACCATAAATGTCTGCTTTGCGGCATCTGCTTCGTCGAATCTTCATGTCAAATCTTTTCTCTCTATGTCGAATAATCAAATACAGTTAGGTTAGGTCCATTCAACCGCAGGTTCGATAGACACAGATCGCTATTGTCACCGTCTTGTCGAATCTTCTATCTATATCGAACTGTTGTCGCAACGAAACGAAAATAAAGCATTTTTTATATATAAAGGTTTTGGATAGTTTCCAGAAACAGAACCGTAAAATCTCCCAGTCCCAATAGAAACTAGAAAGAAAAAAACCAAAGAGAGACAAGCTCTCACAAAACGGGATTTTAAAGGGAGATACCAGTTCTGTAATAGGTGAGTACACTTGAGACAGTAAATATAGAAAAATATTAATTTATTCATAACATCTTAAAATTGATATTTCAATAATACAGAATCATAAAAGCTTGGAAACAAAGAACTAGAATGTGCAAGTAGCTAACATGTTTTGCACGGTTGTGCTTCGTCAGGGATTAGCATTTCTTATATTTCATCAAGTCTGTATAAGACATAAAGATTTGTAATTAATGTCAAACAATGATATTATATCAATATATATATGCATTTATTACATAATACAGATTTGTTGCATATTAACAAACTTGCAAAAAAGTTTTGACGACACTCTGGTTCCACGATTGAAATCCCTCTTTGACTATATACTGGAGGGAAATGTCTTTCCGGATGACATGTCGCTGATCCCGAAGCCCAATAGAGACCATACCCTTCCACAAAACTATAGGCCCATTTCGGTCATTAATAACGACTTGAAGATTTTCGGTCGGATATTGTCGGACCGACTATCAAAGTTTATTACCTCCCTTATCTCCCCAGATCAGACGGGTTTTATTCCGTCTAGACAAATTACAGATAATATTAGGCTCACCTCTAACATTATACAGGACGCGGACTTACACGCCCGCAGGGTGCTACTCCTTGGCCTAGATATTCACAAGGCTTTCGACAGCGTGCTGTGGCCGTATCTGGAAATGACCTTGGAGAGGTTTGGCTTCTCGGGGGCCTTTGTTTATGGATTTAGGGTGCTTTATAACCACCCTCGCACCCGTATTAAACTCCTGGGCTGTAATTCTGATTACTTTAAGTTGGGTAGGGGTACGAGACATGGGTGTCCATTATCCCCACTTTTGTTCGCGCTCGCTATAGAACCTTTGGCCAGATCAATTAGCCTAGACCGTAACATTCAAGGATATTCTAAAGGGGATCGGGAGTTTAAAATTAGCTTATATGCAGACGATGTCCTTTTATTTCTGCCAGACCCTATTGTTTCGATTCCGAACCTTATATCTACCCTAAGAACCTTCCAGAAACTTTCAGGTTTAGTGGTTAATCTCTCTAAATGCTCCGCCCTCCCAATTAATCTCCCTAGCCACACTAATAACTCCCTCCAATCTAATTTTAGTTTCTCTATGGAAACTCAAACATTATCGTATTTAGGGATTAAACTAGCCCCTTCGCTTCATAAGATGTATCTGGCCAATTACCCACCTGCCTTTTCCCGTATTAGGCATCTGCTACTGGCCTGGAGCCAGTACCATATAACATTCTTGGGACGGATACAAGCAGTGAAAATGTCTATTCTCCCAAAATGTTTATTTCTTGTTCATACATCACGGGACACAGAGCAGCATAGTCATTACTATGTGGGTTATATAGAATTACCTTCAGGTGCTGGCACTGGCAACTTCCAAAACAGGAAGTACCCTCCCCTATATAAGCCCCTCCCACCCGGGAGTACCTCAGTTTTTTGCCAGTGTCTAAGGTGTTGGCCAAGGTTAACATGTATTCATCTGGGCTTGTGTACAGGTTCTCTGGGCCTTAGCAAGCTATTCCGGATCCGACCAAAAAAGCTTCATAGCTAAACGGTCGGTACCCGGGCCTTGCAGAGAAGAGCAGGGTTTTGCCTGTAATGCCTCTCTTAGGAGGGCTGGACCCTGGGATCCAGAGCTCTGGTCATACCCAAAACCAAGAGGCTATCTGTGCAGGGTGCTATACAGGTCCAGGGGAGTGGAATCCTTGGGAACCCGGTCCCTGAAGGTCTAGTACAATGCCTGCCGTGAGAGGTGAAGTTTGGGCTTCTGTGGACCAAACAAAGTCCTGCGGCGGGGAAAAGGTAAGTGGGGGCCCCTCAGGAACTTGGTTCTATTGAGGGGACCCCCAAGCCTAATATGTCTTTCTGCCTGTTACCTAAAGGGTATTCCCGCTAATAGCTGTATATGCCTAAGAAATCCTAGAAATGTTTTTTCATAAGGGAAGTTTTAAAAAAACTGTAAACCTGGAAATGTTTTTTCATAAAGGAGGTTTTAAAAAAAAAAAAAAGACAAAGGTGCGGTACCTGTGTTTGTCCACTAGAGGCCGCTGTGGAACGTCTTTTTTCTTGGGACTATTCCTTCCATGGTGAAAGTCCAGGCAGATGAGTGAGCTCTCTATCAGGGAAGCTGCATTCCTCTGTCATGCTGCCAAGTAGTTTCCTTCCATCCCCGAGTCCTGGGGAAACAGGGACCCTGGCTCCTCTCCCTACATGGCGCCAAGAGCGCACACGTGCACGCGCGCGCGCGCGCACACATGCTTTCCTTTTATAAGGTTTAGGTTCAAAAAAGGGGGCGGAGCCTGGCGGATGACGCGCTCTGTGCGCCCAGCGCTTCTGCGCATGTGCGGGCGTCCCAGCAAGATAAAAGGACTCAGTCCACGCTGCTTGCTATGGACACAGAGCATGAAAAGGAGCTGGTAGCATGGTATAGGGGCTTACAGCGGGCGGTTGATACAGGCATCCCCAGAAAGACGCATTAGTAGACACCCACTGATGTACATAGCAGCAAATTGCATTAGACTATTTCAGTAAGGGGTGTATTGCGGCTGGAATACCTCAGCTTTGAACTAAGGAATATGCCGCCTAAAAAACTCCGAGATATACCTCTCAGGAAGTGTAGGGGGTCTCCATCGGGCTCTGAGGATCTGGAGCAGTCATCTGCACCCTCCTCCCCTGAGAAATCAGAGGTTAATACCCATAAGGAACCCCCGGGAGTGCCAGGTACTGCGGCTGTCCTCAGTCCACCTGCTCCTGCATATATAACAGAGGAGGTTTTTTCCTCAACTCTGGAGGGATTGGAGCAGAGATTGGCTGCATTGATCGCTTCTTCTCTACAGGAAAGAAAGCGCGCCAGATCTCCATCACCTCCATTAGAGTGCCTGTTGGCAGAGCAACAGTCCCAGGAAGGGACCGACCTACCTGAAGGGGATCAGGAGGAGGTTAGCTCTGTTTTTGAGGAATCGACAGTAGATGAACCATTTTCAGCATCACAGACTGAAAGATTGTGGGTCCAGACCCTAACTGACATGGTTCGATCTGCATTTAAAATGCCTCTTGTTGAACCATCAACTACTGCTGTCTCCTCATTGGGGTCGCTAAAAGCTCCCCAGGTTAATTGCTCCTTTCCAATACATCCATTATTGGAAGGACTTATATACCAGGACTGGGAACATCCTGATAAACTATTTGTTCCGCCTAAAAGGTTTCCGGTGATCTATCCCATGGAGGAAAAGTTCACCCAGAGATGGAATGTTCCTACGGTGGATGCAGCCATCTCTTCTGTGAACAAATCACTGATAGTGATGAGCCGAACACCCCCGGGTTCGGTTCGCACCAGAACCCGCGAACGGACCGAAAGTTCGAACGAACATTAGAACCCTATTAAATACAATGGATGCGAACGTTCGAATTCTAAAGTGCTAATTATAACAACTATTATGCATGTTATTGTCCTAAAAAGGGTTTGGGAACCCGGGTTCTGCACCAGGGGACATGTATCAATGCAAAAATAAGTTTTAAAAACGGTCGTTTTCCGGGAGCAGTCATTTTAATGATGCATAAAGTGAAAAAAAAAAAGTCAAATATTCCTTTAAATATCATACCTGGGGGGTGTCTAAAGTATGCCTGTGAAGTGCCACGTGTTTCCCGTGTTTAGAACTGTCCCTGCACAAAATGACACTTCTAAAGGAAAAAAAAGCCATTTAAAACTGCTTGCGGCTTTAATGTAATGTCTGGTCCCGGTAATATGGATGAAAATCTTTAAGAAAAATGGCATAGCTACCCCATGACCCCCCCCCTACCCCAGCCCATTACCAGCCCCTTTGGGTCTTGTATGGATATTAAGGGGAACCCCGCACATAAAATAAAAAAGGCCCTATATACTCTGAACAGCCGTATACAGGCGGTGCATACAAGACAGGGACTGTAGGTTTGTTCTTATGTAGAATCTGTTTGTAATTTTGAACAGGTACATTGTTGAAGTGTAGCTCCAGACCAAAAATCTATTTTTAAACTTTTTGGAAAACATAGGTAAGGGTTATCACCCCTGTAACATTTGTTTTGCTGTCTGTGCCCCTGTTCAGAACATTTCACCTCACTTTCCGTCCTAATGACAACTGTTTTTGAAATGTGGTGTTTTTCTTGAAACAAGGATTGCTGATAAAGCATCAGTACAGAGGAGACACCTTTCTCCCATATTTATTCTTACAGGAGAGAATTTTCCTTCCTAGTGGTAGATTTCCTCTCACTTCCTGTTGTCTTCTTGCGTTTGCAAGTAGGAGTCGTTTGTAAGTTGGATGTTTGAAAGTAGGGACCTGCCGTATATACTCTGCAGAAATAGGCCCCTTAGTTGTTGGTGTTGGCACAACACTGTAAGCACTCACAGTTACTCTTGGTTGGTGCTGGAACGCCCTGCTGTCAACTATTATATCAGGAATTTTAATTACATATAATTGTTGAACAGTGGTAGTAAAAATTGGGCCTTTGATGGTGGTGCTGGTGCCACAACACTGTAAGCCCTGACAGTTACTCTTGGTGGGTGCAGCAATGGGCCCTGCTGTGAATTATTAGATCAAGAATTGTAATTACATGCCCCTGTTGAACAGGGGCTGAAAAATTGGGCCTTAGGCACTGGTGGCACAACACTGCAACCCTTCACAGATACTGTACTTGGAGCACAGCAATGAGCCCTGTTGCAAAGTATTGCTTCAAAAATTGTAATGACACGCCCCTGTTAAACAGGGGCTGAAAAATTGGGCCTTAGGCACTGGTGGCACAACACTGCAACTCCTCACAGATACTGTACTTGGAGCACAGCAATGAGCCCTGTTGCAAAGTATTGCTTCAAAAATTGTAATTACACGCCCCTGTTAAACAGGGGCTGAAAAATTGGGCGTTAGGCACTGGTGGCGGCACCCATAAACAAAAATGATCTTCCAAGCTATCATCATCAATCGTATCATTGAGGACTCGGAGGAGGAGGATAGCCAGTCAACATAACAGCACAGGCACTCAGCATCAGCATCAGTCTTGAAGGGATGTGACATTTTAAAATCAATTAGTCTGTTATATCAGCATCAGGTGTGTGGTAGCTGGTGGTGATCCAAGACTGGTTCATCTTGATGAAAGTCAGTCGATCAACCGAGTCGGTGGACAGGCGCACCCTGTGATCCGTGACAAATCCTCCAGCAGCACTGAATGTGCGTTCCGAAAGAACGCTGGATGCAGGACAGGCCAGTAGCTCAATTGCATACTGTGCAAGCTCTGGCCAGTGATCCATCCTCAAGACCCAGTAAGCCAGAGGATTTTCGGTGGGGAAGGTGTCCAAGTCTGACCTTGCCCCTAGATATTCCTGCACCATGTTTATCAGACGCTGGCGATGGTTGCTGGAACCGATCATACTTTGGGGCTGCGGACTAAAGAATTGTCTGAACGCATCGGTCAGACGGCCACCTTCCCCACCGCTCCTTCTTTGACTGGCCGAAGCCTCAGCAACTCGTTGTCCAGGACCAGGAGTTTGCAACCTCCCAGTCTCTGGGAACGCGTTGCACAGACCTTTCTGCAAGGCCTCCCGGAGTTGTCTCATCCTCTGCTCCCTCTGCGACGGTAACATAAGGTCCGCAACCTTACCCTTGTACCGTGGATCAAGGAGAGTGGCCAGCCAGTAATGGTCCCTCTCCTTGATCCGAAGAATACGAGGATCCTTCCGCAGACTTTGCAGGATCAGGGAGGCCATGCAGCGTAGGTTTGCTGAGGCATTCGCTCCGGAGTCCTCTGGGTCACTAAGGACGACATGATCCGCAGCCACCTCCTCCCAGCCACGTACAAGTCCACTGGTTTCTTGGGACTGTAAATCATCCCTAAAAGACTGCTGCTGATGATGCTGAGTGCCAGCCTCCACCTCCATGCTGACACAATCCTCCTCCTCCTCCTCCTCCTCCTCCTCCTCCTCCTCTTCCTGTGCGATGGGTGGGACAGAAGGAACACTGTCTGGGTAAAGGGGGCCTTGAGAGGCAAGGAAGTCCTCCTCTTCCTGCCTCTGTTCTGCCTCAAGTGCCCTGTCCATTATTCCACGCAGCGTGTGCTCCAACAGGTGGACAAGAGGTACAGTGTCACTGATGCATGCACTGTCACTGCTCACCATCCTCGTGGCCTCCTCAAATGGTGCCAGGACAGTGCATGCATCCCTGATCATGTCCCACTGGCGTGGAGAAATAAAACCAAGCTCCCCTGACCCTGTCCTGGTGCCGTAGCCGCACAGGTACTCATTGATGGCCCTCTGCTGCGTGTGCAGCCGCTGCAGCATGGCCAACGTTGAGTTCCACCTGGTGGGCATGTCACATATAAGGCGGTTCTTGGGCAGGTTCAACTCCTTTTGCAGCTCAGCCAGGCGAGCACTGGCATTATAAGATCTGCGGAAATGCACACAGACTTTCCTGGCCTGCCTCAGGACATCCTGTAAGCCCGGGTACCTGCCCAAGAAGCGCTGCACCACCAGGTTAAGGACGTGAGCCACACAGGGCACATGGGTCAGTTGTCCCTGTCGGAGGGCGGAGAGGAGGTTGGTGCCATTGTCGCAAACCACCATTCCTGGCTTAAGCTGGCGTGGCGTCAACCACCTCTCGGCCTGGCCCTGCAGAGCAGACAGGACCTCTGCCCCAGTGTGGCTTCTGTCCCCCAAACACACCAGCGCAAGCACGGCATGGCATCTTTTTGCCTGCGTACTTGCGTAGCCCCGTGAACGGCTACGGAGCACCGCTGGTTCATAGGACAAACCACAGGAAGAGGCCATGGAGGAAGAAGAAGAGGAGGGGGTGGAGGAGAGAGGTGTGTCACAACCAGTAGTAGCATTTTGGAGGCGTGGCGGTGGGACAACCTCCAACACTACTGCACCTTGTCCTGAATCCTTCCCAGCTGCCAAAAGAGTGACCCAATGGGCCGTGAAAGAAAGGTAACGTCCCTGTCCATGCCTGCTGGACCATGAGTCAGCGGTAATATGCACCTTACCGCTGACCGCCCTGTCCAGCGAGGCCAAGACATTGCCTTCCACATGCCGGTAGAGAGCCGGAATAGCCTTCCGTGAGAAAAAGTGGCGTTTGGGAACCTGCCACTGAGGAACTGCACATTGCACAAACTCACGGAAGGGGGCCGAGTCTACCAACTGAAAAGGCAGCAGTTGAAGCGCTAGCAATTTAGCCAAGCTAGCATTCAACCGCTGGGCATGTGGATGGCTGGGAGTGAACTTCTTTCGACGGTCCAGCAGCTGGGGCAGGGAAATTTGCCTGCTAGAATCGGACGTCGGTGTACTGCTAGCAGAGTGGGCGCAAGTACTTGGCTGTGACACACCTAATTCTACACCTTCATTCCTCTCAGTGCATGTTTCAGAGAGGACTGAAGTTATAGTGGGGTTGGAGATCCCAGCTGATGCGGTGCAAGGAGAGGTCCGCTTTGTTCTTTGGTGTGGGTCTTTGAGGTAGGCTTGCCAACGAGCTGCATGGCAGGTCAACATATGTCTGGTCAGGCATGTGGTACCCAAGCGGCTGATGTTTTGGCCACGCGATATACGCTTGAGACATATGTTGCAAACAGCAGCTGTGCGATCTGATGCACTAGCCTCAAAAAAGGCCCACACCAAAGAACTTTTTGAATGACGGGCAGAGGCAGCGCCCTGCACAGGCGGAGCTCTGCGGTGTGATTCCGTCGGTGTACTGCCCTTACGCTGGCCACCAAAGGGCATCCTGCCTCGTTGGAGATGTGCCTCCTCCTCATCCTCCTCCTCCTCCTCTCTCCTATTAGGCACCCACGTGGAGTCAGTGACCTCATCATCCCCTCCCTCCTCATCACTGGAGCCAATCTGGCAGTATGCTGCAGCTGCTGGAACATGACTGCCAGATTGGTGTCCTTCTTGAGCATCCCCTCTGTCTGCTCTCACGCTACTGCCTTCCTCTAGCTGGGTTTCATCATCAGACCCTTCGAAACGCTGGGCATCCTCCTGGAGCATGTACCCAACACTGTGCTGAAACAGTTCGGGGGACTCCTCAGGAGGAGGACATGGTGGGTCTAGGGAAGGAGTGACTGATGATTTGTCTGACATTGATACCAGGGAAGACGACGCTTTGGCAGCTGCTTTTCCAGTACCCTGAGCCTGGGTGAGAGAGGATGAGGAGGAGGAGGAGGGCTTGGTCATCCACTCTACCAAGTCTTCGGCATGATGTGGCTCAACATGTCCAGCTGCCGAAAAGAAGGACAAGCGTGTCCCATGGCCATGTGCTGATGACAATGCACCGCGTCCACGACCAGCACTGTTGCCCCCAGACACAGAGCCTGCTTGCCCTCTTTTATTGCCTCCTGACTGTCTGCCTCTCCTTGTTTGCCTTCCAGACATTCTAATAGATGGCCTGCAGGGAGATGGGAAAAAAGCAATAAGGGCTACCTTCAGGTGTCCTTCTCTGTCCCTTGAAACAAGGACTTTCACAGTGAAAGAAACTGACACTGTCCCTACCTAGAGTTTTCTGTCCCTAGAATAAATTTTTTTTTTAATCACAATATAGCACAAGGACAATTCACTCAATGTCTCTCCAGGTCCCTGGAAACAAGGACTTGCAGAGTGAAAGAAACTGACACTGTCCCTACCTAGAGTTTTCTGTCCCTAGAATAAATGTTTTTTTTAAGCACAATATAGCACAAGGAAAATTAACTCACTGTCCTTACAGGTCCCTGGAAACAAGGACTTGCAGAGTGAAAAAAAAAAAACACTCTCCCTACCTACAGTTTTCTGTCCCTAGAAAAAATGTTTTTTTTAAGCACAATATAGCACAAGGACAATTAACTCACTGTCCTTACAGGTCCCTGGAAACAAGGACTTGCAGAGTGAAAGAAAAAAAACACTCTCCCTACCTACAGTTTTCTGTCCCTAGAAAAAATGTTTTTTTTAATCACAATATAGCACAAGGAAAATTAACTCACTGTCCTTACAGGTCCCTGGAAACAAGGACTTGCAGAGTGAAAGAAAAAAAACACTCTCCCTACCTACAGTTTTCTGTCCCTAGAAAAAATGTTTTTTTTAATCACAATATAGCACAAGGAAAATTAACTCACTGTCCTTACAGGTCCCTGGAAACAAGGACTTGCAGAGTGAAAGAAACTGACACTGTCCCTACCTAGAGTTTTCTGTCCCTAGAATAAATGTTTTTTTTAAGCACAATATAGCACAAGGACAATTAACTCACTGTCCTTACAGGTCCCTGGAAACAAGGACTTGCAGAGTGAAAGAAAAAAAACACTCTCCCTACCTACAGTTTTCTGTCCCTAGAAAAAATGTTTTTTTTAAGCACAATATAGCACAAGGAAAATTAACTCACTGTCCTTACAGGTCCCTGGAAACAAGGACTTGCAGAGTGAAAGAAAAAAAACACTCTCCCTACCTACAGTTTTCTGTCCCTAGAAAAAATGTTTTTTTTAATCACAATATAGCACAAGGAAAATTAACTCACTGTCCTTACAGGTCCCTGGAAACAAGGACTTGCAGAGTGAAAGAAACTGACACTGTCCCTACCTAGAGTTTTCTGTCCCTAGAATAAATGTTTTTTTTAATCACAATATAGCACAAGGAAAATTAACTCACTGTCCTTACAGGTCCCTGGAAACAAGGACTTGCAGAGTGAAAGAAACTGACACTGTCCCTACCTAGAGTTTTCTGTCCCTAGAATAAATGTTTTTTTTAAGCACAATATAGCACAAGGACAATTAACTCACTGTCCTTACAGGTCCCTGGAAACAAGGACTTGCAGAGTGAAAGAAACTGACACTGTCCCTACCTAGAGTTTTCTGTCCCTAGAATAAATGTTTTTTTTAAGCACAATATAGCACAAGGAAAATTAACTCACTGTCCTTACAGGTCCCTGGAAACAAGGACTTGCAGAGTGAAAGAAACTGACACTGTCCCTACCTAGAGTTTTCTGTCCCTAGAATAAATGTTTTTTTTTAAGCACAATATAGCACAAGGACAATTAACTCACTGTCCTTACAGGTCCCTGGAAACAAGGACTTGCAGAGTGAAAAAAAAAAACACTCTCCCTACCTAGAGTTTTCTGTCCCTAGAAAAAATGTTTTTTTTAAGCACAATATAGCACAAGGACAATTAACTCACTGTCCTTACAGGTCCCTGGAAACAAGGACTTGCAGAGTGAAAGAAAAAAAACACTCTCCCTACCTACAGTTTTCTGTCCCTAGAAAAAATGTTTTTTTTAATCACAATATAGCACAAGGAAAATTAACTCACTGTCCTTACAGGTCCCTGGAAACAAGGACTTGCAGAGTGAAAGAAAAAAAACACTCTCCCTACCTACAGTTTTCTGTCCCTAGAAAAAATGTTTTTTTTAATCACAATATAGCACAAGGAAAATTAACTCACTGTCCTTACAGGTCCCTGGAAACAAGGACTTGCAGAGTGAAAGAAAAAAAACACTCTCCCTACCTACAGTTTTCTGTCCCTAGAAAAAATGTTTTTTTTAATCACAATATAGCACAAGGAAAATTAACTCACTGTCCTTACAGGTCCCTGGAAACAAGGACTTGCAGAGTGAAAGAAACTGACACTGTCCCTACCTAGAGTTTTCTGTCCCTAGAATAAATGTTTTTTTTAAGCACAATATAGCACAAGGACAATTAACTTACTGTCCTTACAGGTCCCTGGAAACAAGGACTTGCAGAGTGAAAGAAACTGACACTGTCCCTACCTAGAGTTTTCTGTCCCTAGAATAAATGTTTTTTTTAAGCACACTATAGCAGAAGCACAAAACACACTGACACTCTCCCTACCTATCCTTCTCTTTCCCTAAACTAAAGGAATCCAGGTTAAGCAAGAAAGAAATAACAGTCACTGTCCCTGCCTATGCTACTCTATCCCTGCTCCGGAACACACTACACTAGGCCGCCGTGCTGGCGGCCTTTTATAGTGTGGGGCGTGTACTAAACACCCTCAGCAATAATTGGCCACAGGCATCCTGCCTGTGGCCAATCATTGCTCTCCTCGCTGCCGGCGCTGTGATTGGCCAAGCATGCGGGGTCACAGTGCATGCTTGGCCAATCACAGCGCCTGGATGACACTGCGATGGCGTAGTGCATTGTGGGCCGTTCGCGTCACTCGAATTTGGCGCGAACGGCCCAAATCGTTCGATCTTCGTCGAACGATCGAACAGCCAATGTTCGAGTCGAACGTATGTTCGACTCGAACACGAAGCTCATCCCTAATCACTGACATGTCCAGTAGATAATGTTCAAATGTTCAAAGATCCAGTGGATAAAAAATTGGAATCTTTATTAAAATCTGCTTTTTCCACAGCAGGGGCTGTTACACAGCCAGCAGTGGCAGCTATTGGGATCTGCCAAGCTTTAAAGGATCAAATGAAGATGGTCCTGAGGGATTTGCCAGACCAGCAGGCCCAGGCTCTGGCTGATCTGCCTAGAGCATTATGCTTTGCGGTTGACGCCATCAA
Organism: Rana muscosa; assembly: GCA_029206835.1. NCBI lineage: Eukaryota > Metazoa > Chordata > Amphibia > Anura > Ranidae > Rana > Rana muscosa. Next base: position 624,449,121 of record CM055118.1, read on the forward strand.
GGATTCTATCCATCAGGCCTCCCGCCTCACGCTGTCTTTGGTACATATGCGTAGGCTTCTGTGGCTCAAAAACTGGTCTGCTGAAGCTCCCTGTAAGAAGCTCTTAGTTAGCTTCCCATTTCATGGGGAACGCCTTTTTGGCGAAGACCTGGATAAGTATATCCAGAAGATTTCCAGTGGTAAAAGTACTCTCTTACCGAGTAAAAAGAGGTCTAGGGGTCCATCTTTTAAGAGGACTACCTCTCCTATCCCTGCGACGTCTGCTACTAAGCAGTTCCGACGGCCTCCTCGGTCAAACTCAGGAGGTAAAAATCAGGGACAGCCACAGGGTAATAAAAAGCCCTGGATCCGAAGAGGTACTAAACCAGCCTCCAAGTCAAGCCTATGAAGGGCTGCCCCCACTCAAACGGGTGGGGGGAAGACTTCAGTTGTTCGCAGAGACCTGGCGGGAGACGATCAAAGACAGATGGGTGCTCTCCGCAGTAACTCTGGGATACAAGTTGGAGTTAAAAGAGTCTCCTCCGTCCCATTTTATGTGGTCAGGCATGCCAAGAGACCCTCTGAAAAGAGGGTCTCTCCTATTGGCGTTAGAACAACTATTGCTCCAAGGAGTAATTATGGAGGTTCCTATGGAAGAGTGGGGGTTGGGTTTCTACTCAAACCTTTTCACAGTCCCGAAGCCAAACGGGGACATAAGACCCATATTGGACCTAAAGAGTCTAAACAAATTTCTAAACGTCCGGTCTTTCCGGATGGAGTCGATCCGATCGGTCACCGCTGCCCTACAAGGGGAGGAATGGTTAGCCTCGATCGACATCAAAGATGCTTACTTGCATGTTCCCATCTTTCCAGGTCATCAAAAATTCCTACGCTTTGCAGTAGAAGGGCGCCATTTTCAGTTCAGAGCCTTACCATTCGGTCTGGCCACAGCACCACGAGTGTTCACAAAAATTCTGGCCCCACTGTTGGCCGATCTAAGAACACGGGGTGTAACGATAATGGCATACCTAGACGACCTGTTGTTGATGGACCACTCAGTTGCCAAGCTAGAAGTGGTAATTGTCGATACAATCAAGTATCTAGAGTCTCACGGTTGGGTCATCAACCTGGACAAGCCAGCCCTACAGCCAGTGAAAAACCTGGTATATCTAGGGCTACGGCTGGATTCAGACCAGAGGAAGATTTTCTTACCTCTAGACAAGGTATCCTCTTTGAGGGCCTTGGTCCGTCTGCTTTGTGCAAAAAGACAGCCGTCCATACGCCTGTGCATGAGGCTGCTAGGAAAGATGGTAGCATCATTCGAAGCTGTGCCATACGCCCAATTCCACTCAAGGAATTTACAAAGGGCCATATTGTCAGCCTGGAACGGAAAAGTTCAGGCTCTAGACTTCCCGATGGCTTTGTCCCCTTCCGTTTGGAAGAGTCTCTGCTGGTGGTTGATCCCCCAGAATCTCCAGAAGGGAAAACCCTTCAGCCCGATATCTTGGAAGGTGGTCACTACAGATGCCAGCCTTATAGGCTGGGGGGCAGTACTGGAGCAATGGTCTCTCCAGGGCAGATGGTCAAATGTAGTAAAAACCCTGCCCATCAATCTCTTAGAGATACGAGCAGCCCGGTACGCCCTAGTAGCCTGGACATCCAGACTCCAAGGGTCCCCTGTCAGAATTCAATCAGACAATGCCACAGCAGTGGCATATATCAATCATCAGGGAGGCACCAGGAGTCGTGCAGCCCAGAGGGAAGTAAGTCACATCCTGGAATGGGCAGAAAAGCATGTCCCATGTATATCAGCTGTCTTCATTCCAGGGGTGGAGAATTGGAAGGCGGACTTTCTGAGTCGCCAACAGTTATGCCCAGGGGAATGGTCCCTTCATCCCGAGGTCTTCCGAGCAATATGTCAGCGGTGGGGAACACCGGATGTAGATCTGCTAGCATCCAGATTCAACGCAAAGGTGGACAGATTTGTCTCCCGGACAAGGGATCCCCTCGCTTGCGGCTCGGATGCTCTGGTGTTCCCTTGGGATCAGTTCAGACTGATATATGCATTCCCTCCGCTACAATTGTTGCCTCGACTCCTTCGCAGAGTCAGGTTGGAGAAGAAGCCGGTGATCCTGGTGGCTCCAGCGTGGCCCCGAAGGGCCTGGTACGCGGAGATCATCAAAATGTCTGTGGGGAGTCCTTGGACCCTTCCACGTCGTCCGGACCTGCTTTCGCAAGGACCGATATACCACCCTTCCTTACTAACTCTAAGTTTAACGGCCTGGCTATTGAATCCCACATCCTAAAGAAGAGAGGTCTCTCTAACTCTGTGGTATCAACTATAATCAATGCCAGGAAGCCTGTATCCAGGCAGATCTACTATAGAGTTTGGAAGGCGTACATCACTTGGTGCGAGGCCAGAAAATGGCATCCACGTAAGTACGTTATAGGCAGAATTCTGGACTTCCTGCAGTGGGCTGTAGACAGGAAGTTTGCCTTAAGTACTATCAAGGGCCAGGTTTCGGCCTTGTCAATACTATTTCAAAGGCCCCTGGCTATGCATTCACTTGTCAAATCCTTTATGCAAGGTGTGACTCGTATTATTCCACCGATTAAGGCTCCCATATGCCCATGGGATCTAAATTTGGTTCTGTCGGTTCTGCAGAAGCAGCCATTTGAACCTTTGCGGCACATTTCCTTGGTTCTACTCACCAGGAAATTGATATTTTTAGTAGCCATATGCTCGGCTAGAAGAGTGTCGGAATCAGCCGCCATGTCCTGTAAAGAGCCATATCTGGTTATCCATAAGGACAGAGTAGTATTACGTCCTCACCCAGCCTTTCTTCCTAAGGTGGTATCGAGGTTTCACTTGAACCAGGATGTGGTTCTTCCTTCTTTTTTCCCCAAACCAAGCTCGGTAGAGGAAAAGTTATTGCATTCTTTGGATGTAGTAAGAGCAGTTAAAGCTTATCTAAAAGCCACTGCTCAGATTCGTAGAACGGATTCTTTGTTTGTTCTGCCGGAAGGCCCCAGAAAGGGTCAGGCAGCATCAAAATCTACTTTAGCCAAGTGGATTCGACAGGTCATAATACAAGCCTATGGCTTGAGAAGTAGACCGCCTCCGTTCAAAGTTAGGGCGCACTCCACGAGAGCAGTTGGAACTTCATGGGCAGTGCATCACCAGGCCTCCCTGGCGCAAATTTGTAAGGCCGCAACATGGTCTTCAGTACACACGTTTACTAGGTTCTACCAGGTGGACGTTAGAAGTCAGGAGGATGTCGCCTTTGGGCGCAGTGTGTTGCAGGCCGCAAAAGATCCTCATGCCTGATGGCGCCCAGCTTATGTATGGTGTATCCCCCCCCTCATGTGGCATTGCTTTGGGACGTCCCACATAGTAATGACTATGCTGCTCTGTGTCCCGTGATGTATGAACAAGAAAGTAGGATTTTTAAAACAGCTTACCTGTAAAATCCTTTTCTTGGAGTACATCACGGGACACAGAGCTCCCACCCCTCTTTTGGGGACACGTATTGCTTTGCTACAAAACTGAGGTACTCCCGGATGGGAGGGGCTTATATAGGGGAGGGTACTTCCTGTTTTGGAAGTTGCCAGTGCCAGCACCTGAAGGTAATTCTATATAACCCACATAGTAATGACTATGCTGCTCTGTGTCCCGTGATGTACTCCAAGAAAAGGATTTTACAGGTAAGCTGTTTTAAAAATCCTACTTTTTTTTTTAGAGCTCTCCCCAACTATGTGCCCCGCCAAACGATTGAATTGTTACAAAGGGATGTGAACAAATTTATATGGCTTAATAAGGCACCTAGGCTGGGTAGGGAGATGGTTTACAGGCCCAGGGTAATGGGGGGTCTAGGCGTACCACACCTATGGCTTTATTATATGTCCTCTAGACTTCTGCAACTAGCACAATGGCATACCCCCCCTCGTGGGATCCCTTGGCTTCACTTTGAGCGGGTTTCCGTAGTCCCATATTATCTCCCGGGTTTGCTTTGGGCAAAATCGATTAGCCCTGGAGAGATCTCCGCTTTAAATTTGGTGGTGGGACAATCCCTACGCCTTTGGTCCCTATATAAGACAAGACTCTCCCTGTTGCCCCCCAAGCCCAGATTGGCCTCCTTCATTGGGGACCTCTCCTTCCCATCGGCTTTTCCTGATAGGAATAATTTTGCACGGTGGATCGAGGGGGATTTAGTTACCCTGGACTCACTTCAGAAAGAAGGGGAGTTTTGCTCCTTCCAAGCCCTACAATCCTCTCATGCCTTCCCCAGATCAGAATTTTACAAATACTTACAAGTAAGGCATTTTTTTTCCTTGCAAGGATCGGGAGCAGTCCCTAATCACACCAATACATTTGAGAATCTCTGTGGCCCTACATCGAGGGACAGGGGGACCATCTCCCGTTTATATGATTTTTTGGGAGGTTTAGGCCTTTCAGAGAAATCTACTGCAATACTAGGTTGGGAGAGGGAAACGGGAGAAGTTGCTTCCCCAGAGGAATGGAGTAATAGGATCTTGAATATGCACAAGTGCACAAGGTCGGTGGCGGTCAAGGAGACAGTGGTGAAACTACATACCAGGTGGTACTATACCCCTGCTAAGCTACATAGATTCTTCCCCACTGTTTCTGAGAGCTGCCTCAGAGGATGTCCAGAGGTTGGGACCCACTTACATATCTTTTGGAGCTGTGCAGCCTTGAGGGACATATGGGTTAAGGTTACGGATAGGGTGGCGGGGATCACAGGGGGTCTTCCTACCCTGACGTATCAGATGTGCCTATTTTTTGCCGACATCCCTGGCTCCATCCCACCTGAACAGAAATTGGCGCACACACTCTTCAGTGGTCTATAGCCCTATTTTGGCGTACCCCAGGGGTCCCGTGGGACCAGGTTCTTAAGCGTATGACAGCTATTCAGGTTATGGAGAGGGTATTCCACACCATCATGGATGCTATGCCTATTTATGACCTGAAATGGAAACTGTGGGCCCCATAAATACCGTCCCCATATATCTAGGTAACATTTCTCATCTACCCTCACGCTAGGAAGGCATATAGTCAACACCTTCGGTGAAAGCTTCCCATGTCGAAGCATGTTTTTCAGTTTTGATTTGTGTACCATTTTACTCTCTCTCTTTGTTACTCCTATCCCCAGCTTTATATGATCATAAGTTTTTTCTCTACTAGAGAGAGAGAAGACAGAACTTACACAAACATTGTTTTATCTTAGGAATGTTCCCTCTATCGCATTCTGTTTTTGTATTATATTAACACTGTGTACCGGGGTGGCCCGGGATGCCCCGGATCTGTCAGTTTGGATCCTCCTGAGGGCTGCCACAACAGAATTTTGCTAAATGTTTGTATGTTTTTATATACTATACACTTGATACTAATTGTATGTACCTTTTATTTTCTCAATAAAAAAATCGTTTGTATGAAAAAAATAAAAGTTTTGACATGCTCACCTAGTTCACTCCAAGAGGATTGAATAGAAACGCACTCCGCTGAACACGCGCATCAAAACCGACAACCGACCCAATTCCTACTGTAGCTTACCCGGTGGATGCCAGATCCAACAGGATGAAACATGAGGATTTTGACCATGTGAGCTGACCAAATGTTAATAATGTATACGAGTCTACAACAAAATACAAAAGGGAAAGAATATGGTAAAAAATATCCCATTAAACTACAGGGTTTATTACTGAGTAAACCAGGGTTTGTAAACCCTGGAGCCCCACGTAAGTTTATACACAGAAAGAACTACAAAATCATATAATAACAAGGAGGATCATTGCCAGGGGACTTGGAACTTAAGATCACCTAGTAACAGGTTAATGAGGACAATATTCCCTCTGGAATTGTACCATGATCTCCACAGCACGTCATCAAATGATAATGTGACATGTGAAGAGATAGCAAAAATCAGAGGATATAGGGGCTATATACATAAGCACCAAAGCTAATATCATTAAATATATATAATGTGCTAGGCAAATAGTAATAATTGGGATGGCCAAGAGACAAAGTATGCAATCAACTTAAACGTGGCCAGCAATGTCCCCACTAGTATAGCAGCCAAACCAAATTTGCAAGGAGTAATAAGACTTGAGTCAAAGATAGCCTCTGTACCTGCACAGGGTCCCCCTCATATATATTGTGGTGCCACAGAAGGTTCTCGTGGATAACCCCTGGTCTTAAGTCCTACGGTCAGCGGATGCAGCAAGATAGTGCACGTCGGCTACCACCGACTGCGCCATCTTAAAAGTACATGGTCACCCGGAAGTGAAGGGTTCGAGAACGACCCCTGACATCACTTCCGGTCCGGGTGTTCCTGTGCTGCGCATGCGCGAGTGTGATGACGCATCATGCAGATGCGATCCGCCGCCCAAGAGAACTGGATGGAGGATGGGAAGGGGAGGAGATTCCCCTTGTATCACAGCACAGGACGCACGGAAGTCCTCATGCAAATCAGAGCCACAAGAGGGGAGGAGAAGACAGCCAGCAGTGATACATACTGTCATAGAGTGCGTGGCCATCCAACCATCTAAAATGAGACAAGATTAATAAAACAAATATCGCAATCTCAAAATAACAAAGCAAAGAAGAAAAAAACATATGCATATGTCAACATGGTTCTAAATCGCAAAAAGAAAAAGAAAAAAACGCTATAAACATTAATAGTTGATTAGATTAGGATATAGGATATGCATGTATATTGACGCATAATGCGTCCTTACCCATATATAATTAGGCATATACATGATAAGTTGGTAAAATGGCGCATGAACACCAACAACAGTCAACCATTGGTGGAAGAAGAAGAAAAAGGATAGGTAAAAAGAGAAAAAGAAAAAGGAAAGTAAGGAAAAGTTTTGAAGATAGGACAAGTTATAAAAAAGAGAGGGGGGTGTCAAGAAAAAGGAGAAGAAGGGGAAGAAAGAAATGAAAAAGGAGGGCATCAGCCAGATAAACCATTACAATATATTTAAAACAATAAAGTTGATTACATTAAATTGTTTATAAGACAGTTACTCGCATATACCATGTTGAGATGGAATCAATTTCATCAATTACATATACAATGTACATATAGAATCCAGATAGAACCCTAACACAGATTTAAAGAAATGGTTTAAAGGAGATGGCCTTGTTAAAGCCGGGAGAATAGGTAGCTCTTTGATTAAAGATCCATTTGGCTTCCTGCTGAAGGAAGTCCCCTCCTCTTAGGGGTTCAGAAATAACTTCCAAAACAAAGAATGAAACAAAAGAAGGGTCATAACTATGGTTGAGACCTATGTGCTTACAGATGGGAGTATACAGCAATCCCGCATCAAGATAGTACAGATGATCTTGCACTCTTTTTGCAAAGGGGCGTTTCGTCTTGCCTATGTTGAAGGCTCCACATAGGCACATTGCCAAGTACACAACTCCTATTGTACTACAGTCTGCGTATTTTGTGGATCTGTGGTAGGTGGCATCCTGTGCCCTCTTTGATCCACGGGCACTGATCACAGTTACCACACCTGTATGTGCCGTTACTGATTGTTGCCCCTATTTCCACGGTTTCGGGCGTATAGTGGCTATGAATTAGGCCATCCCTAATTGACCGGGATCTACGGTATACAATTTCCGGTCTGTCAGCTACATATTTGGATATAATTGGATCCTCAGAGAGGAAATGCCAATTATTACCAATTAGTTGACGAAAGATATCCTGATGCGCACTAAATGTAGTGATGAATTTGGTGGTAGGGTTCTGTTCACATACTTTGGATTTAAAAATAAGCGTCTCACGTGTATGGCCTTTCGCTCTTCCATATGCTTTTTTGAGCACCTTTTTGCTGTAGCCTCTAACTAGAAGACGTTAGTAAAGGGCTTTTGCTTCAAGTTCAAAATCCTCATCCCTGGCACAATTGCGGCGTAGCCTAAGATATTGACTGAAGGGAATGCTACGTACCAAGGGTCGAGGATGGGCGCTTGAGAAGTGCAAAATGGTATTGCCCTGTCAGGAATCAGGTATGATCAGAACTGTGTGGACTGCAACAGAGGAAACCGCAAACAGGAATAGATAAAGTAAAATGGTTTATTAATATAAATAGATACAAGTAAATATAAACGTGAGCACACCACCAGTATAAATGAACAACCAAATAGTCAAATAGTGATAATAACTAACCAGCATCAGTAGTAAAGGGGGAACCAGAATCGTAGTCAGGCCAGGCCAGAATCATCAACGGGAGGTCAGCAGAAGAGGGCCAGGAGTGGACAGACAGGGACAAGCAGGGAGCAGAGCAAGGATCAGAACAACAGAATCAGGTATCAGGTATCAGGTAGGGGCACGAGGACAATACCAGGGCGGTGTGTGTATGCACCTGCCGGGTATTTATAGGACTGTGGTGATTGTCCTCATGTGACAGCTGAGCGGAGAAGGTGCTGTCTGTCCCACACTGCCAGGAACCACCCGCTGGTGGACACCAGTACTGCGGCCCAAAGATCACATAACATTACCAGGGGGAAGTTCCCCTGGCAGTTCCAGGAGTGTCACCAGCGGATGGAACCTTCCCTTACAGTACCCCACCTCAAAGGAGCGGCCTCCGGATGCTCCAGCTAGCTGAAATTGTCCATAGTCTCTGACATCAGGCTGGGCAACAGGCACATCCGGGCAGACGGCGGGCACATCCGGGCAGAGAAGCTGGGCAGCAGGTTCTGGGTCGTCGAGCTGGGCAGCAGACAGGAACATCTCGAGCTGGGCAGCAGACAGGAACATCTCAGGCTGGGCAGCAGACAGGAACATCTCAGGCTGGGCAGCAGACAGGAACATCTCAGGCTGGGCAGCAGACAGGAACATCTCAGGCTGGGCAGCAGACAGGAACACCTCAGGCTGGGCAGCAGACAGGATCATCTCAGGCTGGGCAGCCGGCTCCGGGTCATTAAGCTGGGTAACAAGCCCCTCGGACTGGGAAACAGCATCACAACCTCAAGCCGGGAAATGGGCACCACAACCTCAAGCCGGGAAATGGGCACCACAGCGGGCAACACAACCTCAGGCCGGGAAACGGACACCACAACCTCAGGCCGGGAAACGGGCACCACAACCTCAGGCCGGGAAACGGGCACCGAATATTCAGGCGCGGTCACAGGCACTGAATCTTCAGACGGGGTCACCGGATCTTCCGACTGGGACACCGGATCTTCCAACTGGGACACAGGCATCAGGACTTCTGTTTGGAGGGCAGGCACCGGAATGTCAGGCTGGAACACTGGCTCTGGCACTTCAGGCTGGAACACTGGCTCTTCGGGCTGGAAGACTGGCTCTGGCACTTCAGGCTGGCAGGCTGGCACAGGAACCTCAAGCTGGCAGGCCGGCACAGGAACCTCAAGCTGGCAGGCCAGCACAGGGACTTCAAGCTGGCAGGCTGGCACAAGGACTTCAAGCTGTCAGGCTGGCACAGGGACTTCAAGCTGGCAGGCTGGCACAGGGACTTCAAGCTGGCAGACTGGCACAGGAACCTCAGGCTGGCATACTGGCACAGGAACCTCAGGCTGGCAGACTGGCACAGGAACCTCAGGCTGGAAGACTGGCACAGGAACTTCAGGCTGGAGGACTGGCACGGGAACATCAGGCTGGAAGACTGGCACGGGAACCTCAGGCTGGCAGGCTGGCACGGGAACCTCAGGCTGTCAGGCTGGCAGGGGAACTTCAGGCTGGAAGACTGGCACAGGAACCTCAGGCTGGCAGGCTGGCACGGGAACCTCAGGCTGGCAGGCTGGCACGGGAACCTCAGGCTGGCAGGCTGGCTCTGGAATTGCAGACTGGAAGGCTGGCTCTGGAACTGCAGACTGGAAGGCTGGCTCTGGAACTGCAGACTGGAAGGCTGGCTCTGGAACTCCAGGCTGGAAGGCTGGCTCTGGAACTGCAGACTGAAAGGCTGGCTCTGGAACTGCAGACTGGAAGGCTGGCTCTGGAACTGCAGACTGGAAGGCTGACTCTGGAACTTCAGGCTGGAAGGCTGGCTCTGGAACTGCAGGCTGGAAGGCTGGCCCTGGAACTGCAGGCTGGAAGGCTGGCCCTGGAACTGCAGACTGGAAGGCTGGTTCTGGAACTGCAGACTGGAAGGCTGGCTCTGGAACTGCAGGTTGGAAGGCTGGCTCTGGAACTGCAGTTTGAAAGGCTGGCTCTGGAACTGCAGGCTGGAAGGCTGGCTCTGAAACTGCAGGCTGGAAGGCTGGCTCTGGAACTGCAGGCTTGAAGGCTGGCTCTGGAACTGCAGACTGGAAGGCTGGCTCTGGAACTCCAGGCTGGAAGGCTGGCTCTGGAACTGCAGACTGAAAGGCTGGCTCTGGAACTGCAGACTGGAAGGCTGGCTCTGGAACTGCAGACTGGAAGGCTGACTCTGGAACTTCAGGCTGGAAGGCTGGCTCTGGAACTGCAGGCTGGAAGGCTGGCCCTGGAACTGCAGGCTGGAAGGCTGGCCCTGGAACTGCTGACTGAAAGACTGGCCCTGGAACTGCAGACTGGAAGGCTGGTTCTGGAACTGCAGACTGGAAGGCTGGCTCTGGAACTGCAGGTTGGAAGGCTGGCTCTGGAACTGCAGTTTGAAAGGCTGGCTCTGGAACTGCAGGCTGGAAGGCTGGCTCTGAAACTGCAGGCTGGAAGGCTGGCTCTGGAACTGCAGGCTTGAAGGCTGGCTCTGGAACTGCAGGCTGGAAGGCTGACTCTGGAGCTGCAGGCTGGAGCAGATTGGTTGGTGTGAAGGCAGGTTAGGTTACTGGCAGGATCGTGTGGGTTGGAAAGAATTTCCGTTTCTTCTTTGGTTTAACTGCTGGAGATCTGTAGGTGACTGCAGGACTGTAGGTATGAGGTGAGACATACTGAAGAGAAGGGCTGGGATATGTCAAGGAAGAGGGAACAGTGGCCAGAGGAAAATCTTGTGGGGAAGCTGTAGGTAGCTGAGAAGAGACAGGTGGATTAAATGCAGGATAGGTACAGGAAGCAGAGATTGGATATTGGTATCTGGTGGGAAGCAGTGTATACTGAGCTGTGACTGGGGTTGCCATGGGTGATGGGAGAAAAGGCTTTTGAGCAGGTAGGTGTCTGATGGTAGAAGTGGTTTGTTGTGGGTTGGCTGGGATTGATTGTAACATATCAGACCATGCCGAGAGTATGGGTTGTACAAACTGTGGTTTTAAATTTAACTGTTTAACAAAGGACTGACCAGACTTAATGCACTCAGCAATCACCTGTGGGGAACTGGCTGAGTAGTGCTCACAAAAATCAGCGGGATCATCTTCAAACAGCCATACAAGGGATACAGCCTGACTTATAGTGAAAGGAGGAGTGAAATCATCGTGGCTCTCTGGAATACAGGGTAGGGCCAGCTCAGTACAGATTTTAATCAGAGGCTGCACCTCCCCAAACAGTATATACCCCTGATCGACCAGGAGGTGAGCCGATCGGATAGCCGTAAACAACTGGTCCCTAGACCATCCTTCCAAAGCCTGACGGCAATAATCACCACTTTCAGTTGCCAGCAGAGAAAAATAAATTAACTCATCAGTATTCATGTTTGCAAACAAATGGTTCCCCTGTGCAGTCACTTCTGATCAGGAATGGCCCTGGTATTCTGTCAGGAATCAGGTATGATCAGAACTGTGTGGACTGCAACAGAGTAAACCGCAAACAGGAATAGATAAAGTAAAATGTTTTATTAATATAAATAGATATAAGTAAATATAAACGTGAGCACCCCACCAGTGTAAATGAACAACCAAATAGTCAAATAGTGATAATAACTAACCAGCATCAGTAGTAAAGGGGGAACCAGAATCGTAGTCAGGCCAGGCCAGAATCATCAACGGGAGGTCAGCAGATGGGGGCCAGGAGTGGACAGACAGGGACAAGCAGGGAGCAGAGCAAGGATCAGTACAACAGGATCAGGTATCAGGTATCAGGTATCAGGTAGGGGCACGAGGACAATACCAGGGCGGTGTGTGTATGCACCTGACAGGTATTTATAGGACTGTGGTTATTGTCCTCATGTGACAGCTGAGCGGAGAAGGTGCTGTCTGTCCCACACTGACAGGAACCACCCGCTGGTGGACACCAGTACTGCGGCCCAAAGATCACATAACATTACCAGGGGGAAGTTCCCCTGGCAGTTCCAGTCTGCCAGGAGACACCTGCTGGTGGACCACAGTACTGCACACCAAATATCAGGCAGTGTCACCAGCAGATGGAACCTTCCCTGACATGCCCGATGTTTCTTTTCTATAGAGGCTACTGTGCAGATTTCCATTTTCATTAAGGAACAAACATAAATCCAAAAACGGAATACTCGTAGTGTCAAATTGAATAGTAAATTTCAAGTTAAACTCATTTACTGACAAGAAGGACATGAACTCAGAGAGCTCATTAGCTGTACCGGTCCAGATGACCAAAACATCGTCGATATACCTCCGCCATAATAAAACATGGCGGAGGTATAGCGAGGCGTAGTCATCTGAGAACAGGGCTCTCTCCCAACCCCCCAGGTATAGGTTTGCGTACGATGGGGCACAACATGTCCCCATCGCGACGCCCTGTACATGGAGGTAGGTAGAGCCGTCAAACATAAAAATATTGGTTGTCAAAATATGTTCCAACAAAGCAGTGACGAATTTGCACAATTTCCAGTTGTTGTGGTCTTGTTCCCTGAGGAACCCTGATATTATCTCAATCCACTTCTTGTGGGGTATACTAGAATAAAGGGCCTCAATATCAATGGCTGCTAAAATTGCGCCAGGTGGCACCGTGATTCCCTCTATTACTCTCAATATGTCCAGTGTGTCTTTTAAATATGATGGTAGATCCATAACATGAGGGCGTAGCTGGGTATCGACATATTTGCTAGCTGTCTCAGTATGGCTACCTATTCCTGATATTATGGGACGCCCTGGTGGGTTTTCTACACTTTTATGAATTTTGGGTATTGAATAGTGTTGAGCGAACCCGAACTGTAAAGTTCGGGTCCGTACCGAACTTTAGCTTTTTCCCGAACCCGGACTTTGCGCAAAAGTCCGGGTTCGGGTTCGGCAATCTAATTACGCATTTAGAAATGCTTCAGGGGCCAGCCAATCACCTTTTGATTAGCTGGTGTGCCCTTAGAGGCCATCATAGCCATGCCTACTAATGGCATGGCTGTGATTGGTCAGTACAACATGTGACCCAGCTTCTATATAAGCTAGAGGCACACAGCACACACGTCACTCTGCTTCAGAATAGATAGGGAGAGGATCTTGGCTGCTGCTGTTGCTAATAGGGAGAGATTGTAAAATACATGAGGTAGTCCTGATTCTGCAATCTGAGGGAAAAGATAGAGAGATAGTGTAGTGTAGGGCCAGGTTCCTGTTGGTGCTTTCAGGGAGAGAGAATATTATATAGGAGTCCAGATTCAGAGATTAAAATCAGCGATCTGCATAGGTTTACCTGTTTGTGTTGCAGTGCACAGTCTTTTTACACTGCCATGAGCCCAGTGTCAGTGAAAATCTAACTTTTAGGGAAAAAAAAAAAGGCACTTTATTGTGCTCTTTTCCAAAAGACCCATAGGGCAAAAAAAATAAAAAATTTGCATTTTATTTTGCTCGTGCAAAAAAAGACCCGTTTAGGGCAAAAAAAAAAGAGCCATTCAGGGCCACAAAAAATAGTTTTTTAATAGCATTTTCTGCAGTTCTGTAGCTGTGCGATTCAGCGGTTACGTACTGTGGGTGTGTTCTGCTCTTCCAAAAAACGCAGTTTAGGGGCACAAAAAATAGTTTGCAGTGTGTTATACATATTTGGAGGTGTGTGAAATAAACAATTTCTAAATAGTTTTCTTCTACTGTGCTATACTAAAAAAAAAAACATTTTTTTGGAATAGCATTTTCTGCAGTTCTGTAGCTGTGCGATTCAGCGGTTATGTACTGTGGGTGTGTTCTGCTCTTCCAAAAAACGCCGTTTAGGGGCACAAAAAATAGTTTGCAGTGTGTTATACATATTTGGAGGTGTGTGAAATAAACAATTTCTATATAGTTTTCTCCTACTGTGCTATACTAAAAAAACAAATTTTTTAAGGAATAGCATTTTCTGCAGTTCTGTAGCTGTGCGATTCAGCAGTTACGTACTGTGGGTGTGTTCTGCTCTTCCAAAAAACGCAGTTTAGGGGCACAAAAAATAGTTGGCAGTGTGTTATACATATTTGGAGGTGTGTGAAATAAACAATTTCTATATAGTTTTCTCCTACTGTGCTATACTAAAAAAACAAAATTTTTTTTGAATAGCATTTTCTGCAGTTCTGTAGCTGTGCGATTCAGCGGTTACGTACTGTGGGTGTGTTCTGCTCTTCCAAAAAACGCCGTTTAGGGGCACAAAAAATAGTTTGCAGTGTGTTATACATATTTGGAGGTGTGTGAAATAAACAATTTCTATATAGTTTTCTCCTACTGTGCTATACTAAAAAAACAACATTTTTTTTTAATAGCATTTTCTGCAGTTCTGTAGCTGTGCAATTCAGCAGTTACGTACTGTGGGTGTGTTCTGCTCTTCCAAAAAACGCCGTTTAGGGGCACAAAAAATAGTTTGCAGTGTGTTATACATATTTGGAGGTGTGTGAAATAAACAATTTCTATATAGTTTTCTCCTACTGTGCTATACTAAAAAAACAACATTTTTTTTGAATAGCATTTTCTGCAGTTCTGTAGCTGTGCGATTCAGCGGTTACGTACTGTGGGTGTGTTCTGCTCTTCCAAAAAACGCCGTTTAGGGGCACAAAAAATAGTTTGCAGTGTGTTATACATATTTGGAGGTGTGTGAAATAAACAATTTCTAAATAGTTTTCTTCTACTGTGCTATACTAAAAAAAAACATTTTTTTTGAATAGCATTTTCTGCAGTTCTGTAGCTGTGCGATTCAGCGGTTACGTACTGTGGGTGTGTTCTGCTCTTCCAAAAAATGCAGTTTAGGGGCGCAAAAAATAGTTTGCAGTGTGTTATACATATTTGGAGGTGTGTGAAATAAACAATTTCTATATAGTTTTCTCCTACTGTGCTATACTAAAAAAACAACATTTTTTTGAATAGCATTTTCTGCAGTTCTGTAGCTGTGCGATTCAGCAGTTACGTACTGTGGGTGTGTTCTGCTCTTCCAAAAAACACCGTTTAGGGGCACAAAAAATAGTTTTCAGTGTGTTATACATATTTGGAGGTGTGTGAAATAAACAATTTCTATATAGTTTTCTCCTACTGTGCTATACTAAAAAAACAACATTTTTTTTGAATAGCATTTTCTGCAGTTCTGTAGCTGTGCGATTCAGCGGTTACGTACTGTGGGTGTGTTCTGCTCTTCCAAAAACACCCATTTAGGGCAACATCCTAAATTTGGAAAATATGAGGAGAAGGTCAAAGGGACGTGGTGGCCCCGGTCGTGGTGCTGCTGGTGGAGCTCCTGTTGCAGGGAGAGGACATGTTGGATCTGTGCCAGATACACGCACAAGTGAAACACCTTCCTCAGGTGCGAGTAGGCGACCGAGCCTGCGGCGGTATTTTGTCGCGCCTAATGAGGCTGTACGAATGTTTAGGCCAGGACAAGTACAGGCGATAGTAGATTGGGTTGCTGACAGTGCCTCGGGTTCCTTCACATTGTCTCCCACCCACTCTTCTGATGAAAGATCAGAGTTGGCACCTGAAACCCATGTCCATCAGTCTTTCACCTCACCCCCTTGCAAATCAGCCAAGCAGTCTGAGCCCCAAATCATGCAGCAGTCTCTTCTGCTTTTCGATGACTCTGTTAGCAGGGTTTCCCAGGGCCATCCACCTAGCCCTGCCCCAGAAGTGGAAGAGATTGAGTGCACCGATGCCCAACCACTTATGTTTCATGATGAGTACATGGGAGGACCATCGCAGTACGTCTCGGATGATGACGAAACACAGGTGCCAACTGCTCCTGCTTTCGCAATTGTGCAGACAGACAAGGAGGGCAGGGGTGAAGACTGGGTGGAAGATGATGTGGAGGACGATGAGGTCCTCGACCCCACATGGAATCAACGTTATGCAGGTGACCAGTGTAGTTTGGAGGAAGAGGCGGTGGTCGCACAGAGCCACCAGCACAGCAGAAGAGGGAGCAGGGTGCAAAAGCGGAGCGTCCGTCCCCTAGACAGTATGTCTGCTACTGCCCAACGCAGCAAGGGACCGAGCACACCAAAGCCAGGTCCAAGGAGTTCCCTAGCGTGGCAGTTCTTCACACAATGTGCTGATGACAAGACACGAGTGGTTTGCAGGGTGTGCAATCAGAGGCTGAAGCGAGGCATAAACGTTCTCAACCTGAGCACAACCTGCATGACCAGGCATCTAAGTGCAAAGCACGAGCTGCAGTAGAGTAGACACCTCAAAAACCAAGAAAGGTCTCTGGCTCCTCCTGCTTCCTCTTCTGCTGCAGTCTCGGCCTCTTCATCCACCTCTGTAGTGACAGTGGCACCTGCCACCCCGCAAACAGAGGATCTGCCAGCAACACTACCACCTGGGTCACCAACCATCTCCACAATGTCCCATGGAAGTGTTCAGCTCTCTATCTCCCAAACATTGGAGCGGAAGAGGAAGTACCCCCCTAGCCACCCACGATCCCTGGCCCTGAATGCCAGCATTTCAAAACTCCTGGCCTTTGAAATGCTGTCATTCCGTATGGTGGAGACGCAGAGTTTTAAAAGCCTGAAGGCATTGGCTGTCCCACAGTACGTCGTGCCCAGCCGCCACTATTTTTCCAGACGAGCCATCCCTTCCCTGCACAACCAAGTGGGAGACAAAATCAGGTGTGCACTGCGCAACGCCATCTGTGGCAAGGTCCACCGAACTACGGATGCGTGGACCAGTAAGCACGGTCAGGGACGTTATATCTCCCTAACAGCACACTGGGTAAATGCAGTGGCGGCTGGGCCTGAGGCAGATAGCAGTTTGGCGCATGTCCTTCCACCACCGAGGATTGCAGGGCGCTTCAGTTTGCCTCCTGTTGCTAACTCCTCCTACTCCGCTTCCTCATCCTCTACCGCCTCCTCATCCGGTCAGCGTAACACCTTCACCACCAACTTCAGCACAGCCAGGGGTAAACGACAGCAGGCAGTTTTAAAACTTTCCTGTTTGGGGGAAAAACCCCACACCGCGCAGGAGTTGTGGAGGGACATGGAACAACAGACCAATGAGTGGTTGCTGTCAGTGAGCCTCAAGCCCGGCCTGGTGGTGTGCGATAATGGGCGAAATCTCGTAGCAGCTCTGGGCCTAGCCGGTTTGACGCACATCCCTTGCCTGGCGCATGTGCTGACCTTGGTGGTCCAGAGGTTCCTTAAAAATTACCCGAATATGCCAGAGCTGCTGCAGAAAGTGCGGGCTGTGTGTGCGCACTTTCGGCGTTCTCACCCTGCTGCTGCTCGCCTGTCAGCGCTGCAGCGTAACTTCGGCCTTCCCGCTCACCGCCTCATATGTGACGTGCCCACAAGGTGGAACTCCACCTTGCACATGCTGGCCAGACTGTGCGAGCAGCAGCAGGCGATAGTGGAGTTTCAGCTGCAGCAATCACGCGTGAGTCGCTCTGCGGAACAGCACCACTTCACCACCAATAACTGGGCCTCCATGCGAGACCTGTGTGCCTTGTTGCGCTGTTTCGAGTACTCCACCAACATGTCCAGTGCCAATGACGCCGTTCTTAGCGTTACTATCCCAGTTCTATGCCTCCTTGAAAAAACGCTTCGGGCGATGATGGAAGAGGATGTGGCACAGGAGGATGAGGAGGAGGAGGAGGAAGCGGGATCATTTCAAAGGCTTTCAGGGCAGTCTTTCACAAGTGGCTACGAGGGTGGGTTCCTGCACCAACAAACGCCAGGTACACAATTGTCCAGCAGAAAGGGCACAGTTCTGGAGGATGACGAGGTGGAGGAGGAGATGGAGGCGGAGGAGGAGGAGGAGCCATTTTCACAGCAGGGTGGCACCCAGACCAGCTCGTTGCCATCACTGGTGCGTGGCTGGGGGGATACAGAGGACACAGATGATACACCTCCCACAGAGGACAGCTTTTATTTGCCTCTGGGCAGCCTGGCACACATGAGCGATTACATGCTGCAGTGTTTCCGCAATGACCGCCGAGTTGCCCACATTTTAACTGGTGCTGATTACTGGGTGGCCACCCTGCTGGATCCCCGTTACAAGGACAACGTACCGTCCTTAATTCCCTCACTGGAGCGGGATCGTAAGATGCGCGAGTACTAGCGCACGCTGGTAGACGCGCTGCTGGTGGCATTCCCACCTGACAGCGGGCGTACGGTGGAAGCACAAGGCGAAGGCAGAGGAGGAGGAAGAGGTCGCCAACGCAGCCGGGGCACCGGCAGCACCTCAGAAGGCAGGGTTAGCATGGCTGAAATGTGGAAAAGCTTTGTCAGCACGCCACAACAACCAGCACCACCAGCTGAGATGGAACGTCTTAGCAGGAGGCAGCATTTCACCAACATGGTTGATCAGTATGTGTCCACAGGCCTACACGTACTGGATGACGGGTCTGCCCCCTTTAACTTCTGGGTCTCCAAATTGGGCACATGGCCTGAGCTTGCCCTTTATGCCTTGGAGGTGCTGGCCTGCCCTGCAGCCAGTGTATTATCTGAACGTGTATTTAGCACGGCAGGGGGCGTTATCACAGACAAGCGCAGCCGTCTGTCCAGAGCCAATGTGGACAAGCTCACGTTCATTAAAATGAACCAGGCATGGATCCCACAGTACTTGTCCGTACCTTGTGCAGAATAGACATGTATACCGGTGTTGTGACAAAAACTGTCCGGCCATCGGATTGTGTCCGGCCCATACTGCGAAGGCGCAGCGCTTGCGCAGTACAGAGGACAAGGAGATTCACAAAATCTCCGAAGATGAACGGCACCTGCGCTGTGAGTGCAGGTTCAAGCCCCACCATCCAAGTGGACATACGGTAGCACATAGTAACAGGGCCCCTCACAGGCTCGGTTCGATCCCCACGCTTCGGGCACGGCCTCACTTGGCTCGGCTTGAACCACGGATGGTGTGGCCTTCACCTGAACTCACCACGCAGGCGCCGTTCGTCTTGGGAGATTTTCGAAATCCCCTTGTCCTACATACTGAGCAAGCGCAGTACAGGGTGGACACTATTTGACGGGGGACAGAATTCGACACATCACCGGCCTTACCCAGCCATTGTTGTATTTTTGAACCAGTGTTGGCTACCTCGTCCTCCTCCACCGCCGCTTCCACCTACACAGCCACATCCACCGCCACCTCAACCTCCTGCTCCATATGGACCTCGTCCTCCTAGGTCAAGATTATAATTTTTATTTAATTTTTTTGTAGCGCACAGATCCTTTCCCCCTTACCTGCCTTTATGTTGTTGGCTCCTCGCAGGAGGGAGAAAGGCACACCGCACTACCAGCCCGTACCCTCCTATATAAAGAGGGTGAGCGGTGTACTTGACGGGCCGTGTCCACAGCCGGAGTCAAAACTCCTCCAGAGGATGATTCTCACCTCTACTGTAGGTAGAGGCAAGTCCTTTAATTCCCAGTAAAGTCAATGTCCACACCAGATGAAATTACAACTCTTATTCTCTCATGGCAAAATAAACTCTACTCGGATAGAAAAGGTTAGAGCAAAGAAACAGGACAGCTTAAGGTGTGGAGGAGGTCCAGGCACAAACGTAGCACATTCACTTCACTGCTTAGGTTTCTCAAACAGTTTTAGGTGCACGGTCTCTGCCACAGACCTTGAGGTTGGTCTCTGCCACAGACCAGGTGTACAAGGCCCCTGCCATGGACCTGGAGAACTTTGGTCTCTGCCACAGACCAGGGTGTATAAGGCCCCTGCCACAGGCCGGGTGAATAAGGCCTCTGATACAGTCAAGATGACCTTGAGCTTCTCCTTCTACGAACCTAGCCCATATCAAGGGGAAGACATCTCTCCAGGGAGTCAACAGACCCTTCCTTCACCGTGACTCCCGCATCGGTCCATCAGAATGATCCTCCCTTCCCTGGAACATGGTCCCCTACATGAGGCGGCACCCTAAGACTCCTCGACCCTTAGCGGACTCCAGACGAAGGCTCTGGACTCCAGGCTTTACTCCCGCACCAAGGCCTCCATACCCAGGGCAGCAGGAACTCCAGGATAGTACCTCACCCCGGGCTAAAGGTACCCGAGATGGAACAGGAACACATGCACCCAGGCCGAAGGCACCTGGGCGTGGACCCCACTGGACATCAGCCCCCAGGCCAAAGGTCTGCCCCTTTTATATGCTCTCCTGGCATGCACAGCAGGTTCCCCGCCCCGCTGTACTACTGCCAAGAGGGGACACAAAAGGCACAGCACTGTATCGGCGGTTCAACCCTAGCCTACCATGGCAGCGCCACCTGTAGGCCGCAGGGAACTGCACACCAATACTGTCCCCTGAGGACAAAATGGTCCATGAATCCTACAGAATTAGGGTGTTTGAGCCTATTTACCACTCAAACACTTCCCTTAAATTTAGCACCCCGCTACATTTTTATTTCAAAGTATTTTATTTTCCCACTAGCTTATCCATTAAATTGAATAATTTATTCCAGAAAAGGTGTATTCTGGGGCATTCCCACCATATGTGTGGCATCGTGCCGTTGAGTTTCTGAGGTTTTTAATGACTTCCCGTACCTCTTCTGCTGAAAAGGGGGCCTCCAGCATATTTTTTTATTTTTTTATGTTATTTTAAGTTATTTCCCTATCCACATTTGTTTGCAGAGCACTTGCCATGCTCTTAACAACATTTTCCTGCCATTTGCAGCCCTCTAGCCCTTTCCATTACTTTTTTAGAGCCTTTTTAGTCCTTAGAAGTCCGGGTCCCCATTGACTTCAATGGGGTTCGGGTTCGGGTCCAGGTCCGTCGAACCCGAACATCCAGGTGTCCGCTCAACTCTAGTATTGAATAAAAGGTCGGAGTAACCGGCCATTTGATTTCCAAATATTCACGCAGATCTTTATTAATGAGGGTATCATGATATGCTTGTGTAATGAGGGAAAGATATTGTTTTCTTGCTTCTATGAGGTTCTCATAAGGTACCCCTTTGTACCATTCCTGGTTGCTCAAATTTTTTTTTTGCACATTGCCACATATTGGGCCATATCCATCACAACCACGTTGCCGCCCTTGTCTGATGGTTTTACTATTATTTGATCATTACTTGTGATGTTTAGAAGTGCTTCTTGTTGAATTTTTGATAAAAAAAATTCAAAGTATTTAGGGAAGGTAAAGTTTTCTATTTGCTTCTTTGTTTGTTTCAGAAAGGCCCAAACTGCTGGGCATGTCTGAAGATTGGGAATTTTTTGCGATTTAGCCCTAAATTTACATGGTTCTGGAGTTGTTTCAATTTCCTCCTCGGTGGTCGGTGGTCGGTGGGCTCATCAGAGCCCTCATTTTCGTCCAGAAGTTGAATTAATATTTTAAGGGCTCTTAACCTCTCCCCCTATTAATCGCCCCCTATCACTGTCGAAAATATATTTATAGGTAAGATTCCTTGCGAAAAGATGAAGATCCTTCGCGAGGGTGAATTTATCAATTTTATGAGAAGGACAGAAACTCAGTCCAAATCGTAATACTTCGATTTCAGTTGATGAGAGTTCGTAGGAGGAGAGGTTAACTACATCGAGTCCTGCTCCGTCAGCATTTGTTTGACCACAAATGGATCTATTTTTCCCATTCTCATATGAGGAATGGGTGTGGTCGGAATCTGGTTTTGCCCTAAAGGGACACGACCTTGATGGGTGTGTCCATGATTTAATTTAGGGGTTGCTCCTAGATCTCTAGGGGATGCGAGTGTACTATCGTCAGTGAACATGGAAAGCGGGGTACCGCCCATCGCTGTATCATTGAGTTCATGATCTTTAATCTCAGTATGGGCAGTCGGTATACTACCGGTTGTTGATGGGGAAACAATTTGTTTCTTTGAGCTAGCCCCCTGTGTATCAGTGGGTCCACCCTTACCCCTCTTAGGAGCACGCTCACAGCCCAGGGGTCCTCGTGAACTCTTGTTCACAGGTTTTTGGGAGGACATGGATGAGGAAGAGATGGAAATATCAGAGTCAGATCTATAAGATAGAGTGTCTTGTTGTTTATTATGGCGCTGGGGCTTTCCCTTTTGATTTTGAGGTCCCCTTTGCCATTTGTAGGCATACCCATCAGAAAATGCCAATTTGTCTTTGTAGAATTTTTGGTCTTTTCTTAGTACCACATTTTTATAATATTTTTCCAAGTATTGGAAAAGATCTTGTTCTCTCTTTTTAAATTCGGCACTGGAGGAATATTGATTACTTGTAGCTCGTAAAGTCTCTATCTCTTTGTCTAGGTCTGACAGATCCAGACTATGTTTGTCCCTCAACATAACCATCATATTTGCTGTACACTGATTAAGATTGTATTCCCATTTTTCCTTAAGACTATTTTCTGCTACATCGAATGTTGGAAATATTTGTATCCTTAAACCTTGTGGATTCACCTTTTCACGCAGGTATCTATCAAAAAATCGAATATGCCACCATAGATTGGATTTCCTTTCCATAAGTCTTTTGAGTTTCAAAAAGAATACATCTAACCCTACCTCTGTTTTAGCCTGGGGAGCACATGAGTCTTGAATAGTATCCAGGAACTTTTCCCATACTGGTCCTGAAAATTGCGACATATGGGAAAAAGGAGAAAAAAGAGAGAGAAAAGAAAAAAAAAAAAAAAGGAAAACTACAGCAATAGGTGATTATTAGATGTATATTATCATACACCACTGAAACCATAAATAGTATATAAAAAGTACAGCCCAATCGTCACAACCATTAGTACTAAAGGTACACCTGAGATCAATTAATAATTACCTTAAACTGGAAAGTATCCAAATGAGGGGATGGGGTTGTACACCCCGATTAACAGAGATATATATAAAGGTTTTGGATAGTTTCCAGAAACAGAGCCGTAAAATCTCCCTGTCCCAATAGAAACTAGAAAGAAAAAACCAAAGAGAGACAAGCTCTCACAAAAGGGAGATACCAGTTCTGTAATAGGTGAGTACACTTGAGACAGTAAATATAGAAACATATAAATGTATTCATAACATCTTAAAATTGATATTTCAATAATACAGAATCATAAAAGCTTGGAAACAAAGAACTATAATGTGCAAGTAGCCGACATGTTTCGCACGGTTGGGCTTCGTCAGGGCTTAGCACTTCTTATATTTCATCAAGTCTGTATAAGACATAAAGATTTGTAATTAATGTCAAACAATGATATGATATCAATATATATATATATATATATATGCATTTATTACATAATACAGATTTGTTGCATATTAACAAAAAGTTTTGACATGCTCACCTAGTTCACTCCAAGAGGATTGAATAGAAATGCACTCCGCTGAACACGCGCATCAAAACCGACAACCGACCCAATTCCTACTGTAGCTTACCCGGTGGATGCCAGATCCAACAGGATGAAACATGAGGATTTTGACCATGTGAGCTGACCAAATGTTAATAATGTATACGAGTCTACAACAAAATACAAAAGGGAAGGTATATGGTTCCTTTCTTTCCTTTTTCTTTTTCCCTTTTTACCTATCCTTTTTCTTCTTCTTCCACCAATGGCTGACTGTTGTTGGTGTTCATGCGCCATTTTACCAACTTATCATGTATATGCCTAATTATATATGGGTAAGGACGCATTATGCGTCAATATACATGCATATCCTATATCCTAATCTAATCAACTATTAATGTTTATAGCGGTGTTTTCTTTTTCTTTTTGCGATTTAGAACCATGTTGACATATGCATATGTTTTTTTCTTCTTTGCTTTGTTATTTTGAGATCGCGATATTTATTTTATTAATCTTGTCTCATTTTAGATGGTTGGATAGCCGCGCACTCTGTGACAGTATGTATCACTGCTGGCTGCCTTCTCCTCCCCTCTTGTGGCTCTGATTTGCGTGAGGACTTCCAAACTTAATATGCAAGTTTGTTAATATGCAACAAATCTGTATTATGTAATAAATGCATATATATATTGATATCATATCATTGTTTGACATTAATTACAAATCTTTATGTCTTATACAGACTTGATGAAATATAAGAAGTGCTAAGCCCTGACGAAGCACAACCGTGCGAAACATGTCGGCTATTTGCACATTCTAGTTCTTTGTTTCCAAGCTTTTATGATTCTGTATTATTGAAATATCAATTTTAAGATGTTATGAATAAATTTATATTTTTCTATATTTACTGTCTCAAGTGTACTCACATATTACAGAACTGGTATCTCCCTTGAAAATACCGTTTTGTGAGAGCTTGTCTCTCTTTGTTTTTTTTCTTTAAAGCATTTTTTATGTTGGATCTTTCGGATTTCGGATTCTGCGCGTTCGTTATCATTTGTTAAACAAATGCGAAAATCCCTGAAATTCGTACGAAAATGCATTCGGACGAAAACGAATGCACATGTCTAATTTTACTCCCTCACTCTTCTGCTTCTCCTATACTCTGGAGATATATCCCCAAACCCTGGACCTCCCTTATTTAACTGTATCCAACACCCATCACCATCACCCTACATCATCTGGCAGTACAGTAGCTGTAATCTATGCAATTTAGTCTGCATTCCTCTTCTTCCCAAAACCCAGCCTCCTGTGCTCCATCTGCAACAAACTCACCGCTGTTAATGACCCCGTAGAAACCTTTCCCACTTCAACCCTTCTCTTCTCTATTCTGCTACTGATCACCTCTATGACAAAATCTCACCCCTGTCCAGTCCTAACCTAGCCACTGCTGTCTACATCAAATCCCTGTCTTCAACCCTGGACGAGCTTGTCCCACTCACTACAAACAGAATCAGGCCTCGACCCCTACAATCCTAGCAAACAGATGACAACCGAAGTCTAAAAAAACGTAGCCGTGCTTTTGAATGTCTCTCAAAGACTTCCACCAATACAAATCTGCACTCCAAAAATACAATTCTTGCCTCCACATTGCCAAGCAGACCTATTTTATCACTTTCATTAACACCTACTCATCTAGTCCCTGTCAACTCTTCTCTACCTTAAACTCTCTACTTCATCCTCCATTGCCTGCACCCACTAACTCACTCACTGCCCAGGAGATTGCTAGTCACTTTAAAAATAAGATTGATTCAATTTATGATGAAATCTTCACTCTACAGGTATCTCCCCCATTTAACACCCCATGTCAACAGGTACAATTAACACTCCCCTTATTCAAACCGGCTACTGTAGACAAAGTTGCTAAACTCATTTCTAACACCCACCTAACCACCTGTCCCCTGGACCCTATTCCCTCTCAAATACTACGGTCACCCTATGACTCTATCCTACACTCTCTAACCCACATCTTGAATCTCTCCCTATCTTCTGCCATTTTCCCCAATGCTCTAAAACATGCACTGGTCACCCCATACTTAAAAAGCTATACTTAGACCCTACTAATCTTAACAATCTATGCCTATCTCCTTGCTCTCCTTTTCCTCTAAACTCATTGAATGCGTGGTCTAAAACCAACTGAGTGACCACCTCATTAACAATAACTTTCTTGATCCCCTTCAGTCTGGATTTCACCCTCAAAACTCCAAAGAAACTGCTCTTCTGAAACTCACAAATGACTTACTAACAGCAAAAACCAATGGGCACTATTCTGTACTCCTACTTCTGGACCTTTTGGCTGCCTTTGATATGGTTGACCACCCGCTCCTCCTCAAAGCTTGCCGCCTCAACCTCCACAACAACTCCAAACTATGTCCCTTCCTAACCATTGAAACTACAAACCTCCTGATTCATTCCCTGTTTATCTCTTGCCTCGACTACTGCAACTCCCTCCTCATTAGCTTACCTTTAAATAGGCTATCCCCCCATCAGTCCATCATGAATGCTGCTGCCAGACTCATCCACCTTACAAACCACTCAGTGACTGCTACCCCTCTCTGCCAATCCCTCCATTGGCTGCCACTCGCCCAACTAATTCAATTCAAAATACTAACAAAAACTTACAAAACCACCCACAACTCTGCCACCAGCTACATCACTAGCCTAGTCTTAAAATACCAACCTAATCGTCCTCTTCGTACCTCCCAAGACCTCCTGCTCTCTAGCTCCCTCATTGCCTCCAGGACTTCTCCTGAGCCTCTCCCATCCTCTGGAATTCCCTACCCCAATCTGTCAGACTATCTATCTACTTTTAGGCGATCCTTGAGAACTTTTCTCTTTAGAGAAGCCTATCCTGCCTTGACGTAACAACTGTACTTTAATATTCTTCATTAGATCATTCCCCACAGTTTTTTTACCCTTTTGTATCACTTGACCCTTCCTCCTAGATTGTTAGCTCTAACGAGCAGGGCCCTCTGATTCCTCCTGTATTGAATTGGAGGGTCTCTTAAGAGGAAACTGTGCAAACTGTTGGCGCTATATATATCCTGTGAAAAAAATGGTATAAATAAATTGTGCCCTTCCCATATATACCACCACTGCGCTTATGGGTTAAATAAACCTATACTAAATATAAAGCAGCCACTTTAAATAAATAAATATAAACAAAACAGTGTAAAATCAAAAAAGACCCCACACAGCGGCGCTAAAGAGCAGTATCCTCCCCCCCTGTGTCCGTATTCAATGGACCGAGGGAAAAAATTACTGTTCAAAAAATTATTATATATATACACCCTGTGACATAAGTGAATAATGTGCACAAGTAAAATAAAGTCCACACAAATTCAATCCAAATGCGTGAGAAAAAATCTTCTTCCAATCCTCCACCACACACAGTGTTCAGTGTTTCGTGATCCCTCTCCCATCAGATGGACACTCACCAAAGCAAGTTGCCTCACACTCTCGTGTTTGGCATAAAAACGTGTACAGAAATCTCACAAAGCTGTGCAAACGATCCTCCAGACTCAAATCAGGTGTTTTAAGGGATTATTCCATATGCAAATATAAGAAAAAGCTCCAAATAGTGTAGTAACGTAAAATCAGTTTAATTACACACCAACACACACACTCCAAATATTGCAATTACCTAAAACAAAACTTAAATAGGCATATTAAAACCACTGCAAATCCAAAGCACAATGCACCGAAAAGCGAGTGTATAGGTCGCGGCGGACCCTCAGTAATCACAGTGAGATCTCACCAACTTCCTGCTACCACTCACTGATCCTTCGCTACTCAGTTCAATCCTGTGACGTCGAATAATCCGTCAGACGGTTACCGCATAGCCACGCCCCGACATGTTTCGTCGAATAGACTTATTCATGGGATTGGCCGTGCGGTATACCAGCTCCTCCTTTTATCTCTCCTTGTTATGGGCGGAAGTTCGATCTCTCATCCATCCGCTTTGGGCGGATATGCGTCATTCCCATATGACTTTATCATACCACCCACCTTCCCAGCCCATTTGAGGGCGGAAATTTGCCATCCGATATTTGCGCCGTGGGCGGAAGTCGGATATAACTCCCACTGACAAAAACGAGTGTCCCCGCTGCCCACATACACTCGCTATTGGTATTAATCTACACTTAGACTCAAAATATCTTATACCATAATAACAATAGTGTGGCGCACATATACTTAGGGATGTGGTTCAGTGTTATTCAATATAAAAAAACATTAATAATAATGTAAATTACATAATTTAAAACACAAATAGCACCATGAGATCTTAATATTAATCTACCTATTATCATTATTATTACTACTCTTTATTTTCTATAATTCAGATATACTCAGTTATGGGATCAAAAACACAGAGTATTCTAAACAAAAAATATATATAGTAAATATAAAAAATTTATATAGAGAAAAAAAGTATTAATATATATATATATATATATATATATATATATATACATACTGCAAATATCATGACTCATAAAAACGTTATCCTATATCACACATAGTATGTATATGCATCTTAATCAACTGATGCACCTGTGTATAAATTACAGGAAACCGTTACTGGAAAACATTATGTCTGTAATATACATTCACTGATTAAATGTACTATCAGACCTAGACCGTACTGGAAAGCTAAATAATAAATGTAATGGACACCTAAATATCTTAATAATTAAAATTATTAATCAAATATATTAAAAATAACTAAAATTCATTAAAATTCTTTAAAATCATTTAAAAGTTATTAATAAAACAGTTCAAATCCAATTCAATGTTGAGGCCTCTAGGATAAAGACTTTTTAAAAGAAATATCCATTTAGTCTCTCTTTGTGATAAATCTCTCACGCGATTTGAACCTCTCCATGATGGATGCACATAATCTATGCCACAGAACTGTATTAAAGAGGGATCCTGCTGGTGTTTTTCCTTAAAATGCAGCGGCACACTATGGTATATAAAACCATTTTTTATATTAGTAAGGTGTTCGCCTATACATGTCTTAAGTAGTCTTTTAGTTCTACCCACGTAATAAAGCCCACAAGGGCACCACATGAGGTATACCACATAAGACGAATTACAGGATATAAATTCTTTAATATCAAATGTTTCCTGGTCCTTATTGGTAACACTCATTATCCCTCTGTTTTGCACTTTTACTGTTCTGCAGCACTTGCATCTCCTACACGAGTAAAATCCTTTCAGATCAAAGCGTAGGATACGTTCATTTGGGGGGTCCAAAATTTTATTGACCACCCTATCACCAAAACTCGGGGCTCTTCTATATATGAATTTTGGTGTGTTGGGTAGAGAATCCCCCAGATGTCTGTCACGCCCCAAAATGTGCCAATGTTTTTTAACAATAGTCTCAATCTCCTTATATTGATGATGAAAACCTGTTATAAAGCCCCATTGATGTTGTCCATCATTAATCTGAATTGCTTTATTTCCAAAACATTGGCTCCTTGGGGCTTCACCTATTTCATGTATCAAATTTTGAAGTGGTTCCTCCCTATACCCTTTCTGTATAAATTTTTCTTTCAACACATTCGCCTGAATCACAAAATCCTCCTGACTAGTGCAGTTGCGTCGCACCCGGAGTATCTGACCTTTTGGGATATTTCGTATCCAGGCTGGATGATGTCCACTCCTAATTGAAATATAACTATTTCGGTCCGTGGGCTTAAAATATACTCGGGTATTCAAGCATCCTAATCCCTTCATAATAGTAACGTCAAGAAAGTTTATCTCCTCATTACTGATTTGGTAATCCAACTTTATGTTGTTATTATTATTATTTAATATTTCTAAGAACTCAATCACCGATTCTTTTGATCCCTCCCAAATAAATAGGAGGTCATCAATAAAACGTCGATAGAAACGTAATTGTGTTTTTTTATTCCTGAAAATATGTTTATCCTCCCACTCGGCCATGAACAGGTTGGCAAGGCTGGGGGCAAACTTAGCCCCCATAGCCACGCCAACCTGTTGTGAGAAGAAGCAGTCATGGTACCAAAAATAGTTATGGCTCATGCAAAAGTCCAATACGTGTCCTAAAAAACGTTTTTGCATATCCGGAATATCGTTTCTCTTACTCAAAGCCCAATTTAGTGCTAACGCTGCATCTTCATGCTGAATAACAGTATATAAGGCTGACACATCTGCTGTAACTAAATACGTCTCAGAATCCATATTAATTTCCACTTTTTCTAACAGTTGTAATAAGTCAGCAGTGTCTTTCAAATAAGCCTTTGTATCCTTCACGCTAGGTTGTAAAAATGTATCTAAATATTCTCCCAGTCTAGAAGTTACAGAACCTATTCCATTCACGATTGGATGTGCTGGAGGGTTCAAAGTGTTTTTATGTATTTTCGGCAGTGTGTAGATCACCGGAATTCTGCAAGCAGAGGGGACCAAGTATCTCTTTTCTTTCAAATTTAGAGCATTGGTCATATACCCCCATTCAACCAAGGACACCAACTGTGTTCTATATGTTTCTGTTGGGTCAGATCGCAACTTCTTATATGTGATCTGATCATCCAATAGATCCATCAGTTGTTTATGGTACATGGGTTTGTCCATTATCACTACTCCTCCCCCCTTGTCCGCCGGGCGGATAATAATGTCCTTCTTGTTTTCAAGACTTTTGACACCTTCTTTAATATACTCAGGATTAATTCCCTTCTTTTTTATCGGGAGTTCTTCAATATCTTTTAAAATCATATGTTTAAAAACTTCAATAAAATGATTATTAGAATTTTGTGGGTTAAAAATAGATTTATTCTTAAGACCACTGTCTATTTTTTCTAACATATTATAGTTTCTGATTACAGGATTAACTGGATGGCTTAAAAAATACTTTTTCATGCTCAATTTACGAATGAACTTATGGGTATCAATATATACCTCAAATTTATTCAAGGTCTTCCTAGGGGCACACTTCAGACCCAAATTTAGAATATTCAATTCTTTCTTGTTTAATTCTACCTTACTCAAATTGAATATTCCAACATTTAATTGTTTCTCATCCTTTTCTTTGGATTGTTTGGTCCTCCCTGCCCTTCGTCCCCTTCTTCTTTTTGGAAGGGCATGAGTTCCCTGTTTGGAATCTGAGGCGGTCCATTCCTGCCATTGCCTTTCTGCGTCTGGTGGTTGTTCCTCCTCGGTGTACCCCCTCTTCCCCTCCCACCCCTCCCCCGTTGTCCTAAAAAAGGCTCCCGATAGTGATTTCCATCATACTCTTCTTCCACCAGGGATTGATATCTATTATAGATGGGTATCGGGTTCCTAGGTTCCGGAGGGTATTCCATCGGTGGTTGATACCATCGTTGTTGTTCTTGTTGAGGCCCATACCCATAAGGGTCATTTCCCCCATATGGGTAGTTTACTCTGGGTGATTGATAATTTCCATTATATTGGTAATCATCCCTACCATATCTATTTGGGCCTGGAGAGTATATATTACCACAGTGTTGTCCACTTCTATTCACTTGGGGTGTGCCACCCCGAGGTAGATGTACAGGGGGCTGTTCTCCTCTTTTGTTATTATTATTTCCTTTATTGCTTATGTTTTTCACTATTGCTTTTTTAGGGGCAACAGTTGTTTCCTTTTGAGCTTCACCATCATTCAGTGTCTGTTCATTATTTAAACTGGTATTTTGCCAAACATATATATTATTAGTCTTAAAATCAGTAAAATCTCTATTAAATTTTTTAACTTTCCTTTTTTGTGTATCACGGTCTACTTTTTCCAGTTTTTTCTTCATATTATTATTAAATTCCTTTACCATATTGGACTCATTAATGGGTTCTAATTTTTCTTGTATGTCTTTAATTTTTTCATTGAGTCTACTTAGTTTGATTTGTTTCCTTTTTAAGACCAAACCTTGCAGTTCCCTACCCTTTTCTCTATATACATTTTTTATATTTACTATATATATTTTTTGTTTAGAATACTCGGTGTTTTTGATCCCATAACTGAGTATATCTGAATTATAGAAAATAAAGAGTAGTAATAATAATGATAATAGGTAGATTAATATTAAGATCTCATGGTGCTATTTGTGTTTTAAATTATGTAATTTACATTATTATTAATGTTTTTTATATTGAATAACACTGAACCACATCCCTAAGTATATGTGCGCCACACTATTGTTATTATGGTATAAGATATTTTGAGTCTAAGTGTAGATTAATACCAATAGCGAGTGTATGTGGGCAGCGGGGACACTCGTTTTTGTCAGTGGGATTTATATCCGACTTCCGCCCACGGCGCGAATATCGGATGGCAAATTTCCGCCCTCAAATGGGCTGGGAAGGTGGGTGGTATGATAAAGTCATATGGGAATGACGCATATCCGCCCAAAGCGGATGGATGAGAGATCGAACTTCCGCCCATAACAAGGAGAGATAAAAGGAGGAGCTGGTATACCGCACGGCCAATCCCATGAATAAGTCTATTCGACGAAACATGTCGGGGCGTGGCTATGCGGTAACAGTCTGACGGATTATTCGACGTCACAGGATTGAACTGAGTAGCGAAGGATCAGTGAGTGGTAGCAGGAAGTTGGTGAGATCTCACTGTGATTACTGAGGGTCCGCCGCGACCTATACACTCGCTTTTCGGTGCATTGTGCTTTGGATTTGCAGTGGTTTTAATATGCCTATTTAAGTTTTGTTTTAGGTAATTGCAATATTTGGAGTGTGTGTGTTGGTGTGTAATTAAACTGATTTTACGTTACTACACTATTTGGAGCTTTTTCTTATATTTGCATATGGAATAATCCCTTAAAACACCTGATTTGAGTCTGGAGGATCGTTTGCACAGCTTTGTGAGATTTCTGTACACGTTTTTATGCCAAACACGAGAGTGTGAGGCAACTTGCTTTGGTGAGTGTCCATCTGATGGGAGAGGGATCACGAAACACTGAACACTGTGTGTGGTGGAGGATTGGAAGAAGATTTTTTCTCACGCATTTGGATTGAATTTGTGTGGACTTTATTTTACTTGTGCACATTATTCACTTATGTCACAGGGTGTATATATATAATAATTTTTTGAACAGTAATTTTTTCCCTCGGTCCATTGAATACGGACACAAGGGGGGAGGATACTGCTCTTTAGCGCCGCTGTGTGGGGTCTTTTTTGATTTTACACTGTTTTGTTTATATTTATTTATTTAAAGTGGCTGCTTTATATTTAGTATAGGTTTATTTAACCCATAAGCGCAGTGGTGGTATATATGGGAAGGGCACAATTTATTTATACCATTTTTTTCACAGTATTATTATTTAACCACTTGCTGCTATGGAAGCTATTAATTTCCTGTCTAATAGACAGTTGAATCCTGATAATATCTTTTCAGCGAACCATGACATGGTAGAGAGTGAGGAAGATTACTCAGCATTATTAAAAAACCTGGATAACCTGCTTGAAAAACAGGTTAAGACATGGTGGGATGTGTTTACATTTGAGCACTATGAGAGGGAGAACTTGATCTTTAGAAGCCTGAGGTGGGAGGTATCACCTCAGGATGGACTTAGTGAGCCTAAATATATGGATGAATGGCTCCAATTTTTTAATAGAGTAGGTAGGGAACTGCAAGGTTTGGTCTTAAAAAGGAAACAAATCAAACTAAGTAGACTCAATGAAAAAATTAAAGACATACAAGAAAAATTAGAACCCATTAATAAAGTTCCAATATGGTAAAGGAATTTAATAATAATATGAAGAAAAAACTGGAAAAAGTAGACCGTGATACACAAAAAAGGAAAGTTAACAAATTTAATAGAGATTTTACTGATTTTAAGACTAATAATATATATGTTTGGCAAACTACCAGTTTAAATAATGAACAGACACTGAATGATGGTGAAGCTCAAAAGGAAACAACTGTTGCCCCTAAAAAAGCAATAGTGAAAAACATAAGCAATAAAGGAAATAATAATAACAAAAGAGAGAACAGCCCTCTGTACATCTACCTCGGGGTGGCACACCCCAAGTGAATAGAAGTGGACAACACGGTGGTAATATATACTCTCCAGGCCCAAATAGATATGGTAGGGATGATTACCAATATAATGGAAATTATCAATCACCCAGAGTAAACTACCCATATGGGGGAAATGACCCTTATGGGTATGGGCCTCAACAAGAACAACAACGATGGTATCAACCACCGATGGAATACCCTCCGGAACCTAGGAACCCGATACCCATCTATAATAGATATCAATCCCTGGTGGAAGAAGAGTATGATGGAAATCACTATCGGGAGCCTTTTTTAGGACAACGGGGGAGGGGTGGGAGGGGAAGAGGGGGTACACCGAGGAGGAACAACCACCAGACGCAGAAAGGCAATGGCAGGAATGGACCGCCTCAGATTCCAAACAGGGAACTCATGCCCTTCCAAAAAGAAGAAGGGGACGAAGGGCAGGGAGGACCAAACAATCCAAAGAAAAGGATGAGAAACAATTAAATGTTGGAATATTCAATTTGAGTAAGGTAGAATTAAACAAGAAAGAATTGAATATTCTAAATTTGGGTCTGAAGTGTGCCCCTAGGAAGACCTTGAATAAATTTGAGGTATATATTGATACCCATAAGTTCATTCGTAAATTGAACATGAAAAAGTATTTTTTAAGCCATCCAGTTAATCCTGTAATCAGAAACTATAATATGTTAGAAAAAATAGACAGTGGTCTTAAGAATAAATCTATTTTTAACCCACAAAATTCTAATAATCATTTTATTGAAGTTTTTAAACATATGATTTTAAAAGATATTGAAGAACTCCCGATAAAAAAGAAGGGAATTAATCCTGAGTATATTAAAGAAGGTGTCAAAAGTCTTGAAAACAAGAAGGACATTATTATCCGCCCGGCGGACAAGGGGGGAGGAGTAGTGATAATGGACAAACCCATGTACCATAAACAACTGATGGATCTATTGGATGATCAGATCACATATAAGAAGTTGCGATCTGACCCAACAGAAACATATAGAACACAGTTGGTGTCCTTGGTTGAATGGGGGTATATGACCAATGCTCTAAATTTGAAAGAAAAGAGATACTTGGTCCCCTCTGCTTGCAGAATTCCGGTGATCTACACACTGCCGAAAATACATAAAAACGCTTTGAACCCTCCAGCACGTCCAATCGTGAATGGAATAGGTTCTGTAACTTCTAGACTGGGAGAATATTTAGATACATTTTTACAACCTAGCGTGAAGGATACAAAGGCTTATTTGAAAGACACTGCTGACTTATTACAACTGTTAGAAAAAGTGGAAATTAATATGGATTCTGAGACGTATTTAGTTACAGCAGATGTGTCAGCCTTATATACTGTTATTCAGCATGAAGATGCAGCGTTAGCACTAAATTGGGCTTTGAGTAAGAGAAACGATATTCCGGATATGCAAAAACGTTTTTTAGGACACGTATTGGACTTTTGCATGAGCCATAACTATTTTTGGTACCATGACTGCTTCTTCTCACAACAGGTTGGCGTGGCTATGGGGGCTAAGTTTGCCCCCAGCCTTGCCAACCTGTTCATGGCCGAGTGGGAGGATAAACATATTTTCAGGAATAAAAAAACACAATTACGTTTCTATCGACGTTTTATTGATGACCTCCTATTTATTTGGGAGGGATCAAAAGAATCGGTGATTGAGTTCTTAGAAATATTAAATAATAATAATAACAACATAAAGTTGGATTACCAAATCAGTAATGAGGAGATAAACTTTCTTGACGTTACTATTATGAAGGGATTAGGATGCTTGAATACCCGAGTATATTTTAAGCCCACGGACCGAAATAGTTATATTTCAATTAGGAGTGGACATCATCCAGCCTGGATACGAAATATCCCAAAAGGTCAGATACTCCGGGTGCGACGCAACTGCACTAGTCAGGAGGATTTTGTGATTCAGGCGAATGTGTTGAAAGAAAAATTTATACAGAAAGGGTATAGGGAGGAACCACTTCAAAATTTGATACATGAAATAGGTGAAGCCCCAAGGAGCCAATGTTTTGGAAATAAAGCAATTCAGATTAATGATGGACAACATCAATGGGGCTTTATAACAGGTTTTCATCATCAATATAAGGAGATTGAGACTATTGTTAAAAAACATTGGCACATTTTGGGGCGTGACAGACATCTGGGGGATTCTCTACCCAACACACCAAAATTCATATATAGAAGAGCCCCGAGTTTTGGTGATAGGGTGGTCAATAAAATTTTGGACCCCCCAAATGAATGTATCCTACGCTTTGATCTGAAAGGATTTTACTCGTGTAGGAGATGCAAGTGCTGCAGAACAGTAAAAGTGCAAAACAGAGGGATAATGAGTGTTACCAATAAGGACCAGGAAACATTTGATATTAAAGAATTTATATCCTGTAATTCGTCTTATGTGGTATACCTCATGTGGTGCCCTTGTGGGCTTTATTACGTGGGTAGAACTAAAAGACTACTTAAGACATGTATAGGCGAACATCTTACTAATATAAAAAATGGTTTTAAATACCATAGTGTGTCGCTGCATTTTAAGGAAAAACACCAGCAGGATCCCTCTTTAATACAGTTCTGTGGCATAGATTATGTGCATCCATCATGGAGAGGTTCAAATCGCGTGAGAGATTTATCACAAAGAGAGACTAAATGGATATTTCTTTTAAAAAGTCTTTATCCTAGAGGCCTCAACATTGAATTGGATTTGAACTGTTTTATTAATAACTTTTAAATGATTTTAAAGAATTTTAAAGAATTTTAGTTATTTTTAATATATTTGATTAATAATTTTAATTATTAAGATATTTGGGTGTCCATTACATTTATTATTTAGTTTTCCAGTAAGGTCTAGGTCTGATAGTACATTTAATCAGTGAATGTATATTACAGACATAATGTTTTCCAGTAACGGTTTCCTGTAATTTATACACAGGTGCATCAGTTTATTAAGATGCATATACATACTATGTGTGATATAGGATAACGTTTTTATGAGTCATGATATTTGCAGTATGTATATATATATATATATATATATATATATATATATATATTAATAATTTTTTTCTCTATATAAATTTTTTATATTTACTATATATATTTTTTGTTTAGAATACTCGGTGTTTTTGATCCCATAACTGAGTATATCTGAATTATAGAAAATAAAGAGTAGTAATAATAATGATAATAGGTAGATTAATATTAAGATCTCATGGTGCTATTTGTGTTTTAAATTATGTAATTTACATTATTATTAATGTTTTTTATATTGAATAACACTGAACCACATCCCTAAGTATATGTGCGCCACACTATTGTTATTATGGTATAAGATATTTTGAGTCTAAGTGTAGATTAATACCAATAGCGAGTGTATGTGGGCAGCGGGGACACTCGTTTTTGTCAGTGGGAGTTATATCCGACTTCCGCCCACGGCGCGAATATCGGATGGCAAATTTCCGCCCTCAAATGGGCTGGGAAGGTGGGTGGTATGATAAAGTCATATGGGAATGACGCATATCCGCCTAAAGCGGATGGATGAGAGATCGAACTTCCGCCCATAACAAGGAGAGATAAAAGAAGGAGCTGGTATACCGCACGGCCAATCCCATGAATAAGTCTATTCGACGAAACATGTCGGGGCGTGGCTATGCGGTAACCGTCTGACGGATTATTCGACGTCACAGGATTGAACTGAGTAGCGAAGGATCAGTGAGTGGTAGCAGGAAGTTGGTGAGATCTCACTGTGATTACTGAGGGTCCGCCGCGACCTATACACTCACTTTTCGGTGCATTGTGCTTTGGATTTGCAGTGGTTTTAATATGCCTATTTAAGTTTTGTTTTAGGTAATTGCAATATTTGGAGTGTGTGTGTTGGTGTGTAATTAAACTGATTTTACGTTACTACACTATTTGGAGCTTTTTCTTATATTTGCATATGGAATAATCCCTTAAAACACCTGATTTGAGTCTGGAGGATCGTTTGCACAGCTTTGTGAGATTTCTGTACACGTTTTTATGCCAAACACGAGAGTGTGAGGCAACTTGCTTTGGTGAGTGTCCATCTGATGGGAGAGGGATCACGAAACACTGAACACTGTGTGTGGTGGAGGATTGGAAGAAGATTTTTTCTCACGCATTTGGATTGAATTTGTGTGGACTTTATTTTACTTGTGCACATTATTCACTTATGTCACAGGGTGTATATATATAATAATTTTTTGAACAGTAATTTTTTCCCTCGGTCCATTGAATACGGACACAGGGGGGGAGGATACTGCTATATATATCCTGTATAATAATAATAATAATAAATTAATAATAATAACATGTATTGATAGGATACTCTGCCATCCTATACCTCTATCACTAGCTATCACCTTATTACTGTCTACATTATCTTATTTTGATTGTTGGCATTCCTCTATTCCGCCACACCCAGATCTGCACAGGGAACAGTGTATTTAATAATGACCCAACACAGATCGGATCTATACACTGCTCAATTTATTGTTCCAGGTATAGCATATTTATAGTATACAATAAGATACAGCCCACCCATGGGTCATTACCAGTCCAAGCCAGGCTAAACACCTCCCTCATGTATATACATTTATTCATAGCATATTCTTGCCTAACAATGTACAGACAGTTTTTATAACAGTACACAGGCTATCACATCACTTTGACCCAGACGCTGGTTTTGTGGTTAGCACAGACTAAAACAAGACTTCCTTTTTCTCTATAGAAATATATCTCCTACTTCTAACTTCAGAGCAATAATACATTTAAAGGAGTAATAGCACAAAGCAGTGAAAATATTTGCAAGATTATTTCATGTGTTATCATAACTTGCACATTAAGTTGCATGCTACTATAGTGCAACACATAGCAAAAGTGTAATTCAGGTCCTTCCTTACAACCATTTTATTGTAGTGCAATCAATACAGACCATAGGAGCCATTATTCTTGATTTGTTGACTGATATATCAAGACTTCTGGGTGCAGAGCACTAATGTAAAAGGAACATTGATTCAGAATAAGGTTTGTATCATTTAAATTTAAGTGCACATTGTAACTGCGCAAGCATAACTGAATGTGATTGAAAGTAATGATCTCATCGTTGACCTGGAACAGGCATCCAACCAGTGATGCATGTTCATTACAGGCCAGTGAAGACTGACAGCTAAGAAACTAAGAACATCTAAAGGTCTGCAGTATTCTTAGATTTCTGACATTTCTATCATGTGGGTTTAAAGAGAACCTATAAAGATGGAAATCTTGAAACTGACACTGCTAACTTTATTTTTTAAGTGGAGACTCTAGAGCTGCAATCCTGTATTTATTATCTTGTAAGTCTCTGTTCTAGACCAAGCACACAGGAGAGAAGTTCAAACATTTTAGGCTTTACTGGCTGCTTGCTTTTACAAAACTAGCAACTCTTCTCACATGCTCACTTTATGTACTCCTAATTAAAGGCTTAGCTTCTCTAAGAATAACATCATTATTTTAGAATTAAAAATGGTCAGATTCTATTTTTCCTGCTCAATACCTTTCAGTGGGAATCACATACACCTTACAACACTTCTCATAGATTCTCCTATTGCTTTTATGCTTGCTCACTCTGTACACCAGCTGATTCTAACTGTGAGGCACCAAATGAAATCCCTAATGGAATAATACCTACTTCAATCTCCTCTGGATCATCAGAATATACATTTACTTCACACAGTCACCGTGTCTTACCATTGTCTTGTACTTTTAGACCATTGGTTTAGCTCCTTAGCTATTGCATAAAAGGTTCACAAATCCAATAGTCAACAAGGTTTGAAACCTTAGTTCACCAACCCTTAGTGCAGCCCGGAAGACATCATCCCCTCCCGGAAATTGAGGAGCCGGAATATTATGGTGCGAGGAGGGGAGCCTACAGGGCCAGGGTGGGTGGAATCCTGTGGGCTCTCTCCATGGCACAGTTTGAGGAGAATTAAGCCTCAGGTAAAAGGGAGCGAAGCATGTCTTCCACAAAGACTGTAGAAGTTTTCCCCTCCACCCCTTCCGGCAGCTCCACGATCCTCAGGTTCTTCCTCCGGTTCCTGTTCTCTGCATCATCCACCTTGTATTCTAGTGCACAGACTTTAGAGGGTCTGTAAAGAAGCAGCATGCTCCTTTACTGTGTCTTCCGTCTGACTGACCCATTGCTCCACTGCCAACCCACGTTGAGCTGCGCCGCCTCTATCTTGTTGGTAAGTTACATAGTTAGTCAGGTTGAAAAAAGACACAAGTCCATCCAGTTCAACCATAAAAAAAAAAAATAATAATATTATCATACAATCCCATATACCCAATTCTATACCCACAGTTGATCCAGAGGAAGACAAAAAAAACCCAGCAGAGCATGATCCAATTTGCTACAGCAGGGGAAAAAATTCCTTCCTGATCCCCTGAGAGGCAATCGGATATTTCCCAGATCAACTTTACCTATAAATGTTAGTACCAAGTTATATTATGTACATTTAGGAAAGAATCCAGGCCTTTCTTAAAGCAATCTACTGAGCTGGCCAGAACCACCTCTGCAGGGAGTCTATTCCACATTTTCACAGCTCTTACTGTGAAGAAACCTTTCCGTATTTGGAGGTGAAATCTCTTTTCCTCTAGACGTAAAGAGTGCCCCCTTGTCCTTTGTATTGACCGTAAAGTGAATAACTCAACACCAAGTTCACTATATGGACCCCTTATATATTTGTACATGTTGATCATATCCCCCCTTAATCTCCCCCATAAGTGTGGCCGGATAGGAGGCAATTGTTGCCATTACCTCCTGAAAGCCATGCAGCTGGGTGTCTGTGGGTTCTTCTGCCTCTGTTTGAGAGGCCATGTTGGGCAAAGGACGAGGGGAAGCCGCCACGTGGGGTCCCGGGTTCGGTGAGACAGCCTCAAGCAGAGGAGGGAAACAGAGTTTCTTCCCCTTATACTGCGATCTAGTGGCCCCACAGGGCATTAAGAAGCACCCAGGGCAGTTTAGGAGCAGAAATAGCAAGCCGGGAAGGAGGATGAAAGAAACATGCGAGCAGAGCTCCGAACCATGCTACCTCTCACAGCGCCATCTTTGACACGCCTCTTGATTCCAACATTAATCACATTTGAGATATTTGCATATGTTAATGTATGTTTAATCACCCGGTGGAGGCAAAGTGATGGATCGTGAAAACAGTCTCTAAGGTTTTTCATGATCACAAAAGGTGGGGGGGGGGCAGGGAGGACAATGTGGCCCTCCAGGGCCTGTGGGGGACTTGTACTACCATGGCCTCCAGGAACTAAACTGCAAGCAAGTCCCTGTTTGAATCCCTCAGAGCTGAGGACCTGACCCCCCTCCGCAACTAGTGAAGGACTTGAAGTCCAAGCATTAATGCCTGAGATCTAAGGATGTGACCCCCCCAACTACTGACGAACTACAAGTCCCAGCATGAACCCCTGAGATCTAAGGATGTGTCATCTTAGATCTCACAGGTTCATGCTGTGCCCTGTAGTCCTTCACTAATTGGGGGGGGGGGCGACACATCCTCAGCTCTGAGGGGTTTAAGCTGGGACAGTGGGACCTGCAGTCTTTCACTAGTTGGGGGGGCAGGGGTGTGTGGCACATCCTGAGCTCTGAGGGGTTCATGCTGGGACCTTTAGTCCTTCACTTTTGGGATGTCACATCCCCAAAAGTAAAGGACTACAAGTCCCAGCATGAACCCTGGCTGAGATTTAGGATGTGATCTCCTCCCATGACACACATATGTTCTAATTCATTCACTGCTCCCAACCTCACCTCAGGCAGCTTGACTTTGGAGAGGCATTTCTGGCACAGTCAGTCAGTGACAGTTCCCTTCCCTCAGGCAGACCCCAATTCCACATGTCACTGCACAGAGAGAGACCCTACTCCACATGTCACTGCACAGAGAGAGACCCCACTCCACATGTCACTGCACAGAGAGAGACCCCACTCCACATGTCACTGCACAGAGAGAGACCCCACTCCACATGTCACTGCACATAGAGAGACCCCCTCCACATGTCACTGCACAGAGAGAGACCCCACTCCACATTTTTTTTAAGCACCTGATTGAAGCCATAGGATCTAATAGGCTTCAAAATAGGATGGACACAGAGCGCACCCAGGTGTGTTAGAAAAGCAAATTAATATTTGCTTTTCTAACACTGAACTGCCTCTCTGCCAATCAGGAAGAGCGGGTCTGATACCTGGCTGGCTGAAAGGACAGGCTCTCCTATTGGATGTCTAGCAGAAGGAAAAGCATGAAGGAAGCATAGAGAACACAGGAGCTGCTGCCTGACCAGCTGCCCATCCCACAGCTCACCACCGTCACCCGCTACCTGACCCGCCACCAAGATGGGGTAAGTGTCGGTCAGACAGTGAGCGGGTGGGGTGGGGTGTGGGTTAAATGCCGATGGGGGGTAACATTGGCTGCATTTGATGGGCACAGTGGCTGCATTTGATGGGCACAGTGAGGCTGCAATAGATGGGCCACAGTGAGGCTGCAATAGATGGGCCACAGTGAGGCTGCAATTGATGGGCCACAGTGAGGCTGCAATTGATGGGCCACAGTGAGGCTGCAATTGATGGGCCACAGTGAGGCTGCAATTGATGGGCCACAGTAAGGCTGCAATTGATGGGCCACAGTAAGGCTGCAATTGATGGGCCACAGTGAGGCTGCAATTAATGGGCCACCGTGAGGCTGCAATTGATCAGCACAGTGAGGCTGCAATGGATGG
Source organism: Rana muscosa (assembly GCA_029206835.1). Classification (NCBI taxonomy): domain Eukaryota; kingdom Metazoa; phylum Chordata; class Amphibia; order Anura; family Ranidae; genus Rana; species Rana muscosa. The sequence goes on from CM055118.1 coordinate 624,491,384, forward strand.
CACAGTTGCTGCATTTAATGGCAGAGTGAGGCTGCAATCGATGGGGTTTTTTTTTCAGTATTTTTTAGTTTGCACCCCCCCAAATAAAATTTGAGCACCAGCCACCACTGACAGAGAGAGACATCACTCCAAATTGTCCGCACAGAGAGACCGCTCCTCAAGAAAATAGCTTGATTCCTTTATCAACATAGTAAAGCCTTGTACACACCACTAAGGATGAGAAAAGAAAAGAGAACTTTGGGACTTTAAATGAGGCGGTGACCTGATAAGGTCAGTTGCCTCCATCCCTATTAAATTGACACAAAACCTTTTTTTTGTGTCAATTTAATAGGGATGGAGGCAACTGACCTTATAAGGTCACTGTCTCATTTAAAGTCCCAAAGTTCTCTTTTCTTAAAAACACAGGGTATGGAAGCGTGCTTGTTTATATCATTTTAGGTCTGATTAATACCCAATTTTACACATGTAATATGATATTTACCCAATATAGGAATTCCCCCTCCTTCCACCGGGTCAGTCCCCATGGGATGGATTTTTTACCCCCACCCCTTTACCAGGTAGTCTAATGATACAGATAGGAGCAGTGCTCCATCGCATGTGGGAGCTGCGATGCGCACTGCGGTTCTTCCGTCCCCCCCCAATGGGGTAGGGGGATCACCCTGCACTGCGCATCAACGTCACGCTTTATGCTATGGAACCATTGTGCCACGTCTTGGCGCCGCCATGTTCCAATGCTTTTTACATCTAGCAGCCAGGTTGAGGGGTATTGTGGCACTGTTTGCTTGGGGGCGTTTCCGCTCAGCTGCAGTTGCCTACTCTTCACAGTGCACGCCTCCGTGACGTTGGTGGGTGTGGCGGACCAGCCCTTATAAGCCACTCTGGGGCAATCTGACTCACATGATGGTTCCAGCTCTTCACCTGCACACCTTGTGTATCACTCAGATTTGAATTGCTCACCAGGTAAATTGATCCTGTGTACTTATGCTGCACCTTTACTTTAGTTTTTTCTTTGCCTTCTACTTTCTTCCGGGTAATGGTCCTGATCTTCTATGTATTATATTTTCTATCATTCTTACTTTCTACTCTCACTAACTTAATCTGGCTCATATACTCATTTGCATCCTATTATCCTACCCTTTACCAAGTATAGGATGCACTACCCATGATACCACATGATATGAGTTTCTAATCTACTCTACATTTTCATTTTTATTTTCAGCGCTCATGGTAGGTCCTAACCAACATATCCTTTCAGCTTCTTACCTGGTCCTGATGTTCTACTTATCTTATCTCTCTATCATTCTTACTTTTTACTCTCACCAACTTAATCTGGCCTATATACTCATTTGCATCCTTTATCCTATCCTTTACCAAGTATAGGATGCACTACCCATGATATCACATGATATGAGTTCTCTATCTACTCTACATTTTTATTCCCAGCGTTTATGGTCGGTTCTGACCAACATATCCCTTCAGCCTCTCACCTGCACACCCTGTGTATCACTCAGAATTGAATTGTCTACCAGGTAAATTGATCCTGTGTACTTATGCTGCACTTTTTATTTTAATTTTTCCTGACCTTTATTTTCCTCTGGGTAATGGTTCTTGATTTTGTATGTATCTCACTCTTCTATCATTCTTACTTTCCACTCTCACCTACCCAATCTGGCTTATATACTTATTACAACAAAGGCCTGGGGAATGCCCAGGAAAAAACCAAGCATACTTACCGACCAGCTAGCTGACAACCAATTAACCTGTCTAACAGTATGCGTTAAAAACAGGGGTTTGTCCGCACGCATTTGCAAACGCATGCGTGAGCCACAGAGCCACGCCAAGGCCCCCTGGAGTCTGTGGTCCTACACTAACTGTGAGTGTCCCCACAATGGAGGCACATGCGTTCTGATGGTTAGATGAGGACAGGTGGACTGGACATGTTTGTTTTATCACATTGGTGTTTGTATTGGTCCAGCAGCGCACCAACACCTTTGCTGCCATTGTGCTACGCTGGGTGTTTGGTGTGCTCCTGTATCTTTAAGGAGGGGTGGCTCCCCTACAGTCCACCTGTCCTCATCTAACCATCAGAATGCATGTGCCTCCATTTGTGGGGACACTCACAGTTAGTGTAGGACCACAGACTCCAGGGGGCCTTGGCGTGGCTCTGTGGCTCACGCATGCGTTTGCAAATGCGTGCGGACAAACCCCTGTTTTTAACGCATACTGTTAGACAGGTTAATTAATTGTCAGCTAGCTGGTCGGTAAGTATGCTTGGTTATTTCCTGGGCATTCCCCAGGCCTTTGTTGTTATCTGCTTTAGCCTTCCAATGCTGCTTACTGTTATGGCCAGCTATAGATGATGGCAGTGGACATGTTTGTTTTATATACTTATTAGCATCTTATTATCCTATCCTTTACCAAGTATAGGATGCACTTTGGACACCCATCTTGTCTGAGTCCAGGTCTGCCACTACCACCTCAGCTCCCATCAGCGACACACCCCCCCCAGGGGGGTTTTCTGGTTCATGTTGATGCACTGCTACTGCATAGACACAGATAATGTAAGTATTATTGAGAGTGGTTGTGGGGGGGGTTTATCCTAGGCTTACCTCCCAAATATCTTATTTTAAACATTCTTTCCATGACAGGGTCAGACCTTGCAGATATTCGTGTTAAATATATTACAGCATTCAATTTCCATGTGCATGCTCCTGAAGAGTGGATGAATCCACAAAATGCATAGAGCTACTATATGCCGTGTTATTCATAAACTATATGTTTTAACCATGTAATGATCACCTGTACCATGTGATTTGCAATATTATTGAATGGTAAATTGTAATTTCTGTATGGATATCCTCTGAATGGAATTTATTGGTTCTTTATGTGTACCCATGATTACCTTCATGCAACTCATGATTGATCTCCAATAAGTGTAAATTTCTTACACCTGCCTGCTTCATACAAAGTCCCAACCTTTAGTCGTCTTAAGTTTTGTACCACTAAGGATGAGCTCCGGCGTGTTTGCAAAGCCCACGTGCAGAGCCCGCCAGGAAGTCGGCACTGCGCTGTGCTAATCACAGGCAGTGAGACATTTCCCAATTTCTGCAGCCGGGAAATGTCTTACTGCCTGTGATTAGCGCAGCGCAGTGCCGACTTCCTGGCGGGCTCTGCACGTGGGCTTTGCAAACACGCCGGAGCTCATCCTTATACACGTTTTTTTTTTTTTTGCTCAATCCAGCGAGTTGAACAAAAAAATAAAAACTGACAGCTCTGGTTGGAGCCGCTGAGCATGAGCAAAAGTGACCTGAGCATGGATCACTTTTCAGCGGAGTGGCAGTGCCTGCTGCAAGTGTGTACAAGCCTTTGGGCGCACACTGGTGTGCTGCGGTTTGGCCACAGTGCTTATGTACACCGTTTTCCTTAGCCGCAGTCCCATATGCTTATTTTAGAAAAAGAAAAAAACTGCGCCAACCTTCTTAAACTTAAACCAAACCCAATATAAGAATATTGAGCTTACTATGCCTAGAAACATCTACTATGTAAACCTGTCGGTTTCTTTGAAAAACGTAGATGTTACAAAATGGTCACCGGATGCATGGACACGTGGACCATCTGAACGGAACACATTGGCTTGCTAAGGGAGGACCACTATACTAAAGGCCGCGGCTGGGTTATAGTCGAATGTCCCAAACCGCTTGCCTTCTGGTAAGCTGCTACCCCTTCCTTTGGTGGTGGATACCTCACAACCTGATTTGAGCAGTCACTGTGGTGTAGTTCTATTGGCTTCCCTGCCATAAGGATCTGTGGACTTTTAGATCATCTGAACAATAATTATTGGACTATGTGGCGCAATATCTGCTAGTTCCTTTACCCTGTGCATTTATTAAGATTTGATTATTCCTTAGTGTAGTTTATTTGTTTCCCTGCCACTAGGCTTGTGGACTCCTAGACCACCTGAACAATTATCATTGGACTATTTGGTGTAATATCTTCTAGTTCACTTATCTTGTGCATTTAGTAAGCTCAATATTCTTATATTGGGTTTGGTTTAAGTTTAAGAAGGTTGGCACAATTTTTTTCTTTTTCTAGCTTCTCTGGGTGCTGTCACACCATTTCTGCTGCCTATTTTTAGCTTACTGTTATTTTATCTTTGATTGCTAGCGCAGTTTTTTTAACCTTTATATGCTTCTTTTAGGTTTTGCGTTTTTGTTGCAGTTTTTTTTTATAGCGCACCAAAGATGCAGCCGTTTTTGTGCACTTTCAGAAAATGCAGCAAAAATGTGCAAACTAATAGATGTCTATGGGACGGGGGGGAGGGTAACATGCAGCATACCAGTGTGAGCCCAAATCATAGCACACAGGACCAGGTATTGCACAAGGCTGCTGAAAGAAACCTCCTTCTCTGCAGAGAGAGAGGGGAGAGAGGAATTTGGGAGAGAAGGGGGAGAGGCCGGTCACAGCTCACTCACTTAGAAGGAAGGACCCAGCAGGCAGAAGACTCACTAGCTCGGTCATCAGCTTCCAGAGCGTCCCATACAGAGCACTGTCGGATCTCAGTTTAAATGTTCCCGCCCACACTTCCTATTTACATTCAGAGGCTGGCCGGAGTGTGGGCGGGCACAGTGAGAGAGGGGGCTGGAGGAGGCAGAGCGGATCCACCCCCTTCCATTTGGCTGTTCTCTGCACACAGACTGTCAGCTCAGAAGCAGGGAACAGCACTGTGACTGGACAGATGTCCGCTCACAGCACGCACGTTCCTGCATGCTTCTGGGCTGTTATCCAGCCCTGCCAGCCTCCCTCCGGAGTCGCCCACAGCAGTGACTCGGCCAACTGCACATGCTCAGTTCCCAGCTGCCAGCACATCAGCCTTTTTTTACGGGGAATAAGAGCGGCCTGGGGGGAAAATGCATGCCCGCCCCTGGTTTAATGTATGTTTGTTTCAGCTTATTATTTAAGCTACAACTAAGCACTAGGGAAGGTGTGAAACCATGTTAGCTGTGCTGTATTTGTACCCTGTCATGTAGCTGGGTGTATTTGAACCGGGATCTCCCTGGACCCACAGCTGCAGCCTTACCTGTTGTGCTACGGAGGAGATCTGGACTTATGGAATTGTCCTCTCAGTATTAAGCATTACCTTGGACTCACTAGACCCACCTTCTGCCAGCTGTGGACAATTTTCAATCAAAGCAGCCCATAAATAGGAAGTTGAAAATGGGGAAAAAAAAACGTGCCACCAAATAAATAATAAAACAAGCTGCTGCCTCAAATTCAGTGGTAGCTGAAAAACATGTAAAATAAATTTTGGATGGTGAGGGCGCTAGTGAACAATGGAAATAGAAACAAAAGAGAAGTTACTCTGTTGTGCACAAAATCACTCCTTCCACCCACCTAAATTAATGCTAGTACATAAGTGTCGATGCATAAATATCACAAACATAGAGGTGAATAACAAATAGTATGTGTAAACTATCAATAGATTTGCCACTAAAATGAACAACTCTCATCTGTAATGAACAATTAGTGCAGTGAAGCAAAAAATAGTCCCAAAAAACAATCTGTATACATTGATCTCCACATAAGAAATAATGGTAACCAGATCTGTCAAAGAAAATATTACTCCATGTGAGAAAACAAATATCCAAAACATTCACGATAGTGATTAGTGATGAGCCGAACACCCCCGGGTTCGGTTCGCACCAGAACCCGCGAACGGACCGAAAGTTCGCACGAACATTAGAACCCTATTAAATACAATGGATGCGAACGTTCGAATTCTAAAGTGCTAATTATAACAACTATTATCCATGTTATTATCCTAAACAGAGTTTGGGAACCCGGGTTCTGCACCAGGGGACATGTATCAATGCAAAAAGAAGTTTTAAAAACTGCCGTTTTTTGGGAGCAGTCATTTTAATGATGCATAAAGTGAAAAAAAAAGTCAAATATTCCTTTAAATATTGTACCTGGGGGGTGTCTAAAGTATGCCTGTGAAGTGCCACGTGTTTCCTGTGTTTAGAACTGTCCCTGCACAAAATTACATTTCTAAAGGAAAAAAAAGCCATTTAAAACTGCTTGCGGCTTTAATGTAATGTCTGGTCCCGGTAATATGGATGAAAATCTTTAAGAAAAATGGCATAGCTACCCCATCACCCCCCCCCTACCCCAGCCCATTACCAGCCCCTTTGGGTCTTGTATGGATATTAAGGGGAACCCCGCACACAAAATAAAAAAGGCCCTATATACTCTGAACAGCCGTATACAGGCGGTGCATACAAGACAGGGACTGTAGGTTTGTTCTTATGTAGAATCTGTTTGTAATTTTGAACAGCTACATTGTTTAAGTGTAGCTCCAGCCCAAATACCTATTTTTAAGCTTTTTGGAAAACATAGGGAAGGGTTATCACCCCTGTAACATTTGTTTTGCTGTCTGTGCCCCTGTTCAGAACATTTCACCTCACTTTGCGTCCCAATGACAACTGTTTTTGAAATGTGGTGTTTTTATTGAAACAAGGATTGGTGATAAAGCATCAGTAGAGAGGAGACACCTTTCTCCCATATTAATTCTTACAGGAGAGAATTTTCCTTCCAAGGGGTAGATTTCCTCTCACTTCCTGTTGTCTTCTTCCGTTTGCAAGTAGTAGTCGTTTGTAAGTTGGATGTTTGAAAGTAGGGACCTGCCGTATATACTCTGCAGAAATTGGCCCCTTAGGTGTTGGTGTTGGCACAACACTGTAAGCACTCACAGTTACTCTTGGTGGGTGCTGGAACGCCCTGCTGTCAACTATTATATCAGGAATTGTAATAACATATAATTGTTGAACAGTGGTAGTAAAAATTGGGCCTTTGATGCTGGTGCCACAACACTGTAAGGCCTGACAGTTACTCTTGGTGGGCGCAGCAATGGGCCCTGCTGTGAATTATTAGATCAATAATTATAATTGCATGCCCCTGTTGAACAGGGGCTGAAAAATTGGGCCTTAGGCACTGGTGGCACAACACTGCAACCCCTCACAGATACTGTACTTGGAGCACAGCAATGAGGCCTGTTGCAAAGTATTGCATCAAAAATTGTAATTACACGCCCCTGTTAAACAGGGGCTGAAAAATTGGGCCTTAGCCACTGGTGGCGGCACCCATAAACCAAAATGATCTTCCAAGCTATCATCATTAATCGGATCATTGAGGAGGAGAAGGAGGATAGCCAGTCAACATCACAGCACAGGCACTCAGCATCAGCATCAGTCTTGAAGGGATGTGACATTTTAAAATCAATTAGTCTGTTATATCAGCATCAGGTGTGTGGTAGCTGGTGGTGATCCAAGACTGGTTCATCTTGATGAAAGTCAGTCGATCAACCGAGTCGGTGGACAGGCGCACCCTGTGATCCGTGACAAATCCTCCAGCAGCACTGAATGTGCGTTCTGAAAGAACGCTGGATGCAGGACAGGCCAGTAGCTCAATTGCATATTGTGCAAGCTCTGGCCAGTGATCCATCCTCAAGACCCAGTAAGCCAGAGGATTTTCGGTGGGGAAGGTGTCCAAGTCTGACCTTGCCCCTAGGTATTCCTGCACCATGTATATCAGACGCTGGCGATGGTTGCTGGAACCGATCATACTTTGGGGCTGCGGACTAAAGAATTGTCTGAAAACATCGGTCAGACGGCCACCTTCCCCACCGCTCCTTCTTTGACTGCCCGAAGCCTCAGCAACTCGTTGTCCAGGACCAGGAGTTTGTAACCTCCCAGTCTCTGGGAACGCGTTGCACAGACCTTTCTGCAAGGCCTCCCAGAGTTGTCTCATCCTCTGCTCCCTCTGCGACGGTAAGATAAGGTCCGCAACCTTACCCTTGTACCGTGGATCAAGGAGAGTGGCCAGCCAGTAATGGTCCCTCTCCTTGATCCGAAGAATACGAGGATCCTTCCGCAGACTTTGCAGGATCAGGGAGGCCATGCAGCGTAGGTTAGCTGAGGCATTCAGTCCGGAGTCCTCTGGGTCACTAAGGACGACATGATCCGCAGCCACCTCCTCCCAGCCACGTACAAGTCCACTGGTTTCTTGGGACTGTAAATCATCCCTAAAAGACTGCTGCTGATGATGCTGAGTGCCAGGCTCCACCTCCATGCTGACACAATCCTCCTCCTCCTCTTCTTCCTGTGCGATGGGTGGGACAGAAGGAACACTGTCTGGGTAAAGGGGGCCTTGAGAGGCAAGGAAGTCCTCCTCTGTTCTGCCTCAAGTGCCCTGTCCATTATTCCACGCAGCGTGTGCTCCAACAGGTGGACAAGAGGTACAGTGTCACTGATGCATGCACTGTCACTGCTCACCATCCTCGTGGCCTCCTCAAATGGAGAAAAAAACCTGAGCTCCCCTGACCCTGTCCTGGTGCCGTAGTCGCACAGGTACTCATTGATGGCCCTCTGCTGCGTGTGCAGCCGCTGCAGCATGGCCAACGTTGAGTTCCACCTGGTGGGCATGTCACATATAAGGCGGTTCTTGGGCAGGTTCAACTCCTTTTGCAGCTCAGCCAGGCGAGCACTGGCATTATAAGATCTGCGGAAATGCACACAGACTTTCCTGGCCTGCCTCAGGACATCCTGTAAGCCCGGGTACCTGCCCAAGAACCGCTGCACCACCAGGTTAAGGACGTGAGCCATACAGGGCACATGGGTCAGTTGTCCCTGTCGGAGGGCGGAGAGGAGGTTGGTGCCATTGTCGCAAACCACCATTCCTGGCTTAAGCTGGCGTGGCGTCAACCACCTCTCGGCCTGCCCCTGCAGAGCAGACAGAACCTCTGCCCCAGTGTGGCTCCTGTCCCCCAAACACACCAGCGCAAGCACGGCATGGCATCTTTTTGCCTGCGTACTTGCGTAGCCCCTTGAACGCCTACGGAGCACCGCTGGTTCCGAGGACAAAGCACAGGAAGAGGCCATGGAGGAAGAAGAGGAGGGGGTGGAGGAGAGAGGTGTGTCACAACCAGTAGTAGCATTTTGGAGGCGTGGAGGTGGAACAACCTCCAACACTACTGCACCTTGTCCTGCATCCTTCCCAGCTGCCAAAAGAGTGACCCAATGGGCCGTGAAAGAAAGGTAACGTCCCTGTCCATGCCTGCTGGACCATGAGTCAGCGGTAATATGCACCTTACCGCTGACCGCCCTGTCCAGCGAGGCCAAGACATTGCCTTCCACATGCCTGTAGAGAGCCGGAATCGCCTTCCGTGAGAAAAAGTGGCGTTTGGGAACCTGCCACTGAGGAACCGCACATTGCACAAACTCATGGAAGGGGGCAGAGTCTACCAACTGAAAAGGCAGCAGTTGAAGCGCTAGCAATTTAGCCAAGCTAGCATTCAACCGCTGGGCATGTGGATGGCTGGGAGTGAACTTCTTTCGACGGTCCAGCAGCTGGGGCAGGGAAATTTGCCTGCTAGACTCGGACGTCGGTGTACTGCTAGCAGAGTGGCCGCAAGTACTTGGCTGTGACACACCTAATTCTACACCTTCATTCCTCTCAGTGCAGGTTTCAGAGAGGACTGAAGGTATAGTGGGGTTGGAGATCCCAGCTGATGCGGTGCAAGGAGAGGTCCGCTTTGTTCTTTGGTGTGGGTCTTTAAGGTAGGCTTGCCAACGAACTGCATGGCAGGTCAACATATGTCTGATCAAGCATGTGGTGCCCAAGCGGCTGATGTTTTGGCCACGCGATATACGCTTGAGACATATGTTGCAAACAGCAGCTGTGCGATCTGATGCACTCGCCTCAAAAAAGGCCCACACCAAAGAACTTTTTGAATGACGGGCAGAGGCAGCGCCCTGCACAGGCGGAGCTCTGCGGTATGATTCCGTCGGTGTGCTGCCCATACGCTGGCCACCCAAGGGCATCCTGCCTCGTTGGAGATGTGCCTCCTCCTCATCCTCCTCCTCCTCCTCTCTCCTATTAGGCACCCACGTGGAGTCAGTGACCTCATCATCCCCTCCCTCCTCATCACTGGAGCCAATCTGGCAGTATGCTGCAGCTGCTGGAGCATGACTGCCAGATTGGTGTCCTTCTTGAGCATCCCCTCTCTCTGCGCTCACGCTACTGCCTTCCTCTATCTGGGTATCATCATCAGATCCTTCGAAACGCTGGGCATCCTCCTGGAGCATGTACCCAACACTGTGCTCAAACAGTTCGGGGGACTCCTCAGGAGGAGGACATGGTGGGTCTAGGGAAGGATTGACTAATGAAGATAATGATACCAGAGAAGAGGACGCTTTGGCAGCTGCTTTGCCAGTACCCTGAGCCTGGGTGAGAGAGGATGAGGAGGAGGATGAGGTGGGCTTGGTCATCCACTCTACCAAGTCTTCGGCATGATGTGGCTCAACATGTCCAGCTGTCGAAAAGGACAAGCGTGTCCCATGGCCATGTGCTGATGACAATGCACCGCGTCCACGACCAGCACTGTTGCCCCCAGACACAGAGCCTGCTTGCCCTCTTTTTTTGCCTCCTGACTGTCTGCCTCTCCTTGTTTGCCTTCCAGACATTTTAATGGATGGCCTGCAGGGAGATGGGAAAAACAGCAATAAGGGCTACCTTCAGGTGTATACTGTGCAGGAGGCTTAGCAACAATGACACTGACACTGTCCCCTGCCTATCCTTCTCTGTCCCTAAACACAAGGATTTGCAATATGCTTCAGCAAGATTGGTTTAGCACAGAATAGCACACTGACAGTTTCCCTCACTGTCCTTCTCTGTCCCTACAAACAAGATTTAGCACAGAATAGCACACTGACACTTTCCCTCACTGTACCTCTCTGTCCCTAAACTCAAGGATTTCAAATATGGTTCAGCAAGATTGGTTTAGAACAGAATAGCACACTGACAGTTTCCCTCACTGTCCTTCTCTGTCCCTACAAACAAGATTTAGCACAGAATAGCACACTGATGGTTTCCACGAGTGTCCTTCTCTGTCCCTTTACTCAAGGATTTCAAAGATGGTTCAGCAAGATTGGTTTAGAACAGAATAGCACACTGACAGTTTCCCTCACTGTCCTTCTCTGTCCCTACAAACAAGATTTAGCACAGAATAGCACACTGACACTTTCCCTCACTGTACCTCTCTGTCCCTAAACTCAAGGATTTCAAATATGGTTCAGCAAGATTGGTTTAGAACAGAATAGCACACTGACAGTTTCCCTCACTGTCCTTCTCTGTCCCTACAAACAAGGTTTAGCACAGAATAACACACTGACACTCTCCCTACCTATCCTTATTTGTCCTTAAACACAAGGAATCCAGGATTAGTAAAGAAAAAAAATGACACTGTCCCTGCCTATGCTTCTCTTTCCCTGCTCCGGAACACACTACACAAGGCCGCCGCGCTGGCCGCCTTATATAGTGTGGGGCGTGTACTAAACCCCCTCAGCAATAATTGGCCACAGGCATCCTGCCTGTGGCCAATCATTGCTCTCCTCGCTGCCGGCGCTGTGATTGGCCAAGCATGCGGGGTCACAGTGCATGCTTGGCCAATCACAGCGCCTGGATGACACTGCGATGGCGTAGTGCATTGTGGGCCGTTTCGCGTCACTCGAATTTGGCGCGAACGGCCCAAATCGTTCGTTCTTCGTCGAACGATCGAACAGCCGATGTTCGAGTCGAACGTATGTTCGACTCGAACACAAAGCTCATCCCTAATAGTGATAAGCAGTCCTGGCCAAAAACACTAGTGCTGTGAGTATAGTGATTCCTCCAAATAATAATTCCTCCGAATAGTGAAATACTATGTAGAATATTTTCTTGTGACTTTATAGAATCCACCTTCACTGAAAAACACTGTCACCCGAGGTGTTTATGATAAAGATGGCAGCTTACCCCAACAAATTGACCCTTTTAGCTAAAAAAAGAGGTCAAAACAGGCTTTGTGCAATTATCAAATTGCTTAGTGGCTGGTGTAGAGGATATCAGCTGGACAAACGATGTAATACGCTGGGATATGGAAAGCTCCGATGGTATAAATTAAAAAAGAGAGGCAAAAAATAGTGTAATCCTATTTATTGCAAGTAAAACATATTAAAAAAGCCAATTGTGCGCTCACTTTAAAAGTGCCCCGAACCCGGCACTGAGGCTGAAATAGCGTGGACAAGGTAAATGGCAGTCCCAAACAAGTAGAAGCTGGCGTGCGTTCCACCTCATGGAACAGGCAGCCAGCAGGGACCGGAAGTGACGTCAGTTGCGTGACCTGTATTGCGCCTCGACAGACGTTTCGGAATCCGTCATCAGGAAGTGATGCTATCTCTCAGCGCTTGTTTGTGTGGAATAGTTCCCTGTGTGTTGTGACTGCTTTTTGATCTTGATTATTGTGTTGAACTTCTGCCTGAATTCCTGACTACTCTCTAGCCTGCTGATTTTGTACTTGACCGCCAGCTCGTGTATGACTTTTGCCTGCCTGACCACTCTTTGGATTTCGATTGTGTACTGTTTTGCCTGATCTGTTGCCAACCTAGTCTGCCTGACTACGTTTTCGCCTGAATCCTCAGCACACAAGTTCCACTTCGGACACTAACAATCACAGGTAAATTACATACCCTCATTGCTGTATGGATTGTCGTTTTTCTATCATGGATCAATAAAGGTGATTTTATGGGAGTGCAGCCATCCAGACTTTTCCCTTTTATGCTTCCTGATGCATGCAGGGCCAGCACCCTTTCTCTATGCAGATGTAGTGGATTAGAGATATTTTGTTACCCGGAGCTGTGTATTTCTTCATCAGATGCTAGTACTTGCAGCTGCAGATGCCACTTTGGCAGAGGTCTGAAAGGCAGCAAAAGGTCTTCATTAGCTGTAAGTCTCAAATTATAGAGGGACATTCCTCCCTTGTCCAGTCTATCCCTAGTGAATTACACCCAATCGGAATAAGCCTTTCCTATAACTGATGGTTTACTCTACCTTCCACTGAAGCTATACCTCCTGCTTGCACCGATTTCTGTCTCAACCAATGAGCTTCCTTCCTCCAGCATAATGAGTGTCTCCACTCAGCATACAGCATTGCCAGGTAGAGGATGCTGTTGAACCCTGGAACACAGCATTAGTGGGACAGAGGGCAAAGATATGGGGCTATCCTGACAGTCAATTGTTATTGCACTGTATGATTTTCAGCACAGTAGAATTGCTGCCACAAACTGGACATTTTACAGTGATGGTAGCAACTTTCACCAGTCTCTACATTTCTTGGACCAAGAACATGAAGACTGTTTAAAAGGTTTCATACATAAGATTAGGAAGATTGGTGGTGTTCAGGTCTATGCTGCTCTCACTATGCCATAACTCTTGGGATGGTTCCCCACCTGACTAAAATGTCATCTAATTTGCATGTGTCATACCCAGGGCTTTTTTTTTTTTTAAAACAAAATAGGTGCAGAAATTGAATAACGACCCCCCCCCCCAAAAAAAAAAAAAACCCACACACACACCCTCCAAACCTCATCACATAGTGGGTTAATAGTGTGGTCAAAATTCACTAACAGTCGGAGGATCTTAAGGGCCTTAAATACCAGGAGTACAGTACATACAAATTGCAGAGTTGGGGTGTGGGGGGTACACACAGAGTGTAGAGTTTGAGGTAGCACTGCAAAGAGTGCAGAGTTTATCCTTCTTCCACAGCTGCTAACCTCTGCATTCCCCATCCACATCCCACCTTCACCCATCTTCAGCTCTGACCCCCCTCTGCAACCCCCCTCCTTAAAAGCTCTACCATCGTCCACCCACATATCTTACTTTGTTGCTATATTAAGCTGAAGCACCCAATCAACTTTAGTACCTCCCCGCAGTGTAGGTGACCTCTGTGTTTACTAGTGGTAGGCAGGGAGCAGAGGGCCTGAGCCAGAGATGGTGGAACTTCCACCAAGTTCCAGCTGAAAAAAAAACCTGGTCATACCACATGGTGAAGCTAAACTGTTATGCCGCGTACACATGACCATTTTTCATAACGAGAAAAATGCAATTTTTTAATTTGGTCATTAAAAGCAATCGTGTGTTGGCTCCAGAGCATTTTTCGCGATGTGAAAAATGGGCATTAAAAATTTGGAACATGCTCTTTTTTTCTCATCGTTTTTCACGTTGTCGTTTTTCTCATCTTGAAAAACGGCCGTGTGTAGGCTTTAACGACGTGAAAAAAACACGCATTATCAGAAGCAAGTTATGAGATGGGAGCACTCGTTCTGGTAAAACTATTGTTCATAATGGAGATAGCACATTCGTCACGCTGTAACGGACTGAAGAGCACGAGGCTGAAAAGCACAAATCGTCTCTCACCAAACTTTACTAACACGAGGAACAGCAAAAGCAGCCCAAAGGGTGGCGCCATCCAAATGGAACTTCCCCTTTATAGTGCCGTCGTACGTTTCGTACGTCACCGCGCTTTGTTCAAGCATTTTTTTTTCACGATCGTGTGTAGGCAAGGCAGGCTTAAGAAGAATCACGTCCAGAAAAACGTCGTTTTTTCAATGACATTAAAAACGGTCGTGTGTACGTGGCATTAGACTGCTTATTGTCAAAATGTTATTGATTATTCATTGACTCCAATGATTCCAACATCCAAAGAACATGTACCCAACACCAGAAACCCCCCAACAGAAAGGTATAGTTTGGGAGGCTATGTGTCCCTCTTCTTAGTCATAGAGTCTATTTAAAGGATGGAAGTTGTCATTGCAGAACTCCCTCTACCAGTTTCTGGCCTTAATACGTAGAGTCACTGGCACTGAAACTAGCATGTAGCAAGAGTAGCCAGGATGAAGCTACAACATCTAAACTGCATATTGTTAAAGCTATTGGGGCACATAACAGTAGGGGAACTAGGTTTGTTAAAGCAAGAGACCAGCCATGGTAGCCTACATATTTCCTTTAGCACAAGTTTCTTTTAAATTATGGCAATTTATGCATTTTCATTATTTGATAAATGACTTCCATTAACTTAATGTCTCACTCATTAGGAATCGTGTGCTAAGTCAGCATGCTTTCACTTTTTTCTTCTTTCTGCTGTGCGTGCTGTTACAAACTCAGATATTTTAAATCTCTCTGCATGTAATGCCTATATATACTGTATATATCCAATCCATACCTATTCATATTATATATGAATACATTTTAGCCTCTTAATGCAAAGTCACATAATTTTTGTTAATAATAGTACCATCATCCAGAAAGATCAGTGGGCTTTAATTTACTTATGGTTACCTTTTTAAAATCCAGTTGATAGGTCCATCTCCTCACACGTCCCCCTTGGCCGCCGCGGGAGATCCCTCTGGGTGGCCTTGACATTTGAGCTCACGGGATCTTTTTAGGTAAGCAGTATAGCCCTTGCTCCCCAACGTTTATGTTGTATTATGTTGCTGTTAGGTTTGCTTGTGTGAATTTTTATACTTGTGCAAACTTTTTTCAACCACTGATTGTATGTCAATTAATTTCAGAACTTCTCCTGACGAAGCGGCATTGGCCGAGAAACTAGTAGAGACTCCTACCTCCACCGCGATTTTCCTCCAGGGGATCATCAGTTTCAGTGACATGTATGGTCCGTCACAACGTTCTTTTTTTACTGTACATTGTTGTTTGTGTTTTTATCTGATGTTATATTAATAAATTTATATTTTCTCCTTTTATGTATTTACTCTTCTTGAGTTTAACTACTCATTTTGTACAGCCATAGTCCAACTGCCCCCTTTTTGGTCTTTGGGGTTGTGGGGACCCTCAAGCCCTGCTTCTATTCAACATATATGAATTATAGCAATATAAAATCCAGAAAGGTACTGTACATTTAGATTAAATGGCTTCCACCCAAAATTCTCTTTAAAGTGTGTATGTGTTTTACTTGTGTTACAAGGATGCTTTTGAATGACTTTAAAGGGGGGAACTAGAGAAAATGTAGAAATATACTTCAAAGCAGATACGAATAGTATGTGAAACGCAAGTTAAACCTTTAAACTAATAACATTACCCTTTCTCTCCCTGTACTGTGCACATACTGTGGAGTCTGTTTTTAAAACTTATGGGCACTCCGCCAGTGGTTTTACATTACAGTTCCACATTGGCTGTCATAATCTATATAAGCACACAGAGAAAGGGACAATGCAGGGAGATGTACAACAACATTTTTAACGTAAATGTTTGAGTTTCTTAAAGCCTTCAAAGCACAAAGATAAGTAAACCATCCCAACTGTAATATATTACTATTAATCAAACACTAGTTTTCTCTTTTGTTTTAAATTCAACGTAATCAAAGGGAAAAAAAAAAATCTTAGGGCAGCACAGTGGCTAAGTGGTTAGCACTTCCACCCAGCAGCACCAGGGTCATTAGTTTGAATCTGAACCATTACACTACCTGTCCGGAGTTTGCATGTTCTCCCTGTGCCTTCAAGGAATTCCTCCCGTTTCCTCCCACACGCCAAAGACATGCTGGTAGATTAACTGTCTCCTGTCTAAATTGGTCCTAGTATATGTATGAATTAGGGACCTTGGATTGGGAGGTCCTTGAGGGCAGGAACTGATGTGAATGTACAATATATGTGTAAAGCCCTGCATAATTTGACAGTGCTATATAAGTAACTGTAATAAATAAATAGATATACATCATGCAGTACCAAGATTATTAGCTGCTCTGTTTACAATCAGTTATAATATCTTTCACATAAACATAAAAATAATAATAAAATGCAAATTATCCATTAAAGCTGTGATCGTCTTCTTTAACCACTTAAGCCCCGGACCATTTGGTAGCTAAAGGACCAGAGGTGAATTCAGAATTTTGCACTGCGCTGCTTTAACTGTAAATTGTGCGGACATGCAATGTTGTACCCAAACAAAATTTGCGTCCTTTTCTTCCCACAAATAGAGCTTTCTTTTAATGGTATTTGATTGCCTCTGCGATTTTTATTTTTTTTGCGATATAAACGGAAAAAGACCGAAAATATTGAAAAAAAATGATATTTTCTACTTTTTGTTATAAGAAAAATCGAATAAACTCAATTTTAGTCATACATTTAGGCCAAAATGTATTCAGCCACATGTCTTTAGTAAAAAAAACGTCAATAAGTGTATATTTATCGGTTTGCGCAAAAGTTATAGCGTTTACAAACTAGGGTACATTTTCTGGAATTTACACAGCTTTAAATTTATGACTGCCTATCTCATTTCTTGAGGTGCTAAAATGGCAGGGCAGTACAAAACCCCCCCAAATGACCCCATTTTGGAAAGTAGACACCCCAAGGAAATTGCTGAGAGGCATGTTGAGCCCATTGAATATTTTTTTTTTTTGTCCCAAGTGATTGAATAATGACAAAAAAAAAAAAATTACAAAAAGTTGTCACTAAATGATATATTGCTCACACATGCCATGGTTATATGTGGAATTGCACGCCAAAATACATTCTGCTGCTTCTCCTTAGTACGGGGATACCACATGTGTGGGACTTTTTAGGAGCCTAGCCACGTACGGGACCCCGGAAACCAAGCACCGCCTTCAGGATTTCTAAGGGCGCAAATTTTTGATTTCACTCCTCACTACCTATCACAGTTTTGAAGGCCATAAAATGCCAAAATAGCACAAACCCCCCCAAATGACCCCATTTTGGAAAGTAGACACACCAAGCTGTTTGCTGAGAGGCATGGTGAGTATTTTACAGCTCTCATTTGTTTTTGAAAATGAAGAAGAATTTTTTTTTTTTCTTTTTTTTTTTTTCAATTTTCAAAACTTTGTGACAAAAAGCGAGATCTGCAAAATACTCACAATACCTCTCAGCAAATAGCTTGGGGTGTCTACTTTCCAAAATGGGGTCATTTGGGGGGGTTTTGTTCCATCTGGGCATTCCATGGCCTCCGAAACTGTGATAGGCAGTGAGAAGTGAAATCAAAAATTTACACCCTTAGAAAGCCTGAAGGCGGTGATTGGTTTTTGGGGTCCCGTACGCGGCTAGGCTCCCAAAAAGTCTCACACATGTGGTATCCCCGTACTCAGGAGAAGCAACAGAATGTATTTTGGGGTGTAATTCCACATATGCCCATGGCATGTTTGAGCAATATATCATTTAGTGACAACTTTGTGCAAATAAAAAATAAAAAAATTGTCTTTTTTCCGCAACTTGTGTCAACATATAAAATATTCCATGGACTCGACATGCCTCTCAGTATATAGCTTGGGGTGTCTACTTTCCAAAATGGGGTCATTTGGGGGGGTTTTGAACTGTTCTGGCATTTTATACACAACATTAGGAAGCTTACATCCACTCTTCTAACCACTTGAAGACAAAGCCCTTTCTGACACTTTTTGTTTACATGAAAACATATTTTTTTTTGCAGGAAAATTATGCTGAACCCCCAAACATTATATATATTTTTAAAGCAAAGGCCCTACAGAATAAAATGGTGGGTGTTGCATTTTTTTTTCTACACAGTATTTGCGCAGCGATTTTTCAAACGCATTTTTTTGGGAAAAAATACACTTTTTTTATTTTAATGCACTAAAACACACTATATTGCCCAAATGTTTGATGAAATAAAAAAGATGATCTTAGGCCGAGTACATAGATACCAAACACGACATGCTTTAAAATTTCGCACAAACGCGTATTGGCGACAAACTACATACATTTTTAAAAGCCTTAAAGCCTTTACAGGTTACCCCGTTAGATTTACAGAGGAGGTCTACTGCTAAAATTACTGCCCTCGATCTGACCTTCGCGGTGATACCTCACATGCATGGTGCAATTGCTGTTTACATATGACGCCAGACCGACGCTTGCGTTCGCCATTGGGCAAGAGCAGGGCAGGACAGGGGTGCTTTTTTTTTTTTATTTATTATTAATTTTGCTTTTTTATTTTATTTTTAAATTGTTCCTTCCATATTTTTTTTTTTTTTTTATCATTTTTATTGTTATCTCAGGGAATGTAAATATCCCCTATGATAGTAATAGGTAGTGACAGGTACTCTTTTTTTAAAAAAAACTGGTTTCTAGACCCTAGATCTTTCCTCTGCCCTCAAAGCATCTGACCACACCAAGATTGGTGTGATAAAATGCTTTCCCAATTTCCCAATGGCGCTTTTTATATCCGGGGGGGACATTCCCTCCCACTGCTTGTAAAAGCAGTCCAGAGGCTAATTAGCCACTAGGGTTGCTTTTACATTAAAGCCGGCCGCTGGCTGAAAAGAATGATACCAAGATGATACCTAAACCCGCAGGCATCAATCTGGTATAAACATTTAAAGTCCAGCAACATACCAGTACGTTGCTGGTCCTTGTTGGACATGTATTGTAATCTTTTTTTTTCATGCAGCCAGGTGGCTGAACGAAAAAAGAGATTGATCGGTGGGTATGCCCACCATTAGAATACCGCCCTTCATCCACCCACTTCTAATGATGGGCATACATGCACCATTTATATATGCCGAAGCATGGGGGCATCCTCCCGCAAAAAAGTTATGCCGCATACACATGGTCGGACTTTTCCACGGGCAAGCCTCCGTCGGAATTTCGACCGTATGTACGCGGCATTAGGAGCAAAATCGCTCCTCCGCCCCTGCTGCCCCAATGCTTCGGCATATTTGCTTTTTTTTTTTTTTAACTGTGGTGGTGAAATCACCTCCTACAGCACTGGAGTCGCAGGGATCAGGCCTGTCTCTGCGAACGCTGCAGTTATGTGTGTTGTGTTTTGTAAGTGACAGTGATCGATCGATACTGCACTTGGGTGGCCTGGGCTGGACGGATGGGCAAAACGCAGGTGCTAGCAGGTATCTGGGCTGATCCCGCTAACACTGCGTTTTTGGGAACCCTAAACTGCTGGGGACGCTAGTATAGATCTGATCAGATATTGATCTGTTCAGATACTATACCACTAAGGGAGGTGTATGCTTCACGCGTGGGTGTTAGCGTTACTGGCACTAACCTGACGCTGCCTGGGGTGTGACGCAGACCCTCTCTGACGCTAAAACCTAATTGATATCACCCACCGGGCGATCAGGGGGTTAAACCTTTATTGGGTTATATACGGCGGGTGCCCTGACACTATAAAAAGCAAACTAACTAACCAGCGTCACCCGTAACACTTATATGATGATTACTGGTGAAAGGGTTAACTAGGGGCAATTAGGGGGTTAAAACCTTTATTAGATAATATATGGGGGTACCTGACGCTATAAAAACCTGCGGCGAACCTAAAAAAAATTACTGGCTACCGATCTGCATCACCGACGCTAAGACATCGATCAGAAAAATGATCGCTTAGCGACAGTGGTGATAGGGGGTGAAAGGGTTACCTGGGGGGCGATCAAGGGGGTTAAACCTTTATTAGATATTTTATGGGGGTACCCGACGCTATAAAAACCTGCGGCGAACCTAAAAAAAATTACTGGCTACCGATCTGCATCACCGACGCTAAGACATCGATCAGAAAAATGATCGCTTAGTGACAGTGGTGATAGGGGGTGAAAGGGTTACCTGGGGGGCGATCAAGGGGGTTAAACCTTTATTAGATAATTTATGGGGGTACCCGACGCTATAAAAACCTGCGGCGAACCTAAAAAAAAAATACTGGCTACCGATCTGCATCACCGACGCTAAGACATCGATCAGAAAAACGATCGCTTAGTGACAGTGGTGATAGGGGGGTGAAAGGGTTACCCTGGGGGGCGATCAAGGGGGTTAAACCTTTATTAGATAATTTATGGGGGTACCCAACGCTATAAAAACCTGTGGCGAACCTAAAAAAAATTACTGGGTACCGATCTGCATCACTGACGCCAAGACAGCGATCAGAAAAATGATCGCCAAGCGACGGCGGTGCTAGGGGGTGAAAGGGTTATCTGGGGGGTGATCAAGGGGTTAAACCTTTATTAGGGGGGGTTAGGGGGCTACACTGGACCTAAAACTAAATGTAGTGACACTTTTACAGTCACAAATGTCACTGATTGCAGTGATCAGTAAATAAAGTGACAATGTGACTGGGGGCTGGGGGGTGATCTGGGGGGGCCTGGGGGGGCGATTTATGTGCCTATGTGTGCTGGTGTTAGTGTAGTGTTAGTGCACTGACCTGTGTGTCTTCTCTTGTACGACGCTCGGTATATGTGAGCGCCGCACAGGAGATGACATCACTTCCTCCTGCTTTCTCGGTCTGTGTAAACATTACACAGACAGAGGGGGCATTTCTATTCGCCGGGAGCGATCGCGGGGGGGTGGTCAGAATCGAACGGCCGCCCCCCCATCTCGGAACGCTCCCAGACGAATTCCGACTGCTCACTGTACAGAAGGGGGGTCCGATCGGACCCCCCAACTGTACAAAGGCAATCACGTATGCTCTACGTGATTGTGCCTGTCGGTGCCATTGTGCCGACGTATATATACAGTGAGCGGTCGTTAAGTGGTTAATTCTGTTCAATCAACCACATATTGATGCCATTTAGTACTATCTAGGAACTAAACAAAACAAAAGGTCTTTTTTTTATTTAATATCTTTTTATTGTTTTTTTAACAACACATCACATATTTACAATACAGTACATAGGACACATACACACTCTCAATATTTCCAAACAGTAACAAAAAACAAAAAACAAAAAAAAAAACAATACTCTACACTCCTATATATAAAAGTCCCAGCCATGAAATCTCCCAATGCCTAGGGGAATCAAGGCTAGGCGGGAGAGAGGGCAAGGAGTAATCAGAAATAGAAACAGAGCAGCGAGGAAGGGGGAGAGATGAAAAAAAAAAAAACCCTTCTACCTACTAACAAAAAGACAAGTATTAGAACCTGATATAGGCTATGTAAGTAAAAAAAAAAAGTGTCTATTCCTATGTGTAGAGACAACAAGTGACCAGGATGTGGAGGGGGAAGGAAAAAGAGGGGGGGGGGGGGGAAAGGGAAGAGAATTAAGAAAAGAGGGGAGGGAAAGTGTCAATACCTATGTATAGAGACAAAAAGTGACCAGGTTGTGGAGGGGAAAAAAAATAAAAATAAAAAAAAGGAGGGGAAAAAACTGCTTCATACTAACAAAAAGACAGGTATTAAAACCTGATATAGGCCAAATGAATGACCAAGTGACAAAACATATGTGTATAGTCATAAAGTGAACAACCAAAAAACAAAAAAAACAAAAAAAAAAAAAAAAACAAAAGGTCTTAGTGAAGTTTCAATACATTTCCTTCCTAGAAATAAATGAATGGTTAACACAAAACATATGGCCAATACTTTGTTGACTCATGAATGCATAAAAATTGTCAATAATTCACCATGTTTGAAATTACATTCACGATAACATTTATAGTATGTTCATCACATTTGTGCACAAACATTATATATCACTAGGGATGAGCTCGGTGTTCGAGTCGAACGCATGTTCGACTCGAACATCGGCTGTTCGGCGAAACCAGAACTTTGTGGGCCGTTCACGCCAAATTCGTGTGACGCGAACGGCCCACAATATACTGCGCCATCGCAGTGTATTGCCGGCGCTGTGATTGGCCAAGCATGCACTGTGACCCCGCATGCTTGGCCAATCACAGCGCCGGCAGCGAGGAGAGCCATAATTGGCCACAGGCAGGATGCCTGTGGCCAATTATAGCTCAGGGGGGTTTAGTACACGCCCCACACTATAAAAGTCCGCCAGCGCGGCAGACTTGTGTAGTGTGTTGGTGTGCAGGGAGAGAGGATAGGCAGGGACAGTGTCAGTGATATTCTTTGCTAAACATTGTGCATTTACAGTGTGTTGGCGTGCAGGGAGAGAGAAGGCTAGGCAGGGACAGTGTCAGTGTTATTCTTTGCTAAACCTCCTGCACAGTATACACCTGAAGCTACCCCTTATTGCTCATGGTGTTGTTCTGTTGTGTAACACAGACGGGCATCTGCAAGCAGTTACAGTGGGTGTAGGTGCCTCCTGCACAGTATACGCTATCCTTTATTGCTCGTGGTGTTGTTCTGTAACACAGACAGGCATCTGCAAGTAGTTACAGTGGGTGTAGGTGCCTCCTGCACAGTATACACCTGAAGCTACCCCTTATTGCTTGTGGTGTTGTTCTGTTGTGCAACACAGACAGGCATCTGCAAGCAGTTACAGTGGGTGTAGGTGCCTCCTGCACAGTATACGCTACCCTTTATTGCTCGTGGTGTTGTTCTGTTGTGTAACACAGACAGGCATCTGCAAGTAGTTACAGTGGGTGTAGGTGCCTCCTGCACAGTATACACCTGAAGCTACCCCTTATTGCTTGTGGTGTTGTTCTGTTGTGCAACACAGACAGGCATCTGCAAGCAGTTACAGTGGGTGTAGGTTCCTCCTGCACAGTATACGCTACCCCTTATTGCTCGTGGTGTTGTTCTGTTGTGTAACACAGACAGGCATCTGCAAGCAGTTACAGTGGGTGTAGGTGCCTCCTGCACAGTATACACCTGAAGCTACCCCGTATTGCTGGTTTTCCCATCTCCCTGCAGGCCATTAGAATGTCTGGAAGGCCAACAAAGAGAGGCAGAGAGTCATGAGCCAATAAAAGAGGGCAAGCAGGCTCTGTGTCTGGGGGCAACAGTGCTGGTCGTGGACGTGGTGCATTGTCATCAGCACGTGGCCATGTGACACGCTTGTCCTTATTTTCGGCAGCAGGACTTGTTGAGCCGCATCATGCCGAAGACTTGGTAGAGTGGATGACCAAGCCCTCCTCATCCTCCTCATCCTCTCTCACCCAGGCTCAGGGTACTGGCAAAGCAGCTGTCAATGCGTCCTCTTCCCTCGTATCAATGTCTTCATCAGTCACTCCTTCCCTAGACCCATGTCCTCCTGAGGAGTCCCCCGAACTGTTTGAGCACAGTGTTGGGTACATGCTCCAGGAGGATGCCCAGAGTTTTGAAGGGTCTGATGATGATACCCAGCTAGAGGAAGGCAGTAGCGTGAGCGCAGAGAGAGGGGGTGCTTAAGAAGGACAGCAATCTGGCAATCATGTCCCAGCAGCTGCAGCATACTGCCAGGTTTGCTCCAGTGATCAAGAGGGAGAGGATGATGAGGTCACTGACTCCACGTGGGTGCCTGATAGGAGGGAGGAGGAGGAGGCACATCTCCAATGAGGCAGGATGCCCCCCGGGGGCCAGCGTAAGGGCAGCACACCGACTGAATCACACCGCAGAGCTCCGCCTGTGCAGGGCGCTGCCTCTGCGCATTATTCCAAAAGTTCTTTGGTGTGGGCCTTTTTTGAGTCGAGTGCATCAGATCGCACCGCTGCTATTTGTAACATATGTCTCAAGCGTATCTCGCGTGGCCAAAACATCAGCCACTTGGGCACCACATGCTTGACCAGACATATGTTGACCTGCCATGCAGCTCGTTGGCAAGCATACCTTAACCACTTAACGACCGCCCACTGTAAATATACGTCGGCAGAATGGCACCGACAGGCAGAATCACGTACATATACGTGATTGCCTTTGTATAGTTGGGGGGTCCGATCGGACCCCCCTTCTTTACAGTGGGTGGTCGTTTTACCTTCGGGAGCGATCCGGCATGAGGGGACGGCCGTTCGATTCCGGCCCCCCCTTCTCGATCGCTCCCGGCGAATGAGAGAGCTTCCCCTGCCTGTGTACTGTTTACACAGGCAGGAGGAAGTGATGTCATCTCTCCTGCGGCGCTCACATATACCGAGCGCCGTACAGGAGAAGATGCAGGTTAGTGCACAAAACAGCACACTGACACCAGGACACATAGGCACATAAATCGCCCCCCCAGGCCCCCCCAGATCACCCCCCAGATCACCCCCCAGCCCCCAGTCACAGTGTCACTGATTGCAGTGACCATTTATTTAGTGATCACTGCAATCAGTGACATTTGTGACTGTAAAAGTGTCACTACATTTAGTTTTAGGTCTAGTGTAGCCCCCTAACCCCCCCTAATAAAGGTTTAACCCCCTGATCACCCCCCAGATAACCCTTTCACCCCCTAGCACCGCCGTCGCTAAGCGATCATTTTTCTGATCGATGTCTTAGCGTCGGTGATGCTGATCGGTAGCCAGTATTTTTTTTTAGGTTCGCCGCAGGTTTTTATAGCGTCGGGTACCCCCATATATTACCTAATAAAGGTTTAACCCCCTTGATCGCCCCCCAGGTAACCCTTCCACCCCCTATCACCACTGTCACTAA
Organism: Rana muscosa; assembly: GCA_029206835.1. Classification (NCBI taxonomy): domain Eukaryota; kingdom Metazoa; phylum Chordata; class Amphibia; order Anura; family Ranidae; genus Rana; species Rana muscosa. The sequence goes on from CM055118.1 coordinate 624,516,509, forward strand.
GCGATAATTTTTCTGATCGATGTCTTAGCGTCGGCGATGCTGATCGGTAGCCAGTAATTTTTTTTAGGTTCGCCGCAGGTTTTTATAGCGTCGGGTACCCCCATATATTACCTACTAAAGGTTTAACCCCCTTGATCGCCCCCCAGGTAACCCTTTCACCCCCTATCACCACTGTCACTAAGCGATCATTTTTCTGATCGCTGTCTGGTGGCTCCCTGCTGATGGTGGCTTGCATGTGGATTTTGTGAACATCAGTGGAATTTTGAACTACAGTGGAGAGTTAAAAACCAGGAGTTTTTATTTTAACTGCTTCTGCTTGCAAGTGTTGATTTATATGTATTTTTTGTCCTTTATTTGATACGTTTATCAGTTTTAAAAATACTCCCCCCCCCCTTTCTCTGACACTTTTTAAACAGCTTTTTTTTTCCTTTCTGCTAATTAAGGGGAGTGGTTAATTGTTCACAGGTGAGTATATAAGTGTCTGTACAAACTCCCTTAGGAGCTGGCTCCCTGCTGACGGTGGCTTGCATGTGGATTTTGTGAACATCAGTGGAATTTTGAACTACAGTGGAGAGTTAAAAACCAGGAGTTTTGCTTTTAACTGCTTCTGCTTGCAAGTGTTGATTTATATGTATTTTTTGTCCTTTATTTGATACGTTTATCAGTTTTAAAAATACCCCCCCCCCCCTTTCTCTGACACTTTTTAAACAGCTTTTTTTTTCCTTTCTGCTAATTAAGGGGAGTGGTTAATTGTTCACAGGTGAGTATATAAGTGTCTGTACAAACTCCCTTAGGAGCTGGCTCCCTGCTGATGGTGGCTTGCATGTGGATTTTGTGAACATCAGTGGAATTTTGAACTACAGTGGAGAGTTAAAAACCAGGAGTTTTGCTTTTAACTGCTTCTGCTTGCAAGTGTTGATTTATATGTATTTTTTGTCCTTTATTTGATACGTTTATCAGTTTTAAAAATACTCCCCCCCCTTTCTCTGACACTTTTTAAACAGCTTTTTTTTCCTTTCTGCTAATTAAGGGGAGTGGTTAATTGTTCACAGGTGAGTATATACGTGTCTGTACAAACTCCCTTAGGAGCTGGCTCCCTGCTGATGGTGGCTTGCATGTGGATTTTGTGAACATCAGTGGAATTTTGAACTACAGTGGAGAGTTAAAAACCAGGAGTTTAAAACAGGAGTTAAGACAGGAGTCTTCTAAACTGTGAGTAACATTATAAACTTCCTACAAGTAATTATATTGTAACTGGGAAATGAGTGCTAGCAGGGTTGAAGGTTTTGCTCAGTGCACAGTGTGCCACATGTATGCAAAATTGGTGCAACAGCTCCAGGATGGACACCGCTGTGACAGATGTGAGCAGGTTGCCCTTCTGGAAGCTCGCATTAGAGATCTGGAAGAGCAAGTTGCAACACTGGGCGGAAAGGACAACCTTGAAAGGGGTCCTCTGCTCGCTCAGCAGGTGGTCAGTAGGGCTGATGTGGAGGGTGGAGTGGCAAGTCAGGATTATCAGATAGGAAGATGGGTTAATGTAGTTAGAGGGAGTGGAAGGGGCTTGCAGAAAAGGAAGGCCAGTCCTGTAGTTGTGCATCAAAACAAATTTTCCACGTTGGGTGAAGATGTGGAGGTGGCAAACACAGAGGTGGCAGCCCTAGATGTCACTGCTACCCCTAACAGCCGGGAGAGCAACCCATCTAGTAGAGGTGGTGAGGGGAGTGCAGGTAGGCCAAGACAGTTGGTGGTTATAGGGGATTCTATAATCAGAAGGACTGATAGAATAATTTGTCGCCAGGATCGCCTCAACCGAATGGTTTGCTGTCTCCCTGGTGCCAGGGTTCGGCATGTGGTGGACCGGGTGGATAAATTACTGGGAGGGGCTGGGCATGACCCAGCTGTCTTGGTCCACGTTGGAACCAATGACAGTATACATGGAAGGTGGAGGCTCCTTAAGAATCAATTTAAAGAACTAGGCTGCAAGATGAAGGCAAGGACCTCCAAGGTGATATTCTCTGAAATATTGCCTGTGCCATGCGCAACACAGGAAAGGCAGGGGGAGATTAGAGAGCTGAATGCATGGCTAAAGACCTGGTGTAGGGAGGAGGGATTTGGGTTTCTAGAGCACTGGGCTGACTTTTCATTGGGGTGCAACCTATATGCTAAAGACGGTTTGCACTTGAATGGAAGGGGGTCTGCGGTGCTGGGGGAGAGGTTTAGGGGAAGGCTGGAGGAGTATTTAAACTAGGTTTGAGGGGGGAGGGTGAACTAGAATTACATCGGGCACACAGGTCAGTTAGTGGTCAGACATTAATGGAGAGTGGAATGGGGATAGATGGGGGGAGGGTTATGGCAGGTGACAAGAAAGTTCCCATGTTGCAAACAGCCATTGGAAACTATAGTGCCATTTGTACTACTAAAAATTATATGAAAAACACCAGAGAAAAATGTAATACATTAAAGTGTTTGTTCATCAATGCCAGAAGTCTGCCAAGCAAAATAGGTGAGTTGGAAGCTCTGGTGCATGAGGAGAGCTATGACGTAATTGGTATTGCTGAAACGTGGCTTCAATCCTCACATGACTGGATTATTAATATTCCTGGCTATGCACTCTTTCGGAGAGACAGGGCAAAAAGGAAAGGTGGCGGGGTCTGTCTCTATGTGAGAAGTGATCTCAAAGCGAGTGTGAAAGAGGACCTGGTTGATGGAGAGTGTGATGAGGCTGAAGCATTATGGGTGGAACTGCATACAGATGTGCGCAGTTCAAAGTTAATCATTGGAGTTTGTTATAGACCACCCAATGTTAATGAGGAGGTGGAGACTCAGCTCCTTGCACAGATGGAAAGGGCTGCAAGGGCTGGGACGGTGATAATAATGGGGGATTTTAACTACCCAGAAATTGACTGGAGTAATGGCACTGCTGGGACAGTTAAAGGGCAAAAATTTATAAGCCTATTGCAGGACAATTTTATGGTCCAGTTTATTGAGGCCCCAACTAGGAATGATGCTCTGTTGGACCTGGTAATCTCAAACCATGCAGAGCACATTACTAATGTTCAGATAAAGGAACACCTGGGTAGCAGTGACCATAACATGATTTCATTTGATGTTAGCTGTAAGCAAGAAATACATGCAGGAAGGATAAAAACACTTAATTTCAATAAAGCAAATTTTCCAAGGATGAGGGCTGCTCTCCAGGACTTAGACTGGGAGGGAAAATTGGCATCAATGGGCACAGACCAGAAATGGGAATTCTTCAAAAAGACTGTTTGTGAACTCACTGCAAAGTATATTCCCATGGGCAATAAGTTTAAAAGGCTAAAAATAAAACCTATGTGGCTCACAGTTAAAGTTAAAAAAGCTATAAACAATAAGAAAAGCGCTTTTAAAAAATATAAAAATGAAGGAACACTAGTGTCGTTTAAATGTTACAAAGAATATAACAGGATATGTAAAAAGGAAATCAAGGATGCAAAAATTCAAAACGAACGACAGATTGCAAAAGATAGTAGGACAAACCCCAAAAAATTCTTCAAATATATTAATAGTAAAAAGGTCAAGTCTGAGCATGTAGGCCCTTTACAAAATAATCTAGAGTGGGTGACTGGGGACAAAGAAAAGGCTAATTTATTAAATACTTTCTTCAGCTCTGTGTATACAATGGAGCATGGGGGAGTTCATGTCCATAATGGGGGTGGTAGTGACACAGCCCCAAATCCACAATGGCTCAAAAGTGATATGGTCCAGAAATATTTAGACAGAGTAAAGGTGGATAAAGCACCTGGACCAGATGGCATCCACCCACGGATCCTAAAAGAATTGAGCTCTGTAATTTCAAAGCCATTGTATCTAATTTTTAGGGACTCATTAATGACAGGAATAGTACCATTGGATTGGCGCAGGGCCAATGTGGTGCCTATATTTAAAAAGGGAACAAAGTCTTTACCAAGTAACTATTGTGACAGCAGGAAGGTAAAGTCACCTGGTTGCATCCAGGGGGGTAGATATATTTCTCCCAGATTCAGGCTTTATGCCGACTTATACAACTAGGGAGTTGATGAAGCCCAGCTGAGGCTAGTGGGCTCATGAATGACTCATACCTCTAGGGAGAGTGCTGGGCGTCGTGAGGCAGGGAGTTGATGAGACCAGCTGAAGCCTGTCAGTTCGTTTAAGGCCTCTATAAAAACTCCCAGATTCATTAGATGTTAGCTCATGCCTGGAACCAGACCTGTGTGGACTGTCTAGGGAGAGTGAACCCCTGTGCGGTGAGGCAAAGCCTGTGTGGCTATTTGTGTGGACTTTTACTAAACCAGGGACTTAGGGACTAGGACAGCACCAGGCTGATCCCAGTTGTTAGTTTAGGAAACCTGCATGTTTAGTCAGAGGTCAAACTGACCAGGATTTATTTTGTTTGTTTCTTTTTGGCTTTGCTGTGTTTTGTCACTGTACATAGAGAAATAAACCGCACCTTTTGATTTTGAAAACCACAACCTCCGTCTGCTGGCCCTGTTTTTGTGTGGGGAGCCCAACCAGGGGGTCACACACACCCGCTACCGAGTTAACCCCCTCACAGTTGGTGGAGAACCAGTGGCAGTTTTTTTTAAGCCAGCATGGAGGAGATACTGAAACAGCTGGCTCTAGCAAATGCCAATCAACAGCAGACAAATGCAGGTTTGCAAAGGAGCCTTGCAGCCCAGCAGCAAGCTCATCAACAAGCCCAGCAGCAATCTGAGGCCCGCTTCATAGACCTGTTACAGAAGCAAGAGCAGAGACTACAACAAATGGAAGCAGTAATGCAGCAACGTCCGCAGACCAGTGAGGAAAGCCGTCCCACTAATACCGCGTCCTTTGGGGTGAGTCGTTTATTGACAAAAATGACTGGAGAGGATGATCCAGAGGTATTTTTGACCACATTTGAAAGGACTGCTGAAAGAGAAAAGTGGCCTGAGGAGCAGTGGGCTGGACTGGTGGCTCCTCTGTTAACTGGTGAATCGCAGAAGGCTTACTATGACCTAGAGCCTGACCAAGCAAAAGACTATGTGATGCTAAAAGCTGAAATATTGGCAAGGCTGGGTGTCACCCTGGCTGTCCGGGCTCAGCGTGTGCATAACTGGACTTTCCAGCTTGGAAAACCCCCCAGGTCTCAAATGTATGATCTCATTCACCTGAGCAGGAAGTGGCTACAGCCAGAGACTTTGTCCGCACCGGAGATTGTGGAACGTGTTGTGATGGATCGTTTCTTGAGAGCTCTTCCTACCACCATTCAAAAGTGGGTAAGCCATGGAGACCCAGAAACGGCCGGTAAACTTGTGGATCGTGTAGAGAGATACTTGGCTACAGAGAACCTGACGGCCTCTTCCAGAGACTCTCGGACTTTCCACCCTAAGACCAGACCATCCCCAGGGGCGGATAAGAGGATTCCAAGGGGTAAGGGTGGAGAGAGTGAGAGGGTGGGAGCTCTACCCCAAGTTTGGCGAGAACAGCCTGGGAAATCAGCGGCTCAAGAGGCGGCAAGAAGGATCGTTTGCTACCGCTGCCGGCAAGCGGGACATATTGCAGCAAATTGCCCGGTTGTGGAGGAACCCATGCAATGTGACTTTCTGATGGACAGACGTCAGTCGCTGTGTGCGACAGTCGCATGCACTGCCATTCGGGGAACTGAGAAACATTTATGCAAAATGTGTATTAATGGTAGAAATGTTGTGGTATTACTGGATTCAGGTAGCCTTGTGACCCTGATAAAGGCTGAATTAGTTAAAACAGAGGTCTCTGGGAATAGCAAGGTAGCTGTTATTTGTGTGCATGGGGACACCCGAGAGTATCCAGTGACTACAGTGTGTTTCGAGACCCCCAAAGGTACCCTCTCTCATCCAGTGGGGTTAGTATCTCAATTACCGCATGATGCCATTGTGGGAAGGGATTTTCCGAAGTTCTGGGAACTGTGGGATGATCCTGAGCCCCCCACTGGTGCCCCTATGTACCAGGAATGTGATAGCCAGAACTCCTCTGAGAGTGGTGAGGACTCTCCAGAATTTCCCTTGTCAGTATTGGCAGGGGAGACTCAAGAAACTGGAGAGGAGCCCACCTCCTCAGACGAAAACCTACCATCTGTGGAGTTTTCTGATCTGGAGGTTCACAGGGAAAATTTTGCCACAGAACAGTTAAAAGACCCCGCCCTAATAAAGGCACGGGAAAACGTAGTGGAAATAGATGGCGAGTTAGTGAACCCAGATAATACCTGCACTTACCCATACTTCAGCGTAGAGAAGGACCTACTGTATCGGGTGGCAAAAAGGGCAGAAGAAACCGTTGAGCAGCTGGTGGTGCCCAAATCTTACAGGAAGTTGGTGTTGGAGTTGGCCCATGGGCACATTCTTGGAGGTCATCTGGGGACAGAGAAAACCCGAGAGAGGGTATTACAGAGATTCTATTGGCCTGGGGTGATGAAGGACATAGAAAATTATTGTTCCTCCTGCCCTGTGTGTCAGAGGTCGGCCCCGATGCCACATTTCCGTAGCCCGCTGGTCCCTCTACCCATCATTGAGGTCCCGTTTGAGAGAATCGCAATGGATTTGGTAGGTCCTATAATCAAGTCCGCTAGGGGGCACCAGTACATATTGGTTATAATGGACTATGCCACCCGTTATCCAGAAGCGATCCCTCTCAGAAATACCTCGGCCAAAACCATAGCCAAAGAGCTATCTCTTGTTTTTAGCCGGGTGGGTATTTGTAAAGAACTGCTTACGGACCAAGGTACACCCTTTATGTCCCGGGTTATGAAAGAGCTGTGTAAATTGTTCAAAGTGACGCAATTGCGTACATCTGTGTATCACCCCCAAACCGATGGGCTGGTTGAAAGATTCAACAAAACCCTAAAACAAATGTTGAAGAAAGTGGTGGATAGAGATGGAAAGGATTGGGACTGTCTACTTCCTTATTTGATGTTTGCTATTAGGGAGGTGCCCCAATCCTCTACGGGATTCTCCCCCTTTGAGTTACTGTATGGGAGACACCCAAGAGGGCTGTTGGATATTGCCAAGGAAACTTGGGAAAGTGAGAGTTCTCCCCACAGGAGTGTGATTGAGCATGTCGCCCTGATGCAAGATCGAATTGCACAGGTAATGCCCATCGTGAAGGAACATTTGGCCCAAGCGCAGTTGGCACAGCAGAGAGTGTACAACCGTGGAGCAAAGACCCGTACCTTTTCCCCGGGGGATAGGATATTGGTACTTGTCCCTACGGTTGAAAGTAAATTCCTTGCCAAATGGCAAGGCCCCTACGAGATAATGGAAAAAGTGAGCGAAGTGAATTACAAGGTCAGACAACCAGGAAGGCGAAAGCCCGAACAGATATATCACGTTAATCTGTTGAAAGCCTGGAGGGATAGAGAGTCCCTAGTCGCAGAAACTTGGTCACCAGCTCAAACTGGTTGCGTGATTCCGGAGGTTGGAATAGCAGCCACCTTGTCACAACCCCAACAACAGGAGGTTAAGGAGTTTGTGCTTCGCAACAAGGAGGTGTTCTCTGAGCTGCCGGGACAAACATCTGGGGTAGAGCATGATATTATTACCCCGCCCGGTGAAAGGGTGAAGTTAAAACCCTATCGGATCCCAGAGGCCCGACGGGAGGCAATACGGGAGGAAGTACAGAAAATGCTGAACTTAGGGGTGATAGAGGAGTCCCAAAGTGATTGGTCTAGTCCCATTGTGTTGGTGCCTAAACCGGATGGGAGCTGGCGATTTTGTAACGATTTTCGTCAGTTGAACAAAGTTACAAAATTTGACACCTACCCCATGCCACGTATAGATGAGTTGATCGACCGGCTGGGAACAGCCCGATACATGACGACTCTTGACCTCACAAAAGGGTATTGGCAAATTCCCCTGGCCAAGTCGGCCAAAGAGAAAACCGCATTTGTAACCCCAGACGGGGCGTTCCAATATAAGAGAATGCCGTTCGGGTTACAGAATGCGCCGGCCACATTCCAGCGGAAAATGGACCAGATGCTGAGGCCCCATCGGAAGTATGCTGCGGCTTACCTGGATGACGTAATTGTCCATAGCACAGATTGGGCCTCACATCTGCCAAAAGTGCAAGCAGTCCTGGACTCTGTTCGGGAAGCGGGGTTTACGGCTAACCCCAAGAAGTGTACCATTGGGCAGGAGGAGGCCAAATATCTTGGGTACACCATTGGCAGGGGAGTAATAAAACCCCAACTCAACAAAGTCGAGGCCATCCAGAGTTGGCCACGTCCCAACAGCAAGAAGCAGGTACGAGCCTTTCTGGGAATCGCGGGTTATTATCGGCGCTTCATTCCCCACTTTGCTTCTAAGGCTGTGCCCCTAACCAACCTGACGAAAGGGAAAGGGTCGGTCATGATTAAATGGACCCCCGAGGCTGAGGCAGCATTCCAATTCTTGAAACAAGCCTTATGTAGCCAGCCAGTGTTGTACTCACCCGACTTCTCTAAAGACTTTGTCGTACAAAGTGATGCGTCAGATGTGGGGTTAGGAGCAGTATTGTCCCAGGTCTGGAACGGGGAAGAGCACCCAGTCATTTACCTCAGCAGGAAGTTGAAGTCCCATGAGGTAAATTACGCCACGGTTGAAAAGGAGTGTTTAGCGGTGAAGTGGGCTCTAGATTCCCTTCGGTACTATCTGCTAGGTAGGCACTTTGACATGGTTACGGATCACGCTCCGTTAAAGTGGATGGCTCAAAACAAGGAGACAAATAGAAGAGTGAATAGGTGGTTCCTGGCCCTACAGGAATTCAACTTCACAGTAAAGCATCGCCCTGGCGTTCAAATGGGGAATGTGGATGCTTTGTCTCGAGTACATGAATGCCTGATTGCTGGTGTTCCAACCCCAAGGTTAAAACAAGAGGGGGGGGTATGTGACAGCAGGAAGGTAAAGTCACCTGGTTGCATCCAGGGGGGTAGATATATTTCTCCCAGATTCAGGCTTTATGCCGACTTATACAACTAGGGAGTTGATGAAGCCCAGCTGAGGCTAGTGGGCTCATGAATGACTCATACCTCTAGGGAGAGTGCTGGGCGTCGTGAGGCAGGGAGTTGATGAGACCAGCTGAAGCCTGTCAGTTCGTTTAAGGCCTCTATAAAAACTCCCAGATTCATTAGATGTTAGCTCATGCCTGGAACCAGACCTGTGTGGACTGTCTAGGGAGAGTGAACCCCTGTGCGGTGAGGCAAAGCCTGTGTGGCTATTTGTGTGGACTTTTACTAAACCAGGGACTTAGGGACTAGGACAGCACCAGGCTGATCCCAGTTGTTAGTTTAGGAAACCTGCATGTTTAGTCAGAGGTCAAACTGACCAGGATTTATTTTGTTTGTTTCTTTTTGGCTTTGCTGTGTTTTGTCACTGTACATAGAGAAATAAACCGCACCTTTTGATTTTGAAAACCACAACCTCCGTCTGCTGGCCCTGTTTTTGTGTGGGGAGCCCAACCAGGGGGTCACACACACCCGCTACCGAGTTAACCCCCTCACACTATAGACCTGTTAGTTTAACTTCCATAGTTGGGAAGATACTGGAGAGATTAATAAAAGACCACATAGATGAGTTCTTGCTGGAAAAAAACTATTTCAGCAACAGACAGCATGGATTCATGAAAGACAGAAGTTGTCAGACAAACCTGATTTCTTTTTATGAAGAGGTAAGTAAAACCTTGGACAGAGGCGTGGCTGTGGACGTGGTATACTTGGATTTTGCAAAAGCGTTTGATACAGTTCCCCACACACGGCTCATGTGTAAGGTAAAGTCTACAGGATTGGAAATATCAGTTTGTAAATGGATAGAAAACTGGCTAAAAGACAGAATTCAGAGAGTAGTAGTTAATGATTCTTACTCTGAATGGTCTAAGGTTATCAGTGGTGTACCCCAAGGTTCAGTGCTGGGACCCTTACTTTTTAATATCTTTATAAATGATATTGGGTCTGAGATCAAAAGTAACATTTCTGTCTTTGCAGATGACACCAAGCTATGCAGTGGAATGACGTCCTTGCAGGATGTCTCCAATTTACAAGCCGACCTCGATGCCCTGTCTAATTGGGCGACTATGTGGCAGATGAGGTTTAATGTTGATAAATGTAAAGTTATGCACTTGGGGGCTAAGAATATGAATGCATCATACATACTAGGGGGAAAACAACTGGGGGGATCCGTAGTGGAAAAGGATCTGGGGGTTTTGGTAGATCATAAGCTCAATAATGGCATGCAATGCCAAGCTGTGGTTTCCAAAGCGAGCAAAGTCCTTTCTTGTATTAAGAGAGGTATGGACTCCAGAGAGAGAGACATCATTTTGCCCCTGTACAAATCATTAGTAAGGCCTCATCTGGAATACGCAGTTCAGTTTTGGGCACCAGTTCTCAAAAAGCATATCGGGGAACTGGAGAAAGTGCAGAGAAGGGCAACCAAACTGATAAGAGGCATGGAGGAGCTCAGCTATGAAGAAAGATTAGAGGAGCTGAATTTATTCACTCTTGAGAAGAGGAGAATAAGGGGGGATATGATTAACATGTACAAATATATAAGGGGTCCATATATTGATCTTGGTGATGAGTTATTCACTTTACGGTCAACACAGAGAACAAGGGGGCACTCTTTACGTCTAGAAGAAAAAAGATTTCATCTCCAAATGCGGAAAGGTTTCTTCACAGTAAGAGCTGTGAAAATGTGGAACAGACTCCCTGCAGAGGTGGTTCTGGCCAGCTCAGTAGATTGCTTTAAGAAAGGCATGGATACTTTCCTAAATGTACATAATATAACTGAGTACTAACAGTTCTAGGTAAAGTTGATCCAGGGTAAATCCGATTGCCTCTCGGGGGATCAGGAAGGAATTTTTTCCCCTGCTGTAGCAAATTGGATCATGCTCTGCTGGGATTTTTTGCCTTCCTCTGGATCAACTGTGGGTATAGAATTGGGAATATGGGATTGCACGATATTTTTTTTATTTTTATGGTTGAACTGGATGGACTTTGTCTTTTTTCAACCTGACTAACTATGTAACTATGTCTTAGCGTCGGTGATGCAGATCGGTAGCCAGTAATTTTTTTTAGGTTCGTCGCAGGTTTTTATAGCGTCAGGTACCCCGATATATTACCTAATAAAGGTTTAACCCCCTTGATTGCCCCCAGGTAACCCTTTCACCCCCTATCACCACTGTCGCTAAGCGATCATTTTTCTGATTGCTGTCTGGTGGCTCCCTGCTGATGGTGGCTTGCATGTGGATTTTGTGAACATCAGTGGAATTTTGAACTACAGTGGAGAGTTAAAAACCAGGAGTTTTGCTTTTAACTGCTTCTGCTTGCAAGTGTTGATTTATATGTATTTTTTGTCCTTTATTTGATACGTTTATCAGTTTTAAAAATACTCCCCCCCCCCCTTTCTCTGACACTTTTTAAACAGCTTTTTTTTTCCTTTCTGCTAATTAAGGGGAGTGGTTAATTGTTCACAGGTGAGTATATAAGTGTCTGTACAAACTCCCTTAGGAGCTGGCTCCCTGCTGATGGTGGCTTGCATGTGGATTTTGTGAACATCAGTGGAATTTTGAACTACAGTAGAGAGTTAAAAACCAGGAGTTTTGCTTTTAACTGCTTCTGCTTGCAAGTGTTGATTTATATGTATTTTTTGTCCTTTATTTGATACGTTTATCAGTTTTAAAAATACTCCCCCCCCCCCTTTCTCTGACACTTTTTAAACAGCTTTTTTTTTCCTTTCTGCTAATTAAGGGGAGTGGTTAATTGTTCACAGGTGAGTATATAAGTGTCTGTACAAACTCCCTTAGGAGCTGGCTCCCTGCTGATGGTGGCTTGCATGTGGATTTTGTGAACATCAGTGGAATTTTGAACTACAGTAGAGAGTTAAAAACCAGGAGTTTTGCTTTTAACTGCTTCTGCTTGCAAGTGTTGATTTATATGTATTTTTTGTCCTTTATTTGATACGTTTATCAGTTTTAAAAATACTCCCCCCCCCCCTTTCTCTGACACTTTTTAAACAGCTTTTTTTTTTCCTTTCTGCTAATTAAGGGGAGTGGTTAATTGTTCACAGGTGAGTATATAAGTGTCTGTACAAACTCCCTTAGGAGCTGGCTCCCTGCTGATGGTGGCTTGCATGTGGATTTTGTGAACATCAGTGGAATTTTGAACTACAGTGGAGAGTTAAAAACCAGGAGTTTAAAACAGGAGTTAAGACAGGAGTCTTCTAAACTGTGAGTAACATTATAAACTTCCTACAAGTAATTATATTGTAACTGGGAAATGAGTGCTAGCAGGGTTGAAGGTTTTGCTCAGTGCACAGTGTGCCACATGTATGCAAAATTGGTGCAACAGCTCCAGGATGGATACCGCTGTGACAGATGTGAGCAGGTTGCCCTTCTGGAAGCTCGCATTAGAGATCTGGAAGAGCAAGTTGCAACACTGGGAGGAAAGGACAACCTTGAAAGGGGTCCTCTGCTCGCTCAGCAGGTGGTCAGTAGGGCTGATGTGGAGGGTGGAGTGGCAAGTCAGAATTATCAGATAGGAAGATGGGTTAATGTAGTTAGAGGGAGTGGAAGGGGCTTGCAGAAAAGGAAGGCCAGTCCTGTAGTTGTGCATCAAAACAAATTTTCCACGTTGGGTGAAGATGTGGAGGTGGCAAACACAGAGGTGGCAGCCCTAGATGTCACTGCTACCCCTAACAGCCAGGAGAGCAACCCATCTAGTAGAGGTGGTGAGGGGAGTGCAGGTAGGCCAAGACAGTTGGTGGTTATAGGGGATTCTATAATCAGAAGGACTGATAGAATAATTTGTCGCCAGGATCGCCTCAACCGAATGGTTTGCTGTCTCCCTGGTGCCAGGGTTCGGCATGTGGTGGACCGGGTGGATAAATTACTGGGAGGGGCTGGGCGTGACCCAGCTGTCTTGGTCCACGTTGGAACCAATGACAGTATACATGGAAGGTGGAGGCTCCTTAAGAATCAATTTAAAGAACTAGGCTGCAAGATGAAGGCAAGGACCTCCAAGGTGATATTCTCTGAAATATTGCCTGTGCCATGCGCAACACAGGAAAGGCAGGGGGAGATTAGAGAGCTGAATGCATGGCTAAAGACCTGGTGTAGGGAGGAGGGATTTGGGTTTCTAGAGCACTGGGCTGACTTTTCATTGGGGTGCAACCTATATGCTAAAGACGGTTTGCACTTGAATGGAAGGGGGTCTGCGGTGCTGGGGGAGAGGTTTAGGGGAAGGCTGGAGGAGTATTTAAACTAGGTTTGAGGGGGGAGGGTGAACTAGAATTACATCGGGCACACAGGTCAGTTAGTGGTCAGACATTAATGGAGAGTGGAATGGGGATAGATGGGGGGAGGGTTATGGCAGGTGACAAGAAAGTTCCCATGTTGCAAACAGCCATTGGAAACTATAGTGCCATTTGTACTACTAAAAATTATATGAAAAACACCAGAGAAAAATGTAATACATTAAAGTGTTTGTTCACCAATGCCAGAAGTCTGCCAAGCAAAATAGGTGAGTTGGAAGCTCTGGTGCATGAGGAGAGCTATGACATAATCGGTATTGCTGAAACGTGGCTTCAATCCTCACATGACTGGATTATTAATATTCCTGGCTATGCACTCTTTCGGAGAGACAGGGCAAAAAGGAAAGGTGGCGGGGTCTGTCTCTATGTGAGAAGTGATCTCAAAGCGAGTGTGAAAGAGGACCTGGTTGATGGAGAGTGTGATGAGGCTGAAGCATTATGGGTGGAACTGCATACAGATGTGCGCAGTTCAAAGTTAATCATTGGAGTTTGTTATAGACCACCCAATGTTAATGAGGAGGTGGAGACTCAGCTCCTTGCACAGATGGAAAGGGCTGCAAGGGCTGGGACGGTGATAATAATGGGGGATTTTAACTACCCAGAAATTGACTGGAGTAATGGCACTGCTGGGACAGTTAAAGGGCAAAAATTTATAAGCCTATTGCAGGACAATTTTATGGTCCAGTTTATTGAGGCCCCAACTAGGAATGATGCTCTGTTGGACCTGGTAATCTCAAACCATGCAGAGCACATTACTAATGTTCAGATAAAGGAACACCTGGGTAGCAGTGACCATAACATGATTTCATTTGATGTTAGCTGTAAGCAAGAAATACATGCAGGAAGGATAAAAACACTTAATTTCAATAAAGCAAATTTTCCAAGGATGAGGGCTGCTCTCCAGGACTTAGACTGGGAGGGAAAATTGGCATCAATGGGCACAGACCAGAAATGGGAATTCTTCAAAAAGACTGTTTGTGAACTCACTGCAAAGTATATTCCCATGGGCAATAAGTTTAAAAGGCTAAAAATAAAACCTATGTGGCTCACAGTTAAAGTTAAAAAAGCTATAAACAATAAGAAAAGCGCTTTTAAAAAATATAAAAATGAAGGAACACTAGTGTCGTTTAAATGTTACAAAGAATATAACAGGATATGTAAAAAGGAAATCAAGGATGCAAAAATTCAAAACGAACGACAGATTGCAAAAGATGGTAGGACAAACCCCCAAAAATTCTTCAAATATATTAATAGTAAAAAGGTCAAGTCTGAGCATGTAGGCCCTTTACAAAATAATCTAGAGTGGGTGACTGGGGACAAAGAAAAGGCTAATTTATTAAATACTTTCTTCAGCTCTGTGTATACAATGGAGCATGGGGGAGTTCATGTCCATAATGGGGGTGGTAGTGACACAGCCCCAAATCCACAATGGCTCAAAAGTGATATGGTCCAGAAATATTTAGACAGAGTAAAGGTGGATAAAGCACCTGGACCAGATGGCATCCACCCACGGATCCTAAAAGAATTGAGCTCTGTAATTTCAAAGCCATTGTATCTAATTTTTAGGGACTCATTAATGACAGGAATAGTACCACTGGATTGGCGCAGGGCCAATGTGGTGCCTATATTTAAAAAGGGAACAAAGTCTTTACCAAGTAACTATAGACCTGTTAGTTTAACTTCCATAGTTGGGAAGATACTGGAGAGATTAATAAAAGACCACATAGATGAGTTCTTGCTGGAAAAAAACTATTTCAGCAACAGACAGCATGGATTCATGAAAGACAGAAGTTGTCAGACAAACCTGATTTCTTTTTATGAAGAGGTAAGTAAAACCTTGGACAGAGGCGTGGCTGTGGACGTGGTATACTTGGATTTTGCAAAAGCGTTTGATACAGTTCCCCACACACGGCTCATGTGTAAGGTAAAGTCTACAGGTTTGGAAATATCAGTTTGTAAATGGATAGAAAACTGGCTAAAAGACAGAATTCAGAGAGTAGTAGTTAATGATTCTTACTCTGAATGGTCTAAGGTAGGGATGGGCCCGGTGCTCGATTCGAACCCATGTTCGAATCGAGCATCGGGCGTTCGCTCGCTCGTCGAGCCCAGAACTATTTGGGCCGTTCGCATCACATTCGTGTGATGCGAGCGGCCCCGCAATGCATTGCGGCCGGCGCAGTGCATTGCTGGCTGATGATTGGCCAAGCATGCACTGTGACCCCGCATGCTTGGCCAATCACAGCGCCCGAAACTCGGAGAGCAATAATTGGCTACAGGCAGGACGCCTGTAGCCAATTACAGCTCAGGGGCTTTAGTACACGCCCCACCATTTAAAAGGCCGCCACGCCATCGGCCCCGGTCACATGAGTTCCGGCTTTAGGAGAGATTAGTCTGCTGATTCTGTCTTTGCTTGATACTGAAAGATTTGCTCTTCTTTGCTAAACCATTGGCTATTTCTTTGCTAAACCATTGCTACCTAAGTCATTGATCGTTCATTGCTGCTGATTGCACAGTTAGTGTGTTATTAGCTGCTGCTGGGGATTAGTCTGGTGCGTGCTTACTGTTAGTACAGTATTGCAGTAGTACCAACCGCAGTGCTGTTAGCACAGCATTGCACCCCAACAGCACCCATAGGACTTCTAGTGTGTTAGTGGCAGCAAACAGAGCTCCTATATTTTCTTCTCAGCAGCACCCATAGGACTTCTAGTGTGTTAGTGGCAGCAAACAGAGCTCCTATATTTTCTTCTCAGCACCACCCATAGGACTTCTAGTGTGTTAGTGGCAGCAAACAGAGCTCCTATATTTTCTTCTCAGCAGCACCCATAGGACTTCTAGTGTGTTAGTGGCAGCAAACAGAGCTCCTATATTTTCTTCTCAGCAGCACCCATAGGACTTCTAGTGTGTTAGTGGCAGCAAACAGAGCTCCTATATTTTCTTCTCAGCAGCACCCATAGGACTTCTAGTGTGTTAGTGGCAGCAAACAGAGCTCCTATGTTTTCTTCTCAGCAGCACCCATAGGACTTCTAGTGTGTTAGTGGCATCACACAGAGCTCCTATATTTTCTTCTCAGCAGCACCCATAGGACTTCTAGTGTGTTAGTGGCAGCAAACAGAGCTCCTATATTTTCTGCTCAGCAGCACCCATAGGACTTCTAGTGTGTTAGTGGCATCACACAGAGCTCCTATATTTTCTTCTCAGCAGCACCCATAGGACTTCTAGTGTGTTAGTGGCAGCAAACAGAGCTCCTATATTTTCTTCTCAGCAGCACCCATAGGACTTCTAGTGTGTTAGTGGCATCACACAGAGCTCCTATATTTTCTTCTCAGCAGCACCCATAGGACTTCTAGTGTGTTAGTGGCAGCAAACAGAGCTCCTATATTTTCTTCTCAGCAGCACCCATAGGACTTCTAGTGTGTTAGTGGCAGCAAACAGAGCTCCTATATTTTCTTCTCAGCAGCACCCATAGGACTTCTAGTGTGTTAGTGGCATCACACAGAGCTCCTATATTTTCTTCTCAGCAGCACCCATAGGACTTCTAGTGTGTTAGTGGCAGCAAACAGAGCTCCTATATTTTCTTCTCAGCAGCACCCATAGGACTTCTAGTGTGTTAGTGGCAGCAAACAGAGCTCCTATATTTTCTTCTCAGCAGCACCCATAGGACTTCTAGTGTGTTAGTGGCAGCAAACAGAGCTCCTATATTTTCTTCTCAGCAGCACCCATAGGACTTCTAGTGTGTTAGTGGCATCACACAGAGCTCCTATATTTTCTTCTCAGCAGCACCCATAGGACTTCTAGTGTGTTAGTGGCAGCAAACAGAGCTCCTATATTTTCTGCTCAGCAGCACCCATAGGACTTCTAGTGTGTTAGTGGCATCACACAGAGCTCCTATATTTTCTTCTCAGCAGCACCCATAGGACTTCTAGTGTGTTAGTGGCAGCAAACAGAGCTCCTATATTTTCTTCTCAGCAGCACCCATAGGACTTCTAGTGTGTTAGTGGCATCACACAGAGCTCCTATATTTTCTTCTCAGCAGCACCCATAGGACTTCTAGTGTGTTAGTGGCAGCAAACAGAGCTCCTATATTTTCTTCTCAGCAGCACCCATAGGACTTCTAGTGTGTTAGTGGCAGCAAACAGAGCTCCTATATTTTCTTCCCAGCAGCACCCATAGGACTTCTAGTGTGTTAGTGGCAGCAAACAGAGCTCCTATATTTTCTTCTCAGCAGCACCCATAGGACTTCTAGTGTGTTAGTGGCATCACACAGAGCTCCTATATTTTCTTCTCAGCAGCACCCATAGGACTTCTAGTGTGTTAGTGGCAGCAAACAGAGCTCCTATATTTTCTTCTCAGCAGCACCCATAGGACTTCTAGTGTGTTAGTGGCATCACACAGAGCTCCTATATTTTCTTCTCAGCAGCACCCATAGGACTTCTAGTGTGTTAGTGGCATCACACAGAGCTCCTATATTTTCTTCTCAGCAGCACCCATAGGACTTCTAGTGTGTTAGTGGCAGCAAACAGAGCTCCTATATTTTCTTCTCAGCAGCACCCATAGGACTTCTAGTGTGTTAGTGGCATCACACAGAGCTCCTATATTTTCTTCTCAGCAGCACCCATAGGACTTCTAGTGTGTTAGTGGCAGCAAACAGAGCTCCTATATTTTCTTCTCAGCAGCACCCATAGGACTTCTAGTGTGTTAGTGGCATCACACAGAGCTCCTATATTTTCTTCTCAGCAGCACCCATAGGACTTCTAGTGTGTTAGTGGCAGCAAACAGAGCTCCTATATTTTCTTCTCAGCAGCACCCATAGGACTTCTAATGTGTTAGTGGCATCACACAGAGTTCCTATATTTTCATCTCAGCAGCACCCATAGGACTTCTAGTGTGTTAGTGGCATAACACAGAGCTCCTATATTTTCTTCTCAGCAGCACCCATAGGACTTCTAGTGTGTTAGTGGCAGCAAACAGAGCTCCTATATTTTCTTCTCAGCAGCACCCATAGGACTTCTAGTGTGTTAGTGGCATCACACAGAGCTCCTATATTTTCTTCTCAGCAGCACCCATAGGACTTCTAGTGTGTTAGTGGCAGCAAACAGAGCTCCTATATTTTCTTCTCAGCAGCACCCATAGGACTTCTAGTGTGTTAGTGGCAGCAAACAGAGCTCCTATATTTTCTTCTCAGCAGCACCCATAGGACTTCTAGTGTGTTAGTGGCAGCAAACAGAGCTCCTATATTTTCTTGTCAGCAGCACACATAGTACCTATAGTGTGTTAGTGTCAGCACCCATAGGACCTACAGTGTGTTGTGAGCACACATAGGAGTTCTATTTTTTATACTATATACACTACCGACTACAATGGCTGGAAGACCGCCAAGGAGAGGCAGAGCGTGCCGAGGCAAGAACACAGGGCAGGCAGGCTCTGTTTCTAGAGACAACAGTGCTGGCCATGGACGTGGTCGTGCATCGTCATCAGCACGTGGCCATGGGACACGCTTGTCTTTGTTTTCGGCAGCTGGACATGTGGAGCCGCATCATGCCGAAGGCTTGGTAGAATGGATGACCAAGCCCTCCTCATCCTCCTCATCCTCTCTCACCCAGGCTCAGGGTACTGGCAGAGCAGCTGCCAACGCGTACTCAATGGCATCATCAGCCACCCCTTCCCTAGACCCACCATGTCCTCCTGAGGAGTCCCCCGAACTGTTTGAGCACAGTGTTGGGTACATGCTCCAGGAGGATGCCCAACGATTCGAAGGCTCGGATGATGATACCCAGCTTGAGGAAGTCAGTAGTGTGCGCGCAGAGAAAGGGGATGCTGAAGGACAGCAATCTGGCAGTAGTGTTCCACCAGCTGCAGCTTACTGCCAGGTTTGCTCTAGTGGTGAAGAGGGAGGGGATGATGAGGTCACTGACTCCACGTGGGTGCCTGAAGGGAGAGAGGAGGAGGAGGAGGAGGATGCAGCGTCACATGTCCAACGAGGCAGGATGCCCCCTGGAGGCCAGCTAGAGGCCAGCACAGCAACTGTACCACACCGCAGAGCTCCGCCTGTGCAGGGCGCTGCCTCTGCACGTTATCACAAAAGTTCTTTGGTGTGGGCCTTTTTTGAGACGAGTGCATCAGATCGCACCACTGCTATTTGCAATATTTGTCTCAAGCGTATCTCGCGTGGCCAAAACATCAGCCGCTTGGGCACCACAAGCATGAGCAGACATATGTCGACCTGCCATGCAGCTCGTTGGCAAGCACACATAAAAGACCCACACCAAAGAACAAAGCGGACCTCTCCTTGCTCCTCATCAGCTGGGATCTCCATCCCCACTATATCTTCAGTCCTCTCTGAAAGCTGCTCTGAGAGGACTGAAGGTGTAGAATTAGGTGTGTCACAACCAAGTACTTGCAGTACACCGACGTCCGATTGTAGCAGGCAAATTTCCCTGCCCCAGCTGCTGGACCGTCGAAAGAAGTATACTCCCAGCCATCCACATGCCCAGCGGTTGAATGCTAGCTTGGCTAAATTGCTAGCACTTCAACTGCTGCCTTTTCAGTTGATAGACTCGGCCCCCTTCCGTGAGTTTGTTCAATGTGCGGTTCCTCAGTGGCAGGTTCCCAAACGCCACTTTTTCTCACGGAAGGCAATTCCGTCTCTCTACTGGCATGTGGAAGGCAATGTCCATGCCTCGCTGGACAGGGCGGTCAGCGGTAAGGTGCATATTACCGCTGACTCATGGTCCAGCAGGCATGGACAGGGACGTTATCTTTCTTTCACGGCCCATTGGGTCACTCTATTGGTAGCTGGGAGGGATGCAGGACAAGGTGCAGTAGTGTTGGAGGTTGTTCCGCCACCACGCCTCCAAAATGCTACTACTGGTTGTGACACACCTCTCTCCTCCACCCCCTCCTCTTCTTCTTCCTCCATGTCCTCTTCGAGTGCTCTGTCCTCGGAACCAGCGGTGCTCCGTAGGCGTACAAGGGGCTACGCGAGTACGCAGGCAAAAAGATGCCATGCCGTGCTTGCGCTGGTGTGTTTGGGGGACAGGAGCCACACTGGGCCAGAGGTTCTGGCAGCTCTTCAGGGGCAGGCCGAGAGGTGGTTGACGCCACGCCAGCTTAAGCCAGGAATGGTCGTTTCTGATAATGGCACCAACCTCCTCTCCGCCCTGCGACAGGGGCAGCTCACCCATGTGCCCTGTATGGCTCACGTCCTCAACCTGGTGGTGCAGCGGTTCTTGGGCAGGTTCCCAGGCTTACAGGATGTCCTGAGGCAGGCCAGGAAAGTCTGTGTGCATTTCCGCCGATCTTATAATGCCAGTGCTCGGCTGACTGAGCTGCAAAAGGAGCTGAACCTGCCCAAGAACCGCCTAATATGTGACATGCCCACCAGGTGGAACTCAACGTTGGCCATGCTGCAGCAACTGCACACGCAGCAGAGGGCCATCAATGAGTACCTTTGCGACTACGGCACCAGGACAGGGTCAGGGGAGCTTGGCTTTTTTTCCCCACGCCAGTGGAGCATGATCAGGGATGCATGCACTGTCTTCTCACCATTTGAGGAGGCCACGAGGATGGTGAGCAGTGACAGTGCATGCATCAGTGACACTGTACCTCTTGTCCACCTGTTGGAGCATACGCTGCGTGGGATAATGGACAGGGCACTTGAGGCAGAACAGAGGCAGGAAGAGGAGGACTTCCTTGTCTCTCAAGGCCCCCTTTATCCAGACAATGTTCCTTCTGTCCCACCCATCACACAGGAAGAGGAGGAGGAGGAGGAGGAGGAGGAGGAGGAGGATTGTGTGAGCATGGAGGTGGAGCCTGGCACTCAGCATCAGCAGCAGCAGTCTTTTAGGGATGATGTACAGTCCCAACAAACCAGTGGACTTGTACGTGGCTGGGAGGAGGTGGCTGGCGATCATGTCATCCTCAGTGACCCAGAAGACTCCGGACCGAATGCCTCAGCTAACCTACGCTGCATGGCCTCCCTGATCCTGCAAAGCCTGCGGAAGGATCCTCGTGTTCTTCGGATCAAGGAGAGTGACCATTACTGGCTGGCCACTCTCCTTGATCCACGGTACAAGGGTAAGGTTGCGGACCTTATCTTGCCGTCGCAGAGGGAGCAGAGGATGAGACATCTCAGGGAGGCCTTGCAGAAAGGTCTGTGCAACGCGTTCCCAGAAACTGGGAGGTTACAAACTCCTGGTCCTGGACGACGAGTTGCTGAGGCTTCGGTCAGTAGCAGAAGGAGCGGTGGGGAAGGTGGACGTCTGACCGATGCGTTCAGACAATTTTTTAGTCCGCAGCCCCAAGGTATGATCGGTTCCAGCAACCATCGCCAGCGTCTGATATACATGGTGCAGGAATACCTAGGGGCAAGGTCAGACTTGGACACCTTTCCCACCGAAAATCCTCTGGCTTACTGGGTCCTGAGGATGGATCACTGGCCAGAGCTTGCACAGTATGCAATTGAGCTACTGGCCTGTCCTGCATCCAGCGTTCTTTCCGAACGCACATTCAGTGCTGCTGGAGGATTTGTCACCGATCATAGGGTGCGCCTGTCCACCGACTCGGTTGATCGACTGACCTTCATAAAAATGAATCAGTCTTGGATCACCACCAGCTACCAGACACCTGAAGCGGATATAACGGAATAATTTATAATGTCACATCCCTTCAAGACTGCCTATGCTGATGCTGAGTGACTGTCCTGTTATGTTCACTGACTATCCTCTTCCTCCTCCTCAATGATCCATGCCACCACACCAGTGCCTAAGGCACAATTTTTCAGCCCCTGTATAACAGGGGCGTGTAATTACAATTTTTTAAAAAGATGCTTCGCAACAGGTGTGACTGCTGTGCTCAGAGTACAGTATCTGTGAGGGGTTGCAGTGTTGTGGCACCAGCACCAGTGCCTAAGGCACAATTTTTCAGCCCCTGTTGGGGCGTGTAATTACAATTTTTAGGCAATGCTTTGCAACAGGTCTCATTGCTGTGCTCAGAGTACAGTATCTGTGAGGGGTTGCAGTGTTGTGGCACCAGCACCAGTGCCTAAGGCACAATTTTTCAGCCCCTGTATAACAGGGGCGTGTAATTACAATTTTTTAAAAAGATGCTTCGCAACAGGTGTGACTGCTGTGCTCCAAGTACAGTATCTGTGAGGGGTTGCAGTGTTGTGGCACCAGCACCAATGCCTAAGGCACAATTTTTCAGCCCCTGTTTAACAGGGGCGTGTAATTACAAATCTTGATCTAATAGTTCACAGCAGGGCCCATTCCTGCGCCCACCAAGAGTAACTATGAGGGCCTACAGTCTTGTGGCAACACCGTCCACCACCACCACCACCACCAAAGGCCCAATTTTTCTGCCCTGTTCAACAGGTGCATGCAATTACAAATCTTGATCTAATAACTCACAGCAGGGCCCATTCCTGCACCCACCAAGAGTAACTGTGAGGGCTTACAGTCTTGTGGCAACACCGTCCACCACCACCACCACCACCACCAAAGGCCCAATTTTTCTGCCCGGTTCAACAGGTGCATGCAAGTACAAATCTTGATCTATTAACTCACAGCAGGGCCCATTCCTGTGCCCACCAGTCTTGTGGCTACACCAACATCTAATAGGGCAAATTTCTGCAGAGTATATACGGCAGGCCCCTACTTTCAAACATCCAACTTACAAACGACTCCTACTTGCAAACGGCAAGAGAAAACAGGAAGTGAGAGGAAATCTACCCCTAGGAAGGAAAATTCTATCCTGTTAGATTTAATTTGGGAAAAAGGTATCTCCTCTCTACTGATGCTTTATCACCAATCCTTGTTTCAATTAAAACCCCACTTTTCCAAAAACATTTGTCATTGGGACGGAAAGTGAGGTGACATGTTCTGAACAGATGTGCAAAGACAGCAAATGTTACAGGGGTGATAACCCCTCCCTATGTTCTCCAAAAAGCTTAAAAATAGATTTTTTTGGGATGTAGCTACACTTCATAATGTACCTGTTCAGATTCTACTTAAGAACAAACCTACAGTCCATGTCTTGTTTGCACCACCTATATACTGCTGTTCAGAGTATATAGGGTTGTAGGTATAGGGTTTTATTTTGGGTGCGGGGTCCCCCTTAGTATCCATACAAGACCCAAAGGGGCTGGGGTGGGGGGGGGGGGGTGATGGGGTAGCCATGCCATTTTTCTCAAGGATTTTCAGCCATATGGCGGCCAGGACAAGACATGACATTAAAGCCGCAAGTGGTTTTAAATGGCTTCTTGTTTTCCTTTACAAATGTCATTTTGTGCAAGGACAGTTCTAAACACGGGAACACATGCCACTTCACAGGCATACTTTAGACACCCCCCAGGTACCGTATTTAAAGGAAAATTTCACTTTTTTTTTTTTCGCTTTATGCATCATTAAAATGACTGCTCCCGAAAAAACTTTAGTTTTTAAAATTTCTTTTTGCATTGATATATGTCCCCTGGGGCAGGACCCGGGTCCCCAAACCTGTTTTATAACATTAACATGCATATTGGCCGTTGTAATTAGCAATTTTGATTTCGAACGTTCGCGTCCATTATAACGAATAGGGTTCGAAAATTCGCGCGAACTTTCGGTCCGTTCGAAGGTTCTGGTGCGAACCGAACCCGGGGGTGTTCGGCTCATCCCTAGTCTAAGGCTATCAGTGGTGTACCCCAAGGTTCAGTGCTGGGACCCTTACTTTTTAATATCTTTATAAATGATATTGGGTCTGAGATCAAAAGTAACATTTCTGTCTTTGCAGATGACACCAAGCTATGCAGTGGAATGACGTCCTTGCAGGATGTCTCCAATTTACAAGCCGACCTCGATGCCCTGTCTAATTGGGCGACTATGTGGCAGATGAGGTTTAATGTTGATAAATGTAAAGTTATGCACTTGGGGGCTAAGAATATGAATGCATCATACATACTAGGGGGAAAACAACTGGGGGATCCGTAGTGGAAAAGGATCTGGGGGTTTTGGTAGATCATAAGCTCAATAATGGCATGCAATGCCAAGCTGTGGTTTCCAAAGCGAGCAAAGTCCTTTCTTGTATTAAGAGAGGTATGGACTCCAGAGAGAGAGACATCATTTTGCCCCTGTACAAATCATTAGTAAGGCCTCATCTGGAATACGCAGTTCAGTTTTGGGCACCAGTTCTCAAAAAGCATATCGGGGAACTGGAGAAAGTGCAGAGAAGGGCAACCAAACTGATAAGAGGCATGGAGGAGCTCAGCTATGAAGAAAGATTAGAGGAGCTGAATTTATTCACTCTTGAGAAGAGGAGAATAAGGGGGGATATGATTAACATGTACAAATATATAAGGGGTCCATATATTGATCTTGGTGATGAGTTATTCACTTTACGGTCAACACAGAGAACAAGGGGGCACTCTTTACGTCTAGAAGAAAAAAGATTTCATCTCCAAATGCGGAAAGGTTTCTTCACAGTAAGAGCTGTGAAAATGTGGAACAGACTCCCTGCAGAGGTGGTTCTGGCCAGCTCAGTAGATTGCTTTAAGAAAGGCATGGATACTTTCCTAAATGTACATAATATAACTGAGTACTAACAGTTCTAGGTAAAGTTGATCCAGGGTAAATCCGATTGCCTCTCGGGGGATCAGGAAGGAATTTTTTCCCCTGCTGTAGCAAATTGGATCATGCTCTGCTGGGGTTTTTTGCCTTCCTCTGGATCAACTGTGGGTATAGAATTGGGTATATGGGATTGCACGATATTTTTTTTATTTTTATGGTTGAACTGGATGGACTTTGTCTTTTTTCAACCTGACTAACTATGTAACTATGTCTTAGCGTCGGTGATGCAGATCGGTAGCCAGTAATTTTTTTTAGGTTCGCCGCAGGTTTTTATAGTGTCAGGTACCCCCATATATTATCTAATAAAGGTTTAACCCCCTGATCGCCCCCAGGTAACCCTTTCACCCCCTATCACCACTGTCGCTAAGCGATCGTTTTTATGATCGTTGTCTTAGTGTCGGTGATGCCAATAGGTAGCCAGTAATTTTTTTTTAGGTTCGCCGTCAGGTTTTTATATAGCGTCAGGTACCCCCATATATTACCTAATAAAGGTTTTAACCCCCTAATTGCCCCTAGTTAACCCTTTCACCAGCGATCATCATATAAGTGTTACGGGTGACGCTGGTTAGTTAGTTTGCTTTTTATAGTGTCAGGGCACCCGCCGTATATAACCCAATAAAGGTTTAACCCCCTGATCGCCCGGCGGGTGATATAAATTAGGTTTTAGCGTCAGAGAGGGTCTGCGTCACACCCCAGGCAGCGTCAGGTTAGTGCCAGTAGTGCTAACACCCACGCATTAAGCATACACCCCCCTTAGTGGTATAGTATCTGAACAGATCAATATCTGATCTGATCAGATCTATACTAGCGTCCCCAGCAGTTTAGGGTTCCCAAAAACGCAGTGTTAGTGGGATCAGCCCAGATACCTGCTAGCACCTGCGTTTTGCCCCTCCGTCAAGCCCAGGCCACCCAAGTGCAGTATCGATCGATCACTGTCACTTGCAAAACACAACACACATAACTGCAGCGTTCGCAGAGACAGGCCTGATCCCTGCGACTCCAGTGCTGTAGGAGGTGATTTCACCACCACAGTTAAAAAAAAAAGCATATATGCCGAAGCATTGGGGCAGCAGGGGCGGAGGAGCGATTTTGCTCCTAATGCCGCGTACATACGGTCGAAATTCCGACGGAGGCTTGCCCGTGGAAAAGTCTGACCATGTGTACGCGGCATAACTTTTGCGGGAACATGCCCCAATGCTTCGGCATATATAAATGGTGCATGTATGCCCATCATTAGAAGTGGGTGGATGAAGGGCGGTATTCTAATGGTGGGCATACCCACCGATCAATCTTTTTTTTTCGTTCAGCCAACAGGCTGCATGAAAAAAAATATTACAATACATGTCCAACAAGGACCAGCAACGTACTGGTATGTTGCTGGACTTTGAATGTTTATACCAGAATGATGCCTGTGGGTTTAGGTATCATCTTGGTATCATTCTTTTCAGCCAGCGGCCGGCTTTCATGTAAAAGCAATCCTAGTGGCTAATTAGCCTCTGGACTGCTTTTACAAGCAGTGGGAGGGAATGTCCCCCCCGGATATAAAAAGCGCCATTGGGAAATTGGGAAAGCATTTTATCACACCGATCTTGGTGTGGTCAGATGCTTTGAGGGCAGAGGAAAGATCTAGGGTCCAATAGACCCCAGTTTTTTCAAAAAAGAGTACCTGTCATTACCTTTTGCTATCATAGGGGATATTTACATTCCCTGAGATAACAATAAAAATGATAAAAAAAAAAAATATGGAAGCAACAGTTTAAAAATAAAATAAAAAAGCAAAATTAATAATAAAAAAAAAAAGCACCCCTGTCCTGCCCTGCTCTTGCCCAATGGCGAACGCAAGCGTCGGTCTGGCGTCATATGTAAACAGAAATTGCACCATGCATGTGAGGTATCACCGCGAAGGTCAGATTGAGGGCAGTAATTTTAGCAGTAGACCTCCTCTGTAAATCTAACGGCGTAACCTGTAAAGGCTTTTAAATCTTTTAAAAATGTATGTAGTTTGTCGCCAATGCGCGTTTGTGCGAAATTTTAAAGCTTGTCGTGTTTGGTATCTATGTACTCGGGCCTAAGATCATCTTTTTTATTTCATCAAAAATTTGGGCAATATAGTGTGTTTTAGGGCATTAAAATTAAAAAAAGTGTATTTTTTCCCCAAAAAATGCGTTTGAAAAATCGCTGCGCAAATACTGTGTCGAAAAAAAAATTGCAACACCCACCATTTTAATCTGTAGGGCCTTTGCTTTAAAAATATATATAATGTTTGGGGGTTCAACATAATTTTCTTGCAAAAAAAAATATGTTTTCATGTAAACAAAAAGTGTGAAAAAGGGCTTTGCCTTCAAGTGGTTAGAAGAGTGGATGTAAGCTTCCTAATGTTGTGTATAAAATGCCAGAACAGTTCAAAACCCCCCCAAATGACCCCATTTTGGAAAGTAGACACCCCAATCTATATACTGAGAGGCATGTCGAGTCCATGGAATATTTTATATGTTGACACAAGTTGTGGAAAATAGACAATTTATTTTTTTATTTTTTATTTTTTGCACAAAGTTGTCACTAAATGATATATTGCTCAAACATGTCATGGGCATATGTGGAATTACACCCCAAAATACATTCTGTTGCTTCTCCTGAGTACGGGAATACCACATGTGTGAGACTTTTTGGGAGCCTAGCCGCGTACGGGACCCCAAAAACCAATCACCGCCTTCAGGCTTTCTAAGGGTGTAAATTTTTGATTTCACTTCTCACTGCCTATCACAGTTTCGGAGGCCATGGAATGCCCAGATGGCACAAAACCCCTCCAAATGACCCCATTTTGGAAAGTAGACACCCCAAGCTATTTGCTGAGAGGTATGGTGAGTATTTTGCAGATCTCGCTTTTTGTCACAAAGTTTTAAAAAAAAAAAAAAAAATGTTTTTTCTTCATTTTCAAAAACAAATGAGAGCTGTAAAATACTCACCATGCATCTCAGCAAATAGCTTGGGGTGTCTACTTTCCAAAATGGGGTCATTTGGGGGGGTTTTGTGCTATTTTGGCATTTTATGGCCTTCGAAACTGTGATAGGTAGTGAGGAGTGAAATCAAAAATTTGTGCCTAGAAATCCTGAAGGCGGTGCTTGGTTTTCGGGGTCCCGTACGCGGCTAGGCTCCCAAAAAGTCCCACACATGTGGTATCCCCGTACTCAGGAGAAGCAGCAAAATGTATTTTGGGGTGTAATTCCATATATAACCATGGCATGTGTGAGCAATATATCATTTAGTGACAACTTTTTGTATTTTTTTTTTTTTGTCATTATTCAATCACTTGGGACAAAAAAATAAATAATATTCATTGGGCTCAACAGGCCTCTCAGCAATTTCCTTGGGGTGTCTACTTTCTAAAATGGGGTCATTTGGGGGGTTTTGTGCTATTTTGGCATTTTATGGCCTTCGAAACTGTGATAGGTAGTGAGGAGTGAAATCAAAAATTTGCGCCCTTAGAAATCCTGAAGGCGGTGCTTGGTTTTCGGGGGCTCGTACACAGCTAGGCTCCCAAAAAGTCCCACACATGTGGTATCCCCGTACTCAGGAGCAGCAGCAAAATGTATTTTGGGGTGTAATTCCATATATAACCATGGCATGTGTGAGCAATATATCATTTAGTGACAACTTTTTGTATTTTTTTTTTTTTGTCATTATTCAATCACTTGGGACAAAAAAATAAATAATATTCATTGGGCTCAACAGGCCTCTCAGCAATTTCCTTGGGGTGTCTACTTTCTAAAATGGGGTCATTTGGGGGGTTTTGTGCTATTTTGGCATTTTATGGCCTTCGAAACTGTGATAGGTAGTGAGGAGTGAAATCAAAAATTTGCGCCCTTAGAAATCCTGAAGGCGGTGCTTGGTTTTCGGGGGCTCGTACACAGCTAGGCTCCCAAAAAGTCCCACACATGTGGTATCCCCGTACTCAGGAGCAGCAGCAAAATGTATTTTGGGGTGCAATTCCACATATAACCATGGCATGTGTGAGCAATATATCATTTAGTGACAACTTTTTGTAATTTTAAATTTTTTTTTTTTTTTTAGTCATTATTCAATCACTTGCGACAAAAAAAAAAAAATATTCAATGGGCTCAACATGCCTCTCAGCAATTTCCTTGGGGTGTTTACTTTCCAAAATTGTGTAATTTGGGGGGGGGTTTGTACTGCCCTGCCATTTTAGCACCTCAAGAAATGAGATAGGCAGTCATAAATTAAAAGCTGTGTAAATTCCAGAAAATGTACCCTAGTTTGTAGACGCTATAACTTTTGCGCAAACCAATAAATATACGCTTATTGACATTTTTTTTACTAAAGACATGTGGCTGAATACATTTTGGCCTAAATGTATGACTAAAATTGAGTTTATTCGATTTTTCTTGTAACAAAAAGTAGAAAATATAATTTCTTTTCAAAATTTTCGGTCTTTTTATGTTTATATCGCAAAAAATAAAAATCGCAGAGGCAATCAAATACCATTAAAAGAAAGCTCTATTTGTGGGAAGAAAAGGACGCAAATTTCGTTTCGGTACAACATTGCATGTCAGCACAATTTCCAGTTAAAGCAGCGCAGTGCAAAATTCTGAAAACAGCTCTGGTCCTTTAGCTACAAAATGGTCCGGGGCTTAAGTGGTTAAAGACCCACACCAAAGACCAAAGCAGACCTCTCCTTGCTCCTCATCAGCTGGGATCTCCAACCCCACTATACCTTCAGTCCTCTCTGAAACCTGCACTGAGAGGAATGAAGGTGTAGAATTAGGTGTGCCACAGCCAAGTACTTGCGGGCACTCTGCTAGCAGTACACCGACGTCCGATTGTAGCAGGCAAATTTCCCTGCCCCAGCTGCTGGACAGTCGAAAGAAGTTCACTCCCAGCCATCCACATGCCCAGCGGTTGAATGCAAGCTTGGCTAAATTGCTAGCACTTCAACTGCTGCCTTTTCAGTTGGTAGACTCGGCTCCCTTCCGTGAGTTTGTGCAATGTGCGGTTCCTCAGTGGCAGGTTCCCAAACGCCACTTTTTCTCACGGAAGGCGATTCCAGCTTTCTACCAGCATGTGGAAGGCAATGTCCATGCCTCGTTGGACAGGGCGGTCAGCGGTAAGGTGCATATTACCGCTGACTCATGGTCCAGCAGGCATGGACAGGGACGTTACCTTTCTTTCACGGCCCATTGGGTCACTCTTTTGGCAGCTGGGAAGGATGCAGGACAAGGTGCAGTAGTGTTGGAGGTTGTTCCGCCGCCACGCCTCCAAAATGCTACTACTGGTTGTGACACACCTCTCTCCTCCACCCCCTCCTCTTCTTCCTCCATGGCCTCTTCCTGTGCTTTGTCCTCGGAACCAGCGGTGTTCTGTAGGCGTTCAAGGGGCTACGCAAGTACGCAGGCAAAAAGATGCCATGCCATGCTTGCGCTGGTGTGTTTGGGGGACAGGAGCCACACTGGGGCAGAGATTCTGTCAGCTCTGCAGGGGCAGGCCGAGAGGTGGTTGATGCCACGCCAGCTTAAGCCAAGAATTGTGGTTTGCGACAATGGCACTAACCTCCTCTCTGCCCTCCGACAGGGACAACTGACCCATGTGCCCTGTGTGGCTCATGTCCTTAACCTGGTGGTGCAGCGGTTCTTGGGCAGGTACCCGGGTTTACAGGATGTCCTGAGGCAGGCCAGGAAACTCTGTGTGCATTTCCGAAGATCATGTAATGCCAGTGCTCGGCTGGCTGAGCTGCAAAAGGAGTTGAACCTGCCCAAGAACCGCCTTATATGTGACATGCCCACCAGGTGGAACTTAACGTTGGCCATGCTGCAGCGGCTGCACATGCAGCAGAGGGCGATCAATGAGTACCTGTGTGACTACGGCACCAGGACAGGGTCAGGGGAGCTCAGGTTTTTTTCACCACGCCAGTGGGGCATGATCAGGGAAGCATGCACTGTCCTGGCACCATTTGAGGAGGCCACGAGGCTGGTGAGCAGTGACAGTGCATGCATCAGTGACACTGTACCTCTTGTCCACCTGTTGGAGCATACGCTGCATTGAATAATGGACAGGGCACTTGAGGCAGAACAGAGGCAGGAAGAGGAGGACTTCCTTGCCTCTCAAGGCTCCCTTTACCCAGAGAGTGTTTCTTCTGTCCCACCCATCACACAGGAAGAGGACGAGGAGGAGGAGGAGGAGGAGGATTGTGTCAGCATGGAGGTGGAGCCTGTCACTCAGCATCAACAGCAGCAGTCTTTTAGGGATGATTTACAGTCCCAAGAAACCTGTGGGCTTGTACGTGGCTGGGAGGAGGTGGCTGCGGATCATGTCGTCCTTTTTGAGCCAGAGGACACCGGACTGACCGAATGCCTCAGCTAACCCTGATCCTGCAAAGTCTGCGGAAGGATCCTTGTATTCTTAGGATCAAGGAGAGGGACCATTACTGGCTGGCCACTCTCCTTGATCCACGGTACAAGGGTAAGATTGCGGACCTTATCTTGCCGTCGCAGAGGGAGCAGAGGATGAGACATCTCTGGGAGGCCTTGCAGAAAGGTCTCTGCAACGCGTTCCCAGAGACTGGGAGGTTACAAACTCCTGGTCCTGGACAACGAGTTGCCTAGGCTTCAGTCAGTAGCTGAAGGAGCGGTGGAGAAGGTGGCTGCTTGACCGATGTGTTCAGACAATTTTTTAGTCCGCAGCCCCAAGGTATGATCGGTTCCAGCAACCATCACCAGCGTCTGATATACATGGTGCAGGAATATCTAGGGGCAAGGTCAGACTTGGACACCTTTCCCAGCGAAAATCCTCTGGCTTACTGGGTCTTGAGGATGGATCACTGGCCAGAGCTTGCACAGTATGCAATTGAGCTACTGGCCTGTCCTGCATCCAGCGTTCTTTCGGAACGCACATTCAGTGCTGCTGGAGGCTTTGTCACCGATCACAGGGTGCGTCTGTCCACCGACTCGGTTGATCGACTGACCTTCATAAAGATGAATCAGTCTTGGATCACCACCAGCTACCAGGCACCTGAAGCTGATGTAACAGAATAATTTATTTTGAAATGTCACATCCCTTCAAGACTGCCTATGCTGATGCTGAGTGACTGTCCTGTTATGTTGACTGACTATCCTCTTCCTCCTCAATGATCCTGATGATAGCTTGGAAGAACATTTTTGTTTCTGGGTGCCGCCACCAGTGGCTAAGGCAGGGCTTATTCCTGCACTCCAACTAGAGTATCTGGGAGAGGTTGCAGTGTCGTGGCACCAGCACCAGTGCCTAAGGCCCAATTTTTCCGCCCCTGTTTAACAGGGTCGTGTAATTAAAATTAAAATTGTTGATGCAATACTTTGCAACAGGGCTCATTGCTGTGCTCCAAGTACAGTATCTGTGAGGGGTTGCAGTGTTGTGGCACCAGTGCCTAAGGCCCAATTTTTCTGCCCCTCTTCAACTGGGGCATGCAATTACAATTCTTGATCTAATAATTTACAGTAGGGCCCATTCATGCGCCCACCAAGAGTAACTGTGAGGGCTGACAGTGTTGTAGCACCAGCACCACCACCAAAGGCACAATTTTTCCTACCACTGTTCAACAATAGCATGTAATTACAATTCCTGATATAATAGTTAACAGCAGGGCCTTCCAGCGCCCACCAAGAGTAACTGTGAGGGCTCACAGTGTTGTGGCAACACCAACATCTAAGGGGCAAATTTCTGCAGAGTATATACGTCAGGCCCCTACTTTCAAACATCCAACTTACAAACGACTCCTACTTGCAAACGGAAGGAGACAACAGGAAGTGAGAGGAAATCTACCCCTAGGAAGGGAAATTCTCTCCTGTAAGAGTTAATATGGGAAAAAAGTGTCTCCTCTCCACTGATGCTTTATCACCAATCCTTGTTTCAATAAAACCTGCAAATTTTCAAAACACATTTGTCATTGGGACAGAAAGTGAGGTGAAATGTTCTGAACAGGTGCACACTGCACAGACAGCAAAACAAATTTTACAGGGGTGATAATCCCTTAAAAATAGATTTTTGGGCTGGAGCTACACTGTACACAGAAGCTCAAAAACGGTAGTTTTGAACTCCAGATTTCTGGCAGAAAAAGCTGCTTTAAAATATAGCTTTTATCAGCGTTTTTTACTAGCGTTTATTAGCGTTTTTCAGTGTTAGCGTTTTCTAGCTTTTTTATTTTTATTTATTTATTTATATTTTTCATGGATCAAAAAACGCTGAAAAACTCCGGTGACCTGCGTTTTTGAGCGTTTTGTTTTTTTTTGCGTTTTTTCCCGCCGAAAAACAGCACTTTGAACGCAAATTTCTTGCGTTCAGAAAAAAGCCCATTAACTCCACTGCTCATTAACGCTAAAAAACGCTATGTGTATGTAGCGCCTTCCCCTCTCCTCTCTCCGTGCGGCTCGCAATGTCTCTTGTCTAGGGGTATCTGATGGTGGAGAGAGAGAACGGGTGGGCTACGCCTAGCCTCCACCATGTGTGAATACGTGTGGTATCAGCAATGTCCTGTTTACCTTCGGGTCTGTGCTGTGCACCCGGATCCTCCCTTCAAGAGTCACCGTGAACTTCGTCCGCCAGGAAGTGAGCCTCACACCATTAAAGTCCAACACTCCTTTATTAGAACACACCATACAGGAACTTCCTTGATAGATAGAACAGAAAAGGAGGTGTGAGTGTGAATAGGCCCAGACACAAATTTGGTCCTCCACTCTCCTCCTGGAGAGTGGGCTATGGTCTCCGCACGAGGTAAAGGGGATCCTTCTGGACGGTCTCCGACAAGAGACTCACCCGTCACCGGCAGTCTGCTGCACCGGGTCTTTGAGTGAGGAGCTCTCCCCGGTCCATTGCGTCTTACTCAGATTCAGGCCTCCATCCCCGAAGTGCCTTAGGACCCTTCCCTCGCGGAACTCAGTGTTGGGCACTGAGCTCCGGACCTTCTTGTAAGTACCTCACCCCAGGACTGAAGGTGCCTGAGGTGGAACACGATCTCCGTTGGTCCCCTAGGCCGAGGCCTCCTAGAGGACGAGCACAAACCCACGCCCGCAAGCTGAAGGTGCTTGGGACGAAGAACCCCCTGACCAAGATGGCCGGCCCCCTTTATACCCTCCCCCAGCAAGCACGGCGGGTTCCCCCCCCACCATACCGCTGCCGAGAGAGGACAAAAAGGGCCTCGGCACACAGTGATATTCGTCCCTCCGGTCACAGTGACAGCGCCACCTCGTGGACCGCAGGGAACATAGCACTGATGTCACAGCCAGATTCAAAAAATGCACCCGGGAAAGTAAGTACCCGCTACACGTACATGAACGCATAGGCTAACATAGAGTGCAGTTAATGGGCTTTTTTAAAAAAACGCCAATAAACTGCAGTTTATCAGCTTCAGTGTACATGGAGCCTAAGAGTTAATATGGGAAAAAGGTGTCTCCTCTCTACTGATGCTTTATCACCAATCCTTGTTTCAATAAAAACCCCACTTTTCCAAAAACATTTGTCATTGGGAAGGAAAGTGAGGTGAAATGTTCTGAAGAGGTGCACAGACAGCAAAACAAATGTTACAGGGGTGATAACACTTCCCTATGTTCTCCAAAAAGCTTAAAAATTTATTTTTTGGCTGCAGCTACACTTAAAATTTACCTGTTCCAAATTACAAACAGATTCTACATAAGAACAAACCTACAGTCCCTGTCTTGTTTGCACCGCCTGTATACTGCTGTTCAGAGTATATAGGGTTTTAGGTATAGGGTTTTATTTTGGGTGCAGGGTTCCCCTTAATATCCATACAAGACCCAAAGGGGCTGGTTATGGGCTGGGGTAGGGGGGGGGGGGGGTGATGGGGTGGCCATGCCTTTTTTCTCAAAGATTTTCATTCATATTGCCAGGACAAGACATGACATTAAAGCCGCAAGCAGTTTTAAATGGCTTTTTTTCCTTTACAAATGTCATTTTGTGCAGGGACAGTTCTAAACACGGGAAACACATGCCACTTCACAGGCATACTTTAGACACCCCCCAGGTACGATATTTAAAGGAATATTTCACTTTTTTTTTTTCACTTTATCCATCATTAAAATGACTGCTCCATAAAAAACGGCCGTTTTTAAAACTTCTTTTTGCATTGATACATGTCCCCTGGGGCAGAACCCGGGTCCCCAAACCCTTTTTAGGACAATGACATGCATATTAGCCGTTATAATTAGCACTTTACAATTTGAATGTTCGCGTCCATTGTATTTAATACAGTTCTAACGTTCGCGCAAACTTTCGGTCCGTTCGCAGGTTCTGGTGCGAACCGAACCGGGGGGTGTTCGGCTCATCCCTATACATCACCAAATCCATATTGATTTGCCTATTTCAACCTCTTGTTCAATCCCAACTATACAGATCTTGTAAACTTCTAGGCACAGATCTGGTTTCTCCTATTTTAACGAGAAAACTTAAATATTATTAGTGTTGTATTGCAATTACCAATAAAGGACAATACAAAATAAATATACATTTACCATTATACCATCTTATGCTGTTAAGTAGAGTTGAGCAGACACCTGGATGTTCGGGTTCGACGGGTTCGGCCGAACTTCGGAAAAAAGTTTGAGTTCAGGACCAAACTTGACCCGAACTTGACCCCGAACCCGAACCCCATTGAAGTCAATGGGGACCTGAACTTTTGAGGACTAAAATGGCTCTAAAAAAGTAATGGAAAGGGCTAGAGGGCTGCAAATGGCAGCAAAATGTTGTTAAGAGCATGGCAAGTGCTCTGCAAACAAATGTGGATAGGGAAATAACTTATAATAACATAAAAAAACTAAAAATAAAAAATAATATGCTGGAGGCCCCCTTCTCAGCAGAAGAGGTACAGGAAGTCATTAAGAACCTCAGAAACTCAACGGCACGATGCCACACAAATGGTGGGAATGCCCCAGAATACGCCCTTTCAGGAAAAAATTATTACATTTAATGGATAAGCTAGTGGGAAAATAAAATAATTTGAAATAAAAAAAAATAAAAAATTATAATCTTGACCTAGGAGGACGAGGTCCATATGGAGTAGGAGGTTGAGGTGGCGGTGGATGTGGCTGTGTAGGTGGAAGCGGCGGTGGAGGAGGACGAGGTAGCCAACACTGGTTCAAAAATACAACAATGGCTGGGTAAGGCCGGTGATGTGTCGAATTCTGTCCCCCGTCCGATAGTGTCCGCCCTGTACTGCGCTTGCTCAGTACGTAGGACAAGGGGATTTCAAAAATCTCCAAAGACGAACGGCCCTGCACGGTGGGTCCAGGTTCAAGCTACACTATCCGAGGTTCAAGCCGAGCCAAGCAAGACCGTGTCCGAAGTGTGGCGAGCCAAGCGAGCCCGTGAGGGGCCCTGTTACTATGTGTTACCGTATGTCCACTTGGATGGTGGGGCTTGAACCTGCACTCACGGCGCAGGCGCCGTTCATCTTCGGAGATTTTGTGAATCTCCTTGTCCTCCGTACTGCGCAAGCGCTGCGCCTGCGCAGTACGGGCTGGACAGTTTTTGTCAGAACACCGGAATACATGTCTATTCTGCACAAGGTACGCACAAGTCATGTGGGATCCATGCCTGGTTAATTTTAATGTACGTGAGCTTGTCCACATTGGCTCTGGACAGGCGTCTGCGCTTGTCTGTGATAACGCCCCCTGCCGTGCTAAATACACGTTCAGATAATACACTGGATGCAGGGCAGGCCAGCACATCTAAGGCACAAAGGGCAAGCTCAGGCCATGTGCCCAATTTGGAGACCCAGAAGTTGAAGGGGGCAGACCCGCCATTCAGTACGTGTAGACGTGTGCACACATACTGCTCCACCATGTTGGTGAAATGCTGCCTCCTGCTAAGACGTTCCATCTCAGCTGGTGGTGCTGGTTGTTGTGGCGTGCTGACAAAGCTTTTCCACATTTCGGCCATGCTAACCCTGTCTTCTGAGGTGCTGGCGGTGCCCCGGCTGCGTTGGCGACCTCTTCCTCCTCCTCTGCCTTCGCCTTTGTGCTTCCACCATCCCCCCCCTGTCAGGTGGGAATGCCACCAGCAGCGCGTCTACCAGCGTGCGCTTGTACTCGCGCATCTTACGATCATGCTCCAGTGAAGGAATTAAGGACGGTATGTTGTCCTTATAACGGGGATCCAGCGAGTGGGCATCTCGGCGGTCGTTGCGGAGACACTGCAGCATGTAATCGCTCATGTGTGCCAGGCTGCCCAGAGGCAACGAAAAGCTGTCTTCTGTGGGAGGTGTATCGTCTGTGTCCTCTGTATCCCCCCAGCCACGCACCAGTGATGGCCATGAGCTGGTCTGTGTGCCACCCTGCTGTGAACATGGTTCCTCCTCCTCCATCTCCTCCTCCTCATCCTCCACCTCATCATCCTCCAGAACTGTGCCCTTGCTGCCGGACAATTGTGTACCTGGCGTTTGTTGGTGCAGGAACTCACCCTCGTAGCCACTTAAGAATGACTGCCCTGAAAGCCTTGGAAATTATCCCGGTTACTCCTCCTCCTCCTCCTGTGCCACATCCTCTTCCATCATTGCCCAAAGTGTTTTTTCAAGGAGGCATAGAACTGGGATAGTAACACTGAGAACGGCGTCATCGGCACTGGCCATGTTGGTGGAGTACTCGACACAGCGCAACAAGGCACACAGGTCTCGCATGGAGGCCCAGTTATTGGTGGTGAAGTGGTGCTGTTCCACAGAGCGACTCACGCGTGCATGCTGCAGCTGAAACTCCACTCCACTATCGCCTGCTGCTGCTCGCACAGTCTGGCCAGCATGTGCAAGGTGGAGTTCCACCTTGTGGGCACGTCACATATGAGGCAGTGAGCGGGAAGGCCGAAGTTACGCTGCAGCGCTGACAGGCGAGCAGCAGCAGGGTGAGAATGCCGAAAGTGCTCACAGACGGCCTGCACTTTCTGCAGCAGCTCTGGCATATCGGGGTAATTTTTCAGGAACCTCTGGACCACCAAGTTCAGCACATGCGCCAGGCAAGGGATGTGCGTCAAACCGGCTAGGCCCAGAGCTGCTACGAGATTTTGCCCATTATCGCACACCACCAGGCCGGGCTTGAGGCTCACTGCCACCAACCACTCATCGGTCTGTTGTTTCATGTCCCTCCACAACTCCTGCGCAGTGTGGGGTTTTTCCCCCAAACAGGAAAGTTTTAAAACTGTCTGCTGTCGTTTACCTCTGGCTGTGCTGAAGTTGGTGGTGAAGGTGTTACGGGGACCGGATGAGGAGGCGGTAGAGAATGAGGAAGCGGAGTAGGAGGAGTTAGCAACAGGAGGCAAACTGAAGCGCCATGCAATCCTCGGCGGTGGAAGGACATGCGCCAAACTGCTATCTGCCTCAGGCCCAGCCACCACTGCATTTACCCAGTGTGCTGTTAGGGAGATATAACGTCCCTGACCATGCTTACTGGTCCACGCATCCGTAGTTGGGTGGACCTTGCCACAGATGGCGTTGCGCAGTGCACATCTGATTTTGTCCCCCACTTGGTTGTGCAGGGAAGGGATGGCTCACCTGGAAAAGTAGTATCGGCTGGTTACGACGTACTGTGGGACAGCCAATGCCATCAGGCTTTTAAAACTCTGCGTCTCCACCAGGCGGAATGACAGCATTTCAAAGGCCAGGAATTTTGAAATGCTGGCATTCAGGGCCAGGGATCGCGGGTGGCTAGGGGGTACTTCCTCTTCCGCTCCAGTGTTTGGGAGATAGAGAGCTGAACGCTTCCATGGGACATTGTGGAGATGGTTGGTGACCCAGGTGCTAGTGTTGCTGGCAGATCCTCTGTTTGCAGGTTGGCAGGTGCCACTGTCACTACAGAGGTGGATGAAGAGGCCGAGACTGCAGCAGAAGAGGAAGCAGGAGGAGCCAGAGACCTTTCTTGGTTTTTGAGGTGTCTACTCCACTGCAGCTCGTGCTTTGCACTTAGATGCCTGGTCATGCAGGTTGTGCTCAGGTTGAGAATGTTTATGCCTCCCTTCAGGCTCTGATTGCACAGCGTGCAAACCACTCGTGTCTTGTCATCAGCACATTGTCTGAAGAACTGCCACACTAAGGAACTCCTTGGACCTGGCTTTGGTGTGCTTTGGTGGTCCCTTGCTGCGTTGGGCAGTAGCAGACATACTGTCTAGGGGACGGACGCTCTGCTTTTGCACCCTGCTCCCTCTTCTGCTGTGCTGGTGGCTCTGTGCGACCACCGCCTCTTCCTCCGAACTACACTGGTAACCTGCATGACGTTGATTCCATGTGGGGTTGAGGACCTCATCGTCCTCCACATCATCTTCCACCCAGTCTTCACCCCTGCCCTCCTTGTCGGTCTGCACAATTGCGAAAGCAGCAGCAGTTGGCACCTGTGTTTCGTCATCATCCGAGACGTGCTGCGATGGTCCTCCCATGTACTCATCATGAAACATAAGTGGTTGGGCATCGGTGCACACAATCTCTTCCACTTCTGGGGCAGGGATAGGTGGATGGCCCTGGGAAACTCTGCTAACAGAGTCATCGAATAGCAGAAGAGACTGCTGCATGATTTGGGGCTCAGACTGCTTGGCTGATTTGCAAGGGGGTGAGGTGAAAGACTGATGGACATCAGCTGCAGGTGCCAACTCTGATCTTTCATCAGGAGACTGGGTGGGAGACAATGTGAAGGAACCGGAGGCACTGTCAGCAACCCAATCTACTATCGCCTGTACTTGTCCTGGCCTCAACATTCGTACAGCCCCATTAGGCACGACCAAATACCGCTGTAGGCTCTGTTGCCTACTCGCACCTGAGGAAGGTGTTTCACTTGTGTGTGTAGCTGGCACAGATCGACCACGTCCTCTCCCTGCAACAAGAGCTCCACCAGCATCACCACGACCGGGGCCACGTCCCTTCTTTGACGTTCTCCTCATATTTTCCAAATTTAGGATCTTGCCCTAAATGGGTGTTTTTGCAATAGCAGAATATATCCACAGTATGTAAACCTACAGAAATGCAGAAAATGCTATTCAAAAGAAATGTTTTTGCCCTAAAAAAAAAATATTTGAATAGCACAATAGAAGAAAAATATATAAATTGTGTATCTCAACCTGCAGATATGCAGAAAACACTGCAAATTATTATTTTTTGCACTAAATGTGTGTTTTTGCAATAGCAGAATACACCCAGAGTATGTAAACGGTGTATCTCACACCTACAAAAATGCAGAAAATGCTATTCAGAAGAAGTGTTTTTGCCCTAAAAATGTTTTGTTTGAATAGCACAATAGAAGAAAAATATATAATTTGTGTATCTCACACCTGCAGATATGCAGAAAACACTGCAAAATATATATTTTTTGCACTAAATGTGTGTTTTTGCAATAGCAGAATACACCCAGAGTATGTAAACGGTGTATCTCAAAACCTTCAGAAATGCAGAAAATGCTATTAAAAAAAAAATGTTTTTGCCCTAAAAAAAAAATTTTTGAATAGCACAATAAAAGAAAAATATATAAATTGTGTATGTCACACGTCCAGATATGCAGAAAACACTGCAAACATTTTTTTTTTTTGCCCTAAATTGGTGTTTTTGGAAGAGCAGAATACACCCATATGTTCAGGATGTATCTCACAGTAACATATGCAGTGCTGGTGCACTGAGCTTGCAGATAAAAGTTATATTTTCTCTGGCACTGGGCTCATGGCAGTGTAAAAAGGACTTTGCACTGCAACCCAACCAGGTAAATCTATGTAGATCGCTGAGTTATTAGAATAGATTTCTGGATCTGGACTCCTAGATAATTCTCTCTCCCTAAAAGCAGCAACAGGAACCTTGCCCTACACTGTCTGTCTATCTTTTCTCTCAGTGCAGTGTAAAAACTTGTGCACTGCACCCACACAACTAAATCTATGTAGATCGCTGACTAATTAGGATATATTTCAGAATCAGGACTGACTCCTATCATGTAATTCTCTCCCTCACAGCAACAGCAGCCAGGAACCTTTCCCTACACTGTCTAAAGCAGAGTGACGTGCTGTGCTGTGTGCCTCTAGTTTATATAGAGGCTGGGTCACATGCTGCACTGGCCAATCACAGCCATGCCATTAGTAGGCATGGCTGTGATGGCTTCTAAGGGCACACCAGTTAAACAAAAGTTGATTGGCTGCCCCGCAGCTTTTAAAAATGCGCCATTACATCGCCGAACACCAGACCCGAACATACAGTCAATTGTTCGTTACAGTTCGGGTTCGCTCAACCCTACTGTTAAGTACAAATTCTCTTAGCTTAGTCTTTACTAGTCTTTACTAGTCAACTATATTGTTCAAATCACTGCCATTAAAGGGATACAGCATGATTTTATTGGTGGGAGGTGCTTTCTTCCTTTTCCCACCCGGTAGGCTGAACATTTAACCACTTCAATACCGGGCATTTTCACCCCCTTCCTGCCCAGGCCAATTTTCAGTTTTCAGCACTGTCACGATTGAAATGACAATTGCGCGGTTCCCAAACAAAATTGACGTCTTTTTTTTCCCACAAGTAGAGCTTCCTTTTAGTGGTATTTGATCATCTGTGCTTTTTTTTTTTTTTTTTGTGCTATAAACAAAAAAAGACTGACAATTAAAAAAAAAACACAATATTTTTTACTTTTTGCTATAATAAATATCCCAATTTTTTATTTTTTTTTACCTTTTTTTTTTCTCATTTTAGGCCGATGTGTATTCTTCTACATATTTTTGGTAAAAAAAAATCGCAATAAGCGTATGGTGATTGGTTTGTACCTACAAAATAGGGGATAGATTTATGAAATTTTTACATTTTTTTACTAGTAATGGCGGTTATCTGCGATTTTTATCAAGGACTGCGATATTGTGGCGGACAGATCGGACACTATTTTGGGACCATTCACATTTATACAGCGAACAATGCTATAAATATGCACTGATTACAGTATAAATGTGACTGGCAGGGAAAGGGGTTAACACTAGGGGGCGATCAAGGGGTTAAATGTGTTCCCTGGGAGTGATTCTTATTGTGGGGGGAGGGGACTGACTGGGGGAGGTGACCGATCGGTGTCCCTATGTACAGGGGACACACCATGGGTCTCCTCTCCCTGACAGGACGTGGATCTCTGTGTTTACACACAATAAAGCTTGTGCCCTGGAATGGAACTTCAGCAACTTAGTGCCGACTGGGAATGTAAGCGGTCTACCTCTGGCAGAAAAAACACCAAGCTCTGTTATTTCTCGGAAGACTCGCAGAAGCCTGGATCATCCATTGTCGTCCAGACTTGTCCTGGACAAGTAGTTCTCCTGAAAATTCTTCCAACCAGGCACATAGGTCACAGATCGTTGGGAGGATTGACTTGGGTGAATTCTAGAATTAGAGATAAGATTAGATAAGTGAGAGACTGAGCCTTGTTTCCAGATGTAGGCCACAGTTGTTGTGCTGTCCAACTTTCCCAGGACAGGCTTATCCTGGATGAGGTGCCTGAAGGCTAAGAGCCTGAAAAGGCTGCCCTCAACTCCAGGACGGAGTCTTGGATCCTTGACAAAAGACCATTGGTCCTGAGCTCATTGTTCCTGAAGTAGGGCTCCCCTACACTGGCTGGAATCTGACTACACCACCAGGTCGTCTGAGCTGCTTGAGCGAGGCAATTTCTATGGCTCAATCTGAGACGTGAAGGATGAAAGATCTCCAAATATGGCCCAAAAAGCTTTTCTTAGGGGACCACGTGCCCATCACCAAAGCCAACCCTATGTCCACAGAGGAACCACATAGTGCCCCTAGGGCATGTATGGGTGGCACAATCCCAAAATAACAGAAAGCATCCTGATATGGAAGTTTAACTGACATCTTGGTTTATGCATTGGCTTCCCTGTCTTTCCTGGACTCCCATCCAGAAAAACGCAGAAGCTAAGCTCTCTGGCGTGAGCATGAGGCATGGAAACTGATTCTTGAGTTTTCGATCTTCTTTAACTCAGTAGACCTTCATCTTGAGGCAGGAAGTCAAACTGGCCACTATTAAATTTAAGCTTTCCCTCCTGCAATTAAGAAAAAATGCAGTGCTAGCGTTTGTACTTGAGGGTCACACCTTCTGATGGTAAGGTCATGTAAATGGCCACTCCCACAAGGGACACATACTGACCAGAGGGGTGATACCAACCCCTGGACCTCTATTCATTCAAAAGGGCATAACTTTGACATCCTGCTGTGACAATATCCTCCAATTTTGACGAACAAACACTTAATCCATTCCATATCCAGCTGTCTTCTGGAAGTACCTAAAATACTTCCAAAGCTTCACCTCTATACACAGGCATTTGACCAACCTTACCAATCTGGACACAGGTTGTCCTTTTTTTCCTGTTTAGGAGAGACTGGAGAGAATTGGTTGGCCTGAGCAGGCCCTGAAAGAAGACTGGACATTGCCAAACAGACGGTCCCCGCACGAGACAAATCTAGTCATTGTTTTAGAGCGTCTTGACCATCTGCTTAATTGTGACAACTGGTTAGGTGTCATCGTCATCTTTATCCTAGGTTGCTTGACCATGGCCTAAATCCCTGCAGTCATATTCGTCTGTTTCTCTTTGGAAGGATCTGAAGCGGATTGTTTGCTTGCGAAGGCTTGGAGACTTCACAGGGTGAGTGGAAAACACTATTTTAGAGTGTATTGACCACATGTTTAATGAATGCGACACCTGTTAGGTGTCGTCATCCTTATCCTTGGTTGCTTGAACAAAGTAGAATTTATGCAGTCATGTCCATCCGGAAGTTTGGAACATGGGCTGCTTCACCTGGTATGGATAGGTAGCTTCTCATTGTCAGAGCAGATTTCACAGGGTGAGA
This sequence comes from Rana muscosa, assembly GCA_029206835.1. NCBI lineage: Eukaryota > Metazoa > Chordata > Amphibia > Anura > Ranidae > Rana > Rana muscosa. The sequence continues at coordinate 624,560,245 of CM055118.1, forward strand.
CGAAAACACCCCTTTGGAGTGTATTGGCAATGTGTTTATTGGATGTGAAACCTTTTAGGTGTCACCCTCATCCCTGGCTGTTTAAGCCAGTGGAGTACATACTGTCAAGCCCATCCATGTATTCCTCTTATAGAGCCTGAGAAGGGATGTTTTCTTGGGAAAGCTATGAGGCTGCTCCTTCATGTTCATCCATGACTTCTTATTGAAGGGCCTGAAGCATGTTCGCTCTGAGATTGGTAAACACTAAGAGATAACCTCTCCACAGGGTTTGCGTACCATTCAGCAAACCAACACATAGCCCCGGATCACACTGGTTCTTTTTTTGACATGCGACCCGACCAGTCAAATCGCATGTAAAAATAGGCGGCAACCGCACCGCCCTAATCGGTGTAACCTTGCATATGCGGCGCCGCACCGACTTCAAAAAGGCAGTTTCGTACTACCTTTGCGATTTCGGGCCGCGACCCATATTGACAACCACACAGAGACCTGCACAGATGTCTCTGAAAATCGCGACCGGAATCGAGACTGACCAGCGGGAGAAAAAACTGAATTGCACAGCCTCATTCCCACAACCCAGTGTGACCCTGGACAAGGGAAAAAAAGGTTAAATGAGGTAAATAATTTGCTTAGTAACAAACCCTGAGGGGTTAACCACAGCTAGAGGGAGACAGAAGCTTCCATCTACAGCTCTGATCAACCAGATGAAGGTTAATTAGCTAAAACCTAGTCCTGGAAGGAATCAGGACATGATGAAAAGTTTGTTCGGAACAGCAATAAAAAGGTAGGAATTTGTAACAAAATTACAATCATCTTCTGCACTGCAACCAAGGGAATTATAGACATCATAAACATGCTTCTCCATACTCCTTTTTTTTTTTTGAGGAAATCCAAAGGTCACATAAAAAAACAGAAGGATATCCCATATCTCAACAAGCCATGGCTGGCTCCAGTAGACATCACAGGTGATTCCTCTAACTTCTTTTGGAAATGCTGGTCTTTGGAGGGGGTTTGGCATAATGGCACGACAGTAAAGCAAACATCAGAAGCCACCAACAGATTATTACCATGTGTGAACAGACAAAGTGTTACTTTGTGTACCTGTTATGCAGAGTACCCCCAGTGGGGCATGCATTTGGATACAAAGCATTTAGCTCACCCAACCTCCGCCATCCGACCGTCGGCGCGGGCTGCGCGTGCATAGGGGAGCACTCTGCCATGACCGCTGTCCACTTTATGGACCTTGCGGACACCAGACATGGCTGTTAGCCATGATAAAGCCGCCCAGAGGACTAGCAGCGGAGCTCCCTGGATTATGGTAATTTAGACGAGACACCAGGGACTTCATCCAGCTTCATCCACACGTATGGATGGATGGCCAGCCCTTTAGACCAGCCAGGTAGAGGAGCACACCCACGTCCTGCACGTAGGAGGAAAGGAGAAGAACGCTGAGGCCGAGGTGAGTGAAAAATTTATAGTTAAGTCCTGATTACGTAGGGGTGGGCGGGGCCTCATGTCCCTATGAATTCTACAGTCATATCTCAAGCAACATTATACTATTCTGTAGTCCTAACATACTTCCTGTCCTAGGTGACAACACTGACTTTCCGTGAACAGTGAGAGAGTGTTGTCACGACTAGGACACAAAATTGTTTTACTGGCAGGATCAATGAATGCAGCAACCATATCTTATGCCGCGTACACACGACCGTTTTTAATGACGAGAAAAATGCCATTTTTTTAATTGGTCATTAAAAATGATCGTGTGTGGGCTTCAGAGCATTTTTCACAACGTGAAAAATGGCCATGAAAAAATTGGAACATGCTCTAATTTTTCTTGTCGTTTCTCACCTCGTCATTTTTCTTGTCATGAAAAACGGCCGTGTGTAGGCTTTAACGTCGTGAAAAAAAATGCGCATGCTCAGAATCAAGTATGAGATGGGAGCGCTCGCTCTGGTAAAACTAGCGTTCGTAATGGAGATAGCTGTAACGGACTGAAAAGCACGAGGCTGAAAAGCGCGAATCGTCTCTCAACAGACTTTACGAACATGAAGGGTGGCGCCATCCGAATGGAACTTCCCCTTTATAGTGCCGTCGTACGTGTTGTACGTCACCGCGCTTTACTTGGGCATTTTTTTCAACGATAGTGTGTAGGCAAGGCAGGCTTGAGAAGAATCACGTCGAGAAAAATGCAGTTTTATTCAATGACATTAAAAATGGTCGTGTGTACGCGGCATAAGAATTGGTAAGCTGCAATAAATGAATTTTGGTTCTAAGATTAAGATACATTTTAATGCATGGGTCAGGTCAATTTACTGCATACATGTTTTGTTATATTATTAAATTCAATATTAAATGTATAAAGAAAAAGTGCCTGTGCGCCTGCCACTGGGTATTACTACACTAACAAAGTGCAACGTGCTAAAAATGATAAATATAATGGATTAAATAAAATAAATAAATAGGACACACAGCAGCTAGCTTCTAAAATGTAACCAACATCAACAAATATAGAATAAAAATTTAAGCAGCGCTAAGTGTCAGTGAATACGATAACCGTGTTATAACTGATATGAAACCAGCAAAAAAACTGATATACGTGCTATTTAGATCAATACTAAACACTAATATATGTCTAACTGTAGATAATATAGTGCAAAACATGCAATTCAAAGTCTTCATAAGTCCCCAGAGGGATAAAGTGCAAAAAAAGGCCAAAACGCTAAAAAAGATAAAGTGCTAATTATTTCATAGTCATCGGCGGCCAAAAGCAGGCATGGAGTAAAGACAGGTGTGGAAATCCAGCCTAATGCATCAGGGATATCAAAGGTCAGTAGGGAATCACTGGTGCATTCCCATCACACTCTTAATCCTTGTCAGACAGGGGAGTAATGTCTGCTTTGGCAATCAGAAAATATTCGCAAGCTTTGATCTGCTTGGCTTCCATGCGATTTCCACAATAAACAAGATTTAACCCAAGGAACAACTATGGGAAGTGGTGGAGAGCCTTGCAGTGATCCCTATCCATACAAAAGGGTTGGATGTGACTATCTGGAGCAGTGGAGATTGTTTGAGGCTGTGTCTGACCCCTTGGGGTCCATCATTAAGGTGAGAGGCTGGTGTCTACGGTGGAGGATTGTGTATGCCTAGTGATTCCCTACTGATCCCTGTCGTTATCGTATTCACTGACACTTAGCGCTGCTTCAATTTTTATTCAATATTAAATGTATGTAAAACACATTCAACAAAATGTATCAAATGTTTCTTTTACTCCTTTAAATTTATCTGACTTTTGAATGGCATTAACCATGAGGATCCATGAAGAGGCTGTCTATTAAGAAAGCAGATGTCATTCAAGGGGCATATAAAATAAGGTTTAAAGGGAAAAAGTGCTGATTTACAGAAAATAAATGACCCTAATAGGGATGAGCTTCGTGTTCGAGTCGAACCCAAGTTCGACTCGAACATCGGCTGTTCGATCGTTCGACGAAGATCAAACATTATGGGCCGTTTGCGCCAAATTCGAGTGGCGCGTCACAGCCCATAAATCACTGCGGCATCGCAGTGCATTGCTGGCTTATGATTGGCCAAGCATGCACTATGACCCGCATGCTTGGCCAATCACAGCGCCGTCTGTACAGAGAGCCGTAATTGGCCAAAGCCAGGGTGGCTTTGGCCAATCATGGTTTAGAGGAGTAGGTACACGCCCCACACTATATAAGGCCGCCTGGAAGTCGGCCTTGTGTAGTGTGTTGGTGTTTGTGAAAGAGAGAGTTACAGAGAGAGAGACAGTGTCATTTATATTGAGTTAGATAGAGCAGGCAGGCGAGTCAGTTAGCTGCTGTCACAGTGTGTAGAGGATATATATGCATCCTAGGTGTTGTATATATATTTATACACTATATTAAGTTTAGCTAGATCTGTTCCTGTTAGTCTCTATACTGTGACAGGCAGGCAGGTGATTTTGCTAGCTGCAGACAGTCAGTGTTTCACTTAGTGTACTACTGTGTGCTTTGCATAGCGTTCACCTAAAGCTCACCTGAATACAGTTATTCTCTATACTGTGACAGGCAGGCCGGTGATTGTGCTAGCTGCAGACAGTCAGTGTTTCACTTAGTGTACTACTGTACTGTGTGCTTTGCATAGCGTTCACCTAAAGCTCACCTGAATACAGTTATTCTCTATACTGTGACAGGCAGGCCGGTGATTGTGCTAGCTGCAGACAGTCAGAGTTTCACTTAGTGTACTACTGTGTGCTTTGAATAGCGTTCACCTAAAGCTCACCTGAATACAGTTATTCTCTATACTGTGACAGGCAGGCCAGTGATTGTGCAAGCTGCAGACAGTCAGTGTTTCACTTAGTGTACTACTGTGTGCTTTGCATAGCATTCACCTAAAGCTCACCTGAATACAGTTAGTGACTATTATAGTGGTGTTCTCCTAATAAAACCACAAGCAGAGAGCTGCAAGTATTTTCAGTGTACTGTGTCCTCTGCACAGTTTTCACCTAAAACTAACTGAAAACAATTGCTGCTTTTCCCATACTAACACCACAGCAGGCCATTAGTATGTCTGGAAGGCAAACAATGAGAGGCAGACAGTCACGAGGCAATAAAAGAGGGCAAGCAGGCTCTGTGTCTAGAGGCAACAGTGCTGCTGGTCGTGGACACGGTGCATCCTCATCAGCACGTGGCCGTGGGACACACTTGTCCTTCTTTTCGGCAGCTGGCCATGTTGAGCCGCAACATGCCCAAGACTTGGTAGAGTGGATGACCAAGCCGTCCTCCTCCTCCTCCTCATCCTCTCTCACCCAGGCTCAGGGTACTTTGTCTGGCAAAGCAGCTGCCAAAGCGGCCTCTTCCCTCGGCTCAATGGCATCAGTAACTCCTTCCCTAGTCCCACCATGTTTTCCTGAGGAGTCCCCCGAACTGTTTGAGCACAGTGTTGGGTACATGCTCCAAGAGGATGCCCAGCGTTTTGAAGGCTCTGATGATGGAACCCAGCTGGAGGAAGACAGTAACGTGAGATCAAAGAGAGGGGGTAGTAACGTGAGCCCAGAGAGAGGGGGTGCCCAACAAGGTCAGCTATCTGGCAGTCATGTTCCCCCAGCTGCAGCATACTGCCAGATTGGCTCCAGTGATGAGGAGGGAGGGGATGATGAGGTCACTGACTCCACGTGGGTGCCTGATAGGAGAGAGCAGGAGGAGGAGGCACATCTCCAACGAGGCAGGATGCCCTCCAGGGGCCAGCTTAAGGGCAGCACACCGACTGCATCACACTGCAGAGCTCCGCATGTGCAGGGCGCTTCTGTCTCTGCGCGTTATTCAAAAAGTTCTTTGGTGTGGAACTTTTTTCAGACGTGTGCAGCAGATCGCACCGTTGCCATTTGCAACATATGTCTAAAGCATATCTCGCGTGGCCAAAACATCAGCCGCTTGGGCACCACGTGCTTGACCAGACATATGTCGACCTGCCATGCAGTCCATTAGCAAGCACACCTAAGAGACCCACACCTAAGAACAAGGCTGACCTCTCCTTGCTCATCAGCTGGGATCTCCAACCCCACTATACCTTCAGTCCTCTCTGAAACCTGCACTGAGAGGAATGAAGGTGTAGAATTAGGTGTGTCACAGCCAAGTACTTGCGGGCACTCTGCTAGCAGTACACCAACGTCCGATTGTAGCAGGCAAATTTCCCTGCCCCAGCCGCTGCACCGCCAAAAGAAGTTCGCTCCCAGTCATCCACATGCCCAGCAGTTGAATGCTAGCTTGGCTAAATTGCTAGCACTTCAACTGCTGCCTTTTCAGTTGGTAGACTCTGCCCCCTTCTGTGAGTTTGTGGAATGTGCGGTTCCTCAGTGACAGGTTCCGAAACGCCACTTTTTCTCTAGGAAGGCGATTCCGGCTCTCTACCAGCATGTGGAAGGCAATGTCTTGGCTTTGCTGGACAGTGCGGTCAGTGGTAAGGTGCATACTACCGCTGACTTATGGTCCAGCAGGCATGGACAGGGACATTACCTATCTTTCACAACGCATTGGGTGACTCTGCTGGCAGCTGGGAAGGATGCAGGACAAGGTACAGTAGTGTTGGAGGTTGTTCCGCCACCACACTTTCAAAATGTTACTACTGGTGATTCTGACACACTTCTCTCCTCCACCCCCTCCTCTTCTTCTTCCTCCATGGCCTCTTCCTGTGCTGATTTGTCCTCGGAACCAGCGGTGCTCCATAGGCATTCAAGGGGCTACGCCAGTACGCAGGCAAAAAGATGCCATGCGGTGCTTAAGCTGGTGTGCTTGGGGGACAGGAGCCACACTGGGGCAGAGATTCTGTCAGCTTTGCAGGGGCAGGCTCAGAGGTGGTTGACGCCATGCCAGCTTAAGCCAGGAAAGGTGGTTTCCAACAATGGCACCAACCTCCTCTCCGCCCTCCGACAGGGACAACTGACCCATGTGCCCTGTTTGGCTCACGTCCTTAACTTGGTGGTGCAGCGGTTCTTGGGCAGGTACCCGGGCTTACAGGAGGTCCTGAAGGAGGCCAGGAAACTCTGTGGGTAATTCCGCCGGTCATATAATGCCAGTGCTCGTCTGTCTGACCTGGAAAAGGATTACAACCTGCCCAAGAACCGCCTAACGTTGGCCAGGCTGCAGAGGCTGCACACGCAGCAGAGGGCCATCAATGAGTATCTGTTGCAATATGGCACCAGGACAGGGTCAGGGGAGCTTGGATTTTTTCCCCACGCCAGTGGGCCATGATCAGGGATGCATGCACTGTCCTGGCACCATTTGAGGAGGCCACGAGGATGGTGAGCAGTGACAGTGCATGCATCAGTGACACTGTCCCTGTTGTCTACCTGTTGGAGCACACGCTGTGTGGAATAATTGACAGGGCACTTGAGGCAGAACAGAGGCAGGAAGAGGAGGACTTCCTTACCTCTCAAGGCCCCCTTTATCCAGACAGTGTTCCTGCTGGCCCGGCTCTCACACAAGAAGAGGATGAGGAGGAGGATGAGGATTGTGTCAGCATGGAGGTGGAGACTAGCACTCAGCATCAGCAGCAGCCTTCAAGGTATCAATTACAGTCCCAAGACTCCCATGGACTTGTACGTGGCTGGGAGGAGGTGGCTGCGGATCATGTCGTCCTCAGTGACCCGGAGGACTCGGCACCGAATGCCTCAGCAAACCTACGCTGCATGGCCTCCCTGATCCTGCAAAGCCTACGTAAGGATCCTTGTATTCGTGCGATCAAGGAGAGGGATCATTACTGGCTGGCAACCCTCCTTGATCCACGTTACAAGGGTAAGGTTGCGGACCTTATCCTGCCGTCGCAGAGGGAGCAGAGGATGAGACATCTTCGGGAGGCCTTGCAGAAAGGTCTGTGCAACGCGTTCCCAGAGACTGGGAGGTTACAAATTCCTGGTCCTGGACAACGTGTTGCTGAAGTTTCGGTCAGTCAAAGAAGGAGCGGTGGAGAAGGTGGCCGTATGATCGATGCGTTCAGACAATTTTTTAGTCCGCAGCCCCAAGGTATGATCGGTTCCAGCAACCATTGCCAGCGTCTGGTGCAGGAATACCTAGGGGCAAGATAAGACTTGGACACCTTTCCCACCAAAAATCCACTAGGTTACTGGGTCTTGAGGATGGATCACTGGCCAGAGCTTGTACAGTATGCAATTGAGATACTGGCCTGTCCTGCATCCAGTGTTCATTCGGAACACACATTTAGTGCTGCTGGAGGCTTTGTAACCGATCACAGGGTGCGCCTGTCAACCGACTCGTTCGATCGACTGACCTTCATAAAAATGAATCAGTCTTGGATCACCACCAGCTACCAAGCACCTGATGCTGATGTAACAGAATACTTTTCTTTGAAATGTCAGATCCCTTCAAGACTGCCTATGCTGATGCAGAGTGACTATCCTGTTATGCTGAGTGACTATCCTCTTCCTCCTCAATAATCATGCTGATAGCTTGAAAGAACATTTTTGGTTCTGGGCACTGCCACCAGTGGCTAAGGCCCAATTTTTCAGCCCCTGTTTAACAGGGGCGTGCATTTACAATTTTTGATGCAATGCTTTGCAGCAGGGCTCATTGATGTGCTCCAACTACAGTATCTGTGAGGGGTTGCAGTGTTGTGGCACCAGCACCAGTGCCTAAGGCCCAAATTTTCAGCACCTGTTTAACAGGGGCGTGTAATTACAATTTTTGATGCAATACTTTGCAACATGGCTCATTGCTGCGCTCCAAGTACAGTATCTGTGAGGGGTTGCAGTGTTGTGGCACCAGTGCCTAAGGCCCATTTTTTCAGCCCCTGTTCAACAGGGGCATGTAATTACAATTCTTGATCTAATATTTCACAGCTGGGCCCATTCCTGCGCCCACCAAGAGTAACTGTGAGGGCTTACAGTTTTGTGGCTCCTGGTTCCCTCATCGAGGATGGCAGTGGGGGCAGCAGTGTGATGAGCGATTGCTCGTCTTCTGCTGCCGACGTCGCTGGACTCCAGGACAGGTAAGTGTCCTAATATTAAAAGTCAGCAGCTGCAGTATTTGTAGCTGCTGGCTTTTAATATTTTTTGTTTTTAGGGGAGCTCCGCTTTAAGAACAAACCTACAGTGCCTGTCTTGTTTGCACCGCCTATACACTGCTGTTCAGAGTATATAGGGCCTTTTGTTATTTTGGGTGCAGGGTTCTGCTTAATATCCATACAAGACCCAAAGGGGCTGGTAATGGGCTGGCGTGGGGGGGGGGGGGGGTGATGGGGTAGCCATGCCATTTTTCTCAATGATTTTCATCCATATTGCCGGGACCAGACATTACATTAAAGCCGCAAGCAGTTTTAAATGGCTTTTTTTCCTTTAGAAATGTAATTTTGTGCAGGGACAGTTCTAAACACGGGAAACACGTGCCACTTCACAGGCATACTTTAGACACCCCCCAGGTACGATATTTAAAGGGAAATTTCATTTTTTTTTCACTTTATGCATCATTAAAATCACTGCTCCTGAAAAAACTGCAGTTTTTAAAAATTATTTTTGCATTGATACATGTCCCCTGGGGCAGGACCCGGGTCCCCAAACCTTTTTTTAGGACAATAACATGCATATTAGCCGTTATAATTAGCACTTTAGATTTCAACGTTCGCGTCCATTGTATTTAATAGGGTCCTAAAGTTCGCGCAAACTTTTGGTCCGTTCGCAGGTTCTGGTGCGAACCGAACCGGGGGGTGTTCGGCTCATCCCTAGACCCTAATAGTAAAACATACTAGGCTCCTTTCACAAAATGGCAAATACCGCTTTAAAAGCCGTGGTAAAATACCTCATAGCTTTTTTCAAAAGTTTTTTGTAATTCATAAAAAATGCTCATAAAATAAGACTTTATTTCATTGAAATTTGCAGGAATTATCTCATGAAACAAATCTGTATTTTATCTCGTGACATCAAATCCACCTGTCATTTGCTATCGCTATATCTTTGGACATGTCTGTTTGTCTTCATAGAGCATAGCTAGTGTGGGAAATTTACTAAAACTGGAGCCCAGAGAATGATGCAGCTGTTCATAATAACCAATCAGCTTCTGAATTCAGTTTGTTCAATGAAGCATTAACAATAACACCTAGTAGCTGTTGGGAAAAAAAACATTGTACGATTAAATAAACAGAATAAAAATATCTGCCTTGAGGGGATATGCGCACCGCGAGTGGGCCGCTTCTGCTGTGATTGTTCACAGCTGAAGCTGATCTGCGGGTGCCGGGCACTTGATGTCTGCCAGAACCCGCTGATCATCGGGCAGAGACTCAGAACAGAGATCTATCTATGTACAAAGGATGGATTTTGTGTTCCTGCAAAGCAGGGACTAAAATTAATCTCTTCCCCTAGTAAAAGCAGCACACATAGTAAACACAAACACTGCCCAGGCACACAGTTAACCCTTTATTTGCTCTAGATGTTGAATCTCTTTCCAGCCAGTGTTATTAGTACAGTGACAGTGCATATGTTTAGCACTGATCACTGTATTAGTGTCACTGGTTCCCGCAAAGTGTCAAAAGTGACAGTTAGTGTCCGATTATCCACCACAATATAAGTCGCTGTCGCCACTAGTGCTAGTATAAAAATATAATAAATATATACTATAGTTTTTAGACGCTATAACATTCATGTAAACCAATAAATATACCATATTGGGATTTTTTTTACCAAAAACATGTAGCAGAATACATATTGGCCTACATTTTTTAAGAATTTTTTTTTTTTAAATGGATATGTTTTATAGCAGAAAGTGAAGCTCTATTTGTGGAAAAAAATTACATAATATATTTTTTTGGTGTACATCGTCGCACAATTGTCAGTTAAAGTAACGCAGTGCCGTATCACAAAAAGTGTCCTGGTTATGAAGGGCGTAAATATTTTGGAGGTCAAGTGGTTAATATGTATAAACACCAACATGGCTCACTATTGATAGGTAGAGACCTCAATCTATTTTATGACCCCCACCCCCATACTTAATGATTTCCTTCACTAAACTGACATGTTTGATGTCTGGCGCTATAACCACGATACATGATTACCACCATTAAATTACAAAAAATATCGAAATCTTTAATAGGAACCATTTTGTGGTGTGACCATGCTCCAGTGATGGTAGAGATCTCAGAGGCTTCCATTTCCTCCCCACATTTTAATATTTATCTTCTTCATAGCAGTCAGAACACACAATATATTGATAAAAGCCTTAGATAATATTTTGTACATCATTATATAAATGGAATTGACTGTTTTAGAATTTGGAACACCCATAAAATCTATATGAGAGGCATTTCTTTAAAATTAGGTACTCAGATTAAAAGGAAAAGCAATACTCAATTGTCCTTTTTTTTGCTCCAATGAATATGCACTAAATAAGTTCCATCCTACTCCTACTGTTACTTAGGATTTGATCAAGTATAGGCAAACTCTCCAAACGTTCCTACTAAATGGAAATGTAACAACGTATAAACATTGTTTGTGTGAAATGATGTGACATAAAAGTAACTATTTCTATGACATGTTTCTAACAGTATGTGGCAATAAGGATGCGGTAAACATAGTGCTGCAAACTGTAATGCTAGATAAATTGGAAAAAAATATTTAATTAAATAAATAATAATTATTAATAATAATAAATACATTGAAAAGTATATAGACGTGCTAAACACCAATTGGAGTCACGTGTAACAATTGTATAATGGAATGGTAGACAAGACTTCAACTCTAAACCGGATAACCCCATACATAAAACGATGACCACAACATAACTTTATCATAATGGACCAAAAATACCTCCAAAAAGTCCATTCAAACATTTGCGAACATGATGAGGTACTGTATGTTGTTCACAATCTGTTACAAATATGTTACACTTAAGACCGCTGCATATGAAATTACAGTTAGAACTATCTAATCCACCACAATATCTTTATAACTATCTTTATATATACATTGTGGATCAAAAACTACATTGTGAATCACAAAATCTCAAATCTCACTAATGGATTTACAGGTATATGCAATATATTTTTTGGTCTTGTTCATAATAATAATAATGTTGATTTTAGGCACTATGTATAAGTGGATATTGATCCCAAAATGGTTTGATTAAACATTTTCAAGCTTTTTATTTTACATCTTTGTATTTATATTTGTCTTGTAGCCCTGATAAAGGGGGACTTTGTTTTTCCCCAAAACACATTGCCTCTCTTCTAAAGCACTTAAAGTGGATGTAAACCCGATTCATGAAATTTGAGCTGGGCACATCTATCTGGAGTGTTTTGTTATCTCTCTTCAAAGAGCTATGTCCTGTAGCTCTTTCCTGAACTGTTCCTCTGTTATCAGCCTGATAACTCCTGACAAATTCTCAGACACATCAGAAAAAAGCAGCCTGACATTTCTGTCAGGGGAGGTTGCTATAAACAGATTAGCAGGGAGCTGGCCCTGTTACAAAACACCTCTGAGAGTCTCTGCCTATGAGGAGAGGGGGTGTGTGCCTTTCCTCCAATCAGCAGTTTTAGCTATCTTGGCTGTATGCCCAGACATCACACTCTGTGTTAAACAGGAAGAGAACATGTAACACGATCTGAACTTTCTAAACAGTATATATTTGTGAAGACAGCAGATATACATGTAAAACCTATGTAGGGAGATTTGGTTCATCCCTGTGTATCATCTGAGGCTGTTCACTTCACTGGGTGTATGGAGGGTGTACATCCACTATAAGCTGTTTTAGACTCCTTTATGAATTTGGTCTGGCACTCTTTTTGTTTAAGCGCTTATCTGAAATGGGGGCAAACAGGAGGGACATTTCTTTTGTTTAATGCTAAAAGATTATTGGATAAATTGCCTATAAATTGCATATATCTCTAAATTTGCCTAATCCAAACATGAGCTGTCTTTCAAAAAGTATGTTTTTAAATCTAAGAAATATGAACATGGGTTTACAGTATTTGCAACTGAACCTTTGAACTGTAAAGGTAGACCACATCTTACCTTAAAAAAGCCAACAGTAGTATTTACATTAATGTATAATGAGCCTCTGAAGTTGAACAACTTTCCTTTAGAGTCAGCATGTCTGTGAAGCATTTGTCTGCTTGAAACAGAAAATTCTTATTTGGAGTTGCAGGTGTTTGTCTTATCTTGTTATGTCCTGTATGCAGTATCTCATTAAATGTAATGCCAGTCTGTGTTGCTCAATAACTAACTTACAGTTGTACAGAAAAGGTGACCTTCATTCCAAGGCAGCCAAATATATCAACCCCCTATATATATATATATATATATATATATATATATATATATATATATATTGTGACAGCAGGAAGGCAAAGTCACCTGGTTGCATCCAGGGGGGTAGATATATTTCGCCCAGATTCAGGCTTTACGCCGACTTATACAACTAGGTGGAGAGTTGTATAAGCCCAGCTGGGGCTAGTGGGCTCATGGATGACTCATACCTCTAGGGAGAGTGTGGGGCGTCGTGCAGACAGGGAGTTGATGAGACCAGCTGAAGCTTGTCAGCTCATTTAGGCCTCTATAAGAACTCCCAGCTTCATTAGATGTTAGCTCATGCCTGGACCCAGACCTGTGTGGACTGTCTAGGGAGAGTGAACCCCTGTGCGGTGAGACAAAGCCTGTGTGGCTATTTGCTTGGACATTTAAAACCAGGGACTTAGGGACTAGGACAGCACTAGGCTGATCCCAGTTGTTAGTTAGGAAACCTGTATGTTTAGTCAGAGGTCAACTTGACCAGGATTTATTTTGTTTATGTTTCTTTTGCTTTGCTGTGTTTTGTCACTGTAAATAGAAAATAAACCGCACCTTTTTTGATTTTGAAAACCACAACCTCCGTTTGCTGGGCCTGTTTTGTGTGGGGAGCCCATCCCGGGGGTCACACACACCCGCTGCCGAGCTAACCCCCTCACAGTTGGTGGAGAACCAGTGGCAGTTTTTTTTTAAGCCAGCATGGAGGAGATACTGAAGCAGCTGGCTCTAGCAAATGCCAATCAACAGCAGACAAATGCAGGTTTGCAAAAGAGCCTTGCAGCTCATCAACAGAGCCTTGCAGCTCAACAACAGAACTTCGCAGCCCAGCAGCAAGCTCATCAACAGAGCCTTGCAGCCCAGCAGCAGACAAACGCAACTTTGCAACAGAGTCTGGAGGCTCAGCAACGAGCCCAGCAGCAATCTGAGGCCCGCTTCATAGACCTGTTGCAGAAGCAAGAGCAGAGACTACAACAACAGATGGAAGCAGTAATGCAGCAACGTCCGCAGACCAGTGAGGAAAGCCGTCCCACTAATACCGCGTCCTTTGGGGTGAGTCGTTTATTGACAAAAATGACTGGAGAGGATGATCCAGAGGTATTTTTGACCACATTTGAAAGGACCGCTGAAAGAGAAAAGTGGCCTGAGGAGCAGTGGGCTGGACTGGTGGCTCCTCTGTTAACTGGTGAATCGCAGAAAGCTTACTATGACCTAGAGCCTAACCAAGCAAAAGACTATGTGATGCTAAAAGCTGAAATATTGGCAAGGCTGGGTGTCACCCAGGCTGTCCGGGCTCAGCGTGTGCATAACTGGACTTTCCAGCTTGGAAAACCCCCCAGGTCTCAAATGTATGATCTCATTCACCTGAGCAGAAAGTGGCTACAGCCAGAGACTTTGTCCGCACCAAAGATTGTGGAACGTGTTGTAATGGATCGGTTTTTGAGAGCTCTTCCTACTGCCATCCAAAAGTGGGTAAGCCATGGAGACCCAGAGACGGCCGATGGTCTTGTGGATCGTGTGGAGAAATACTTGGCTACAGAGAACCTGACGGCCTCTTCCAGAGACACTCGGACTTTCCACCCTAAGACCAGACCATCCCCAGGGGCGGATAAGAGGATTCCAAGGGGTGAGGGTGGAGAGAGTGAGAGGGTGGGAGCTCTACCCCAAGTTTGGCGAGAACAGCCTGGGAAATCAGCGGCTCAAGAGGCGGCAAGAAGGATCGTTTGCTACCGCTGCCGGCAAGCGGGACATATTGCAGCCAATTGCCCGGTTGTGGAGGAACCCATGCAGTGTGACTTTCTGACGGGCAGACGTCAGTCGCTGTGTGCGACAGTCGCATGCACTGCCATTCGAGGAACTGAGAAACATTTATGCAAAATGTGTGTTAATGGTAGAAATGTTGTGGTATTGCTGGATTCAGGTAGCCTTGTGACCCTGATAAAGGCTGAGTTAGTTAAAACAGAGGTCTCTGGGAATAGCAAGGTAGCTGTTATTTGTGTGCATGGGGACACCCGAGAGTATCCAGTGACTACAGTGTGTTTCGAGACCCCCAAAGGTACCCTCTCTCATCCAGTGGGCTTAGTATCTCAGTTACCGCATGACGCCATTGTGGGAAGGGATTTTCCGAAGTTCTGGGAACTGTGGGATGATCCTGAGCCCCTCACTGGTGCCCCTATGTACCAGGAATGTGATAGCCAGAACTCCCCTGAGAGTGGTGAGGACTCTCCGGAATTTCCCTTATCAGTATTGGCAGGGGAGACTCAAGAAACTGGAGAGGAGCCCACCTCCTCAGACGAAAACCTACCGTCTGTGGAGTTTTCTGATCTTGAGGTTCACAGGGAAAACTTTGCCACAGAACAGTTGAAAGACCCCGCCCTAATAAAGGCACGGGAAAACGTAGTGAAAATAGATGGCGAGTTAGTGAACCCAGATAATACCTGCACTTACCCATACTTCAGCGTAGAGAAGGACCTACTGTATCGGGTGGCAAAAAGGGCAGAAGAAACCGTTGAGCAGCTTGTGGTGCCCAAACCTTACAGGAAGTTGGTGTTGGAGTTGGCCCATGGGCACATTCTTGGAGGTCATCTGGGGACAGAGAAAACCCGAGAGAGGGTATTACAGAGATTCTATTGGCCGGGGGTGATGAAGGACGTAGAAAATTATTGTTCCTCCTGCCCTGTGTGTCAGAGGTCGGCCCCGATGCCACATTTCCGTAGCCCGCTGGTCCCTCTACCCATCATTGAGGTCCCGTTTGAGAGGATCGCCATGGATTTGGTAGGTCCTATAATCAAGTCCGCTAGGGGGCACCAGTACATATTAGTTATAATGGACTATGCCACCCGTTATCCAGAAGCGATCCCTCTCCGAAATACCTCGGCCAAAACCATAGCCAAAGAGCTATCTCTTGTGTTTAGCCGGGTGGGTATTTGTAAAGAACTGCTTACGGACCAAGGTACACCCTTTATGTCCCGGGTTATGAAGGAGCTGTGTAAATTATTCAAAGTGACGCAATTACGTACATCTGTGTATCACCCCCAAACCGATGGGCTGGTTGAAAGATTCAACAAAACCCTAAAACAAATGTTGAAGAAAGTGGTGGATAGAGATGGAAAGGATTGAGACTGTCTACTTCCTTATCTGATGTTTGCTATTAGGGAGGTGCCCCAATCCTCTACGGGATTCTCCCCCTTTGAGTTACTGTATGGGAGACACCCAAGAGGGCTGTTGGATATTGCCAAGGAAACTTGGGAAAGTGAGAGTTCTCCCCACAGGAGTGTGATTGAGCATGTCGCCCTGATGCAAGACCGAATTGCACAGGTAATGCCCATCGTGAAGGAACATTTGGCCCAAGCGCAGTTAGCACAGCAGAGAGTGTACAACCGTGGAGCCAAGACCCGTACCTTTTCCCCGGGGGATAGGATACTGGTACTTGTCCCTACGGTTGAAAGTAAATTCCTTGCCAAATGGCAAGGCCCCTACGAGATAATGGAAAAAGTGAGCGAAGTGAATTACAAGGTCAGACAACCAGGAAGGCGAAAGCCCGAACAGATCTATCACGTTAATCTGTTGAAAGCCTGGAGGGATAGAGAGTCCCTAGTCGCAGACACTTGGTCACCAGCTCAAACTGGTTGCGTGATTCCTGAGGTTGGAATAGCAGCCACCTTGTCACAACCCCAACAACAGGAGGTTAAGGAGTTTGTGCTTCGCAACAAGGAGGTATTCTCTGAGCTGCCGGGACAAACATCTGGGGTAGAGCATGACATCATTACCCCGCCCGGTGAAAGGGTGAAGTTAAAACCCTATCGGATCCCAGAGGCCCGACGGGAGGCAATACGGGAGGAAGTACAGAAAATGCTGAACTTAGGGGTGATAGAGGAGTCCCAAAGTGATTGGTCTAGTCCCATCGTGTTGGTGCCTAAACCGGATGGGAGCTGGCGATTTTGTAACGATTTTCGTCAGTTGAACAAAGTTACAAAATTTGACACCTACCCCATGCCACGTATAGATGAGTTGATCGACCGGCTGGGAACAGCCCGATACATGACGACTCTTGACCTCACAAAAGGGTATTGGCAAATCCCCCTGGCCAAGTCGGCCAAAGAGAAAAACGCATTTGTAACCCCAGACGGGGCGTTCCAATATAAAAGAATGCCGTTCGGGTTACAGAATGCGCCGGCCACATTCCAGCGGAAAATGGACCAGATGCTGAGGTCCCATCGGAAGTATGCTGCGGCTTACCTGGATGACGTAATTGTCCATAGCACAGATTGGGCCTCACATCTGCCAAAAGTGCAAGCAGTCCTGGACTCTGTTCGGGAAGCGGGGTTTACGGCTAACCCCAAGAAGTGTACCATTGGGCAGGAGGAGGCCAAATATCTTGGGTACACCATTGGGAGGGGAGTAATAAAACCCCAACTCAACAAAGTCGAGGCCATCCAGAGTTGGCCACGTCCCAACAGCAAGAAGCAGGTACGAGCCTTTCTGGGAATCGCTGGGTATTATCGGCGATTCATTCCCCACTTTGCTTCTAAGGCTGTGCCCCTAACCAACCTGACGAAGGGGAAAGGGTCGGTCATGATTAAATGGACCCCCGAGGCTGAGGCAGCATTCCAATTCTTGAAACAAGCCTTATGTAGCCAGCCAGTGTTGTACTCACCCGACTTCTCTAAAGACTTTGTCGTACAAAGTGATGCGTCAGATGTGGGGTTAGGAGCAGTATTGTCCCAGGTCTGGAACGGGGAAGAGCACCCAGTCATTTACCTCAGCAGGAAGTTGAAGTCCCATGAGGTAAATTACGCCACCGTTGAAAAGGAGTGTTTAGCGGTGAAGTGGGCTCTAGATTCCCTTCGGTACTACCTGCTAGGTAGGCACTTTGACATGGTTACGGATCACGCTCCGTTAAAGTGGATGGCTCAAAACAAGGAAACAAATAGAAGAGTGAATAGGTGGTTCCTGGCCCTCCAGGAATTCAACTTCACAGTAAAGCATCGCCCTGGCGTTCAAATGGGGAATGTGGATGCTTTGTCTCGAGTACATGAATGCCTGATTGCTGGTGTTCCAACCCCGAGGTTAAAACAAGAGGGGGGGTATGTGACAGCAGGAAGGTAAAGTCACCTGGTTGCATCCAGGGGGGTAGATATATTTCGCCCAGATTCAGGCTTTACGCTGACTTATACAACTAGGTGGAGAGTTGTATAAGCCCAGCTGGGGCTAGTGGGCTCATGGATGACTCATACCTCTAGGGAGAGTGTGGGGCGTCGTGCAGACAGGGAGTTGATGAGACCAGCTGAAGCTTGTCAGCTCATTTAGGCCTCTATAAGAACTCCCAGCTTCATTAGATGTTAGCTCATGCCTGGACCCAGACCTGTGTGGACTGTCTAGGGAGAGTGAACCCCTGTGCGGTGAGACAAAGCCTGTGTGGCTATTTGCTTGGACATTTAAAACCAGGGACTTAGGGACTAGGACAGCACTAGGCTGATCCCAGTTGTTAGTTAGGAAACCTGTATGTTTAGTCAGAGGTCAACTTGACCAGGATTTATTTTGTTTATGTTTCTTTTGCTTTGCTGTGTTTTGTCACTGTAAATAGAAAATAAACCGCACCTTTTTTGATTTTGAAAACCACAACCTCCGTTTGCTGGGCCTGTTTTGTGTGGGGAGCCCATCCCGGGGGTCACACACACCCGCTGCCGAGCTAACCCCCTCACAGTATATATATATATATATATATATATATATATATATATATATAGTGTACATGTGTATTTATTTAAAAAACTGCTAGATTTGCTGTATTTTCTTTATTGCTATATAGGTTGCCACTTAATGTACAATAGATCACGGTATCGCTTTTTCTCCTGCCCGTATGTCAGGCACTCATCCTAAGACGTTGAGGTATAAATATTTAACTTTCTACATATTGTTTTTCCAAGTTATATTAAAATACATTATTCTCAAGTGTCAGTGCAAGAAACTGCTGGAAAACAGGAAAAACAACAGTAAAATGGGCCCATGTTTCTTTCAATGACTTGATTGATATGCCATTTCATGTACTGTGTAACAGATAAACAGTAGAGACTTACTCTTGTAAAGATTCTGAAAATAATTTTATGGAAAGAACGAAGGGTTTTTATTCTTGAAGTGTAAGAATGGTATTATTACTTATTAGCCATCTGAACCTATCATCAGAATGAATACTTTATACAAGCTAGTTTTGCACATATCAGTAATAACAAATCATTACTAGGAATAAGCGAAACTGCGTGGGTTCAAATCACCTAGGATTTGTCAAATCTTGTTTTAAATTTTACAAACCTGAACTTAGCGACAAATTCATTTATGTCTATGGGAGGCAAATCTTTTACTAAAGGGCAGCACGTACCAATGTAAATAAATTGTATTAAAATAACATATAGTGGGGGCACAAGGTCTTTTCCTGCAGCTTTGAGAGCAACATTGAAAATACCTAAATTCTTTAGTTCCTGATTCAATGCATTCAATGCAGTTTTTTTCATTTTATGTTGGGTTGGGCAGCAGTGCCTCAGTGGTGTGTCCTTCTGCCTTTCAATTGGATCCTATAGAGGGAACTATCTGCATCAAGTTTGCATGTTTCCAGCACTTCCTGTCTATACTTAACCACTTCAATACAGGGCTTTTTGTACCTATTCAATACCGGGCCTATTTTGGCACTTCTCTCCTACATGTACAAATCATCATTCTTTTGCTAGAAAATTACTCAGAACCCCCAAAAAATATATATGTTTTTTTAGCAGACACCCTAGGGAATAAAATGACGGTCATTGCAACATTTTTTCTTGCACAATATTTGCGCAATAATTTTTCAAACGCCTTTTTAAAAAAAAAAAAATGGTTTCATGAATTAAAAAATAACAAAACAGTAAAGTTAGCCCAATTTTTTGGGAAAATATGAAAGATAATGTTACGCCGAGTAAATAGATACCTAACATGTCACGCTTTAAAATTGCGCACACTCATGGAATGGCGCCAAACTTCGGTACTTAAAAATCTCCATAGGCGACGCTTTAATTTTTTTGACAGGTTACCAGGTTAGAATTACAGAGGAGGTCTAGTTCTAGAATTGTTGCACGCGCTCTAACGCACGCGGCGATACCTCACATGCGTGGTTTGAACGGCGTTTACATATGTGGGCGACTTACGTGTGCATTCGCTTCTGATCGCGAGCTACCGGGGACAGGGGCGTTTTAATTTTTTTTTTATTATTTATTTATTTATTTTACTTATTTATTTATTTTTTTACAATGATTTTACTTTTTTTTTTTTTGATCACTTTTATTCCTATTACAAGGAATGTAAACATCCCTTGTAATAGGAATGTGTGTGACAGGTTCTCTTTATTGAGAGATGCGGGGTCAATAAGACCCCACATCTCTCCTCCAGGCTGGAAAGCATGAGATCAGTGAAATTTTTTTCACTGATCTCATACTTACAGCTGCAATGGCGGCTTTGTTTACATTTGAGACCTGGGTGTGACGTCATCACATCGCGCCCGGGCCTCCGACGATCATAGAGATGACTGGTGACCATCTGGTCACCAGTCATCTCTATGCTCATCACGTGACTCCACCAACGATCGCACGGGGGAGCCCGGAGAAGCACCGGATGGCGGTGGGAGGGGGGTGTCCCCTCCCGCCGCCTATAAGAACGATCAAGCGGCGGTCCCGCCGCTATGATCATTCTTATGGTGCACAGAATCGCCGGCACTTCAAAAGGATATCTGAATGATGCCTCTAGCTGCAGGCATCATTCAGATATCCCCCTACAAAGCCGAGGACGTCATATGACGTCCACCCAGGATGGGGGATCCCATCTGTGGACGTCATTTGTCTATGGCTGGGTAGGGAAGTGGTTAAAGCGGAGCTCCACCCTAAAGTGGAACTTCTGCTCATCGGAACCCCCCCCCTCCGGCGTCACATTTGGCACCTTTCAGGGGTAGGGGGGTACAGATACCTGTCTAAGACAGGTATTTGCACCCACTTCCGGGAGTCCTCTCTGCGGGTATTCTGCCAGTAGTGCGTCACTTCCTGCAGAAGGCCCCTTGTGTTCTGGGAAACACGGCTCCCAGAACACAACGGTGACCAGTGAGGACGGCGCTGCACGACTCGTGCATGCGCCGTAGGGAACCGGGCAGTGAAGCCGGAACGCTTCTCTTCCAGATTCCCTCACCGAGGATGGCGGTGGGGGCAGCAGATAGACGAGCGATTGCTCGTCTTCTGCTGCAGACGTCGCTGGACTCCAGGCATTCCCTTTTTTTTTCTAAATATTTCTGGGATGTGGCAAAAACCTTCAGGATCCATCTTAAGATAGTTTCTCTTCTTTCAACCATTTTTGGATTTTTGAAATGAGAACAAGGCTACCTCTGATTGGCTGAGGTGGAGATCAAGACGTCATCTGCCCACCTTTCTACCCCAGCTAACCAGCCAAGCATTGTATTCATTCAGAAAATACAAAGCTTCCTATGAATAGCTGAGCAGCGCTCAGCCCAACTCAATCTGGGAGTGGGACAGGAAGTCACCATCCTTCTGCCAGGAACAAAGTGGTGAATAGAGTATCTACAGTATGCTACGTACAGTTTATACAGTGCTCACAGGGGTCACATTTGTTAGACCAGCTTGGTCCAAATGAACTATGTTAAAGTGTCAGAAAGCTGGAATTAGGCTTTAACCACCTCAGCCCCGGAAGTATTTGCCCCCTTCCTGACCAGGCCATTTTTTGCGATATGGCACTGCGTCACTTTACCAGACAGTTGCGCGGTCATTCGACGTTGTACCCAAACAAAATGTATGCCCTTTTTCTCCCCACAAATAGAGATTTCTTTTGGTGGTATTTGATCACCTCTGCGGTTTTTATTTTTTGTGCTATAAACAAAAAAAGTGATAAGTATTCTTCTACATATTTTTGGTAAAAAAAAAAAAAAATCGCAATAAGCATATATTGATTGGTTTGCACAGAAGTTATAGCGTTTACAAAATAGGGGATATATTTGTGGAATTTTTATTATTATTTTTTTTACTAGTAATGGCGGTGATTTGATTTGATTTGTGACTGAGACATTTATTGGGACTGAGACATTGTGGTGGACAAATCGGACACTGTTGACACTTTTTTGGGACCATTGACATTTATACAGCTATCAGTGCTATAAATAGCCACTGATTACTGTATAAATGTCACTGGCAGGGAAAGGGTTAACACTAGGGGGCAATCAAGGGGTTAAATGTGTTCCCTGTGTGTGTTCTAACTGTGGGGAGAATGTGGCGGACTAGAGGAGGAGACAGATGATTGTTCTTACTTGGTAGGAACACACAATCTGTCTCCTCTCCCCTGACAGAACCGAGATGTGTGTGTTTACACACACACATCCCGGTTCTCACTCTGTCACGAGCAATCGCGGCTGCCCAACGCGTGCCTGCTACAGCGTCTTAAAGAACCGACGTACAGCTATGACGGCTCGTGCAGCAGTGCCATCCTGCCGCAGTATAACTGCGGCGGCTGGTCGGGAAGGGGTTATTTCTTGTTGTAAAACAGTAAACACCTGCCTGCGCTCTTTGTCTCCAGGACATGTCAGCCTATTATTGCTGATTAAAACTGTCCTACTACTGTCAAATTTAACACTGCTGTGTCTTCTGCAATTTGATATTTTTTGTAGTAAAACCTTGCTCATGCTCTTAGTGCCTTAAATGCCGTAAATTTGGACCTAGCCTTGCTATTTAAAATAATCTTACTGCTGGTTTGTTTAACACTGTTGTAAGATCTGCCATTTTTTAATTCTTGTAGTATTATACCTGCCTGTACACTTTGGGGAGATTATCAAGATTAGGGATGAGCTCGGTGTTCGAGTCGAACATACGTTCGACTCGAACATCGGCTGTTCGATCGTTCGACGAAGATCGAACGATTTGGGCCGTTCGCGCCTAATTCGAGTGACGCGAACGGCCCACAATGCACTACGCCATCGCAGTGTCATCCAGGCGCTGTGATTGGCCAAGCATGCATTGTGACCCCGCATGCTTGGCCAATCACAGCGCCGGCAGCGAGGAGAGCAATGATTGGCCACAGGCAGGATGCCTGTGGCCAATTATTGCTGAGGGTGTTTAGTACACGCCCCACACTATAAAAGGCCGCCAGCACGGCGGCCTAGTGTAGTGTGTTCCGGAGCAGGGAAAGAGAAGCATAGGCAGGGACAGTGACATTTATTTTTTCTTGCTTAACCTGGATTCCTTTAGTTTAGGGAAAGAGAAGGATAGGTAGGGAGAGTGTCAGTGTGTTTTACTGTGCGAATCCTTGTTTCTAGGGACAGGGAAGGACAGTGAGGGAAATTCTACTTGTGCTATAGTGTGCTAAAGCATTGATCATCAATCAGCTTTAAAAAAACATTTTTTCTAGGGACAGAAAACTATAGGTAGGAAGAGTGTCAGTTTCTTTCACTGTGATAATCCTTGTTTCTAGGGACAGGGAAGGACAGTGAGGGAAATTCTACTTGTGCTATAGTGTGCTAAAGCATTGATCATCAATCAGCTTTAAAAAAACATTTTTTCTAGGGACAGAAAACTATAGGTAGGAAGAGTGTCAGTTTCTTTCACTGTGATAATCCTTGTTTCTAGGGACAGGGAAGGACAGTGAGGGAAATTCTACTTGTGCTATAGTGTGCTAAAGCATTGATCATCAATCAGCTTTAAAAAAACATTTTTTCTAGGGACAGAAAACTATAGGTAGGAAGAGTGTCAGTTCCTTTCACTGTGATAATCCTTGTTTCTAGGGACAGGGAAGGACAGTGAGGGAAATTCTCCTTGTGCTATAGTGTGCTAAAGCATTGATCATCAATCAGCTTTAAAAAAACATTTTTTCTAGGGACAGAAAACTATAGGTAGGAAGAGTGTCAGTTTCTTTCACTGTGATAATCCTTGTTTCTAGGGACAGGGAAGGACAGTGAGGGAAATTCTACTTGTGCTATAGTGTGCTAAAGCATTGATCATCAATCAGCTTTAAAAAAACATTTTTTCTAGGGACAGAAAACTATAGGTAGGAAGAGTGTCAGTTTCTTTCACTGTGATAATCCTTGTTTCTAGGGACAGGGAAGGACAGTGAGGGAAATTCTACTTGTGCTATAGTGTGCTAAAGCATTGATCATCAATCAGCTTTAAAAAAACATTTTTTCTAGGGACAGAAAACTATAGGTAGGAAGAGTGTCAGTTCCTTTCACTGTGATAATCCTTGTTTCTAGGGACAGGGAAGGACAGTGAGGGAAATTCTCCTTGTGCTATAGTGTGCTAAAGCATTGATCATCAATCAGCTTTAAAAAAACATTTTTTCTAGGGACAGAAAACTATAGGTAGGAAGAGTGTCAGTTTCTTTCACTGTGATAATCCTTGTTTCTAGGGACAGGGAAGGACAGTGAGGGAAATTCTACTTGTGCTATAGTGTGCTAAAGCATTGATCATCAATCAGCTTTAAAAAAACATTTTTTCTAGGGACAGAAAACTATAGGTAGGAAGAGTGTCAGTTTCTTTCACTGTGATAATCCTTGTTTCTAGGGACAGGGAAGGACAGTGAGGGAAATTCTCCTTGTGCTATAGTGTGCTAAAGCATTGATCATCAATCAGCTTTAAAAAAACATTTTTTCTAGGGACAGAAAACTATAGGTAGGAAGAGTGTCAGTTTCTTTCACTGTGATAATCCTTGTTTCTAGGGACAGGGAAGGACAGTGAGGGAAATTCTACTTGTGCTATAGTGTGCTAAAGCATTGATCATCAATCAGCTTTAAAAAAACATTTTTTCTAGGGACAGAAAACTATAGGTAGGAAGAGTGTCAGTTTCTTTCACTGTGATAATCCTTGTTTCTAGGGACAGGGAAGGACAGTGAGGGAAATTCTACTTGTGCTATAGTGTGCTAAAGCATTGATCATCAATCAGCTTTAAAAAAACATTTTTTCTAGGGACAGAAAACTATAGGTAGGAAGAGTGTCAGTTTCTTTCACTGTGATAATCCTTGTTTCTAGGGACAGGGAAGGACAGTGAGGGAAATTCTACTTGTGCTATAGTGTGCTAAAGCATTGATCATCAATCAGATTTAAAAAAACATTTTTTCTAGGGACAGAAAACTATAGGTAGGAAGAGTGTCAGTTTCTTTCACTGTGATAATCCTTGTTTCTAGGGACAGGGAAGGACAGTGAGGGAAATTCTACTTGTGCTATAGTGTGCTAAAGCATTGATCATCAATCAGCTTTAAAAAAACATTTTTTCTAGGGACAGAAAACTATAGGTAGGAAGAGTGTCAGTTTCTTTCACTGTGATAATCCTTGTTTCTAGGGACAGGGAAGGACAGTGAGGGAAATTCTACTTGTGCTATAGTGTGCTAAAGCATTGATCATCAATCAGCTTTAAAAAAACATTTTTTCTAGGGACAGAAAACTATAGGTAGGAAGAGTGTCAGTTTCTTTCACTGTGATAATCCTTGTTTCTAGGGACAGGGAAGGACAGTGAGGGAAATTCTACTTGTGCTATAGTGTGCTAAAGCATTGATCATCAATCAGATTTAAAAAAACATTTTTTCTAGGGACAGAAAACTATAGGTAGGAAGAGTGTCAGTTTCTTTCACTGTGATAATCCTTGTTTCTAGGGACAGGGAAGGACAGTGAGGGAAATTCTCCTTGTGCTATAGTGTGCTAAAGCATTCCTCATCAACCATCTTTGAAATCCTTGTTTTTTGGACAGTCAGGGAAATTGTCGTTGTGCTATTCTGTGCAAAAGCAATCATCCTCAACCATATTTAGAAATCCTTAAGTAAAGGGACAGAGAAGGACACCTGAAGGTAGCCCTTATTGCTTTTTTCCCATCTCCCTGCAGGCCATCTATTAGAATGTCTGGAAGGCAAACAAGGAGAGGCAGACAGTCAGGAGGCAAAAAAAGAGGGTAAGCAGGCTCTGTGTCTGGGGGCAACAGTGCTGGTCGTGGACACGGTGCATTGTCATCAGCACATGGCCATGGGACACGCTTGTCCTTCTTTTCGGCAGCTGGACATGTTGAGCCACATCATGCCGAAGACTTGGTAGAGTGGATGACCAAGCCCTCCTCCTCCTCCTCATCCTCTCTCACCCAGGCTCAGGGTACTGGCAAAGCAGCTGCCAAAGCGTCCTCTTCCCTGGTATCAATGTCAGACTCATCATCAGTCACTCCTTCCCTAGACCCACCATGTCCTCCTCCTGAGGAGTCCCCCGAACTGTTTGAGCACAGTGTTGGGTACATGCTCCAGGAGGATGCCCAGCGTTTCGAAGGGTCTGATGATGAAACCCAGCTACAGGAAGGCAGTAGCGTGAGAGCAGACAGAGGGGATGCTCAAGAAGGACACCAATCTGGCAGTCATGTTCCAGCAGCTGCAGCATACTGCCAGATTGGCTCCAGTGATGAGGAGGGAGGGGATGATGAGGTCACTGACTCCACGTGGGTGCCTAATAGGAGAGAGGAGGAGGAGGAGGATGAGGAGGAGGCACATCTCCAACGAGGCAGGATGCCCTTTGGTGGCCAGCGTAAGGGCAGTACAACGACGGAATCACACCGCAGAGCTCCGCCTGTGCAGGGCGCTGCCTCTGCCCGTCATTCAAAAAGTTCTTTGGTGTGGGCCTTTTTTGAGGCTAGTGCATCAGATCGCACAGCTGCTGTTTGCAACATATGTCTCAAGCGTATATCGCGTGGCCAAAACATCAGCCGCTTGGGTACCACATGCCTGACCAGACATATGTTGACCTGCCATGCAGCTCGTTGGCAAGCCTACCTCAAAGACCCACACCAAAGAACAAAGCGGACCTCTCCTTGCACCGCATCAGCTGGGATCTCCAACCCCACTATAACTTCAGTCCTCTCTGAAACATGCACTGAGAGGAATGAAGGTGTAGAATTAGGTGTGTCACAGCCAAGTACTTGCGGCCACTCTGCTAGCAGTACACCGACGTCCGATTCTAGCAGGCAAATTTCCCTGCCCCAGCTGCTGGACCGTCGAAAGAAGTTCACTCCCAGCCATCCACATGCCCAGCGGTTGAATGCTAGCTTGGCTAAATTGCTAGCGCTTCAACTGCTGCCTTTTCAGTTGGTAGACTCGGCCCCCTTCCGTGAGTTTGTGCAATGTGTGGTTCCTCAGTGGCAGGTTCCCAAACGCCACTTTTTCTCACGGAAGGCTATTCCGGCTCTCTACCGGCATGTGGAAGGCAATGTCTTGGCCTCGCTGGACAGGGCGGTCTGCGGTAAGGTGCATATTACCGCTGACTCATGGTCCAGCAGGCATGGACAGGGACGTTACCTTTCTTTCACGGCCCATTGGGTCACTCTTTTGGCAGCTGGGAAGGATGCAGGACAAGGTGCAGTAGTGTTGGAGGTTGTTCCACCGCCACGCCTCCAAAATGCTACTACTGGTTGTGACACACCTCTCTCCTCCACCCCCTCCTCTTCTTCTTCCTCCATGGCCTCTTCCTGTGGTTTGTCCTCTGAACCAGCGGTGCTCCGTAGCCGTTCAAGGGGCTACGCAAGTACGCAGGCAAAAAGATGCCATGCCGTGCTTGCGCTGGTGTGTTTGGGGGACAGAAGCCACACTGGGGCAGAGGTCCTGTCTGCTCTGCAGGGCCAGGCCGAGAGGTGGTTGACGCCACGCCAGCTTAAGCCAGGAATGGTGGTTTGCGACAATGGCACCAACCTCCTCTCCGCCCTCCGACAGGGACAACTGACCCATGTGCCCTGTATGGCTCACGTCCTTAACCTGGTGGTGCAGCGGTTCTTGGGCAGGTACCCGGGCTTACAGGATGTCCTGAGGCAGGCCAGGAAAGTCTGTGTGCATTTCCGCGGATCTTATAATGCCAGTGCTCGCCTGGCTGAGCTGCAAAAGGAGTTGAACCTGCCCAAGAACCGCCTTATATGTGACATGCCCACCAGGTGGAACTCAACGTTGGCCATGCTGCAGTGGCTGCACACGCAGCAGAGGGCCATCAATGAGTACCTGTGCGACTACGGCACCAGGACAGGGTCAGGGGAGCTTGGTTTTTTTTCTCCACGCCAGTGGGGCATGATCAGGGATGCATGCACTGTCCTGGCACCATTTGAGGAGGCCACGAGGATGGTGAGCAGTGACAGTGCATGCATCAGTGACACTGTACCTCTTGTCCACCTGTTGGAGCACACGCTGCATGGAATAATGGACAGGGCACTTGAGGCAGAACAGAGGCAGGAAGAGGAGGACTTCCTTGCCTCTCAAGGCCCCCTTTACCCAGACAGTGTTCCTTCTGTCCCACCCATCGCACAGGAAGAGGAGGAGGAGGAGGAGGAGGAGGAGGAGGAGGATTGTGTCAGCATGGAGGTGGAGGCTGGCACTCAGCATCATCAGCAGCAGTCTTTTAGGGATGATTTACAGTCCCAAGAAACCAGTGGACTTGTACGTGGCTGGGAGGAGGTGGCTGTGGATCATGTCGTCCTTAGTGACCCAGAGGACTCCGGAGCGAATGCCTCAGCAAACCTACGCTGCATGGCCTCCCTGATCCTGCAAAGTCTGCGGAAGGATCCTCGTATTCTTCGGATCAAGGAGAGGGACCATTACTGGCTGGCCACTCTCCTTGATCCACGGTACAAGGGTAAGGTTGCGGACCTTATGTTACCGTCGCAGAGGGAGCAGAGGATGAGACAACTCCGGGAGGCCTTGCAGAAAGGTCTGTGCAACGCGTTCCCAGAGACTGGGAGGTTACAAACTCCTGGTCCTGGACAACGAGTTGCTGAGGCTTCGGCCAGTCAAAGAAGGAACGGTGGGGAAGGTGGCCGTCTGACCGATGTGTTCAGACAATTCTTTAGTCCGCAGCCCCAAAGTATGATCGGTTCCAGCAACCATCGCCAGCGTCTGATAAACATGGTGCAGGAATATCTAGGGGCAAGGTTAGACTTGGACACCTTCCCCACCGAAAATCCTCTGGCTTACTGGGTCTTGAGGATGGATCACTGGCCAGAGCTTGCACAGTATGCAATTGAGCTACTGGCCTGTCCTGCATCCAGCGTTCTTTCGGAACGCACATTCAGTGCTGCTGGAGGATTTGTCACGGATCACAGGGTGCGCCTGTCCACCGACTCGGTTGATCGACTGACTTTCATCAAGATGAACCAGTCTTGGATCACCACCAGCTACCACACACCTGATGCTGATATAACAGACTAATTGATTTTAACATGCCACATCCCTTCAAGACTGATGCTGATGCTGAGTGCCTGTGCTGTTATGTTGACTGGCTATCCTCCTCCTCCGAGTCCTCAATGATACGATTGATGATGGTAGCTTGGAAGATCATTTTTGTTTATGGGTGCCGCCACCAGTGGCTAAGGCCCAATTTTTCAGCCCCTGTTTTACAGGGGCGTGTAATTACAATTTTTTTAGCAATAATTTGCCATAGGGCTCATTGCTGTGCTCCAAGTACAGTATCTGTGAGGGGTTGGAGTGTTGTGGCACCAGTGCCTAAGGCCCAATTTTTCAGCCCCTGTTTAACAGGGGCGTGTCATTACAATTTTTGAAGCAATACTTTGCAACAGGGCTCATTGCTGTGCTCCAAGTACAGTATCTGTGAGGGGTTGTAGTGTTGTGCCACCAGTGCCTAAGGCCCAATTTTTCAGCCCCTGTTCAACAGGGGCATGTAATTACAATTCTTGATCTAATAATTCACAGCAGGGCCCATTGCTGCACCCACCAAGAGTAACTCTGAGGGCTTACAGTGTTGTGGCAACGCCACCACCACCACCACCACGAAAGGCCCAATTTTTCAGCCCCTGTTCAAAAGGGGCATGTAATTACAATTCTTGATCTAATAATTCACAGCAGGGCCCATTCCTGCACCCACCAAGAGTAACTCTGAGGGCTTACAGTGTTGTGGCAACACCACCACCACCACCACGAAAGGCCCAATTTTTCAGCCCCTGTTCAACAGGGGCATGCAATTACAATTCTTGATCTAATAATTCACAGCAGGGCCCATTCCTGCACCCACCAAGAGTAACTGTCAGGGCTTACAGTGTTGTGGCACCAGCACCACCATCAAAGGCCCAATTTTTACTACCACTGTTCAACAATTATATGTAATTAAAATTCCTGATATAATAGTTGACAGCAGGGCGTTCCAGCACCAACCAAGAGTAACTGTGAGTGCTTACAGTGTTGTGCCAACACCAACAACTAAGGGGCCTATTTCTGCAGAGTATATACGGCAGGTCCCTACTTTCAAACATCCAACTTACAAACGACTCCTACTTGCAAACGCAAGAAGACAACAGGAAGTGAGAGGAAATCTACCCCTTGGAAGGAAAATTCTCTCCTGTAAGAATTAATATGGGAGAAAGGTGTCTCCTCTGTACTGATGCTTTATCAGCAATCCTTGTTTCAAGAAAAACACCACATTTCAAAAACAGTTGTCATTGGGACGGAAAGTGAGGTGAAATGTTCTGAACAAGGGCACAGACAGCAAAACAAATGTTACAGGGGTGATAACCCTTACCTATGTTTTCCAAAAAGTTTAAAAATAGATTTTTGGGCTGGAGCTACACTTAAACAATGTACCTGTTCAAAATTACAAACAGATTCTACATAAGAACAAACCTACAGTCCCTGTCTTGTATGCACCGCCTGTATACGGCTGTTCAGAGTATATAGGGCCTTTTTTATCTTATGTGCGGGGTTCCCCTTAATATCCATACAAGACCCAAAGGGGCTGGTAATGGGCTGGGGTAGGGGGGGGGGGTCATGGGGTAGCTATGCCATTTTTCTTAAAGATTTTTATCCATATTACCGGGACCAGACATTACATTAAAGCCGCAAGCAGTTTTAAATGGCTTTTTTTTCCTTTAGAAGTGTCATTTTGTGCAGGGACAGTTCTAAACACGGGAAACACGTGGCACTTCACAGGCATACTTTAGACACCCCCCAGGTACGATATTTAAAGGAATATTTGACTTTTTTTTTTTCACTTTATGCATCATTAAAATGACTGCTCCCGAAAAACGACCGTTTTTAAAACTTCTTTTTGCATTGATACATGTCCCCTGGTGCAGAACCCGGGTTCCCAAACCCTTTTTAGGACAATAACATGCATAATAGTTGTTATAATTAGCACTTTAGAATTCGAACGTTCGCATCCATTGTATTTAATAGGGTTCTAATGTTCGTACGAACTTTCGGTCCGTTCGCGGGTTCTGGTGCGAACCGAACCCGGGGGTGTTCGGCTCATCACTAATCAAGATGGTAGCATATATATATATATATATATATATATATATATATATATATTGTGACAGCAGGAAGGTAAAGTCACCTGGTTGCATCCAGGGGGGTAGATATATTTCGCCCAGATTCAGGCTTTACGCCGACTTATACAACTAGGTGGAGAGTTGTATAAGGCTAGTGGGCTCATGGATGACTCATACCTCTAGGGAGAGTGTGGGGCGTCGTGCAGACAGAGATGAGGAGACCAGCTGAACCTTGTCAGCTCATTTAGGCCTCTATAAGAACTCCCAGCTTCATCAGATGTTAGCTCATGCCTGGAACCAGACCTGTGTGGACTGTCTAGGGAGAGTGAACCCCTGTGCGGTGAGAAAAAGCCTGTGTGGCTATTTGCTTGGACATTTAAAACCAGGGACTTAGGGACTAGGACAGCACTAGGCTGATCCCAGTTGTTAGTTAGGAAACCTGTATGTTTAGTCAGAGGTCAAGTTGACCAGGATTTATTTTATTTATGTTTCTTTTGCTTTGCTGTGTTTTGTCACTGTAAATAGAAAATAAACCGCACCTTTTTGATTTTGAAAACCACAACCTCCGTTTGCTGGGCCTGTTTTTGTCTGGGGAGCCCATCCCGGGGGTCACACACACCCGCTGCCGAGCTAACCCCCTCACAGTTGGTGGAGAACCAGTGGCAGTTTTTTTTTAAGCCAGCATGGAGGAGATACTGAAACAGCTGGCTCTAGCAAATGCCAATCAACAGCAGACAAATGCAGGTTTGCAAAGGAGCCTTGCAGCCCAGCAGCAAGCTCATCAACAGAGCCTTGCAGCCCAGCAGCAAGCTCACCAACAGAGTCTGGAAGCTCAGCAACAAGCCCAGCAGCAATCTGAGGCCCGCTTCATAGACCTGTTACAGAAGCAAGAGCAGAGACTACAACAAATGGAAGCAGTAATGCAGCAACGTCCGCAGACCAGTGAGGAAAGCCGTCCCACTAATACCGCGTCCTTTGGGGTGAGTCGTTTATTGACAAAAATGACTGGAGAGGATGATCCAGAGGTATTTTTGACCACATTTGAAAGGACCGCTGAAAGAGAAAAGTGGCCTGAGGAGCAGTGGGCTGGACTGGTGGCTCCTCTGTTAACTGGTGAATCGCAGAAAGCTTACTATGACCTAGAGCCTAACCAAGCAAAAGACTATGTGATGCTAAAAGCTGAAATTTTGGCAAGGCTGGGTGTCACCCAGGCTGTCCGGGCTCAGCGTGTGCATAACTGGACTTTCCAGCTTGGAAAACCCCCCAGGTCTCAAATGTATGATCTCATTCACCTGAGCAGAAAGTGGCTACAGCCAGAGACTTTGTCCGCACCAAAGATTGTGGAACGTGTTGTAATGGATCGGTTTTTGAGAGCTCTTCCTACTGCCATCCAAAAGTGGGTAAGCCATGGAGACCCAGAAACGGCCGGTAAACTTGTGGATCGGGTAGAGAGATACTTGGCTGCAGAGAACCTGACGGCCTCTTCCAGAGACACTCAGACTTTCCACCCTAAGACCAGACCATCCCCAGGGGCGGATAAGAGGATTCCAAGGGGTGAGGGTGGAGAGAGTGAGAGGGTGGGAGCTCTACCCCAAGTTTGGCGAGAACAGCCTGGGAAATCAGCGGCTCAAGAGGCGGCAAGAAGGATCGTTTGCTACCGCTGCCGGCAAGCGGGACATATTGCAGCCAATTGCCCGGTTGTGGAGGAACCCATGCAGTGTGACTTTCTGACGGGCAGACGTCAGTCGCTGTGTGCGACAGTCGCATGCACTGCCATTCGAGGAACTGAGAAACATTTATGCAAAATGTGTGTTAATGGTAGAAATGTTGTGGTATTGCTGGATTCAGGTAGCCTTGTGACCCTGATAAAGGCTGAGTTAGTTAAAACAGAGGTCTTTGGGAATAGCAAGGTAGCTGTTATTTGTGTGCATGGGGACACCCGAGAGTATCCAGTGACTACAGTGTGTTTCGAGACCCCCAAAGGTACCCTCTCTCATCCAGTGGGCTTAGTATCTCAGTTACCGCATGACGCCATTGTGGGAAGGGATTTTCCGAAGTTCTGGGAACTGTGGGATGATCCTGAGCCCCCCACTGGTGCCCCTATGTACCAGGAATGTGATAGCCAGAACTCCCCTGAGAGTGGTGAGGACTCTCCGGAATTTCCCTTATCAGTATTGGCAGGGGAGACTCAAGAAACTGGAGAGGAGCCCACCTCCTCAGACGAAAACCTACCGTCTGTGGAGTTTTCTGATCTTGAGGTTCACAGGGAAAACTTTGCCACAGAACAGTTGAAAGACCCCGCCCTAATAAAGGCACGGGAAAACGTAGTGAAAATAGATGGCGAGTTAGTGAACCCAGATAATACCTGCACTTACCCATACTTCAGCGTAGAGAAGGACCTACTGTATCGGGTGGCAAAAAGGGCAGAAGAAACCGTTGAGCAGCTTGTGGTGCCCAAACCTTACAGGAAGTTGGTGTTGGAGTTGGCCCATGGGCACATTCTTGGAGGTCATCTGGGGACAGAGAAAACCCGAGAGAGGGTATTACAGAGATTCTATTGGCCGGGGGTGATGAAGGACATAGAAAATTATTGTTCCTCCTGCCCTGTGTGTCAGAGGTCGGCCCCGATGCCACATTTCCGTAGCCCGCTGGTCCCTCTACCCATCATTGAGGTCCCGTTTGAGAGGATCGCCATGGATTTGGTAGGGCCTATAATCAAGTCCGCTAGGGGGCACCAGTACATATTAGTTATAATGGACTATGCCACCCGTTATCCAGAAGCGATCCCTCTCCGAAATACCTCGGCCAAGACCATAGCCAAAGAGCTATCTCTTGTGTTTAGCCGGGTGGGTATTTGTAAAGAACTGCTTACGGACCAAGGTACACCCTTTATGTCCCGGGTTATGAAGGAGCTGTGTAAATTGTTCAAAGTGACGCAATTACGTACATCTGTGTATCACCCCCAAACCGATGGGCTGGTTGAAAGATTCAACAAAACCCTAAAACAAATGTTGAAGAAAGTGGTGGATAGAGATGGAAAGGATTGGGACTGTCTACTTCCTTATCTGATGTTTGCTATTAGGGAGGTGCCCCAATCCTCTACGGGATTCTCCCCCTTTGAGTTACTGTATGGGAGACACCCAAGAGGGCTGTTGGATATTGCCAAGGAAACTTGGGAAAGTGAGAGTTCTCCCCACAGGAGTGTGATTGAGCATGTCGCCCTGATGCAAGACCGAATTGCACAGGTAATGCCCATCGTGAAGGAACATTTGGCCCAAGCGCAGTTAGCACAGCAGAGAGTGTACAACCGTGGAGCCAAGACCCGTACCTTTTCCCCGGGGGATAGGATACTGGTACTTGTCCCTACGGTTGAAAGTAAATTCCTTGCCAAATGGCAAGGCCCCTATGAGATAATGGAAAAAGTGAGCGAAGTGAATTACAAGGTCAAACAACCAGGAAGGCGAAAGCCCGAACAGATCTATTACGTTAATCTGTTGAAAGCCTGGAGGGATAGAGAGTCCCTAGTCGCAGACACTTGGTCACCAGCTCAAACTGGTTGCGTGATTCCTGAGGTTGGAATAGCAGCCACCTTGTCACAACCCCAACAACAGGAGGTTAAGGAGTTTGTGCTTCGCAACAAGGAGGTATTCTCTGAGCTGCCGGGACAAACATCTGGGGTAGAGCATGACATCATTACCCCGCCCGGTGAAAGGGTGAAGTTAAAACCCTATCGGATCCCAGAGGCCCGACGGGAGGCAATACGGGAGGAAGTACAGAAAATGCTGAACTTAGGGGTGATAGAGGAGTCCCAAAGTGATTGGTCTAGTCCCATTGTGTTGGTGCCTAAACCGGATGGGAGCTGGCGATTTTGTAACGATTTTCGTCAGTTGAACAAAGTTACAAAATTTGACACCTACCCCATGCCACGTATAGATGAGTTGATCGACCGGCTGGGAACAGCCCGATACATGACGACTCTTGACCTCACAAAAGGGTATTGGCAAATCCCCCTGGCCAAGTCGGCCAAAGAGAAAACCGCATTTGTAACCCCAGACGGGGCGTTCCAATATAAAAGAATGCCGTTCGGGTTACAGAATGCGCCGGCCACATTCCAGCGGAAAATGGACCAGATGCTGAGGCCCCATCGGGAGTATGCTGCGGCTTACCTGGATGACGTAATTGTCCATAGCACAGATTGGGCCTCACATCTGCCAAAAGTGCAAGCAGTCCTGGACTCTGTTCGGGAAGCGGGGTTTACGGCTAACCCCAAGAAGTGTACCATTGGGCAGGAGGAGGCCAAATATCTTGGGTACACCATTGGGAGGGGAGTAATAAAACCCCAACTCAACAAAGTCGAGGCCATCCAGAGTTGGCCACGTCCCAACAGCAAGAAGCAGGTACGAGCCTTTCTGGGAATCGCTGGGTATTATCGGCGATTCATTCCCCACTTTGCTTCTAAGGCTGTGCCCCTAACCAACCTGACGAAGGGGAAAGGGTCGGTCATGATTAAATGGACCCCCGAGGCTGAGGCAGCATTCCAATTCTTGAAACAAGCCTTATGTAGCCAGCCAGTGTTGTACTCACCCGACTTCTCTAAAGACTTTGTCGTACAAAGTGATGCATCAGATGTGGGGTTAGGAGCAGTATTGTCCCAGGTCTGGAACGGGGAAGAGCACCCAGTCATTTACCTCAGCAGGAAGTTGAAGTCCCATGAGGTAAATTACGCCACCGTTGAAAAGGAGTGTTTAGCGGTGAAGTGGGCTCTAGATTCCCTTCGGTACTACCTGCTAGGTAGGCACTTTGACATGGTTACGGATCACGCTCCGTTAAAGTGGATGGCTCAAAACAAGGAAACAAATAGAAGAGTGAATAGGTGGTTCCTGGCCCTCCAGGAATTCAACTTCACAGTAAAGCATCGCCCTGGCGTTCAAATGGGGAATGTGGATGCTTTGTCTCGAGTACATGAATGCCTGATTGCTGGTGTTCCAACCCCGAGGTTAAAACAAGAGGGGGGGGTATGTGACAGCAGGAAGGTAAAGTCACCTGGTTGCATCCAGGGGGGTAGATATATTTCGCCCAGATTCAGGCTTTACGCCGACTTATACAACTAGGTGGAGAGTTGTATAAGGCTAGTGGGCTCATGGATGACTCATACCTCTAGGGAGAGTGTGGGGCGTCGTGCAGACAGAGATGAGGAGACCAGCTGAACCTTGTCAGCTCATTTAGGCCTCTATAAGAACTCCCAGCTTCATCAGATGTTAGCTCATGCCTGGAACCAGACCTGTGTGGACTGTCTAGGGAGAGTGAACCCCTGTGCGGTGAGAAAAAGCCTGTGTGGCTATTTGCTTGGACATTTAAAACCAGGGACTTAGGGACTAGGACAGCACTAGGCTGATCCCAGTTGTTAGTTAGGAAACCTGTATGTTTAGTCAGAGGTCAAGTTGACCAGGATTTATTTTATTTATGTTTCTTTTGCTTTGCTGTGTTTTGTCACTGTAAATAGAAAATAAACCGCACCTTTTTGATTTTGAAAACCACAACCTCCGTTTGCTGGGCCTGTTTTTGTCTGGGGAGCCCATCCCGGGGGTCACACACACCCGCTGCCGAGCTAACCCCCTCACAGTATATATATATATATATATATATATATATATATATATATATATATATATATACACACACACACCATATATACACGTTGATAACATATCAATTCAGCCATAGACATAACTAACAAAGACATAACAAATCCATGATCCATTGGTTCCATTGGTTGACGGCTCTGTCTGTCTCCTTTGGTGGGGAGGTGGGGTCTGGGTTGTCTTCCTGTCCCCTTGAGCCAGCAGGGGGTGGGAGACGCTGCGCCTCTCAGCGTGTGATTCGCTGTAGGGGGTATGACGCGGGGACCCAATCTTATGATTGTTTTAATACATATCTTTATCTGGGATATATATCTTTTTGACACTGTATGTGAAGGCATGTTGAGGAGGGTGAGGGTCTTTCCCTGACACTGCTACTACTTACAGGCAATATAAGTGACTCTAGTAGATATGTTTTTCTAAACTGAGGAGTAGGGTTGTAGTTTGTATTTTAAAGGGGCCCAACAATAAACTATCCTTTTGCCTTATATCACACACAGTGACATGTTGTCATGGAAACCCTGTCAGGAACAGACGCCCTGGACTTCCTGGTTCCCGCCCCCGCAGGTGACGCCCGAAGGGCTATTTAAACTCCTCACTTGCAGACAGTCCCTGCTGTCTGCTCTACAGCGTTTATCCCAAGTAACCTGATCTGCCTTGTTTACCTGTATCTGACCCGGCTTCCTGTGACCCTCCTGCTATCTGCCTGTACCTGACCATCGGCCTGTTTTCTGACTTCGGTATTGCCTGATCCTTTTGTGCCTCGCTGCCTGCCAGTTTACCCGACCCCGGCTTGTCTGACGATCCTGCCTGACCTTGGCTCTTGTTCACCTGCTGCTGCCTAGTGGTTCCAGTTTACCTGCTGTGCCTCCCGGTCCGGGTCATCTGCTGAGTTCCTGGTTTCTGTCTGCTCATCTGCTGGTTCCTGTCTGCTCATCTGCTGGTTCCTGTCTGCTCATCTGCTGGTTCCTGTTCACCTGCTGCTGCCCAGTGGTTCCAGTCTACCTGCTGTGCCTCCCGGTCCGGGTCATCTGCTGAGTTCCTGGTTCCTGTCTGCTCATCTGCTGGTTCCTGTCTGCTCATCTGCTGGTTCCTGTCTGCTCATCTGCTGGTTCCTGTTCACCTGCTGCTGCCCAGTGGTTCCAGTCTACCTGCTGTGCCTCCCGGTCCGGGTCATCTGCTGAGTTCCTGGTTCCTGTCTACTCACCTGCTGCAGTTCCTGGTTCCTGTCTGCTCATCTGCTGGTTCCTGTCTACTCATCTGCTGGTTCCTGTTCATCTGCTGCTGCCCAGTGGTTCCAGTCTACCTGCTGTGCCTCCTGGTCCGGGTCATCTTCTGAGTTCCTGGTTCCTGTCTACTCACCTGCTGTAGTTCCTGGTTCCTGTCCACTCACCTGCTGTAGTTCCTGGTTCCTGCCTCCTCACCTGCTGGTTCCTGATCACCTGCGGTAGTTCTTGATCCTGCCAGGCACTCGTACCCCTTCCACCTCCGTGCTTCCTGTTATACCACCAGGGGCCGCCGGTGGGAGCCGTAAGGGAGGCCTCCCTCTGCTAACCGGGCTCGTCACCGTCAGGTACGTGACACATGTATTCTTACTTATGGGGTTGTTTCATATTGGTTGGTTACTATTATCCCCATATGATATACCTTTTTCAGATATTCATATTAATGGACACTAGGAGCTTGGTCTCCCTAAAGAGCTGTATGCGGACTATCCCATGCGACCAGAAGGTGGCAGTGGCTGACCATATGAAGGCCATTTATTATGACTCCATTTATTTGTCTCTGTATATAATTTTGAGGTATGTGGCAATACACTATTGTGCCATTATACTCATTGATGGATTGGGATTGGAATTGATATTTATAATATTTCTTATTTTAGTGTTTGACTGCGATACACTTTTCCTGAAGAAGCGGGCTATGCCCAGTGAAACGCAACTGTATCAATGCTAAAGAAAATCCCTCATCCCCTACTGCAGTAGGGTTGATAAGAAACAACACTAAGAAGAGCATCATACTGTTTTGTGAAGTTTATGTCTGTGGTATATGTGTATATTTTTCATGTTTTCATAAATTTTAACTAAAATAAATAAATACTTTTGATACTTTTTTACTCCTTTGGTACCGTTATAGTCCTTCCAAATTAGTAGTTAGGTATCTATTTACTTGGCATAACATCATCTTTCATATTATACAAAAAAAATCCGGGTATATAATATCTTTTTTTTTTTTTTAGATCATTAAAGTGTATTTTTTCCCCAAAAAATAGAAAAACTAATACTAATACTAATTTTAACTCGTAAGCCACAAATGTCAGAAAAAAGCTGGGTCCTTGGCAATAATACCTGGAATCAAATTGGTTTCTATGCAGAGTTGCACCATATTTTGCACTCTTCAGCTTTAGTAAATAACCCCCAGTATCTCTAGTATATTTCAGCATATTATCCCTCATTAAAATTATCATTCAGCTCGTCAAATTTACACTGCTGTGATGTCTTAATTCATAATGAGAGCTTGATAGAAATTGACTAGCAGAGGACAGTTTAGCATCAGCAAGAACAAGGAGAGTCTTGTCAATTTGTATCTGCAGGGCAAAGCATGTCTTTATGAAATGTATAGCTCCTAAAATGTTATTCCTTTATAACAAGCATTTCTATTGTGCCAACAATTTACACAGCACTTTACATATTGTATATCAACATCGGTCCCTGAAGCCCTCAAGGAGCTTACAATATAAAATCCCTATCCAGTGGTGGTTGGTGCTCAAATTTTGGGGGGGTGGCCCACGGCCCCCCTGCCTGCCAGCCACCCCTTCCCCCCAGCCAGACATTTGACCACCACCAAACCCCCCTACTACCTCCTTCGCTCGATAGATGGCCTCTTGGCTCGCTTGCCCACCAGGCACTCCGCACTTACCTTCATCTCTCTCCCGAGTCCCGGCAGTCTCCTCCCGGCCAATCAGGAGTCCTGTAATCCAGCTAATGACTCTTAGGACTCCCACCCAATCTGGTCTCAGGACCCGCTTCCTGATTGGCAAGAAGGAGAAAAAGGAAGACATGTCACACAACTGTATCAGGCGCTAATCATGTGCTTCCAAAAAAAAAAAAACATTGGGATGCATGCATCCGGCAAAAAAAAAAAGCAAACTTTTTTTTTACTTGAATTTTATTGGTTTATAGAGAGTTACAGATGAAAATATTCATATATCATATGTAGCGGGGTCTTTAAATTTAGGTGGGGTACACCTGAGTGGAAGTTCAGGTGTGTAGGTATGGGAGTAATGACTATTTGTATTCGTGGAGGATTGGGCGGTGTAATAATCTCCTTGGCCTGTGGGTGGCGGGGTACCCGCAGGCTCAAGGTAGATTCACTGTCCTTTTTGTCCCTTCTCGGAGATGGTACGGCGAGGGCGGGGAACCTGCCGTGGCGTCATTGGAGGGGATAAAGGGGGGAGACGCCCTGGTCACGAGGTCTTGCTCTTCTGGAGGTTGATCATCACGCGCCCAGGCACCTTAGGCCTGGGTGCGGGCGGTTCCGGATTCCGGCTCAGGTGCCCTAGGCCTGACCGGAATGGAGTTGGAGTCCATCCCAGGCACCTTCAGCCTGGGGTGAGGTACTAAACCAGGAGGCCTGGGGCCCAGTGACTTCGACTGGGTCCCGCGAGGGTGGAGAAGTCCGAGGGTCTCTGAAGTAGATGGGGCCCATGTCTGAGGTGAGGAGGCCGGGGAGGTTACCCATTCGGAGAGTCTGGAGCAGCATCAACCCAGTGACGGATGGGCCTCTGGTAACTTCCTTGGAGGGACGTCTTCCCCTGATAGGGGCCGCAACGCATCGAAGGTACTCCTATCTATGTTCTCTTGAGTCGCTGGTAGAGTCTCTCAAGCTCTAAGTCCTGTCAAGATATGGCTATAGTAACCGCTGGCGAAGATCGCAGTGGTTTAGTTGAGAATTAGACTGAGAAGGAAAAATCCGAGGATGCTGCTTCGGTCACCCCAGATTCTCTGCTCCCACCTCCGAAGAGGAAAGTCGGCCTGGTGCAGGCCTCCTATGGTCGTGGAAGAGCTTCACCCCGTCGCTTGCCTGGCCTGGATAGATCCGGTTGGAAGAGTCCTGGACAACCCAGTTCTACAAAAGGTCAAGGTGAGCCAGGGGCTGGGACTGTGGTGGTGGTTGGAGGTGTTGGGGGTCCACAGTCGGTGGAGCCCGCTAGGGAGGGTAGTACCACGTCTACCAGAGACTACCTTCCCGCGGAGATGTATGACACCTCCGACCTAGAGACACTGTCGTATTGTGGAGATGACGGTGAGATTGATGAACTGTTTCACCAAAAGGGCTGGGACAAACGCCCATTGCCTATGCTACGTGCACCCCAGGATTCGCCTATGTCCATAGGAGACAGCACGCCCCGGGCAGAAGCCCCAGAGTCTACGAGGAAGCCTAGTCCTCTGGTTGCTCTTCCACAGTCCACAGTATCACCCGTTTTGTTGGCGGGGAAACAGCGAGCATCACTACGGGCACCAAAAGAGAAGCCATTAGAGGTAGTGAAAGTACCTCGGCATCCGGAGGCCATCTTTCAACCAGGAGAAGTTGAGCGGGCCACAATGCCTCCTTTAGCCCGATTACAACGACTCTTTTCCCAGAGGGTCGCTCATGAGTATGGGTGGGAATATCCGTACTTGCCCAGAGACTTGTTGTTTGAGGTTGAGGTTCTGCGACAGCGATGGTACGATGAGTTAGTTTGGGAGAAGCTTAAAGTGCCTCATGCCCGGCGATACCTATCCTGTTCGCCACCAGTGTCGAAAAAGTTTAGATACTGCAGAGCGGACTGGATGTGGGGCCGCCATATCCACACAGACAAGGTGCGCATCTGCAGGAAAGATGGAGAGGACGCAGACTATTCGATTGAGGTTTTCGATAAGCATCTGAAGCCTTTGTTTTTGCCTGACCCGAGGTTCTATTTGTGAGAAGAGACTCACTTGTTTTCTGTGAAAAGTTTCCGGAGGTATTCTTGCCGGAGCATCGAACTGTACCCTAGTTTTTTATTTGGGTTTTTGTTTTTTTCTACTCTTTGGAGGAATGAGAGCTGTTTGTTTGTTCTCTCTTCTTCACAGTTCAAAGACAGAGACTTTGGGGGTAGAATCAGAGTAGGAAAGCAGGAAGATTGAAGATTTCACCAAGTGTCATTACCGTGGCATCATCGCCAGGTGGCGGTGTTGCGCAGCGGCTGTTGCTTGTACATTTGCATCATTTTACTTATTGGAGCGAGTGGGTCTCTCGGCTGATAGACCCATTCATTCCAAATTTGCACAGAATGTCAGGATGTGGTTTTCCTTGCGAGTTGTTTTTTTCTTTTCTTCCCTCTGCAGGAGATTCGTCTGTCAAGACTACTGGGTATGGGGTGGTTCTTAGGCAGTAAAGGGAGGGATTGTATATGTGTACATGTTTAGAGGGTTTAAAAAAAAAAAAAAAGGCTTTATTTTTTTATGTTCCCCTTCCCATTGAGCAGGTCTTGGTATGATTGAGGTTCAAATTTTTAGGGATGCCTCTGGGGTCTTTAAATTTAGGTGGGGTACACCTGGGTGGAAGTTCAGGTGTGTAGGTATGGGAGTAATGACTATTTGTATTCGTGAAGGATTGGGCGGTGTAATAATCTCCTTGGCCTGTGGGTGGCAGGGTACCCGCAGGCTCAAGGTAGATTCACTGTCATAGTGCTGTCCTTTTTGTCTCTTCTCGGAGATGGTACGGCGAGGGCGGGGAACATGCCGTGGCGTCATTGGAGGGGATAAAGGGGGGAGACGCCCTGGTCACGAGGTCTTGCTCTTCTGGAGGTTGATCATCACGCGCCCAGGCACCTTAGGCCTGGGTGCGGGCGGGTCCGGATTCCGGCTCAGGTGCCCTAGGCCTGACCGGAATGGAGTTGGAGTCCATCCCAGGCACCTTCAGCCTGGGGTGAGGTACTAAACCAGGAGGCCTGGGGCCCAGTAACTTTGACTGGGTCCCGCGAGGGTGGAGAAGTCCGAGGGTCCCTGAAGTGGATGGGGCCCATGTCTGAGGTGAGGAGGCCGGGGAGGTTACCCATTCAGAGAGTCTGGAGCAGCATCAACCCAGTGACGGATGGGCCTCTGGTAACTTCCTT
The DNA here is from genome assembly GCA_029206835.1 of Rana muscosa. Taxonomy (NCBI): domain Eukaryota; kingdom Metazoa; phylum Chordata; class Amphibia; order Anura; family Ranidae; genus Rana; species Rana muscosa. The sequence continues at coordinate 624,603,098 of CM055118.1, forward strand.
GAAGGGACGTCTTCCCCTGATAGGGGCTGCAACGCATCAAAGGTACTCCTATCTATGTTCTCTTGAGTCGCTGGTAGAGACTCTCAAGTTCTAAGTCCTGTCAAGATATGGCTATAGTAACCACTGGCGAAGATCGCAGTGGTTTAGTTGAGAATTAGGATAGTGCCTCGACCTGTTCATCCCCTGTATCAATATGTTAACAAGTCGCAACCAGTTGGCTACTGAAGCACTGTTTATTGTGGAAAATCCAATAAAACAAGAGTTGGACTGTGATCGGTGTGTGGAACTCTGGTTAATGGGAGCAAAGGGAAGTATTGGCACAACAGGACTTAATCCTTTACAGAAGCACATAGGCCCGAGTAAATATCTGGTACTGGCCTTCACCTCACCCACAGTTATGGGGAGGACATGGGCCGTAGCGCATCTCACCCTGTCGTGTGACATACCCCTAGATAAAAGAGATGGGGTGAGGTCGCTACACATATAAGTGAGGCGTACTTGCTGATTACATAGCTTAGGTAACAACAAATACAAGAATAAGTATATATTTCACTATAAATGAGAGTAAGCTAGGTGGTCAGTAGGGATGGGCTATCTGTTCGAGTCGAACATGAGTTTGTCTGTTCGCCCGTTCACCGGACAGCGAACAATTTGAGGTGTTTGCGGCAAATTTGAAAAGGTTAATATGCAAGTTAATGTCATAAAAAGTGTTTGGGGACCTGGGTCCTGCCCCAGGGGACATGTATCAATGCAAAAAAAAGTTTTAAAAACTGCAGTTTTTTCGGGAGCAGTGATTTTAATAATGCTTAAAGTCAAACAATAAAAGTGAAATATTCCTTTAAATTTCATACCTGGGGGGGGTGTCTATAGTATGCCTGTAAGGTAGCGCATGTTTCCCGTGCTTAGAAAAGTCCCTGCACAAAATGACATTTCTAAAGGAAAAAAAGTCATTTAAAACTGATCGCGGCCATAATGAATTGTCGGGTCCCGGCAATACAGATAAAAGTCATAAAAAAAAAAGCATGGGTTCCCCCTTAGTCCATTACCAGGCCCTTTGGGTCTGGTATGAATATTAAGGGGAACTCCGAACCAAAATTAAAAAAAAAAGCGTGGGTGTCCCCCCAAATTCCATATCAGGCACTTCAGGTCTGGTATGGATATTAAGGGGAACCCTGCGCCATTTAAAAAAAAATGCCGTGGGGTTCCCCTCAAAAATCCATACCAGACCCTTATCTGAGCACGCAACCTGGCAGGCCACAGGAAAAGAGGGGGGCCCGAGAGAGCGCCCCCCTCCTGAACCGTACCAGGCCACATGCATGTTGATGGGGACAAGGGCCTCATCCCCACAAACCTTGCCCAGTGTCTGTCAGGGGGCTATTGCAATCTGGAAGGCCCCTTTAACAAAGGGGACCCCCAGATCCCATCCCCCTATGTGAATTGGTAACTGGGTACATTTTATCCCTACCATTTCACAAAGAAAAAGTGTGAAAATTTTAAAAATGACAGAAGACGGCTTGGGACAAGTCCTTTATTAAAAAAAAAACAAAAAAACATTCCAGCGATGTAATCCAGTCTGTCCAGCGTTGTAATCCATTCTCAATGTCCCGCGGTGATCCATTCTCTAGCGATGCTCTCCACTCCAGAGAGGAATGAAGCACGATCTTGCCTGCACGGAGGCACCCGCCTAATGACGCGCAAGCTGTCTGACAGTTCTTTTATAACCGAGGGCGGGGCCACCGGTGACGTGGAAGGGTGACCCCACCCCCTCTAACGCATCATGGGGTTTTCCCATTAGAGGGGGCGGGGTCACACGTGGCGGATGGCCCCGCCCTCGGTTATTAAATAACTGTCAAACAGCTTGCGCGTTCACTTTTTTTTGCATTGATACATGTCCCCTGGGACAGGACCCAGGTCCCCAAACACTTTTTATGACAATAATTTGCATATTAGCCTTTAAAATTAGCACTTTTGATTTTTCATGTTCGTGTCCCATAGACTTTAACGGTGTTCGCGTGTTCGAACTAATTTTTTGCTGGTTCGCATGTTCTGCTGCGAACCGAACCGGGGGTTGTTCGGCTCATCCCTACTGGTCAGCATCATCCTCCCTCAACACAAAGAGCAATAGGGAAAGGTGTAATCTTGTGGGAGGATGAAACCCACAACAGCCTTTAGCTGTGATGATGGGTATTTTTTGTCATAAACCAGTAAGTTAAGAGTAATCTTTGCTAGGAGTAAGGTTTAGAGATGTATAAGTGAGAATAAATATTAGCGCTTCATGTAGTATCAACCTCACATCTTGGGTGTTGTAGCAAGGGGGCCCAGTGAGCAAGACATTTTGGTAGGGAATGGTGAGCTTTAGCATACATAAAGTCCATGTGGGAATTCTGGTTAAAGCGGAGCTCCGCCATTAAAAAAACATTAAAATCCAGCAGCTTTTAGGGATGGTATGGGCAAAAAAAAAAAAAACAGGATGGATGGAAAAGGAGTACAAAAAGTATATAAAAATAAAAAATGTATTCCATATAGAAAAATATACACATGAACATTTAAAACATTAAATGGAACAAAAATGAAAATATAAATATACAGCTGCTAATTGTTGCAACACAATGAGCTTCTAGACATCCAGTCAAGTAGGGATTGATTTAAAAAATACAAAGCTTCCAGGGAATGGCTGAGCATCACTCATCCTAACTTAATTTTGTCCTTATACCCTTGCCGGAACACAGTGCTGTAAACTGTATGTAACTGATACTACATGCAGATCATAGAATGCTCCCAGTGAGCACAACTGTATGTGGAGTAAATAGTTTGTTTGGGCCCATCTGTTCATTTGAACCAGCCAGTACACTGCCGCTAAGCATAGCTGTGCTTGCAATTACCACAATGAGAATCTGTTTGTGTACAACCCTGTAAATGAAATAATTTATATTTTTTCTCTTCAAAGAATTTTGATACGTTGTTATATATTACTGATCCTCTTTAAATCATGTTACTTTATTCTCTGAATTGTGTGTTAACCTGCAAGCAAGTTTATATAACATGAAGAAAATTTAATAAGCATGGCTCCGCTAATCAATTCGCAGGTGTTTTTGAATGTAAGTCAAATGACTTGTGTTATGATTATTTTAATATTTTAAAAGCATTTGCAAGAATTATATTAATGCAAATACCCAACCTATATCAATTTCCATGTCAATTTCACTAAAATAAAAAGTTTTGATACTTACCTATAAAAATCTTGCGATGATGATTCATTATTCAAGAGTGTACTAGCAGCTGCATGATACTTTCTATAAAATGCTCTGTCTAAGCTTATTTTGCTCCATAGGCCTGCTGTGAAATTATGCAGACTTTTTTATGACACTGAATAGAGGTTGTTTTAGTAACCTTATTTCTTGTCGTAGATTTGAGTTACTGTTCGTTTCTCATTAAAATCAGTTTAAAAGTATCAGCCGTAGTGAACAACTTTACTCCATTCTGACCTGTGTACATCTCTCAAGAGCATTATTATTCTCAAGATGGTGTTGTTTTTTTCTTCCACATCTTGATAGCTCCAGTCCTTTTATCCATGCTTACCTTTTTAAAACTCCAAAGCATCCTGAGAGTTTGTACTAAGTGCTTTGATCTAAAGGTACTACAATGTTACATAGTGTCTTCTTTTCAACATTAAAATGTTTTAGGCATTAAAGTTGTATGTATAAGCACAACTGTTTTTTTTCCCAATGTTTTTATTGCTGTCTGTGTTCTCTTTGGGAAGATTACCTTCTCTATTTGTCCTGGTGACCATTATGAAAACCAACATTTTACAGATGTCACCAGAGCAGGAAGAAAAAGGATGTTTCCCAAAGGGAACCCCAGTTACAGTAATAATTGTGTATGATGGAAAATGTTTACTGTGGAGATCATTCTTCTTACTGCTTGCTTCCAGGACAAGAAGGAAAAGTTAAATGTCTCCATTAGAGTTGGGTGAACAATTAAAGCCTAGCAAATGTTCGGCCCGAACATCGCCTGTTCGCATGGGCATCTGCTCCATAGGGTGATTCTCGGGGAGGAAAACAGCGGGCAGGAAGCAAGGCGGCGGCGTGGCAAATTCAATTAGAGCCACTCTCTCTCTCTTTCTTTTCGGCTGACAGAAAGGGGGAGGGGGGCGATCGGGGGAGATATACAGACAGCCCGCAGCTCTCCTTTCCCTGTCACGGCGCCGCTGCCGAGTTCTCTGGTAAATGGAGCAGCGGCGCTGTGACAGGGAGAGGAGAGCTGCGGGCTTTCTGTATATCTCCCCCAATCGGCCCCTCCCCCTTTTTGTCAGCTGAAGCTAGAAGAGAGAGAGAGTGGCTCTAATTGGATTCGCTGTGCCGCCGTCCCACTTCCTGCCCGCTGTTTTCCTCCCCATGATTGGCCACAGCAGAGGGCCAACCAGAAGACTCTGGGGACTGGGGGCATAATGGGAACTGTAGTCCCTGAAGAGTGGCGGCCCCAGCGTGTCCACAGACACCATGCTACAGCCCCCAGCATGCAAGCACTCTGCTGGGGGGGTGTTACAAGAGGAGAAAAGAGAATACTGTGCTGGGGGAAGCCAGAGAGGGAGCCACGCTGTACCCGCACCACCAGAGAGCCACGCTGTACCCGCACCACCATAGAGCCACGCTGTACCCACACCACCAGAGAGGGAGCCACGCTGTACCCGCACCATCATAGAGCCATGCTGTACTCGCACCACCAGAGAGGTAGCCACGCTGTACCCGCACCACCAGAGAGGGAGCCACGCTGTACCCACAAAACCAGAGAGGGAGAAAGACTGAGCCACTGCCAGGGTACAGGCATGCTACACTACTGACTAGAGTCACCCCGGGCAACCCAGAGTGAGCGAACGTCCAGCCAGAGGGATCACTGTTGCGGTTTCACCAGGTCTGGTAAAAGGGCCTGTTGGCCATTATCCATTACTGTTCCTAGAGACTGAGCCATTAGGAAGTGTCTAACCTGATATCCTCCCATCTATGCTAGGGGCAATTATTGCAGAAAATTACACCAATTTTTTGTGCGGAAACTGACACCAGTGCTGAGGATCATTATTATATACACTGTCTGGTACAGATGCTGAAGTTTTTATTCTAGAAATGTGCACCGATGTGGGGAGTTATTATTGTTGCTACTGACACCAATGCTGGCAATTTTTATTGCGGAAACTGACAGCAAAGCTGGGGATTGTTATTGCAGAAACTGGCACTGATCCTGGGGGTTGTTATTTCCTTGGGGGGAACTCCATTTTTTATGATATTGTTATTCAAAGTTGCTAGTTGCTTGATAGTTGCATCATGTTTCTCAAACCTTTGTATGCCTGTGCTTTATGTGATAATGACTAAGCCCCGCCCCTTCATGACATTGTCAAAAAGGGACCAAGCATGGATGACCTTAAAATGATGCCCCCCTGAAAAAAGTTCAGCGGACACCCATGCCTGTTCGGCGAACATCTGAGTTTGCGGGGCACTCGGCGGGATGTTCGCCCGCCGAGCGCCCCACAGTGCACTGCACAGTGCATTCTAAGCCCTGACTGTGCAAAGCTTTGCCAATCAGGGCACAGTGAATAGCTAGTTAAGGAGCAGGCTGGAAAGCCGTCTGCAGCACCCTTAACAATGGAAGAGTCATGAGCTGTCAACAAGCTGAATTTAAAAAAATTTGGCGGTAATAGAAAACTGTAAAAAAACAACGGTGAGGGTCTGGTTTACCAGCATGCACTGGTTGGTGATGTCACATGGGGCGGTAGCCCCACCTCTTACCCATATAAGAACTGTCAAATTGCGGAGCCTGCAGTTGGCGGTTAGCCTTCGTCTAAGGCTAGGAGGAGATTTTTTTATTTTTTTGGGTCTGGCGGTGGCGGTGGGCATGTAATTGACGATGGATCTTCATCGGGGACATTGTTTTGTTTTTTTAATAAAGGAATTGTAAAAACTGTGTGTGTGTTTTTATTTATTTTTGACACTTTTTTGGAGAATAGGTAGGGGTACTTTGTACCCCATAAACATTCATGGGGGGCAGGATCTGGGGGGCCCCCTTGTTAAAGGGGGCTTCCAGGTTTTGATAAGCCCCCCACCCGCAGACCCCCACAACCGCAGCCCAGGGTTGTCGGGAAGAGGCCCTGGTCCCCATCAACATTCCCACTCGTCCCCTCCTATCCCCGCTTGCCAGGCTGCATGCTCGGAAAAGGGTCTGGTATGGATTTTGGGGGGACCCCACGCCATTTAAAAAAAAATGGCACAGGGTTCCCATTAAAATCCATACCAGATTCAAAGGGCCTCATATGGACTGGGGGGACCCTCACTCTGATTCTTTTAAAAAAAAATCTATTTCCAGCAATGGTATTGTATTATCATTTTTCTTTATAAATGTCAGTTCTGTTGCAACAGGTTCTATACACGGTACAGATGAGCCACTTATAGGCAGACTAAGGGGACCCCCCCAGGCACTATATTTAAAGGAATTTTTATTTTTTATTGTTTCACTTTAAGCATTATTAAAGTGATTGTAAAGTCTTGTTTATTTTCCCTGTAAAATAATAAATAATAAACATGTTATACTTACCTCCTCTGCGATCCTGGCCCTTCCCTCCTTTTCAGTGCCCCCACAGCAAGCAGCTTGCTATGGGGCACCCTAGCTGAGTCACAGTTCCCTGTTTTCCATTCAGACACAGCGCCCTGACCCCCTCTCTCCCCTGATTGGCTAGCTGACTTTGATGGACAGCAGTGGGAGCCAATGGCGCCACTGCTGTGTCTCAGCCAATCAGGAAGGAGAATCTCAGATGACTGAGACAGTCGTGGGCATCGCTGGACAGAGAGGGACATCAGGTAAGTGTTAGGGGGCTGAGGGGGCTGCTGCATAGAATGCATTAAGATAAAAAAAACTTCTGCCTTTACAACCCCTTTAAAATCACTGCTCTTGTAAAAATAATGTTTTAAAAAAACGTTTTGCATTGATACATGTCCCCCATGGTAGTACCCTGTCAGGAATGGTGTCATTACTGGGCTCACCTGCTGGTGGCACTGTTGCATTCGGCAGCAGTGGGTGTAGTTCTGGTGACCACCAGCGGGTGTCTCTTCACCAAGACTTTCCACCAGCCATCAAGCACACCTGATCTGGGTCTGCTGGACTATATAAACCCGCCCTTAACAAAGCTCAGTGCTCCAGAATTCCTTCTGTAAGCCTGGTCCCTGCCTGAACCGTTACCTGGTCCTGAACCTGATCCTGATCTGTTCCCTGCCTTGTCCTGGACTCTGATCCTTGTACCCTGTCCCCTGAGACCTGTCTCCTGATACCTGTCCCCTGATACCAGCTTCCCCTTGCTGTCTGCTCCCAGTACCTGGCCTTCTGCTCCCCTTGTCTCTCATCCCCTGCCTTGTTCATGTATGTGTGTTCTCTTTTGTACATATTAGTTAGCTAGTTAGATTAGGTTGTTTTTGGGGTTTGTTGTGTTCCTTTGTATTCGTTTCTTGCTTATGGTTTGCTGTGGTTTTGTTTACAAGTGTGTCTTTATCTTTAATAAATATATATATTTTTCACTTACTCTGTTCCCGATTCCTTAATGTGCAGCCCAATGATCTGACCACCTGTATTGGATGTCTGTGTATAGCATCCTCGTGACAGAATTCTGGAGCCATACAATCAGATCGGCTGCACCTTGGAATTGGGTCTGAGCACTTGTTAAAATTACTGAGATGGAGGTGGACGATATTTTTTATCTTTCGCTCCTGGCAACAGATGACAGAGATTTCTGTTATCAGACACTAAGAGAATATACCAGAGAGCAGTTATTAGAATGCATCCGCATAGCTCACGTTTTTGTGGATCAGGGCAATTTTGTGTTTGAGGATGTACAAGCTTTGATTTGTATCTGTACAGAGTTGGCCCTGTCTGATGCCTCTATTGGAACTGACGATTCTACACCTCCTTTTAATGCAGCTCAAGTAGAATCTTTGGTGTGGCTGTTGGAGGATGACTCAGCCTTTTTCCATGAGCAGTACTCAGCTTGTCCTGAACAGGTGCTTGCAGCATGTATTGATTCAGTGCAGTCTCTGGTCAGACAAGCAGTGTGCAAACCTGATTTTGTGAAATCCTTAATACAGGCCTGGTCAAGTTTGTTGTACTCAGCCCCTGTCAGCTCCCAACCATCCATTTGTATGTCTAGATACCAACCTGCTGGGATGTCTTCCTCTCCTTTTCCCACAATTCCCAGTTTTTCTGAACAATGCACCCAGCTAACAATGAAGTATCAGTACCCTGTCTCCTCCTGCTGCACTTACCCTGCCTTCAATCCACCTGCTTCTTCCCTCCTATCCGTAGCCAATCCACAAGAACCTCCTCCAGCCACTGTCCCTGCACCTCTGCCATTTTCTTCCATTTGCCCAATCCCAACCTTTTCATATATTCCCCCCGGTACTTGCAAACCTGCAGTGACTAAGCCCAAAAAGAAGCGGAAGTACTTTCCAACCCACACAATCTTACCGGTATCCCAACCTGCCTCCACACCCACCAACCTGTTCCAGCCTGAGGTTCCCGTGCCAGCCTTCCAGCCTGAGGTTCCCGTGCCAGCCTTCCAGCCTGAGGTTCCCGTGCCAGCCTTCCAGCCTGAGGACCCTGTACCAGCCTGTCAGCCTGAGGACCCTGTACCAGCCTGTCAGCCTGAGGACCCTGTACCAGCCTGTCAGCCTGAGGACCCTGTACCAGCCTGTCAGCCTGAGGACCCTGTACCAGCCTGTCAGCCTGAGGACCCTGTACCAGCCTGTCAGCCTGAGGACCCTGTACCAGCCTGTCAGCCTGAGGACCCTGTACCAGCCTGAAGACCCTGTACCAGCCTGCCGGCCTGAAGACCCTGTACCAGCCTGCCGGCCTGAAGACCCTGTACCAGCCTGCCAGCCTGAAGACCCTGTACCAGCCTGCCAGCCTGAAGACCCTGTACCAGCCTGCCGGCCTGAAGACCCCGTGCCGCCAGCCTTCCAGCCTGAGGTTCCTGTGCCAGTTTGCCAGCCTGAGGTTCCCGTGCCAGTTTGCCAGCCTGAGGTTCCCGTGCCAGTTTGCCAGCCTGAGGTTTCCGTGCCAGTTTGCCAGCCCGAGGTTTCCGTGCCAGTTTGCCAGCCCGAGGTTTCCGTGCCAGTTTGCCAGCCCGAGGTTTCCGTGCCAGTTTGCCAGCCCGAGGTTTCCGTGCCAGTTTGCCAGCCCGAGGTTCCTGTGCCAGTTTGCCAGCCCGAGGTTCCTGTGCCAGCCTTTCAGCCTGCAGTGCCAGAGCCAGCCTTTCAGCCTGCAGTTCCAGGGCCAGCCTTTCAGCCTGCAGTTCCAGGGCCAGCCTTTCAGCCTGAGGTTCCTGTGCCAGCCAGCCAACTTGAAGTTCCTGTGCCAGCCTGCCAACTTGAAGTTCCTGTCTTCCGAACAGAAGTCCTGATGACGGTGTCCCAGTCGGAAGATCCGGTGTCCCAGTCAGAAGATTCGGTGCATGAGACCCCGCCTGAAGATCCGGTGCCCATTTCCTGGCCTGTGGTTATGATGCCCGTTTCTCAGTCTGTAGAGCCTACTGCCCAGCCTGACGTGTTCCTGTCTGCTGCCCAGCCTGAGATGACCCCGTCTGCTGCCCAGCCTGAGATGACCCGTCTGCTGCCCAGCCTGAGATGACCCCGTCTGCTGCCCAGCCTGAGATGACCCCGTCTGCTGCCCAGCCTGAGATGACCCCGTCTGCTGCCCAGCCTGAGATGACCCCGTCTGCTGCCCAGCCTGAGATGACCCCGTCTGCTGCCCAGCCTGAGATGATCCCGTCTGCTGCCCAGCCTGAGATGATTGATCCCGTCTGCTGCCCAGCCTGAGATGATCCCGCCTGCTGCCCAGCCTGAGATGATCCCGCCTGCTGCCCAGCCTGAGATGATCCCGCCTGCTGCCCAGCCTGAGATGATCCCGCCTGCTGCCCAGCCTGAGATGATCCCGCCTGCTGCCCAGCCTGAGATGATCCCGCCTGCTGCCCAGCCTGAGATGATCCCGCCTGCTGCCCAGCCGGAGATGTTCCTGTCTGCTGCTCCGTTGCCCGCTGCCCAGTCTGATGTTCCAGAGCCTACTGTCTTGCTTGGTGACCCTGTACCTGGTATCCAGCCTCACAATCCAGTTCCTGATGGTTCCATTCCTGATACTCTTCCTGGTGGTTCCTTTACCGCTGCCTAGCCTGATGACTCGGAGCCCGCTGTCCAGCCTGAGGATATGGTCCCTGCTAAGACCTGTTCCTGATGCCCAGCTGGCCGCTGACGTCTTCCTGATGGATGCCCTTTTTTCCACTATTTTAATCCTGATGGTCACCCAGCCTGAATGTAATGCCCCTGCGTGGTCTGCCTCCGATGGGTTCTTGCCCGTTGCCCTGCTAATTTTTACTTCTAAATCTAAACTTCCTGACCCTGGTGGTGGGATGCGCGCCCTATTTTCAGACTCTAGTGGCACGTCCCCCAGTGAACTAAAGGACTCTGGCCTAGGAAGTGCGAAGAAGTCCGCAGACATAGTATGGAGACTTTTTTGGGTGTTTCCGCATCCACTCGGACTGTCCAACCAAGGGCTGAATGGAGTGTCCGGAGGCCACTCCTTAAGGGGGGGAACTGTCAGGAATGGTGTCATTACTGGGCTCACCTGCTGGTGGCACTGTTGCATTCGGCAGCAGTGGGTGTAGTTCTGGTGACCACCAGCGGGTGTCTCCTCACCAAGACTTTCCACCAGCCATCAAGCACACCTGATCTGGGTCTGCTGGACTATATAAACCCGCCCTTAACAAAGCTCAGTGCTCCAGAATTCCTTCTGTAAGCCTGGTCCCTGCCTGAACCTGATCCGTTACCTGGTCCTGAACCTGATCCTGATCTGTTCCCTGCCTTGTCCTGGACTCTGATCCTTGTACCCTGTCCCCTGAGACCTGTCTCCTGATACCTGTCCCCTGATACCAGCTTCCCCTTGCTGTCTGCTCCCAGTACCTGGCCTTCTGCTCCCCTTGTCTCTCATCCCCTGCCTTGTTCATGTATGTGTGTTCTCTTTTGTACATATTAGTTAGCTAGTTAGATTAGGTTGTTTTTGGGGTTTGTTGTGTTCCTTTGTATTCGTTTCTTGCTTATGGTTTGCTGTGGTTTTGTTTACAAGTGTGTCTTTATCTTTAATAAATATATATATTTTTCACTTACTCTGTTCCCGATTCCTTAATGTGCAGCCCAATGATCTGACCACCTGTATTGGATGTCTGTGTATAGCATCCTCGTGACATACCCAGACCCCCATACCCTTTTTATGGCCAATAACTTGCATATAAACCTTAAAAATCGGGACTTTTGATTTTTAAAGTTCGGGTCCCAGACTTTAATAGGGTTCATGGTTCGGGACCAAACATTTTACATGTCCGGGAGTTCTGGTGTGAACCAAACCAGGCTGCTCAACTCTAGTCCCCACGGGACACAGACTGAGATTTTTTATTTTTTTTATAGAGGTCTTAACCCTTCCCCTCTGTCACGTACCTGGTCGGTGGCCGAAGTGCAGAGAGGGCTCCCCTTAAGTGCAGTACACCCCTAAAGATGGTACAGAAGGTGTAGTGCCCAAAGAAGCACGGGTTGCCAGGTGGGTACAGGAGGGTAGAGCCAGTGGTCACTGGATAATGCAGGATACACAGCTGGGCCAAAGTCTCTAATGATCAGTAGCACTTGGTAATGGTATGTGCAGGAGATGGTAGTGGAAGCCAGGCCAGGGGTTAAACACTGTGGATCCGACAGGAGGAAGAAGTAGGTAGCAGGAACAGGGTCAAGCCAAGGTCAAATGCCGGAAGGCAAGCCAGAAACACGTAAGGATAGCAAAGTCTGTGATGCAAGTCGAGATCAGACACTGGAGACAGCAGCACAGTCGGTAAAGCAAGCCAGGGGGGTCAAACCAGGAGAGCAGATCAGATAGGTCAGGAGCAAGCCGGGTCACAACAGGAAATTCAAGTATAATATGCACAGTGGCTCAGGAACATGGGAAGGCTGACCACAATCCAGCAATGTGATGGACTCAGCAGCAGTGTTATATAGGCCAGTGAGTGGCCGCATCTGTCACCTTGTGCATTTATTGCGTACATGCGTACACCAATTAGTGTTGTCGCGCATGCACGTTTGCACATTAGCACCATTGCTGTACGCCCATTTGTTCCTCTTGCACCAGTGCACATGGCAATGCGCCGGAAGCGTCCATTACCAGTACTGGCACTATTGCCAGTTCTCCTACAACAAAACAATACTCCTGCGCTCTGATGTCTTGGTGTATGCGGGGCGTGTCGATCATTCCTCAGTAAACAGGCAACACTTTAGGAATCTTGCAGCCCTCCTCAGAACTATGGGTGTTCATACAACTGTAAAAAAACAAAAAACAGGAGGGCGCACCGACCTAGTGTATTACCAGATAAAATCTTTATTAAAATGTATAAAAACAGCAATGGTCCTACTCACAAGCAGAGCGTTAGAATGAGCTTTTTCTAGTGACCAGCCTGAATCATAGGACGACTGAAGTCAAAACTCGATGACCAGAGAGATGGATGGTACCTCAAATGTGCTGGACGGCTGACGCGTTTCCGGGGCGCACCCCTTTCTTCAGAGCCTACACAGCTTGTGGTATCCTATTCTCATGGATAACCCCACACATATAGATATACACACACTCATGTCCACCAAGGAGGCCCCGACCCATCGTCCCCACCCCAATAGGCCCCGCCCCTACAAACTCCACCCCCAGAGGTGTGTCTCATGATTAACCCATAGGGGTGAATCAGAAATTAAAAATAATTGGACATGCTATGTGACACCAATTGTGCACTAGAGTAAAACAAATCATTTCACATCATAGATACATAAGAATAGTGGTGGAGGATAGAGGTTCAAATTCAAAGGACCAGTATGCCACTAATGATCAAAATACTCCTAGCAAACTTGCACCCAAACCCCCACTGATCCCGCATCACAGGGTGACCAGGTAGGCTAGTAGTATACAACAGATATGTAACAAGCATCTAATTGTGCCCGAACGAACCGCTTACCGTATGCAGCAGGGGCCAACAGTAGATGCAAAGGTGTCCAATGATCTGCCAGTGGGAGAGATGCATCTAGGATTCCACTCACTGCATCCTATACCTAACATTCTATTAAGGGAGAGAGGCACATTCGGAGCTTTGGACTAGAAGTGCGGGTGTTACAAACTTTTCCACCCGCACTTCCTGTTTGTCAGTGGTGCGGCCTGATTGGGCGAATGCCAGGCCTCGATCTGGATGCCGAGCCGGAAGTGCGGGTGTGTTTGCGTTCCACCCGCAACTTCCGGTAGCACTACAGTGAATGCGCTCGCCCCTCCTATCACTCCTAGGGGCGGAGTGCAGAGGAGGCTTGTCCAAAGCATGGAATGGGTCGCAATTGCCTAGAGGTGTGGGTGTCACTAGCGTGTCTACCCGCACTTCCGGTCGCGTCCCCGTTTGTCTATGGCACAGCCTGATTAGGCAAATACCAGGCCTCGATCTGGATGCTAAACTGGAAGTGCGGGTGTGTTTGCGTTCCACCCGCAATTTCCGGTAAAACCACAGTATACACACCCGCTCCTCCTATCACTCTTAGGGGCGGAGTGTAAAGGAGGCTTGTCCAATAACAGAGAAAAAAAAAAAAAAAAGGGGGGGGGGGAGAGGAGCCTCCTCCATGCACACACGCACATGCACACCCATACAAAGGATCCACAGATACGTACAGTGGGTCTAGTACATAGGAAAACTCCTACCTGGTTTCTTTGCCAAAAACATTCCCCCATCACCAAAGTGAATTGTGGGAAACAACATTGATGGACTATCTCCATGGATAAAATAACTTCGTGGGACAAAGGTCCCATTTATCCCCACTGCCCCACAATTATTTGCCGTGAGGAAAAGGGATACACGTATATCTCTCCCCACATGTACTTATGCAAAACACTCCCACAGATGATACATGGTGGACCCACTGTACGCTGGACCTACCAAATGAACCACGCCGTATAAATATTATTAATGGAGTTGAACAAGCAACCCTTGAACTACACTCTACCAAAAAGCACCCACATAGTGTAGGGTGCCAGTGGCGTGGACCCTAGTAGGTCCAGAAGATGTCACATAAAACCTGAATAAACCAGCTGTAAATATGATGTACATTATAGCATTGCAAAAATGATAAACAGAAAAGAATACAAATTATTATTATTAATTATTATTAGTAATAATCATGTTCCCAATATTAAATATAAACCCCAAAGGACCCAAAAAAGCCTTAAAACTCTCTCTTCTAAATCCTAAGCCTACTAGAAATATTCTCTTTATGTACCCTGGCATGCACGACCAATCAACTTGTACTAATGGTGTGAAGTTCAATTCCCTAGTTGAGGCCCTGCAGGGCCAAAGTCCCCAAGGTGAAGATCCAGAAAGCTTCTCTCTTACATAAAATCTGATATTTCTTGCCACTATCTAAATTGCTAGGTATAGCTTCTATGCCAAAAACCTTCAGACCATCTATGCTACTGTCATGTAGTTCCTTGAAATGTCTCGGAACTGAACACTTGTCCTTTTCCGTGGTGATGCTACTCCTGTGTTCGTTCATCCTGGTTCTCATTGGTCGACATGTACGGCCAATGTACATAAGGCCACAAGGGCAGATTAAACCATAGATGATAAATGGGGTACCACAGTTAATAAACTGTCTGATCTTATGACTTCTCCCATCTACTCCAATCACCTCTTTCTTCCTGTGGCACATATGTGTACAATTGCCGCAAATGCCACTTCCACATCTATAGGAACCTTTCTGGTCAAAGATAGTGGTCCAGGTGTTATTCAGTCCTTTGTTCTTGTTGTTCTTTTTGACCCTACTTGGGGCAATCGTATTTCGCAAATCTCTCGGTCTCCTAAATACCAAATTGGGATGGGGCGGAAGACTCAGAAAGGGATCTGATTCCAGAATTTTCCAGTTCTTCTTGAAGATCTTATGGATCGTCGGTACTTTATTATTGTACCTCGTGCAGAACCTTGTTTGCGCTGGTTCATTTTTCTCCCGTTTCGTTTTTATTTCATCAATATCTCCATACAAGTATAGAAATTTTTGGAAGGCTTCCTCTATATGTCCTTCCTCGTAGCCCTTCTCTTTGAATTTATTCTTCAAAATCAGACTTTGATCTTCATAGTCCCTTTTTCGAGTACAGGTGCGCCTAAGCCGACAGAACTGACCGAATGGAATATTCCGGATCCATCTTGGGTGATGGTGACTCTGAGCATGTAGGTATGAATTGCCTGCGCTAGGTTTAAAGTGCGTTCTTGAATAGATGACACCATATTCGTCGGCCCTCAATTCCAGATCCAAAAAAACTAGGAGTTCTTCGTCTACTACATGGGTGAATGAAATTCCGAAAGGGTTATTGGCACAATGTGTCAGAAATCCATCGAGTTCTTCATCACTCCCATTCCAGATAATAAGGATATCATCTATATACCGAGAGTACAAAACTAAATTTTTCCCAAAGGGGTTGTTCGCCCAAATGTATTGGAGTTCCCAATACCCCATAAAGAGATTTGCGTAGCTTGGTGCAAACCTTGCCCCCATCGCCGTACCCCTCACCTGTCTGTAGAAGCAGTCCATGAACGTAAAGTAATTATGAGTCAAGGTGAATTCAATGCACTCAAAAATAAATTGTGCCTGTTGTGGGTTAAACGTGTGGGCTTTCGCTAGATAGTATTCGGTGGCTCGAAGGCCAAATAGATGCTGGATAGATGTATATAAAGATGCTACATCCAATGATAGCCATCTATAGCCCTTCTCCCACTTATAATTAGCTAGTATCTCCAGAGCATGGCCTGAATCTTTAATGAATGATGGTAAGTTAATCACTATATTTTGTAGGAAGTGATCAATGTAGCTCCCCAGATTACTGGTTAGACTGTCAATGCCCGCAACAATGGGTCTGCCTGGAGGTTTTTCTATATCTTTGTGAATCTTGGGAATATGGTAGAAATGGGGGACGACCGGATGTTTTGAGTATAAAAATTCATACTCATTCTTTGTTAAAATCTTGCTCGATAACGCCCTATCCAGAAGTTTTTTCAAATCTCCATTGTACTCTACCGTTGGATCCCAACGTAGTCTCTCGTAGGTGTCAGTATCCCCTAACAACCTAAGGGCTTCTTCCAGGTATTGATCTCTATCCTGTATAACCAGGCCACCTCCCTTGTCTGCCTTCCTGATTATGATCTCAAGATTATTCTTCAGGCTACTCAGGGGGGCTTCGATACCAACCTCATAGCCCTTATTGTATTTGCGGCTTCTGTCACCACACATTTTTCTGAATTCACGCATGACAACTTCATAGAAGGTGGAGATGAAGTTCCCCTTACTCCAATGTGGATAAAAGCTAGATTTTGGTCTAAAGTCTGTATGTCTAGTAGCTTCCTCACTCGGCAAGGCAAACGACTCATTTAGAGGTTCCAAGCCGCCTTCTTCATATAATTCCTCTAGGATCTCCAACATGCCTGTATCCTCAGATATATCCCCAAAGGTCGAAGTTGTTGTTTCTAAGTTCTCAGTACTTTGACCATTGATTTCCTTGAGCCTGAAGTGACGCTTCACCGTGAGGTTACGTATGAATTTATTCAGGTCGATGAACAGTTCAAACAAATTCGGAGGGCTTTCCGGGGCATAATTGAGGCCCCTTCTAAGCAAATCAAGCTCTTTTTCAGAGAACACGCAATTAGAGAGGTTATATATTTTGATGGTAGAATGATTTTCTATCATCTCTGTTCTCTTCTTTGATTTCTTGCCACCTCTCTGGCCTCTCCTTGTTGGTTTCTTAGTCTTCTGGTGTTCGGGGGGGTTAAAGATCTGGTTGTTAAAGTTTTCGGCGCTGCGGGTTTTGTTGTCCCCGCAGCTCCTTTCCCAAAAAAAGAAAAGTCATCTTTATTAGGTTCCACGTTTCCATTTCCCATACTTTTATCTCCTGATTGCATTGTGTTCTTGGGCCCTAGATTAATATCGTGCTCCTGTTGTTTCCCTGCACCACCAGGAATTGAGTACTCTTCCGTTAGGGGAACCGTTGTTTCGACCCGTAATGAACATTCCCTGACCGATGTTTGATTCTTGGACGGGTCATCATTCCGTATCTGGAGACCATCAGTTCCTTGTCCCTCTTTCGCCTGTACAGGGATCTTATTTTGTTCCAACAAAGGACTCCTTTGCTTCAACGGAGGAGGGAAATCCTCATGTACACTAGACCAAGTTGGTGTATTGGGTGAGTGATCCTTAGTTTTCCTTGTATTGTTTGTTCTTATATATATTTCTGTTTTTATTTTTATTTTTATTGTTATTGTTTCTATTCCTATTCTTATACCAACGTCCATTCCTATTTCTATTTACGTTCTCATGACTCTTATTTCTTTCCTTGAAGTGAGCATTGGTTCTATCGTGATAATGATTTTCGTTCCTGGACTCCCTCTCTCTCACTTCCGGCCTATATTCTTGCCCAGAATGCTCTCGCTCCCTCCCCATTGGCCCATCTTCTTCCTCTCCAGGGGGTAATGCATTCTTGTCCCTCCTCCAATTGAACTCCCGTCCAGAAGTATAATCTAGCCTGTCTCTCTCGAATTTACCTGATTTGCGGACTATCAATTCTGCTTCATAATCTGTTGTTTGTTTGTTTATCTTATTATCCCATACTGAGAATGCTTCTAAATCCATATAGGTCAAGAGTTCTTCTTGTATATTAGTGATATCAATTTTAATATTCGACAAATTCCGTTCTCTTTGCCTAATGATCATTACTAACCAAGTCCTATTAAACAGCCTCATTTCTTTAACCCATTCTTGGCCAATGTCTACATCTAAAAAATTACATAACTTATTCAACCTTAGACCTCTAGGTATCCTATTAACCTCTAGGTATTTTTGCAATAACACAATGTCCCACCACTGAGTCATTTCATTCTCCAAAAGATGTTTTAGTTTGTAGAATGCTGATACCATCTTCTCCTCTCTACTCTGTGGAGTATTCTCATCGCTGATGACGTCTAGTCCTTCCAGTTGCTGTTCGTAATTATCAACACTATTCAGGAAGCCTTTTGCCAATGAAGCCCTTCTTAGCTGCCTTTCTTCTATGGACAATACCATTATTCAGTAATATTTGCTGCTTGCCACACCGCACACTAATACACCTAGCAGCAGGAGTCCCCAAATCAAGAAAAAAGTACAACAAAACAATACTCCTGCGCTCTGATGTCTTGGTGTATGCGGGGCGTGTCGATCATTCCTCAGTAAACAGGCAACACTTTAGGAACCTTGCAGCCCTCCTCAGAACTATGGGTGTTCATACAACTGTAAAAAAACAAAAAACAGGAGGGCGCACCGACCTAGTGTATTACCAGATAAAATCTTTATTAAAATGTATAAAAACAGCAATGGTCCTACTCACAAGCAGAGCGTTAGAATGAGCTTTTTCTAGTGACCAGCCTGAATCATAGGACGACTGAAGTCAAAACTCGATGACCAGAGAGATGGATGGTACCTCAAATGTGCTGGACGGCTGACGCGTTTCCGGGGCGCACCCCTTTCTTCAGAGCCTACACAGCTTGTGGTATCCTATTCTCATGGATAACCCCACACATATAGATATACACACACTCATGTCCACCAAGGAGGCCCCGACCCATCGTCCCCACCCCAATAGGCCCCGCCCCTACAAACTCCACCCCCAGAGGTGTGTCTCATGATTAACCCATAGGGGTGAATCAGAAATTAAAAATAATTGGACATGCTATGTGACACCAATTGTGCACTAGAGTAAAACAAATCATTTCACATCATAGATACATAAGAATAGTGGTGGAGGATAGAGGTTCAAATTCAAAGGACCAGTATGCCACTAATGATCAAAATACTCCTAGCAAACTTGCACCCAAACCCCCACTGATCCCGCATCACAGGGTGACCAGGTAGGCTAGTAGTATACAACAGATATGTAACAAGCATCTAATTGTGCCCGAACGAACCGCTTACCGTATGCAGCAGGGGCCAACAGTAGATGCAAAGGTGTCCAATGATCTGCCAGTGGGAGAGATGCATCTAGGATTCCACTCACTGCATCCTATACCTAACATTCTATTAAGCCATTTCCCTGACACCCTCTCCCTAATCCAAAAATATGATGGTTTTATGAACACTTATTTAATTGTAGCGGGCATATACTTTTCTATCATGTTTAAAACTGGCAGAGACACCAGTGATGTATGGTTCCCTGCGGCCCAGCAGGTGGCGCTGTCCCTGTGGGCTGGGGTTGAACCATCGCTGAGTGCCGTACCCCTTTTTGGCCTCTCTCAGCGGTTGTATGGTGGGGCGGGGATACCCGCCGTGCTTGCTGGGAGAGGGTATAAGGGGGCCAGCCATCTTTGTCACGGGGTCGAGTCCCAGGCACCTTCAGCCTGAGGGCTGTGGTTCATGGTTGGTGTCCAGGCGGCCTAGGCCTGGACGCCCGGAGCTCGTGTTCCATCCCAGGCACCTTCAGCCTGGGGTGAGGTACTCGGTTGGAGGCCTGGGGCCCAGTTTCCTTTGCTGGGCCCCGTGAGGGAAGGATTTCCTAGGGGGCCCCGGGAGTGGGGTGCCCGAATCCAGAGGCGTAAGGGACCGGAGGAGCTACTCACCCGAAGACCTGGTGCAGCAGATTGCCAGTGCCGGGTGAGCCTCAGGAGACCGCCCAGAGGTGTATCTTTCCGAACTGGGGCCAAGTTCAGTCAGGAGGAAGGTTCACAGTTCACCTGGTCGGTGGCAGCGACCAAAATATTCACGGTTGATGGCGGAGACCATGCGCCAAGCCTATTCACTGATAGAGGAATAAGAGAGTTCATTGTGCCTGGGCCTACTCGTATCCACACCCCCTGTCTATTCGTTGAGGGAGTCCAATTGATTGTGTTTCATCCTGACATTGGAAAATAAAGGAGTGTTGGACTTTTATTGGAGTGGGGCTCATTTACTGGCAGACACTGTTTCACAGAAGAAGCGGAGGCTCCGAACACCGACCCGAAGGTAAAGAAACTTTGCTCGCACCACACAAACATCTGCGGTGAAAGCTTGGCGTGGTGACCCCGCACTCTCTCCTCCAAGGTACCCCTAGACAAAAGCAAGAGAGAGAGAGAGAGTGGAGGCCGCTACATAATATATGAGGTTTTTTGGTTTGTCCATTTGTTATTAACTCCAGCATATTTTTCCTCATGGTGAGAACAAGCAAATCACAACACTTTTTTTTATGGCAAAAATAAAGTGTACAGTAGTCATAATACTGCTAGATTTTTTGAACCCATAATTTAGAAGAAGATAGAAGCTCTAGAGTAAAAATGTGGGAAGCTTAAGACCCAGATCACAGGATAGAAGTTTCCTGCAATTTATTTTTCAACTCTTTGTGAACAAAGCGATGTGATAGGAATGGCGGTTTCTTTTATTTTCACGATTAGTTTTTTTATAGAAAATGTTTGTCTTTTTTGATTACTTAACAGTTTATCAGGGTACATAGGAAAGGGGTTTGGTGGGCACCTTTACCAGTTATCAGCTCGGGCATAAGTGCACATACACCCTTCACCCCACAGTTGCCCACTGCCAACAGCACTTCTTCGGGGAAAAAGTGGTATGGAAGTGTTCATACTCATCAGTTTTTGGCACTCATTTGTTTTGAGATGGGGATTTTTTTTAGCTGTAATTGTTTTACATGTTACCAAGGTTGAAGAGGGCTACTGTAGTATTAGTCATGAACTGAACTTCTTAGTTAAAATTGCATACTGCACATACTGTATATTTCTTTATCATATTTTGATGGCTACATGTTTGTTCCTGTTCAGTGATTTATGGTGGCAAAGCCTGAATCAAAATGCCAGTTTACATATTTTATTAACAAAGGGTTTGTTCTTTGGCGGATTAATCATAAACACTATTAAGGAAAAAAAACTCAGCTCAGGCGAAACTGTGTGTTAAGTGGCTTTCTGACACCTACAACAAACATTACAACAAATTAGTGAGTGACCTTACTGTTACTTATTGTGGTCTTCTAAACAGCAATGCTTGACTTCATTTATTTCATTCAACTATTAGTCCCAAATGAAACAAAATGTAGGTGTATAAGTGCATCTGCTGTGTAATAGAAGAAATTTTACTATATCTACATAAAATGTTTTTTCACCCATGCAATACATTTTGCTATAGTTGCTGGGAATTTTCTTATTTCCCTGACTTCCTACATAGTAATTATACCCATCCCTTACCTCCCTAAATCTTAATTAAACTTAATTAAATCTTAATTAAACAGAACTCTGCAGCAAAGGTGTGTGGGGGAAGCATCTGTACATTGACAGTAACCACACCCACTGCCTACACTTTGGACCACCTATGCTTATATTTCTCTTGTTGTCGGTCCCAACACATTATATTTTGTCCTGTCTCTGTGGAACCAAAATTTGCAGCACACCATACTTTCACATGTCCTGTCTCTGTAAAACTAAAATTCCCAGCACACTTTGCTTGCATTTGCCCTGCATCTGTAGAACTCAAAGTCCCAGCACACTTTACTTGCATTTGTCTTATATCTATAGAACAAGAAGTCCCAGCACATTTACATTTGCCCTGTCTCTGTAGAACTAACTGTCCCACGGCATTTTACTAAAATTTCACTTATCTCTGCAGAAGAAAAACCTGAGAAAAATTAATACGTATGTAGCGGGGGTCTTAAATTTAGGGATTGCTATGCTAAATTTAGGAGTGATTCGAATGTGGTAGTTGGCTCGAATCTTTCAATTTGCTGGACTCTGCCTTGCTGCTGTTTTACCTGGTGTGAAGTTCCCCTAAGAAGTATGGGTGGCGCTGTCACTTGTACTCGGGGTTGAACCACTGGTGATGGAGCAGCGATTTGGTGTCCTCTCTCGGCAGCCGTGCAGTGGGTGTGGTCTACCTGCTGTGCATGCAGGGAGAGGGTACAAAAGGGGCGAACGCCATTGGAGAGGGAGCAATTCCCGGGGCCCATGCCCGGAGGGAGAACCTATGGTCCAAGTTCAAGTGCATGGCTCTCCAGGCTATGGGGCCAAGTGCGCTTCAGTCTCAGGCACCTTTAGTCCTGGGACTGCAACTTCAGCCCTGGGCCCAGCACCTTTAGCTGGAGCCCACTTCGGGAGGAGGAATCCCAGGGTGCCGCCTTGCGAGGGGACCCGTTTCTAGAAGAGGAGGCTGGGGGAGGACCATTCTGAAGGACTGGTGAGAGATCACAGTGAAGGAAGGGGCCCAGCAACTCTCTGGAGGGATGTCATCCATCCGAAAACAGGGATCTAAACAACAGGACCATTAGGGGGTTTGGGACACTATAGATTCTGTGGCAGAGGATCTCCTGAATGCATCCATTAGGGAATCTAATAGACTGTTTCGAGTTACACGCCGGCTGCTAGTGCCTTTGGGTGACTATCCGGGTGAGCTATACCCACTCGGGATCGAGTCGCGAAGAAACAAGAGTGCCTGAATTGATCTGTCTTCCTTACACCTTTCTCTTCTCCTCAACTTTGTGGATGTTCATGCATAAAAGAAAATAAATAAACTCTATGTTGAAGTTGACACTGGTGTGGACCTTGAAGTTACTTGGGGTATAGAGACTTTGTCCTTACATTCTAGGGACGGAAACCAACTTTGAGGGGAGCCCTGCTGCAAGACCCGTAAGTGAAAACAGGTGTGCTTAACCTCTGCAAACCAGGGGGTACGGGCATGGTGGGACTGTGTGCCTTTTTCTCCTGTGAGTCAGCCAAGGACAGTGGAGAAAGAGGGACGGCTGCTACACGTATTTGTTTCCTGTCCCTAGAGAACAGAAATGTGAATAAATCATGTGGGAAATAACCTTTCAGTTAAAATATTTATATATTTTTTTTTTTATTTCATAAAATGCACTATTAGAAGAAACATTGAAACATAAAAGAGTAACAACAGAAAAAAGACCATCAAGCCTGCTCCATTTTTTTGTTATTTTTTTGTAAAAAGTATAGATCATGTTTGAATCCACTTACTGTTGACAGACTCACTACTTCTGCTGGAAGTCTATTCCAAGTATCAACAACTATTTTGGTAAAATAATACTTTCAAAGATTCGTTTTGAAATTTCCTCCTGCTAGTTGAAGGTCAAGTCCCTTTGTTCTTGACCTTAGCTTCATATTGAAAATACTGTGGACCCCAGCTAAAGGTAAACCTCCAAAGTCAAAGTTAGTTTAATATGGAGAAGGGTTGGATGCTGTGTTCGGTTTAATATGGAGAAGGGTTGGATGCTGTGTTCGGTTTAATATGGAGAAGGGTTGGATGCTGTGTTCGGTTTAATATGAAGAAGGGTTGGATGCTTTGTTCAGTTTTAATGCCGCATGTCTCCCTGTTTGGGAGTTTTTCCCTTCTTTTCTGTGCCAGTGCTTTGTGCAATCTAGGTTTTTATAAACTTCCCTTACTCCCCTACACATCTAAAATGATGCTAGGAATAACAATGTCAATAAAAGGTGATACTGTAAACTGACTCTATTGCATTTCACAGAAATGTCATTCCAATGGGTTTCCAGGATTTGGGTGGAAATAGAAAGTATTTATGCCTGCTATCAGCAAGTCCCACCCATGGCAGTGGACATCCCAGTTGGCAACTGCACTGTTTAAAAAAAAATAAAAATTGAAAGTAAATTAAATTAAATTGAAATTAAATTGAATCTTCAGGACATACTGCCACATTTGCTGACTAGTCTATAGATTGTTGAGGAAATGTTACTGCAACCAAAGGAGGGCTGTAGAAATGTCCCAAATCCACAGTGGGTCACTATAGCAAAGTTTATTCACAAATAAAACAAGTGGAAAGAGTTTAAAAGCGTTAATATCACCATCACCTAATAGTTAAGACAATCAAGAGAAAACACAGACTGTGGATGCCCATATAAATTAAACATACTGGGAAATGTTCTAATGTCTGAAGGGTCACCTGGTGAAGCATCTCAGCTGAAGCTTATCAAAGGGAAAGCCCATGGGCCATTTTGGAAAACCACACTTAAAGAGGAAGTAAATGCAGTTTTTTTCCCCTTTTTTTTTTATATACCTGCAAAGTAAATGCATAATGTGCTAGTATGCATCGCATACTAGCACATTATATTAAACTTACCTGCAAAAGAAGCCTGCATCGTCCCAGCTGGAGGCCACATCTATCTTTTCCTGTCTTCCTTCCGGGTCTGCGGACTCCAGCTGTGTGACTGGCCAGAGCCTCATGACGTTACTCCCGGGCATACGCGCGGGAGCTGCCGGTCACAGCACAGGCTTCTGAAGAAACGGCACGGGTGGCCGTTCCTTCAGAGCGCAGGTGCCGATGATGTAATCGGCACAGTATACAGTGTATATCTCCTAAACTGCACATGTTTATGAGATATTTACAGTACCTATAGGTAAACCTTATTATGGGCTTACCTATAGGTACAATATAAGCATGGCAGTTTACTTCCTCTTTAAAGGGGTTGCTCCACCGGAAAAAAAAAATTAAAAGCCAGCAGCTACAGCTACAGCAGCTGCTGGCTTTTAATATTTGGACACTTACCTGTCCTGGAGTCCAGCGACGTCCGCAGCAGAGGACGAGCGACCGCTCGTCGCTCTGCTGCTCCCCCCGCCATCCTCGCTGAGGGAACCAGGAAGTGAAGCCCTGCGGCTTCATGCCCGGTTCCCTACGGCGCATGCGCGAGTCGCGCTGCGCCGTTCTGATTGGTGCTCCTGTGTTCTGGGAGCCGAGTGTCTCCCAGAACACCAAGGGAAGTCTGCGGGAAGTGACGTAACTCCCGCAGATTCCCGGAGACAGGACTCCCGGATGTGGGTGAAAATACCTGTCTTAGACAGGTATCTTCACCCCCCTCCCCCCTGAAAGGTGTCAATTGTGACACCGGAGGGGGGGAGGAATCCGATCCGCGGAAGTGAAAAATTAGGGTGGAGCTCCGCTTTAATCACAATATTTTCCCACTTGATAGGACATCTGCACCTCCCTCCATAATCTAAACACAAAAAGTTGTATTTTGCTCATCTGATCTCATTTGTCTGAGTCAGTAAATTAAATTCTCCAACCTAAAATCACCTTAGACTGAAGTGCTTAAGTTTTAGAAGACTCCACACTAAAGTCCCTATTTCTAACATCTCCAAATCATCCATGCAGCACATTATTCTACACATACTCTTTTCAAACTTAGCCCTTATTCCCACTGATACGTGATTTCCAAGCCGCATTTCAATCTGACTTCAGGGGCGACTTGAAATACATCTGTGCGGGTTCATGCACAGAGCCCAGATGTCTATCAATAGGCTCCGATTTGATATGCAATTTGACCTGTCAAATCGCATGTCAAATTTCGCCAATGTGAACTGGGGCTAGAGGAGAGTTAGTGTTCCACTGGATCATGGAGTAGAATACTTGATTAGGTATTTCAGTGGCTTAGTCAGTGATATCTCGCTTTAGAAAACTTCATACAGTGAGGCATGATTCCAAACATACTGAAATATAGGATTTGCGTACAATGTGAACCAAAATTTTCATTGCACATTCGAGTGGCGCGTCACGGTCCATAATTCACTGTGGCATCGCTGGTGACTCTGCTGGCAGCTGGGAAGGATGCAGGACAAGGTGCAGTAGTGTTGGAGGTTGTTCCGCCACCACGCCTCCAAAATGTTACTACTGGTGATTCTGACACACCTCTCTCCTCCAACCCCTCCTCTTCTTCTTCCTCCATGGCCTCTGCCTGTGCTTTGTCCTCGGAACCAGCGGTGCTCCGTAGGCGTTCAATGGGCTATGCAAGTACGCAGATGCCATGCAGTGCTTGAGCTGGTGTGCTTGGGGGACAGGAGCCACACTGGGGCAGAGATTCTGTCAGCTCTGCAGGGGCAGGCTCAGAGGTGGTTGACGCCACGCCAGCTTAAGCCAGGAAAGGTGGTTTGCGACAATGGCAACAACCTCCTCTCTGCCCTCCGACAGGGACAACTGACCCATGTGCCCTGTTTGGCTCACGTCCTTAACTTGGTGGTGGAGCGGTTCTTGGGCGGGTACCCGGGCTTACAGGAGGTCCTGAAGCAGGCCAGGAAACTCTGTGGGCATTTCCGCCGGTCATATAATGCCAGTGCTCGGCTGGCTGACCTGCAAAAGGAATCCAACCTGCCCAAGAACCGCCTAATCTGTGACATGCCCACCAGGTGGAACTCTACGTTGGCCATGCTGCAGCGGCTGCACACACAGCAGAGGGCCATCAATGACTATATGTTGCAATATGGCACCAAGACAGGGTCAGGGGAGCTTGGATTTTTTTCCAGTGGGCCATGATCAGGGATGCATGCACTGTCCTGGCACCATTTGAGGAGGCCACGAGGATGGTGAGCAGTGACAGTGCATGCATCAGTGAAACTATCCCTCTTGTCCACCTGTTGAAGCACACACCGCATGTAATAATGGACAGGGCACCTGAGGCAGAACAGAGGCAGGAAGAGGAGATCTTCCTTACCTCTCAAGGCCCCCTTTATCCAGACAGTGTTCCTGCTGGCCCGGCTATCACACCGGAAGAGGACGAGGAGGATTGTGTCAGCATGGAGGTGGAGCCTAGCACTCAGCATCAACAGCAGTCTTCAAGGGATCAATTACAGTCCCAAGACACCCATGGACTTGTACGTGGCTGGGAGGAGGTGGCTGCGGATCATGTTGTCCTCAGTGACCCAGAGGACCCTGGACCAAATGCCTCAGCAAACCTTACGCTGCATGGCCTCCTTGATCCTGCAAAGCCTGCGGAGGGATCCTCGTATTCGTGCGATCAAGGAGAGGGATCACTACTGGCTGGCAACCCTCCTTGATCCACGTTACAAGGGTATTATCTTGCCGTCGCAGATGGAGCAGAGGATGAAGCATCTTTGGTTGGCCTTGCAGAAAGGTCTGTGCAACGCGTTCCCAGAGACTGGGAGGTTACAAATTCCTGGTCCTGGACAAAGTGTTGCTGAGGCTTCGGTCAGTCAAAGAAGGATCGGTGGAGAGGGTGGCCGTCTGACCGATGCGTTCAGACAATTTAGTATGCAGCCCCAAGGTATGATCGGTTCCAGCAACCATCGCCAGCGTCTGGTTTACATGGTGCAGGAATACCTAGGGGCAAGATCAAACTTGAACACCTTTCCCACCGAAAATCCTCTGGGTTACTGGGTCTTGAGGATGGATCACTGGCCAGAGCTTGCACAGTATGCAATTGGGCTACTGGCCTGTCCTGCATCCAGCGTTCTTTCGGAACGCACATTCACTGCTGCTGGAGGCTTTGTAACTGATCACAGGGTGCGCCTGTCCACCGTCTCGGTCGATCGACTGACACTGGCCTTCATAAAAATGAATCAGTCTTGGATCACCACCAGCCACCAAGCACCTGATGCTGATGTAACCGAATATTTTTTTTTTAAATGTCAGATTCCTTCAAGACTGCCTATGCTGATGCTGAATGACTATCCTGTTATGCTGAGTGTCTATTATCCTTCCTCCTCAACGATCATGTTGATAGCTTGTAAGAACATTTTTGGTTCTGGGCACCGCCACCAGTGGCTAAGGCCCAATTTTTCAGCCCCTGTTCAACAGGGGCGTGCAATTACAATTTTTGATGCAATACTTTGCAGCAGGGCCCATTGCTGCGCTCCAACTACAGTATCTGTGCGGGGTTGCAGTGTTGTGGGACCAGACATTACATTAAATACGCAAGCAGTTTTAAATGACCTTTTTTCCTTTAGAAATTTCATTTTGTGCAGGGACAGTTCTAAACACTTCACAGGCATACTTTAGACACCCCCCAGGTACGATATTTAAAGGAATATTTCACTTTTTATTTTTCACTTTAAGCCGTTTTTAAAACTTTTTTTGCATTGATACGTGTCCCCTGGGGCAGGACCCGGGTCCCCAAAAACTTTTTAGGACAATAACTTGCATATTAGCCTTGATAATTAGCACTTCTGATTTTGAACATTAGCATCCATTGTATTTAATAGGGTTCTAAAGTTTGCGCAAACTTTCAGTCTGTTCGCAGGTTCTGGTGCGAACCGAACCGGGGGATGTTCGGCTCATCCCTATTGGAAAGTATCAATCAGGAGAAGGTACAAAAATGTCCAAAGCATTAGATATATCTATCAGGAGAAGGTACAAACATTTCCAAAGCATTAGATATACCATGGACACAGTGAAGATGGTGATCAACAAGTAAAGAAAATATGGCACAACAGTGAAATTACCAAGAACTAGATGTTCCTCCTAAAATAATAAAAAAAAAAAATACAAGAAGACTGGTCCGGGAGGCTGCCGAGAGGCCTACAGCAACGTAATAGGACCTGCAGGACTTTCCGGCAAGTACTGGTTGTGTACTACATGTGACAACAATCTCCTGTATTCTTCTTGTCTGGGCTGTGGGTAGGGTGGTGGGATGGAACCATTATTAAAACATCCAAGCTTGGCACGTTTCGCAAAAAACCTTCATCAAGTCTGCCAAGAATGTGGGAAAATGTTAATAATAAAAAATATGCTGTGCAAAGATAAAAACGTGATAGTGACAATGAATGCTAAAATGAACAGAACTTCCAATAATCTCTGTAGGTTTGATCCCACATCTTAAAGGAAAAAAGGTTAGATCCAAAGTAATGTCCACAATATACTTCTCCTGTAGGGCTATCTAAAAAATGACTGGTGTGGATAGCATAGAAAGTCTTATAATACAAATAATATAAAACATGTATGATAAAAACACATATCCAAACTTCTAAACATGCATCCGTGACATCAAACTGGAACACCACAGAACAGTGCTGATTTGGAATAGTGAAGAATCCACCACCTCTATTTAAACTGGCCGCTTACTGAAAGTACTGATCCCTGTATGAGATCAGTGCGCGCATGCGGCTGTTATCCCTGCCAAGGGCTCTTTAAATCAGCTCTCCTGGTTCCTCTGATGTTTAAATAGGTGAACTCCCGGTGTCCCAACGGACCATGATAAGACAGAAAAGACATTCCATAGCGTAATCCAGTATAGGACTTTTTATTCAAATAATTAAAAAAATGCACTTATAATGTACATCAGGTATAAATGTGGGAAAATGTGTTATGGTCTGATGAGACCAAGAATACATTTTTTGGCAATAATTCCAAAAATTATATTTGGCACAAAACAAACACAGCACATCACCTAAAAAACACCATCCCTACAGTAAAGCATGGTGGTGGCAGCATTATGCTTTGCGGTTATTTTTCATATAAAAACAAAAATACTGTAGCGAAACAATAGTGACATATACAACAAAAATGTATAATGAACAAAATCTCTCAAAATCAGACTTTAATAACTGTGAAACTACTTTAAACACCACGGTGCAAATTGTGACTTCAATCTTCATCATGTGTCATGCGTGCCTCCACCAAACAGGTAAAAACCATGCTCACCTCAATGGTAGACCTCATAAAAAGTTCATAACACACTCATCAACAATCCCAGGAAAATCTGTCAACTGTGCTCATTAGGAAACCACCTTCAATGATCCTCCTCTGGGTCCATGGTTCAAGACACTCTCGCAAATCCAATGTGCTCAATCATCATAAAATAGTGCTCTCTATTGTTAAACCTTTATTTTGTACCCAAAAACACTATAAAAACTTACAAAAAAATCAAAACAGCAAGGTTTTCTATTACTATGACATTCCCAGCTCACCACATAACAGTCAAAGATGGTCGTGGGATGATGCCACAGGCTTGGCTCCTTCTTCCTATACATGTTGCGCCCTGTGATTGGGCTTCCTCAGTAGATCCTACTTCAGGTGACCTGAAGAGGGCTGTGCACAGGCGATACCCTCACAATCTGACAAATTTAGTGCACTTTTGCTGGGAAGTGTGGGCAAAGATTCCCAAGGCAAGATTTGCCATGCTGATAGACTCTTACCCCAAATGGCTGGATGCTGTCATAAAATTTAAAAGGTGCTTCAACAAAGTATCAATTTTCAGCGTGTGTATATTTGAGAAACAACATTATTGCAAGTTTTTATTTTTATTTTTCCCCCCTTTTAAAGATTTCATTATTTTTTTTTCAATAGTATTTATTGAATGAATTCAAAATACAAAAGATAAAGAATGTGACCCCCTAGAGGGTAGTCACACAGGTCTCATTGTTTTACACATTATTAACAAAAGGGTATCCGGAGTAATAACAATAATAATACCTGTATGTAGCAGATTGTATGTCTAACAGAGTAAATTCTAGGAGTAAATAATTAAAGTAAGTGCAAAAGATTTAACATCTACCATAATCTCACAGGTAAGAAAAGGGTATAACAGTTTGTTTTTAATTGAATTACACAAAGTATAGGTTACATTAATGGTGGGGGGAAAAAAATCAGAAGTGGTTTATTTTGGGATCTCAAAAACCTAACATTTTTACAAGGGTGTGTAGAATTTTTCTTTCCACTGTAGGTGCTAAAGCATGTCTTTTTTGGCACTGCATTTTATTTCCTTTCTGTCACAGCAATGGTTTCTGTTTACTAAATAAGATTTTAAAGTGGAGCTCCACCCTAATTTTTCACTTTTGGTAATCGGAACCCTCGCCCCCTCCGGTGTCACAATTGACACCTTTCAGGGGGGAGGGGGGTGAAGATACCTGTCTAAGACAGGTATTTTCACCCACATCCGGGAGTCCTCTCTCCAGGAATCTGCGGGAGTGACGTCACTTCCTGCAGACTTCCCGTAGTGTTCTGGGAGACACTCGGCTCCCAGAACACAGGAGGACGAATCAGAACGGCGCAGCGCGACTCGCGCATGCGCTGTAGGGAACCGGGCACGAAGCCGCAGGGCTTCACTTCCTGGTTTCCTCAGCGAGGATGGCGGAGGGAGCAGCAGAGCGACGAGTGATCGCTCGTCCTCTGCTGCGGACGTCGCTGGACTCCAGGACAGGTAAGTGTCCAAATATTAAAAGCCAGCAGCTGCTGTAGCTGTAGCTGCTGGCTTTTAATTTTTTTTTTCCGGTGGAGCTCCGCTTTAACACAAAAGTAATATTATTTTAGAGATCCCTAGGCTGTCAATGGGGATGGCATAGCTGCCATTACTGCGACTCTTTCTCTCTCCCCATCCACTAGCAAGCAGAGAAGCAGTGACCAATGAGCAGAGGAGGGGAGAGCGCAGGTTTAGAAAGACAGACTGCTTCCAGCCCTGAGTCTAAAGAACAGGTACCCCTGCTGCATGTATCACCTAAAATGTGAGAAACGTTGTAGAAGAGGCTGACCTATATATGAATTTTTAGTCCAAAGTTTGGAAGAGAATGTATCCACAGCCCAAAGGTCTTTAAAGATGCTGGTACATTCTACCCTGGCTATAGTGGACAGAGACCCTGATCCACCTTCTGACACATCTAGGTGGGGATTTCCATGCCTACTCCTTTTGCAAGGTGATGTCACGAAATTAACCTGGTTTCTAGCAGCAGATGTGTTTAGGTGTAAATGCATACCGTTTAAGTGGAACTACACTGTATCTGAGAACCACAAACCAAAAATACTATTTACCATAATTGATTTTTAATGTTAAAAGCAAACTCATCCATCCATCTCCATGCTTTATTTTGCTGAGAATATTTTTGGAAAAACACCCAGTAGCATTTCTGGTTGTGACCATCTTGAGTAAGGGCAGATGATTCATGTAGCATTTACTTCCTGGAATCCATCTACCCTTAGCTCAAGCATGCAAGCCTGTTGAATCTCTGATTGTCCCATTGTGCTGTATGATGTATAATGGACTGGGGGTTGCTGTTTTTGTATATGACAAGTGTTGATGTATTTGTCAGCATGTGAGTTTAATACTTACCATCTTTGTACAAAATAAAGATATGTTTTGAGGATAATGCAGTAGACCGGTACACCCTCTGTCTTGTTTTGTGGTCTCAGTGTTCCCAGATTTCCCCAGTCTTATGAGGGCAGCAAGGTGAGACATATTCAGGAAAGCCAGGAAGAGAATATAGTCAACTGCCATTTATGGGCCCACTTTTAAGCACAGGAGATTTGGTGTTTGCTTTCTACTCAGATGCATGCAAGAGGGTGTGCTGATCTGGGAAAACCTTTCCTCCCCTCCTGAAGACTCCTGGGATGTATGATATAATTTGCCTAAGCCTGGAAACCAGGAAGTAATTGGGAAAATGTAAAAAAAATAAGTTTAAAACAGATAAATATAATATACTTTCCTATTAATATCTATTTACTAATGCTATCAAAATAAGGATTAAAAATAGTCAATGTTGAGAGAATGAAGCTCCACTTTGGACACTGGTGTGCCTTGTTGCTTCTTTGGGGACCAAAGACTTTTGGTGGGGGGAGTATGAAGCCCCAAACTCTAGTGCTACTAGGACTGCAGCTGCATGGACTGGGCTTATACTGGGAATGGTACAGCTCCAGTGAGCAGGGTTGCTGCCAGGTAAGAAGAGGAGGAGAGAAAAAATGAGCCAGCCAGAGAACACTTTGACAGGGCTGCACTTGCAGCCACAGCCATAACCTGAGGAGACAAGACCACATCCCAGGAGACAAGACACTGTAATTGACTGCAGTGTAGCTTGGGAAATAAATAATGCCTCCTATGAAGAGAGGAAAGACTGTCAGGAGTCTCTTGGCACTGTGGCAGATGCAGTTCCTAGGAGACAGCCTCTGATAAGTGGAGACCTGTATGAGGTTACAAATCCCAGGAGGATGGGATGCTGCAAAAAGGAGGAGAAGGAAGAAGACGCCAGGGTTTGAGGCAGTTTTACATGGGAAGTAAAGGTGGCTGTTGGGTTGTGCCACTCAAAAATACTACTGTTGCCACAGCGTTGAAGAGGGACTGTGCTGCTGCATTCGTATGTTACTGCTTCAGATCCCAAAGATTCCAATCATCAGATAGCGGGAGGACTGCATAGTAGTCAGAAGTCATTGACCCCAATCTCCTTACCCTCAACATAAATGGACAGTACGCCCTTACCCGGGACTTAGTTTGGGAATTTATGCCCTTAACAGGGGATACAAATATACCTGAGTGCTCTAACGCAGGGCATTGGGCTCCAACATTTATTACCATACTGGCCAGAAGTATTGTACAAACCTGTTTTACATTGTACTGATTAATTGCTCTTTCTGTTGCTATTTTTTTATTGCTGTCTTATTGGGCATATAGCTCAAGTAAATCCTCTTTTTTTCAGCCTTGGTTTTTTAGAGGGTGTGGTCATTGTCATCTGGAATCAGGGGACCAATGTATTTGTGGCTACTTAGGGGTTAAATGCTACATTTGATTCTTGTGTGGTTTGGGTTAAGTGTTATGCCCCATACACACGATCGTTTTTCATGCCGTTAAAAATGCCATTAAAAAAAATGGCCATTAAAAATGATCGTGTGTAGGCTCCAGAGCATTTTTAACGACGTGAAAAACGGCCATTAAAAATTTCGAACATGCTCTCTTTTTTCACGTCGTTTTTCATGTCGTTTTTTTTAACGACGTGAAAAACGATAGTGTGTATGCTTTAACGACGTGAAAAAAAACGCGCATGCTCAGAATCAAGTATGAGACATGAGCGCTCGTTCTGGTAAAACTAGCGTTCGTAATGGAGATAGCACATTCGTCACGCAGTCACGGACTGAAAAGCACGAGACTGAAAAGAGCGAATCGTCGCTCAACAAACTTTACTAACATGAAGGGTGGCGCCATTCGAACGGAACTTCCCCTTTATAGTGCCGTCGTACGTGTTGTACGTCACTGCGCTTTGCTTGATCGTTTTTTTAAATGATCGTGTGTACGCAAGACAGGCTTGAGAGGAAACATGAAAAAAAAACTACGTGAAAAACGGCAAGAAAAAAAATGGCAAGAAAAACGATCGTGTGTATGGGGCATTAGAGCTAATAATTATTAAAAGTTATGTTTGGGTGTTATATTGGATATACACAAATAGATAAACAATTGATCAGTCATAGATTTAACCATTTTGGCTGAAAACAATCATCATATCAAAGAAAAGTTTTGAGGCATTGTATACATCACTGTGTACATATTTATAGTTTACAAAGCCAACTGTATTCATTTTATTAAACCAAAAATAGATATACCGGTAGTCAATATATGCAGTTAACATGCACTACTGTAGAAAGAACAACAGAAAGTATGATGTACAAGTATAGTGGAAGAAAAGTGCAATTTATAGTTTACACTTTACCTTCTGAAAAACTGTCAGGACTGCAGTGTAATTACACAAACAACTCCAGTCCTGATGCATTGTTTGGAATGAGATAGTCAGTATCATAGTTTACATTACTTGAATTCAAGCAATTTACTGGGACAAGAACTTTTTTCAGCTATAATGCCATGATTACACTTGGGGAAAGGGGGGGGGGTGGTATTTAGATTGCTTCCAAGTTCTGTAGAAAAAGGGACGAATACCTAAAGAGAATGAAGACAGATGAACATCATGTTTACCCAAAACTGTCTATTTAATTCCATAGCTTCAAAACCTTATAACCATGAGTGAGTGGATTTTAGCACAGTGGTTTAGTGGTTAGCGCTCTTGCATTGCAGCAAGAGGATCTTCAGGTTGCATCACAACAAGAATACTGCCTGCATTGAGTTTGCATGTTATTCCTGTGCTTGCATGGGTTTGCTCCGGGTACTCTGGTTTCCTCTCACATTTCGACAGACATTCTGGTTGGTTACCTGGTTCCTGTCTGAATTGGCCCCAGGAGTGTAATGTGCATGTGAGGTATGGACTTTACATTGTAAATTCCTTGAGAACAAGGTTTAATGTGAATGTACAGTATGCAAACTGTTGCACCATAAAAATAGCTGAAATATACAGTATACACTTTGAATTTGGGTTTTCATAATTTTTTTTAACCGATTATATTCTTATTATATAGGCTTGGCAATCTTATTTTGCACTTATTCCTGCAAACAGTCTGATTAGATATCTAATTTTATTTATCTTCAGCAATTTGAAAACGTGTGAACTGTCTAAGTAATACATTTCTTCTGTGTGTGTTATATTGCAGAGACCTTGACTTATCTATTCCTTTATCTGAATATGTACATCATAGGTCTTTGTCAGCATTGATAACGTTACTTTATGCCTATTTCAATACAAAAAAAAACTCTTTTAGATGAAACAAAATAAATAAACAACAAAACCATCATTGTGAACACACAGTGCTTCATTGGGTGGTGAAATTGAAGCTACAAATTGAAAAGACTAGTATAATGACATAAAAATGATAAAAGGATAGAATTCAAGCAGGGCAAGTTTTGCTAAAGTGCTTTTAGGTAACTTTGCATAGTGCTGTAGACAACATATTCTTGTAGATACACTGTGCCAAACACACTAGGGCTGAGATAATAACAATGTGCAGTATGTGGATTTTTGCTTTTCAAGGGATTTTTTTACCTTTCAAAATCAGTGCAGAGAGCTTGGATAATGTCAAAAATGTATCCGTTAATAAGTGATTTGTGATTGGTTGCTATGGGTTGCACATCAACATTACTATATGTACAACATGTGCTCCGCTAAATAAATTGGAATATGATACAAATAGGAAAAAATATATATTTTTTGTTTTATATACACTGCCTTGTCTAAGGATGAGATTCCATAAAACAATTAAGTTAATTTATACCACACTATGCTCTATTATGAGAGTCAATTGTCTCCCTGGTTTCAAACATTGCACTATTTTTGATTGATTAATTCTAGCTATTCAGAGCTGCATTTATATTACTATATTAATTTTGATGTCCTTTCATTTCTCTTTTTGAAAATAATCGCGTTATCAGCTTCAATGTTTATTATTTAGTATTGATAATTGTACATGGTTATAGACTAGGCTATCTTGGTCATGTTTTAAATTTACTTGACAAATTTCTGTACTAAGATATCATATGATGACATTTATAAGTGCTAATTTTTATGTACCACCTTTTGCAACTTTCTAATAAAAAAGTTTGTAAACTAATTTTAAAAAAATGTTTTATTCTATTTTACCCTTTCCCACCCTCCTGCTGCGGTCCTTTAACTGAATCTTAAGGCAGGGTCAGGGTGGATTTCCTAAACATGTGAAGACTGTGATGGGCTGTCATAGTGGTCACACGATCAGAAGCACATCCTGCCAGCTCCCTGTTGTAGCCAGTTTGGTAACTGTGCTGGGAGTACACAGTGACTGTGCTCTCTATACAGAAGCATCAGCCACCATGGATGCATATGTGTGGTGTGTGGACATTAAAGTCCAACTTCGGGCAAATAAAAAAAAATCTATTGCAGAGGGATTGTGCCTGCACTGAAAGGACTAATTGCTTGTTTATATCTAGATGAACAATACAAGGAAATATACTTACCTGATCCTCTGCTCCTCCTCACAGGTAGATCAGTCCCCACAGCTTCTGTGCTCTAGAAGTCTAGAGTCCTGATGTCATTAAGAACAGAGTAGGGTCCATAGCCTTACTCTGGATGTGAGAACGCTAAGGGAATAGTGTGTAAAACTGTTTGTCCTCTCCCCTGGACTAAGGCAGCTATTAACCCTTGCAGGGTGGGTTTAGCCCTAGTGCAAGGGTTTTTTTTTTTTAGACTGGATTTGGGCTTTAAATTAGACCCACCCTCCTGACCGTCACATGTGTTATGTGGTTAGCAAGAGGTAAGGAATAATAGAGGCTGTTCTTTTTCCAAAATTAATGTCTCCTCAACTCAGTAAATAAGGTGAACCTTTGTTTCCTTTGACAAACCAATCATGTTCTAGCAAAATCTCTTTTTTTATATATATATTTCTGTCACACATAGTTGGATATACAAATTAAACATAGCTTCCCCTTATATACTAATATTCCTTATGCAAGGTGAACAGCATTTTAAACACTTTGCCACCCTAGATTGAGGCCTGTCCAACTTTTTTACATTTCCAGATACGAGTATGTGATGAGAATATAGATATCTATTTCATGTTTTATATATTTGACTAACAACACAAAGGCACAAAATATGCACAAAGATACAAAATAATAAATGTTTTGCCTATTTTTTAATATGAACCCTATTATGTATTTCTAAGAATTCAGATACTATACTCTCTACTGAAAAAATGCTTAGAGTTTTTGCACCATTACTTTTAGCTACATGCCATTAATTTCTGGCTTATAGTGCTGCGCCAAAGATTTATACAATCGGGCCTCAGAGCACACAGTGGTGCAGTTCATGGCTTAAATTTACAATAGCTGGAAACAACACAATACATTATTCATGTGCACCCTCTTGTGATTTATAAACTCCATATTCTACAGAGTTAATTATGTAGCCTAATGTGTTTTTATTATGCAAGTTATGTTGATCTATGTTTATTACTAGTTTTTTGGAAGTGTTTTTCGGAGAAGGAATTATTCTCAGAGGGTCAAGAAGAAGAAAATAAACGCATCTGGCACAAAAAAAAGTGTAATTGTAGTTATAGAGGCATGACTGAATGGACCATTTGTGGTACAATGATCTCACAGTTTAAAATCTATGCATGCTACAAGTACAATCCCATTGTTTTGCTGCTTTAGCGAAGCCCATTTTCACACACTGCTGCATCCCAATATTCCTTATAGATCTGCTTGGTTAAAACATTAGGGGGAACAAAAAGAGCGTGCAAAATATCTCTGTTACAGAATGCATAAACTTGTTTCCTGATTCTTCAACAAAAAGTCTAGCTTTTTGTTGAAATGATAAAATGGTAAATTATGATGAAATGCCAGGAGGAATTTGTTGTGGCAACATAACAAAGCAGTCCTGGAGATAAACAGAAATTAAAGCTTAACAATTAAATTTTTCCATGCTGACTTCAGTAGCACTTATGCTCAAATTGGAAAAAATATGGAGAAAATTAGCATTTCTCATGTACAAGAATAAGATGCAAATTTGTGACAGAGAGCTTAGAGTGCACATGGGTTTAATGAACAAGGATATTCAGAATTGGGAACAACTAGATATGATATATCTGAGACAAGACCACTGTAATGAAATAATTATTTGTTTTAAAATATAAATTATAAAACACGTCCATGTTATTTTTTTAACCACTTGCTTACTGGGCACTTAAACCCCCCTCCTGCCCAGACCAATTTTCAGCTTTCAGCGCTGATGCAATTTGAATGACAATTGCGCGGTCATACAACGCTGTACATACAACGCTGTACCCAAATTACATTTTTTATCATTTTTTTTACCCACAAATAAAGCTTTCTTTTGGCGGTATTTGATCACCTCTGGGGTTTTTATTTTTTGCTAAACAAAAAAAAAGAAATCATGTTTTATATTTTGTTAAAAAAACATTACAAACAGGTAATTTTTCTCCTTCATTGATATGCGCTAATGAGGCGGCACTGATGGGCACTGATAGGCTGCACTGATGGGCACTGATAGGCTGCACTGGTGGGCACTGATAGGCACAGATAAGGCGGCACTGATGGGGACAGATAAGGCGATACTGATAGGCACAGATAAGGCGGCACTGATGAGCAGCACTGCTGGGTGGCACTGATGGGTGGCACTGATGGGGGGTACTGATAGATGGCACTGATGGGCGCAGATAGATGGCACTGATGGGCACTGATAGGTGGCACTGATAGGTGACAATGATGGGCACTGGTAGGTGACAATGATGGGCAGCACTGTTTGAGGCACTGATTAGTGACTTTTAGATTTTGCACTGTGGGCACTGATAGGTGGCACTGTGGGCACCGATAGGCGGTGCTGGTGGGCACTGGAAGGTGGCACACATTGGCACAGATGAGCTGTCTGCAGCTCTCCCTGATCGGGACCGATGTCCTGCTGTCTTCTGCCGGTGATCGTCTTTATTCTTCTTCCTCCTCATGCTATCAGCTATCTGTTTACATCACATGATCAGCTGTCAATGACTGACAGCTGATCACATGGTAATGGGTCGGGATTGACCCCTTACTCCGATCTGTGATCCAGTGAGTCTCATAGACTCGCTGATTACAGAGAGAGCCGCGTGCGCCCTGCAGGGGGCGCGCAGGCCGCTCGAGCACAGGAGGACGTCTATTGACGGCATCCCGGCAATTCAGGTCCGCGCTGTAACCGTCATTTGGCTATAGCGCGGACCCCTAATGGTTAATTAAAGTTACAACTTTTTTTGTGAAAAAAACCTAATTGTCTCACATCTTCCACATCATGTCACAAGTAAGCAGGTCTGAAGTAGCTAAAACTGTATATTTTTTTATTGTTATTACTCTTTTTGTGCAGTGTCAGCATATTTCTTAGATTACAGATGTTCATGTTGTGAGGTCAAAAAATATTTGATACTTCAGACTAATAACAAACACATCACATCACTCTTTATATAATTTTATATATTGTCTTTATATTTTTTGCCATTCCTTTCACTGTCTCTCCATCTCCAAGTCTGTACCAGCATTAAACCATGTTGATTCATGTTTATTTATATTCACATGCATATTACATTATATACTGCTTTATGTTTACTTTGTTGTTGCAGCTTATTTTGATATGTATATACACAGTATCTCACAAAAGTGAGTACACCCCTCACATTTTTGTAAATATTTTATTATATCTTTACATGTGACACCACTGAAGAAATGACACTTTGCTACAATGTAAAGTAGTGAGTGTACAGCTTGTATAACAGTGTAAATTTGCTGTCCTCTCAAAATAACTCAACACACAGCCATTATTGTCTAAACCGCTGGCAACAAAAGTGTGTACACCCCTAGGTGAAAATGTCCAAATTTGGGCCAAAGTGTCAATATTTTGTGTGGCCACCATTATTTTTCAGCACTGCCTTAACCGTCTTGGGCATGGAGTTCACCAGAGCTTCACAGGTTGCCACTGGAGTCCTCTTTCACTCCTCCATGATGACATCATGGAGCTGGTGAATGTTAGAGACTTTGCGCTCCTCCGCCTTCCGTTTGAGGATGCCCCACAGATACTCAATAGGGTTTAGGTCTGGAGACATGGTTGGCCAGTCCATTACCTTTACCCTAAGCTTCTTTAGCAAGGCAGTGGTCATTTTGGAGGTGTGTTTGGGGTCATTACCATGCTGGAATACTGCCCTGCGGCCCAGTCTCCAAAGGAAGGAGATCATGCTCTGCTTCAGTATGTCACAGTACATGTTGGCATTCATGGTTCCCTCAATGAACTGTAGCTCTCCAGTGCCAGCAGCACTCATGTAGCCCCAAGCCATGAGACTCCCACCACCATGCTTGACTGTAGGCAAGACACATTTGTCTTTGCACTTCTCAACTGGTTGCCACCACACACACTTGACACCATCTTAACCAATTCAATTTATCTTGGTCTCACCAGAATATAGGACATGGTTCCAGTAATCCATGCCCTTAGTCTGCTTGTCTTCAGCAAACTGTTTGCAGGCTTTCTTGTGCATCATCTTTAGAAGAGGCTTCCCTCTGGGACGACAGCCATGCAGACCAATTTGATGCAGTGTGCGGCGTATGGTCTAAGCACTGACAGGCTGACCCCCCACCCCTTCAACTCATACGTCTATTTCCCAAAGACAACCTCTCGATATGACGCTGAGCATGTGCACTCAACTTCTTTGGTCGACCATGGCAAGGTCTGTTCTGAGTGGAACCTGTCCTGTTAAACCGCTGTATGGTCTTGGCCACCGTGCTGCAGCTCAGTTTCAGGGTCTTGCCAATCTTCTTATAGCCTAGGCCAGGGATATGCAATTAGCGGACCTCCAGCTGTTGCAAAACTACAAGTCCCATCATGCTTTTGCCTGTGTGTGTCATGCTTGCTTCTGTCAGTCTCGCTATGCCTCATGGGACTTGTAGTTTGGCAACAGCTGGAGGTCCGCTAATTGCATATCCCTGGCCTAGGCTAATTTCTTCAGGGTTGTCACATGAAAAGACATAATAAAATATTTACAAAAATGTGAGGGGTGTACTCACTGCATCTATATTTTAGTTGACATTTTCAATGGACATGTTGAGACCGTCAGGGACACACATTTTCAGAGTGCAGTTGTGACGAACCCTCTGTTCTCAAACAGATCCGGGTCCACCGTCAATTCTTTCTCTGTTCAGATCCAGCATCGTCCAAGATTCGTTAGCCCCCCAGTCCACAGACACAACACCTCAGTGTAGGGTAAAACCACAAACTGCTTTATTCAAGCACATGTTAACAGATATCTCTCTTCAAATCACTTTCCTCCCACCCTTGGAAAACAGGGTGGGTTAAACTGTCCACTGACAATGGTGATACAGGTCAGGTGTGTTTAACTTCTCAGTACACAGTCTTATCAGCAGGGGGGTTGGAGGAATCCCCCTCCCCTTTTCCTCACAGCAAACACACTCACACATCCCATAATAGTTGGGGCATCAGACAGGCAGCTCCCTCTCCCTCTCCCTGCATCTCTGACATCCACTGGGGAAAAAGAAACACCACCTCCTCACCTCGGGCCTCCGAAACTGCCACAGGTGTGGAGCAGGTGTCTGCAGTACTCTGTCCTGCTGCCAGCACTTCTGCTGGAGGTTTGATAGATGGTTCCTCCTCTACAGAAACGTCTATTACATCGCCAGTCTCTGGAATTGCAATCTGTAAGGCTCTCCCACAGCAATCCAGGGCCACCAAAGTCATATCCCTCCGGAGAGCATTCTGTTGTCTCTCCTAAATATTCCTTCTCCGCGTGCCATTGCAGAGCCCGATACTGATTGTCCAGCTCTATCTCCTGCTGGACCAGCCTGTCCAACTAAGTCACCCATTGCTCCTGGGGCTGCTCTCCCAGGAATTGCATCCATATCTCCCTTTGTTCACTGGCCTGCTGCTCTGGGGTTGGAAAGCACCTGCTTTGTTGCATGCCAGCAACTTGGAGGCATCTAATCCAGTGCCTTACCCGAATCTGCTGCCTGACCTCCAGGTATTCATCCACAGAAACAGACCTGGTGTATGCTGAAAGTACGATCTGCAGCAGCCCGGGGAACTCTGATGCCAGATCCATAGCTCAGCTGGGGTGGCTGAAGGCTACTATCCAATCTTGGATCCAGGTGGAGGTCTTCACAGCCAGGAAGCACGATCCTGCTGCTACCAGCAGTTGTGACGAACCCTCTGTTCTCAAACAGATCCAGGTACGCCGGGAATTCTTCCTCTGTTCAGATCCAGCACCGTCCAAGATTCTTTAGCCCCCCAGTCCACAGACACAACACCTCAGTGTAGGGTAAAATCACAAACTGCTTTATTCAAGCACATGTTAACAGATATCTCTCTTCAAATAACTTCCCTCCTACCCTTGGAAAACAGGGTGGGTTAAACTGTCCAATGACAATGGTGATACAGTTCAGGTGTGTTTAACTTCTCAGTATACAGTCTTATCAGCAGGGGGGTTGGAGGAATCCCCCCTCCCTTTTTCCTCACAGCAAACACACTTACACATCCCATGATAGTTGGGGCATCAGACACAATAGACAATAGAATACAGTCCCACCCCAAACCGTCACAGCAAATAGAACACAACAGCCAACACACAATATATACAATGTATACAGCATTGAGTCTGACTAGCACAGATCAGCCTGGGGTTCTCATTCACCCTGTGCCCCTATTAGAGACACAGGGTGATTTACACATAAGAGGCGTCGGGGAAGCTGGACAAGGAGCCTCCAGAACTCTCCAGGGCAAGCTGAGCCGCACAAACCCCCAACCCAAAGTCACTCCTGTCACAGCAATGTTTACATTTTAATACAGTATATGTAAACCCATCACTAAAATTCCCCAAATTCCAAAAGTTTTTTAAATCTACAGTTTTCATTACAATATTACTGGTGAACATCTTTTCTGCTTTTTTATTATTATTATTTGTTATCATTTTGATTTTAATGTATTCTGTGCTTACTTTGGGATCGACAGTCATTTTTAGCCTCTGTCCCATTAAAGCAGAATTCCAGGCACCACCTAATCAAAAAAAGGCATTTCTGATATAGTCCATACATAGCATCAATATTTAATTTTCACAAATGTTTTGGTGTGTCTGTATGTAGGCTTCAATTGTTACAATTACTTTGTGCCCCACCACAAAAAAAAT
The DNA here is from genome assembly GCA_029206835.1 of Rana muscosa. Taxonomy (NCBI): domain Eukaryota; kingdom Metazoa; phylum Chordata; class Amphibia; order Anura; family Ranidae; genus Rana; species Rana muscosa. Next base: position 624,646,250 of record CM055118.1, read on the forward strand.
CTTATGTCAAACACAATGGATAAATGCCACTCCTATGGTAAATCGGGGCTTCTGTTTCTGATTTAAACCTTATATGAGCTATCTGATGGGAGGGGGTGTTAGAGGGATGATTCTCTGCTGTAACTCATTTAGCTGTGTAAGTAAATTATACCTTGAACCATTGAATGATAAGCATAAATTGAAACAGATGAAAAGGAGACCATAGCTCCATCTGCTGGCTAGAAACGAGAATACAAATTATACATATTCAACATAAGCAGCCCTGGGTTTGTCTCTCCGCAAGGTCACTGTAGTCTGCTTACAGGTCATGCATTCTTGCTGCTCCACGTGCCTTTATTTTCTTCCTACAAGTGCTCCAATTTTCTTAAAACAATTAAAAATATTTTTTGCTTCCAGTAAAACCACCACTCCTTTGTGTGTGCCCATTTGTACATAAGATTGTAAACTTTTCAGTAACTGTTGTTTAGGACTGTTGTGAATGGCTCAGAGTGCTGCAGAGCATTGATGCTTTATAAAATAAAAAACTGTATAAAAGCATGGAGGGAGAGATCCACAGCAAACCTTTGAAAACAGAAGGGAGTGAGACTGACAGAGATATAAATAAGGTTGGGTCAGGCAGTTTCCTAGAGTTACTATATGATTTTTCATAAGAATGTGAGCTAAAAGGAGATGCACTTTTGGGTGAGATGTCACCAGCCACCATCAGGATTAAGAGCGAGAGAAAGTAAAACTTGCTGTTTTATTTATAGGTTGCAACTCAGTACAGTGTAATGGAGAGAGATAAAAGAAAACTCAGGATAGTCTGCTGGCTCCCAGATTCAACAATAGGAGAATAACAGAGAGAAGGTGATGATAATTCTATTAACTTTACAGCTGGCACCGCCAACCTGTACTTAACACAATAAACCAAATATAGTGTACACTGTGCCAAGTACAGATTAATAGAGATTGCAGAAAAACTTCAACAAAAAGGAACAGGACTAAGGGGACCTCCAAGAGAAAAGATATAGTAACATACAAACATAGAAGATTGATGGCAGAAATAGACCAAATGGCCCATCAGGTCTTCCACTTTTATAAATTTTTTGGGGGTTTTTCTGTTTGTTTTTTTCAACATTTTGTGGTTTCAGAACTACTTTCTATGACAGTCAAGCTTTGATTATTATGAAGTAATGGGATAATAATGCGCCAACCGAAAGAATAAGTGAATGTGAGCAGCCAACACAACAATTGAACAAAATGTAAAAACGAAATGACTAAATAAATGTAAGCGCTAAAAAAGAAAAGTAGGTGTGCAAAATCCTACAGGTAAACGTCATGAGAAAGAAACGTTAACGCAATAAAGTGAGCCGTTGTCAGCTGTGTCTCAGTGCATAAATTAAAATTATGTGTTGAGTGAACAAACACAACAAACAAATGTGATTCTCCTAAAGAGAGTCAATGTGACAATAAATTGACATCTATTCTAGAATCACCAAAATCTTGTGCAATACATGTAGAAAAAAGTTTGGGTTTACACGCTAGCCACAGCTACCCAGTCCACGCTCGTTTGACCTGTTGTTTTTTTTGGATTTATATTGGTTCTGCTGTTTGAACCTTGTAAACTTTTTAATAAATTCCAGTCATTTGGATTCACACTATGCAGAGGATCTTTTTTGTTTTTATCCATTTATGTTTGGCACAACTCTTTATCCTGGATATTTGAACTCTTCACGTCTGAGCCTTACAGACCGTTTTGGAGATCCCTATTTGGTTGGAGTCTTTGGCCGTGGAGGGAGGAGGACATCTGCAGATTGCCACAGTCTGAGTCCCTATAGTGGACACAAGCCCATTTGATCCACCACCATAAGGTGAGCTGGGTCCACACACTGCGGTAAGAGTATTCAATTTTCTCTATCATCTTAAAGTGAAGACGTCACATATTTTGCAAACTATCTGTCCATCAGGGATTATCTTGGGGCATCCTCCCTTTTCTTCATAATTGATCTACACTTGGTGTAGGGTCGTGACTTTTATGGATGGACATTGTGGAGTCAATTAATATTGAACGCTGCAAACTTTTTGAGATGTTTCATTTGTGATTGTTTTTTATTAATATACACATATTCGTGAAACGTCCAATACCACCTATTACCGTAATTTCATCATTGCGGAACACATGGGGACACCTTTGGAATAATTATGTTGCACAGGTCCCCTTGAGTCAATCACATACATTTATTTTTGGTATACATAAGTTCCATCAATATATGGCTGTTCTTTGTTTATATGCATTGACAATTTGATGACCCCTATAGCAGGTTACTGTATACTTATCGGTGCTAACACTGTTATGTATTTTTCAGACCTAATTTTTTCTACATGTATTGCACAAGATTTTGGTGATTCTAGAATTGATGCCAATTTATTGTCACATTGACTCTCTTTAGGAGAATCACATTTGTTTGTTTTATGTTTGTTCACTCAACACATAATTTTAATTTATGCACTGAGACACAGCTGACAACGGCTCACTTTATTGCGTTAACGTTTCTTTCTCATGACGTTTACCTGTAGGATTTTGCACGCCTATTTTTTCTTATTTAGCACTTACATTTATTTAGTTATTAAGCTTTGATTATTGCTTCTTTTTGGGTATAGGAGAGCAAATGAATGTTCTATGTCTGTTTATTTTTCAATGTTAATTTAATGTTTATGTAACAAAAACGTATTTAATATAGGTTGCACCCATGATCCAGGATTCACAGAGCACTATGGATTTTCCAAAAAGAGAGCACAACAGCTGTTAATTTTAAACACTAGATCTCTAATTCAAATTCTGTTTAGCCCCATTGGAACAGTACAGGCAAGGAGGGGGATGAAATTGGGGTAATTCAGTCACCTGGCTGTTTAGTGTTTAAATTTCAACTTGAACTATTGAGCACTGTAAACAGGCTCCTAAAAAGCAGAAGGCAAATGCACACGAATAATAAAAAAAAAAGATACATACACACTCAAATCACAGCCAAACATAGACTAACTAAGCTGTTGTTAAACTGATATTTGTGTTAATACTAGCATTCATACTATGAAGTGTATTTCGATACCACTAAGTTTATTTAGATACCATTAGTCTAAAGGAATCCAAAGTTCCATCAAAATATACCTATATATTGTATTTAAGGATGTGCATCTCTTCTTTTGCAGTGCAATTTCATCTGCAGCTTGCTGACATCTGCGCGATTTCATGCACAGATGTCAATGCAACTCGAACATAAAAAAAGGAAAAACAGTGCAGGAAATATTTTTCAAATTGCGCTATATAAAATCGCACCTATTAAGGAGGTGCCATAGAAAGACATTAGATGTTACTTAAGGTGTGATTTGTAAATCACATGTTGCACCTGTAGCTGCACTGGTGTAAATGGGGGCTAAATGCATCAGAATGAAGGTTACTCTATAGGAATTGCCAAAAGGATTTTCAAAGATTTTCTATATTTGGAAACATAAAGAAAAATTAAGTAATGTAGTAGTTGTGAGGGGGTTAACTCGGTAGCGGGTGTGTGTGACCCCCTGGTTGGGCTCCCCACACAAAAACAGGGCCAGCAGACGGAGGTTGTGGTTTTCAAAATCAAAAGGTGCGGTTTATTTCTCTATGTACAGTGACAAAAACACAGCAAAGCCAAAAAGAAACATAAACAAAATAAATCCTGGTCAGTTTGACCTCTGACTAAACATGCAGGTTTCCTAAACTAACAACTGGGATCAGCCTGGTGCTGTCCTAGTCCCTAAGTCCCTGGTTTAGTAAAAGTCCAAACAAATAGCCACACAGGCTTTGCCTCACCGCACAGGGGTTCACTCTCCCTAGACAGTCCACACAGGTCTGGTTCCAGGCATGAGCTAACATCTAATGAAGCTGGGAGTTCTTATAGAGGCCTAAATGAGCTGACAAGCTTCAGCTGGTCTCATCAACTCCCTGCCTCACGACGCCCAGCACTCTCCCTAGAGGTATGAGTCATTCATGAGCCCACTAGCCTCAGCTGGGCTTCATCAACTCCCTAGTTGTATAAGTCGGCATAAAGCCTGAATCTGGGAGAAATATATCTACCCCCCTGGATGCAACCAGGTGACTTTACCTTCCTGCTGTCACATACCCCCCCTCTTGTTTTAACCTTGGGGTTGGAACACCAGCAATCAGGCATTCATGTACTCGAGACAAAGCATCCACATTCCCCATTTGAACGCCAGGGCGATGCTTTACTGTGAAGTTGAATTCCTGTAGGGCCAGGAACCACCTATTCACTCTTCTATTTGTCTCCTTGTTTTGAGCCATCCACTTTAACGGAGCGTGATCCGTAACCATGTCAAAGTGCCTACCTAGCAGATAGTACCGAAGGGAATCTAGAGCCCACTTCACCGCTAAACACTCCTTTTCAACCGTGGCGTAATTTACCTCATGGGACTTCAACTTCCTGCTGAGGTAAATGACTGGGTGCTCTTCCCCGTTCCAGACCTGGGACAATACTGCTCCTAACCCCACATCTGACGCATCACTTTGTACGACAAAGTCTTTAGAGAAGTCGGGTGAGTACAACACTGGCTGGCTACATAAGGCTTGTTTCAAGAATTGGAATGCTGCCTCAGCCTCGGGGGTCCATTTAATCATGACCGACCCTTTCCCTTTCGTCAGGTTGGTTAGGGGCACAGCCTTAGAAGCAAAGTGGGGAATGAAGCGCCGATAATAACCCGCGATTCCCAGAAAGGCTCGTACCTGCTTCTTGCTGTTGGGACGTGGCCAACTCTGGATGGCCTCGACTTTGTTGAGTTGGGGTTTTATTACTCCCCTGCCAATGGTGTACCCAAGATATTTGGCCTCCTCCTGCCCAATGGTACACTTCTTGGGGTTAGCCGTAAACCCCGCTTCCCGGATAGAGTCTAGGACTGCTTGCACTTTTGGCAGATGTGAGGCCCAATCTGTGCTATGGACAATTACGTCATCCAGGTAAGCCGCAGCATACTTCTGATGGGGCCTCAGTATCTGGTCCATTTTCCGCTGGAATGTGGCCGGCGCATTCTGTAACCCGAACGGCATTCTCTTATATTGGAACGCCCCGTCTGGGGTTACAAATGCGGTTTTCTCTTTGGCCGACTTGGCCAGGGGAATTTGCCAATACCCTTTTGTGAGGTCAAGAGTCGTCATGTATCGGGCTGTTCCCAGCCGGTCGATCAACTCATCTATACGTGGCATGGGGTAGGTGTCAAATTTTGTAACTTTGTTCAACTGACGAAAATCGTTACAAAATCGCCAGCTCCCATCCGGTTTAGGCACCAACACAATGGGACTAGACCAATCACTTTGGAACTCCTCTATCACCCCTAAGTTCAGCATTTTCTGTACTTCCTCCCGTATTGCCTCCCGTCGGGCCTCTGGGATCCGATAGGGTTTTAACTTCACCCTTTCACCGGGCGGGGTAATAATATCATGCTCTACCCCAGATGTTTGTCCCGGCAGCTCAGAGAACACCTCCTTGTTGCGAAGCACAAACTCCTTAACCTCCTGTTGTTGGGGTTGTGACAAGGTGGCTGCTATTCCAACCTCCGGAATCACGCAACCAGTTTGAGCTGGTGACCAAGTTTCTGCGACTAGGGACTCTCTATCCCTCCAGGCTTTCAACAGATTAACGTGATATATCTGTTCGGGCTTTCGCCTTCCTGGTTGTCTGACCTTGTAATTCACTTCGCTCACTTTTTCCATTATCTCGTAGGGGCCTTGCCATTTGGCAAGGAATTTACTTTCAACCGTAGGGACAAGTACCAATATCCTATCCCCCGGGGAAAAGGTACGGGTCTTTGCTCCACGGTTGTACACTCTCTGCTGTGCCAACTGCGCTTGGGCCAAATGTTCCTTCACGATGGGCATTACCTGTGCAATTCGATCTTGCATCAGGGCGACATGCTCAATCACACTCCTGTGGGGAGAACTCTCACTTTCCCAAGTTTCCTTGGCAATATCCAACAGCCCTCTTGGGTGTCTCCCATACAGTAACTCAAAGGGGGAGAATCCCGTAGAGGATTGGGGCACCTCCCTAATAGCAAACATCAAATAAGGAAGTAGACAGTCCCAATCCTTTCCATCTCTATCCACCACTTTCTTCAACATTTGTTTTAGGGTTTTGTTGAATCTTTCAACCAGCCCATCGGTTTGGGGGTGATACACAGATGTACGCAATTGCGTCACTTTGAGCAATTTACACAGCTCTTTCATAACCCGGGACATAAAGGGTGTACCTTGGTCCGTAAGCAGTTCTTTACAAATACCCACCCGGCTAAAAACAAGAGATAGCTCTTTGGCTATGGTTTTGGCCGAGGTATTTCTGAGAGGGATCGCTTCTGGATAACGGGTGGCATAGTCCATTATAACCAATATGTACTGGTGCCCCCTAGCGGACTTGATTATAGGACCTACCAAATCCATTGCGATTCTCTCAAACGGGACCTCAATGATGGGTAGAGGGACCAGCGGGCTACGGAAATGTGGCATCGGGGCCGACCTCTGACACACAGGGCAGGAGGAACAATAATTTTCTATGTCCTTCATCACCCCAGGCCAATAGAATCTCTGTAATACCCTCTCTCGGGTTTTCTCTGTCCCCAGATGACCTCCAAGAATGTGCCCATGGGCCAACTCCAACACCAACTTCCTGTAAGGTTTGGGCACCACAAGCTGCTCAACGGTTTCTTCTGCCCTTTTTGCCACCCGATACAGTAGGTCCTTCTCTACGCTGAAGTATGGGTAAGTGCAGGTATTATCTGGGTTCACTAACTCGCCATCTATTTCCACTACGTTTTCCCGTGCCTTTATTAGGGCGGGGTCTTTTAACTGTTCTGTGGCAAAATTTTCCCTGTGAACCTCCAGATCAGAAAACTCCACAGACGGTAGGTTTTCGTCTGAGGAGGTGGGCTCCTCTCCAGTTTCTTGAGTCTCCCCTGCAAATACTGACAAGGGAAATTCTGTAGAGTCCTCACCACTCTCAGAGGAGTTCTGGCTATCACATTCCTGGTACATAGGGGCACCAGTGGGGGGCTCAGGATCATCCCACAGTTCCCAGAACTTCGGAAAATCCCTTCCCACAATGGCATCATGCGGTAATTGAGATACTAACCCCACTGGATGAGAGAGGGTACCTTTGGGGGTCTCGAAACACACTGTAGTCACTGGATACTCTCGGGTGTCCCCATGCACACAAATAACAGCTACCTTGCTATTCCCAGAGACCTCTGTTTTAACTAATTCAGCCTTTATCAGGGTCACAAGGCTACCTGAATCCAGTAATACCACAACATTTCTACCATTAATACACATTTTGCATAAATGTTTCTCAGTTCCCCGAATGGCAGTGCATGCGACTGTCGCACACAGCGACTGACGTCTGTCCATCAGAAAGTCACATTGCATGGGTTCCTCCACAACCGGGCAATTTGCTGCAATATGTCCCGCTTGCCGGCAGCGGTAGCAAACAATCCATTTGGTTGCCTCTTGAGCCCCTGACTTCCCAGGCTGTTCTCGCCAAACTTTGGGTAGAGCTCCCACCCTCTCACTCTCTCCACCCTCACCCCTTGGAATCCTCTTATCCGCCCCTGGGGATGGTCTGGTCTTAGGGTGGAAAGTCCGAGAGTCTCTGGAAGAGGCCGTCAGGTTCTCTGTAGCCAAGTATTTCTCTACACGATCCACAAGACCACCGGCCGTCTCTGGGTCTCCATGGCTTACCCACTTTTGGATGGCAGTAGGAAGAGCTCTCAAAAACCGATCCATTACAACACGTTCCACAATCTCTGGTGCGGACAAAGTCTCTGGCTGTAGCCACTTCCTGCTCAGGTGAATGAGATCATACATTTGAGACCTGGGGGGTTTTCCAAGCTGGAAAGTCCAGTTATGCACACGCTGAGCCCGGACAGCCAGGGTGACACCCAGCCTTGCCAATATTTCAGCTTTTAGCATCACATAGTCTTTTGCTTGGTCAGGCTCTAGGTCATAGTAAGCCTTCTGCGATTCACCAGTTAACAGAGGAGCCACCAGTCCAGCCCACTGCTCCTCAGGCCACTTTTCTCTTTCAGCAGTCCTTTCAAATGTGGTCAAAAATACCTCTGGATCATCCTCTCCAGTCATTTTTGTCAATAAACGACTCACCCCAAAGGACGCGGTATTAGTGGGACGGCTTTCCTCACTGGTCTGCGGACGTTGCTGCATTACTGCTTCCATTTGTTGTAGTCTCTGCTCTTGCTTCTGTAACAGGTCTATGAAGCGGGCCTCAGATTGCTGCTGGGCTTGTTGATGAGCTTGCTGCTGGGCTGCAAGGCTCCTTTGCAAACCTGCATTTGTCTGCTGTTGATTGGCATTTGCTAGAGCCAGCTGTTTCAGTATCTCCTCCATGCTGGTTTAAAAAAAACTGCCACTGGTTCTCCACCAACTGTGAGGGGGTTAACTCGGTAGCGGGTGTGTGTGACCCCCTGGTTGGGCTCCCCACACAAAAACAGGGCCAGCAGACGGAGGTTGTGGTTTCCAAAATCAAAAGGTGCGGTTTATTTCTCTATGTACAGTGACAAAAACACAGCAAAGCCAAAAAGAAACATAAACAAAATAAATCCTGGTCAGTTTGACCTCTGACTAAACATGCAGGTTTCCTAAACTAACAACTGGGATCAGCCTGGTGCTGTCCTAGTCCCTAAGTCCCTGGTTTAGTAAAAGTCCAAACAAATAGCCACACAGGCTTTGCCTCACCGCACAGGGGTTCACTCTCCCTAGACAGTCCACACAGGTCTGGTTCCAGGCATGAGCTAACATCTAATGAAGCTGGGAGTTCTTATAGAGGCCTAAATGAGCTGACAAGCTTCAGCTGGTCTCATCAACTCCCTGCCTCACGACGCCCAGCACTCTCCCTAGAGGTATGAGTCATTCATGAGCCCACTAGCCTCAGCTGGGCTTCATCAACTCCCTAGTTGTATAAGTCGGCATAAAGCCTGAATCTGGGAGAAATATATCTACCCCCCTGGATGCAACCAGGTGACTTTACCTTCCTGCTGTCACATAGTGGGGTTAATTATTTCAAGGAGAAGAGCATGGTCACCTTGCAAGGAAATTTTCAAGTTGCTTAGTAATGTTGGGTGAACGGTTCGGGCTGAGCAAAAGTTCAGCCTGAACATCGATTATTCGCCCACTCGGTGAACACCCAAAGTTGTGGGGCGCTCGGCAGGATGATTGCCCACCAAGTGCCCTACAATGCACTGTGCGCTTCACAGTGCATTCTAGGGCCCTAATTGGATGTCTTGCACCTGACCGCTGGACACAGAGCACTGTCAGAGCCCTGCTTGGACAAAGTGATGTTGACTTTCTCCAATAACAGCTCAGTGCTCATAGTCCCACCCCACATTATAAAATATTCCTTTGCATATGAAGCTTTTGCAGTGTGTTGGAGTGGAGATAGTGTGTTCGCTTATTGTGACTCTGAGTGTAGAGTGTTAGTGTAGCGTTAGTATAATGTGTGAGTATAGTGTCTAAGTATAGTATAGTGTCAGTGTAGTGTGTTAGTGTAGTGCAATGTTTAACACAGCATTACATAACATTTAGCGCATACAATGCTGTATATCCTTTTTTTTTTTTTGCTGCATGTTTGTTTTACTGCAGTATATTGAAGTGTGTCAGTGAGTGTCAGGGCACTTTTACTGCAGTATATTGAAGTGCATCAGGGCACTTTTACTGCAATATATTGAAGTGCATCAGAGCACTTTTACTGCAGTATATTGAATTATGTCAGGGCACTTTTACTGCAATATATTGAAGTGCATCAGGGCACTTTTATTGCAATATATTGAAGTGCATTAGCGTACTTTTTCTGTAGTATATTGAAGTGTGTCAGAGCACTTTTACTGCAGTATATTGAAGTGCATCAGGGCACTTTTACTGCAATAGATTGAAGTGTGTTAGTGCACTTATACTGCAATATATTAAAGTGCGTTAGAGCACTTTTACTGCAGTATATTGAAGTGCATCAGGGCACTTTTACTGCAATAGATTGAAGTGCGCTAGTGCACTTATACTGCAATATATTGAAGTGCGTTAGAGCACTTTTACTGCAGTATATTGAAGTGCGTCAGTGCATTTTTACTGCAATCTACTGAAGTGTGTTAGTGCACATAGTCCCACCCCACACTATAAAAGATTCCTTTGCATATGAAGTATTTGCAGTGTGTTGGAGTGGAGATAGTGTGTTCACTTATTGTGACTCTGAGTGTGGAGTGTTAGTGTAGTGTTAGTATAATGTGTGAGTATAGTGTCTCAGTATAGTATAGTGTGAGTGTAGTGTGTTAGTGTAGTGTATTGTTTTTACATTACATAACATTTAGTGCATACAGTGCTGTATATCCTTCTTCTTTTTTTTTTTGTTGCTGCATGTTTTTTTTACTGCAGTATATTGAAGTGTGTCAGTGTAGAGTGTCAGGGCACTTTTACTGCAGTATATTGAAGTGCATCAGGGCACTTTTATTGCAGTGTATTGAATGGTGTTAGTGCACTTTTACTGCAGTATATTGAAGTGCATGGGTGCTCTTTTACTGCAGTATATTGAAATGCATCATTGCACTTTTACAGCAGTATATTGAAGTGTGTCAGGCTACTTTTTACTGCAGTATATTAAAGTGCATCGGGGGAACTTTTACTGCAATATATTGAAGTACGTTAGTGCACTTTTACTGCAGTATATTAAAGTGCATCAGAGCACTTATACTGCAGTATATTGAAGTGTACCAGGGCACTTTTACTGCAATATATTGAAGTGCGTTAGTGCACTTTTACTGCAGTATATTAAAGTGTGTTAGTGCAGTTTTAGTGCAGTATATTGAAGTGCGTCAGGGCACTTTTACTGCAGTATATTGAAGTGCATCAGAGCACTTTTACTGTAATATATTGAAGCACATTAGTGCACTTTTTACTGCATTATATTAAAGTGCATTAGTGAAGTTTTACTGCAGTATATTGAAGTGTGTCAGTGCAGTTTTACTGCAGTATATTGTAGTGTGTCAGTGGAGTGTGTCTGTGTAGTGAGTCCTCAAATTAAAGTGCACCAAACAGCACTTTCCATTGACTAAAGTGCATCTAAGTACACATTTCCCTGTCTCTATTATATTTTAGTAATAACCCCTCCCCCATCATGTCTTGAAGTTCATCAAGGAAAGGCAGACATTCCCATGGCACTGTGAGGGGGCCAGCAGCGTCTTTGTCCACAGGCAAAGGTGGACATGGTCCGTCCTCAGGCAGGGCACATTTGTCTGTTTAGTGATGTTCCCCGTGCTATCCAGCCACAGCATGCAGAGGAGGTGGTGGACTGGCTTACTAAACCAATCTCTTCATCCTTTATGACCCAAGCTGACACTAATCTGCAGTCCACCTCAGCTGCCAGAGAGGCTTATTCTGCCTCTTTGTCCACAGCTACTCCTGCCATAGCCCCAACATCATGCATTGAGGTGTCAGCTAAATTATTTGGGTGCCGGATAGAGCAGAGAAGGAAATTGAGGGGGAGAAACAACCGCAATGAGGTAGAATGTCCTTCAAAGGCAGCAATCATGGAAGAGTAGAGAGCAGTCACCCTATTTCATCAGATTGTGGAGCTATTACCCCTTAGTCCATACAGATGAGCTGTGGGAAGTGGACCTTTTGTAGCACATGTGCAGCAAATCGCACTGCTGCAATTTGCAACCTCTGCTGCAAGCACATCAAGCATGGCAAAAACACCAGCCATTTGGGTACCACATGTTTGACAAGACATTTAACCTCCCACCACTAAGCCCATTGGCAAGAGCACCTGAAAGGCAAGCCACACTCAAGGAACACAATCTTTCTCCTTCTCACTCCTCCCATTTCTGGTCTACCCCTGCTATATCTCATGACCTCTCAGCAGCCTCCACTGACAGGAATGATGGTATAGCAAAGGGTTTCAAAGTTCCTTGCAGCACATCTGTCAGCAGCCCCCCACCAGCTGTACAGTATAGCATTCAAATTCCTCTGCCCCAGATGCTGCAGTGAAAAAGAAATATACTTCCTGCCACCCACATGCCCAGCATCTAAATTCCAGCTTGTCGCGATTGCTGAATTATATTCAAAAGTGGTGCCGCGTTTCCAAATGCTAATGTGTTAGTGTACCCTTTAAATCTGTGTGCATAGCAATTTTCAGAACCAGCATATCATATCAAACCATATATAACGTTAACAAAACAAACAATGCGTCAGTTTATAAAGTGTCCTTTGGTATGAATTTGCTTGCATATGCTCAATCCTTCATAAAAAACAGGCTTGTGTTCACATATCCAAATGACTGCTTCCTTAATTAGTGTTTACCACTATATGCTCCAATCATCCACATAAATTTGTGATAATCCCCTCATCCAATGGGCCCTCACCTGGGGGATAAAACCAACCAATGGTATATATGCACTTTTGTCCCTCTTTGGGGATCTGTAATATGCTGTTTTACTTCTTTGCTGGTAATCTTGAAATTAGAATCCTCCTTCTCGTACACTTATCTCCATCAGCCCAAATCATAAAGAGAGAAAACTGGGCATAGTGCTTTATCTTATAAAACAACCGGTTTATTAAACACTAGGTATAAAAACACTTGCATTTTCCTGGTGCTTAGAGTGCACCAAACTGTAAAAAGCATTCAGTCCTCACAGTGCGGGTATTAGACAATCAGGCAGTATTACCACGGCATGCTCACAATGCGTGCCTCAAAGTGACGACATATTGGCCCCTCCCCTACGCGTTACGCCCCAGGGTCACGTGGCTTCCTTTGGGGGGAAAATCCAAATTGTCCAAAAATGGCGTCTGCATAAAGTGGGTTTGGGAGGAAAGGGAGTCCTCCTTTTCCTCCCGCTGTTCTGCTTCGAGTGCCCTGTCCATAATGCCACGCAGAGTATGCTCCAGTAGGAACACAAGAGGGATTGGGGTTGATTTACACAAGGCAAAAAGACTGTGCACTTTTCAAAGTGCAGTTGCTCCAGAGCTTATTAAATAAGGTAAGGCTTAGCTTTGCAAAGAATACCCAATCACGAGCAAAAAAATAAAAAATTTGTTTGCACATGATTGGATGATGGAAGTCAGCAGAGCTTCTGCTCATTTACTAAGCTCTGGAGCAACTGCTCTTGCAGAGTGCATCTGCACTTTGCAAAGTACACAGTCTTTTTGCCTTCAGTAAATCACCCCACTGTGTCACTGATGCATGCATTGTCACGGCTCACCATCCTTGTCGCCTCCTAAAATGGTGAGAGTACAATGAATGCATACTTTAGCAGTCATTAACGTGGGTAAAAAACAGCCTTTCCATCTGAGGGATTCTGCCCCCTTCCATGAATTTTCATGTGGAAGGCAAGGTTTTGGCATCGTTGGGCAAGGCAGTCAGCCACAAGGTCCACGTTACTGCTGACACGTGGTCCAGAAAACATGGTCATGGACAATATTTAGTTTAGAGCACACTGGGTAACTCTGCTTGCAACTAGGAAGGACGCAGGACAGGGCTCAGTGCTGGAGCTTTTTTTGCCATTACAGCTGGGGGTGATGATGCGAGATCTGTCAGCTCCACCCCCTCCTCTTCCTCATCCTTCATGACCTCCTCTGCCGGATTGTCCTATGAACCACCAGTACCCCCTAAGCATTTACGGGGCCATTCAACGAGTCAGGCTAAAATATTCCATGCAGTGCTTCAGCTGGTCTGTTTAGGGGAAAGGAGCCACACCAGAGCAGAGTTTCTTTCAGCTTTGCAGGGGCAGGTCCAGAGGTGGTTTATGTCAATAAAATGTTGAACCAGGAATGGTGGTGTGCATTAATGGCACTAACCTTCTGTCCGCCCTTCGACAGGGAATGTTGACACGTGTGCCATGCCTGGCACATGTCCTCAACTTGGTGGTGCAGCGTTTCCTAAACAGGTATCCAGGGTTGCAAAGTTGCAAGGCAGGCCAGAAGGGTCTGTAGCCATTTCAGGTGATTACACACAGCCAGTGTTCCGTTGGCTGAAATTCAGTGGAAATTCCACCTGCCCGTAAACCGCCTGATTTATGAGATGCCCACAATGTAGAACTAAACTTTTGCAATGCTGCAGCAGCTGCATATGCAGCAGAGGGCCGTCAAGGTGTACCTGTGTGAGTATGGCACGAGGACAGGCAGGCTCAGGGCAGCTCTGCTTTTTTTCCCCCATGTTAATGGCTGCTAATAAAGGATGCATACACTGTATTGTCACCATTTTAGGAGGTGACAAGGATGGTGAGCTGTGACAATGCAAGCATCAGTGACACAATTACTCATTTTCCTGGTGGAGAGAACTTCCTTTCCTCTCAAGGCCCCCTTTATGCAGACGCCATTTTTGGGACACACAAGAGGAGAGGGAGGAGAAGGGGCAGGAGGAGGATTCTGGCAGTTTTGAAGGCATAGAAGCAAAGAAAGACATACGTCAAACCTTTAGAGATGATTTTCAGTCCCCAGAAACCTTGTGAGTAGTTCGTGGCTAGGTAAAGACAGTTACAGATACCTGTAAGCCTCAGTGACCCCAGGGACTCTGCTTCTCATGCCTCTCATGCCTCTCATGCCTCCGAAACTCTTCAAAGCCTGCAAAATGACCTGAGAATTCATGGCATCAAGGAGAAGTACTACTATTGGTTGGAAATTCTTCTTGACCACCGTTACAAGGGTAAAGATTTGGAACTCATCCTGCCCTCGCAGTGGGAGCACAGGAGTTTATGTAATGACTTTACAGATGCTGGTAGGTTACAGTCTCATAGAAAAGCTAGTTTTAAGGCTTCTGTCGATCAAAGGAGGAATGGTGGAGAAGGGGATTGCCTCAGTGATGCATTTAAATTTTTTTTAGTCCTCAGCGCCCAGGGCTGTTAGCTTCAACTTCCCATTGTCAGCATCTGCAGAATATGGTGGAAGATTATCTAAGGGCAAAAAGAGACATGGGGAGTTTTCCAGCAGAAGATCCACTGGGTTTCTGGGTCATAAGAATAGACCACTGGCCAGAACTTACCCAGTATGCAATTGAGCTGCTGGGCTTCCCTGCATCCAGCGTGCTTTCCAAATGGGTATTCAGTGCTGCCAGAGGTTTTGTGACAGATAAAAAGAGTGTGTCTGTCCACAGACTCAATTGACCGGCTGACATTTGTTAAAATGAATCAGTCCTGGATTAGCAGCAGCTATCAAGCCCCTGATGCTGATGTCACTGATTAAGTGGTATTGGGATATCAAATCTTTGCAAGACTGTCTAGGCTGTCTAGCATTGTGGGTGTTGATTTTATCTTGAAGTAATTTTTTGGTATAGGTTTCATGGGCACAATTAACACCCAAAGATCAATTTTTTCCGCACCTGTTTTACAATTAATAAAAACATTTTTTTTACAGCATAGCCAATTCTTGCTTTTATCAAGAGTACCTCTAAAAGGATACGGGGTGAAGGCACCACCAACGCCCAGAGCTCAATTTTTCTGCAACTGTGTGACAGGGGCATCAAATTGAATTTTTTTACAGCAAGGCCTATTCTTGCTTTCATCAAGAGTACCTCTAGAACAAGGGTGACAAACTTAATTTCATTGTGGGCCGCATCAGCATTATGATTGAAGATTAGATGTCCAGCGCATCCCCTCCCCTTACATTAGATGTCAAGAGCCACCCCACCATCACAAGTTGAGTCTCCCACTCTCTCTTACATCACAGTACACCCCCCTTACCGTATGCTGCTGCTGGGAAGAAGCTGGATGCATTGCTTGAAAGCAGAAAGTAAGGGTCTGGAGGAGGACCAGTGGAGGGCTGGAGCACTCCAGCAGCTGCATAAGAGGTGCGAGGGCAACCTGAAATGGCCTGGAGGGCCAGAATTTGGCCCGCGGGCCTGGTGTTTGACACCTGTGCTCTAGAAGGTTACAGGGTGAAGGCACCACCAATACCCAAAGACTAATTTTTCTGCAACACTGTGACAAGGGCACAGTGGGCGTTGGTGGTGCCTTCACTCCATAAGCTTCTAGAGGTACTCTTGATGAAGCAAGAATTGGCCTTACGGTAAAAAAAAAAAATTATTTGATGCCCCTGTCACACAGCAGTCAGGTGCAATCAAAAAAAGGGGGAGATGTGAAACAATGTTTCAAGCAATGTTTCAAGGAAGAATTTTTTTTTCATCCAATTAGGGCCCAAGAATACACTGTGAAGCTCGCAGTGCATTGTGGGGCGCTCAGCAGGCAAATTCGGTTGTTCGCTGAATGGGCAAGGGCAGGTGATTTTCGTGCCAAACTTTTGCTCAGCTTGAACTGTTCCCCAGCACTAAGTGATAAAACAAGCTGGGAGATGGAGCTTCATGATGCCCAACAGTCTTGGGAGTTTGATGTGAGTTTTGTTACAGCTGATGACAGCGGCTCCTGTTTGATGGTGCATTAAGTTCTGCACTCCAATTCAGTGCGATTGGAAGCACTGCCCCATGTGAGTGGCTCTTATTTATGTTGTTTTTAAATACAATTTTTTTGGTTTCACACTATGTTGATTTCTAATATTTTAAGATTGGAGAGTGTATGATGATTCATGGCTATGTGACCTTGAAACATAAAAGGTCATTATTTTCTGGTGAGTTCCCTATGCTACTGTGGTGGATTCACTGAATAAATGGGTGATTGTTGTTTTTTCTCCATAATCTATACAAGGTGTGGTTTGTTGGAATCTGTCTATATGTTCAAAAACTTTGTAACACAGAAGAACTTATATATTGCCACATATTACATTTTTTTACATATTTATATACATTATATATGACTCAATCTTTCTGAATATGTTTCAGATTAAAAGTGTGATGTATTAATCTGTTTGTTAACTAAAGTTAAAATGGTTGTATAACAAATGGTAACAAAATGAATCCACCCTTCCTGTGTTCCCACCACTGCGCTTGTGAAAAACATTATTATTAGACAGTGAAGCAGCTACTTTAAATGAATCAATCTGTAAAAAATATATTCTTAAACCCTATATTATAGGGTTTAAGAATATATTTTTTACAAAGTTAAAATGCTGCCATAAATTACATTGTTCAAAGTGGAAGTCAACCACTCCCTCCACCCTGACCTCATGGAAACAGCTAGTTAACACAATGATACCCCTCTATAAAGCGACGTATCTGTCTCAAGGATGCCCCAAAAAATATGAAAGTCTGGCATTTGTGGACAGACTCAGAGTCCACAACAGACGACCAGCCCCCAGGGGAGTAACTCAGATGGATCTCCTTTGTATCCACCTGTAATGCTAGGAGCTGAGGTCCATACTCTGAATAGGTAAACGGAGGTGAACGCATAGATAACAAAATAATCGTACCTACTCCTAAATGCTTCTGTAGCATTCAATTCAGACAACTAGGAATGAGATGAGGTCCTACAAGAAACAATAACTCCTGTTGTAGTCCTATCATGTGTAACCTGAGAGGTGTTTATGTTGTGTTTAGTTAGACATATTTAGCGTTAAGGTGTGATGTTAACTTTTTTTTGATGTGCACGTGGTTATGTGCAATGATTGGCCAGGGTATGCCCCTATGGCCCTGTTTTTTAAAGGGGTTGTAAAGGTTTGTTTTTTATTTTCTAAATAGGTTCCTTTAAGCTAGTGCATTGTTGGTTCACTTACCTTTTCCTTTGATTTACCTTCTAAATGTTTTTTTTCTTTGTCTGAATTTCTCACTTCCTGTTTCTCCTCAGTAAACTTCACACCATCATCCGAGCAGTGTGGAGTCAGCCAGAACAGCTTACTGAACAGCTTACTGAGGAGGAACAGGAAGTGAGAATTTCAGACAAAAAAAACTAAGAAAAAAAAACATTTAGAAGGTAAATCAAAGCCCTGTACTCCCAAAGGAAGGGAAAGATCCACAGTGTTGTGCTAATTACAGGCCTATTTCTCTGCTCAACTCGGATACTAAACTGTTGGCCAAAATCCTAGCACTACGATTGCAAGAACATATCGGGGGGCTAGTGCATCCAGATCAGACAGGTTTTATGAAAGGACGTGAGGCAAGGGATAACACCATCAGGGCACTTCATCTTCTTCATTGGATGAAATATGGCCCAGAGTCATGCGCGGATGCCTGAGGGAGAAGTCGCATCCCCTTAGAGCTCCGCTCCCGGGTTAAACAAACCGGAGAACCGACTGCTGTTTTCACCGCAAACGGCACCAGCTCCCGCAAATTCATACCAGGTACACTTTGGCTTATTGAGGATGGTCACGAGGGGGCCAAAAACAAAGTATAAGATTGGTATCTCTAAGGATACACCGGCCCGGCAGACATCCAAGATGGCGGCGCCTGGTACCTCACAGACTCGCACACAGCGGGTTCCTAAATCCCTGTCACACAATGTCAAAACTCTGGACACAGCTGGTGAGATTGATTCTGACTATGAAACACCTGAAAATGTTATTCAGTCTAGCATGTTTAGACAATTTGAGAAAATGCTTCAAAAAGCATTGAAACAAACTTCTGACCAGATAACAGAAAAGCTGACAAGGGAGATTAGGGAGCTGGGGCATAGAACAGCTGAACTGGAAATGCGGGTAGATGATATAGAAACTACCACACAGCATTATGATGCTACTATTGAACAGCTTAAGGATGAGAACTCTTTATTACAAAACCGTTTGGAAGACCAGGAGAATAGGGACCGTCGCTACAACCTAAGAATCAGAGGTCTCCCTGAATCAATCATAGACTTGCAGGGAACTATATGTGCACTGTTTCAGGAACTGTTACCAGGTATTTCACCTGAGAGATTGGAAATGGACAGAGTCCACAGGGCCCTAACTCAACGCAAACCCAATGGACCCCCTAGAGATATTATAGTTAAATTTCATTACTATAAAACAAAGGAGCAAATACTTGCTGCTGCTAGAGGTAAAAACACTCTTGAGTTCCAGGGCAATACCTATCAGCTCTTTACAGACCTCTCCCCTCTAACTGTTACTAAGAGGCGTTCTATGAAACCACTGCTGCAAGTACTTCAAAAGCACCAAATCATATACCACTGGGGGTTTCCATTCTCTCTCCGCTTTACATACTTGGAAACCAGATATACCTGTCGCACGTCCGATGAACTCCGGTCAGCCTTAATTGATCTAGGCCTGATGGATCACACCAATTCTAAGGAGCAACCTCGTAGACGTGCGGCTTCTAGATCACCTCCAAATGAAACCGACCTGGACCCAAACCCCTCTGGCTATACTAGACAGAATCTTCATAAAAGAGGACGTTTTGATAGTCAGCCACCGATAAACGTCGACTCAATGGACTGATTGTTCACTTGTCATTAATCTTATCCATGTTTCTCCCCTTTTGTAGGGTATTAGCCCCATTGCTTTATTCTGAAAAGCATTGCACTATCTATGCTTGATGAACTAGAATCCTGTTCTCCATCATTTTTTTTTTTTTTCTTTTCTTTAGTGGTGTTTTGTTTCTGACAAATATGTCTATTTCTTTAATCTATATGCACATAATATATGCATATTAATTTGTACTTATGAAATATGAATCTAGGTTCCTATTTAGGGTTTTAATCAGCCAGAAGATTTATATTTCATTTACATTTTTGAGTCAAGTGTTTTTAAGGGGTTTTTTTTGTGTTTGTCCCCTTCCTGACAAATATGTCTACTTAGTAATTTAAATGCATATTATATTGTACCTATGAAAATATATATTTGGGTAATTATTTATTGTTTCAGTCAGCAAGAAGGTCTATATTACATTTACATTTTTGAGACAAGTGTTTTTAAGGGGTTTTTTTTTTTTTTTTTTTGTCTTGTCCCCTTTCTGACAAATATGTCTACTTAGTAATTTATATGCATATTATATTATACTTCTGAAAAATGAATTTGGGCATTTATTTATTGTTTTAGTCAGCCAGAAGGTCTATATTACATTTCTATTTTTTTTTTTTTTGTGTGTCTGTCCCCTTTCTGACAAATAGGTCTACTTAGTAATTTAAATGCATATTATATTGTACCTATGAAATATAAATTTGGGTAATTATTTATTGTTTTAGTCAGCCAGAAGGTCTATATTACATTTCCATTTTTTTTTTCTCCCTTCCCTTTCCTCTTGCGAGCTTGTTTATTAATTATTTCGCTTGCGTTGACGGTTTGCTTCACAAGTGTTAAGATTGATATTTTCCAGCCTCCTTATGGACGCATTCTTCTAGAAATTGACTCAACATACTTCCCAAAGTTGGTATGCTTCCTTTCTCTCTCTTTTTTTGTTTAGTGCATCTCCAGTCTTCTTGATAGAGAATTATTTATGTTTTATATTATAATACTTAAGTGTTCTCCGGCGTTGTTTTTCCCTCCGGAACTTCTTGCGGCCCCCTACGTACCCCCTGACTCCTGCTACTATTATGCAGGAGTCGGTCGGTGACCATGGAACCCCTCGGAGATTTTTTGTTATCTCTCCGAGATGTTCCTGCGCCCTACTAGTACATCATTATTTTATGACACTAATTGCAGTCATTAGGGCTTCTTTTTTATTTGGTTTCTTCTTTACCCTTTCTTTTCTGTCTTTCCTTTCTTCTTCTCTTCTGTCTCCCTTGGTGGCGGTTCGAACTCATAATATGGGTTTCATTAACCCTTATATAAAACTTACCCTTACTATGTCATGGCCCCCATACACATTTTGTCCTTAAATGTACAAGGCTTCAACGTTCCACAAAAAAGAACTAAAGCTCTACGTTCCTTTTCAGCTAGAAAAGCTCACATAATTTTCCTTCAAGAAACGCACTTTATCAATAACGCCTCCCCTAAATTTCTTTCCTCCTCCTACCCTCAATTCTACGCAGCATCAGCTACAACTAAGCAACGTGGGTCCCTGATTGGATTCCACCGCTCTACACCATTTACCCTTAATACACAAATATATGACCCTGAGGGTAGATATGTTTTATTAACAGGCTTTATTGCTGATACTGAAGTCACATTAGTTTCGTATTACGCCCCAAATAAGCGTCCTGAAGCTTTTCTATCACATCTTTTCCAACTAATCGAATCACATAAATTTGGAACAATAATATTATGTGGCGACTCCAATACTACCATCTATCCCTTCTTGGATAAATCCCCGTCATCTCCTAACTCTCCTACCCATAAACGGTCCTTCCAATCTCTACTTACTTCTTTTAATTTTGTTGATACCTGGCGGGAACTTAACCCAACTTCCAGAAATTTTGCACATTATTCTTATCCACACAAATCCTTTTCACGAATAGACCATATTTTCCTCCCCTCTAGTATGCTCCCTGAAGTAATATCCTCTAATATAATCCCATTTCCATGGACAGACCATTGTGCGGTCACTGCTACAATTACCTCTCCAATACCTAGGTCACATGACACCACTTGGTGTATTAACGACTCCATCCTAACTCACCCCTCACACCGTTCAGATATTGAACTGGCTCTTAATGATTATATCTCATTTAATAAAACTACTGATGTCTCTGCCCTTACACTATGGGAAGCCCATAAAGCTGTCATTCGGGGCAGCTTGATACAAAAGGCGAGATCTATTAAAAGAGATCGCAAGATTCTGTTCACCAAACTTGAAGCAAATTTTAACGCTTGTCATTTGGCTCATCAAGCTACCCCGAATGCAAACACTAACACTAAATTGGAAAGGGCCCGGCTTGAGTTGGATCTTTTTCTGACAGATTCGGCAGACAAACTCTTACGCAAGCGGCAACATACCCTATACCGCAAAGCCAATAAGCCTGATACCCCAATGGCCCGCAGTCTCAAGTCTATTGATCGTTCACAAGCTGCATTCCGACTTAGAACCTCCAGAGATGCATACACTAGTAACCCATTAAAGATCTTGGACATCTTTCAATCTAAATTAGCTAAGCTCTATGACCCTGGCTTAATCTTTGATAAAAACAAAGCAGACACTTTGTTCTCAGATGTTACACTTCCCACAATGACACCGGAACAGTGTGAATATTTGGAGAGTCCCATAATGGCCTTGGAAGTTAAAGCTGCTATTAAAGAATTGAAGCCTCACAAGAGACCGGGCCCCGATGGGTTTTCTGCACTATACTACAAACAATTTGACTCGATTTTAATGCCTCTATTGACTAGAGCCTTCAATTCTTTGTTAGCTGGTCATTCGTTTAAAACCGAAACACTAACTTCCATCATAGCAATGATTCCCAAACCTAAATCTGACACTACCTCTTGGTCTAATTACCGCCCCATATCTCTTTTAAATCTAGACATTAAGTTACTAGCTAAGATCTTGGCAACTAGATTGAATAGCATTATAGGTAAACTTATCCATCGTGACCAAACTGGCTTCATGCCCTTGCGTCAAGCAGGGGATAATGTCAGAAGAGCACTTTTATTAATTCATGCCGCCAAAAAAAGACGTATCCCAACTTGCCTTATATCATTAGATATTAGGAAGGCGTTCGACTCAATTAGCTGGCCATATCTACAATATACTCTTCAAAAATGGGGTTTTGGGGAAAATTTCTTAACTTGGGTCTCCTCACTATACAGCACTCCGAAAGCTTATATTAAATATATGGGCTACAAATCAGCTATGATGGATATTAGGAGTGGTACTAGACAGGGTTGCCCCCTATCCCCTTTGCTTTTTGCCCTACTTATTGAACCCTTAGCATGTATTATTAGAAATAATCCTAATATCAAAGGTGTAGAATTAGGTGGACATCACCACAAATTGAGTCTTTTTGCAGATGACATCCTGATTTTTTTATCCCATCCCCACGTCTCAGCCCCAAATCTAGTAAATACTTTAGACAAGTTTGCAAAGATTTCTGGTTTGTGTGTTAATCATGCCAAATCTAATGCCCTTAATATTTCCCTTTCGCCATCTGAGTTACAACAAGCTCAAACGTCTTTACCTTTCAATTGGGAATTGCATCATATTTCATATCTTGGAGTCCAACTCACTTCTTCTATATCCGACTTATTTTCAGCTAACTACTTACCCTTATTGAGGTCAACTACTAATCTGATGAAACAATGGTCTTCTCTTCCTTTATCTTGGATTGGGAGGATTAATGCTACTAAGATGTCAATCTTACCAAAGTTCCTTTACCTATTCCGAGTTCTCCCCATACATATACCTCCTTACTTCTTGAGGCTCACTCAAAAGAGAGTGATGGCTTTTATATGGGGCTCTACAAAGCCCCGTATACCTAGATCGACTCTTTATCTTGATAAATTGAAAGGTGGTCTGGGAATTCCTAACTTTTCCTCATACTATTTTGCTGCTCAGCTAGCACAACTCCCCAAATACCATTCTACAATAGAATCCCCTCTATGGGTAGCGATTGAATCAGTGGATATTGACCCCATTTCTGTGAATAATTTGCTCTGGTTAGCTCCTAAAGATAGACTAAACTTATCTAACCCTGTAACCAAACATTCTATAGCTATCTGGGACAAATATAGATCCACAAAAAGCCTACAATCCACTCATAACCCTCTACTCTCTTTTCTTCGAAATCCCTCATTTTACCCCGCCTGGAAATTTCCCCTATCATTTGCAGCTTGGTCCAGAAGAAACCTACTTCAATTCCATAATCTAGTTTCCTCCAATGATATTCTTACGTTCCCAACATTATGTGATTTATACAAACTCCCCATGAAGGAGCTCTTCCGCTATCTACAAATTAAGAACTTTTATACACCCCTCGTTGATACGGGATCCCCTCTCACCCAAATGACTCAATTTGAACGTATCTGTAACAGTGATCCCCATACTAGAGGATTAATATCACTTTTGTATAAACGCATCAATTCCACATCCGACGATACTTTACCATCCTATACGACTAAATGGGCACACGACATGGATAGAACATTCAGTAAAAGTGACTGGGATATTATATGGTCAGCTACTAAGCATTCCTCGCCAAACTGTTTTGCGTTGGAAACAAATTATAAGGTCCTTTCTCGATGGTACCTGGTTCCGGCCAGTATTGCCAAATTTGCCCCCTCGTACCCAAATCTATGTTTCAGAGGCTGTTCTGAACCGGGCACGCAGTTCCATATTTGGTGGCAATGTCCAATCGTTCAATCCTTCTGGAGTAAAATATTTCACATGGCCTCTACGGCCTTGGAAATACCAATCCCGCCAGACCCAGCACTGGCTCTCCTCAACCTCAAACCTCCTAATTTGAATAAGTCACAATTCAAATTACTACTACATCTCACCACGGCGGCTAAACAATCTATAGCTAAGGCCTGGAAAACCCAAACTTTAGTTGTGGCTGAAACTAAACATAGAATTAACAGAGCCCTTATCTTTTCCAAAATGTCTGCTATTGAAGATGACAACATTGCAACATATAATAAAATATGGAAACCATGGATTAAACACTTCTTACCCCCAGATTTTGATCAACTATTGTTGATGCCTCTTTGAAATACTTTAATATTTATCTATTAATAAAATATTTAAACGGGGCCTTGATCTGACTGGTCCGCCACCCGGGGAGACAACCTTCACCTTTTTCTCTATTTTCCTATACCCATACCTTCTTTTCTATAAATTTTACTTTTCTCCCATATTTCTTCTTCTTCTTCTCTCTTACTTCTTCTGTCTTTCTGTTCTGGTTAGTTTTGTTACTTGTGTAATACAGATTTTTTACACATGTGATGTTCATTACATGACTTATATATATAACTTTAAAGTTTCACTTTATCAATCACTAATATCTTTGTGTCTTAAAGATTTGTTAGGAAAGTCTTCACTAAACAATTGAGGTATGACAACGTTCATCTGGTGTATCCTTCTGGATAGCCCAACATATTCTCTCATACTTAATCGAGCCCCCATCTGCTCACAGCTTGCTCCCTTCGGGGGTGAGTGGTTGGTCTGGAGACGTGATATTCTATCCTGAATATTGCTTATCTTCATTGCTCTAATCTTTTATACCTCTATTTGTATTGATATAATTGTTACTGAGGTTTATCCTCTACTACCTTTCTTTCAATATGTATTTTTAGTGATTACTGTATTTATTTACAATTCTATTCTTGATCAGAATGTAATGTTCAGTATATTTGCTATTTACTTGTAAAATCTAATAAAAATATTAAACAAGAAAAAAAAAAGAAATATGGCCCAGAGAAAGCCCCAAAGATCGTTCTATCAATGGATGCTGAAAAGGCTTTCGATAGGGTGAACTGGGGCTTTATGAGTGAAGTCTTGAGGGGGTGGGCCTGGGTGACCGCATGATGGGATGGATAATGGCCCTGTATGCAAACCCAAGAGCAAGGGTCAAAGTAAATGGTACAGTATCAGATTATCTTAACATACGAAACGGGACAAGACAGGGGTGCAAACTTTCACCATTAATATTTGCTATAATATTAGAACCATTTCTTTGCAAGATCAGAAGTAATGGGGAGATATTAGGGACATGTATTGGGGAGGTGGAACATAAAGTATCGGCTTATGCTGACGATCTATTATTCTACCTTTCAACACCACAGACATCCTTAACAGCTCTTATGCAGGAAGTGGACAGATATGGGTACCTATCTAACTTTAAAATTAATTTTGAAAAATCAATATTTTTACCCAGCTATGTTCCCCAAGAGATGGCAAAGATATTGAGGAGGGCATACCCCTTTGTATGGAAGAAGGATTCCCTGTTTTATTTGGGGGTACATATTACCGCGGATCAAAAAATATTATATGACCTTAACTATGCATCCCTAATGGCCAGGACAGTGGGGGACTTAAAGAAATGGACAGGACAATACCTAACATTGTTTGGAAGAGTAAGTGCCATTAAAATGTGTATATTACCTAGAATTATCTATATATTACACACAGTCCCGATTAAATTACCAAAAATCTTTTTTAAACAGATACGGAAGGCTTTTGTCGCATTCGTGTGGAATGATAAACGACCAAGGTTGGCATATGACATCCTGTGTAGAAGCAAAGCAGAGGGAGGAATGGGGCTGCCAGACATATCAGTCTACTATAAGGCAATGTCGCTGGTTCGAATTTTGAACTGGTGCCATGATTCCTCTAATAAAATGTGGGTCCCACTAGAAAAAACAATAGCTGGGAGGAATCTTGCAGGGGCCCCTTGGATCCCGAGTACGTCGAGAGGACTTTCGAAATGGACATCTCCTCTGACAAGGAATTCCCTGTTAATATGGGATAAGTTGAATAAAACAGGAGAGTATTCCCCCCAGGTGTCCCCCCTAGCCCCATTGGAGAGATTCCCATAGTTCCCCCTGGGGGAGGGGGGGGATTCCTGGGGGCATGGGGTCGGGATGGAGATACCACGTGTGGTAAATTCGCCCCGCGAGGAACCCTAGCAACTTATCCGGAGCTGGTTACAGCTCTAGGGAACATACCCACATCAGGTTGGAGGTACTATCAAATGACAGGTTTCTTTAACAAGAGGAAACCTCGATTGAGATCATTAAACTCAATCACAGTGTTTGAGGGCCAGTGTGTGCGTTTGAGGGATGCCAGGCATCTGCTGTCTCAGATGTATAGACTGATATTAGGCGCCCAAAAGAGTACAGTACCATATTTTATCAGAGAGTGGGAAAAAGAATTAAATAAAGAACTGTCAGAGGAACAAATTAAAAAAATGATTAAATCAACTTACTCTACATCCATAAGTTCGTACGTTCAAGAGATGGCCTATAAATTCATGACAAGGTGGTATAGGACACCAGTAAGACTAACTCAGATGTATCCAGAGGCAGATGCACGGTGTTGGAGAGGATGTGAGCAGAGGGGTACATTTCTCCACCTGTGGTGGGAATGCCCCATGATTAGAACATTTTGGGTATCAATCGCACCATGGATTGAGAGGTTGACCCCTAGACCTATGGAGTTTACTCCTCTATGCTTTTTATTTCATGGAATACCCGGCTCCATTAAAGTTTATAGGAAGAGTATTACACCACACCTATTGAACGCAGCCAAACTGTTGATCCCTAGATTTTGGAAACAGGCCACCTGTCCAACACTAGAGGACTGGAAAAAGGAGGTCAATCGGATAATGGAAGCCGAAAGATGGACTCAAGTAGTGAAGGACAAAAAAGGGGAATTTGAGAGGACTTGGACAGGTTGGATACAGTGTGCTCACGAAATTGGCTGAGGATAGGAGATATGGAGGGGGAAAGTAGGGGGCATAGTGCATTTATAAGGACCCCCAGTATAGTTGCTCATGGGGTAAGCCATAGAAGTATAAAGAACCTGATCAGGAACTTTGACCAGGATTGATATAGGTTTTTTTTTTTTTCTCTCTTCCCTCTCTCTCTCATCGACCTCCCTAATAAATTCTAACGGCGTTGAGGGGGTGGAGTGAGATGTATGCCCCTGAATGGGAGAGAGGGAGTGGAGTCGTGCTGGGGTGGGGCGGGGAGGGGAGGGCTGGGAGGGGGAGGACAAGGAGTAGGGCACATAAAGGAGAAGAGGGCCTGGAAGTAATATTAGGATAGAGAGTGTATATGATCACTGCGAGGACATCACAATTTTGCATTTTTTATTCCCCTGGGGAATATGGGTTTGTCACTTAAAAGTGGGGGAAGAGTAGGTCGAGGGGAAGACCGCCTGAATGTAAACATGGGTGAAGATATCACAAGGTATAATTATTTATATTTAAACACTATGGCCATTAGTGGTCTCTTAAGAGGCACTGGTAGAAGGGAATCAACAGATAAACACTTTTTTTTTTTTTCTTCTAAAGTATGCTTGTTCTTTCTCAACCTTGGGAATTAGGCCAGGGAGGCCACTATACACAACTATGGGTAATTAATACCTAAATAAACACGAGGCACAGATAGATATATATATGTATATATACGTGTGTATGTGTAGGTGAATGTGTATGTATGTATGTGTGTACGTATGTGTGTGTGTGTGTGTATATATATGTATATGTAGATATGTATATATGTGTGTGTGTATGTATATATATATGTATGTATATAATTTCTTATTTTATCTTCTTCCCCCCCACATAAAAATAATAGACACCATGGCCATTAGTGGCCTCTTTGGAAGCAAGAGGGAGCACTGTTCAAGAGATAAATAAGGACACAGTAGGATAACACACAATATAAGTAGAAGGGAAGGAGTGAGTGGGGACAGAGCAGACACACTCCACTGCAGCCAGGGATGGTGCTGAAGGAGGGGAGGAGAGGGAATTATATGTTTTCTTTTTTTTTTTTTTTCTCCCCTTTTTTTTTTCTCCTCTTTCTCTCTCTTCTTTCCTTTCTCTTGGGGGGGGGGGGAGGGGGGATATGATTATTATTATTCTGATAAGATAATTTTGTACTTGGTTCTGCCTTGCAATGCTTATTGGCTTTTATGGAAATGTACAATGTTGAATGGAAATGTAAAATGTTTGAAGCTTACAATAAAATAAAATAAAAATTTGATTATAAAAAAAAGAAGGTAAATCAAAGGAAAAGGTAAGTGAACCAACAATGCACAAGCTTAAAGGAACCTATTTAGAAAATAAAAACGAACCTTTACAACCCCTTTAACTCAACAATACAAAAAAACCTCAATAAAGAGAATTAAAAAAATAAATAAAATTACATTGTTCAATCACGTGCAAGCAAAGATCCTGCTTTTTGTTTTCTTTGCACATGATTGGGCATTCTTTTGTAAAGTTAATTTGTAATTAGCAAAATTAATCTGCTCTACTCTTTCAGTAAATCAACCCTTATTTATTCACTTCGTAGTCATTTTGAAATCTTTTAGGTGTCTTATTATTTGCTATGCCAGAGTTTTCTCTAGGGGAGATCTGCTGTGCGGTCTACACTGTAGATTCTGCTATCTTCCCTGCTTCTGCACACAGAACCCATGGACCTGGAAACAATCCTGCAATTTAAAATAAATTTTGCTGCACATCGCTGTTATCAGCACATTAGGATGTCATTACTGAACCTCCCTTCCAAATTCCATCCTATATCACTTTCTCATGTGTCAGAAAAAGCCCAGGAGATTAGGTCAATAACATTAGCCTTTCCAAAGAGAGTTCTGCATGGTGGCACTGTGTATGGGGAAACTATGGAAGCACTGGCTGTGCATAAGGGACCTGGGTCTCCATGGAGGTACTGATGAGGCCTTGACCCTGCAATGAGCTACTGGATGTGTAGTTGTTGGGGCCAGTGTCTGTGTACAGGGACTTTATGGTGGCAATGTTTGTGTGTAGCGACTCTATAGTATCACTGCCTGTGTATGGGGAAAAAAACAAGTAATAAAGGCGCATTATACAAGTACCTCAGTTTATGATATAGAGTACCAATAGTCCGTGGGTGTACACATAAAGAAAGGACAGTCAGGGCAGCCACCAACAGGACCAGAAGCTACTTTCCAGTGAGCTAAAACAGAAAAAACAAGGAGAGGGGCGCCTCTGAGATAGATATCAAAACAACATTTATTGGTAATAATATTCACTCACATTGAAGATGAAGCAGCCATCCGGCTTAGATGTCTCCCCTCCTATCTACTGTGTTTGGAACCACAGACTCAATGAAAACTACTGTGTTTTTACTCACTCTGCCCTTTTTAAAACAAACTCCAGTTTGCTGTGGCAACATAAAGATCTGTCCAGAAGGAAATCCTCCTGCTTGCTTACCATCACCAGCCTCCCTGACAGGATTCTCTGTGATGACAGCTCCATGGACCCTCTGTGACCTGTAGTTCATCTACTCCTCTGCCCAGCTTAATGCAACTGCTTCATCTTCAATGTGAGTGAATATTGCTACCAATAAATGTTGTTTTGATATCTATCTCAGAGGCGCCCCTCTCCTTGTTTTTTTTTTTTTGTGTATGGGGAAACGTAATCTGTATGGGGGCACAGGCTGTGTATGCAGGTACTCTGGAGGTACTGGATGTGTATAAAGTAATGTTCAGGCATTAGCCATGTATGGGGCATAGTAAAAGATGGTCACTAGATGTATTTGGTATGG
Source organism: Rana muscosa (assembly GCA_029206835.1). Lineage (NCBI taxonomy): Eukaryota > Metazoa > Chordata > Amphibia > Anura > Ranidae > Rana > Rana muscosa. The sequence goes on from CM055118.1 coordinate 624,676,248, forward strand.
TAAGTGGGCATTGGCTATGCATGGGTTCACTCCAGGGCTTTGACTCTGCATGGAGTAACTATGGGGCAATGGCTGAGTATAGACTAAGAGGGGAATGACGGTGTATGGGGTATAATAGGGGGGTACATAAAAAAAACGATGATTTGCTCTTTAGACAGAAAAGTAGAGCTGGTGCGGAGAGGGCTGAGATAGTGTCTCAGTCCCAAATTAGTATGCACAACACAGAGAAAAACATTTTGCCCACGGGACGTTTAAGGAGTCACATCTCAAACAATATATATGAAAATATGAAAGTTTTTATTGACATACATTTAAAAACAAACATTGCACATTAACTGTGTAGCGGGTAGGTACTTTTCAGTATGTTGATTCGGGTGGAGACATCAGTGGTGTCCAGTTCCCTGCGGCCCAGCAGGTGGCGCTGTCACTTTGGGCCGGGGTTGAACCATCGCTGGAGTGCCGTACCCTTTTTGGTCTCTCGCAGCGGTTGTACGGCGGGGCGGGGAACCCGCAGTGCTAGCTGGGAGAGGCTATAAAGGGGACGGACATCTTCACCACGAGGTCCGAGTCCCAGGCACCTTTAGTCTGAGGGCTGCTGTCCAGCGGTCGGTGTCCAGGCGGCCTAGGCCTGGACACGTGGAGTTCGGGAGTCACCCCAGACACCCTCAGTCTGGGGTGAGGTGCACTGTTCAGGCCTGGGGCCCAGCTTCTTCCACTGGGATCCGCCCGGGAGGAACCATCCTAAGACACCCACAGAATCGGGTGTCTGAATCCAGGCGTAAGGGACCACGCAGGTGACCTTCCCGTAGATCTGGTGCAGCAGATTGCCAGTGCCGGGATAGGGCCTCCGGGGACCGTCGGGATGGATGTCCTCGCCAAACAGGGGCCATATTCACACGGAAGGTGGTCCATGTTCTAAGGTCGGTGGCAGAGACCGTTACTCTAGGGTCGTGGCAGGGGCTCCAACAGTTCACCCGGTAGGTGGCAGCTACCAATTTCACGGTCGGTTGCAGAGACCGTGCGCCAGGCCTATCCGCACGAGAAAGGGATAGGAGAGTTCATTGTGCCTGGGCCTACTCGTATCCACACCCCTGTCTGTCTGTTATGGAAGTTCAACTGATTATGTTCATTCTGGCATTGAAGAAATAAAGGAGTGTTGAACTTGTAATGGTGTGGGGCTCTGTTACTGGCAGATACACCTCCACGGAAGAAGCGGAGGCTCCATATGCAGGATGCAGACCCGAAGGTAATTCAGAAAAGACTTTGCTCAAACCTCACATACACGGAGGGTGAGAGCTTGGCGTAGTGTCCTGCACTCACTCCTCTAGAGTACCCCTAGACAACAGCCACAAACAACCAATACAAGAGAGAGAGAGAGAGTGAGGCCGCTTCAACTGTATTAATGCACATGACTAGTGCTACATCAAAATCACATAGAAAGAAATTAGTATGTGGGACCTAGAGGCACCATATAGATACCACCATCAATCTGAAGCAATTGTGGGACTGGTCTCAATGCGTTTCATGAAATGGATCTCGCTTCTTCAGGAGAAGCACAGGAAAGTATCTGGAGATGAAAATGAATCAATAAATAACAGTATTAAGGGGGAAAATATATATAAAGGGGAGGGGAAAGGGAGAACCAAATATATACACATATATGTCTGAATGTCCACAACTTACAATTAATACTGGCCAGCTCGCATCAAGTTGGTGATCAGGCTGCAAAATGAAAGGTAGACTCCAATGTAACAGTATATATGGTAACATACAGACTGTCTCCACAGAACGTGCCAAGAAGTCCAATACTCTGTGAAGGTGCGGGGGGTGGTAAAAATGTGATTTGTTTACAGACCAAATTCCCTAGCGGTCAGTGTGGAATCCAACAAGGAAGAAAATAAATGCCATGCACCTAATGACCTAATGATCGTTATTATTTTAGGTGTGTGGCGTTTCTTTCCTTCCTTGTTGGATTCCACACTGACCACTAGGGAATTTGGTCTGTAAATATCTGCATATCACATTTTTACCATCCCCCTGCCCCTTGACAGCTCCCAGGGGGAGGAGTATTGGACCTCTTGGCACGTTCTGCGGAGACAGTTTGTATGATACCATATATACTGTTACATTGGAGTCTACCTTTCATTTTGCAGCCTGATCACCAATTTGGTGCGAGCTTTTCCCTTCCCTTTATATATATATATATATATATATATATATATCCTCCCCCCCTTAATACTTTTATTGATTCATTTTCATCTCCAAATACTTTCCTGTGCTTCTCCTGAAGAAGCGAGATCCATCTTGCGAAACAGGTCGAGACCAGTCGCATAGTTGCTTCAGATCGATGGTGGTATCTATATGGTGCCTCTGGGGCCCTCATACTAATTTCTTTCTATGTGATTTTGATGTAGCACTAGTCATGTTCATTAATACTGTGCAATGTTTGTTTTTAAATGTATGTCAATAAATTTTTCATATTTTTATAGATATTGTTTGACGCCTTAAAAGTCCCGTGGGCAAAATATTTTTCTCTGTGTTGTGCATATGATTTGCTCTTGATGAGACTTCTAGATGCCATTTACCCTGCACTGGTTAATTAATCTTCAGATCCAGATTTTTTTAAAGCGGAGGTTCACCCAAATTATAAAACAGGTATTTGCACCACTTCCGGGTATAGACTCTCGCGGGAGTCCCCTCCCTTCGCGTCACCCCCCCCCCCGCTGTGTTCTGGGAAACACTCGGCTCCCAGGACACAGCGGGGACCTGCTAAGACGCGCAGCGCGACTCCGCATGCGCAGTAGGGAACCGGGCAGTGAAGCTGCAGCGCTTCACTTCCCGATTCCCTCACCGAGGATGGGGGCGGGGGAAGCCGAGAGCCGAGCAGTAGCTCGGCTTCGGCTGCGGATGTCGCGGGCGACCTGGACAGGTAAGTGTCCATTTTTTAAAAGTCAGCAGCTGCTGTATTTGTAGCTGCTGGCTTTTAAAAAAAAAATCCTGGTGAACCTCCGCTTTAAATTTTAGCTATGTGTCTGTCATGAATCTGCAGTATTGTTTTATGCTCTGACTATCTGCTTACCTCTCAGGTCTGTGTCTCAGCTTTAGAGAGCATGCCCCCACACGCTGTAGCTTCTGGTTTGGTCCATTTCAGTGTTCAGGTGGAGCTGCTTTCCTGGACCACCCAGAGCTCCATCCGCAGTAGTCAGCCGAAGGGTCCACAACCTTAGCAGTGCGCTTCTAACCCCAGCAGTGTGTATCTGTCACCTGGCCTCAGGTGACCTGACAGTGTCTATTTAATTTATCAGTACACTTGTATCTCTTCTCTATCATAAGAATTAACATATATTGTTTTTTGGGGGCGAGGCACACAAAGTTTCTTTTAGTGGTAATGACTTTCAAAATTCATTTATAATTCCAAATATTTTAAAGATAAAATGTAAATAATAGAAACAAAAGGTTTTTTTTTTCAGATCAACTAGTGTTACTATAAAATATTAATTATTTTGATTCATGAATTGTCTTATTTATCAGGAGTCCACATATGAACAAAGTACATTCTTCTATGTGTACTTCTCTCTGCTGCCTCATTCCTCTGTTATCTGCATGAGTCATTTTTGACAGCTTTTCCTGACACCAAAATATAATTGGTGATGGGGAGGAGAGCTCCAGTATGCAACATGTGATTGACAGCCACAGCTGTGCATGTTCCCCATGTACTGTGAGGAGGGGGGTTTGTCCCTTCCCTCCAATCAGGTCTCAGGGCACTATTCACTGAGCTCTGCAGTGTAAGACTTTAGATTCCCACCCCCTGCTTTTTTCAGAGCTGAGAGATGCTGTGTAAAAATCTGTGTGTTGGGAGGCTGCAGAGTAGAAAGGACTGAAGATGAAGGCCGCGTACACACGACCGGATTTCTCGGCAAAAAAGCTCTCCCAACAGTTTTCTTGTATTTTTTGGTCGAGAAAACCGTTCGTGTGTATGCTTTCTCGTCAAGAAAACTGTCCAAAATCTCGACGAGAAAAAAGACGACCTGCTGTTTTCTCGTCGGAGTCTCATTTTTTCTCGCCGTGATTCTTGTCAGACTGTGTTTGGACGAGAAAACCGTTCGTGTGTATGCTTTTCCGAGTCTTCAAAAACCGCGCATGGTCAGACTCAATATGAGACGGGAGCCACCTTCTTGTAAAACGAGCGTTTTGAATGGAGATAGCACATTCGTCACACGTTACCAATTTTAGCCACGTTTAAATGCTGCACATTTAAATCTTCTTTCGAATACTACAATAATGATGTGCAATTTTGATCTTTTTTGGCTGCAGATATTCACGCATATTTAGGACTAATTTTTACCAACATTTCGGAATGCAGATCTCATGAATATGTTATTTTAGTTGATCGAGCAAGATTTATTTTTATTTTTATTAATTAGTATGTTTTTATTCAGATATGCATTTTAAAATCTTCTTTAATTTCTAGTGTTCTCCTTTTTTTTTTTATCCGGTGTAAATTTGACATAAATAGTATTAAATTATCCTCTTTTTTTGTTCTGCAAGGCGTTTTTTGGGTGTTATCTGTGGCATTTAAACTCTAGCTTTGGAGTTTAAGAAAATTACCTGCCTACTCACCAGCTAAATATGTAGCTTTAACAAAAACACATATGCAAGTATTAACTGGAACACAAAAAAACATTTATTCTGGTATACAAAATAATAATAACCAAACTAGAAGGCAGTGCTGGAGAGCCTGCTGCAATTTGTGCGACTGTGTGGACACCAAAATTGGAACCTTGAGAGGAACATACATTACTGAGCACAATCTGGTCTTGGACTCCCAGAGGTCAGGAACAGCAGCAGGTTAGATACATGTCCCAAGCCTGGGGAACTACAACAGGCTGCCTTCTGTCTGACCACATTGCAGCAAGGGAATCACTTCCTGGTCTTCTTGCTCCGCTTCCCTGCAGCCTTCTGGGTAGGCTTGCCTGCAGCCTTCTCTTCAGCCTTCTCTGCAGCCTTCCTTGTCCGCCTGGCTGTAGGCTGTGCCTCAGGAGGTGTACTCATGTCAGGAGGAGGAGGTGGAGCTGGAGAAGGAGGAGGTTGGGGAGAAGAAGAAGAAGGAGGTGGAGGAGAAGAGGAAGGAGGAGGTGGAGGAGAAGAAGAAGAAGGAGGTGGAGGAGAAGAGGAAGGAGGAGGTTGTGAAATTGGAGGTGGAGGTGGAGAAGAAGGAGGTGGAGGAGAATAGGAAGGTGCAGGAGGATTGCCGTGGTCACAGATAACAGTGCTCTCTGTGAGTCTGCCCCTCAACCCCTTATTTAAAAGGGTCATGAGCAGGGACTCACAAAGTAGCCTCTGTTCATTTTGCATCTGGGCCATTTTCATGCCCACCAATGCCGCATAGCCCTCATCAGGGGTTGGGGGCTGCTGGAGGGTGGCATGGGCCTCTTTAATGAGGGCCAGTGCTGCCACACTCACAGCCCTATCCCTCCTGCCCCTTCTTGGTGGCATGCGGATTGGTGGCACCTGACACCTAGTCCTACTACTTGGACCAGGCACCTCCTCTCTGCCACTAAGACCAGCCTCCTCCTGCCTGACATTTTCCACCCTCTCATCTTGGCTGACCTTTTCCTGTGTAAAAAAAGGGACATATTTTAGATTTTGTTTTCATCAATCACACACAGGGGATTAGTTTGTAAAGGCAAATCCACTTTGCAATACAAGTGCAAACTACAAGTGCACTTGTAATTGCTTGGAAAGTGGACTTGGAAGTGCAGTTGCTGGAGATCTGAGGGGGACATGCAAGGCAAAGCAAAAGCATAAATTTAGCTTAAACATGATTGGAGATTAAAATCAGCAAAGCTTCCCCTCATTTCCGCTCCCCCCCTCTGATTTACAGCGCCTTTACTTCCAAGTTCTTTTTTGGTGAAATTTTAAGTGCTCTTTGCACTTGTAGTTTGCACTTGTAGTGCAAAGTGGATTATCTGTTCCTAAAGCAGCCCCACAATGTTCAGATCATTGCCTGTTACAAATCCTTCAAAATGAGTGTGTATAATACTCTCATTATGCCCCCATCATTTTCATATCTCCTCCCCCACTTTTTTGCCCACTAATGTCTATTGCTATGTCAATCCCTTTTTCTTGATTGCCTACCTTTTTACCCATCTTAACATCTATTTTACATCATTCACTTTTGACAAAGAAATGTGATAAAAATACTATACCTGGCTCCAGACGGACAGATCTGGGTCCTCATCCAAGATGGAAGGCTCCTCCTGATCCTGGGAAGGAACATCTTGGCTGGAGGGAAGGCTGGAGGGAAGGCTGGACAGTGATTCCCTTGCTGTAATGTGGTCATTCAGAAAGGCCAACCTGTCGTAGTACCACAAATGTGGGACATATACCTCCCCTGCTGCTGCTCCTGACCTCTGAGATGCCAGGACATGATTGCGCGCAGTCCTATATGTTCCTCTCAAGGTCCCAATTTTGGTGTCAAGCTGCTCAATGGTTGCATGGGGCACCCTGGTCTGCACAAATGGGAGCAGGCTCTCCAGCGCTGCTCTCCGAACACCTTTTTTTTATGCTGTGTATTTTTGGTCTCCCACAGAGCGGGCAGCTCCCTTAATCTGTCAATGAATTCCTATAGAAATTCTTTTTCCCCAAACACATTCATTCTTTCTGCAAGACAAAACACCAGACATAATTAAAAATGTCAATCACACTCTAAACTCGTGAAATCTTTATGCCCATATATGCCTCTCCAATCTCTATGCAGTATAGGCCACTGATGTACCAATTAGGAAATGATACCTTCGGTCTAACGTTCGGCGCTCTAAACTCCTTCGGCCGCACACAGAACGTAGGTACGTCACATGTGTGTGTTAGCTTTATATACGCTACGCATGCGTGACACACGTCGCCCGTCCATGACGGTCTTTTCTCGATGTTTCCCCGCCCCTTCTCTTTCGGCGCGCAGGCGACATGGTGGAGTCACAGCAGGTGTCTGTGAATTCAGAGAATTCCAATGAGGAGACAAGCCCAGAGCGGGAAATGTCACAAACAAGGAGGTGCTACAAGGCATCTAATATGTCCTTTGAGGAGATGGCGGAGATGGTGGCCATATTGAACAATTCTGATTATGATGCAAAGCATGGGCCGTATTCCCACCCTAATCTTCGGAAGGACAAAATTATGAAGAAAGTAGTGAAAAGTCTAAAGAAGTATTTCGGTGTGAAAAGATCCAAGGAGCAGCTCAGAAAGAGGTGGTCTGACCTCAAACTGAGGGAGCCGGAGCAGTTAAGGAGCATTAACAGAATGCTTAAAAAAAGTAAGTACTTCTCCTGTGCCCCTATTGTTGTATTTCACAACTTGCATGTTGCTCCCTGTTGTGTTTTTTTCTTAATTAACATTCTTAAATGACATCTTGTACAATTTAGTGGGCACAGTAATCGGTCGATATAGACACATCGTTTGCACACTACATACGATGAATTGGCAATATCCGTTCTTTTTTATTTCCAAAAATAAATGTATGTTTAAAATCACTAAATGTTATGACATTGTTGTCTAGATGATGTGTTTGAAACTAGAATGAAATGCAAACTTGAATCAATATAAAGGAGAGGACACTCAGCAGTTGTTTACACATCTGCACTCACAGGAGCATTATAGTGTGGTCCACCATAAGAACCTTTTTAGGGTGTCCACCACAGGTGCTACAGTGGGTACTGGGGGGGGGCATGTGATAAAATTGTCACCAAAATATCTGTTTTTTAGCTTTGTATAGTTCTCAAATCTGGTCTTCATCTTGGAACTGGGCCAAAACAGACAAGTGTAACCCACCTGCAAGCAATGTTTCATATTCCTAGTTATGACTTCATATATGTGTGTGTTAAGTGTACCATTTGTTTTAATCTCATAGGGGAGAGAAGACTGGGAGGACACGACTCCTCGGAGCCCAGGAACCCCACACCTTCTAAAGAACCCCAACCTCCCCAACAAGCCCAACCTGAGAATGTGGAGGATGTCGAATTAGATAAAGGAGAGGTGGAGGAAGGAGAAGTCGAGGAAGGAGAGGTGGAGGAGGTGGTGGAACTTGTCACTACAACAGGTCAGTATCTGTCACCCCAGCTTCAGGTTTACGAGATGTAGGCCTGGAGATTGATATATTTTTATTTTTATTTTAGGGGATGAAGATTTTCCTGAAAGTCCACGATTCTCCAGGGATAGTGCACAAAGACTCATACAACAAGTAATGGATTGTAGTACTCAACTGGACTTCATAAAAAAAAGGATTCAGGATCTGGAGAATGCATTTAAGGACATCATAGATGTGTTGGGGAGAATAGACTAAAAAAAAAACTTTTAATCTCAAGTTTGTGTTCACTTTTGTAGCACTTTGTTGCACAAACAAATTTAGAAGATGCACACAGTGGGTCAACATGTGCTATCTGCCATCACGGGATCTCCATGTACATGTTTTGGGGGTGCAACCTCTTCCTCACAACTCAAGTAGGAGAAAGGAAGAAGGGGTTGCCCCCCCAAAACATGTTGAATGATCCCCCATGATGGCGGGTAGCACATGTTGACGAGAGGGATGAGGAAGTAACTAACCTAGTTTCCGCCCCCTAAAAATGTGTGCATCTTCTAAATTTGTCAGGTTCAGGGGTGACAACACTCCATTTTTGAGGAAGGGCAGATAGACATTTTTGTGGACAAAACATTTAACATTGTTGTATTTGGAGGAATGTTGATTAGCAGCAAAATTTGCCATGTTAGGTGAAAAGGCGAAAATGGGTTTCTAAAATGTTCAGACACCAAAAATGTATACCTAACCATATGTGTGATTGAGTAAAATACAACCTTTTTGGGATTTAGTTTTGTTGTTTTGTTGTTAGCAGTGAAATGTTTGTGGTTTACTAAGGAAAATACACTTGGCACTACAAGTACACTTAGAAAAAGTAGCACACAACTCAAATATAAACAAAGCAAAACTAATAATTGAAAGTTGATATTTTTTAGTTTTGATTTTTTTATGGCAAAATTAGAATTCAGACAGATTCTCTGGCATTGGAATGGCCCCCCTACCCATGAAATAATCAACATATTTCTGCCTGATTGCATGGGCACTTTGGGGGGGGCAAGCCAGCACGGACAGGTTCCAGGCTCGGCAAGGCATTGTCTGCAGCAAGTCCTGGTTCGGGCCCAACTGTGGCCATATATGTAGGAGATTTCTTCCTCAAAAAATTGTGCAGTAGACAACAACAAAACACAATATAGTTCAATTAGTACTCTGCAAGATTAATAGGAGTCAGAAAAAGACGGAACCGGCAGGCCATTATCCCGAAGGCATTCTCCACAACTCTTCGGGCTCTGGCCAGACGGTAGTTGAAGACCCTCCTCTCCGGGGTGAGGGTCCTCTGGGGGAAAGGCCTCATGAGATGCCGACCCAGGCCAAAGGCTTCATCAGCCAAAAACACAAAGGGGAGTCCTTCCACCTTCCCTGCATCCGGTGGCAATGCAAGGTCATCACTCTGTAGACGAAGGGCAAACTCCGTCTGGGCGAAGGCTCCCCCATCCGACATCCGGCCATTCTTCCCCACATCCACATAGAGGAATTCATACTGTGCTGACACCACCGCCATCAGCACAATACTATGAAACCCCTTGTAGTTGTAAAAAAAGGAGCTAGAACGGGGTGGTGGCACGATGCGGACGTGCTTTCCGTCAATGGCTCCTCCGCAGTTGGGGAAGTCCCACCGCCTGGCAAACTTCAATGCCACAGTCTTCCATTCCTGTGGCGTGGAAGGAAGCTGGGGAATCAAACAAGAAAAAAATTAAGGACTTTTACTAATAACTTTGCAAGCAGATTAGACAAAAACATTCGTGGCCAACATAAGTATAACATTTTGGTTAAGGATTAGTAAAAAAAAGATAACCAAATTCACAATTTTCACATTGCTCACCCCCCTCTGATGGCCCATTTATTTTCTTGGGGGGGGCTAGATGTGTTTGGGACCCCACAAATTTCACAATCAGGAAATTTAATTAAGAATTGGGGGGGGGCTACATGGGATCTGCAAAAATACATTGTTAACAGACTAGACTAGATGTGTTTGGGCCCAGGAGAGCATGCTGGAGAGGTAAGTAAAGGTAACAGTGCATGTAGGCCCAAAAATGACTTAAAAAAGGACAGCATGCATGGGGACAAAGGGGACATTCTCAGCATATTACAATCATGCTAATTAGGGAAGGATGAAAGAAATGCAATACATCATCATGCATTAAATACAGAGAATGTGATATTATATACGAAAACTTACCCTCATATAGTCATCCTGCAGGACTTGGATGATAGCAGAACAGGTCTCTGGGATTATGACGCCCAGAGCCTGGGTGGAGATGCCTGTGGTGAACTTCAGGTCCTGCAGACTTCTCCCTGTCACCAGGTAGCGCAACGTGGCGATGAGCCTCTGCTCAGCACTGATGGCTTCCCGCATAACGGTGTCCTGCCTGGTAATATAGGGGGACACCAAAGCCAACAGATGCTGAAATACGGGGTCAGACATCCGCAGAAAATTCTTGTAGTCCTCAGGATTATTCTCCACGATCTCCCGCAGCAGAGGCATGTGAGAGAATTGGTCGTGCTGGAGCAACCAATTCTTGGTCCATGAACTCCTCCTCACCCTGTTCATAGACTCGTCTTGGTCCAATACAAGAAGACCAACAGACACACAAAGTCGGTGCACAACACGATCTCTACGATGAGAACGTATCCGCAACATGGCTAAGAAACGGTCGTCTTAACAGAACGAACTAAACAGAACGCACTGAAGAACAGCAAGGCCTATGAAGAATGACCTGAAAATCAGAAACGAGCGGACAAGAACGCACTGTAAAACAGATACGACCTGACTACTCGCCCTGAAAGACAAGATACGAACCCACAAGCACCAACTGAACCGCAGAAAACGAACTGAAAGCACGAAGCACGAAGTCTGAAAATCGTCTCTTCCCAAACTTTAACTAACACGCGGCAACACGAGATTAGCAAAAGCAGCCCAAGGGAGGACGCCATGAAAATGGAACTTCCCCTTTATACTGCCGTCGTACGTGTTGTACGTCACCGTGTTTTTAGACCGACGAGATTTTGAAATGACAGTGTGTATGCAAGCAAAGCTTCACAAGAATCTCGTCAAACTTGACAAGAAAACCGACAAGAAAAACGACGTTTGTTTTACGACGAGAAACTCGGCCGTGTGTACGAGGCCGAACAGGCACAACTTTATATAAGATGATTTGTTTAATCTCTGTGCATCACCTGAGGTTAGTACTTCACTGGGTATACAGTATGTTTAAAAAACAATAGGACCTACCATTGCATCATTGTATAGTATTTTTGGAGGAATCTTTTGTTATATGTAGTTTTGACGCTTGTTAGTTAAAGTGGTTGTATACCCCCAAATATGAAATGCACCTACAGGTAAGCCTACATTAAGGCTTACCTGTAGGTGCTTGCAATATCTCCGAGACCTACACGGTCTCGGAGATATTTGCAAAAAACAGTGCACCGCTATCTACGGCGCATGCGCGCCGTAGATAACGGCGCAGGCGCACTGAGCGCGGAGGCTCTTTGAATGGCAGTCTGCCGGACACTGCCAGAATTCGCGCATGCACAGGGATCGTGCCGTTCCCCGTGCATGCGCGGGAGTGACGTCATCGCTGCTCCAGCCAATCACAGCGCCGGAGCGGCGATACCCGGTAGTCACTCCGGGTATCATGGATGCGACGGAGGACGTGTCCGAGGACCGCTGCGGGGGCTTCGATCTAGGGTAAGTGATTGATAATGAGCTAGTATGCTAGTCATACTAGCTCATTATGACTTTTCCTTGCAGGTTCTGAAAAAAAAAAAAAAAGTTTTGCGGTATACAACCGCTTTAATATGTTAGTGGAAATAAAGTATCACAAAATGCTAAAGTGTTGTAGGTTCTTGGTAGTTGCCAGGTGAATCAGTAAGGTACTGTATAGTGTATTGAATGGCAAAGTTTTTGCATGTATAGTACTATATACTGTAGGTGAGTTGACCTGAAAAAAAAAAGATCTCCAGCCTAATTAAAAAGCAGAATATTATTTTTAAATAAGGGGTGAAATTACTAGGGAAAAGAAAAAGGAGCAAAAAGCAGAAACGGAAAAAAGCTAATAAATTCGTCAGCATCTGGCTTTTTTTCAAACTCTCTGACACTTTCTCTTTCTTTCTCTCCCTCTTCCTCTATGATACTTCCAGGTGGTTGACATTGCATAAAGGATTGTAGCGTGCAAAGATCTTCGTGCATTTATGTCATGACAGTTGGGTATTTATGCTGGCTTTTGATCCACTCAGCTATGGTGTGGTAAGAAGGAAAGGTGCACCATACAGAAGTGAAAATTCTAATCTCTGCACAGGTGGAAGGCAGTTAAAGGTGGGATGCCATGTCAGAAAAGCGTTTTAACCACTTCAGCCCTTGAAGGTTTCACCCCCTTCCTGACGGGGCCATTTTTTGCAATTTGGCACTATTTTAACTACTAATTGCGCATTCATGCAACACTGTACCCAAACAAAATTTATGTCATTTTTTCATACAAATAGAGCTTTCTTTTGGTGGTATTTGGTCACCTCTGCGGTTTTTATTTTTTGCACTATAAACAAAAAAAGAGAGACAATTTAAAAAAAAGAAAACAATATTTTTTTACTTTCTGCTATAAAACATTTCCAATAAAAAATGTAAAAAATCTAATTTCATCATCAATTTAAACCAATAAGTAATCTGTTACATGGTTTTGCTAAAAAAAAAAACTTCAATAAGCGTATATTGATTGGTTTGCGCAAACTTTATTGCATCTACAAACTATGGGATATTTTTATGGCATTTTTATTTTTACTAGTAATGGCAGTGATCAGCGGGACTGAGACATTGCGGCGGACAAATCCGACACTAAATTACACTTTTTGGGGACCAGTGACATCAATACAGTGATCAGTGCTAAAAAAAAATGCACTGTCACTGTCCCAAGGATAGTACAGTGTACTGATACTGGCAGGATAGGGGTTAACATCAGGGGCGATTAAATAGATAAATGTGCTCCTAGGGAGTGTTTCCTACCTGTGTGGGGGATGCTTTGATTGGGGAAATAGAGAGATCGGTGTTCCTGCTTAGCAGAAACACAAGATCTCCATCTTTCCCTCTGACAAAACGGTGATCTGCCTCGTTTACATAGGCAGACCACCGTTCTGCCTCTCTCGGGAGAAATCTACAGGTGCTGGCAAACATCAGATCTGCCGGACCCGCTAATTGGCTCCCGCTGTGTTCAATCACAGTGGGAGCGGGTCGGCGGTGGCACACGCACTTGCCCCAGACTTGGAAGAGCCCGCGACGTACAGGTACGTGACCACTCTTCCGTAGTAAAAGTATGAGGGGCAGTCCGGAAGCAGTTAAAGAGTTATTTTTTTCTCTAAACTGATGCACTACTAATGTATTTATGTAATTCTAGGCAAATGTGGTTATGTGAGATATACTATGAGGAGATACATTTACATTTGACAATTCATAAAATGCTGATTCCTTTCATTCCTTGGAATAATGCAAAGCATAGACTATCAACAATGCACAACAGCATTGGAAATCTATTGTGTGAATGTGAGCATTTACACTTGTCCATGGGGTTATTGATTACATGAACTGTAAGCTAATGGGTCACAGACTTGCTGTTTGGACCTGTGAGCAAAATAGTTTTGCCAGCATCTTTATCGACAATCTGTTCATATACTTTCACATCATTAATAATTGACAAAGAAATACCTTTTGTTAATGTGCTTTCATCTCAGCTCTTGGAGTAATAGCTTTCTAATGACGACAGGCTGTCATCCCAAATGGAATCTATTCTTGGATACACTAGAACTGTTTACATCTTCATAACAAGAGACATATTCCGCTGGATCAGACCTTAGTACCGCAATTAGCTTTTTTGGCATATATTATATCTGCTACTTCACTCAATGCCACAAGCAAACTTTCCAAATAAGCCACCCATGAAACTCACTGTTTTGTAAATATGTATTGTATAGCAACATTCATTAATCTTTTTTGAAACACTGCGGCAGACAACCAAAAGAATGATTTGTTAGAGCGATTTTTCTTTTCATTTGTGCAAATCATAAAATTTTATCTGGAATCAGGAGTACTAGGATAGCTGTAATGAGCAGGGCCCTTCTTATGGTCTCTATTGTTCATGCAAGTATGTTTATTGTGCAACCAACAGTAAAGTGGCATTAACTTTGTAGCACTACATAAATAATAATGGTTGCCATCCAACCTGGTTCACCTGCAGGTTTTTACAGCACAGTTTTTTAACCACTTAAGAACCGGACCATTTGGCTGGCCAAAGACCAGGCCACTTTTTGCGATTCGGCACTACGTCACTTTAACTGACAATTGCGTGGTCGTGCGACGTGGCTCCCAAACAAAATTTACGTTATTTTTTCCCACAAATAGAGCTTTCTTTTGGTGGTATTTAATCACCTCTGCGGTTTTTATTTTTTGCGCTATAAACAAAAATAGAGTGTCAATTTTGAAAAAAAAAACAATATGTTTTACTTTTTGCTATAATAAATATGCCCAAAAAATATCAAAAAAAAAATTCCCTCAGTTTAGGCTGATACGTATTCTTCTACATATTTTTGATTTAAAAAATAGAAAAAAAGTGTTTATTGATTGATTTGCGCAAAAGTTATAGTGTCTACAAAATAGGGGATAGTTTTATGGCATTTTTATTAATATTTTTTTTTTACTAGTAATGGCGGCGATCAGCGATTTTTATCGTGACTGCGACATAATGGCAGACCCATCGGACAATTTTTACACCATTTTGGGACCATTGTCATTTTTACAGCGATTATTGCTATAAAAATGCACTGGCAGTGAAGGGGTTAACCTTTAGGGGGCGCTGAAGGGGTTAAGTGTGACCTAGGGAGTGATTCTAACTGTTAGGGGTGGCTTGCTGTGACACGTCACTGATCGCTGTTCCCGACCACACGGCGGCAATTTCAAGGGGACGTATATATATACGCCCATTTGCACAGCCGTGCCATTCTGCCGACGTATAAGTTCGTGCGGCGGTCGGCAAGCGGTTAACATGGTTTAGGTTGGAATCTTGTAACAACCATCCCCTCAACGTCATTCTCCCCATGTACAGCGACCATAAAAAAAGTTTTATTCCCTGTAATGTTGCTGGATCTCCTATGAGTTTCTAGTGATGTCTGGGCATCAGTAGTAGGAGTCTACTTTTGTCATGATCTATAGACATGTGCACACTGAAATATTTTGTTTTGGAATTTCGTTTTGGTCCAAAAAATGTATTTATTTAGTTACTCCCGAAATTAGATTTTATTTATTTTGTTTCGTTAAAAAAATGCATTCGTCCGAAAATCCAAATTAATTAAGGTTGAATGTGTCATTGAAGGCTTATGGTGTCCGTCGAATGTTCTAAGAAGTTTAGACGAAGCAGCTAAACTGTACGACGCCGCAATCGTACATTTCCGGTCGAATGCTCCGCCCACAAGCTATAGTAGAATTCTAATGTTGTGTGACTAGTAATAATTATATTTATTAATTATTATTACTAGTCAACCAACATTAGAATTCTTCTATAGCCTATGGTCAGAGCATTTGACCATAAATGTCCGTTTGTGGCGATCATATGTTTTTAGCTGCTTCATCGAATCTTCATGTCTCTATAATGTCAAATCTTTTCTCTCTATGTCGAATAATCTTGGACTAATAGAGTTAGGTTAGGCACATTCGACCGCAGGTTAGTTAGACACAGATCACTATTGTCACCATCATGTCGAATCTTCTATCTATATCGAACTGTTGTCGCAATGAAACGAAAAAAAAACATTTTTTATTGATCTATGATCCCAGACCAGATTCACTCACTAGAGGCAACACTGATATAAGTGTTGCCCTTCCAGATCTACAAGGGTGCAATTACAAGACCATTCGATTACAAAGAAGCAAAGAGCAGCACTGAAGTTCTTATAAGTTCACATTTTTCAAAATAGCATATTAACATTTTGTATTCTTATATCAAGCCAACTTGCTTTGACTAGTGTTCATATTTTCCAGGTTCTTTTTTATTTTCAATTATAAGCAGCCTGTTGTTTATAAAGTTCTTGAAGTTCAAAGTGAATATAACTAAAAGGAAACCACAAATGCTGTACTCTATTTAAAAATCCAGTGTTCCTGGATATAAAAAAAAAGTTCCTGGAACACTCTGTTTTTTTACAGCTAAGCCCATATATTTTGATGGCAAAGATGGGTGGTGACGGATAAACCTGCCATGATCGTGGTCATAGAGGTTGCCATGGCTGAAATCTCCTTTGAGTGCTGGTTCCCTGGCTGACATGTTGATACTTTGGCATCAATATATATATAAACCAAAAAAGATATAAAAAAATAAAGCTATATATATACAAATATATACCAAAAGCAAGGCATAGTATGACTGGTACATCGCTGAGCACGTGCACACTGGTGTGCCCCCTGGGTCCAGTGGACACAACGGATCATGGAGCTCGGTATCTGGCCACTGTGAGCAGCTGGGGTATCGTGTGATCGCTGTGATTGGCCTCACCGATCACATGAATATAGTGTAAACAAAACAATCACGAATGGCTTCCATTCATGATTGTTTTGCTAACTATTATGATGGTGTGATTGGCCCAGAGTTATCACATGGTACCTGGTCCAATCACTGCACCCTGTATCATGTGCTCACTCCCCTCCCAAGGATAGTACAATGTCACTAAGGTGACACTGAACTACTCTGATGACAGGATATAAAATAAAAATTAAAGAGAGAAACAGTTGAAAAAAAAAGTATTTACATTTTTTTTTTTTTACATTTTGTCTCCACTTAATATACCTGATAACCCCCACACCAGTCATATGACAAATTGTATTTAATTTCTTAATTTTCAAAAAAATGTGACATAAAATTTAAATTCAAAACTTGCCATGACTCTACTAAATACCCTGGACTGTGTAATTTCCAAAAAATGGCCATTTGGGGGGTATTTGTACTGCATTTTAAAGCCTCAAGAACTGAGGTAGGCAGTCAGTACATTAGGATTTATACATTTTTAAATATATACACTATATTATCAAAAGTATTGGGACACCTGCCTTAACAAGCAGATGAACATTATTGGCATCCCAGTCACAGTCCATAGGGTTCAATATTGCATTGGCCCACCCTTTGCAGCTATAACAGCTTCAACTCTTCTGAGAAGGCTGTCCATAATGTTTAGGAGTGTGTCTATAGGAGTGTTTGACCATTCTTCCAGAACCGCATTTTTTGAAGTCAGGCACTAATGTGGACGAGAAGGCTTGGCCTTGCAGTTTTCGCTCTAATTTATCCCAAAGGTGTTCTATTGGGTTGAGTTCAGGACTCTGGTAAGGCCAGTCAAGTTCCTCGACTCCAAACTCGCTCATCCATGTCTTTATGGACCTTGCTTGTGCACTGGTGAAAAATCATTTGGTGGAGGGGGATTATGGTGTGGGGTTGTTATTCAGGGGTTGGGCTTGGCTCCTTAGTTCCAGTGAAGGGAACTCTTAAGGCATCAGCATACCAAGACATTTTAGACAATTTCATTCTCCCAACTTTGTGGGAACTGTTTGGGGATGGCCCCTTCCTGTTCCGACATGACTGCGCACCAGTGCACAAACAAGGTCCACAAAGACATGGATGAGCGAGTTTGAGGTGGAGGAACTTGTCTGGCCTGCACAGAGTCCTGACCTCACCCCGATAGAACACCTTTGGGATTAATTAGAGCGGAGACTGCGAGCCATGCCTTCTTGTCCACATCAGTGGCTGACCTCACAAAGAATGGTCAAACATTCCCATAGACACACTCCTATACCTTGTGGTTAGCATTCCCAGAAGACTTGAAGCTGCAAAGGGTGGGCCAAGTCAATATTGAACCCTACGGACGAAGACTGGGATACCATTAAAGTTCATGTGCGTGTAAAGGCAGGTGTCCCAATACTTTTGGTAATATAGTGTGTATACCAAAGTCTGTAGACTCTATAACAGTTTTTTACCAAAGAAATGTAGCAGACTACATTTAGGCCTAAATTCATGAAGAAAAATTATTTGTTCGTAAAATTTTATAACAGAAACAAAGAAAAACATGTTTGTTTTCAACATTTTCAGTATTTTCTTCATTTATATAACAAAAAATTAAAAAAATCTGTGGTGATTAAATACAACCTCATAATTATCTCTATTTGTGTGAAAAATATAAAAATTTAATTTGTATACAGTGTTGCATGACTGAGTAATTGCCAGTTGAAGTAGCACAATTGTCATGAAGGGGGTAAATCTGTCAGGTCACCTGAAGCCAGGTGACAGGTGCACACCGTTGGGGTCAGGAGTGCACCGCTAAGGTAGTGAACACTATGGCTGACTGCTGCAGATGGAACACTGGGTGATTAAGGAAGGTAGGTCCACTGGAGCACTAACAGGGATCCCACAGGGAGCTAGAGCCTAAGATTCCTCAGGGCGCAGAGTCTAAGATCCAGCAGGTGTTTACCAGAGCCTCTAGTGATGAGGATGGACTGGGCTGCAACTGGATCCAGGTTGCAGCCCCCAGAGTCCCCCAGCTCACGCTCACAGTAGGCTATAGAGGATAGAGGGGAAGCAGCAGCTCAGGATACAAGAGATAGTGAGGAGACAAGCCAAACGTCGGGGCGACTAGCAGACAAGGATAAACAAAGGACAAGCCAAAGGTCAAGATCCCAAGCAGACAGGGATAGTCGAGAACAAGCCAAGATCAGTAAAACAGAGACAGACGTAGCACACAGCAAGCAGGAACCCAAACACACAATAGCTTAACAAACAACGTTGATCAGCATGGCTGGCTTGCAGTGCACAGGTGAATATAGTGTTCACTGATAGGGCCTGGGGTGGAGCCATGCTGGGAGGAGAGATTATTTAAGCAGCCAGGTGAGAGTGGCTGGCCTCTAAGGTGAACACATAGAGAAGGGGTAAGCTGAGAGACAAACATTACTGCATAACCATGACAAAATATTTCTGGTGGTCAAGTGGTTAAATAGCCCTAGAAAGGAGGTAATCTAACTTGGTAATTCACACAGTTAGAAACTAAATGGATATTTTTAGATACACTCTCCCCCATGGATCTGAATGTCAACTGTTTTATTAAGAGCTCATGAATTAATGTTTTCCCCCTTCCTATACACCTGGTATACATGGTTATATGGTTTTAGGAGTTTTAATATAATTAGTTGTTTCACTATATGAATAGATATGTTTTCTGGAATGTTTATGAAATAAATGTACTTTCATTTTTAAATTGTATTGATTTTAATATTAAAAAGGAGCTTGGGCAGAAATGGAGTGTTTTATGATCAGCAATTGCAGTTTAAGAGGTATGATCCCATTTTTTTTTCTGTTTGCTATTTCACTGTCAATGCAATAGTGGAGTTTGTTTAGGGCAGGTGGTGTATTTCCATATTTCTCCCACAGGTTGCTCTATAGAGACTCAGCTGTATAAAAGCATAATGACATATACTCCCCCTAAGCCTTTGAGGAAGTCAGATGGTGAAACATGTAGGGCGGCTAATGCCTTTAGCTTAGTCACGCTACCACATTTTCAATATGCTTTCTGAGCCTGTATCATAGATTTTGTATGACGGAATGGTACACTGTTAGGTTACACTATGAATATGAAAGTTCCACAGCTTTTTTTATTCAAAAATACTATTTAGAAGATATTTTACTATTGAGAGTATTGTCTCATTCTTTGGACCAAACTATTTAATCAGCTGCCCGGGGAGTTATATTACATGCAAATGGCAATCAAAGAAAATGTGGCGCTCACTGCATAAAAATAATTATAATATATGAAATGTGAATATCTAATCAATAAGTAGTGCAAATGAGCAATGTGCAAATAATAGCAATGATATAAATAATCAAATAATCCAATGTGCAAATAACAAATAGCAAATGAGCAAAAAAGCAATATCCAATGTGCAAATAGCAATATCCAATTTGCAAATAACAGTCAGTGGATTCCACGGAGTTCCAGGGAATGTACAACAATATAATTACAAAAAAATTGATAATTCATCAAGAAGTAGTCCCATGAAAAATGCAAGAAAAAATTGTCCAAATATTAGTGAATCCACAATGTGCAATGCAGTTCATCACAAATAAAGTGCTGAGTGCCAGTATCCAAAGAGTCTCCACCATTCACTGTGTGTGACACCGTTTCCCCCAGCCTCTCACCTCATAGATGCAATTAATGAGTGTCTTTGATGTTTCCAGCACAGAACGATCGATTCAAGGATGTTCCCAAAGGAAAGACAATCATCAAATAACTCAGGCTAATTCCCATGAAAAGAAAGGGGAGGGCTCCATAGTGTAGTATTCTCAAAATTTATCAAGGTAAAAACGTAATAACTTACATCAAAAGTAACTGGCAGACAGCGTACTAAACATTCAGAAGACTTACGGTCTCGGCCGCGACCGGAAGTGACGGCACCCGGCTCTCTCCCTCACGCGTATCGTCACTTATCACGTGACTTTCTCAAAGGGCATGCCACATCTGTACCATGTCTGTACCCACAACCACGTGGTTGCAACACACTAGTGCAGTGTTCAAGTGGGTAAAGCAGGAGGTGAGGAGGCGATTCAACACCTTCTCATCATCTGTCAAATGCCCCCTCAGTGACGATACGCGAGAGGGAGAGAGCCGGGTGACGTCACTTCCGGTCGCGGCCGAGACTGGAAGTCTTCTGAAAGTTTAGTACGCTGTCTGACAGTTACTATTGATGTAAGTTACTACGTTTTTAAAAAACAATACTCAGAAGAAACACTCTATAATGTCTATAGATATTGTATAAAACAATATTCAAATGAAACACTCCATAAAATGTCCATAAAATATTGTAGCGGCGCTCTCATCAAAAATGATAAGCTTCCTTATGTTTTTGTGTGTACATAAAGGTACTGATGCGTGAAAGATTCTTTATCTTTGTGCAATGATCAGATGTATATGAATCACCGTTCACCCGCGATGCACCACGTGGAAATAAAAACCCCCCTTTGAAGATGCACTCACCACAATGTCAAGTGTATTGTGCCTTTCACCAAAGATAGATCCTCCTCTGCTTTTATTCACTTTCCACCAAACTCCAGCTCCGTATACATAGGGGTCCAGGGCACTCATATAAGGAAATAATAATAATGACCACATAGCGTAATATTGTTTCAAAATAGTTTAATGCCCAAAGATCCCCCTTACAATATATACATACTCTGTGTTAAAATCAATATAGCAGTAAAGTGCAAATGCAAGCGATAAACAATTCACCAGGTTCGCCAGTAGATGGTAGACCGCGCTGTTTACCTTAATACATTTTGAGAATACCACACTATGGAGCCCTCCCGTTTCTTTTCATGGAAATGAGCATGAGTTATTTGATGATTGTCTTTCCATTGGGAACATCCTGGAATCGATCGTTCTGTGCTGAAAAAATCAGAGACGCTCATTGATTGCGTCTATGAGGTGAGAGGCTGGGGGAAACGGTGTCACACACAGTGGATGGTGGAGACTCTTTGGATACTGGCACTCTGCACTTTATTTGTGATGAACTGCATTGCACGTTGTGGATTCACTAATATTTGGACTATTTTTTCTTGCACTTTTCATGGGACTACTTCTTGATGAATTAGCAATTTTTTTGTAATTATATTTTTTCACATTCCGTGGAACTCCGTGGAATCCACTGACGGTTATTTGCACATTGGATATTGCTATTTGCACATTGGATATTGCTTTTTTGCACATTTGCTATTTGATATTTGCACATTGGATTACTTGATTATTTATATCATTGCTATTATTTGAACATTGCTCATTTGCACTACTTATTGATTAGATAATCACATTTCATACATTATAATTATTTTTATGCCGTGAGCGCCACATTTCTTTGATTGCCATGTACTGTTAGTGTGAGAACACCCTTTTATGTTGGCAGCTGCTTGCCTTAGATTCCTTATTGGTTTGCGCATTAGTATCCCCTGTCTTTAAATATTACATGAAAAGTTGCATTCTCACTCGGCACACTTCCACTTCTCCTGCTGGCCATTGCATTGGTGGACTTTCTCCCTCTCCATCATATCGCTGGTTAAGTTGCTCAGTCAAGGTGCATGGTTTCTCCCATGCTGTGTAGAAAGTCTTCCTTGTCACTACATTGGGGTTGATTTACTAAAACTGGTGCACACAGAACCTGGTGCAGCTATGCAGAGTAACTGATCAGCTTCCAGGTTTTATTGTCAAAGCTTAATTGAACAAGCTCAAGTTAGAAGCTGATTGGTTATTATGCACAGCTGCACCAGATTCTGATACACCAGTTTTAGTAAATCTCCCCCACCCTGCATAAATATAACAGGTAATCCTAACATTCTAACACAACCCTACATTGATAATAGGTGGACACTCTTTAGCACTGGGGGCAAAATTTGGTGGGAGCTTTCAAAACAGAGCAACCCACTACTCAAGGCATGTAGCACCTAAGGAAACATGTGGAGATAATAAGGGTAAAGTTGCTACCCCCTGTCCAGTAAGAGCCCTTTCACACAGGGGCAACTTTGGATCCGACTTCAAGTCGCCCCAAGTCGCCCCTAGTCGCCTCAAGTCGCGCTGCATGAGAAAATCAATGTAAGTGAATGAAGCCGTCTTAATGTACACTACTGTAGTCGCTCCGACTTCAAAAAAAGGTCCCTGTACTACTTCAATCCGACTTCTAGGCGACTGCTAGGCAACCTGTACCCATGGATTTCAATGGAAGTCACCTCAGAAGTCG
This sequence comes from Rana muscosa, assembly GCA_029206835.1. NCBI lineage: Eukaryota > Metazoa > Chordata > Amphibia > Anura > Ranidae > Rana > Rana muscosa. Next base: position 624,699,164 of record CM055118.1, read on the forward strand.
GATCCCCTGTCTTAACAGAAGCAACTTTCCAGGAAGAGAACATACATTTCTCAGGCAAACCCCTCCCTCCCCCCTCCCTCCCACAGAGCTGATTCTTGTTTGATGGGCACTGGAATGTCTCCTGTCCTGGAGGCAACTTGAAGTTGCCTTGTAAGTAGCTTCATGTCGCGCTGTGATTCATACTCAAGTCGTGTCCAAGTTGCCTCCCAAAGTCGCGCTGGAAGTCGTGTTGCCCCTGTGTGAATGGAGTGAAATTTTTATGACCTTTAGAAATTAGCTGTTGCCTTTATTTGTAACATTTGTGTATATTAGGCTTTCAAAAAGGATTTCCAAGAAACTCTTCATCCCCTTGTACTATATTTTCATTTTTCTTGGAATAAATTGACACAGCAAGATTGCTTGATGATTTAGATGACATTATGCATTATCAATCCGTGTTGAATATTTGATTTTCCCAACGTATAAAAATTTAATAAATAGCTACAATTGTCCTTAAATGAATGCATCACTTATTTTAAGTCCAGTGTAAGAAGGACAGTTTATGTTCCTTGATACAACTCTCCCTGCTATGTAGATGTAAGCAAGCACATTTTTACTTAATGCTTTCTCACAGTGCTACTAGAGTTAGAATAAAACATCATAAGTGTGCAGAACATCTACCTATGAATTCTTGCTGCTAATGCTGCATCCTCTCTTTGACCACCAGCTGTAATAATACCCACATGCAATATTACAAATCACTCCCTAGTTAAAACAAGCATCTAATCAAGAAAGTCGTGTTAATGAGCTAAATTAACAATACAATTACATTCTGAGTAATTGGCAAGTGTGCTAGGAACCCACAAAAGCAACACACTGCAAGACATTGAGGTCTTGTGGTTTGAGTGGCATGCCCTTCTTTGGGGGACCCTTCTAAAAATACCTACCTATGCTGTGGAACAAAAAGGTTGGTGTATGTCTACTGAATGCTGAGTACATGGGGACACTAGCTCAAAAGTCTGATTTGCTAAGCAGATATTACTTAGTGGTCTATTTATAAAAAAAAAAATCCATGTCAATGCCTTAAAGTAGTTGTAAAGGTTTGTTTTTTATTTTCTGAATAGGTTCCTTTAAGCTAGTGCATTGTTGGTTCACTTACCTTTTCCTTCGATTTCCCTTCTAAATGTTTTTTTTCTTTGTCTGAATTTCTCACTTCCTGTTCCTCCTCAGTAAGCTTGCTCCCATCATCCGAGCTGTTATGGCTGGGGGTTAGTCAGCATGCTCACCCCCTCCCTTGGGACTACATCCCTGCGGGAACACAGCGGAACACAGCGTCTCCCCGCAGGGATGTAGTCCCAAGGGAGGGGGCGAGCACACTGACTAACCCCCAGCCAGAACGGCTCGGATGATGGGGGCAAGCTTACAGGAGGTGAGAAATTGAGACAAAGAAAAAAAATGTTTTTCTTAAAGGAACCTATTTAGAAAATAAAAAAACAAACCTTTACAACCCCTTTAAGCATTTGCATAGCCTTCAAAAATATCAATTTCTTATGATCAGCAGATCCATATTAGCCATGAAGCAGTATTTTCCTGAATGAGGTAGTTCAGGAAAATACCAATGTATGACCACTAGATGGAGATGACGATCATACGACATAAACATATCAGACACAATACAGCATATTTTTATGATGGCTTTGTGAATGCTATTTTTTTTTAACTAGACCACTTAGCACATGTGTAAAAAGAACAAAATTAATCATTCTAGCAATCTTGTTACAGGCTTTAGGATTGACAAACCTGTTTTTCCTCACATAAAAAATCTAGTACAAATACATAATTTTTCTTTGATTTATATCTTAATTATGTGTTTTGTATATGCTGTAGATCTCCATTAAAGGCTTGAATCAAACTTTTTTTTTAACTGCTTCAGCCCCGGAAGAATTGGCTGCTTAATGATCAGGCCATTTTTTTGCGATATGGCACTGCATCGCTTTAACTGACAATTGCGCGGTCGTGCAATGTAATACCCAAACAAAATTGACGTAATTTTTTCCCCACAAATAGAGCTTTCTTTTGGTGGTATTTGATCAGCTCTGTGGTTTTTATTTTTTGCGCTATAAACAAAAAAAGAGCGACAGTTTTGAAAAAAACCACAATAGTTTGTACTTTTTTTGGGTTTTTTCTCAGTTTAGGCCAATATGTATTATTCTACATATTTTTGGTAATAAAAATCGCAAAAAGCGTATATTGATTGGTTTGCGCAAAAGTTATAGTGTCTACAGAATAGGGGATAGATTTATGGCATTTTTTTTTTTTTTACTAGTAATGACGGCGATCTGCGATTTTTATTGGGACTGCGACATTATGGCGGACATATCAGACACTTTTGACACATTTTTGGGACCATTGGTATTTATACAGCGATTAGTGCTAACAAAATGCACTGATTACTGTGTAAATGTCACTTGCAGGAAAGTGGTTAACACTAGGGCGATCAAGGGGTTAACTGTGTTCCTTAATGTGTGTTCTAACTGTGGGGGGAGGGGACTCACTATAGGAGATGACAGATCATGGTTCCCAGCTTGTAGGAACTCACAATCTGCATCTCCTCTCAGAGCAGAACAGGAATGTGTGTGTTTACACACACACGTCCCTGTTCTGCCTCTCGTGCCCACGATCTCTCGTGGCTGTCAGTCATCATGACCGCCGGTCACGAGCATCGGCACCCCTCGCTGTGCAGCAGCGCGCCCGCTATCCCGCTTAAAGGAACCGACGTACAGGTACGACAGTCCGCGGGAACGAGCTGTCCTGCCGCAGTATAATGACGGCGGCTGGTCGGCAAACGGTTAAAACATTTGCTAAAAAAAATCAGTTGCCAGGTACAGTACATACCAATGTACCTAAATAAAAAGAGAAAATATCAAAGTTTTGTCCATTAAACAATGATTAGGCTCTGAGTCAAACAAGTACAAATACTGATTTTAGTTTTAGTTTTCAGTAGAGATGGGCAAAACACCCATTAATTTGGTTTGCACCAGAACTCCCGAACATAGTAAGAGTTTGAACCCAAACATCAAACCTCATTGAAGTCAATAGGGCCCGAACGTGAAAAATCAAAAGTGCCCATTTATGCAAGTTATTTACCATAAAAAGGGTATGAGGGCTGGGGTACTGCCCTGAGGAACTTGTACCAATGCAAAAAAAAAAAAACTTTAAAAAAAAGATTGTTTTTAAAAGAGCAGCGATTTTAATGATGCTCAAAGTGAAACAATAAAAATGAAAAATTCCTTTAAATATAGTACCTGGAGGGTCCTTTTAGTCTGCTTGTAAAGTGCCACATTTGTACCATGTCTGTACCCACAACCACGTAGTTGCAACACACTAGTGCAGTGTTCAAGTGGGTAAAGCAGAAGGTGAGGAGGCGATACAACACCTTCTCATCGTCTGTCAAATGCCCCCGAAGGGCGATTTGGACGTAGGATGCTCAGGGAACCGATGCGCGTGCCCGGCGGCCGGAATGTCCACCGGCCATCCGTGATTTCGGGAAAGAGAGCCAGAATAGGGATCTGTCAATGTAAACAGACAGATCCCCATTCTGAAGGGATAAGAGAGAGATCTGCTGTTCCTAGTGATTAGGAACAGCGATCTCTCTACTCCTCCAGTTAATCCCATCCCCCTACAGTTAGAAACACCTCCCAGGGAACACATTTAACCCATTGATCGCCCCTAGTGTTAACCATTTCCCTGCCAGTGACATTTACACAGTTAATCAGTGCATTTTTATAGCACTGATCGCTGTACAAATGTCATTGGTCTCAAAAAAGTGTCAAAAGTGTCCAATCTGTCCACCGCACTGTTGTAGTCCTGCTAAAAATTGCAGATCGCGCCATTACTAGTAAAAAAAAAAAATCGCCGCCATTTTTTTGTTTATAGCACAAAAACTAAAAACCGCAGAGGTGATCAAATACCACCAAAGCTCTATTTGTGGGGAAAAAATTACGTAAATTTTGTTTGGGTACAGTGTCGCTGGACAACGCAATTGTCAGTTAAAACGACGCAGTGCAGTATCGCAAAATATGGCCTGGTCATTAAGGGGGAAAATCTTCCAGTCTTTAAGTGGTAAAAGTTAGTGATCAAATGTTTATAAATAGGGATGAGCTTCGAGTTTGAGTCAAACTCATGTTTCGACTCGAACATTGCCTGTTCGCACGTTCGCCGAACAGAGAACAATTTGGGGTGTTCGCGGCAAATTCGAAAAGCCGCGGAACACCCTGTAAAAGTCTATGGGAGAAATCTAAAGTGCTAATTTTAAAGGCATATATGCAAGTTATTGTCATAAAAAGTGTTTGGGGACCCGGGTCCTGCCCCAGGGGACATGTATCAATACAAAAAAAGTTTTAAAAACAACAGTTTTTTCGGGAGCAGTGATTTTAATAATGCTTAAAGTGAAACAATAAAAGTGAAATATTCCTTGAAATTTCGTACCTGGAGGGGGTGTATAGTATGCCTGTAAAGCAGCGCTTGTTTCCCTTGCTTAGAACTGTCCCCGTACAAAGTGTAATTTCTAAAGGAAAAAAAGTCATTTAAAAGCACTCGCGGCTATAATGAATTGTCAGCTCCCTGCAATACAGAGAAAAGTCATTGATAAAAAAATGCGTGGGGGTCCCCCCAAATTCAATTACTAGGCCCTTCAGGTCTGGTATGGATATTAAGGGGAACCCTGCATCAAATTTAAAAAAAAAATGACGTGGGGTTCCCCCCAAATATCCATACCAGACCCTTCAGGTCTGGTATGGTTTTTAAGGGGAACTCCACGCCAAATAAAAAAATAAATGACGTGGAGTTCCCCTCAAAAATCCATACCAGACCCTTTATCCGAGCACGCAACCTGGTAGGCCGCAGGAAAAGAGGGGGGACGAGAGAGCGCCCCCCCCCTCCTGAACCATACCAGGCAACATGCCCTCAACATGGGGAGGATGCTTTGGGGGTCTGTGACCCCTCAAAGCACTATGTCCCCATGTTGATGGGGACAAGGGCCTCATCCCCACAACCCTTGCCCGGTGGTTGTGGGGGTCTGCGGGTGGGGGGCTTATCGGAATCTGGAAGACCCCTTTAACAAAGAGGACCCCCCGATCTCGGCCCCCCATGTGAATTGGCAAGGGGTACATTGTACTCCTACCATTTCACAAAGAAAGTGTAAAAAATTGTAAAAAAACACAGACACAGTTGGGAAAGTCCTTTATTAAAAATAAAAAAATAAAAAACCCATTCCAGCGATGTAATCCAGTGTCCCACAGTGATCCAATGTCCAGCGCTACATTCTCCACTCCACACAAAACGTCAATGGCTGAGCGGACCTGATGGGGATCTTCCTCTGCAGTGTAATAAATGAAGAGACCCCGCCCCTTCTCACGTTCCCCATCAGGTTAGCTCAGCCAATGATGTAGGGGGCGGGTCACCTTCACTGGGTGTAAGGCTGAGCGGTCCTGATGGGGAACGTGAGAAGGGGCAGGTCTATTCATTTATTACACTGCGGAGGAAGTTCCCCATCAGGTCCGCTCAGCCAATGACGTAGGCGGGGTGTGAGGTACGAGGGGGCGGGGTCATCCGTCAGATCATAGGGGTAAGCTCTGCCTTTTCCCGCTTGTGGGGAATAGCCAATGACATAGGCAGGCTTAAGCCTTAAGCCTCGTACACACGACCGGTTTTCTCGGCAAGAAATGACAAGAAAACTGCTGGGAGAGCTTTCTTTCTGAGAAAACCGTTCGTGTGTATGGTTTCTTGTCGAGAAAACTGCCGGAAATCTCAGCGAGAAAAATAGAGAACCTGCTCTCTATTTTCTCATCAGGATTCTCATTTTTCTCGTCGGGATTCTCGCCGGCCTGTCGTGTGTATGCTTTTCCGAGTCTTAAAAAAACCGCACATGCTCAGAATCAAGTATGAGACGGGAGCGCTCCTTCTGGTAAAACTAGCATTCATAATGGTGATGAAGTAAAAAGTGATGGTGGCTGCGCTGTGATTAAACTAATGTGAAGGAGGTGAAAAAGAGAGGCCTGTGGGTCGCTTGGGTGAAGTTAACTGATTGGCAAATCTAGTGTGAACCAAAAAAATGCAATGAATGTAGTGACATCAATCATACAATATAAACCATAAAGTACTAAGTGGACAACACATAAGTGCAAAATTATGATGCAAAAAATGTATAAACAATGATATAGACACTTGAAAAAAATATATCATAAACCAGAGAGGCCTAATCATGTGTCACTCAAAGTGATAGATAAATGAAGCCTGTGCATATGGTATATATAACTAAACAATGAGTCTCCGGAGTAGCAAAAAATATCAAAAATGAAAAATAAAAAGCAAAACAATGAATTCCTGAAAAAATGTAATCCAGTTTATAACAAGTCCCGTCACCAGCAATTATAAAGTGCTTAAAAGAAGGCTTCGGTGCAAATCCACCCAGTGCTCACAAGCAGCTTACCTCCCTGCTGGGAAGGGACAGCATGAAGTGAAACTCCTATTATGGACAATGATGCAGCGTCCTTGCGTAGAGATCCTATTCTCACTCACATAGGTGCATGAAAATACACAAACGGAAAAGGCAATAAATAGCGTAACTCTGTGGGTACAGCAGAACGGGTGACTGAAAGGTGTGTACACACACTCACTTTTTATAGGTGAGCGTGGGCATCAATCCTACGAACACCACACTCGTATGTATTGCAGGCTGCGATGGCGTCAGTGATGCGGTCCTCAGATTTGCAGCAACCACAGAGTGCCAATGGGACATGTACAAGAAATAAAGTGCATATAGTGTAGGTCTGTAACCATTGGGGGGGGTTAATTAAAAAGATATAAAAACACTCACATCTCATGGGTAAACAAGGGTTGCGGTATCCTACGAGCGCCGAGCTCGTCTCTTCGCGTCCAGCTGTCGGTGTATCTGTGCTAAGTCCTAACGCGTGTCGTCATGTCACATGACTTCTTCAGAGGATGGCACTAGATACACAATTAGGGGTTTAAATAGTCTGCATCGCGGGACGCACGGCGGCCATTTTGTTTCAGACACTGATGCAGTACTGAATATAGATACAGGCGCGGCCATGTTTGCTGTGATATTCCAGCAAAAACAAAGGAGTGGTAATCACAATGATGTTGCAATGCCAACGCCAATCTGTATGGTCGCGATCATGGAAAGAAAAAGGGGGGTAGGGGAGGGGGCGAGATTGGCACTATAGATATCAAGACTAAACAGGGCACTTGTCAAACCAACTGTGCCGAGATATAAATAAAAAAAAAATATTTAAACATATATAAAAATGAGCTAGACCAGCTCAAAGCTAAAATAGAAAGCTACAGTTACATAGGGCCTGAAGTACTGGTCCTGATATATGTTGTCTGTAATGTAGCGACAAGTCACAGATGCACCTCAGCTGGTAACGTGGGAGAGGATCACAGAATTTTAAAAACATGAGCAGGGGTCACAGGATGTTCAACATATGAAAACAAATACCAAGGAAGATGAATGTGGGAATATGAAAGATGTAATTGAATAATGAATGCATAAAGGCAATGGTAGGATGGTGAATCGTATGGCAGATATCAAGTGGGAAGAGAGGGCATATAATGTTCACCAGTAGAGTGGCCAAGAGAAAAGCCAGAGGGTTAGTCTGGCAGAGATGGTAACATAATAAATCACATGGTAGATATCAAAAGGGAAGAGAGGACAGATAATATCGACCAATAACAATGGAAGAAGTAACAGGAACAAAACCAGAGGACTAGTCTGGCAGTAATAGGGTAACCTAGAAATAGACAACACTAGTAGTCACTTAGGAAACAATTTAGGTCGAACTCAATATTTAAACCTTTAGGCGCAAAAGTATCCAAAGAGAACATCCAGTGGGACTCAATTTGGCTCAGTGTCCGCACTTTGTGGCCTCCTCTCCATGGTCTGGAATATGGTACTATACCCCAAAATTTGAGGTGGTAAGGGTCTCTATTGTGTGACTCTGCGAAGTGCCTCGAGACACTGTGTTTAACAAAGCCGCGTTGAATGTTTTGTACATGTTCTTTCACACGGATTCTAAGCAGTCTTTTAGTGCGGCCTACATATTGCAGGCCGCAACTGCATTCCAGAACGTAAACAGCCCCTTCTGTGTTGCATCCAATGAACTCTTTTATTTCATGTTCTTTCCTATTACTATTTGACTGAAACACAGATCTCTTTTCGTTCGGATGTTTGGTGCGTTTGCACGCGTAGCACCTCTTACATGGATAGAACCCTTTACCGGTAAAGAAGGTGAATAACTTCTTGGGTGGGTTCACTACACTTTTCACTAGCTGGTCACGCAGTGTAGGTGCATGTTTGTAGATGAATTGAGGTCTGACAGGTAGTATGTCTTTCAGGCTCTTGTCCGCCTTGAGAATATGCCAATGGCGTTGAAAGATGCTCTCAATATTCTTGTATTGTATGTTATATTCCAGGATAACCAGCACCTGATCTGGTCTAGAGATGTCGTTCTTCTTTTGCAGCAAATCGCCTCTTGGGATGTGTGTCACTTCTTCTATTTTACTCCTGATGAATTCCTCCTCATATCCTTTTTGGACGAATCTTTCACCTATCATGTTGGCCTGTGTATGGAAATCCACAATATACGTACAATTCCGTCGCAGGCGTAGCATCTGGCCCTTAGGGATATTAAAGAGCCAGTTGTGATGGTGACAGCTTTTCATTGGGAGGTATCTATTTCGATCTACAGTCTTAAAGAAGGTTTTGGTAGCAAAGGTGTTGTTAGTTCTTGTTATCATAAGGTCTAGAAATGTTATGTTGGATTCCTCAATCTGCCAAGTCAGTACTATATTCTGTTGATTGTTATTCAATTTCTCAAAGAAGGTTACAAGTTTTTGACGTTCACCTCTCCAAATTAGGAAAATATCATCAATGTAGCGTCTATATAGTACTAAATCTTCTGGTGGTTCGAGGAAAACGTTTTCATCTTCCCATTTTGCCATAAAGAGTCCAGCGACGCTCGGGGCAAATTTGGCCACCATGGCATGGCATGGCATGGCATGGTTGGTAATATTCTTTTCCATACCAGAAATGACTGTGTTTGAGACAGAAATCCAAACATTTCACAATGAACTTTCTTTGCATGCATGCTAATTTGGTGAAATTCCTCAAAACCCATTTTGTTGCTTCACAGGCTAAGTAATGGGGTATAATTGTGTAGAGAGATTACACATCAGCTGTTGCCATCAGGAGGGGCCCTGTTGCTTTGTTTTCTTCTAATAGCTGCAGCATCTCTTTAGTATCTCTCAGGAATGCCCTGGTCTTTTGCACTGCCGGTTGAAGGAAGCGATCTATGTATTGCCCAAGTCTTGCTGTAATGGAGTCAATCCCATTTACTATGGGTCTCAAAGGTGGGTTGACTTTATCCTTATGCATTTTGGGCAATGCATAGATAATCGGAGTTCTGCATACTTCAGGTTTTAAATATCTCGCCTCCTTCTTATCAAGCACTCCCTTCTTTAGTCCCAAATGTACTACCTGTTCCAGTTCTTTTCTCCACCGAAAAATTGGGTTACTGGGTAGTTTACAATAGGTATTGGTATCTGTCAATAGTAAACACATCCCTTTATGATATTGCTCAGTGGTTTGGATGACTATCCCACCTCCCTTGTCTGAGGGTCTGATCACTAATTCTTTTCTCTCTGTCAACCTACGAATACCTGTTTTGATGGCTCTTGGTTATTGCAGTCTCTTTACTGTCAAACTCTTGAGTTCTTCTGTCACCATGTGTTTAAAGACTTCACTATGCTTATTGTCTTTTAATTTCGGGTTGAAGGTGGATTTATTTTTTAAATTGCTGTGAACCACCAGATTATCTGTGTGTATTTTGGCACTAATGGGGTTTTCTGTTATGTACTCCTTAATATTAAATTTTCTGACATATTTCTGGATATTGATATATGTGTGGAATTTGCCTAAATCCCTAACAGGGGCGTATTTAAGGCCTCTATCCAGAGTCATCAATTCTTCTTGAGAAAGTGGTGCCTCCGCGAGGTTGAATATACCTTCTCCAATTGGTGGTTTCTTAATGTTTTTGCCCTTTCCTCCTCTGCATCCTCTTTTTCTAACGTTCTGTTTTTCATGTATTAAGCTCTCCGGGGGGATGGTGATATTCTGTTCCCCTCTCTAAAAAAGACACATTATGGCCCTGTTCGTAGTGATATTCTCGTTGTGGTCTGACGTCCACGTCGCGTAAATCCCTCAAGGGGGCATAGTAATTAGATGTATGGACTGGGCTTCTGTCTCTAGGTCTGTGAGAGGCTGGTTGCTGGCCTCGTTCATTTCTGAACCCTCATTCATCTCTAGGTCCATACTGATAATAGGTACCTGGACTTCTGCCATTTTGTCTGTAATCGTCATACTCATTTCTGTTATCTCTCCATCCATAGTTGGTCCGTTGATGGGCCGGGCTATTCTCTTGTTTATGAGATTATATGAGATTTACATAATGGAGATAGCACATATATTCACAAAAATCCCTATCTTTCTATTTTTATGTAATCATCACATTCTGCTTATGCTGTGTTTGTGCTTTTATTTACCAAATTAAGTTTTGTTTATTTTTATCAGTCACGTAGATGTTGAAAGACAAATAATTATATAATTATCAAAATTGTATCTGGAATAGATAATTACTGTATTTATAGATGTTGCATGTCATAACAATGTTTAATGGAGTAACTAGCATAAATTATGGTGATTTTAGCACTGAGCATGAAAACATTATTTTAACCATTATAAAGATGGTCATAACCTTTATGGGGGAAAAAGGATAGCATGTGTTTTTAGTTTGTTGAAAACTTATATTTTCACAAACATTGCAATCAGTGCTGATGGTGCTATTTACTTAGTATAAATCAATTTCTGAACATCCTTGTGTGCAACACTAAAAACGTTAGTTAATTTAACAAAAATATCAACTTTGTTGTATCTTATTGTGAACCAACAGGTAGCGTGACTTGTGAAACTAGTTCATTCATGTAATATGATTTGATGCCATTTACTTTAGGCTTGAAAAATAGTAGAATCAGGCACGTGCACCTTAATTATCAAAAAAATATACATACAGGTAATTTAAAGTGGTTGTAACCCTAAAAAAAAAAAAGCTCCTGTTCCCTCATAGCAAGTTAAACAGCACAGCGCTTGTACTGTCTAATCTGCCCCTTTCTAAGCTGTAAAAAACCTGGCTGATCCTGCCTGTTCCTGTGTCCCACTCTGTGTGCTGACCACGGTAATCAGGGCGTTTTTTAGCCATGATTACCATGGTCAGTTTATGTGACTCCATCATTCGCAACTCTCCTCTCTCCCCCTTCCTCCCTGCCTGAAAGCTCCTGTGTGTGCATGAGCTATGTCCACCACCCCCTCCTGCCACTATTAGTGGCAAAGTAAACTGTAAAAAAATTCACTGTCAGACCCTCTCTTTTATGTAGCAATACCTTTTTTCAGATCTCTTCAGTCCGGTCACGTGACTCCCGGACACTCTCCTCCCCCAACTAAGGGCTACGGCAGGAGAGGCTGAGTGGCCAGCACAGCGGTCATGTGACCTTTCAAGCTGACGTCAGAGGGGGGACTCGGTCCCTCCCGCTGTAGCCTGTAGATGGAGTAGGAGAGCGGCTGGGAGTCACATGAACAAATGTAAGCGTCCCATTCCTCTGAGCTCGCACGCAGAAACGTATGCATACATAAGTCACACCTGCATTTGTAAGCAGTGTTCAAACCACACATGTGAGGTATCTCCACGATCGTTAGAGTGAGAGCAATAATTCTTATGCAAGACCACCTCTGTAACTCTAAACAGGTAACCTGCAAAAGAAATTAAGGCGTCGCCTATGGAGAGTTTTAAGTACAGTAGTTTGTCGCCATTCCACGAGTGAAATTTTAAAGCATGACATGTTAGGCATCTATTTACTCAGTGTAACATCATCTTTCACAATATACAAAAAAATTGGGCTAGCTTTACTGTTTATTTTTTTATTTATTAAAGTGTATTTCTTCCCAAAAAATTGCATTTGAAAGACTGCTGAGCAAATACAGTGACATAAAATGTGACATAAAATATTGCAACGACCCCCATTTTATTCTATATGAAGGGATGTGGGCTGAGGATGAATCCCCTTATGCAGAAAATGTTCTCATTGGCATCATCCCAAGAAAATATTGGAAAAAAAGAAGGATACTACAAACATATAGTACAGGACTTTGCATATGCCTCTGAGAACATAGAATGCCAGAACTATCATTGAAAAAAATATATTTATTGAATTTTGTACACAGATAAAAAATGCTTCATAGGATAAAAAGACACATATTGTATCATACGGTACAAACTGTATAGTCACATAATTATGTAAACTCTGAATATGCTTGATCTGGTGGCACGTTTCGCGGACTTCTGCTTCTTCAAGACCATACAAGCAAGTGTAATATGTGATTAAAAATAGAAAACATCTTATAGACAGGTATATTCAATGTTATGAACAATAATTATGAATACACAAGGATAGGAAAACATCTAATGTTTAAATGTACTTCTATTTCAATATATAGTATACCATAATTCAGTGAAGGAAAGGTTAGGTAGAAAGAACAGGGGGGGGGGAAGGAAGGGAAAGGTGGAGAAAGGGATGCATGGGGAGGAGAAGAGAAAAGGAAAGGGAAGGGAAGGGAGGAAAAAAGAAAGGGGGGGAGAAAATGAAAAGAAGAGGGAAGAAAATGGGGGGGGGGGAGGGAGAAAAAAGAACACGAAAGTAAGGGAAAGTTAAAAAAAGCGGTCATAGGGACCAAAGGGGGAAAGAGCAAATAGGGAAGAAAAGATCCCAGTATCTACAGAACTCATGCATTACACCCTATATATCATACCTTCAATACATGTGTGTAGCTCACATCTGCATTGTTATGATAAAAATATAGAATGATGTAGATGGTATATATATATATATATATATATATATATATATATATATATAGCACTTACCACCCTCTCCTCCTTGTTTTTTCGGCTCCTTGCAGGGGGAAAGGGCACACCCAGCTCTATATGCCGTTCCCTCCTGTGTGAGGAGGTTGAGCGGTGTTGTGACGGGTCTCCACAGCCAGATACTCCCACAGAATGGTTATTATCTCTATAGCCAATAAAGACAAGTCTCTATTTCCCCCAATGACTTCAATGTCCACACCAGCCGTAACTCCAACGTAGAGTTTATTTCTCTTAAACGACAGTCTCTGATAGAAAAGGTTGGAGAAAGAACAGGACAGCATAAGGTATGGGAGAGGTCCAGGCACAAACGTAATACACTTCACTGCTTGGCTTCTCAAGCAGACTTAGCCCATTTGGATAGTCTCCCTAGATAGGGACTAGCAGCCAAAATGGTACTCAAACTGACCACTCAATCACTATACAAACTGGTACCCTGGTCTCTGCCACAGACCTGGTGAACTTGGTCTCTGCCACAGACCTGGTGAACTTGGTCTCTGCCACAGACCTGGTGAACTTGGTTTCTTTAAAGCTTGGCCTCTTTGTAAGGAGAAGACATCCCTCCAGAGAGTTACCGGGCCTCTTCCTTCACTGTGACTTCTCACCAGTCCCTCGGAACGGTCTTTCCCCGGCCTCCTCGCTTAAGATGCAGGTCCCCTCGCAGGGCGGCACCCTGAGATTCCACGATCCTTGATGGGCCCCAGCTGAAGGTGCTGGGCCCAAGGCCTTCAGTTGCAGCCCCAGGGCTAAAGGTGCCTGGGAATGATTCGCTGACCTCCTGGCCCCTGGGCCAAAGGTGCCCAGGGCGGACAGGAACACACACTCTCTGGGAGTAGGACTCCCGACGACCAACCCCCGAACAGGCAGAGTCTGCCCCTTTTATATCCTCTCCCAGCATACACAGCAGGCCGACCACTCCCACTGTATGGATGTAGCGGCCCCCTCTCTCTCCTCTCAATTGTTCTTGCTCTGGCTCTTGTCTAGGGGTACCTCTGAGGAGAGAGTGCGAGGTCACCACGCCAAGATCCCCTGCAGATGTATGTGCAGTGAGAGACAATCCTCTTTTACCTTCGGGTCGGTGTTCTGCATCTGGAGCCTCCTCCTGGTGGTTTCTTGAACAATGTCTGCCAGAAAATGAGCCCCACACCAATAAAGTCCAACACTCCTTTATTCTTCCGATAACAGAGTAATGCACAGACAGTTGGACTCCCTAAATGAGTAAAACAGACAGAGGGGTGTGGATATGAATAGGCCCAGACACAATGAACTCTCCACTTTCCTTCCTGAAAGTGGGTTGCGGTCTCCAATCGAGGGGAATATCCTTCCAGGCAGTCTCCGGTGGAGGCTCACCCGTCACTGGCGATATGCTGCACCAGGTCTTCAAGCAAGTACTGCCTCCCGGTCCATTACGCCTCTGGATTCGGGTACCCACTCCCGGGGTCCCCAAGGATCTCCTTCCCTCGCGGAACTCAGTGGTGGGCACTGAGCTCCAGACCTCCATCCGAGTACCTCACCTCAGGCTAAAGGTGCCTGGGATGGAACACGACCTCCGAACGTCCTCCAGGCCTAGGCCGCCTAGAGGACCGACACGAACCACCGCCCACAGGCTGAAGGTGCCCGGGACTCGACCCCGTGACAAAGATGGCCGCCCCTTTTATACCCTCCCCCAGCAAGCACGGCGGGTTCCCCGCCCCACCATACCACTGCGGAGGGAGGACAAAAAGGGGTACGGCACACAGCAATGGTTCAACCCCAGCCCAAGGCGACAGCGCCACCCGCTGAGCTGTAGGGAACTGCACATTACTGGTGTCTCTGCCCATTTGAAATACACAGGGAAATTGCATGCCCGCTACATATATATAATGTTTTGGTGTTCTAAGTAATTTTTCTAGCATAAAATACAGGTTTTTACTTGTACAGAACAAATGCCAGAAAAAGGTCCGGTCTTAAAGGGGTTAAATACAGGTTACAGAATATAATTCAAAAGAACAATTTGGTGTAAAAATCCTAGCGTAGCTGTAAAATGTTGATTTTACATTAGTTTTTAGCAGTGTGATCTTGGTGTTAGCAGTATTTCGGGTACATGCCATACCCTACCCTAGGCCTCTTTACACTAACCCACAGCATAGCTTAACCCTAACTATAAACCCTCATACTACCCTCTAGGTTCCAAATTGCTCTATGAATGAGAAAACAAAGCTGTTGGTTTGATATGGACACTATCGGCCCAAGACTCGATAGGACAAGCAACTCTGTCACTCTACTACAGTTTGCCAGCAAAGCCACACCATAGAAGAAAAGTGTAATTACTAATTTTTCCTGCTGCACTACCAAATACCACTTTGTTCAGTGAATGAATGAGTAACTTGTATAGCGCTACTAATGCGAACTGAATCGCCTCAAGGCGCTTTCAGTAGAAAGTCTGCAGAGAATCTGACACTTCCAAGAGTGTTAATCTCCTGGAAGTTCTCAGTGGTTCCTCCTTCTGACTTTCACATCATTACCTGCCAATGATTCACTTTACGTGGCAGTGCTGTGCCAATTATTATTATAGACAATGTTCATCTCCCCCACTACCATGGTTTTGAAAAGAAGCCCTGGCAAAGATAGGCAGAAGTTTTGGCTAATAAGTTTGAAGGCTCTCTACCAAAAATAACAAACAACCTATATTGCAGTACAAAACAACTGTCTTTCAGATTTTGCAAAAGTGCCCTGAGTGCATTCTAAAAGTGGCACAGCATGAGCCATATTCAAGTACAAGTCATAAACAGGTACGTGAATTTGAATATGGCACATTCAGCATTCTTTATGAATTCCAAGGAGTGTGTGTGTATATATATATATGTAGCGGGTACTCCAAATTTAGGGGGGTCCCTGTCTAAATTTAGGGGGATGACCCGAGCACTAGTATGGTTCGGGCCTTCTAATTGTTCTGGACTCTGCTTTATTGCTGTGTGCCTATGTAGAGTTCCCTGTGGCCTGCAGGTGGCGCTGCCATGTTGGGTCAGGGTTGACCCATAGGTTGCACTGGCGCTATTGGATGTCCCCTCTCAGCTACCATGCAGTGGGCGGGTTCTGCCTGCTGTGCATGCCGGGAGAGGATATAAAAGAGGCAGACACCATTTTTATAGGGAGAGACCGGGGGACCAGTACCCGGAGGAGTGTGCCCCCTAAGGAGGGGGGTGCGTACCCCGACTGAGGAGTCTCGGGCACCTTCGGCCTGAGACCGGAACGTTCTGGGTAGGCCCAGTACCTTCAACTGGGTCTACAGGCAGAATCTAGGAGTCCCAGGATACCCGGGTGAGGGCATCCGCTCCGACCAAGAGGAAGCCAGGGGAGGATCGATCCCATAACAGGAGACGAGTGATAGTTAGATTGCTGTCTTGGGAAAAGCCTGGTGACCTGTCGGAGGGAAGGATCCTATGCTCCGCAGAACTGACCCTGCGGAGTGCTACTGCTCTTTGAGGACAGACTGAACTTGTCCTTGGAGGATTAAATTGCTTGTTCGAGCTCCACACTGGCTGCTAGGACCATTGAGGGACTATCCGGGTGAGCTGTACCCACTCGGGACCGAGTGGTGATGAATCTGGGAGTTCTATGCCTGAATCTGCTCTAGTTCAACTATCATCTCTCATCTATTCTCTCCTATCTATCAAGCAAAGACATAAAATAAACTCAATGTTGGAGTTTAGGTGGTTTGGACATTGACTTTATTGGAGAAAAAAGTACAGACTCGTCTCTACACTCTGGAGATGGAAACCAGTGGAAGGAGGTAACTCGCTGCAGGACCCAGGTACATATACACCGCCTGACCTCTAAACTAGAGGACACAGGCTTGTGGCATGGGTGCCTCTCCTTTGCCCTAGGAGGAGAGGGCGGTGCTACATATACATATATATATTCCCTAGTTATGTAGCAGATTTTTAATTATTATTATTTCAGTCTAATTAACCACTTAACGACCGCCCACTGTAAATATACGGCAGAATGGCACCGACAGGCAGAATCATGTATATGTACGTGACTGCCTTTGTATAGTTGGGGGGTCCGATCGGACCCCCCTTCTTTACAGTGAGCGGCTGTTATTCGTTTGGGAGCGATCAGGGATGAGGGGACAGCCGTTCGATTCCGGCCACCCCCTCTCGATCGCTCCCAGCGAATCGAATCCTTCCCCTGCCTGTGTAATGTTTACACAGGCAGGAAGAAGTGATGTCATCTCTCCTGCGGCGCTCACATATACCGAGCGCCGCACAGGAGAAGATGCAGGTTAGTGCACAAAACACTACACTGACACCAGGACACATAGGCACATAAATAGCCCCCCCAGGCCCCCCCAGACACCCCAGATCACCCCCCAGCCCCCAGTCACAGTGTCACTGATTGCAGTGAGCATTTATTTACTGATCACTGCAATCAGTGACATTTGTGACTGTAAAAGTGTCACTACATTTAGTTTTAGGTCCAGTGTAGCCCCCTAACCCCCCCTAATAAAGGTTTAACCCCCTGATCTCCCCCCAGATAACCCTTTCACCCCCTAGCACCGCCGTCGCTAAGCGATCATTTTTCTGATCGCTGTCTTAGCGTCGGTGATGCAGATCGGTAGCCAGTAATTTTTTTTAGGTTCGCCACAGGTTTTTATAGCGTCAGGTACCCCCATATATTACCTAATACAGGTTTAACCCCCTTGATCGCCCCCCAGATAACCCTTTCACCCCCTATCACCACTGTCGCTAAGCGATCATTTTTCTGATCGCTGTCTTAGCGTCGGTGATGCAGATCGGTAGCCAGTAATTTTTTTTAGGTTCGCCGCAGGTTTTTATAGCGTCAGGTACCCCCATATATTATCTAATAAAGGTTTAACCCCCTTGATCGCCCCCCCAGGTAACCCTTTCACCCCCTATCACCACTGTCGCTAAGCGATCGTTTTTATGATCGTTGTCTTAGTGTCGGTGATGCCGATAGGTAGCCAGTAATTTTTTTTTAGGTTCGCCGTCAGGTTTTTATATAGCGTCAGGTACCCCCATATATTACCTAATAAAGGTTTTAACCCCCTAATTGCCCCTAGTTAACCCTTTCACCAGTAATCCCCATATAAGTGTTACGGGTGACGCTGGTTAGTTAGTTTGCTTTTTATAGTGTCAGGGCACCCGCCGTATATAACCCAATAAAGGTTTAACCCCCTGATCGCCCGGCGGGTGATATCAATTAGGTTTTAGCGTCAGAGAGGGTCTGCGTCGCCCCAGGCAGCGTCAGGTTAGTGCCAGTAGTGCTAACACCCACGCATTAAGCATTCACCCCCCTTAGTGGTATAGTATCTGAACAGATCAATATCTGATCTGATCAGATCTATACTAGCGTCCCCAGCAGTTTAGGGTTCCCAAAAACGCAGTGTTAGCGGGATCAGCCCAGATACCTGCTAGCACCTGCGTTTTGCCCCTCCGTCCAGCCCAGGCCACCCAAGTGCAGTATCGATCGATCACTGTCACTTACAAAACACAACACGCATAACTGCAGTGTTCGCAGAGACAGGCCTGATCCCTGCGACTCCAGTGCTGTAGGAGGTGTTTTCACCACCACAGTTAAAAAAAGCATATATGCCGAAGCATTGGGGCAGCAGGGGCGGAGGAGCGGAGGAGCGATTTTGCTCCTAATGCCGCGTACATACGGTCGAAATTCCGACGGAGGCTTGCCCGTGGAAAGGTCTGACCATGTGTACGCGGCATAAATTTTGCGGGAAGATGCCCCCATGCTTCGGCATATATAAATGGTGCATGTATGCCCATCATTAGAAGTGGGTGGATGAAGGGTGGTATTCTAATGGTGGGCATACCCACCGATCAATCTTTTTTTTTCGTTCAGCCAACAGGCTGCATGAAAAAAAAGATTACAATACATGTCCAACAAGGACCAGCAACGTACTGGTATGTTGCTGGACTTTGAATGTTTATACCAGAATGATGCCTGTGGGTTTAGGTATCATCTTGGTATCATTCTTTTCAGCCAGCGGCCGGCTTTCATGTAAAAGCAATCCTAGTGGCTAATTAGCCTCTGGACTGCTTTTACAAGCAGTGGGAGGGAATGTCCCCCCCCGGATATAAAAAGCGCCATTGGGAAATTGGGAAAGCATTTTATCACACCGATCTTGGTGTGGTCAGATGCTTTGAGGGCAGAGGAAAGATCTAGGGTCCAATAGACCCCAGTTTTTTCAAAAAAGAGTACCTGTCACTACCTATTGCTATCATAGGGGATATTTACATTCCCTGAGATAACAATAAAAATGATAAAAAAAAATATGGAAGCAACAGTTTAAAAATAAAATAAAAAAGCAAAATTAATAATAAAAAAAAAAAAAAAAAAAAAAAAAAAAAGCACCCCTGTCCTGCCCTGCTCTTGCCCAATGGCGAACGCAAGCGTCGGTCTGGCGTCATATGTAAACAGCAATTGCACCATGCATGTGAGGTATCACCGCGAAGGTCAGATCGAGGGCAGTAATTTTAGCAGTAGACCTCCTCTGTAAATCTAACGGCGTAACCTGTAAAGGCTTTTAAAGGCTTTTAAAAATGTATGTAGTTTGTTGCCAATGCGCGTTTGTGTGAAATTTTAAAGCTTGTCGTGTTTGGTATCTATGTACTCGGCCTAAGATCATCTTTTTTATTTCATCAAACATTTGGGCAATATAGTGTGTTTTAGTGCATTAAAATTTAAAAAAGTGTATTTTTCCCCAAAAAATGCGTTTGAAAAATCGCTGCGCAAATACTGTGTAGAAAAAAAAATGCAACACCCACCATTTTAATCTGTAGGGCCTTTGCTTTAAAAATATATATAATGTTTGGGGGTTCAACATAATTTTCTTGCAAAAAAAAAATATGTTTTCATGTAAACAAAAAGTGTCAAAAAGGGCTTTGCCTTCAAGTGGTTAGAAGAGTGGATGTAAGCTTCCTAATGTTGTGTATAAAATGCCAGAACAGTTCAAAAACCCCCCAAATGACCCCATTTTGGAAAGTAGACACCCCAAGCTATATACTGAGAGGCATGTCGAGTCCATGGAATATTTTATATGCTGACACAAGTTGCGGAAAAAAGACTATTTATTTTTTTATTTTTTATTTTTTGCACAAAGTTGTCACTAAATGATATATTGCTCAAACATGTCATGGGCATATGTGGAATTACACCCCAAAATACATTCTGTTACTTCTCCTGAGTACGGGGATACCACATGTGTGAGACTTTTTGGGAGCCTAGCCGCGTACGGGACCCCAAAACCAAGCACCGCCTTCAGGCTTTCTAAGGGTGTAAATTTTTGATTTCACTTCTCACTGCCTATCACAGTTTCGGAGGCCATGGAATGCCCAGATGGCACAAAACCCCCCCAAATGACCCCATTTTGGAAAGTAGACACCCAAGCTATTTGCTGAGAGGTATGGTGAGTATTTTGCAGATCTCGCTTTTTGTCACAAAGTTTTGAAAATTGAAAAAAAAATATATATATTTTCTTTCTTCATTTTCAAAAACAAATGAGAGCTGTAAAATACTCGCCATGCCTCTCAGCAAATAGCTTGGGGTGTCTACTTTCCAAAATGGGGTTATTTGGGGGGGTTTTGTGCTATTTTGGCATTTTATGGCCTTCGAAACTGTGATAGGTAGTGAGGAGTGAAATCAAAAATTTGTGCCTAGAAATCCTGAAGGCGGTGCTTGGTTTTCGGGGTCCCGTACGCGGCTAGGCTCCCAAAAAGTCCCACACATGTGGTATCCCTGTACTCAGGAGAAGCAGCAAAATGTATTTTGGGGTGTAATTCCATATATAACCATGGCATGTGTGAGCAATATATCATTTAGTGACAACTTTTTGTAATTTTTTATTTTTTTTTGTCATTATTTAATCACTTGGGACAAAAAAAAATATTCAATGGGCTCAACAGGCCTCTCAGCAATTTCCTTGAGGTGTCTACTTTCTAAAATGGGGTCATTTGGGGGGGGGTTGTGCTATTTTGGCATTTTATGGCCTTCGAAACTGTGATAGGTAGTGAGGAGTGAAATCAAAAATTTGCGCCCTTAGAAATCCTGAAGGCGGTGCTTGGTTTTCGGGGGCCCGTACGCGGCTAGGCTCCCAAAAAGTCCCACACATGTGGTATCCCCGTACTCAGGAGCAGCAGCAAAATGTATTTTGGGGTGCAATTCCACATATAACCATGGCATGTGTGAGCAATATATCATTTAGTGACAACTTTTTGTAATTTTTTTTTTTTTTTTAGTCATTATTCAATCACTTGAGACAAAAAAAAAAAATATTCAATGGGCTCAACATGCCTCTCAGCAATTTCCTTGGGGTGTCTACTTTCCAAAATTGGGTAATTTGGTGGGGTTTTGTACTGTCCTGCCATTTTAGCACCTCAAGAATTGAGATAGGCAGTCATAAATTAAAAGCTGTGTAAATTCCAGAAAATGTACCCTAGTTTGTAGACGCTATAACTTTTGCGCAAACCAATAAATATACGCTTATTGACATTTTTTTTACTAAAGACATGTGGCTGAATACATTTTGGCCTAAATGTATGACTAAAATTGAGTTTATTCGATTTTTCTTATAACAAAAAGTAGAAAATATTTATTTTTTTCAAAATTTTCGGTCTTTTTCCATTTATATCGCAAAAAATAAAAATCGCAGAGGCAATCAAATACCATTAAAAGAAAGCTCTATTTGTTGGAAGAAAAGGACGCAAATTTCGTTTCGGTACAACATTGCATGTCTGCACAATTTACAGTTAAAGCAGCGCAGTGCAAAATTCTGAAAACAGCTCTGGTCCTTTAGCTACAAAATGGTCCGGGGCTTAAGTGGTTAATCCCACATCCCCTTGACAGGCAAGAGCCAAGTTCTTGCAGTTATGAAAATGTGACTTTTCCTTTAAATGGAATATGCAAACTGCCTCTTCTCATGCCACCGAACAGATCAGCAATGCAGAACACTAGCAAGTCCTTTATCATAATCACACAGCTGACTTGGAAATACAGCAGTTAACAGAATTTATACCAAAGCAGTCTTCAGCAGCAGACTTACCCCAATACATTGTATTTTAAGAATAATTGAATCCACTTTATTCTCTGCACTTTTAAAGCTCTTGCACAAAAAAAGTCACACAAGAACAAATATATGCACGTTTTTGCTGATATGTCAGCGGTTTTGAGGTGTTACATATTCATTTGGTTTGCATCTGCTCTTTTATGGTATGTTAAGGCACTGCATATTCTCCCTCATACATTGTTTTCACAGCAATGCTGCAATATATTGGCACTTGGTGTGGGATTAATTAGGCTGAAATATTGATAATTCATAAACTGTTTCAAACTGTTTCTCACAATTGTGCTGCATATTTCTCACCTCTAATTAGAAAGTAGTGATGTAGAGAGATGTCAGCTAACCTTGGGTCACTGGTAAGCTAATTACCCAGTCCTATTGTAATGCCATTAAACTGGTAAAAAATAGATGAAAATGAAAATATTACCTCTACAGTGACCCAAAGCTTATTGACATCTCAGGAAGTAATTCATCCTTTAGTTTAGTAGAGTTTACTTTATCCTTTAGTTTGTGCCAAGATATTTTTAATTAGTGTGGTAAAAAAGCATCATTTTTAAATTGTATTAAAGTGGAACTATACTCTAAAACTACTAAACATCTGTAAAGGTATTTTAGCAGAAGAGATATAGCATATGCCTTCTGCCAAAGAAAACACAAAAACATTTCTTCAGCAATAATTTTCATTATGTACAATGCCTGTGGTGTATGCACAATGCAGTATATATTGCACTGCCTATCCCTGTAATTTCTAGGATGCCCAGATTCAATTTGAGATTTAACATTTTGTTATGTTACATACTAAAAGTTAGAGTTAAGTAATAACGTTTATTGGCTAACTTGAGTTATTAAAGATGCAAGCTTTTGGGATAGCTGAGATCCCTCCATCAGTCATAATATATTTCTGAAAACTGAGTTTCAGAACCATTTTTTAGAAATGTATAGCCTGACAAAGCTTGCCTCTTTAATAACTCAAGTTAGCCAATAAACTTTATTATTATTGAAAGCGGAGCTCCACCCAAAAGGGGAAGCTACGCTTGTTTGCCCCCCCTCCCGTGCCACATTTGGCACCTTTCAGGGGGGAGCGGGTACCTGGTTTTGATAGGTACCCATTCCCACTTCTGGCCGATCTCCCTGCGGCAAAGTCACCCGGAAGTTTAGCCCCCCTCTTCCTTCCCAAGCTACTGGGCCATTCAGTGCGCTTTGTGCATGCGCAGTAGGGAACCGTCTGTGAAGCTGCAAGGCTTCACACTGCTGTTTTTTCCCTTACCCCATTACCAATTCACATAGGGGGGGCGGAATCTGGGGGTCCCCTTTGTTAAAGGGGGCTTCCAGATTACGATAAGCCCCCCGCCCGCAGACCCCCACAACCACCGGGCAAGGGTTGTGGGGATGAGGCCCTTGCCCCCATCAACATGGGAACAAGGTGCTTTTAGGGGTCACAGACCCCCAAAGCACCCTCTCCATGTTGAGGGCATGTGGCCTGGTACGGTTCAGCAGGGGGGGGGCTCTCTCTCGTCCCCCCTCTTTTCCTGCAGCCTGCCAGGTTGCGTGCTCAGAAAAGGGTCTGGTATGGATTTTTGGGAGAACCCCATGCCATTTTTTAAAATTTTGGCGCAGAGTTCCCCTTAAAATCTATACCAGGCCTGAAGGGTCTGGTATGGATTTTTTGGGATCCCACGCCATTTTTTTCTTTAAATTACACGGGGTTCCCCTTAATATCCATACCAGACCTGAAGGGCCTGATATGGAATTTGGGGGGACCCCCACACATTTTTTTATTTATTTTGGTTCCCTGCACAAAATGTCATTTTTGAAGGAAAAAAAAGTAATTTAAAACTACTCGCGCTATGAATGAATTGTCAGGTCCTGGCAATACAGATAAAAGTCATTGAAAAAAATGGCAGGGGTTCCCCTTAATATTCATACTAGACCCAAAGGGCCTGGTAATGGACTGGGGGGGACCCCTGTCATTTTTTTCAATGACTTTTCTCTTCATTGCCGGGACCGACAATTCATGAATAGCCGCGAGTAGTTTTAAATGACTTTTTTTCCTCCAGAAATGAAATTTTGTGCAGGGACAGTTCTAAACACGGGAAACATGCGCTACTTTACATGCATACTTTAGACACCCCCCAGGTACGAAATTTAAAGGAATATTTCACTTTTATTGTTTCACTTTAAGCATTATTAAAATCACTGCTCCCGAAAAACTGACGTTTTTAAAACTTTTTTTTGCATTGATACATGACCCCTGGGGCAGGACCGGGGTCTCCAAACACTTTTTAGGACAATAACTTGCATATTAACCTTTAAAATTAGCACTTTTGATTTTTCATGTTCATGTCCCATAGACTTTAACGGTGTTCGCGTGTTCGAACAAATTTTTTGCCTGTTCGCATGTTTTGGTGCGAACTGAACTGGGGGGTGTTCGGCTCATCCCTACTGGACAGGTATGTATCCTAATATTAAAAGCCAGCAGCTACAGTATTTGTAGATGCTGACTTTGAATTTTTTCTGAAAGAGCCTGGAGCTTCTCTTTAAATGCCAAACTTTCTGCATTAATTGAGGGCAACACTTTTAACCACTTACAGACTGGGAGATTTGCCTGCTTAATGACCAGGCCATTTTTTGCATTACGGCACTGCGTCGCTTTAACTGACAATTGCACAGTCATGCAATACTGTACCCAAACAAAATGTATGTACTTTTTTACCCACAAATAGAGCTTTCCCCATCAGGTCCGC
The DNA here is from genome assembly GCA_029206835.1 of Rana muscosa. Taxonomy (NCBI): domain Eukaryota; kingdom Metazoa; phylum Chordata; class Amphibia; order Anura; family Ranidae; genus Rana; species Rana muscosa. Next base: position 624,724,015 of record CM055118.1, read on the forward strand.
CCCCTCGTATGTCAGACCCCGCCTACGTCATTGACCTGAGCGGACCTGATGGGGAACTTCCTTCACTGTGTAATACATGAATAGACCCGCCCCTTCTCATGTTCCGCATCTGGTCCGCCTTACACCTAGTCTTTGGCTGAGCGGACCAGATGGGGAACTTTAGAAGGGGCGGGTCTATACATTTAATAGACTGTGGAGGAAGTTCCCCATCAGGTCCGCTCAGGCTCAGCCAATGACGGACAGCGCTGGACATCGGATTGCCGTGGGACACTGGATTTCATCGCTGGAATGGTTTTTTTTTATAATTTTTTTTTTTAATAAAGGACTTTTTCAAGGTGTCTGTGTGTTTTTTTTTTTTTTTTTACACTTTCTTCGTGAAATGGTAGGGGCACAATGTACCCCTTACCAATTCACATAGGGGGGCGGGATCTGGGGGTCCCCTTTGTTAAAGGGGTCTTCCAGATTCCGATAAGCCCCCTGCCCGCAGACCCCCACAACCACCGGGCAAGGGTTGTGGGGATAAGGCCCTTGTCCCCATCAACATGGGGACATCCTCCCCATGTTGAGGGCATGTAGCCTGGTACAGTTCCCCCCCTCTTTTCCTGCAGCCTGCCAGGTTGCGTGCTCGGATAAGGGTCTGGTATGGATTTTTGGGGGGACTCCACGCCATTTTTTTTTTACATTTGGGGTGGAGTTCCCCATAAAATCCATGCCAGATCTGAAGGGCCTGGTATGGATATTTGGGGGGAACCGCACGCATTTTTTTTTCATTTGCGGCGGGGTTCCCCTTAATATCTATACCAGACCTGAAGGGCCTGGTAATTGAATTTGGGGGGACCCCCACACTTTTTTTTTATCAATGACTTTTCTATGTATTGCCGGGAGCCGACAATTCATTAATAGCCGCGAGTGAGTTTTAAATGACTTTTTTTTCTTCAGAAATGACACTTTGTGCAGGGACAGTTCTAAGCACGGGAAACAAGCGCGACTTTACATGCATACTATACACACATCCTAGGTACGAAATTTAAAGGAATATTTCACTTTTATTGTTTCACTTTAAGCATTATTAAAATCACTGCTCCCAAAAAAATGGCTGTTTTTAAAACTTTTTTTTGCATTGATACATGTCCCCTGGGGCAGGACCCGGGTCCCCACACACTTTTTAGGACAATAACTTGCATATAAGCCTTTATAATTAGCACTTTAGATTTCTCCCATAGACTTTTCGAATTTGCCGCAAACACCCCAAATTGTTCGCTGTTCGGTGAACGGGCGAACAGGCAATGTTCGAGTCGAACATGAGTTCGACTCGAACTCGAAGCTCATCCCTAATCCTCACCTGTCAAATGTCTCCCCTCTGTCTGTTATGAGACCTGAAAAACTGCAGATTCTGTGGGTGGATCTGTTGTCTGGAACTCGGTGGGTGGAGTTGTGATGTCAGTAGACTCCCCGCCCACCTCTACACTCCCCTTGTCAACATGCATTTTCTCATGTGTATTCCTTACACTGAACTTCTGCTATGATTATTAACATCCAGTCAAAATCCAGAAAAGTAACCACATGACTTCAGAAAAGGAGTGGGGGTGGGAATTAAAAAATAATGCCTGTCTCAGGCTTAGTGCATGAGATATGTAAATAACCTGTCATTCACAGCAAGAGGGCGGAACGGACAAAAGTTCTCCTGTTTGTCCGTTTATCTTACTGAAAAAAGAAAAGAGGATTGCTCAGAGCTGGATTAACTCTTTGTGGCAAGACTGGGCACAGATGATAGGAAATCTTATACACTACATTGTGACAGCAAAAAAAATAAAAATTTGGGTTTACATCCACTTTAATGATTTCCAAAATATATAACTTTAGATTAATTGCATCGCTTTTGCCATTTTGCCATCTTATTTTCACCATCATTGGTTAATCTGGACGTTCCTCAATTTACATAAGTAACTCCTCAACTACACTGACAAAAAATTGTAAATAGCATTTTAATACCGTGCTCTGATTTCATTAGAAATTGTGTTCACTACCATATCCTAAAGCTATTCACTTTGGCTAGTATATATAGAAATTCTAGAATAGCAGCTTAGTATTCCCAGTTGAACAATGTGAAGTCCTCTTTGAATTTCAAATGTGCAATTATTCACTTTTTATGCGGTAAGAAACTTGAATAAGAATAAAGGGACTGGAATCAGAAAAAGAGGTACCAATATCAAATAATTCTCATGAAATTAATATTTAGAAAGAGGATTTCCTTTCAAAACAGACCATATATAGAAGACGTGGCACATTATCCTTTTCAAGCTGCTTTATACTAAAGATTGGTTTACAAAGCTGAAACATTAGCTTTATAGTACATGTCAAGGAAGTTTCCTTACACAGCTGTCTAAATATAATACCTTGAAAACATATTGGCCCCCTTCCTAATTATGTTTGTTATTACAAGAATGCCCTGTGCTAACAGCGCATGAGTTTCCTTCCTTTTAAAAATACCATATATATCGCAGCATATTAGAAAACCAAAAAACGAAAACTTTCTGCAACAACATAAACAAATAAGTGTGCTTTATGGATTAAGTTGTCTTGTGTATGTGTGAGTGCTATTTTATCTACTTCCAGTCTGGGCCTTTTCTGTAATTTTTTGTTAACGTGTAACAATCAGTGTTTTTTGCTAGAAAATTACTTAGAACCCCCAAAATATATATAATATATATATATATATATATATATATATATATATATATATTTAAAGCAGAGGCCCTAGAGAATAAAAAAAACGTTTTTTCAAATGCAATTTTTGGGGTAAAAATGCAGTATTTTAAACTTTAATTTAAATCAGGATACATAACCCAAGTTTTTCGTAAAATATAAAATATGAAGTTACATCAAGTGAATAGGTACCAAACATGTCATACTTTAAAATTGCGCACGCTCGTGCAACGGCAACAAACAAGGTAAATTTTACGATCCATAGGCAATGTTTTAAAAAGTCTTTACAGGTTACCACTTTAGATTTACAGAGGAGGTTTGATGCTAGAATTACTGGCCATGATCTTATGTTTGTGATGATACCTCACATGTGTGGAACAATCGCTGTTTGCGTGCATGGGGGACAAAAGAGCGCTGTGCAAATAGCCCCCCTCTAATGGTGCTGTGTGTCACTCCGATTGGCGGCTCTCCAATCAGAGGGGGGGCTGCGCTGATAATCATCACATTGATTATCAGCGCAGCCCCCATGAGAGGTAACCCATGATCTGCAAAAAAGGTGCCCATCAGCTGCCAGTCTGTGCCCCATCAGTAATGCCTGTCTGTGCCCATCAAAGTGCCAATCAGTGCCCATAAATGTACCAATCCGTGCCCCATCAGTAATGCCTGTCAGTGCCATTCAGATGCCAATCAGTATTGCCTGTCAATAGCTCCTCATCAGTGCTGCCTATCCAGTGCCATCTATCAGTGCCCATCAATGCCCATCAGTGCCACCTATCAGTGTCCATCAGTGCCACCAATCAGTGCCACCTATCAGTGCCCATCTGTGCCACCTATCAGTGCTCATTAGTGCCACCTATCAGTGCCCATCAGTGCCGCCTATCAGTGCCCATCAAGGCTGCATATCAGTGTAGCTTATCAGTGCCCATCAGTGCTGCATATCAGTGTCGCCTATCAGTGCCCATTAATTCTACATATCAGTCCCTCCTCATCAGTGCCCATTAGTGCAGCCTCAGTGTCCATCAGTGAAGGAGAAAACAAAATGTTATAACAGAAACAAAGAAAAACTTATTTTTTTTCAAAAATGTCTGTATTTTTTCATTTGTTTAGCAAAAAATAAAAACCCAAGAGGTGATTAAATACCGGCAAATAAAGCTCTATTTGAGGGAAGAGATAAAAATTTAGTTTGGGTATAGTGTTGCATGACCGCGCAATTGTCATTCAAATTGCGACAGCACTGAAAGCTGAAAATTGTCCTGGGCAGGAAGGGGGGAAAGTGCTCGGTAATAAAGTGGTTAAAGTATAGTGCCTGGGGGTCCTCTTTTCTGCCTGTATGGATTTTAAGAGGAACCCCCTAAAATCCATACCTGACCCTTATCCGGGCATGCAGCCTGGCTGGTCAGGAAAGGGGGACGAGTGAGTGCCCCCCTGAACCATACCAGGCCACATGCCCTCAACATGGGGGGGTGCTTTGGAGCAACACTAAAGCACCTTGTTCCCCATACTCATTTACATGGGGGAGGCAAGGATCTTACAGATTCTGATACGCCCCCTGCTCGCATACCCTCATAACCACCGGCCAGGGTTGTGGGGATGAGGCCCTTGTCCCCATCAACATGTGCACTGATAGGCAGCACTGATGGGCTCTGATTTGCAGCACTTATGGGCACTGATTTTTGGCACTGATTGGCACTGATAGGCGGCACTAATATGCAGTACTGATGGTCTCTAATTAGCAGCACTTATGGGCACTGATGAGCACTGATGGGCACTGATTGGCAGCATTGATTGGCACTGAAAGGTAGCATTGATTGGCAATGATAGGCAGCATTGATAGGCAGCACTGATAGGCAGCACTGATTGACACTGATAGGCAGAACTGATTGGCACTGATAAGCAGCACTGATTGGCACTGGTTGGCACTGATAGGCAGCATTGGTTGGCACCAATAAGCAGCAATGGCACTGATAGGCAGCATTGGTTGGCACTGATTGGCACTGATAGGCAGCATTGTTTGACACTGATAAGCAGCACTGACACTGATAGGCAGCATTGGTTGGCACTGATAGGCAGCACTGATTGGCACTGGTTTGCAGCATTGGCACTGATTGGGGAGAGGGGGAGTTTAGCATTCAGAAAATCGTGAGACTTGCCAGAGCCGCTCAGTGTGTGACACTGTCAGGTAATGTCACTGCTTGCAGGGAGAGAGACCAGCTGTCAAAAGTCAGCGGTGATGTAAGGGGTGGGTGGGACCAAACAGCTATCAAACACTAGCCAATGGGATGGGGTCTGGGCAGGCCGCTACATTTTTGCGGCTCCGTCCCCTCTTTGAAACAACCCAATCATTGGCCGGGGCTGAAGTGGTTAATAAAAGACCACCTAGATGAGTTCTTGCTGGGAAAAAAAATATTTAAGCAACAGACAGCATGGATTCATGAAAGGCAGAAGTTGTCAAGCAAACCTGATTTATTTTTATTAGGAGGTAAGTAAAACCTTGGACAGAGGGGTGGCTGTGGACGTGGTATCCTGACATTTTGTAAAAGCGTTTGACACAGTTCCCTACACACGGCTAGTGTGTAAGGTTTAGTCTACAGGATTGGAAAGATCAGTTTGTAAAAGACAGAATTCAGAGAGTAGTGGTTAATTACTCTGAATGGTCTATGGTTATTAGTGGTGTACCTGTAAGAGAACTGTCAGCGCACTCCGGGCGCATTCGTGCACGCACATGCGCACTAGGAACTCAGCAGATCTCAGACGCACCAATGCGCGTCCACGCTTTCCTTTGGCGCCAGACAGCCTATTTAAGGGGCGCACTGACCCCAGTTTAATGCTGACGGATCTTCAGCTGTTCCTGTACCCCTAACTTGCTATTACCTGCCTGAACCTGCCTGACACCTGTTACCGAATCTTGGCTTCCCCTGAACTTGCTGCTGGACTTCGCTACTCCTCTAATTATCGGTTCCTGATCCCTGTTTCCTGTTTGACCTTGCTCCTGCCTAATGTCTGTGTACCCTGCTGCCCATCTGCTACTGAACTCGGCTATCCATGTGACTACGCTTCTTTCTCCTGTTTGGCTCTTCTCTGCTTCCCGGGTATCTGCAACTTCGTTCCTGCGACCTTCTGCCATCCAAGAGTCACATCATCTGTTCCAGGCTTCCAGGGCTACTTCTGCAGCCACTCGTGTTCCTCTGTTCCCTTGGTTTCTCCTGTTCTCACTCTCAGCGGAGCCGGGGCCGGAGATACAAGAGAGGCTGACCTCGTCACTTCAGACTCCAATCATATACGTGACAGTACCCCAAGGTTCAGTGTTGAGACTCTTATTTTTTAATATCTTTATAGATGATATAGGGTCTGGGATTAAAAGTACCATTTCAGTCTTTGTATATGACATCAAGCTATGCAGTGGAATAACGTCCTTAAAGGATGTCTCCAATTTACAAGCTGACCTCAATGCACTGTATAATTGGGCAACTATGTGGTAAATGAGGTTTAATGTTGACAAATGTAATGTTATGCACATGGTAGCTAAGAATATGCATGCATAATACACACTAGGGGGAGTACAACTGGGGGAATCGACAGTGGAGAAGGATCTGGGGGTTTTGGTAGATCATAAATAATGGCATGGAATGCCAAGCTGCGGTTTCTAAAGTCAGCAAAGTCCTTTCTTGTATAAAGAGAGGTATTGACTCCAGAGAGAGAGATATAATTTTGCCCCTGTACAAATCATTAGTAAGACCTCATCTAGAATATGAAGTTCAGTTTTGGGCACCAGTTCTTGAAAAGGATATCAGGGAACTGTAGAAAGTACAGAAAAGAGCAACCAAAATGATAAGAGGCATGGAGGAGCTCAGCTATGAGGAAAGATTAGAGGAACTGAATTTATTCACTCTTGAGAAGAGGAGATACATAAGTGGTCCATATAGTGAACTTGGTGTTGAGTTATTTACTTTAAGGTCATCACAGAGGACAAGGTGGGCACTTTTTTCGTCTAGAGGAAAAGAGATTTCATCTCCAAATACAGTAAGGTTTTTTTCCAGTAAGAGCTGTGAAAATGTGGAATAAACTCCCTCCAGAGGTGGTTTTGGCCAGCTCAGTAGATTGTTTTAAAAAAGGCCTGGATTCTTTCCTAGGTGTACATAAAATAACTGGGTACTAACATTTATAGGTAAAGTTGATTCAGGGAATATCTGATTGCCTCTCAGGGGATCAGGAAGGAATTTTTTCACCAGCTGTTGCAAATTGAATCATATTTTGCTGTGTTTTCGCCTTCCTCTGGATCAACTGTTGGTATAGGAATGTGTATATGGGATTGTATGGTGTGTTTTTTTTTTTTGGGTTGAACTAGATGGATTTGTGTCTTTTTTTAACCTGACTAACTATGTAACCATATGTAACATCATTTTTTCTCAGGACTAGGGTTGAGCGAACTCAAACTGTAAAGTTCGGGGTCGTACCTGACTTTTGGGTTTTTGGTACCCGGACCCGAACCCGAACAATTTACTATATGTTTGGGTTTGGGTTCGGTGTTCGGCAATATAATGGCGCATTTTAAAAATCTGCAGGGCAGCCAATCAATATTAGTTTAACTCGTGTACCCTTAGAAACCATCACAGCCATGCCTACTAATGGCACGGCTGTGATTGGCCAGTGCAGCATGTGACCCAGCCTCTATATAAGCTAGAGGCACATAGCACAGCACGTCGCTCTGCTTTAGATAGTGTAGGGAAAGGTTGCTGCTGCTGCTGCTTTGAGGGAGATAATTAGATAGGAGTCCTGATTCAGAAATCAAATTACTCAGCGATCTACCTTGCTTTTGTTGTGTGGGTGCAGTGCACAATCTTTTTATCCTGCCCTGAGCCCAGTGCCAGAGAAAAGATAACTTGTATCCATCTGTTAGTTAGGTTGGCGTCGGCGGGCATTTTATGCAAGGTCAGTGCACCAGCACTGCATATGTTACTGTGAGATACACACTTTAGATACTGTTCTCCTATTCTGCTATATAAAAAAAAAAAAATTTAGGGCAAAAAAATTTTTGGGGGTTTGTTTACTGCCCCAAAAAAAAATTTTGCTGCATTTTCTGCATATCTGTACATGTGAGATTCACACTTTAGATACTGTTCTCCTATTCTGCTATTCAAAAAAAAAAAAATGTAGACAAAAAAAAAAATTTGGTGCGTTTTCTGCATATCTGTACCTGTGAGATACACCCTTTAGATACTGTTGCTCTATTTTGCTATTCAAAAAACACCCATTTAGGGCAAGATCCTTAATTTGAGAAATATGAGGAGAACGTCAAATAAGGGACGTGGCCCCGGTCGTGGTGATGCTGGTGGAGCTCCTGTTGCAGGGAGAGGACGTGGTCGATCTGTGCCAGCTACACGCACAAGTGAAACACCTTCCTGAGGTGCGAGTAGGCGACAGAGCCTGCAGCGGTATTTGGTCGGGCCTAATGCAGCGCTACGAATGTTGAGGCCAGGGCAAGTAAAGGCGATAGTAGATTGGGTTGCTGACAGTGCCTCCAGTTCCTTCACATTGTCTCCCACCCAGTCTACTGCTGAAAGATCAGAGTTGGCACCTGCAGCCGATGTCCATCAGTCTTTCACCTCACCCCCTTGCAAATCAACCAAGCAGTCTGAGCCCCAAGTCATGCAGCAGTCTCTTCTGCTTTTTGATGACTCTGTTAGCAGGGTTTCCCAGGGCCATCCACCTAGCCCTGCCCCAGAAGTGGAAGAGATTGAGTACACCGATGCCCAACCACTTATATTTCAAGATGAGTACATGGGAGGACCATCGCAGCACGTCTCAGATGATGAAGAAACACAGGTGGGCAGGGGTGAAGACTGGGTGGAAGATGATGTGAAGGACGATGAGGTCCTCAACCCCACATGGAATCAACGTGATGCAGGTGACCTGTGTAGTTTGGAGGAAGAGGCGGTGGTCGCACAGAGCCACCAGCACAGCAGAAGAGGGAGCAGGGTGCAAAAGCGGAGCGTCCGTCCCCTAGACAGTACGCCTGCTACTGCCCAATGCAGCAAGGGACCGAGCACACCAAAGCCAGGTCCAAGGAGTACCCTAGCGTGGCAGTTCTTCAGACAATGTGCTGATGACAAGACACAAGTGGTTTGCACGCTGTGCAATCAGAGCCTGAAGCGAGGCATAAACGTTCTCAACCTGAGCACAACCTGCATGACCAGGCATCTAAGTGCAAAGCACGAGCTGCAGTGGAGTAGACACCTCAAAAACCAAGAAAGGTCTCTGGCTCCTCCTGCTTCCTCTTCTGCTGCAGTCTCGGCCTCTTCATCCACCTCTGTAGTGACAGTGGCACCTGCCACTCCGCAAACAGAGGATCTGCCAGCAACACTACCACCCGGTCACCAACCATCTCCACAATGTCCCATGGAAGCATTCAGCTCTCTATCTCCCAAACACTGGAGCAGAAGAGGAAGTACCCCCCTAGCCACCCGCGATCCCTGGCCCTGAATGCCAGCATTTCAAAATTCCTGGCCTTTGAAATGCTGTCATTCCGTCTGGGGGAAACGCAGAGTTTTAAAAGCCTGATGGCATTGGCTGTCCCACAGTACGTTGTGCCCAGCCACCACTACTTTTCCAGGCAAGCCATCCCTTCCCTGCACAACCAAGTGGGGGACAAAATCAGGTGTGCACTGCGCAATGCCATCTGTGGTAAGGTCCACCTAACTACGGATACGTGGACCAGTAAGCATGGTCGGGGACGTTATATCTCCCTAACAGCACACTGGGTAAATGCAGTGGTGGCTGGGCCTGAGGCGGATAGCAGTTTGGCGCATGTCCTTCCACCACCGAGGATTGCAGGGCGCTTCAGTTTGCCTCCTGTTGCTAACTCCTCCTATTCCGCTTCCTCATCCTCTACCGCCACCTCATCCGGTCAGCGTAACACCTTCACCACCAACTTCAGCACAGCCAGAGGTAAATGACAGCAGGCAGTTTTAAAACTTTTGTGTTTGGGGGAAAAATCCCACACCGCGCAGGAGTTGTGGAGGGACATGGAACAACAGACTGATGAGTGGTTGGTGGCAGTGAGCCTCAAGACCGGCCTGGTGGTGTGCGATAATGGGCGAAATCTCGTAGAAGCTCTGGGCCTAGCCGGTTTGAGGCACATCCTTTGCCTGGCGCATGTGCTGAATTTGGTGGTGCAGAGGTTCCTTTAAAAATTACCCCGATATGCCAGACCTGCTGCAGAAAGTGCGGGCCGTTTGTTCGCACTTTCGGCTTTCTCACCCTGCTGCTGCTCGCCTGTCAGCGCTGCAGCTTAACTTCAGCCTTCCCGCTCACCGCCTCATATGTGACATGCCCACAAGGTGGAACTCCACCTTGCACATGCTGGCCAGACTGTGCGAGCAGCAGCAGGCGATAGTGGAGTTTCAGCTGCTGCACTCACGCGTGAGTCGCTCTGCGGAACAGCACCACTTCACCACCAATAACTGGGCCTCCATGCGAGACCTGTGTGCCTTGTTGCGCTGTTTCGAGTACCCCACCAAAATGGCCAGTGCCGATGACGCCGTTCTCAGCGTTACTATCCCAGTTCTATGCCTCCTTGAAAAAATGCTTCGGGCGATGATGGAAGAGGATGCGGCACAGGAGGAGGAGGAGGAGGAGGAGGAAGAGGGATCATTTCCAAGGCTTTCAGGGCAGTCATTCACAAGTGGCTCCAAGGGTGGGTTCCTGCACCAACAAACGTCAGGTACACAATTGTCCAGCAAGGGCACAGTTCTGGAGGATGACGAGGTGGAGGAGCCATGTTCACAGCAGGGTGGCACCCAGACCAGCTCATGGCCATCACTGGTGCGTGGCTGGGGGGATACAGAGGACACAGACAATACACTTCCCACAGAGGACAGCTTTTCATTGCCTCTGGGCAGCCTGGCACACATGAGCGATTACATGCTGCAGTGTCTCCGCAATGACCGCCGAGTTGCCCACATTCTACCTGGTGCTGATTACTGGGTGGCCACGCTGCTGGATCCCCGTTACAAGGACAACGTACAATCCTTAATTCCCTCACTGGAGCGTGATCGTAAGGTGCGCGAGTACAAGCGCACGCTGGTAGATACGCTGCTGGTGGCATTCCCACCTGACAGCGGGGGCACAGTGGAAGCACAAGGCGAAGGCAGAGGAGGAGGAAGAGGTCGCCAACGCAGCCGGGGCACCGCCAGCACCTCAGAAGGCAGGGTTAGCATGGCCGAAATGTGGAAAAGCTTTGTCAGCATGCCACAACAACCAGCACCACCAGCTGATATGGAACGTCTTAGCAGGAGGCATAATTTCACCAACATGGTGGAGCAGTATGTGTGCACACGCCTACATGTACCGAATGACGGGTCTGCCCCCTTCAACTTCTGGGTCTCCAAATTGGGCACATGGCCTGAGATTGCCCTTTACGCCTCTGAGGTGCTGGCCTGCCCTGCAGCCAGTGTATTATCTGAATGTGTATTTAGCACGGCAGGGGGCGTTATCACAGACAAGCGCAGTCACCTGTCCAGAGCCAATGTGGACAAGCTCACGTTCATTAAAATGAACCAGGCATGGATCCCACAGGACTTGTCCGTACCTTGTACAGAATAGACATGTATACCGGCCTTACCCAGCCATTGTTGTATTTTTGATCTTTCTCACTCTTTTGGGGAGTACCCTAATTAAAAAAAAAAAAAAAAAAAAAAAAAAAAAACAGTGTTGGCTACCTCGTCCTCCTCCACCACCGCTTCCACCTACACCGCCACATCCACCGCCACCTTAACCTCCTACTCCATATGGACCTCGTCCTCCTAGGTCAAGATTATTATTTAAATTTTTTATGTATTTTATGTTATTTTAAGTTATTTCCCTATCCACATTTGTTTGCAGAACACTTGTCATGCTCTTAACAACATTTTTCTGCCATTTGCAGCCCTCTAACCCTTTCCATTACTTTTTTAGAGCCATTTTAGTCTTCAAAAGTTCGGGTCCCCATTGACTTCAATGGGGTTCGGGTTCGGGGTCAAGTTTGGGTCCCGAACTCGAACTTTTTTTGCGAAGTTCGGTCGAACCCGAACATCCAGGTGTCCGCTCAACTCTACTCAGGACAAGTGAGGTACATTTTGGCTATCCTTTATGAAATGGTTGTTTTTTTCTTGTTTCTACTATTCCTCTCACCATAAACAACAGTGCTTTACATATCAAAGCTGCCACGTAAGCTGCCATCCAAGCAGAAGACCAGTGACTCTCAGTCCTCCTTAGATATAAATGATCACACATTAAAGGGTTTGTAAAAAAAATAAAAAATAAATAACAAACATGTTATACTTACCTCCACTGTGCAGCTAGTTTTGCACAGAGTGGCCCTGATCCACGTCTTCTGGGGTCCCTCGGTGGCTATCTCGGCTCCTCCCCACAATCACTCACCACCTATATGATATAGTGAGTGATTGCGGGCGCGCTCCAGTGATACAGCCATTGCCGCTCACTGTATCACTCGGCCCCGCCCCCCGGCGTCCTGTTGGATGTGATTGACAGCAGCGCCAGCCAATGGCTGCACTGCTTTCAATCCATCCACTGTAGCCAATCAACGGCCAGGCTGAATGGCGAGGAGGATGTCAGGGCCGAGCGCGGGACTTTCGAGGGCTCAGGTAAGTAAAACGGGGGCTGGGGGGGCGGTATTGTCGGATGTTTTTTCACCTTAATGCATAGGATGAAAAAACTTTTTCCTTTACAACCCCTTTAACTTTTTGTCCATTGTTAAGAGTCTCCATAATCAAACCAAAATCTTTACAAAACACTAATCCATATCCTTGGGAGAAAAATGTGTTAAATTCATAATTGCTTTCTGACAATATCAAATAATGTACGAGACAAATCCGATTCTATTCTGTCAATAAATGCAGTATTTTTGAAATGCATATAACTTGAAAAGTTGGGTCAGAAGGAATGCCCCTTTTCTGCTCTACATATTTATCATCATCAGTTTCAAAACTACATTCATTATTAACCAAACTTCACATGTTTTGGGAGTTTCCTTATAACCAACTCCACTTGTGTTTGTTAGGTAGAAATAATCTCATGAATGATCTTTTGCCTCCCTCCAAACTATAGGAACTTCAAACAGCATTTAGCTATCCTGTTTAATGATTAAAGTGGTTGTAAACCCTCCCCCGGAAGTTACACCTACAGGTAAGCCTAGATTAAGGCTTACCAGTAGGTGTTTGCAATATCTCCTAAACCTACACGGTTTAGGAGATATTTGCCAAAAAAAGAATGCATTGTTGTCTACCGCGCATGCACACCGTAGACAATGAAAAAGCACAGTGAGCATTTCATTGATAAAACCGGGAATGCCCGTTTTTACGGCTCCCGCACGCATGCGCGGTGACGTCATCGCCGCTCGGGCCAATCAGAGCGATATCTGTGAAGAGATGTCTGCGGCCTGAGGAGGCGAAGAGGACGGCTTTGGGGGCTTCGATCTAAGGTAAGTAATGCATAATGAGCTAGTATGCCAATCATACTAGCTCATTATGGCTTTGTCTTGCAGGGTTGTTGTTTTTTTCGGGTTTTCGGGTTTTCCGGCCAATCAGAGCGATATCTGTGAAGAGATGTCTGCGGCCTGAGGAGGCGACGAGGATGGGTTTTCGGGTTTTCCGGCCAATCAGAGCGATATCTGTGAAGAGATGTCTGCGGCCTGAGGAGGCGACGAGGACGGCTTTGGGGGCTTCGATCTAAGGTAAGTAATGCATAATGAGCTAGTATGCTAGTCATACTAGCTCATTATGGCTTTGTCTTGCAGGGTTTTTTTTTTTTTCGGGTTTACAACCACTTTAATACATGTTACACAGAAAATGAAAAGCTCCCAGGGTATATTATTCATCCATTTTACAATGAAAATAAAGTTTATAGCAACCTGTGATTGGACAGTAAGAGAGAAGCAACATACTGATGAGCTCATCCATTTGTCACCCTGCTCTGTTGCTCTATTAATATGTTCTTTGTTAGCAAATGAACGCTGGACAACTTATTGGTTTCCCTTGCTGTCCCTCTACTCTGCTGTACAGGGGAATGCAAGAGGGCGATACTAAGATGAAATTGGATACTTACATTTGTTTCATAATTATCTTTAAATAACCTAATTATTTTGAACTGGAGCAGTCTCCTCATGTACTTGATGTTTTCATTGACTTCTAGTTTACTTAGCATGGTGTGGATTTTGTGTTGTAAACCAACTCTTCTGTTATTGTTAAACACTCTGGCACTGTTACGGCAATATATCCATTTGCTAACCAGGGCTTTTTCTAACACAAGTAAAATTCTGTATTTTTTGCTACAAAATTACTTAGAACCCCCAAACATTACGGTATATATTTTGTTTTAGCAGAGACCCTAGAAAATAAAATGACAGTTGTTGCAGTCTTTTTGATGTCACGCGGTTTTTGCACAGAGATTTTTCAAACGCAATTTTTGGGAGAAAAAAACACTTTAATGGATTAACCACTTATCCCCGGACCTTTTCGCTGGTCAAAGACCAGGCCACTTTTTGCGACTCGGCACTGCGTCGCTTTAACTGACAATTGCGCGGTCGTGCGACGTGGCTCCCAAACAAAATTGACGTCCTTTTTTTCCCCACAGATAGAGCTTTCTTTTGGTGGTATTTGATCACCTCTGCTGTTTTTATTTTTTGTGCTATAAACAAAAATAGACTGACAATTTTGAAAAAAAAAATATTTTTTACTTTTTGCTATAATAAATATCCCCAAAAAATATATAAAAAAACTTTTTTTTTCCTCAGTTTAAGCCGATACGTATTCTTCTACATATTTTTGGTAAAAAAAAAAACCCATTGGGCGTCTATTGATTGGTTTGCGCAAAAGTTATAGCGTCTACAAAATAGGGGATCGTTTCATGGCATTTTTATTAATCATTTTTTTTTACTAGTAATGGCAGTGATCAGCGATTTTTATCATGACTGCGACATTATGGCGGACACATCGAACACTTTTGACACCATTTTGGGACCACTGTCATTTTTACAGCGATCAGTGCTATAAAAATGCACTGATTACTGTAAAAATTACACTGGCAGTAAAGGGGTTAACCTGTAGGGGGCGCTGAAGGGGTTAAGTGTGACCAAGGGAGTGTTTATAACTGTTAGGGGGCGTGGCTTGGCGTAACACGTCACTGATCGCTGTTCCAGATGACAGGGAACAGACGATCACTGACAGTGTCACTAGGAAGAACGAGGAGATGTTTGTTTACATTTACCTCTCCCTGTTCTTTAGCTCTGTGACCCGATCGCGGTACATCGGCGGTGATCGGGTCCGCGGGTCCCGCGGGCGTGGTCACGGAGCTCCCAACAGGGTCGCAAGCGTGT
Organism: Rana muscosa; assembly: GCA_029206835.1. Taxonomy (NCBI): domain Eukaryota; kingdom Metazoa; phylum Chordata; class Amphibia; order Anura; family Ranidae; genus Rana; species Rana muscosa. The sequence continues at coordinate 624,739,091 of CM055118.1, forward strand.
CGGCGGCAGTGCGTGCGTGACCCATGGCTCGCATATTAAAGGGAACTTACCTGTACACCCATATTCCTGTCCGTGCCATTCTGTCGACGTATATCGTCGTGCGGCGATCGTCAAGTGGTTAAAACAACATATACCCCAATTTTTTTGTATAACATGAAAGATTATGTTATGTCAAGTCAATAGATACCTAGCATTTCATGCTTTAAAATAGCGCTCGTGGAATGGCGCAAAAAAAATAAATAAATAAATAAATTTCTACAGGTTATCAGTTTAGAGTTACAGAGGCACTAGAATTATTGCTCTCACTCAGACGTTCATGGCAATACCTCGCATGTGTGGTGCTAACACTGTTTACATATGTGGGGATGACCTACGTATGCGTTCACCACTGCCCAAGAGCACGCATTTCTTTTTTCTTTTATTACTTTTTTACATTTTTACACTGTCACTTTAAAAAAAATTAAACATTCCTTGTGATAATAATACAGCATGGCAGGTCCTTTTATGGAGAGACCCCAAATTTTTCCTCTATCCTTAAAATCAAGAGATAAAAAAAAGTGATCATTTGCTATAAAAAATAAATTACCTTGTGGCTTGAACTGGTAGTGACATCATGACGTAGCTCAGGTCCTCCTAGGGCATGAAGATGAGCAGAGGCCATATTTCCTTTGCTTGTCTCTGTGCCCAGCGTCGGATCCTTTTTCGACCTTCCTGATTCACCAGGTAAGCCCAAAAACCAGGGGTGGGACCCCTCCAAAAACCAGGGTTGGGATGGGTGGGATGGGTGGGAGTGGGACCCCTCCTGCAGCTTCTAAAAGTAAACCAGCAGCGATTCCACCACTCAGGCCACTTTTATGAGAAAAATCAGCTAGCTGCAGCCATAAACCCGGTATTTAACATCAAAGTAATGACCTTTTTTTGCCAATTAGGTGGTAGGTAAGTGGATAAACATGCACTTGCTTTTATGCAACTCCAACACTACCCACCATCAGGGAGTAAATAATAAGCAAAAAGAATCTGGGAATCCTTACACAGAAGATGTACATTGATCTCATGCATGTCTCAACACATTCCCAACATTAACGGCAACCTCGGTCCGGTTGCCTAGCACACCAAGAGTAAAGTACATAACCATAGAAATTTTAAGTTACTGTAAATGTGTATGTAGTGGGACCCCCGTAGGGGCTGCTGAAAGTTGTGGACCGTCTGTCACCCTGCCCAGCCCGGCATTCAGTTTCTCAAGCACACAGAGTCAATGAATAGTCCGTTAACTTTGTTTTTTTGTGTTTTTATTGAGGGGTTACACTTGGATGGGGTTAGGGCAGTGCTGTGTCTTGGCCTAGGCCGACAAGGCCTAGGCCTAGGGCGGCACTTTGCGGGGGGCGGCAAAAAAGCCCCCCGCATGAAACCCCCCCGAGCCGTCCTCCCGCTCATTTCCATCTTCCCGTGGCCGCCTCCCGCTTACATAGCTTCGCGCGGGCGCTTCCCGCTGAGATACAGCCTCCCGAGTGCTATCATGGAGTAGTACTAGTATGTATGGATGCTTCCCGCGGCTGCCCCCCACTCATACATACATAGCTGATAGCTTCCCGCGGCTGCCCCCCACTCATACATACATAGCTGATAGCTTCCCGCGGCTGCCTTCGCTCAGATACAGCCTCCCGAGACCGAGTGCTATCATGGGTAAGTATGTATTATGGATGCTTCCCGCGGTCGCCCCCCGCTCATACAGTATGAGCGGGGGGCGGCGGCGGGAAGCATCCATAATACATACTTACCCATCCATGATAGCACTCGGTCTCGGGAGGCTGTATCTGATCTGAGCGAAGGCGGCCGCGGGAAGCTATCAGCTATGTATGAGTCATACATAGCTGATAGCTTCCTGCGGCCGCCTTCGCTCAGATCAGATACAGCCTCCTGAGACCGAGTGCTATCCCGTGCTATCATGGGCAGTACGGGCGCTTGGCTGGAGGGGGGGGGAGGGAGGAGCGACTGCCGCCCCCATAAATGACTGTCACTACTAGATACACGGCCAGTGAACATAGTGTAACTGGTGGAGGCGGAGAATTTTGCTCCTCCTACCCACCTCCGCGTGGCATCATGGCACCTGCTTTCCAGCTCGGGCGGGGACGGGTTTCTCCGTAACCAGAGGAGGAGGAGGAGGAGGAGGAGCGAGAGAGAGAGGAGGAGGACGACTGGGGGAACCCTCACCTCAAGACAGCAGGTACAAAATTGGATTAATTTTAGCAGCTGCCAATAAACTGGATGTTTTTTTGATTCTTACTCATTTGATACCTTTAATCCTTATTATTTTCTAAAGCGCTGGGGTGTGCGGGACCCATTTCGTTCACATTTTAATACAATAAATTTCTTACTATTGCAATATGCGTGTGCCAAGCAGCCAATCGCGCAATTAGTGCTAAATATGGAAATGAATATACAGATCATGATATTGCAAAGTGATCCATGCTACAAACTCATTAAACAGTCCACATTCAGTGAAAGTTCATGTACTGCAAACTTTGCAGTACATGAACTTTCACTGAATGTAAACTGTTTAATGAGTTTGCATTGATTTCAGCATGTGCAAAGTGTTCCATGCAAACTCATTAAAGAGGAGTTCCGCCGCCCCCCCCCCTTGACAAAATTAAAAGGTCTCTTTCCCACAGGCGGTCCTCCCGATGGACTCAGCTTTGCTCAGTGGGGGATCGATTTGTTGATCCCAGCTGAGCAGGCGGATGACAGGTCCGTCTCCGCTCACTGTTCAGGGACGGACCTGTCAGAGCCCCGCTCTCCTCTATGGGGAGATCTGATGAAAACAGACCACCTGTCCATTTTTATCCGATCCGCCAGACGAATGGAAAATCAGGTCTCCATCCGTCTGGATTTTGCGGACAGGATCGGATAGCAGCGGGTGTCAGCAGACATGTCACCACTGACATCCACCACTCCATAGGAGTGAATGAAGCGTCCGATCAGGTCCGCCTGAAAAAGTGACAGGCGGACCTGATCGGACAGCCCGTGTGAAAGGGCCCAAAGTCAGCAGCTACAAATACTGTAGCTACTGACTTTCAATATTGGGACACTTACAAGTCCAGGGCTCCGTGATGACATACCCAGACGATTTATGGATTGGCTCTCGGGTGCTGCCGCCGCCATTATGTCCGGTTCCCTACTGCATGTGCGAAGCGCGCTGCGTTTTCTGAATGGTGCTGCGGAGGAGGGGGTGGGGTTTACAGATTGTAGGGAGTGTCTTAAATGGGAAGGGGTGTGGCCTTAACAGGGAGGGGTGGGTCATATTTAAATTAGGGGGTGCACGAGTTCAGTCAGGCCTAGGGCAGCACAAAACCTAAGTACACCACTGGGTTAGGGTATTTATGAGATGCCCGGAATTTGAGTAGAAACATTTGCATTGGGATAGAACTATGTACACTACCTGTACATATTTACACTTCACAATCCTGTGCAAACTTGCTTTGCTATTACCTCCTCTCTCTCTGCAGCACATCACTTCTCCTCAGGCACAGCTAGCACATGGTTAGGCCTGACTCTGGTTCCAGCCAGGCCTTTTAGAAGTGTATTTTGCAGGCAGGGACTGCGGGGCCCCTGTGGTATAGCCAGAAAAGGTTAAATTGTTTAAATGCTAGCTGTCCTTGGTGGACTACTGATCCCAGCCAGTCCTCTTCAGGCCCTGCCAGCCTTCCTGGCTGCAACTGCCCAACTCCACTGCCCATGGCATCCCAGTCTCTCCCGCTGGCTCTACATCCATCTCAGACTGCACACTCCCAGTTCACTCTGGCATGCCTCCCCAGCTCTCTCAACTGTGCCTGCCACTCACCGACACCTGGTGTTTACCTCCTGGAGACTTTGCCTAGCAGTACCTTCTACTGTTCTCTCTGTCTCTTGGTCAGAACACCCCTGTGGTTTGTACGAGGGTCCCTTCCACTCCCGAGCTCCAGGCCCAAGGTCACCCTGCCAGACTGGGGAGCTTCCTCAAAGGCCACGACAGCTAGTACTCCATATCCCGGTTCTTACAACCGACAACTCCTTCCCAGCTGGGCTGACTCTAGGTAATTAAGGAGGCCTGCTCCCTGCCAATCCAGGTTGGGGATTGGTAAGGGCTCCCTAGAACACCCCTGGCAGCTCCACCTCTCTTCCCCGCCTCTCTTCTAGAATCCTCCAGAAGCAAGAGGGAGGTGACAGTGAAGTAATGCTGTCTGTGAATCACCATCCTACTCTGAGACAGTCCCAGCCTACACAGATCTTCCAGCTAGGCCTGCTTAAATGTACCTGCACTGACAAAAATCCTACTACTAGCACCTACCTAAAGTAGAGGGTGCTACATGTAAACTACAATATACAAATGAGAATAATAGAAAATGTCTGACATCTGTAAATCAAATGGCACCACATCCTGTTTAGGTAAAGCACAATGAATAATGATGGATGGGATTTTAATGGTGCAAGAAAACACAATGTATATCAAAAAGTTAAATTGTATTTTTTCAATAAAAAAATATATAGATTTAGAAAAATATATATGAACATGTGATAAAATTAATCTATATTACACTTAATAACCAAAGTAGTATACAGACAAATAATCTAGACGTTTCGCCAATTTAACTGGCTTCTTCAGGAGTCTTTGTCAAGTATTCCTGAAATGTAAGATATACAGCATGAATATACAATAACAATGTACACAAATAAATTATCTTTACACAATAATCAAAAACATTCACAAACAGGAATGAAACAGACTAGAACCACATAACCGCATAGGAAAATCAATAGTACATGTATATTATAGATTAAATAAATCAATTAGCTGAATTTAGAGTCCGGGATGCTCTTAATTGTGGAGTAGATATGGTGACCATAGAGGAGATGCTATATTACATACAACACGGAATGAATCCATGTGCATAGGCAGATGCATCTAGGGGAGAGGAATATTACTTGGGTTGGATAGGCAAAGATATAATTAATTTTATTGATAATAGAGAATCAAACAAATACCTGAAATTACTTCAAGAGATCACTGAAGAATCAAGATAATAACCCCAAGTAGATACCTGTAATGCTGGTTATAAGAAAAAAGGAGGTTTGATAGAGAGAAAAAAACTTAAGGTGAATCATTCACCAACAAGATCAAAAATGTATTCAAATGAATATAGAATATAGATGAAAATCACTACCTGGAAAATCCACCTACCAGAGGAAATTGAGGTGGAGAGAAACCAGAGATTGGGCCAAACTAGTTGTATGTGGCCGACTCGATTCTATAAAAAGAGTAATTACTAATAAAAAATCTGTAGTAATAAATAGGAACTGAATTGTTATTTCTAAGTTCAAATACCTCAATGAAATCGTTGCCAGCAAAACATCTCTCCCGATAGCAGCAGCTATGTCAATAAAGCCAAATACATGGGCTTTATATAGCCATCTCCTCCCACGCCAATAGGATGGCATAATTGGTGCCAACTCCAGAGGCGGTTGGGCACTTCAGTTCCATATGTAAAGGACCCACGACGTTCTCCAGAAATGACGCAATCGGATGCAAGACGACCGGAAGTGACGAAAAACCGGAAGCCAGGCGCCTGAAATGACGCTAAAGACACCAGACGCAGTGAAAAACAACTGCGGCTGAAAAAGATATTACTAAGTCACCACAAGATGGCAGCCCAGAAATATCACTAAAAAAGGTGTCAAGGCATGTGAAGACCTGAATGGAAAATAAAGATATAAAAAAGAGAATGTGCCTGATAGAGAATATGGAAAGGGCAAAAAACCTTTCCTCTATCAAACCTCCTTTTTTCTTATAACCAGCATTACAGTGATCTCTTGAAGTAATTTTAGGTATTTGTTTGATTCTCTATTATCAATAAAATGTATTATATCTTTGCCTATCCAACCCAAGTAATATTCCTCTCCCCTAGATGCATCTGCCTATGCACATGGATTCATTCCGTGTTGTATGTAATATAGCATCTCCTCTACGGTCACCATTTCTACTCCACGTTTGAGAGCACACCGGACTCTAAATTCAGCTAATTGATTTTTTTTTTTTATCGATTAATCTACTAATTTCGATTATTTATAACGCACATACAGATCCAACTACTTTTAGCTGATCTCCTTGCAGGCCGATTCCCAGTGCAGGTACCAACCACTGGAAAAATTGATAGCAGGATACAAAAAACACACAAAGGCAGTGCTCGATGGGAATAGCATTAAAACTTTTATAGTCTTAAATAGGTAACAAAATAAATATTGCACTGGAGATAAAATCAATGTAGCTACATAAACTGTAAAAATGGTGCGAGTAATACCAAACGGTAGCAAAAGCAGTCATGAAAACATGTAGCTAAGTATGATACTGGTATAAAAATGTGTACAACGATACCACTGCTGAATCCAGATGAGGAGGGGTTAACATCAGTCCGTCGGCATGTAGATGTCCCGTGAAGGGAACTATCACAACTCCCAGTGGATGGCTGTAGAATCCCAGGTTGATAGAGGGAAGTGTAACAGCCCTTGCAAGTGGCAGATAATAAGGTCCCGCCGGCATGCAGATATGAAGGCACAGCAAAGGAGCCCTTCAGATGGACACGGCAAGCCCCGTCAGTGTCCGTGATGTCACCAGATCTCCGACAGAACTCCCTGAAGACCCGGAAGCCGGCGGAGAGGTGAGTACTGATCAAAAGAATTTTGATCGATCAAAAAAATTTATCGATTAATCAAGGAATTAATAGTTAATTTCCACAGCCCTATAAAATATAGTTAAAAAAATGATGATACAAAACAATGTTTTTGAAAATCTTAGTAAGGGTATTTAGAGAAAATAAATGCAGGTTTATATATCAAACCGCATCATGGTTTTTATCTCTGCATTAGACCTTTCACATGACGTTTATGTATAAGTGTTTTAGACAGACATATTGATTACAAAGATCACATGAATTTGTATTACTGTGGGTCCCTTTTTTTGATTTACAATCTCCTGAAACACTAATTTCTTGTATGTGACTTTGATGAAAGGCAACAAAATCCACTGAACTCGAATAAAGGAACACTGGTGACTTGTGCCTATAATAAATTGATAATAGTGCAATTCATTTTTTGATTCAACACTTTTTAGAGTGTGTGGCTGTAATATGTGACTTCACTTGTTATCTATCTTACCCGGCTATCCAAAATCAAGCCTGGCTATGTTCAATCACCTGATTCTAATTATGCCCTTAATTGGATTGATTTAATTAGTGGGTAATTATTTCTCACACAAATCCATTGGGTACTGATAATTTTGTTCATTCAATGGATGACATGTGTTCATTCAGGCACCCTTTTATCTAATGATACATTTTTTGAAGATCAGAAAACATTTAATGTGAAAAATCTGTGGTTACAGAGAAAATTGGTAATACATCAAACACATTTTACCTAGCAACAAATTGTATTATGCCTTTCATTGGTTGTAATTCTTCTTACTATTACAAAAGAAAAGCTAATGGGTTTTGGGGCCAAACACAGACATGGCTTCTGTAGAACTCTTAGGGCATGCTGTCCAATAATAAAGAAAATGTATCATGACCAAAATGCATGGGTTAATATTACTGACCTCTTTCTGAAAATGCAAGCTGTATGGCTATTATATGAATACTTGGATTTCATTGAAGTATAGAAATGTTTTTTTTATAATCATACTTACCTAGGTGGATGCAGCATCTGTCCCCCGCCAGGTCTAAGGCTGAAAACCGAGCGATCAAACACCGCTGATCGCTCGGTTCTCAGAGCTCCTTGAGCAGAGAGCTGGTGATCGTCAGTTACAGCTGTCTGCTCTGCCCCTCCAGCACTCACTGGAGCTTTGGGCTGTGGAGGGGGTGGGAGCAGCTGGCTCAGGCTCTCAGTGGCTCTCTGAGAGGCTCAGCCGGGTGCCAGTCAAGGTTTTTGGGTGGATCCAGACCATAGGGTCATGATTTTTCCCAAGCCTGGACCAGCTCTGTGACATCAGCCAACAGCAGGCTTTATCCTGCTGTCTGCTGAAAATGGTTCACAGAAGTGCAGTTAATTCTGCAAATGGCTGTACTGTTCTGCTCAGTTATTGCTTACTGTTGCAGCGTACTGTCATGTAAGTAGTCTTTTCTTTAGTTATTGACCTTGAGGCTATGTATTAGTGGCTATGGTCTGATTAGCAGCTGAACTGACTTTTGCCAACAGCAACGAGGAGGTGAGGAAATCACTGCTCATCTGTTCACATAACACCAAATAATTTCCATCTGATTGTGGGGCCAAAAAATATTAGAGCCTGTTTTTCTAAATCACTTTAGTCAGGGAGAGAGTTGAGGGATTCAGAAGCAGAAAGCTCAGGATTTGCCACTTCTAGGCATAGGCCTATGTGGAAAAAAAGGATGAGCCGAACACCCCCCCGGTTCGGTTTGCACAAGAACTTGCGAAGAGGCAAAAAATTTGTTCGAACACGCGTTAAAGTCAATGGGACACGAACATGAAAAAACAAAAGTTCTAATTTTAAAGGCTTATATGCATGGTATTGTCATAAAAAGCGTATGTATCAATGCAAAAAAATAATTAAAAACTGATATTTTTTCGGGAGCAGTGATTTTAATAATGCTCAAAGTGAAACAATAAAAGTGAAATATTCCTTAAAATTTCGTGCCTGGGTGGTGTCTATAGTATCAAAAAGTGCAAAAATTATCGCGCCCAATATAAATGAAGAAGAATAATAAAATATTCTAATGTGAAGTATTGAAAAATACATAAAATAATTAAAATATGCAAGACTCATAACCATACATGAAATGAACATCCACAATAGTGTCTTGATCCACAACCACCCTAGGTGAGGCTCAAGGTGATAAAGGGATCAGGAAGTCAGTGATTAATAAATAATAACCATAAAGTCACAATATAGTAACGTGCAGTGCTGTGATAAAAAAAGTCCCTTGAAAAACTTATTTTTTAAAACACCAAAAAATATAAAAAGAAAAAGAACAAAGAAAAAAGAAAAAACAGAAAAAAGGGGGGGGGGTTTAAAAGCAAAAACTTGTCCAATAAAGCTATTGCTTCACAGAGGAAAAATGGAGGGCTCTTCTAAAGATGTTGAAAATGGAAGAAGTGTCCCAGAAAAAGTCCACACAGGCCAGAAGGAAAATCACATCCACCACGGTGAGAATGGTTAGAAGATGGTTACTTTACCAGAAGTGTTGGACCTCCTCTGTGGCAAGGTCTAAAGAGCCTGCAGATATCACCCTCTGCGGGGTACAGATGTTGGTTCCAGAAATCCAGAAAGATGTCACCAAACCGCAATCCTGGTGCTAACTCCTAGCACACACTGTGTTTGTTCATCCACTGGAATCGCGGTCACTTCAGCTAACCCAAAACAAGCCTCCAAGGTTGAATGCAGGCACATGAAGGAAAGAGAAGGGGACTCGAATAGTGTATTACCTCCAGATACGTTTATTCCAAACTCGCGAGGCATACAGATACAAAATAAAATGTTAAAATTGCTGGCATAAAATAATGGTAGCGTTCGCCCGTGCTAGCGGGGTCACGTGGTAGTGACGTCAGTGCAGAGGGTGATATCTGCAGGCTCTTTAGACCTTGCCACAGAGGAGGTCCAACACTTCTGGTAAAGTAACCATCTTCTAACCATTCTCACCGTGGTGGATGTGATTTTCCTTCTGGCCTGTGTGGACTTTTTCTGGGACACTTCTTCCGTTTTCAACATCTTTAGAAGAGCCCTCCATTTTTCCTCTGTGAAGCAATAGCTTTATTGGACAAGTTTTTGCTTTAAACCCCCCCCCCCCTCTTTTTTCTGTTTTTTCTTTTTTCTTTGTTCTTTTTCTTTTTATATTTTTTGGTGTTTTAAAAAATAAGTTTTTCAAGGGACTTTTTTTATCACAGCACTGCACGTTACTATATTGTGACTTTATGGTTATTATTTATTAATCACTGATTTCCTGATCCCTTTATCACCTTGAGCCTCACCTAGAGTGGTTGTGGATCAAAACACTATTGTGGATGTTCATTTCATGTATGGTTATGAGTCTTGCATATTTTAATTATTTTATGTATTTTTCAATACTTCACATTAGAATATTTTATTATTCTTCTTCATTTATATTGGGCGCGATAATTTTTGCACTTTTTGATATTTTTGGTATGGTTTCACATATTTTATTTGTCGCAGCCTAGGTGATAAATAGCACTACTAGTTTTTTCAATTTATTTTTCACATTAGCGCAGTAATCCTTTTTACTTCCAACTGGTGTCTATAGTATGCCTTCTAAAGGAAAAAAAGTCATTTAAAACTACTTGCGGCTGTAATGAATTGTCAGGTCTCGGCAATACAGATAAAACTCATTGAAAAAAAAGGCATGGGTTCCCCCCCAGTCCAAAAAATTGCGTGGGGTCCCCCCAAATTCCATACCAGGCCCTTCAGGTCTGGTATGGATATTAAGGCGAACCCTGAGCCAATTGTTTTTTTTTTTAAACGGTGTAGGGGCCCCCCTCAAAATCCATACCAGACCCTTATCCGAGCACACAATCAGGTCTGGTATGGATTTTAAGGGGACTCTTGTGCCAAAATGTAAAAAAAAATGGTGTAGGGTCTCCCCAAAAATTCATACCAGACCCTTATCCGAGCACACAACCTGACAGGCCGCAGGAAAAGAGGGGGGTGAGAGAGCGCCTCCCCCTTCTGAATTGTACCAGGCCACATGCCCTCAACATGGGGGGATGGGTGCTTTGGGGCAGGCGGGGCTCTGTGCCCCCCACCCCAAAGCACCTTGTCCCAATGTTGATGGGGACAAGGGCCTCATCCCCACAACCCTTGCCCGGAGGTTGTGGGGGTCTGCGGGAGGGGGGCTTATCGGAATCTGGAAGCCCCCTTTAACAAGATCCCGCCCTTCCTATGTGAATTGGTAATGGGTACATTGTACCCCTACCATTTCACAAAAAAAAGTGTCAAAAATTGTAAAAAAGACAGGAGACACTTCGGGACAAGGTCTTTATTAAAAAATAAAAATAAAAAAAATGTCCAGCGTTGTAAATCCATCTCGCGCCACCCGACCGAAAAAAAAAAAAAAGCTGCAACAGTTCCGCCTCCATGGGAGGCTGCCGCTCAGTGCTGATTCTCCCGCCAGTGACAGATGGTAACAGCTGTCAAAGCGAGTGAAGCGTCAGCTTTTTTTTTCTTTCTTCGGCTCATCGCGGCAGAATAGAAGATGAATGGACATCGCTGGACATTTTTATTTTTTTAACAAAGTGTCTCATGTCTTTTTTTACATTTTTGACACTTTTTTTTGTAAAATGGTAGGGGTACAATGTACCCATTACCAATTCACATAGGGGGCGGGATCTGGGGGTCCCCTTGTTAAAGGGGTCTTCCAGATTCCAATAAGCTCCCCGCCTGCAGACCCCCACAACCACCGGGCAAGGGTTGTGGGGATGAGGCCCTTGTCTCAGACCCCAAAGCATCCTCCCCATGTTGAGGGCATGTGTCCTGGTACGGTTCAGGAGGGGGGGGCGCTCTCTCATCCCCCCTCTTTTCCTGCGGCCTGCCAGGTTGCGTGCTCGGATAAGGGTCTGGTATGGATTTTTAGGGGGACCCCTACGCCATTTTTTTTATTTGGCGCACTGTTCCCCTTAATATCCATACCAGACCTGAAGGGCCTAGTATGGAATTTGGGGGGACCCCCACGCAATTGTTTTCTTTAATTTTGGTTCAGGGTTCCCCTTACTATTCATACCAGACCCAAAGGGCCCGGTAATGGACTGGGGGAGAACCCATGCTGTTTTTTCCAATGAGTTTTATCTGTATTGCCGAAACCCGACAATTCATTACAGCCGCGATCAGTTTTAAATTACTTTTTTTCCTTTAGAAATGTCATTTTGCTGCGGGACTGTTCTAAACATGGGAAAAATGCGCCACTTTACAGGCATACTATAGACACCCCCCAGGCACGAAATTTAAAGGAATATTTCACTTTTATTGTTTCACTTTAAGCATTATTAACCACTTGCCGCCTGCCTTATAGCAAAATGATGGCGGAAAAGTGGTATCAATATCCTGACCGGACGTCATATGACGTCGGCAGGATAACAAGCCGCTGTGTGCCCCGGGGGGCGCGCATTGCGGCGATCATTGTTGTGGGATGTCAGTCTGTCACCCCGCAACACCAATCTAGGTAAAGAGTCTCTGACGGAGACTCTTTTCCACGTGATCAGCCGTGTCCAATCACGGCTGATCAAGATGTAAACAAGAAGAGCTGGTGATTGGCTTTTCCTCACTCGTGTCTGTCAGACGCAAGTAGAGGAGAGCCGATCGGCTGCTCCTCTGACAGGGGGGTTTGTGCTAATAGATTATCAGTGTAGCCCCCCGAGGATGCCCACACTGGACCACCAGACCACCAGGGATGCCCACCACAAGATATGCCACCCTAGACCACCAGGGATGCCAATCAGTGCCCACAATGGATGCCAATCAGTGCCCACAATGGGCATCACTGATTGGCAGGCATTATTGTTTGGCACTGATTGGCATCCATCATTACAATACATTACAGTACATCAGTGCCACCTATCAGTGCCCATACATGCCCATCTGTGCCACCTATCAGTGCCCATCCATGCCCATCCGTGCCACCTATCAGTGCCCATCCATGCCGCCTATCAGTGCCCATCCGTGTCGCCTATCAGTGCCCATCTGTGCCGCCTATCAGTGCCCATCCATGCCGCCTATACATGCCCATCCATGCTGAATATCAGTGCCACCTATCAGTGCCCAAGAGTGCCGCATATTAGTGCCCATCATCAGTGCCCATCAATGCCACCTCATCAGTGCCACCTCATTGGTGCCACCTCATCGGTGCCCGTAAGTGCAGCCCCATCAGTGCCCATCAGTGCCCATCAGTGAAGGAGAAAACTTACTTATTTACAAAGTTTTGTAACTGAAACACAAAAAAAAACATATTTTTTTCAAAATTTTCGGTATTTTTTTTTTGCAGAAAATAAAAATCCCAGAGGTGATCAAATACCACCAAAAGAAAGCTCTATTTGTGGGAACAAAATTATAAAAATATAGTTTGGGTACAGTGTAGCATGACCGCGCAATTGTCATTCAAAGTGCAACAGCGCTGAAAGCTGAAAATTGGTCTGGGCAGGAAGGTGTATAAGTGCCCTGTATGGAAGTGGTTAAAATCACTGCTCCCGAAAAAACTGCAGTTTTTAAAACTTTTTTTGCATTGATACATGTCCCCTGGGGCAGGAACCAGGTCCCCAAACACTTTTTATGACAACACCATGCATAATACCTTTAAAATGAACACTTTTGATTTGTCATGTTAATCTCCCATAGACTTTTAAACGGTGTTCCGTGGCTTTCGAATTTGCTGCGAACACCGCATAATGTTCGCTATTCGGCCAACAGGCGAACACCCGATGTTCGAGACGAACTTACATTCGACTCGAACATCGGGCTCATCCCTAGTGGAAAATCAAGCCCTCCTTGCATGGGACCAAAGGTGTTTCTTGGTTGCACTGTTGCTAACCACACCTCATATGTAGTGTTGAGCGAACCCGAACTTTTTGATTAGCTGGTGTGCCCTTAGAGGCCATCATAGCCATGCCTATTAATGGCATGGCTGGCTGTGATTGGTCAGTGCAACATGTGACCCAGCTTCTATATAAGCTAGAGGCACACAGCACACACGTCACTCTGCTTCAGAATAGATAGGGAGAGGATCTAGTCTGCTGCTGCCGCTTTTAGGGAGAGATAGAAAAATAGATGAGGTAGTCCTGATTCTACAATCTGAGGGAAAAGATAGAGAGATAGTGTAGTGTAGGGCCAGGTTCCTGTTGGTGCTTTCAGTGAGAGAGAATATTATATAGGAGTCCAGATTCAGAGATTAAAATCAGCGATCTGCATAGGTTTACCTATTTGTGTTGCAGTGCAGTCTTTTTACACTGCCATGAGCCCAGTGTCAGAGAAAATCTGACTTTTAGGGGGGAAAAAAGGCACTTTATTGTGCTCTTTTCCAAAAGACCCATAGGGCAAAAAAAAAAAAAAAAAGCATTTTATTTTGCTTGTGCAAAAAAAGACCCGTTTAGGGCAAAAAAAATAAATAAAAAAATTTGCACTTTAATGTACGCTTGCAAAAAGAGCCATTCAGGGGCACAAAAAATAGTTTGCAGTGTGCTATACTAAAAAAACAAAAAAATGTTTTAATAGCAAAGGGTATGAAGGAATGTAGAAAGAAATATACAAGTGTAAAAATGTAAAAGAAAGAGCAATTAGAAGACGCAATAGGAAGTCCATCAGCTTCCCCTAATTTTTATCAAGAAAAACCCCCTCCATATGCTATGGTAAAAGATGAATCCCTCCTCCCAAAGAAAATATACCCCTCGTTAGATCCAAATGTTATAGCAGGAGTATTAACCATAGCTAAACAAAAGGGAACTAATTGGTTACGAGAGGGGGAAGATAGAAGACAGATAAAGGAACGTTTAAGTCAATTAGTAAAGGAGGAAGAACAGTGTATTATTAAAAAAGAGGAAGATGAAGAAAAAGTGATAGAAGGAAAGCTGAGGAGGATAAGGATGATGAGGCAGTGGGTGGCTTGACCTCGGGGATAGAAGCCCTCAAATTCCCAGTTATTCACATGGGAGAAACCCCGGTCCATATCCCACTCCCCCTGGGGACGTTAAGGGATATTAAAGATCTTTGCCCAAAGCCATGCAAACACCCCAGAGAGGCAGCTCTGTTCTTACAGAGACATTGCGCGGGCACTGGCATGAATGCCGATGACTGTGCAATAATAATACAGACAGTGGATCCAGATCCTATCTGCAATGTAGAAGTTAAGACATTATTTGCTGATAATGACCCCTTTAAAAATGCAAAGGGATGGGAATCATTTTGGGCAGCTGTTTGGCAGTAAAGTTACAAAGGAGAGAGCGCTTTGCAGATAATGTGCACTGCAAAGCAGGGACCGGGAGAAAACTTTTATTCATTTTGTAAATGGGTACACCAGTTATACAAAGATACAGGAATGGAGAACCCTGAACTGTATGTGAGCACAGTCATGTCCGGGGGAGATCCCAAAACAACACAGTTACTTAAATTAATTACCCCCAATTGGTCAACATTAAAACCTGATGCCTTTCTCAAAGACATTAAAAAAGTGTGCATCCTCGGGCTTATTCACTACAAAAGGAGGGGTATTTCCCTCATTTAACCCCGAACAAATAGAAAGCCCGCAGTTAGCTGCTGAACAAATGGTTGTCCCTTATACACAACCAGTTCCCCAACAATCCCAACAAGTACAATACCAAGCATATCCCCAGGATAACCAGCAGGGTTGTTTCACATTCAGGGACATGGGACATTGGAAGTCAGAATGCCCCCTTAGGAGAGGAACAAGTAGGGCAGCTAACCGCAGGGGTAATATGGGAAGAGGCAGATTGCCCGTTGGTACAGTTCATGACCAACATCTTTTTAAATGAGTTTTGCCATTCTGACTGACCACTTCCTCTGGGAAGAGACTTAATGTCAAGTTTAAACATTCACATCAAATTTACAAAAGATGGGGGCCTGCTAGCTACATCAGAAATCTGTGATTTGTCTAACCAAAAAAAAAAAAGACAGGATTTTAGAGGGTACTTTATGTTACTACCGGCACACCTTAAAGCACACCCTATATGGGCACTGCATACATTGTACACCATACAAGCCCATCATTGGGGAAGGAGCAGTAGTACATTACCAAAAACAATATCCCCTGTCAGAAGGAATACTGAAACATACAATCAGTCCCTGGAACACCCCCATTCACCCAGTCAAAGCCAGTGGTGAATGGCGCTTTGCACAGGACCAAAGGGCCCTGAACAAAGCTATTGTCCCCCTTCCACCTTTTGTTGCGGATATTGCTACAATATTTTGTGAGATACCGGCAACGTCCAAGATCTACATGGTCATTGATTTAAGTATCGCGTTCTCTTCCATACCTGTTGCAGAGGAAGCCCAAAATTACTTTAAACCTGGGCTAGGCTCCCGCAAGGCTTTGCGAACAGTCCTGCAGCGTGCTCCATGGTCTTGAATCGATCTTTGAGTGATTGGGTACCAAAAGAAGGCTCAGTGTTGCTTCAGTATGTGGATGTCCTATTGCTGTGTAATGAAAATGAGGTCAGCTGTGCGGAGGACTCAGAGCACCTACTAACTCACCTTGCCTCAAAAGATCACTTGGTGTCTCGCAAAGAGATCCAGTGGTGCAGGTCGCAGGTTGAGTACTTGGGGTGTATAATCCGAACCGAACGTTTGGTGTCACCAGCTCGAGTCAAGGCACTGTCCTCCTGGAGTCCACCAAGAGACAAGTCAGCGCTTCTCTCTTTCCCAGGGTCCATAATATACTGCAGGCAGTGGATACCTGATTGCTCTTATTATGATTCTATCCTAAGGTCTGCTACCCTGCAGGATGCCCTAAAGTTTATTGATTGGACAACAGAGAGGGTTAAGGCTTTCACAGCATTAATCAGCTCTCTAAGGCAAGCCCCTGCATTGGGACTTATAGAGTGCGCAGGGCCTTTTTCATTGTACTGTGTGGTATCTGGACCTACGGTTGCAGCGGTCCTAGCACAATCACATGGGAATTCTCTGAGACCCGTATCATACATCTCAAAGAAACTTCCAGATCAAGTTCAAGGTATGCCACATTGCTTACAGACCGTAGCAGCCTGTGCAATGGCAGTACAAGAGGCTCCAAAGGTGGTTCTGGGACATGACCTCACACTGTATACTACACACCTCATGACAAACATGAACACACAACACATGACAATGCAAAAGGTGCAGCGGCTATGAGATTATCTTGCTAAAAACACATAATCTAACCATAAAATCATGTTCAGAAACCTCAAAGCCCATTAGGTTTTTACACTCAGGAACACGATTGCACTGAGGTACTTGCAGAAACTACCCTCCCTAGACCAGACCTCACAGATGTTCCGTATCCAAATGCGGAAAATGTTTATGTAGATGGCAGCTGCTCCCGACCTGATGACAAAACTTATCAAACTGGTTATGCCATTGTTCAATTGCCAGATGTAATGACTGAAGCCATATCTCTGAATGCTAGTTCAGTCCAGATTGCAGAACTCATTGCTATAACTATGGTTTGTCAGATTTTTGAAGGAAAACATGTAAACATTTACACTAACAGCAGATATGGGTACACGGGTTGACAAAAGATCCTACTGGACTTTGGTCAACCAAGGAGGGAATAATAGGGAATAAAAGGGGTGCACCACATGATAGAATCCCTAGATTACACACAAGTCCCCACACAGATGGGCAATTTAGAATATCTTTTGGTTATAGTTGACAGATTTACAGGATGGGTAGGAGCAATAGCTAGAGTACTAATAAATCAGTGGATCTGTAGGTTTGGCCTTCCGGCCACTATATGGTCAGATCAAGGTCCAGCATTTACCTCAACCTTAGTGAAAGAGTTCAGGAGTAGAGGAAAGAATGAACAGAACCATAAAAGACAAATTGAAAAAAGCAACAGGTGGCACAATGAAAAACTGGTTAGATTACTTGCCAGCAGTCTTATATCAAATCAGGACTACCCCTCTCCCACAGAACAGGAATACCTCCTTTTGAGATACTTATTGGTAGGCCAGCACAGAGGAAACCTGATGAGGGAGAGGAGGTTAATCTTTATTCTTTACAGGAAGAGTACGTGAAACATCTGGTAAGTAGCCTTAGTGAAACAGAGGACAAGGTTGCTGTCACTTTTCCTCCTCTCTCCACAGAGCCTACACATCCGTATATCCCGGGAGACAAAGTATTGATAAAACAACTTGCCGTCCGGAAACAACCAGGCCCTATCTTCCAAGGACCATTTGAAATTCTGAAGGTTGCCAGAACAGCTGTTCTTACAGATCAAGGACCACAATGGATCCATGCATCCAGACTAAAGGCATTTCCGAAGGGAAACTGGAAGAAGGTGAAGGAGAAGACAAAGACCTCTGTTCTGGAGAGTATTCCAGAAAAGGATCCGGAAAATACTCCCTAGTTGACCATAAAAAACAAGAAACTCAGAGTTCCATACCCATAGACACTAATAGTCAAAAAGGAGGGGACACTTCGGCAAAACATTTTCTTTTTTCCTTAATGATTACATTGTTTATTTTAATGCTCATATTCATAGGACACTGTTGGTCAGATAATTCTAACAGACCAAAAAGAAGTATGGAAGACAATTTTAGTGGTAAAATGCTGCTGCTTAAATTTAAGTATGCTTATGCTCAAAAATCAGGATATGAAAAATGTTGGATATGTAGTAAACTCCATCCTAGCACTGCTAGAATCCCCCTAATGGCAGTACCTCTAAACTTCACCCCTCTCCTAAACGGCACACCACCTGTCGTCCTTAATAATCCAATGATCGATGGGCTTCAATTCTTGAAGCCATGATCATAAGGAGGGATTGTAAGGTATCAACCAATATGAACTAATATTCATGATTAGAGTCCTCTTTAAATATATGTATTAGTACAGAATATGTTTTTCTGAACTGTAAAACAGAATGTGACTTTTGTGGTCAGACTAATCTTTCTTCTGTGTAACTGACAGCCAAGTATATTTAGACTTTGTGGTTAGGCCTTTTCCGGGAAAAAGTCTATCTTACTTCTGCTTTTTAACTGACAGATTGACCAACTAACATCTGGTGTTTCTTATCTTCCTGTTTCAAATGTCAGAACATGTCTAGTTTGACCACAATTGACGTATGTTAACTGACCGCTTTTGCAGAAGTCAAAAAACCTGTTAGAATTTATTTTTGTCTAAATCATGAGGTTTTTGCTTATTGCTGATAGGTCCATAGGAGGGAGGCAACTTTTCTCGCTGTGTATAAAAAGGGACATGTAACCATTAAAACCATATTCCTGTATACCATTCACTGTTTATTGGTGTCTTGAATATCCGGCCGGTCAGAGAGACTTCCACAGATTCCGAGTCCAGCTCGAGCCAAGAAAGTCCAACAGAACCAGAACCTTTCAGTGTGTTATACATATTTGGAGGTGTGTGAAATAAACAATTTCTATATAGTTTTCTCCTACTGTGCTATACTAAAAAAACAACATTTTTTTTGAATAGCATTTTCTGCAGTTCTGTAGCTGTGCGATTCAGCGGTTACGTACTGTGGGTGTGTTCTGCTCTTCCAAAAAACGCCGTTTAGGGGCACAAAAAATAGTTTGCAGTGTGTTATACATATTTGGAGGTGTGTGAAATAAACAATTTCTATATAGTTTTCTCCTACTGTGCTATACTAAAAAAACAACATTTTTTTTGAATAGCATTTTCTGCAGTTCTGTAGCTGTGCGATTCAGCGGTTACGTACTGTGGGTGTGTTCTGCTCTTCCAAAAAACGCCGTTTAGGGGCACAAAAAATAGTTTGCAGTGTGTTATACATATTTGGAGGTGTGTGAAATAAACAATTTCTAAATAGTTTTCTTCTACTGTGCTATACTAAAAAAAAAACATTTTTTTTGAATAGCATTTTCTGCAGTTCTGTAGCTGTGCGATTCAGCGGTTACGTACTGTGGGTGTGTTCTGCTCTTCCAAAAACACCCATTTAGGGCAAGATCCTAAATTTGGAAAATATGAGAAGAAGGTCAAAGGGACGTGGTGGCCCCGGTCGTGGTGCTGCTGGTGGAGCTCCTGTTGCAGGGAGAGGACGTGGTGGATCTGTGCCAGATACACGCACAAGTGAAACACCTTCCTCAGGTGCGAGTAGGCGACCGAGCCTGCGGCGGTATTTTGTCGCGCCTAATGAGGCTGTACGAATGTTTAGGCCAGGACAAGTACAGGCGATAGTAGATTGGGTTGCTGACAGTGCCTCGGGTTCCTTCACATTGTCTCCCACCCACTCTTCTGATGAAAGAACAGAGTTGGCACCTGAAACCCATGTCCATCAGTCTTTCACCTCACCCCCTTGCAAATCAGCCAAGCAGTCTGAGCCCCAAATCATGCAGCAGTCTCTTCTGCTTTTCGATGACTCTGTTAGCAGGGTTTCCCAGGGCCATCCACCTAGCCCTGCCCCAGAAGTGGAAGAGATTGAGTGCACCAATGCCCAACCACTTATGTTTCATGATGAGTACATGGGAGGACCATCGCAGTACGTCTCGGATGATGACGAAACACAGGTGCCAACTGCTGCTGCTTTCGCAATTGTGCAGACAGACAAGGAGGGCAGGGGTGAAGACTGGGTGGAAGATGATGTGGAGGACGATGAGGTCCTCGACCCCACATGGAATGAACGTTATGCAGGTGACCAGTGTAGTTTGGAGGAAGAGGCGGTGGTCGCACAGAGCTACCAGCACAGCAGAAGAGGGAGCAGGGTGCAAAAGCGGAGTGTCCGTCCGCTAGACAGTATGTCTGCTACTGCCCAACGCAGCAAGGGACCGAGCACACCAAAGCCAGGTCCAAGGAGTTCCCTAGCGTGGCAGTTCTTCACACAATGTGCTGATGACAAGACACGAGTGGTTTGCAGGCTGTGCAATCAGAGGCTGAAGCGAGGCATAAACGTTCTCAACCTGAGCACAACCTGCATGACCAGGCATCTAAGTGCAAAGCACGAGCTGCAGTGGAGTAGACACCTCAAAAACCAAGAAAGGTCTCTGGCTCCTCCTGCTTCCTCTTCTGCTGCAGTCTCGGCCTCTTCATCCACCTCTGTAGTGACAGTGGCACCTGCCACCCCGCAAACAGAGGATCTGCCAGCAACACTACCACCTGGGTCACCAACCATCTCCACAATGTCCCATGGAAGCGTTCAGCTCTCTATCTCCCAAACATTGGAGCGGAAGAGGAAGTACCCCCCTAGCCACCCACGATCCCTGGCCCTGAATGCCAGCATTTCAAAACTCCTGGCCTTTGAAATGCTGTCATTCCGTCTGGTGGAGACGCAGAGTTTTAAAAGCCTGATGGCATTGGCTGTCCCACAGTACGTCGTGCCCAGCCGCCACTATTTTTCCAGGCGAGCCATCCCTTCCCTGCACAACCAAGTGGGGGACAAAATCAGGTGTGCACTGCGCAACGCCAACTGTGGCAAGGTCCACCTAACTACGGATGCGTGGACCGGTAAGCACGGTCAGGGACGTTATATCTCCCTAACAGCACACTGGCGCATGTCCTTCCACCACCGAGGATTGCAGGGCGCTTCAGTTTGCCTCCTGTTGCTAACTCCTCCTACTCCGCTTCCTCATCCTCTACCGCCTCCTCATCCGGTCAGCGTAACACCTTCACCACCAACTTCAGCACAGCCAGGGGTAAACGACAGCAGGCAGTTTTAAAACTTTCCTGTTTGGGGGAAAAACCCCACACCACGCAGGAGTTGTGGAGGGACATGGAACAACAGACCAATGAGTGGTTGCTGTCAGTGAGCCTCAAGCCCGGCCTGGTGGTGTGCGATAATGGGAGAAATCTCGTAGCAGCTCTGGGCCTAGCCGGTTTGACGCACATCCCTTGCCTGGCGCATGTGCTGAACTTGGTGGTCCAGAGGTTCCTTAAAAATTACCCCAATATGCCAGAGCTGCTGCAGAAAGTGCGGGCTGTGTGTGCGCACTTTCGGCGTTCTCACCCTGCTGCTGCTCGCCTGTCAGCGCTGCAGCGTAACTTCGGCCTTCCCGCTCACCACCTCATATGTGACGTGCCCACAAGGTGGAACTCCACCTTGCACATGCTCTGCGGAACAGCACCACTTCACCACCAATAACTGGGCCTCCATGCGAGACCTGTGTGCCTTGTTGCGCTGTTTCGAGTACTCCACCAACATGTCCAGTGCCAATGACGCCGTTCTTAGCGTTACTATCCCAGTTCTATGCCTCCTTGAAAAAACGCTTTGGGCAATGATGGAAGAGGATGTGGCACAGGAGGATGAGGAGGAGGAGGAGGAAGCGGGATCATTTCAAAGGCTTTCAAGGCAGTCTTTCACAAGTGGCTACGAGGGTGGGTTCCTGCACCAACAAACGCCAGGTACACAATTGTCCGGCAGAAAGGGCACAGTTCTGGAGGATGACGAGGTGGAGGAGGAGATGGAGGAGGAGGAGGAGCCATTTTCACAGCAGGGTGGCACCCAGACCAGCTCGTGGCCATCACTGGTGCGTGGCTGGGGGGATACAGAGGACACAGACGATACACCTCCCACAGAGGACAGCTTTTATTTGCCTCTGGGCAGCCTGGCACACATGAGCGATTACATGCTGCAGTGTTTCCGCAATGACCGCCGAGTTGCCCACATTTTAACTGGTGCTGATTACTGGGTGGCCACCCTGCTGGATCCCCGTTGCAAGGACAACGTACCGTCCTTAATTCCCTCACTGGAGCGGGATCGTAAGATGCGCGAGTACAAACGCACGCTGGTAGACGCGCTGCTGGTGGCATTCCCACCTGACAGCGGGCGTACGGTGGAAGCACAAGGCGAAGGCAGAGGAGGAGGAAGAGGTCGCCAACGCAGCCGGGGCACCGGCAGCACCTCAGAAGGCATGGTTAGCATGGCTGAAATGTGGAAAAGCTTTGTCAGCACGCCACAACAACCAGCACCACCAGCTGAGATGGAACGTCTTAGCAGGAGGCAGCATTTCACCAACATGGTTGAGCAGTATGTGTCCACAGGCCTACACGTACTGGATGACGGGTCTGCCCCCTTTAACTTCTGGGTCTCCAAATTGGGCACATGGCCTGAGCTTGCCCTTTATGCCTTGGAGGTGCTGGCCTGCCCTGCAGCCAGTGTATTATCTGAACGTGTATTTAGCACGGCAGGGGGCGTTATCACAGACAAGCGCAGCCGCCTGTCCAGAGCCAATGTGGACAAGCTCACGTTCATTAAAATGAACCAGGCATGGATCCCACAGGACTTGTCCGTACCTTGTGCAGAATAGACATGTATACCGGTGTTGTGACAAAAACTGTCCGGCCATCGGATTGTGTCCGGCCCATACTGCGAAGGCGCAGCGCTTGCGCAGTACAGAGGACAAGGAGATTCACAAAATCTCCGAAGATGAACGGCGCCTGCGCTGTGAGTGCAGGTTCAAGCCCCACCATCCAAGTGGACATACGGTAGCACATAGTAACAGGGCCCCTCACGGGCTCGGTTCGATCGCCACGCTTCGGGCACGGCCTCACTTGGCTCGGCTTGAACCACGGATGGTGTGGCCTTCACCTGAACTCACCACGCAGGCGCCGTTCGTCTTGGGAGATTTTAGAAATCCCCTTGTCCTACATACTGAGCAAGCGCAGTACAGGGTGGACACTATTTGACGGGGGACAGAATTCGACACATTACCGGCCTTACCCAGCCATTGTTGTATTTTTGAATCAGTGTTGGCTACCTCGTCCTCCTCCACCGCCGCTTCCACCTACACAGCCACATCCACCGCCACCTCAACCTCCTACTCCATATGGACCTCGTCCTCCTAGGTCAAGATTATTATTTCTTATTTTTATTTTTTTATGTTATTTTAAGTTATTTCCCTATCCACATTTGTTTGCAGAGCACTTGCCATGCTCTTAACAACATTTTGCTGCCATTTGCAGCCCTCTAGCCCTTTCCATTACTTTTTTAGAGCCTTTTTAGTCCTTAGAAGTCCGGGTCCCCATTGACTTCAATGGGGTTCGGGTTCGGGTCCGGGTTCGGGTTAAAGTTCGGTCCCGAACCCGAACTTTTTTCCGAAGTTCGGCCGAACCCGTTGAACCCGAACATCCAGGTGTCCGCTCAACTCTACTCATATGCTGTACATTAGGTCTTCCAATTTGTCACTAAATGCATTTATTATAATTTTGTTATGCAGCATGGCTGTATTTTGAAACGTGGGTGAAAGGGTTTTATACTGTCTAGTTTTATAATCTGTAGTGGTGCATAAATAAATTACTTTTCCTTTCCAAATAATCTCTACAATTTCCAGGTATTGTTAGGAACTTGGCTGGTAACTAGGAAGTGTTTTAGACCGTGTGTTTGTGCTTTTTAATGTGACACTTATTTAAACTTTTTTAATTTTTTTATATTATTAGTAGTTAGAAAAAAAAAAAAAACAGCAGAAAAATAATAGTCAAAGTGGTTCTAAAGGCTTGATTTTTTTCCCTTTAAAATAAAAAACATGGTTTTGCACAGAGCAGCCCCAACTCTCCTCTTTCCGGGTCCCTGCCAGCGCTTTTGGCTCTTCCCCCTCAAGTGCCCCTATAGTAAGCCTCTTGTTCCAGGGGGACTAGTGCATCCTTGCTCCCGAGTGGAATCTGTGTGTCCATAAGACACACAGAGCGGAGCTTGGCCCTACCCCCTGCTCCCTCCTGACTGGCTGTGATTGACAGCATCAGGAGCCAATGGCTTCAGCTGCTGTGTCTGAGCCAATGAGGAGAGAGATAGCTGAGAGAGCCTCTGCTCTCATGCACTTCGGTGGATCGAGATCAGGCTTAGGTAAGTATAAGGGGAGGCTGGGGGTGGAGCTGCATGCCAAAGGTTTTTTACCCTAATGCAGAAAATACATTAGGGTAAAAAACCTTCTGTCTTTAGAACCACTTTAAGAGGGGGAAGAAGAAGGGAAGGACAGGACTTAATACAGACACCCTATGTACTTTGATAAAGCTTATTTGGACTTGTGTAGAACGTCAACAACTGGTTAAAGAAAGGTTATAACAATACACAATATATCATCCTGAGCACTTGGAATGTAATTTTCCACTATATGGAAACCTATGTTGTAACTAGCATGAAACAAGATCCAATGTAAACTATTCCTTGTCACAGACCTGTAAGCTTTGCTGCTTATCTGTCACCCTATTTTAAAAAATCAGCAGGCATGTTGTTCCATGGCTTTAACTTGCAAGGTATTTCTGTTACCTGTTATCCCACAAGGTATCCTGCCTGCCCTAGACCTCTCATGCACCTCAGCTGTATCCTTTGTACCTACATTCTCAGGAACGCCTGTATACATCATTATCCTGATATTTCTGTAAGCTCAGCATCTGTTTCATTGCAACCTTGGGGTTGTATTCGATTTGTGCAAAGAGAGATCGCACAAATACTTATAAGTAGGGATGAGCTTCGAGTTCGAGTCGAACTCATGTTCGACTCGAACATTGCCTGTTCACCGGTTCGCCGAACAGCGAACAAATTGGGGTGTTCGCGGCAAATTCGAAAAGTCTATGGGAGAAATCTAAAGTGCTAATTATAAAGTCTTATATGCAAGTTATTATCATAAAAAGTGTTTGGGGACCCGGGTCCTGCCCCAGGGGACATGTATCAATGCAATTTTTTTTTTTAAAACTGACGTTTTTTTGGGAGCAGTGATTTTAATAATGCTTAAAGTGAAACAATAAAAGTGAAATATTCCTTTAAATTTCGTACCTAGGGGGTGTGTATGATATGCATGTAAAGTGGCGCATGTTTCCCATGCTTAGAACTGTCCCTGCACAAAATGTAATTTTTGAAGGAAAAAAAGTTATTTAAAACTCACTCGCGGCTATTAATGAATTGTCGGCTCCCAAAAATACATAGAAAAGTCATTGATAAAAAAAAAAAAAGCGTGGGGGTCCCCCAGAATTCAATTACCAGGCCCTTCAGGTCTGGAATGGATATTAAGGGGAACCCCGCCGCAAATTTAAAAAAAAAATGCGTGGAGTTCCCCCAAATATCCATACCGGGGGAACTGAGTGGGTAACTTCCTTCACTGTGTAATTTAAATTTACACAATGAAGGAAGTTTCCCACTCAGGCCAATGACGTAGGCGGGGTCTGACATACCGAGGGGGCGGACCTGATGGGGAACTTCCTTCACTGCGTAATACATGTATAGAGTCTATACATGTATTACACAGTGAATGAAGTTCCCCATCAGGTCCGCCCCCTCGGTATGTCAGACCCCGTCTACGTCAATTACACAGTGAAGGAAGTTCCCCGCTCAGGCCAATGACGTAGGCGGGGTCCGACATACCGAGGGGGCGGACCTGATGGGGAACTTCTCTCACTTTGTAATACATGTATAGACCCGCCCCTTCTCATGTTCCACATCAGGTCCTCAGCCTTACACCGAGTCATTGGCTGAGCGGACCTGATGGGGAACTTTAGAAGGGGCGGGTCTATACATGTAATAGACTGCGGAGGAAGTTCCCCATCAGGTCCGCTCAGGGTCAGCCAATGATGGACAGCGCTGGACATCGGATCGCCGCGGGACACT
This sequence comes from Rana muscosa, assembly GCA_029206835.1. Lineage (NCBI taxonomy): Eukaryota > Metazoa > Chordata > Amphibia > Anura > Ranidae > Rana > Rana muscosa. The sequence goes on from CM055118.1 coordinate 624,765,340, forward strand.
GGATTTCTCCGCTGGAATGTTTTTTTTTGTTTGTTTTTTTAATAAAGGACTTTTTCAAGGTGTTTGTGTGTTTTTTTTTTACATTTTTTTACACTTTCTTTGTGAAATGGTAGGGGTACAATGTACCCCTTACCAATTCACATAGGGGGGCCGGGATCTGGGGGTCCCCTTTGTTAAATGGGTCTTCCAGATTTTGATAAGCCCCCCGCCCGCAGACCCCCACAACCACCCTGCAAGGGTTGTGGGGATGAGGCCCTTGTCCCCATCAACATGAGGACATCCTCCCCATGTTGAGGGCATGTGGCCTGGTACGGTTCAGGAGGGAGGGGGGGCCACTCTCTCATCCTCCCCTTTTCCCCTGCGGCCGGCCAGGTTGCGTGCTCGGATAAGGGTCTGGTATGGATTTTTGGGGGACTCCACGCCATTTTTTTTTTTATTTGGGGTGGAGTTCCCCTTAAAATCCATGCCAGATCTGAACGGCCTGGTAATTGAATTCTGGGGGACCCCCACGCTTTTTTTTTTATTTTTATCAATGAATTTTCTATGTATTGCCGGGAGCCGACAATTCATTAATAGTGAGTGAGTTTTAAATGACTTTTTTTCCTTCAAAAATGAAATTTTTTGCAGGGACAGTTCTAAGCACGGGAAACATGCGCCACTTTACATTCATATCATACACACCCCCTAGGTATGAAATTTAAAGGAATATTTCACTTTTATTTTTTCATTTTAAGCATTATTAAAATCACTGCTCCCGAAAAAACGGCCGTTTTTAAAACTTCTTTTTGCATTGATACATGTCCCCTGGGGCAGGACCCGGGTCCCCAAACACTTTTTAGGACAATAACTTGCATATAAGCCTTTATAATTAGCACTTTAGATTTAGAACGTTCGAGTCCATTGTATTTAATAGGGTTCTAAAGTTCACACAAACATTTTGTCTGTTCGCAGGTTCTGGTGCGAACCGAACAGGGGGGTTTTCGGCTCATCCCTGCTTATAAGTATAACATTTATTAAAAGTAATGACAGATAAAGATAAAGAAAATATTAGAAAATATAACAATAATAATTAACTAAAGATGCTGTTTCTTCCATGGGACCCTCCATTATATGGCATGGCACCGTGGATCAGAGGAGGACCAGACACATGCCTTATGGCAGTTCTGAGTAAGACAAAAGTACTTCAGGTTTTGTCTGTGGTAATTTAGAACTTGAATGTAAGGACATGGCCAATTGTAAAGAAGAAAGTCGGCTCAGTCACATCCAGGTCAGTTAACAATAACATTTCTTTGGTAAAATGTAAAGCCATGCTTATGTGACCGCATATATGACCGCCTTAACCAAGATTTGGAGGCTTAGAATTAATTAGTGAGCCACAATATTAATTTGAAATAATGTATTATGCAATTTCCCCATCAGCCTCCCATGGAATGTACCCCTGTCTACCTACAAGTCTAGCACCCTGGTGTTGTGTCTCTTACTAAAACTCCTACCTGCCTCTAGGTCAGCACCTCAATACTGGACTGGTCTATTTCTATTCCTAAGAGTCCAAAAGCTTTCCCAAAATCTCATCTCTTGTGCTTCCCTGTACCTGGTCAGCTGTAGTCTGGCTGTACACAGGGTCCACAATCCCAAGCCCTTCATGATGGCTCCAGTTGTGACACTCCTGGCAGCCCTTCTTTATTAAAATGTTAGGTTGTACCCACCATGGTAATAAGAGCTCATAAACCATATTTGTCATAAATAACCTTAGCTGCCAAAAGATCATATCCTCTCTGGTATACTGTGTACAGAAAGACCACATGCACACTCAGGCTCTTCTAAATGTGTTTCTTCTGGCATTTATTTTAGTTTTTTGAAGCATGTATAGGCATGACATGTGCTTGGGTGTTTATTAATTTCAATTACCCTAATATTAACTTATTCTGCCCATTGAAATGTAAAAATACTCACAGGCTAAAAGTGCCTAGCATTAACGTGCATTTAGGCGCGTTTATGAGCCTAGACACGTCAGGCATTTTTTTATGCTCAAAAGCTCCTCTCCTGAACGCACAAGTGATGTTTTTTTTATGCCTCTAAACTCCTGGCAATGCTTATGCCTTGTACACACGATCGGAATTTCCGATGGAAAAAGTCAGACGGAATTTTTTCAGCGCATATTCCGACCATGTGTGTGTGCTCCATCTGACTTTTTTCCGTCGGAATTTAGAAAGAGAACATGTTCCGTTCGTCTGTAGGGAACTCCGATGGAGAAAAAAAACACGCATGCTCAGAATCAAGTCGACGCATGCCCGGAAACATTGAACTTTATTTTTCTCAGCTCGTCGTAGTGTTGTACGTCACCGTGTTCTTGACAGTCGGAATTTGGTGTGACAGCTTGAACGGAGTTTATCCCGACGGAAAATCTGATTGTTAGGCATTAGAGTGTGCATGAAAACATAGGTAAATATACAGGGGAGTTTAGAGGTAGAGAAAAAAAAAGCTCTAAAACTCCTGTAAAAGCAGGATTTTTTAAGTGTGCATGAGGCCTACATAATCATGTCCTAGCTCAATTTTAGATGTATCACTGAAATGAGAGATGAAAAATAAGGCTGTCAGCAGAAATGTTGCAGCCTCACTAAAGACATATATCTGCTCTGCCTCATAGAAAGCCCAATCACTACCCTAACAAAAAAGCACTTAATATAAAAATAGCCTTAAAGTGTACCTATCTTTGGTTTAAACCTGCAATGTTAGCTGGACTAAAAAGTAGACACGTAGAATTGCCTGCACTCTCCTGTCGCTAATACAATGAAAGGGGGATGCTATTCAATTTCAACACAGAGAGTGATGACATACCCTAAGACTCCCACCCCCATAATAGTAAATCTGTTCTTTCTCCATGTATAGCAAAGCAACAGATTTACTTTCACCTTTCTCTCGCCATCAACACATGCCTTTATTTTTTCCCCTGCCACTCAATTCAATCTCTAGGGGTGACAGAATATACTTCTGCATATGCAGGAGCATGCCACTCATTTTCTTTCCGCTTTGGGAGCAAAGAGAATGTTCTCCGCCACATAAGCTCTGACTAGTACAACTTGAAGCTTACACAGGGATTCATGCTTTTATTCCCAAAGTTTCAATGAAGAACTAGGGGAGCAAAGAACACACAAGTATGTGCTGCTGGGGGTGAGGATGATGGGTATTTAAATAAATCTGCTTCTTTTTCATGAATGGGCAAGGAACAGCTTTACTTTAAACACACTTAACCTCTTAGCATACTCACTACTCCCATGTTGGTGTCTGGTGCTGGAATCTTTTAGAAAAAGAACATTCAAAGTTCTAAATTACTACTTTAATAACTTCCTAAACACAAAAAGACCTCGCAATGTGAAGGTTTCAGTTATACATATCTAAATGTAATCCTTAATTCAGATTAGAGGGTTTAATTCTAGCATTTTTTGGGACTCAAATTTTCAAGTTAGAGGCTAGATTTACATAACTGAAGCCCTGTACACACGATCGGTTTTACCGATGAAAACCGTCCGATGAATTTTTTTCATCGGACAAACCGATCGTGTATGGGACCCATCGGTCTTTTTTCCATCGGTTTTAAAAAATAGAACATGTTTTAAATTTTTCCGATGGATCCAAAACCGAGAGCAAATTCCGATCGTCTATGGGCAAGTCCATCGGATAAAAAACCCACGCATGCTCAGAATCAAGTCGACGCATGCTCAGAAGCATTAAACTTAATTTTTCTCGGCTCATCTGAGTGTTTTACGTCACCGCGTTTGGAACGGTTGGTTTTTTGACTGATGGTGTGTGGGCAAGACTGATGGAAAACAGTTTCATCGGATATCCGATGGAAGAATCCAGCAGACTAGAATCCATAGGAAATCCGATCGTGTGTACAGGGCTTGAGTGTACAAGACTTCTAGGATGCTTAAGAAGAAATTTTAATATACATGGAGCAATTACTAGCATCTTAGCTGTTTTTTATCCCAGCGTTCATTTATTTTAAGTTAATCGTTCTTTTGTAACATTAAGCATATCTAAAAGTGTGTTCAAAATAAATTGTTGATAAGATTGCTCAAGTCTTTGCCTTTTATAGTAAAAGAGTTCCATAATTTAGCCCCCACTTATTATTTACACATTATGTAGAGTATTAATTTTATCTCTGCAGTCAACCTTGGCCAAAAATCAATAGTTTATTTCTATTTACAAATTAATTTTGCTTTTAGTTGTGTAATAATCATGTGAGAAATCCAATTCAATGAAAGGCATACTGTTTATACAAATACTCAACTGTAAAACTTGTGAGAAAAATTAATCATCAGACAGAAAATAAGTGAGTTTTAAATTAAAAGCGACATGCCTGATAGGTAGAACATCTGGATGAGTGAGATTAGGACCACCAACTGTCTACATTAAATGGGGAGGAAAAAAATCTTTCCAGATAATGCTGTTCTCTCTCCTTCACACTTTAATGATAGCACAAAAATCCATAATTAGATAAATTAACTCCTCTAAATTACTATTATATTGCCTCAAGAAATATAGTTAAAATAGAAACATAGAAAATGCTCAATTTCTTTTCTTCTATTCTTCATAAGAGCTTAAATGTAATAATTCTAATTAACTACTAGGCTGTAAATGTTATTTTTGTGATCATCATGAATTATATATCTACATAGTACCTTTCTGCGATTTGCTTTATAGCAATGGGTCTTGCAGAAATTCAAGCTTGCATTACTGTATTGTAACTGCAAAATTAAAGTAAATCATATGACAATAAATGTGATGATGATTGCAAACCAGCTTGGTTTATTTAAAAAGTATTGCACTTACAATATCGAAGATCGTTAGAAGCAGTGATCGCAATACAATGATATGGCAGTAACAGCTCCGGCATTAGTCTGTGTCTCTCGTTCCTGTTTGTTCCGCGGCACTTCCTCGTATTCGGAAAATGCGTGATGACGTCACTGGCCCCCTACGCGTTTGCGTCACGATAGGACTTCAACTGGGGGTTACTGCCATATCGTTGTATTGCGATCACTGCTTCTAACGATCTTCGATATAGTAAGTGCAATACTTTTTAAATAAACCAAGCTGGTTTGATATACTACCCTATGGAATTATTTTTTCATACCTGAGCTTAAGGTCGGTTGAGGAATCCACACCATTGAAATCTAAAGGCTGTGGGGGAAGCCTAATTTCCCTGTGCTGGGTGAGACTGTTGTATGCAGTCATGGGCATCTGGTAAGCAGGATACATATCTTTCTCACCCGGGTGTCACCATTGTATCCATTACTTCACGTTTGGGAGCAAGTTTCTTTTTTTGGAACACTTCACTTCACATTGGATTGTGGTTGATTTTTCGCACTAAGGAGGTCTTCTTTTTGATGGACTTTGTTTATGAACTTTTTCACGGATTAATTATTTATACTTTTTACACTGTCAACATTTAGGATTTTAATAATTTCTTCATGGTTCACCATTGCACTTATTTATTATTCACTTAATAATTTTTTGTGTTTTAATCATTATTTCAGTTGATTATCAACTCACTTTATGTTCTCTACATTTCATTTTGGAGATCTCATTTCAGCGCTGCATACCTTTGTTTTTTATGTTTTGTATCGTTTTAGTATTTAGCTATTTATGCTAGCTGCTGTCCTTTGATCACTGATCACTTTATCAATTTTAATTGTTTTTCTAGCGCAACGTTAGCCTTAGGGCTTTTTCCTTTTCAATTATAGAAACAAACAAGGTTATTTGAACAGCTAATATGATATATTTAACCTATAATCAACAGCTGTTTTTTAGGAGTAGATTACTGGGGGTGGCTCAACCATGGTGATGCAAGGTAGCACAGTTTGTAAACTCTGCACCACAAGGGTCAGAATTACAATTAAAGGCATAGACAAGCCACTACTCATGCCAAAGTAGAGAAAGGTTGTGGAATCAACCCTAACACCTGGACATTCCAATATTGATACACAACCCAACACAAAAAAACAACCCACTGAGAGATCCAATAAGGCCCCTTTGTGCACCAGATCTCAGAACTGGCATAGTAGAGACAACTTCCCTCCACATTTTAGGAGCTCAATGACATGTCATTTATCTGCAACAGTTTAGAGGTGAGCCCACCAGCTACCCTGATGCCAATCCAGCTCTCCTCATGCCTGATTAATTGGTCACCTCAGTATCCCCCCTGCAGTCTGCCTTGTTTCTCTCCAAAAAAAGAGAAGACCTACAAATTTTTATAGATTATTATAGCTGCACTTAGAGCAAAGTTTTAGGCTGGGTTCCCACCTATGCGAATAGAATTTAAGAAAATAGGGACACTCGAAACCCCTGCTGTGAGCCGCATCGGTCGGAGGTGGGAACCCATCCGGAAGAGACAAATCTGCAGAAAAAAGAGACTAATTTAACTACAAGGTCCATCAACACCACCTCATCCAATTTCAGCTACACCTGGAAGATACAGAAAATTTCAACAGGCAAAATAACATTAGACTCAAGAGTACTTTAGTGTCCACAGAATCAGAGTTTAGAGCATTGGTCACTGCTATTTTAAACAGCATTCCAGGCAAACCCCACACTGACCCTATAGAACTTGACAGAGTATATAGGGTCCCTAAACTGAGAAACGCACTCCCATGAGATGTCCTATATTGGGTCCACTTTTATATTATTAACCACCTCAAGACTGGATAGTTTTACCCCCTTCCTGCCCAGGCCACTTTTCAGTTTTCAGCACTGTCACATTTGAATGCCAATTACTCAGCCATGCAATACTTACTGATATGTAATTTTCACTGATATTTAAAAAAATATATGTTTTTTTACTTTGGGTTATAAAAGTTTGCAAATAAATAATCTTTCTTCAGTAACCCAAATCAGTGTATATTATTTAGTCTATTTAAAAGTTATAGAGTCTACAAACAATGGTTTATATATTTGTACATTGATCAATCCTGATAGACTTACAACCTATTTATTTTCTTGGAAACCAAGACAGCACAAATACCCTCCCAAACGACACCTTTTTTGGAAAGTAAGACAGTCTATGATATTTAGTGAGAGGTGAAGTGGGTTTTTGAAGTTGTTATTGTCCCTACGATTCTTTGGAAAATGATGAAAGTAAATAAAATTGTTTTTTTTTCCACAAAATTGTAATTTTAACAAGTTAGTTCTCACACACAGCATAGGCACTAATTACACTTCAAAACACATTCTGCTACTCCTGAGTACAGTAAGTCCCCTATTTATGAATGAGTTCTGTTTCGGGAGCTTGTTCATAAGTCCAACTTGTTCATATTGGTCTAAAGTATTAGACCTGATTCATCAGATCACCGATGTTAAAGGGTTTGTAAAGGTTCGTTTTTTATTTTCTAAATAGGTTCCTTTAAGCTAGTGCATTGTTGGTTCACTTACCTTTTCCTTTGATTCTCCTTCTAAATGTTTTTTTTCTTTGTCTGAATTTCTCACTTCCTGTTTCTCCTCACTAAACTTCACACCATCATCCGAGTGGTGTGGAGTCAGCCAGAACAGCTTACTGAACAGCTTACTGAGGAGGAACAGGAAGTGAGCAATTCAGACAAAGAAAACAAAGAAAAAAAAAGTTTAGAAGGGAAATCAAAGGAAAAGGTAAGTAAAGCAACAATGCACTAGCTTAAAGGAACCTATTTAGAAAATAAAAAACAAACCTTTACAACCCCTTTAAGTTACCTTCGGACCCTTGGATAGTTCTCTTCCACGCTACCTCAATGTCAATAGGTAGATTTAAACGCTCACTCATACCACACCTCCTTAATACAGTTAAGGCCATTATCCCCACTCTTTGGGGCCAACCTACAATTCCAACTATTAAGTCCTGGTTACAAAAGGTCTCTGAAGTAAGCCTCATGGAAGAACTCACTCACATTGCGAGAGATTCTTCTAAACAATATGCCTTAACCTGGGCCGCTTGGTCCTCCTTCCTTTCTACCCAATGTTACAAAGACATAATTTCCTCATCACCTTGTGTAACTCCTGCTTCCTAGAATGCTCTACCCCTACTCTTGTTGTCTCACTCTTAATAAGACTAATATTGATGGGTCTAATCTCCCTCTAAGGTTTTGCCTCGCTAAATGTAGTAGCCATGTATTCATTTGTGTTGCCATGTGTGCCAGCCTCCCCCCTAATCTCCTATCTTCCCTACCCCTTTCCCCTCTCCCACCCTCACTTTGTCTTTTTCTCTTTTCTTCTTCCCCCCTATCTTCTTTATGTAAGCTGCTGTTTATTTTAGTAATTATGGGTTACTCATACTGTTTTTATTGCAAACCCATGTGGCTTTCTCTGTTTGATAACCCATCAAACTATTTTCATTGTATCCTCATTTGATTGTTATTTCTATATATTTTTCTCAATAAAAATATATTAAACAAAAAAAAGTCCAACTTGTTCATAAGTCCAGCAGAGATCAGTGCTTGCAGACAAAGTCTGCGAGCACTTATCAGTGTGTTTTGGCGGTGTCAGGGAAATAGCAGAGTTATTGGCATTCCTGCCAGTGTCCATCATGGCCATGGCAGACTCACCCCTATGCGCATGTGCGCACGCAGATGCGCCATGCGCATGCGCGCACACAGATGCGCCGCACGGACGGCGCGTACAGACGCAAACAGACGGTGTGGGCGCACCCCCGGCCTATTTAAGCCTGTCACTGGCGCATACAAGTTGCTGGATTATCTTCAGCTCCTACTGTGTTCCTGTGCCCTGTAACTCCTGCCTGTCTGATCTCCTGTGTACCAAACCCGGCTTGCCTGACCTGTTCCTGCTGACTTCCTGGCGTGTACCTGGCTTTCTGCTGTTTGCTCCCTGCACCTGACCCCGGCCCGGCCAACGGACTTCGCTTACCTTGTCCTCTGTGCTAAGACCCAGCTCTGCTGTGATCTCAGACTGTCTTGCTGTGTTTGACCCCCTGGCCTGGCTCCTGATTCTGCTACCTGGACATTCCACTGGTCCTTACCCTTTGGACCTCTTAAGCACGCCTGCTTCCCTGCAGTCTGCCTGTTCTACCAAGCTCCTGGCAACCAGCACTACCTACCAGGCAACCCGTGCTTCTATGGGCACCACACCCCCTGTATCATCTCCAGGGCTGTGCTGCGCTCGGCTGCAAGGGGAGCCCTCCCAGCATCTCGGCCTCTTACCTAGAACATGACAGGTGGGGGTTGGAGTCCCCCTGTCAGAACATATTAGCACAGCTGGGGTGATTGCTGCACCAACATTGCTTGTGTTGGTACGGCGATCTGTCACTTTGTTTTTCATTCAGCTGACTGGGTTGAATGGAAAAAAAAACTGTGCAAACACATGCTTGCATCTTTGAAAGTTTGCAACTCAAAGGTTCGTATGTAGGGAACTTACTGTATGGTGATACTACATGTGTGAGAATTTTTTTCACAGCCTAGCCACAGAAAGGGGCCCAACATCTAAGGAGCATTTTACGGCATTCTCAAGGCATAAATTACACATTTAATTTCCTGGCTACCTATCACATTTTTGGAGGCCCCGGAGCACCAGGACAGTAGAAACACCCACAAAATGATCACATTTTGGCAAGCAAATACCCTGAGGTATTTTCTAGAAGGCATAATATGTATTTTCCAAAAATTGCCTTTTTTCCCTTTTAACTTTTGGAAAATGAGGTAAGAAAGAGAAAATGTATCTTTGTTTACACAAAATTGTCGATTGCTAAGATATTTGTGACACACATAGGCCTACTTAGAATTACATAGTTACATAGTTGGTGAGGTTAAATAAAGACACAAGTTCATCCAGTTTAACCTGTGTGGGTGTGTGTATGTGTGTGTTTATGTCAAAACCATTTCCCATATCCCTGTATATTGCATTTACTGAGATGCCCATCTAAGAGTTTTTTTAAACCATCAATACTTCCCGATGACACCACTGATTGTGGAAGGGAGGACCACTCTGGCAGTAAAGAACACCTTATGCAGTTTAAAGTGGAGCTCCGCCGTAATTTTTTTAATTAAAAGCCAGCAGCTACAAATACTGCAGCTGCTGACTTTTAATAAATGGACACTTACCTGTCCTGGAGTCCAGCAACGTCGGCAGCAGAAGACGAGCAATTGCTCGTCTCTCGGCTGCCCCCACCCCATCATCGGTGAGGGAATCAGGAAGTGAAGCGTTGTGGCAGTGCCGGCCCAAGACATTGTGCTGCCTGGTACCAAGAATGAAATGCTGCCCCCCCCCCCCAAAAGAAAAATCACGCCCACCAAAATGCCCCCATATTCATTATTTTATATCATGATAACCAAAATGGACCTGTCATGGCTCTATACATGTATATAGGAGTATAAAAGGACCTGTGCATGGCCGTTGGCCGAGATGTCAGCTGGCCACCCGCGATCGCTCCATAGAGCCAGAACGGGGATCTGTCAATGTAAACAGACAGATCCCCATTCTGACAGGGGAGGAGAGACAGATCTGCTGTTCCTAGTGATTAGGAACAGAGATCTCTCTCCTCCTCCAGTCAGTCCCCATCCCCCCAGTTAGAAACACCTCCCAGGGAACACATTTAACCCCTTTCCTGACAGTGACATTTACACAGTAATCAGTGCATTTTTATAGCACAGATCGCTGTATAAATGTCACTGGTCCCAAAAAAGTGTCAAGTGTCAAGTGTCCAATCTGTCCACCGCAATGTCACAGTTTCGCTAAAAATCACAGATCACCGCCATTACTAGTAAAAAAATATATAATAATAATAAAAATGCCATAAATCTATCCTCTATTTGGTAGACGCAATAACTTTTGTGCAAACTAATCAATATACACTTATTGCGTTTTTTTTTTTTACCAAACATATGTAGAAGAATACATATCGACCTAAACTGATGAAGAAATTTTTATTTTTTTGGATGTTTATTATAGCAAAAGTTAAAATAAAAAACAATTTTCAAAGTTGTCGCTATTTTTGTTTATAGCACAAAAAATAAAAACCGCAGAAGTTATCAAATACCACCAAAAGAAAGCTCTATTTGTTTAGGTACAACGTCACACGACCGCGCAATTGTCAGTTAAATTGATGCCGTGCCGAATCGGAAAAAAATGATTGAAGTGCATTATTTCTATTGTTATATAAAATAAAATAGTTCAACTCACCATAATGCAGAATAAGTGGGAGCCCCGAGTGTGTCACTTCCCGCGTCACCTGCCACCAGATGCAGATTGTCACTTGTTGCGAATTGTCACTTGCCACAATGCCATCTGCCACAAATTGCGGCTGGTCACTTGCCACGATGCCACACATTGCAGATTGTCACTTGCCACGACATCACCTGCCACACGTAGCGGATTGTCCCTTGCCATGACGTCACCTGCCACACGTCTGACAGAGAGGAGGAGGGGGGTCTGACAGAGAGGAGGAGGGGGGTCTGACAGAGAGGAGGAGGGGGGTCTGACAGAGAGGAGGAGGGGGGCGGCTGATAGAGAGGAAGAGGGGGGCGGCTGATAGAGAGGAAGAGGGGGGCGGCTGATAGAGAGGAAGAGGGGGGCGGCTGATAGAGAGGAAAGGGGGCTGATAGAGAGGAGGGGGGCGGCTGACAGAGCAGATGAGAGAGACGGACCTCAGGAGGGGGGGCGAGGAGGGGGGTGGCTGATAGAGAGGAGGGGGGCCGCGGGTGGCTGACAGGGCAGATGAGAGAGACGGACCTCAGGAGGGTGGCGGCTGATAGAGAGGAGGGGGGTGGCTGATAGAGAGGAAGGGGGTGGCTGACAGAGCAGATGAGAGAGACAGACCTCAGAAGAGGGGGTGGCTGATAGAGAGGAGGGGGGGCCATTGGCAGCTGACAGGGAGATGAGAGAGACAGACCTAAGGAGGGGGGGCGGCTGATAGAGAGGAGGTGGGGCAGTGGGCGGCTGACAGGGAGATGAGAGAGACAGACCTCAAAAGGGGGGGCGGCTGATAGAGAGAGGGGGGCCGCGGGCAGCTGACAGGGAGATGAGAGAGACAGACCTCAGGAGGGGGGGCGGCTGATAGAGAGGGGGGTCCGCGGGCAGCTGACAGGGAGATGAGAGAGACAGACCTCAGGGGGGTGGCGGCTGATAGAGAGAGGGGGGGCCACGGGCAGCTGACAGGGAGATGAGAGAGACAGACCTCAGGAGGGGGGGGGCGGCTGATAGAGAGAGGGGGGGCCGCGGGCAGCTGACAGGGAGATGAGAGAGACAGACCTCAGGAGGGGGGGCTGATAGAGAGAGGGGGGCCGCGGGCAGCTGACAGGGAGATGAGAGAGACAGACCTAAGGAGGGGGGGGGGCGGCTGATAGAGAGAGGGGGGCCGCGGGCAGCTGACAGGGAGATGAGAGAGACAGACCTAAGGAGGGGGGGGGGCGGCTGATAGAGAGAGGGGGGGCCGCGGGCAGCTGACAGGGAGATGAGAGACAGACCTAAGGAGGGGGGGGCGGCTGATAGAGAGAGGGGGGGCCGCGGGCAGCTGACAGGGAGATGAGAGACAGACCTAAGGAGGGGGGGGCGGCTGATAGAGAGAGGGGGGGCTGCGGGCAGCTGACAGGGAGATGAGAGACAGACCTAAGGAGGGGGGGGCGGCTGATAGAGAGAGGGGGGCCGCGGGCAGCTGACAGGGAGATGAGAGACAGACCTAAGGAGGGGGGGGCGGCTGATAGAGAGAGGGGGGGCCACGGGCAGCTGACAGGGAGATGAGAGAGACAGACCTCAGGAGGGGGGGGCGGCTGATAGAGAGAGGGGGGGCCGCGGGCAGCTGACAGGGAGATGAGAGAGACAGACCTAAGGAGGGGGGGCTGATAGAGAGAGTTTTTTTAAACCATCAATACTTCCCGATGACACCACTGATTGTGGAAGGGAGGACCACTCTGGCAGTAAAGAACACCTTATGCAGTTTAAAGTGGAGCTCCGCCGTAATTTTTTTAATTAAAAGCCAGCAGCTACAAATACTGCAGCTGCTGACTTTTAATAAATGGACACTTACCTGTCCTGGAGTCCAGCAACGTCGGCAGCAGAAGACGAGCAATTGCTCGTCTCTCGGCTGCCCCCACCCCATCATCGGTGAGGGAATCAGGAAGTGAAGCGTTGTGGCAGTGCCGGCCCAAGACATTGTGCTGCCTGGTACCAAGAATGAAATGCTGCCCCCCCCCCCAAAAGAAAAATCACGCCCACCAAAATGCCCCCATATTCATTATTTTATATCATGATAACCAAAATGGACCTGTCATGGCTCTATACATGTATATAGGAGTATAAAAGGACCTGTGCATGGCCGTTGGCCGAGATGTCAGCTGGCCACCCGCGATCGCTCCATAGAGCCAGAACGGGGATCTGTCAATGTAAACAGACAGATCCCCATTCTGACAGGGGAGGAGAGACAGATCTGCTGTTCCTAGTGATTAGGAACAGAGATCTCTCTCCTCCTCCAGTCAGTCCCCATCCCCCCAGTTAGAAACACCTCCCAGGGAACACATTTAACCCCTTTCCTGACAGTGACATTTACACAGTAATCAGTGCATTTTTATAGCACAGATCGCTGTATAAATGTCACTGGTCCCAAAAAAGTGTCAAGTGTCAAGTGTCCAATCTGTCCACCGCAATGTCACAGTTTCGCTAAAAATCACAGATCACCGCCATTACTAGTAAAAAAATATATAATAATAATAAAAATGCCATAAATCTATCCTCTATTTGGTAGACGCAATAACTTTTGTGCAAACTAATCAATATACACTTATTGCGTTTTTTTTTTTTACCAAACATATGTAGAAGAATACATATCGACCTAAACTGATGAAGAAATTTTTATTTTTTTGGATGTTTATTATAGCAAAAGTTAAAATAAAAAACAATTTTCAAAGTTGTCGCTATTTTTGTTTATAGCACAAAAAATAAAAACCGCAGAAGTTATCAAATACCACCAAAAGAAAGCTCTATTTGTTTAGGTACAACGTCACACGACCGCGCAATTGTCAGTTAAATTGATGCCGTGCCGAATCGGAAAAAAATGATTGAAGTGCATTATTTCTATTGTTATATAAAATAAAATAGTTCAACTCACCATAATGCAGAATAAGTGGGAGCCCCGAGTGTGTCACTTCCCGCGTCACCTGCCACCAGATGCAGATTGTCACTTGTTGCGAATTGTCACTTGCCACAATGCCATCTGCCACAAATTGCGGCTGGTCACTTGCCACGATGCCACACATTGCAGATTGTCACTTGCCACGACATCACCTGCCACACGTAGCGGATTGTCCCTTGCCATGACGTCACCTGCCACACGTCTGACAGAGAGGAGGAGGGGGGTCTGACAGAGAGGAGGAGGGGGGTCTGACAGAGAGGAGGAGGGGGGTCTGACAGAGAGGAGGAGGGGGGCGGCTGATAGAGAGGAAGAGGGGGGCGGCTGATAGAGAGGAAGAGGGGGGCGGCTGATAGAGAGGAAGAGGGGGGCGGCTGATAGAGAGGAAAGGGGGCTGATAGAGAGGAGGGGGGCGGCTGACAGAGCAGATGAGAGAGACGGACCTCAGGAGGGGGGGCGAGGAGGGGGGTGGCTGATAGAGAGGAGGGGGGCCGCGGGTGGCTGACAGGGCAGATGAGAGAGACGGACCTCAGGAGGGTGGCGGCTGATAGAGAGGAGGGGGGTGGCTGATAGAGAGGAAGGGGGTGGCTGACAGAGCAGATGAGAGAGACAGACCTCAGAAGAGGGGGTGGCTGATAGAGAGGAGGGGGGGCCATTGGCAGCTGACAGGGAGATGAGAGAGACAGACCTAAGGAGGGGGGGCGGCTGATAGAGAGGAGGTGGGGCAGTGGGCGGCTGACAGGGAGATGAGAGAGACAGACCTCAAAAGGGGGGGCGGCTGATAGAGAGAGGGGGGCCGCGGGCAGCTGACAGGGAGATGAGAGAGACAGACCTCAGGAGGGGGGGCGGCTGATAGAGAGGGGGGTCCGCGGGCAGCTGACAGGGAGATGAGAGAGACAGACCTCAGGGGGGTGGCGGCTGATAGAGAGAGGGGGGGCCACGGGCAGCTGACAGGGAGATGAGAGAGACAGACCTCAGGAGGGGGGGGCGGCTGATAGAGAGAGGGGGGGCCGCGGGCAGCTGACAGGGAGATGAGAGAGACAGACCTCAGGAGGGGGGGCTGATAGAGAGAGGGGGGCCGCGGGCAGCTGACAGGGAGATGAGAGAGACAGACCTAAGGAGGGGGGGGGGGCGGCTGATAGAGAGAGGGGGGCCGCGGGCAGCTGACAGGGAGATGAGAGAGACAGACCTAAGGAGGGGGGGGGGCGGCTGATAGAGAGAGGGGGGGCCGCGGGCAGCTGACAGGGAGATGAGAGACAGACCTAAGGAGGGGGGGGCGGCTGATAGAGAGAGGGGGGGGCCGCGGGCAGCTGACAGGGAGATGAGAGACAGACCTAAGGAGGGGGGGGCGGCTGATAGAGAGAGGGGGGGCTGCGGGCAGCTGACAGGGAGATGAGAGACAGACCTAAGGAGGGGGGGGGCGGCTGATAGAGAGAGGGGGGCCGCGGGCAGCTGACAGGGAGATGAGAGACAGACCTAAGGAGGGGGGGGCGGCTGATAGAGAGAGGGGGGGCCACGGGCAGCTGACAGGGAGATGAGAGAGACAGACCTCAGGAGGGGGGGGCGGCTGATAGAGAGAGGGGGGGCCGCGGGCAGCTGACAGGGAGATGAGAGAGACAGACCTAAGGAGGGGGGGCTGATAGAGAGAGGGGGGGCTGCGGGCAGCTGACAGGGAGATGAGAGACAGACCTCAGGAGGGGGGGCGGCTGATAGAGAGGGGGGGCCGCGGGCAGCTGACAGGGAGATGAGAGACAGGCCTCAGGAGGGGGGGCGGCTGATAGAGAGAGGGGGGGCCACGGGCAGCTGACAGGGAGATGAGAGAGACAGACCTCAGGAGGGGGGGGCGGCTGATAGAGAGAGGGGGGGCCACGGGCAGCTGACAGGGAGATGAGAGAGACAGACCTAAGGAGGGGGGGCTGATAGAGAGAGGGGGGGCTGCGGGCAGCTGACAGGGAGATGAGAGACAGACCTCAGGAGGGGGGGCGGCTGATAGAGAGAGGGGGGGCCGCGGGCAGCTGACAGGGAGATGAGAGACAGGCCTCAGGAGGGGGGGGGCGGCTGATAGAGAGAGGGGGGGCCGCGGGCAGCTGACAGGGAGATGAGAGACAGACCTCAGGTCTCCTGTGACACACAGCGCTAGTTAGGACTCCGGGAGCATGCAGGGCTGGCGCGATTACCCACAGTCCAGCTCCTCCGCTCCTCCAGGCGAATCACAAGCCTCATGTCTGCTGTCCGTCCCTCCCACATAACCTGCTCGGCCAATCACAGGACACCCGCCGCTGCCCATTGCTGAGCTTAGCTCAAAACACAGAGAGATTTTTAGGCAGCAGTTTGAACACTGATTTGCCGCTCCCCTGAAAGTGCCGCCTGGGACCGTGGTACCATCGGGTCCCATGGTAGGGCCGGCCCTGCGTTGTGGCTTCACTGCCCGGTTCCCTACTGCTCATGTGCGAGTCGCACTGCTCTGTCCTTACTGTTCCCCGCTGTGTTCTGGGAGCCGTGTGTTTCCCAGAATACAACGGGGGGGGAGTGGCGTACTGCCCACAGGTGCCTGAAAGGTGGCAATTGTGGTACCGGAGGGGGGAGGAATCCGATGAGCGGAAGTTCCACTTTAGGTTGGAGCTCCACTTTAAGGTTAAACTCCTTCTCCAGTTTCATTGAGTAGCCCTGTGTCTTCTTAAGCTCCCTAAAACTGAATAGTTTTTTTCTATGCTAGAATTATTGTTAATGCATTTGAATATTGCTATCATATCTCCTCTTCTCCAGGGCGAATAAGTTAAATGTTTGTAGTTGTTCCTCATAACTGAGGTCCTCCAGTCCCCTTAGCTTTGTTGCCCTTCTCTGGACTCTCTCCAGTTTAAGCACATCCTTCCTGAGGATTGGTGACCAAAACTGTTTGACATACTCAAGATGCGGCCGAACCAGAGTTTTTTTAGTGTCAAAATTATTGTTTTATCTCTTGAGTAAATACCATTTTCAGTGCATGTTAATATTCTGATAGCTTTGCTTTGTGCAGCTTGGCATTGCATGCCATTACTGAGCCTGTAATCTACCAAGGCCCACAGATCTATTTCCGTCCTAGATTTCCCCACATGTTCTCCCCATAGCAAATAACATGAATTCATGGAACACTAGTCATTGTTAGGTCTTACCCTGTTACATGTTTCCTATCAGCTTTTTCTGGCCACTAAACTTGTAGAGCAGGGACACGGAAGTTAACTGCACAAGCCATCCTTGTATATAAACATATGTAGTGTGATAGACTTGCTAATTTAACCTTAAACCTCAAGGTATGTTTTCAAAAGTGTGGAAAACTTGGAGTTAGTATGTAACTACTGCTCCCCTGCATGAGTAACACTGATGACTAATGCACATTTGGTTAAATGTAGAGAACCCCTTGTACTGCTAACATGAGGATATTACATTCTGAAGCTGTACTTGCAGCAAGCTCTTACACATAGATACTGTAAACATCTTGAGGTGGGACTTCCCACATTGCAGTGGAACACTGTCTGCTATACTCTTCACAGTCAGATGCTAGGTGGAGGAGGAACAGGAGATATAGGACTAAAGTTTAAATTACAGGTCTTTCTCTACCTATTTGAAAACTTTTTCCATGTTCAGTGCCAGATACCACCCAAAAAGCATAAGAAGAGACTACAGCACCATTGGTGGGGATCCACAGATAACAAAGTGGATAGGAAATATATTACTTAAGTCATTATCCCCCTGTGAAAACACCTCTGACACTTATCCACTGATTGCCATACTGCCTTCAACAGAATTACTGATTCCTTAGTGGTCAGCTGTAGGAATGGGTTTATATATTCTCCTGTCCTCTATTGGTTTGTTTCTACCAACCACTTAGTAACATCCACTTTTTCAACATAGAAGAAGATTTGGAATTCCCAGAACACCATGGGGTTGATTTACTAAAGGAAAATCCACTTTGCACTACAAGAGCACTGCAAGTGCCCTTGGAAGTGCTGTCTCTGTAGATCTGAGGGGAAGATCTGAAATGAAGGGAAGCTCTGCTGATTTTATCATTCAATCAGGTGCAAGCAAAATTTTTTTTTTTTTTCTTGCATGTCCCCCTCAGATCTACAGCGACTGCACTTCCAATTGCACTTGCAGTGCACTTGAAGTACAAAGTGGATTTGCCTTTAGTAAATAAACCCCCATGTGTTCTACTTTAGGGACAATCCCATCCGTAATCAGGGCTAGTTCTGCCATTGGAGTGGAAGACCTTTGGTGTTACGGAATACCAGCTCCTGATTGAGCTGTCTCTAATGGGACCTTGACAACACCAACTTTTTCATAGACGTCTGCCAAGCCTAATTGAGGAGGGTGACCTTTCAATAGCTTAGGTGTCAGTCCCTGGATGATTATCATGCATAGTATCATCTATGATCATTCTCTACAACAGTGGTTCTCAACCCGGTCCTCAAGTACCCCCAACAGGCCATGTTTTGGGAATTTCTCTTGGAAAAAATAGCTTTCCAAAATACCAAGCCATTGACTCTGATTTAAAGCAACTGTGTAAGATAAAGAAAAACCTACAACAATGGCCTGTTGGCGGTAGTTGAGGACAGGGTTGAGAACCACTGCTCTACAATAAGCATTAAGGCCAATTATGCCCTTCTGACCAAAATCTGCTCTCCACAGTTCTACTTTCATACAGCTAATCCTGAATGCTTCATTGGGGAGTTCATTAGCGTCTGTTAGTGAAATCCAAGGAGCATATACATTTATTTACTTCTGGAGAAAGTATTCCTGGAATATAAGTTCTGACAAAGTAGTGACTTGTGCCCCACAACCTGACTTCTAGCAGTGGTGTGTTCTAGTTTAATGACTTACTCTGCGTTAGGGCTGTCCCTCAGGCAATGGCCTATCCCTGAGAGCCCCAGCATTGGGAGGGTGGGTGACCTCACTTGTCTTGGTTGGCTGTGAGGTAGTTCACTTTCTTTATGAGAGTCTATTCTCTCCCCATATTTCAGCAGGTGTTTGCCTGTGGTTATTTTTGTCTTGAGCTGGGCCATCACTTTTCATCAAACTGCAGATGGCCACCTCCCATGGATCTGTCTGTTCAATTTTTGGTGGGGCCAATGATTTTCTGCCTGTCATGGATGCACCTAAACAAATGCATCTTTGCTCTGACCGTGCTATGGCCACCTCCCACAGCTCATGGAAATTCAGATTTATTTTGCTCCTATCACTCTTTTGTATGGTTTCTCTGACCTTATCAGACATCAGTACATCCACAAACTGTTCCTTCAGCCATTTGATTGCATCACTCCAGCCAGCCCATCTTCCATATCCGTCTTCCATATAAGGACTGGTAAGCTACAATTTTACAATTTTGCCCTTGATTTTAGATACACTTTAATGCTCATGACCCATCATATGCCTTTGAGTAAGAGAACACTGATATTGCTCATTGCAGACATATGCAGAGTTATCCCATCAGAGATAGTCCACTTTAACACAACAGTGTATATTTTTAACCTGTTGCCACTTGTCATTTGCACATGTGGGGCAGCACATCACTGTGCTTTAAAGCCGGTTTTGCGTTTCTGTGCTGGGGGAACGTGTTCGCTTGGTGCCCCAGAACTGTAACCTCCTGTCTCCAACAGCTCCCGGCCACTGTTTACAATCAGGAGTCAATAGAATGGACTCTCTAACACATGACCACTGTGACAGACAATCAGGAGCCAATAGAATGGACTCTCTAACACGTGATCACTGTGACAGCCAATCACAGTGATTAATTGATCAGAAAGCCCAGTAAACGCCTCCCATGCTAGGGGTACAACCTGTTATTTTTCAACCTAAAGTATACTTTATAAAAATATTAATGCCTACTCTGAAAATTATCATTTCAGATTAGATTTTATCATATAAGTGCACTACTGTGATACAGTATCTGAGCATTTTAAAATTAGAACTAGATTAAAATCATGACAGCTAGCACTTGGATCCTTCAAACAGCACATATGTTTTGGCAAGTTACATTTGAAAAAGAACTTCAGCTAGGCAGTGACAGAGCTCTTGCTGTAGACACGTAACAATTTTGTATTGAAGAGGACCCTTCACTTCATTACATCTACAACTGTCTGGGGCTCTCCCATTGCTCCTGCCTTCTGTGACACACATTTAACTGCAGTCTGACATTTTAATATTGTACTTGGATTCCTTCATAAGTTCAGAACAGAGGAAGTATCATCAAATGTTTCAGCACAAAACAATCAAAAGGGACCATCAGTTCAGAAAGTAACTGCATTCAAATATATGAAAGCTTTTTTTTTTAATCAAATGCATAGAATAATGTCATCATTTTTGTTAATTCTTCTTAAGTCTATACAGAAGGTTTTATTGTAGGCCACTGAATTATATTAAACTATTAACAAGGGGAACAATAGATATTTTATTGTTATGCCTCAACCTCCGCAACATCGCCAAAATATGCTCCTTTCTAACCAGTGAGACAACAAAGTTCTTAATTTACTCCTTGGTCATCTCTCGTCTTGACTAATGCAACTTCAAACTCATTAGCTTACCTCTACATAGTCTATCCCCCCTTCAGGGGCATATCATGAAATCAGTGGACCCTTGTGTGAGATAAAAAGTGGGCCCTAGGCATTGTCCAAAAAAACAACAACAATGTGGGCGAGGCTTAAAGGGGGGTGGTGTACAATGCAGAATGAAGGGCAAAAAAAGACAAGTTTGGTAGTGCATTGAGTAGCTGGGTTGGCAGAGTGGACAATTTAGTGACATGCTACAACTGGTGGCTGTGGTGGCATGCTAGGGACAAGCTGCATCTTGTGGCTGTGGTGGCAAGCTAGGGACATGCTGCATCTGGTAGCTGGCTAGGGGCATGCAGCATCTTGTGGCTGTGGTGGCAAGCTAGGGACAAACTGTATCTGGTAGCTGGCTAGGGACATGCTGCATCTGGTAGCTGGCTAGGGACATGCTGTACCTGGTGGCTGGCTATGGACATGCTGCAACTGGTGGCTGGCTAGGGATATGCTTCATCTGGTGGCTGGCTAGGAACATGCTGCATCTGGTGGCTGGGTACAGTGACAAGTGACACCCTGCATCTACTGGTTGGGTACAGTGGCAAGTGACATGCTGCATCTGCTGGCAGGGTACAGTGGCGAGTGACAAGCTGCATATGCTGGCAGGGTACAGTGGCAAGTGACACACTGAATCTGCTTGCAGGGTACAGTGGCAAGTGACACACTGCATCTGCTGGCTGGGTACAGTGGCAAGTGACATGCTGCATCTGGTGACTGGCTAGGGACATGCTGCATCTGGTGGCTGGGTACAGTGGCAAGTGACACACTGCATCTGCTGATTGGGTACAGTGGCAAGTGACATGTTGCATCTGCTGGCAGGGTACAGGGGCGAGTGACACGCTGCATCTGCTAGCAGGGTACAGTGGCAAGTGACATGCTGCATCTGCTGGCAGGGTACAGTGGCGAGTGACACGCTGCATCTGCTGGCTGGGTACAGTGGCAAGTGACACGCTGCATCTGCTGGCAGGGTACAGTGGTAAGTGACATGCTGCATCTGCTGGCTGGATACAGTGGCAAGTGACACGCTGCATCTGCTGGCTGAGTACAGTGGCAAGTGACATGCTGCATCTGCTGGCAGGATACAATGGCAAGTGACACGCTGCATCTGCTGGCAGGGTACAGTGGCGAATGACACGCTGCATCTGCTGGCAGGGTACAGTGGTAAGTGACATGCTGCATCTGCTGGCTGGGTACAGTGGCAAGTGACATGCTGCATTTGCTAACAGCCCCCCAAAACCAACAATACTAGTGTTCTGTGACTGGCTGCTCAGGTACACACATGGGGGTGGAGAAATACATGGGTTTATTTAACTGTTATATACAGTTGTGATACTGAATATTCCTTGAATTTATTCCTTATTTTGATGTGATTCAAGTCTAAGTGACTTTTTTTTCTTTCACTGTTATAGGTTATCTATGTATGACTTGTTCAAACTTTAATAAAAAATATATTGATTTAAAAAAAAAATACACTTACCAAAAAACATGTGTGTCTCTGACTGATCCAGACTTCTGTGTGTCAGGTAACCCCCGCCATTGTCACCCCCTGTCACTGCCTCCCACTCTCATCAGCCGCGCCGTGCCACTCTCCCTCTCTGAACAGCCCCGACCCCACTCTTGGCCATGCAATGCAATGCAACTTAGCCAGGTTAAAGTCAGGCTGTTATTTATAATTTTAAAGGACAGCTTAAAGGCTAAGTTCACCTTTGTTCACCTTCTTTTTCCTAAATTCCAGCTCCCCTATGTACCAATACAGCATTAATGTACTTTTTTTGCAAAAATAAAACAGCTTTCCTTTAATTCTATACACGCTTACCTAACTCTCATCGTAGCTGTTTAAACACACTGGTCAATTACTTTTGCCTTACTTCCTGGACAGACTTTAGGTCATGACACAGGAAGGAGTTGACCAGATGATCTCATTAGCACACACCCTGCATCATCTACCCGATATTCTATTCTACTCTATTCTATTTTATTCTATCCTATTTTTTTATTCTATTATATTCAATTTTATTCTATAAAGCAGCCTACGTAGGAATCATTATCTTGTTTCACTTTTATACATTTCTATATTTATATGCGATATGTTTCTATTTTAACCACTTGCCCACATGGCCAATTCTGACATTTTGCTCCTACATGTAAAAATCATAATTTTTTTGCTAGAAAATTTTATATAGAACCCCCAAACGTTATATATGTTTTTTTAGCAAAGACCCTAGAGAATACAATGGCGGTTGTTGCAACTTTTTATGCTTTAAAAAAAAAAAACAGTAATGTTAGCCCAATGTTTTTTCACATTGTGAAAGATGAAGTTACGCCAAGTAATAAGATACCTAACATGTCACGCTTCAAAATTGCACATGCTCATGGAATGGCGCCAAACTTCGGTATTTAAAAATACCCATAGGCAACGCTTTACATTTTTTTACTGGTTACATGTTTTGAGTTACAGAGGAGGTCTAGGGCCAAAATTATTGCTCTTGCTCTAACGTTTGCTGCGATACCTCACATGTATGGTTTGAACACCGTTTTCAAATGTGGGCAGGACATACATATGCGTTCGCTTCTGCGTGCTCGCACACGGGGACAGGGGTGTGACGAACGCGAGTGTCAGATCCCCGCCTTCCGCGCTAACTTGCGTCGAAGGACCGGCCAACCTCACACCACGCTGTCACTTGACAAAACAATGCCCCTCTCAGCTGCGTCCAGCACAAAGATTTTCCAGCTTGCGGGACGACAATCTGAGTGCCAGCAGCCTGAGAGCGATTGTTACCGGGCTAATGTCACAATTAACCCTTTCTCTGCCACCACCCCGGTTTAAACAAAGCCCGAGCCAGGGGATACTCATGATTTCAACAATACCAATTATGATTTTAGTAGCGCTCTTCAAGAGGCAGGTTCGTTTATAGTTTGCATTAAGAGTTTTTAGAGACAAGAGTAACCTTTCCAACATAAGGATTTATTTTGAAAAGGGTCAAGTTGATGCAATAAAATGTTACAGAAAAATATGTTTCAAGAGATAATACTATACAGCCACAAGGTTAAGGTAGAAATTAGAAATAGAAGAATACTTGCAATTAAATGTCCAAAGGTTGATCAGAGTTCGATCGATGAATCCGGTTCTGAACTTGGCAGAGGTTCTTGCTTAAATGTTAAAAGGGAACTCCACAGATCTTGCTTCTTTGATGGTGAAAGGAGAACTGTTTGTGCTCCCTGAGAGCTCCTTTTTCTCTCAATCTCCAGGGGGTGTTAACAGGGACCAATGACCAATGACTGGTCCTCCTGAGACAGGGGCTGAGCCCTGGGAGGTGTCTCACTCATGTACCCCTTTTGAGATACATATTCATAACTCTGCAACTATACGTTTTACATACTAACAATCTTCATATTCTTATTCAGTGTTATTTAACTTTTCATTTGAATCCAAACATGACCAGCCTGTCAGCTCCAGTTGACCTAGGGGCAATAACGGTCACTACTCGGGTTCCCTATGGCCTAACCTATCCATGTCTGGACTTGACACGTTACAAATTCTCTGAGGAGACTGAATATATTTATGTTAGGACTGTTTGTTTTGTTATTCGAAAGTTATGAAACATGTTGAATTTTATACTCCAATTCTTCCTGTGTAAGCTTGAGGGTCACTCAGGGTTTTACGACCGTGTCTGTTAAGCTTCTGAGGTTTTACAAAGGTGACAGCTTTACGACAGGCCAGGAACTGTAAAGTGCTATCTGTTCTGGCCTGGTTTGTTAAAAGCTTGTCTGTTTATATAACCCTCTTTGAAGTACGGGGCTGCAAATTCCTTCAGGATGAGGGAGGGGGAAAGAGCGAGTTGATTTCTGTAACTTGCTCTAACCCACAAACTGTCATGGATGCCAGTCCCAACAAAATGGTTGCACTAATGCTCTAGGCATGTGTCTATTTTGTGAGATCGTCACACCTCCCCCCTTAAGTGGTTGCATGGGAGGGAACTACAATTTCCCTCCTGACGCAACCGTCTCCTGCGGGCTCAGCTTGACGGGACTGCCCATCAGCATTGAGGTGGGTGCTGCCTTTCTTATGCTGGATGGTGAAATCGTATTCCTGCAGAATTAAGCTCCACCGAAGGAGTTTACCATTCTCTCCAGCAACACGATTCAGCCAGCTTAATGGATTGTGATCGGTGATCACAGTGAAATGCCGTCCATAAAGATACGTTTGTAACTTTTAGAGAGCCCACACGATCGCCAGACACTCCTTTTCTATCGTGGCATATGCTACTTCCCTGGGGAGCAGCTTCCGGCTCAGATAGAGGATGGGATGCTCCTCTCCGGCCTCATCCACCTGGCTCAGAACTGCACCCAATCCATAGGCAGAGGCATCCGTCTGTACTAGGAAGCGACGGATGAAGTCGGGAGCCTGTAGGACAGGGGCGCTGGCCAGCGCCTCCTTCAAGGCCTGGAATGCCTGCTCACATTCTGGTGTCCAGGACACCACCTTGGGCAGTTTCTTTTTGGTTAGGTCAGTCAGTGGTTTGGCCAAGCTGCTATAGTTACATACAAATTTCCTATAGTAGCCAGCGGTCCCCAAGAAAGACATAACCTGCTTTTTGGTTTGGGGGGTAGGCCAGGCCAGGATGGCCTCAACCTTCCCCGTCTCGGGTTTCAGGGTGCCTCCTCCTACCTGGTGTCCCAAGTAATGCACATCAGTCATGCCGATCTGACACTTTCTGGGTTTGACAGTCAGATTGGCAGCTGTCAATCGGTCCAGGACCTGTGACAGGTGCGCCAGGTGTTCTTCCCAGGTAGGGCTGAAACAGCGATGTCATCCAGGTAGGCTACGGCAAAAGTTTCCAGGCCCTCCAGTAAGTCATTCATGACTCTCTGGAAGGTAGCTGGGGCATTCTTCATCCCAAACGGCATGACGGTAAATTCGAACAAGCCGAATGGGGTGATGAAAGCCGACTTTTTCCAAGCCTCAGGGGCCAGAGGAATTTGCCAGTACCCCCTGCTCAAATCCATGATCGTTATATAGTGGGCAGCCGCCAATCCATCTAACAACTCATCGATCCTGGGCATGGGGTAGGCATCTGCAGTGGTGATGACATTCAGCTTCCGATAGTCCACACAGAACCTGGTCGTCTGATCCTTTTTGGGGACCAGGACTACTGGGGACGCCCAGGCGCTGTGGGACTTCTGAATCACCCCCAGCTGCAGCATTTCCTCCACTTCCCTTTTCATGTCGGCCAGCACCTCCAGGGAGACGCGATATGCCGACTGTTTAATAGGAGGATGGGCCCCCGTGT
This sequence comes from Rana muscosa, assembly GCA_029206835.1. NCBI lineage: Eukaryota > Metazoa > Chordata > Amphibia > Anura > Ranidae > Rana > Rana muscosa. The sequence continues at coordinate 624,791,304 of CM055118.1, forward strand.
CCACCTGGTGGATAGCGAGGTGCGTCCTCCCAGGTTTCCCTGTGAACCTGCTACCATGTACTGCCAGCACTCTCTTTAGTCCAGGTATCTGGGTGGGGGTCAGCTTGGGGCTTATCAGGAGTTCCGAGTTAACCTCCCTGGTGTCAGCTAACAGGTCTAAAAGTGGATCAGCCTCCTCAGGCTCTGGCCTGCTGCAGACCGGCATGACATAGGCCGTGCGCTCATGATGGGCTTTTAGCATGTTCACATGAATGGCCCTCTGCCGTCTACTCCCTTCTCCCAACTTGACCAAGTAGGTGACCTCATTCAGACGCTTGGTGATGGTGTACAGGCCTTCCCAGGCTGCTTGGAGTTTGTTCTTCCGCATGGGAAGCAGAACATACACCTGCTGACCAACATTATAGGTCCGCTCCCTAGCATTATGGTCATACCACTGTCTCTGCCGGGCCTGGGCCTTTTCCATGTTTTCCCCCACCATTCCCACCAGCGTCTCCATTCTGTCTCTGAATTTTAGGACGTAATCCACAACAGAGACCTCTGGGTCGGCAATTTTGCCCTCCCAGTTCTCGCGGATTAGGTCCAGGGGCCCTCTTACCCTCCGTCCCTACAGAAGTTCAAATGGCGAAAAGCCTGTGGACTCCTGAGGCACCTCTCTATAAGCAAACAGCAGATGAGGCAGATATCGTTCCCAGTCCTTGCCCTGGGAGTGCACAAAGGTGCACAACATTTGTTTCAGGGTACCATTGAAACGCTCGCACAAACCGTTGGTTTGTGGATGGTAGGCACTCGCCATGATAGGCGTCATCTGTATTTGCAGACAGAGAGCTTGCATCAAGTCAGACACAAACTGAGGGCCTTGATCGCTAATGAGCTCGGCCGGGAACCCCACTCTTGTGAAGATTCCCAGCAGAGCATCAGCGACCTTGTCTGCCCGGAGGCAGGAGAGAGCCACCGCCTCTGGATAACGAGTGGCATAGTCGACAACTGTCAGGATATAACGTTTGCCTGAACTGCTAGGGATGGCCAAAGGCCCAATGATATCCACCGCCACCCTCTTTAAAGGTTTGTCAATCACAGGCAAAGATTTTAGCAGAGCCCGCTGTACATCCCCTGCCTTACCCACTCGCTGGCAGGTAACACAGGACCGACAGTAGTCAGCTATGTCAGTGCGCATCGTAGGCCAATAAAAGTTATGCCCCAACCGCCTTCAGGTCTTACTGATCCCCAAGTGCCCTGCCAGGGGAACCTCATGAGCCACTTTTAGCAGCTGTCCTCTAAATTCACTGGGTACAACTAGCTGCCGGCTACCTGTGTCAGCCTCATCCCCCTCTGCAGGCAGACTTTCCCTGTACAGCTTCCCTTTTTCCCAGTATACCTTTTGTTTGTCATTCTCTGCAGGGGGCCGATCAGCTGAACTCCTGAGCTGTGCTAGTGTTTGGTCTGTCTGCAGTGCTGTTTCAAAGGCGGAACCACAAGTCCCAGCCAGCAGTCCTGTGGCAAACAAGGACGGCTGCTGAGGCTCACCAGAGGTGGGGCCCGCTGAGTCAGAACAGGGAGAGGGCCCAGAGACCTCCTCCTGCTGTTCTGCGATCAGAGCTTGCACCTTGGCCGCCTTATCAGCACTGCGAGTGACCACCAATACTGGCAATGCATTATCATGATCATCATCACCATTCGCATCATCATCATTATCATCATTATCATCATCATCATCATCATCATCATCATCAGCAACACATTTAACATCTGCCATTGCAGTGTCATTGGAACATACATCATTTAACTTCCCAAGCAAGGGGGTCTCCTCTCCTGTTGCTACATAAAGAGGACCTTGCACTTCAAATTCACCCTCCCCTCCCTCTGTCCATCCACAGGTTGCCCAGATATTACCCCAACCTCTGTAAACAGTACCTTAGTAGATCCGGAGAGTTCCGCGGGAGCATCCTGGGTGCCCTCAGCAGGGCCATAGTGAGAGTGCATGGGGCCTAAATCAGTACCCAACAACACCGGAGTGGGGATCTCTTCCGAGACGCCCACCTCCCTCATCCCACTTCCAGCACCCCAATCGAGGAACACATAGGCATGGGGCACACAGGAACGGGTTCCCCCAACCCCTTGGAGGGTAAGAAACTTTTCTGGGATGATGTCTGTTTCTTCTATCACCTCTGGTCTGACCAGAGTGACTTCGGCTCCGGTGTCTCGGAAGCCCACTACGGTCCGGTGACCCACAATGACTGGTTGCAAGTTGGCATTGGTTCCTGGAGGTTTCCCACTGACGAACAGCACAGCAGAGGGTTGGCTGGCCGGATGGCCAGGTGATGTCAGCTTCTTCTGCTCAGAGCACTGGTTCCTGAGATGTCCGGCTTTCCCACAGGTGTAGCATTTGCGGTTGTCAGTCGGGGATGCCCTGGCACCAGGAACTGCAGGTTCCGACCGCTGATGAACTTGGTTGGCCGGCAGAGGAGAGGTTGCGGCGTGCGATTTCCCTCCTTTCCAGCCATTCGGAGGAGCCTTGCGATGATCAGATACCCGAGAGTGGATATAGGTATCTGCCATTTCTGCTGCAACTTTGGCAGAGGTTGGCTTTCGCTCCAGCACAAACTGTCTGACGTCTGCAGGACAGATGTGCAAAAGTTGATCTTCAATCATAAGATCTTCCAAGGATTCAAAAGAATCGGCATTCATGCCTTTAGTCCATTGCCTGAATGTGGTGCGTAAGCGACTTTCCACATCCAGATATGAGTCCCCAGGCCCTTTTTGCAAGGACCTAAAACGCTTCCGGTACACTTCCGGGGTTAGCTGAAACTTTTGGATGATTGCAGCCTTCAGGGCCTCATAATCGTTGCACTGCCCTTCTGACAGTTCAACATAAGCATCCAGGGCCTTGCCTCGTAGCCCTGGCGTCAGGTACCGGGCCCATTGTGCTGGGGGCAGATGGTACTGACGGCAAGTTTTTTCAAACGACAGTAGATACACGTCAATGTCACTGTCCTTTTCCATAACAGGAAATTTAGCTGCCGGGATCACTGGCAGAGAGGCATCCCTGTACTCCAGGGATCCGGGGTTCTGAACCTGTCGCTGCTGCTGGAGCCTAGCCATCTCCAGTTCGTGGCGATGATCAGCCTCCCTCTGTGCAGCCTCTCTCTCAGCCGCAGCCCTGCGCTCTTCTCTCTCAGCCTGGCGTTCGAGAAACTGCAGGTACACCATAGGATCCATCTCCCTAAGGCGTTGTAGCGTTTCCTGCACTTGAGGAGAGTCTATGCTGATTGCAGGCAATCTGGGGCTGGCCTGCTCAGGCAGTGACTTGGAGGTGACAATCGGTTGTATTTCAGTGTCAGTTTCTGCTGGCCCATCCGGCGAGGCCGCCTCTGATCCACTGAGCTCTGGAGTAGTGGAAACCCTTTCTGGTTCAGTTTCCTCCAGGTTCTCATTTGCCTGGATATCAAACTCCTGTAGGGCATGTATCAAGCCTTCACGATTTTTGCCACCAACGTCAATTCCTCTTCCTGCACACTCAGCAGTCAGTTCATTTTTGTTCATCTTCTTATATGCTGATAACCCAGACATTTTGCAAGCAGAAAAGATAGAACAGAAAGCAGAAGTAGGAAAAAGGGGTAGGAAGGAGCTGTTGCTGTATGTCTCTCTTTAACATAAAAAATAAAAATAAAAAATAAAATATGCACCAGCTTGTCTCTAAAGACTGTTTCCACAAAGGTTACAATCCTTCAGTGCAGGGCTAATTCCTAACAATGCACTGAATACTCTCAATGCGAAACTATCCCGCTAGGCTGCCAGCCAATATGTGACGAACGCGAGTGTCAGATCCCCGCCCTCCGCGCTAACTTGCGTCGAAAGACCGGCCAACCTCACACCACGCTGTCACTTGCGTAACAATGCCCCTCTCAGCTGCGTCCAGCACAAATATTTTCCAGCTTGCGGGATGACAATCTGAGTGCCAGCAGCCTGAGAGCGATTGTTACTGGGCTAATGTCACAATTAACCCTTTCTCTGCCACCACCCCGGTTTAAACAAAGCCCGAGCCAGGGGATACTCATGATTTCAACAATACCAATTATGATTTTAGTAGTGCTCTTCAAGAGGCAGGTTCGTTTATAGTTTGCATTAAGAGTTTTTAGAGACAAGAGTAACCTTTCCAACATAAGGATTTATTTTGAAAAGGGTCAAGTTGATGCAATAAAATGTTACAGAAAAATATGTTTCAAGAGATAATACTATACAGCCACAAGGTTAAGGTAGAAATTAGAAGTAGAAGAATACTTGCAATTAAATGTCCAAAGGTTGATCAGAGTTCGATCGATGAATCCGGTTCTCAACTTGGCAGAGGTTCTTGCTTAAATGTTAAAAGGGAACTCCACAGATCTTGCTTCTTTGATGGTGAAAGGAGAACTGTTTGTGCTCTCTGAGAGCTCCTTTTTCTCTCAATCACCAGGGGGTGTTGACAGGGACCAATGACCAATGACTGGTCCTCCTGAGACAGGGGCTGAGCCCTGGGAGGTGTCTCACTCATGTACCCCTTTTGAGATACATATTCATAACTCTGCAACTATAAGTTTTACATACTAACAATCTTCATATTCTTATTCAGTGTTATTTAACTTTTCATTTGAATCCAAACATGACCAGCCTGTCAGCTCCAGTTGACCCAGGGGCAATAACGGTCACTACTCGGGTTCCCTATGGCCTAACCAATCCATGTCTGGACTTGACACGTTACAAATTCTCTGTGGAGACTGAATATATTTATATTAGGACTGTGGGTTTTGTTATTCGAAAGTTATGAAACATGTTGAATTTTATACTCCAATTCTTCCTGTGTAAGCTTGAGGGTCACTCAGGGTTTTACGACCGTGTCTGTTAAGCTTCGGAGGTTTTACAAAGGTGACAGCTTTACGACAGGCCAGGAACTGTAAAGTGCTATCTGTTCTGGCCTGGTTTGTTAAAAGCTTGTCTGTTTATATAACCCTCTTTGAAGTACGGGCTGCAAATTCCTTCAGGATGAGGGAGGGGGAAAGAGCGAGTTGATTTCTGTAACTTGCTCTAACCCACAAACTGTCATGGACGCCAGTCCCAACAAAATGGTTGCACTAATGCTCTAGGTATGTGTCCATTTTGTGAGATCGTCATAAGGGGCTTTAAATATTTTTTTTTCTTTTTATTGTTAATTTTACTTTACTTTTTGACACTTTAAAAAAAAATGTTATCGCTTTTTTTCCTATTACAAGAAATGTAAACATGCCTTGTAATCGAAATATGGCATGACATGTCCTCTTTACAGTGAGATATGGGGTCAATAGGACCCCACATCTCACCTCTAGTCTGGAAACCCTGAAATAAAATAAAAAAACGATCTTGGCTTCCCAGCCTTTACTGTATAACTTTTGCATAAAATGGAGAGCCTCCTCCTACTTACAAATATAACTTATAGTGATACCACTATGAGTGCAATTATTGGTCACTGAACATAATAACCAATAAAAAACAGCTTCAGCAATCCTCAAACAGGCACTACATCATAGTGTGTTAAAAAAAATAAAAATAAACGTTTCATGCAAAAACAGTACATCACAAGTTAGTTTCTCATGATGATTAAAACATGTGTTTGTTCATATTAAAACACATCTTAAAAACATGCCCAAAGCATGCTCATGCCTAACTTATGTTATGTTAGTTAATAAAATCAGCAGAGCTTCCCCTCATTTCAGATGTACCACTCAGATTTACAGCCACTGCACTGCCAAGTGCACTTTCAGTGCAATTTTACTTGTAGTGCAAAGTGGATTTGCCTTTCGTAAATAACCCCCATAGTGGAAAAATGCAGTAGGTACCAAATAAAAGAGAACATACAGGTATATAGACTAAATGTGGCATGGGCAGTTCACCATTGCAAATAACGGGTGCAGCTACATTGTGAGGAATTTTGGACATGTCCTAAAGAGCTGTGATAAATAGAGACTGAGCATACTCACATTATGTGCTGGAGTCCTTTTACCACAAAATATTCCTTAACTTCTGTGCCACAGCCTCAATTTCACAGATGCACAGTCCAGGTCTGTAGTAATTCTCCCATTACAAATATGTATTACACACAAGCAGTTTTTATAACAATATTAAATAAACCCCCCAGCTATCTACAGCTTAAAATCGAAACAGATAGCCCCAGACGACTTTTCAGGGTAGCAATATCCTCCTCCATAATCGCACACAATTTACCTGAAACAACTAGGATCGGTGCTGTTAAACAACCTGCTGATCCCTCATCTCAGCCTGCTCCATATGCTTTGACCACTGCCATTGATTGTCCCTCCACATCTGGATTTTAGACACTAGAATTTGCAGACAGGTAAACACAACAAATAGCATAAAATGGGATGGTGTGTGCCTCATTGATTACCTATTTAAAGAGCAAAGACGACATATGATTAAAAATGGCAGTTGTAGAAGTTGCCTTCATCAAAAATCACGTTATTAAATCCATAAATATAGGGAGCAGATTCCTGAAAAAATGAAGCTTGAACTAATCCCCTTCTACTTTATAAAAATCCATAATTTAACTTGTTATATTATTATGGGGCCTCACTGTCCAATAGGGATGTTCAAGGGGCAGGACAGGCAGATCCAAGCTTGACTTTTACAAAATAAGTCAAGAATTTTCAGCTGCTTAAATTCTTGTATTTACTGGTCATTTTTAGATATGCTATTTACTGGAAGTATGGTAAGTCTTTTATTTGTTCATTATATTTTCAGTTGCATAGTCCAAACCTGTAAACGGTTTACTTAAACCATAATCTGCATCTATTTTTTTTTAGGTAATTACTTGATAAAACGTGGTTACATTTTTTATTTAAATTTTTTCATACCGAGTTCATTTACGGTGTTCCCTGTCTGAAAAAGACAATAGAGCTGATTCATTACAGTTAGAGTTCATTGAAGTAATGCCTGGTACACACAGTTTCTTTGTTCAACTCAGCAGGCTGAACGAAAAAAAACAAACAGAGGAGGTGGCTATATTAACTATGCAAACTATGCAAATACAGCGATTTCCCCTCTGTGCTATGGTGTTCTGATATCTGATAGGAGGACTACCCCCTCGCAAAAACACACCAGTCAGCGCTCGCAGTCATTGGCTGCAAGTCCTAATTGGATGCCGATCGCTGTTTTTTCAGCATGCTCGTTTGATAGAAGCCGATCATGACAGCTTCTGTCATGAGGAGGTGTACACTCTGACCGAAAGTCAGCCAGTGACTGCCAAATCGTCTGTTTTTGGCTGATTTTAAGCTTGCATGTACTTATCTTAAAGGTGCTGCCAATGGTAACCTATTAACTTTCCACTTTTATTTTAAATACTAACAAAATATGAAATTAAATTGGTCACTGAGGGGAATGACCTGTTACTTTTTGTTTTCTCAAATGTTTTATGAATGTATTAAATTAACCCGAATGTGTAACCACAAAGTACATAAATCTGTACTTTACTCAAACCAAAACAGGTTTGCTAGATAGCAGGTACCACTAATTGCTTTTCTTACCTTCCACCTATTCTCCCAACTCTCTTTGCCATCCAGGGTTCACTAAAACTTGCTGTGTATGTTCAGATTTGAAACTTGGCCTGAACTTAGGCAAGCACCAATGGCCCTCCTCCCAACCCAATGTGATATTACTTGGGCCTGGCTATTGGGTGCTCAAAGACCCAGCACTGCATTGTTGGTAACAGAAGAAAAGTTATATATTTCCCTATAGCCAGAGCTACAGAGTTTTTTTTGGGTTCTCAATTGGGGGAACAGGGTGGTGAAGAGGCAGTAGACTGTAAGTACAAACATTGGTTAGCACTTACTATCCAGCTTACCTGCTACTTTTTCCTGATAGGCTCACATAAATAAAATATGAAAAACTTGCAATCTGTGCTATTCTCACTTGATGTTATAAAGTATTTCACAAGGCCTTTTGTTAACCCAAATTAAATGTGATCAATAGGTAAAGTGTAATTTCCTTCTTTGTTAAGTTGGAAGGACATGTAGCATCTAAATCCTAAATGTCAGCTTTTGCTACATTCAAAGTTGGTCTTTGGCTGAGATTCAAATGGAGTCTTTTTCACTATTCACTCCTTTGTTTGACCATTTTTTTATCACCTCTTTATCAAACAGCCTGGTACCTCGTCTTTAATATGGAATAAAGTGAATGTAGGTTAGGGATCAATATGAAGGTATTGTTTTCAAAGACCTTCACAAATTGCATTTGCACCATCATCTGAAAAGCCATCAATCTTGCTTTCGCTGGCATCGGCTATGTTTCATAAGCCACTCTGAAAACAAATAGGAATGGAGTCATTGTAGAAGAAGAGACCAGAAAATCTGATTTAACTTTGCCTCCTATAACATTATGAATTGAGTAACTGACACGTTAAGAAAAGAGGGCATGATGTGATAATACATGGCCTTGAAATTGACTCCAGTGAAGCCATTTATGCTCTGAGAACACTCTTTACCTGGATCAATAACCACTAGGAATTCAATTGCAATGCTTAATGTTGTATTGGAGTTTTACTTTCTGTAATAAGTTTACGTATTTTATAAAACTTTTATGATCAGTTACAAAGCCACTCTGAGCTAGCTTCTTTTTTTCTAGAATTCTGGTGATCTGTTACAGTTTAGAGACACTTTGTGGTATAAGTGATGCAAGGAAATAAAATGGTAAGCAAAATATTAAAGATATTTATTCAGTTAGCAAAAAGCTCTTTTGTTTTCTGATTTCTCTTGAAACTTAATAAAGCTGCCATTTGATACGGATTTTCATGTTGCATTTGACAGGAACTTTCTATGCTATATTGTGAGGGATTGACTCAGGCAGAATAGTTATCCAATCACCATTTTGATAGATAGCAGTCATCACTAGGATGTATGTGAAAGAACAATCCACAAAATATCACTTGTGAGTTTATTTGAGGAAACTAATGAAGAAAGTAGAAAAGAAGACATTTTTGATGGAGATATACTCCAAAAAAGTACATGGTGAAGAAAGGACTTCAGCAATTAGAGAGTAACTTCACTTTGTTGAGACAAAAAAAAATCAACCACTAATGACATCGCAATTGACTTGACATGTTGGATGGAGCCTAGAGATCATTCTTTGTGAGAAGAGTCTGTTGCCAGGGGAGATCGGAATATAGTGGAGCTCATGCAGGAGTTGATGCAGCTCTGCCCTGTGCCCACTTCATGACTGAAGGCTTTTCTATGTTATTCTACAAGTGAATGTACAGTCAGGTCCATAAATATTGGGACATCGACACAATTCTAATATTTTCAGCTCTATACACCACCACAATGGATTTGAAATTAAACAAACAAGATGTGCTTTAACTGCAGACTTTCAGCTTTAATTTGAGGGTGTTTACATCCAAATCAGGTGAGCGGTGTAGGAATTACACCAGTTTGTATATGTGCCTCCCAGTTTTTAAGGGACCAAAAGTAATGGGACAATTGGCTGCTCAGCTATTCCATGGCCAGGTGTGTGTTATTCCCTCATTATCCCATTTACAAGGAGCAGATAAAAGGTCCAGAGTTCATTTCAAGTGTGCTATTTGCATTTGGAATCTGTTGCTGTCAACTTTCAATATGAGATCCAAAGAGCTGTCACTATCAGTGAAGAAAGCCATCATTAGGCTGAAAAAAAAACCATCAGAGAGATAGCAAAAACATTAGGTGTGGCCAAATCAACTGTTTGGAACATCCTTAAAAAGAAAGAACGCACCGGTGAGCTCAGTAACACCAAAAGACCCGGAAGACCACGGAAAACAACTGTGGTGGATGACCGAATAATTATTTCCCTGGTGAAGAAAACACCCTTCACAACAGTTCGCCAGATCAAGAACACTCTCCAGTAGGTGTATGTGTGTCAAAGTCAACAATCAAGAGAAGACTTCACCAGAGTGAATACAGAGGGTTCACCACAAGATGTAAACCATTGGTGAGCCTCAAAAACAGGAAAGCCAGATTAGAGTTTGCCAAACAACATCTAAAAAAGCCTTCACAGTTCTGGAACAACATCCTATGGACAGATGAGACCAAGATCAAATTGTAACAGATTTTATTTTATTCTAGTGTATATCACTAGAATATTTACATTGTGGTGTCAGTATACAGAGTTATGTGGATCGTGTTTTTTAATATTGTATACACGTTGTATATTGTATACACGTTGGGGCTGATGTCACATCGGGAACAGAGTGATGGGAAGAGAAAAGTATGGAGAAAGAAAGGAACTGCTCATGATCCAAAGCGTACCACCTCATCAGTGAAACATAATGGTGGTAGTGTCATGGCGTGGGCATGTATGGCTGCCATTTGAACTGGTTCTCTTGTATTTATTGATGATGTTACTGCTGACAAAAACAGCAGGATGAATTCTGTAGTGTTTGGGGCAATATTATCGGCTCATATTCAGCCAAATGCTTCCGAACTCATTGGAAGGCGCTTCACAGTGCAGATAGACAATGACCCGAAGCATACTGCGAAAGCAACCAAAGAGTTTTTTAAGGGAAAGAAGTGGGATGTTATGCAATGGCCAAGTCAATCAACTGACCTGAATCCGATTGAGCATGCATTTCACTTGCTGAAGACAAAACTGAAGGGAAAATGCCCCACGAACAAGCAGGAACTGAAGACAGTTGCAGTAGAGGCTTGGCAGAGCCTCACCAGGGATGAAACCCAGTCTCTGGTGATGTCTATGCGTTCCAGACTTCAGGCTGTAATTGACTGCAAAGTATTTGCAACCAAGTATTAAAAAGTGAAAGTTTGATTTATGATTGTTAATCTGTCCCATTACTTTTGGTCCCTTAAAAAGTGGGAGTCACATATACAAACTGTTGTAATTCCTACACCATTCATCTGATTTGGATGTAAATACCCTCAAATTAAAGCTGAAAGTCTGCAGTTAAAGCACATCTTGTTCGTTTAATCCATTGTGGTGGTGGTGTATAGAGCCAAAAAGATTAGATTTGTGTCGATGTCCCAATATTTATGGACCTGACTGTATCTACTTTTATTATTAAAACATTGCATTACAGACAGCACTATGCTTAATTCATTTTGTCTTTGTGTATGGATTGATTTCCCGGAGTGAAAAAAGCTTTCATCCACTGGAGAGGATACAGTCAAGCCCTGGCTATAAAAAGGATAAGCCTGATAGACCTTTTCTTTTTAAAAGGTCATATCAGCAAGGTGAGGGTTTGGCCATAAGAATTTTGTGGGGGTCTTATTGGAAGACCAGTTATAGGTAGGGGCAGTGACCTTTTTTTGTCTTATTGGAAGTAACACACGAGTGATTTGATGGTGGAAAATCACAGGAATACTCATGGATAATTTATTATTTGTTTACTAGTTTGTGTGTTCACATTTGTGGTTATCACTGGGATATTCACATTTGTTTACGAGTTTGTGTGTTCACATATGTGTATATCACTAGAATATTTACATTGTGGTGCCAGTATACAGAGTTATGTGGATCGTGTTTTTTAATATTGTATACACGTTGGGCTGATGTCACATCGGGAACAGTATGTGCATGGTCACCATCTTGGATAAGGATGTCTTCCATCTTTCTTACAGGCTGGTGAAAGTTTCTTTAAAAGGATCGTTTTTTTTTTTAAACAACAAACATGTTATACTTTCCTCCTCTGTGCAGCTCGTTTTGCACAGAGTGACCCCGAACTTCCCCCGGCGGCTCTTGGGGCTTCTCCCTGCATAGATAGCGCTCTCCCGAAGGGGTTACCTTGCGGGCGCGCTCCTGATTCCAGAATTTGCATCCACAGACACGAATGCTGGACTCGGCCCCGCCCCCGTCATTGAATTTGATTGACAGCAGTGGGAGCCAATGGCTGTGCTGTTATCAATCTATCCAATCAAGAGCCGGGAACCGTGGAGAGAGGGATGGCGGGGACTCACTGACGGAAATTCGGGGCTCAAATAAGTAAAATGGGGGGCTGGGGGGGCCAGTGACTGCATAGGATGCATTAAGGTGAAAAACACAAGGGTTTATAACCCCTTTAAATGTAAGTGTGGTACTTGCCATTTGTTTTTGTTTTATAAAAACATACTTTCCCTATGCAGGGCTCCTCTCCTTTGTATTATCTATGTGGATGAACAATGGGATGAAACTGTACACTCACGATATAGCTGAAGATTGATTTGTAGAGGAACTGAAAGCCATATATCCCTGGTCTCTTTCCTTGGAGGAACATTCCTTTGTGGAAGCACTTTTTTCTTTGAAACTCTATAATGTGTGTCACATTTGTCATTGGAGTGATCACAACTACAATGACACTTATTGTGAACTCTATATGTGGTATTTTGCACTCTTATTATATGTAATATTTGGTAAATAAAGAAAAAAATATTGCGCTAGGTGCTAAATGAAAAGTGATGAGTGGTAAAAAAAGTGAATAGAAAAAATCTGTCACAGATATCCTGCAGCTAAAACACTATAACCCTGATATGGGGCACAACAAGAAATATACAATAAGAGTGTAGCGCTGGATAATAGTTAATATAAACCTATTAACTCAATAATGGTGATGAAAAGTGAATCAAAATAATACATGACACAAAAGTGATAAATAGCCCATAAAGCGTAACACATTCCTTATAAACATGAAGTGAAAGTCCATAAAGTGAAAATCCAGTGAGATTTGCAGTATATAGGCAAGGATGTAGTCATCCAGTAGCACTACCCGCCACCCAGAGTAGAAATGGAGGCTTACCAAAAAGCCTGCAACCGCCCTTATTCAGGGGGGTCAAACAAGGCTCAGTAGAGTGAAGATCCTCACTGGAGCGTTGGGAACTCCTTCCGCGACCGATCAGCCAGCAGATGATGAATCCGCGATCACAGGTGACGTATACGCACCGCGTATGCGCAAACCGGAAGTATTTTCATATGCACCAGAGCTGTTTTTAAATCCTTGCAAGGAATCTTTTTAAGTATCTTAGGACTTGGTCCTACCTTTTGGATATGGCATTTTTTAATAAAGACATTGCTGGAAATTCTACACTATCGGATGTCTTTTGTTTTTTTCCCTCTTTACCCACCGGATACCTGTCTCTACACCCGTGGAATGAGATATCTACTGAAGTGGTTTTATTGCCTCCTGGTGGTGCACCTGTGATCGCAGATTCATCATCTGCTGGCTGATCAGTCGCGGAAGGAGTTCCCAACGCTCCAGTGAGGATCTTCACTCTACTGAGCCTTGTTTGACCCCCCTGAATAAGGGCGGTCGCAGGCTTTTTGGTAAGCCTCCATTTCTACTCTGGGTGGCGGGTAGTGCTACTGGATGACTACATCCTTGCCTATATACTGCAAATCTCACTGGATTTTCACTTTATGGACTTTCACTTCACGTTTATAAGGAATGTGTTACGCTTTATGGACTATTTATCACTTTTGTGTCATGTATTATTTTGATTCACTTTTCATCACCATTATTGAGTTAATAGGTTTATATTAACTATAATCCAGCGCTACACTCTTATTGTATATGTAATATTTGGTGTTTCAATGTGCAGAAGAAGAGACAACTTCCATAGTCTAAACATTCAGCGACTGTTTAGTATGAGTTTGGAAGCTTCTCAGACTTTGCAAAAGCAAAACAATATTGTATTAGTCCAAGATAGCTTCTATCTTTTATCAGTTTTAGAATTTTATGCATCTCTTCAAACTTATTGGACTGTATATTTGTGCCTCAATTTAGTTAATTTGTCACAAAAAGTCCTTACATCAGAAAGGCTATTGCACCATTTTTTTATTTAAATTGTACAAAAATGCACACGTTGTGCTAAAGCCATAAGTCACAAACATATGATGTTTAATTTACACTAAGATTTCAAAATTCAACCTCACTCACAAATTGATTTTGCGCTCAACCCATATAATGTATAACAATTTAGCCATGCACTGACCCTACCTTTACCAAGTGCTCAGTCCTACCTTATCTCGCCTTCTGGGTAAGTATTGCAGCATTTTTCATAAATTCTTCATTGGTTTTCAAATACTCGTTATTAAAGAGGAACTGCAGTCTGCTCACATAATCTGTAAAAAAACATCTTTGCCATTCTGAAGCTTCCCTCCAACCACTTTGCATATTATTTTATATATACTGTGATTCTGTACGTGCCAAATATGCTGCAGAAATCTCCCTCCAATGAGTCTGGTTGCAACCATTTCAATTGTGGGCAGCTGAGGCTGCTGCCTGTTCACTTCCTGGATTTACAGAGGCACACCTCCAACTCTGCAGATCTCATTGGCCCACTTATGACTCACCCCCCTCCCTTCCTGGAAAACTCTCACGAGAGTGAGAGAGAGAGCTGTGCATGATGTTATAAACCTAGGCTTTTTACCAGAAAAGAAACAGGAAGCGGGCTGTATAAGGGATTTACTGGCAGAAAAAAAAAATTACTAACTAAAGTTAAAACAACAAGTGCAGAGGATTTAATAGATGGAAAGATTGAAAAAATGATGGAGGTTCCGCTTTAATGTTCTACTAGTTTACTATCAAACTTAAATTACATATTTGGATCAACACCTTGCTCATTATCTATAAAGATTATTAGTACTTTGTGATTACCATATTGACTGTGAATATTTGTAAAAAGTTTAGAAAACTTATGAAAAGGATTACATTCTAGATAAAAAAATGACTACCGTACTTTAATAGTCATAAATACACAAGCAATTTAACATACATTTACAAAAAAAAAGCTTCACTTTGTTAACAGTAGCTGCTGAAGTAAAAATTTAATTTTGAAGATTTACTAAATACTGTTTCATTACACCTACAGGATGTCCAAGTTTTTGTTTTGTCACTGTGTTGAACGTTGCACCAGCCGCTACTATATATAAATGTAATTTAAAATATGTATTTTTGCTTTCCTGTATTTATATAAATTGTTAATTTTACACACTCCACCAAGCTAACTATAAAAATTACTAGTCAAACCCTTTCATATGGAAGAAACTTTTTTCATTTTGTATACAGCGATGAAGTTCAGCTCAGTGAATCCCAATAGTTTCAATTTGCATTTCCTGAGTATTTTTTTCTGCAAATTCGCTATAGCATTTTTTTAAAAACATAATGATTTGCATGGCATTTGAACCATGGCCAGTGGGGCTAAGAAAACACCCTCACTCTAAAGGGGGGCAAAGAGCAGCCATTGTGTCAGTTACAAAGATGCTGCTGCAAGAAATTAGTTCAGTTTGGAAAATGTCATTTAACTTCTTGGAGCCCACGCCTTTGTCAAATGACAGCCACACGGTGGCTCTACAGGGCCGGGAGGCCGTATATTGACGGCCTCGGCTCCTCCGGCCACTGGGGGGCGCGCGAGTGCCGCCGGCAGCGTGCGCGCGTGCCCGCCGCGTCACTGAGTTGCCGATGCCTGTGCCTGGCAGCCACGATGTCCGCCAGGTACCCGAGATCACCCGTTACACAGCCAAGGACGTGGATCTCTGTGTGTAAACACAGAGATCCACGTCCTGTCAGGGAGAGGAGACCGATGCTGTGTTCCTTGTACATAGGGGCACAGATCGGTCACCTCCCCCAGTCAGTCCCATCCCCCCACAGTAAGAATCACTCCTAGGGAACACATTTAACCCCTTCCTCGCCCCCTAGTGTTAACCCCTTCCCTGCCAGTCACATTTATACAGTAATCAGTGCATATTTATAGCACTGTTTGCTGTATAAATGTGAATGGTCCCAAAAATGTGTCAAAAGTGTCCGATGTGTCCACCGCAATATCGCAGGCCTGACAAAAATTGCCACCATTACTAGTTTGCACAAACCAATCACTATACGCGCATTGCGGGTTTTTTTTATACCAAAAATATGTAGAAGAATACGTATCGGCGTAAACTGAGAAAAAAAATTGGGGTATTTATTATAGCAAAAAGTAAAAAATATTGTGTTTTTTTCAAAATTTACGCTCTTTCTTTGTTTATAGCGCAAAAAATAAAAACCACAGAGGTGATCAAATACCACCAAAAGAAAGCTCTATTTGTGGGGAAAAAAAGGACGTAAATTTTGTTTGGGAGCAACGTCGCACAACCGCGCAATTGTCATTCAAAGCGTGACAGTGCCGAAAGCTGAAATTTCGCCTGGGCAGGAAGGGGGTATATGTGCCCAGTAAGCAAATGGTTAATTTTATGAATTGCAGTAAACGGATTGTTTAGGGGCAGAAGAACCTACTTTGTGGAAAATAAACTAGGTCATACCTTTTTCTTTATTTGGTAATAAAGGAAAAGATGTGGAAATTTTATAAATTGACCTAGTGCTCAGAATCTTTGCTGAGACTGGATTGTTTATTGGTTAAATATAGCCCCCCGCCCCCCCAAAAAATAAATAAATAAATTGCTCACCAAGAAACACTAAGGACCATTTCAACAATCATCACTCTATATTTACATGGAGAAAAACTTGTCAGTTGTAAGTCAATCCTCCGTTACCACCTTGAACTGTAAGGGAACAGAGGGCAACGAGAATGGGTCAGATTGTTTCTTTTTTTTTTATAAAGATTAATTGTTTTTATGCCATCAGTTCACAGCATGTACCCAGACACACAATTTATTTTAAAGCGTAACTCCACTTTCGCGGATTTTGTTTTTAGCAAATAAAGAAAAAATATATATAGCATATATAATTGAGACATATGTCGTATTGTAATTGGAAAATTTAATTTCCTTTTCAATCTGCACCTCTGTAATTTTCTTTAACCACTTCAATACCATGCACTTACACCCCCTTGCTGCCCAAGCCAATTTTCAGCTTTCTGCACTGTTGCTGTTTAAATGACAATTGTGCAACACTGTACCCAAACAGAATTTTTATCATTTGTTTCCCACAAATAGAGCCTTCTTTCGGCGGTATTTGATCACCTCTGCGGTTTTTATTTTTGCTATACAAATAAAAAAAGACAGAAAATTAAAAAAAATAAAAGTTTTTCTTTTTTTTCTGTTATAAAATTTTGTAAATAAGAAAGTTTTCTCCTTCACTGATGAGCACTGATAAGGCGGCACTTATGGGCACTGATAAGATAAGGCAGCACCGATGAGGCAGCGCCAATGAGGTGGCACTTATGGGCACTGACGATGGGCACTGGTAGGCAGCACTGATGGGTGGCACTGATATGGGCACTGATGGGCACTGAAAGGCTGCAATGATGGGTACTTATGGGTGGCACTGATAGGCGGCACTGATGGGCATTGATACATGGCGGCACTGATGGGCACTGACAAGCGGCACTGATATGTGGCACTGATGCATATCCATGGTGGCACTGGCACTGGTAGGGATTTTGGGTGGGCACTGGTTGGCAGCTGCCTGTGCATTGATTGGCAGCTGTCTTGGCACAGATTTGCATTCCCTGGTGGTCTAGGGGGCATACCTGGTGGTCCAGTGTGGATTCCAATCCCTGGTGGTCCTGGGCAGCATACTGGTGGTCCTGGGCAGGGATCCGAGGGGGGCTGCACTGATAAACTATCAGCACAGACCCCCCTGTCAGGAGAGAAGCCAATCGGCTCTCCTCTACTCGCATCTGTCAGACGCGAGTGAGGAAAAGCCAATCAATGGCTCTTCCTGTTTACATTGTGATCAGCCATAATTGGACACGGCTGATCACATGGTAAAGAGTAGGCTTGTGCAATTCGTTTCGTAACAATCTAAATTCGTCCGAATTTAGCAACTTTCGGACATTCGGAAGCATTCGAATTTCGGAACAAAGCAATTCCGAATAAAACCGAATACGAAATAAATTATATCGCAAATAGCAAATGCCCGAATGTCTTCGGCATAATTCGTTATGAAAAAAGTTCCGAATGTACAAATCCATTCGAAGCACAATAACACTCTGCTGAACTCCCTCTCAAAATGGTGTACAGGGGCGGAGGTTATAGCCGCATGTAAAAAACGAAAGTAAAATACGAGATTTCGAATCGTTACAAATAACCGCTATGTATTTAGAAAAGTACAAATCCATTCGAAGCACATTAGGCATAATAGGCAGCATCGTTGTGAGAGAGACACGGAAAATTACGAATCAACGAACCCAAAAAAAGTTACGAAAGTAGGAGTTGTGTCCAGAATCAACGAAAAACAATGTACTCTACCGAAAGTACGAATTATAAATCAACAAAAAATAAGGCCTACATTAATACGAATCATTCCGATTCAACGAAAAATGTCGCTTGCGAAAATACGAATTAGTCCGAACACGAAAAATCCCGTCTAGCAAAATTCCGAACGATTACGAATCCACAGGACCGAAAAGAAACGAACCGAAACGAAACAAATTTTTCCGTTGTGCACAAGTCTAGTAAAGAGCCTCCGTCGGAGGCTCTTTACCGAGATCGGTGTAGCGGTGTGTCAGACTGACACACCGCACCACCGATCGCCGCGATGCACGCCCCCACGGGCTGTTATCCTGCTGGAAGTCATATGATGCCCAGTCGGGATAACAGAACCACTTCCCGGACGTCAATCTGCTATTGACCGGGCAGGAAGTGGTTAAAATGCAATACAATATAGCTACCTGGAGGTGTTCTGTACACAGAATGTGTACAGAACACTCCTAGAATCATAATTTCCTGCTTGTGTGATTGGCTCACTGATTTTCCCAGAAGTCTACACTAAGATTTTAGGCATCCTCTGCAACAACTATTTCATTTTTTGTGAGATACTCCCAATAGGAAATCACTGATGCATGCCTTCTTACTCCTGAAACCACACAGCTTACTGTCTACTGCTAACAACTTGAAACTCAACATACTACTGCGTACCACTACTCGGACCTTTCATCACTAATTCTGTTTTACACAAACTCATGAACGATTCACTCAATATGAAGATAGACATATCTTAGAACAAAACCAGCCATTAAGCATTCGGTCTGTAAAATTTACGAATAATATTGTACACCCAAAATTTCTTGAGTTTTATAGATCTGTTCAGGGGTTTGAGGTTCCAAACAAGGTGAAACTTCCCCAGAGGCTTTTTTACTACAAAACATTAGAGTAAAACCCTCAGCATTGTTTTTTCAGTAGTACTAAAACAGGCACATTCTGTTTAAAACCTACTACAAAAGCAGTGCAAGAGCTTTGATTTTCTCTTTTTCCTCTGCAGCACTTGCTCCTCCACCTGTGTCTTTGCACCACAGCTGGACAGAGCCAGAATAAGGACACAGTCAGGCCCCTTCCCTTCCTCCTGCACTGCAAATAACTCCTAACTACAAGTTTCAGAGCCTAGAAATCATGTCATGGCCTCCTGGAAGTGCCCCTGGCTGCTCCAGCTTAGAGGTCTTGCAGTCTAACTTGGATACATTCTCCACCAGTACTCTCCCAGGGGCCACCAGCACATGCTGGTTGGACATGCATCCATAATGCCATAAGCTGGCCTCAAGGAAATAGACCTACACAGGTGTGAATATCCTTTCAGTCCTAGCACTTGTTGGGCACCACAACAAATGGGAAGCTGACTTCTAACCTGGTGACATGTTTCCTGTCCTGGTGGGTGGGAAGAACTCCTGTTTCTAATATGTTGTTCTGGAAAATGAGTGGACAAAAATGCAACATAATGCACCATAACTTACAGTATGTGCATTGTAATGTGCTGCTGTGCATTTGTATAACTGCTTAGTGCTTTGTGGGGTGATTCACCCTAAGGGCCCCTTCATAACCTAAAGAATAGCACCTCATCTCTTTTCCCAAATGCAGAGCACCAGAGCATAAGACAGTGTGAGTTGCAATGTTGCAGCAGAAAGTGCAGCTTCAGAATCTCCTATGGACTACAGAATGTAATGCACTCTGTCTCTGCTGAGAGGTTCATGTTATGCTTGGGCATTGCAGGAACATCCCCTTGGACAACATGTTTTGGTCAACCAGCAGCAGACATATCGGTAGTCCTGAACCCGGCATCAGATTTCAAATGTAGAGCAGAGGGAGGGCAAGTTTTAATAATAATAAATAATAATAATACTAAAACGTTTTTATTATTATTATTTATTATAATTAATTTGTTACGTTCCTTTCCTTTAGATGCGACATTAATTATGTCGGATAATTCGTAACTTTGGATAAATTTGTATACTTCACTAACAGCCAAATTTGAAAGGAAATTCCAATACCTATAATTTAATAGTTAGTAATGGTTATTATTAGTTAGATAGTTATTATTTCGGATTTTCAAATTTTTGTTCTTTTGAATTTTTGAAGTTTCAAATTTTCGGGTTTTCGTTCTTTTGAATTTTTGAAGTTTCAAATTTTCGGGTTTTCGTTCTTTTGAATTTTTGAAGTTTCAAATTTTCGGGTTTTCGTTCTTTTGAATTTTCGGGTTGTCATTCATATTTTCGGATTTTCAAATTTCCAAACTTTCAAATTTTTGTATTTCAAATCTCCGAACTTTTGAATTTTCGGATTTTAGAATTTAGCATTTCCGAATTTCCTTTTCGGAAAAAATTGTTAAACTGGCTTTCGTTAATTTGAATAATTCTGAATGAACGAATTTGTCAAATTTTGCAGAAAAAACTATTTGGAACGAAAAAAATTGCACATGTCTAGCCCCGAGCTACATCACCAATATTGTCTCCAAATACCATCCAAACCGTTCCACCTGCTCCTCTCAAGACATCCTGCTCTCAAGCTCCCCTTATCTTCTCCTCCCATGCTCATCTCCAGGAATTCTCCAGATCCTCTCCCATCCTCTGGAACTCTCTAATCTGTCTTGCTATATTCTACTCTGGTGGTCTTTAGGCGATCCCTAAAAACTCATCTCTATAGGCAAGCCTATCACACTTCCAATTAATCTTTTATCACTTCCATCAGCTCATCCCCCACAGTTAAACTTTTGTACCACTTGCCCGACCCTATTAGATTGTAAGGTCTTATGAGCAGGGCTCTCTTAACCCTCTTGTATTTTATTGTACTATAACTGCACTGTCTCCCTTTTTATATTGTAAAATGCTCTGTAAACTGTTGCCGCTATATAAATCCTGTATAATAATAACTTCAGGAATTCAGACATTTTCTAAAATGTGCTGGCTTACTATGGGTTAGGTGCAACAAGGTGCATGCCACTGTGGATCTCTTTTATTTACAACTAACAGTTTTAATAAGAGCTGGGAGTACAGCTAACATTATACTTCCAGCACTCTGACAATAAAGATGCTGCTTTCTCAAAACAGAAACAGCGCTGCTGCCTCTTACCTTTGCTGTCCATTTAGAGAAGATTTTCTATTTTGTGAATGGTTTCACAAAACACAAAGCACCCTGTTATTGGACAGGAGGAGGGGAGGATTGGGCACAGTGGCTGCATGTGACTCTGCACATGCAGAAGGCCCAGCACCTGAGCATCGGAAATATAGGGAAAGCTATGCTCCCAGCGCTTAGTGAAAATGTAAATTGTTATTTCAAGAGATACATCCATAAAGTGGCAAGCACCTAATTGGACTTAACTCATAATAATCTGGCACATATTAGAAAGTGGCTGAATTCCTGGAGTGCAGCTTTAAAGCAGAGTTAAAGCTGCAAAAAATTGTGTTTTAAAAGTCAGCAGCTGCAAACACAGCTGCTGACTTTTAATAAGGACATTTACTTGTCCAGGAAACCCACGTCGTTGGCCCCCCCAAGGCCGATCTTTCAATTGGATCGGGTGCAGGCGCCGCCATTCCAGCTAAGGGAAACGGCAGTGAAGCCTTCAGGTTTCACTACCGATTTCCTACTGCGCATGCACGAGTTGTGCAACGCTTCCTGAATGACCCCGTCATCTTCTGGGACACATAAAGGTCCCAGAAGGCAGCGGGGGAGAAGAGGACGTAACGCACTGGGCCGCGGTGAAGCTGGGGGGGAAGTACACAAGGTACTTCATAATAGGTAAGTAAGAGGAAAAAATAAATAAATCCAAAATCAAGTGGTGGAGGGGTTTTCATTCCTTTAAGATAAAGTTGTAAAAGTGGGTGGAACTCCACTTTAAATCATTAACACACATAACAAGATTATATTAAATTTGAACTCCAGACAAAACATTTTTTTTTTTTACAGAGCCTTGAAAAAGTATTAATTTCCCTTGAAATTTTCCACATGTTGTCATGTTACAACCAAAAACGTACAGTAAATATATTTTATTGGGATTTTATGTGTTAGACCAACACAAAGTGGCACATAATTGTGAAGTGGAAGGAAAATGATAAATGGTTTTCAATTTTTTTTTACAAATACATTTCTGAAAAGGGTGGTGTGTATTTGTATTCAGCCCCTTTACTCTGATACCCCTAACTAAAATCTTGTGGAACCAATTGCCTTCAGAAGTCACCTAATTAGTAAACAGAGTCCACCTGTGTGTAATTTAATCTAAGTATAAATACAGCTGTTCTGTGAAGCCCTCCGAGGTTTGTTAGAGAACCTTAGTGAACAAACAGCATCATGAAGGCCAAGGAACACACCCGACAGGTCAGGGATAAAGTTGTGGAGAAGTTTAAAGCAGGGTTATGGTAAAAAAAAATATCCCAAGCTTTGAACATCTCACAGAGCACTGTTCAATCCATCATATAAAAATGAAAAGAGTATGGCACAACTGCAAACCTACCAAGAAATGGACGTCCACCTAAACTGAAAGGCCGGGCAAGGTGAGCATTATTAAGAGAAGCAGCCAAGAGGCCTATGGTAACTCTGGAGGAGCTGTGGAGATCTACAGCTCGGTGGGAGAATCTGTCCACAGGACAACTATTAGCCGTGCACTCCACAAATCTGGCCTTTATGGAAGAGTGGCAAGAAGAAAGCCATTGTTGAAAGAAAGCCATAAGAAGTACCATTTTCCTTTTTGCGAGAAGCCATGTGGGGGACACAGCAAACAAGGAAGAAGGTGCTCTGGTCAGATGAGACCAAAATTTTACTTGCCCTAAAAACAAAATGCTTTGTGTGGCGGAAAACTAAAACTGCACATCACCCTGAACACACCATCCCCACCGTGAAACATGGTGGTGACAGCATCATGTTGTGGGGGTGCTTTTCTTCAGCAGGGACAGGGAAGCTGGTCAGAGTTGATGAGAAGATGGATTGAGCCAAATACAGGGCAATCTTAGAAGAAAACCTGTTAGAGAGTCTGCAAAAGACTTGAGACTTGAGACTGGGACGGAGGTTCACCTTCCAGCAGGACAACAACCCTAAACATACAGCAAGAGCTACAATGGAATGGTTTAGATCAAAGCATATTCATGTGTTAGAATGGCCCAGTCAAAGTTCAAATCGAAATCCAATTGAGAATCTGTGGCAATAATTGAATATTGCTGTTCAGAGACGCTCTCCATCCAATCTGACAGAGCTTAAGCTATTTTGCAAAGAAGAATGCGAAAAAATGTCAGTCTCTAGATGTGCAAAGCTGGTAGAGACCCCCAAAAAGACTTGCAGCTGTAATTGCAGCAAAAGGTGGTTCTACAAAGTATTGACTCACTTTTCACATTTAAAAAAAAAAAAAGTTTAAAAACAATTTATCATTTTCCTTTCACTTCACAATTATGTGCCACTTTGTGTTGGTCTATGACATAAAATCCCCAGAAAATACATTTACGTTTTTGTTGTAACATGACAAAATGTGGAAAATTTCAAGGGGTATGAATACTTTTCCAAGGCACTGTAGTTTTGGATAGGACAGGGATAGGTTTGCACCAGAACCTGCAAAAGGACCGAAAGTTTGCGCGAACTTTAGAACCCAAATAAATACAATGGACGCGAACATTCGAAATCTAAAGTGCTAATTATAACGGCTAATATGCATGTTATTGTCCTAAAAAGGGTTTGGGGACACGGGTCCTGCCCCAGGGGACATGTATCAATGCAAAAAGAGGTTTTAAAAACTGCCGTTTTTTCGGGAGCAGTGATTTTAATGAAGCATAAAGTGAAAAAAAAAGTGAAATATTCCTTTAACCACTTCCATACTGGGCACTTAAACACCTTCCTGCCCAGACCAATTTTCAGCTTTCTGTGCTGTTGCACTTTGAATGACAATTGCGCGGTCATGCTACACTGTACCCAAACTAAATTTTATATAATTTTTTCCCCACAAATAGAGCTTTCTTTTGGTGGTATTTGATCAC
This sequence comes from Rana muscosa, assembly GCA_029206835.1. Taxonomy (NCBI): domain Eukaryota; kingdom Metazoa; phylum Chordata; class Amphibia; order Anura; family Ranidae; genus Rana; species Rana muscosa. The sequence goes on from CM055118.1 coordinate 624,815,438, forward strand.
CTCTGGGATTTTTTTTTTCTGCTAAAAAATATAAAAAAAGACCAAAAATTTTGAAAAAAAAATGATTTTTTTTGTTTCAGTTACAAAACTTTTTAAATAAGTAAGTTTTCTCCTTCACTGATGGGGCTGCACTGACGGCACCGATGAGGTGGCACCAATGAGGTGGCACTGATGAGGTGGCATTGATGGGCACTGATGATGGGCACTAATATGCGGCTCTGATAGGTGGAACGGATAATCGGCACGGATAGGCGGCACAGATGGGCACGGATAGGCGGCACAGATGGGCACGGATAGGCGGTACAGATGGGCGCTGATAGGCGGCACGTATGGGCACTGATAGGCGGCACAAATGGGCACTGATAGGCGGCACGGATGGGTACTGATAGGCGACACGGATGGGCACTGATAGGCGGCACGGATGGGCACTGATAGGCGGCATGGATGGGCACTGATAGGCGGCATGGATGGGCATGGATGGGCACTGATAGGTGGCACGGGTGGGCACTGATAGGCGGCACTGATGTACTGTAATGGATGCCAATCAGTGCCAAACAAAAATGCCTGCCAATCAGTGATGCCCATTGTGGGCACTGATTGGCACTGATTGGCATCCATTGTGGGCACTGATTGGCATCCATTAGGGGGCACTAATTGGCATCCCTGGTGGTCTAGGGTGGCATACCTGGTGCTGGCATCCCTGGTGGTCCAGTGGCATCCCTGGTGGTCCAGTGGGGGCATCCTCGGGGGGGCTGTGCTGATAATCGATCAGCACAAACCCCCCCTGTCAGAGGAGCAGCCGATCGGCTCTCCTCTACTCGCGTCTGACAGACGCGAGTGAGGAAAAGCCGATGACCGGCTTTTCCTGTTTACACTGTGATAAGCCGTGATTGGACACGGCTGATCACGTGGTAAAGAGTCTCCGACTCTTTACCTAGATCCGAGTTGCGGGGTGTCAGACTGACACCCCGCAGCAACGATCGCCGCGATGCGCGCCCCCGGGGGCGCGCAGCGGCTCAAAATCCTGAGCACGTCATATGACGTCCTGTCAGGATTTTGCAACCACTTTGCCGACGTCAATCCGCTATAGGGCGGGCGGCAAGTGGTTAAATATCGTACCCGGGGGGTGTCTAAAGTATGCCTGTGAAGTGGCACGTGTTTCCCGTGTTTAGAACTGTCCCTGCACAAAATGACATTTCTAAAGGAAAAAGTCATTTAAAACTGCTTGCAGCTTTAATGTAATGTCTGGTCTCGGCAATATGGATGGAAATCATTGAGAAAAATGGCATGGGTACCCCCCCACCCCCACCCCCACCCCCAGCCCACTACGAGCCCCTTTGGGTCTTGTATGGATATTAAGGTGAACCGTGCACTCAAATTTAAAAAAGGCCCTATATACTCTGAACAGCAGTATACAGGCGGTGCAAACAAGACAGGGACTGTAGGTTTGTTCTTAAGTAGAATCTGTTTATAATTTGGAACAGGTAAATTTTTTAAATGTAGCTCCAGCCCAAAAAATCCATTTTTAAGCTTTTTGGAAAACACATGGAAGGGTTATCACCCCTGTAACATTTGTTTTGCTGTCTGTGCACCTGTTCAGAACATTTCACCTCACTTTCCGTCCCAATGACAAATGTTTTTTGAAAATTTGGGGTTTTTATTGAAACAAGGATTCGTGATAAAGCATCAGTGGAGAGGAGACACCTTTTCCCCATATTAACTCTTACAGGGGAGAATTTCCCTTCCTAGGGGTAGATTTCCACTCACTTCCTGTTGTCTCCTTCCGTTTGCAAGTAGGAGTCGTTTGTAAGTTGGATGTTTGAAAGTAAGGGCCTGCCGTATATACTCTGCAGAAATTTGGCCCTTAGGTGTTGGTGTTGCAACAACACTGTAAGCCCTCAAAGTTACTCTTGGTGGGCGCTGGAATGCCCTGCTGTGAACTATTATATCAAGAATTGTAATTGCATGCCATTGTTGAACAGTGGTAGGAAAAATTGGGCCTTTGGTGGTGGTGGTGGTGCTGGTGCCACAACACTGCAAGCCCTCACAGTTACTCTTGGTGGGCGCTGGAACACCCTGCTGTGGACTATTATATCAGGAATTGTAATTACATGCCATTGTTGAACAGTGGTAGGAAAAATTGGGCCTTTGGTGGTGGTGCTGGTGCCACAACACTATAAGTCCTCACAGTTACTCTTGGAGGGCACAGGAATGGGCCCAGCTGTGAAATATTATATCAAGAATTGTAATTACATGCCCCTGTTGAACAGGGGCAGAAAAATTGGGCCTTTAGTGGTGACGGTGGTGCTGGTGCCACAAGACTGTAAGTTCTCACAGTTACTCTTGGTAAGCACAGGAATGGGCCCAGCTGTGAAATATTAGATCAAGAATTGTAATTACATGCCCCTGTTGAACAGGGGTGGAAAAATTGGGCCTTTGGTGGTGGTGGTGGCGGTGGTGGTGGTGTTGCCACAACACTGTAAGCCCTCACAGTTACTCTTGGTGGGCGCAGGAATGGGCCCTGCTGTGAATTATTAGATCAAGAATTGTAATTGCATGCCCTGTTGAACAGGGGCTGAAAAATTGGGCCTTTGGTGGTGGCGGTGGTGCTGGTGCCACAACACTGTAAGTCCTCACAGTTACTCTTGGTGGGCGCAGGAATGGGCCCAGCTGTGAAATATTAGATCAAGAATTGTAATTACATGCCCCTGTTGAACAGGGGCAGAAAAATTGGGCCTTAGGCACTGGTGCTGGTGCCACAACACTGCAACCCCCCACAGATACTGTACTTAGAGAGCAGCAATGAACCCTGTTGCAAAGTATTAGATCAAGAATTGTAATTAAATGGCCCTGTTAAACTGGGGCAGAAAAATTGGGCATTAGGCACTGGTGCCACAACACTGCAACCCCTCACAGATACTGTACTTGGAGCGCAGCAATGAGCCCTGCTGCAAAGTATTGCATAAAAAATTGTAAATACACACCCCTGTTGAACAGGGGCTGAAAAATTGGGCCTTAGGCACTGGTGCTGGTACCACAACACTGCAACCCATCACAGATACTGTACTTGGAGCGCAGCAATGAGCCCTGCTGCAAAGCATTGCATCAAAAATTGTAAATACATGCCCCAGTTAAACAGGGTCTGAAAAATTGGGCCTTAGCCACTGGTGGCGATGCCCAGAACCAAAAATGTTCTTTCAAGCTATTAGCATGATTATTGAGGAGGAAGAGGATGGTCACTCAGCATAAAAGGATAGTCACTCTGCTTCAGCATAGGCAGTCTTGAAGGGATCTGACATTTCAAAGAAAATTATTCTGTTACATCAGCATCAGGTGCTTGGTAGCTGGTGGTGATCCAAGACTGATTCATTTTTATAAAGGTCAGTCGATCGACCGAGTCGGTTGACAGACACACCCTGTGATCGGTTACAAAGCCTCCAGCAGCACTGAATGTGCGTTCCGAAAGAACGCTGGATGCAGAACAGGCCAGCATCTCAATTGCATACTGTGCAAGCTCTGGCCAGTGATCCATCCTCAAGACCCAGTAACCCAGAGGATTTTCGGTGGGAAAGGTGTCCAAGTCTTATCTTGCCCCTAGGTATTCCTGCACCATGTAAACCAGAAGCTGGCGATGGTTGCTGGAACCGATCATACCTTGGGGCTGCAGACTAAAAAATTGTCTGAACGCATCGGTTAGACGGCCACCTTCTCCACCGCTCCTTCTTTGACTGACCGAAGCCTCAGCAACACGTTGTCCAGGACCAGGAATTTGTAACCTCCCAGTCTCTGGGAACGCGTTGCACAGACCTTTCTGCAAGGCCTCCCGAAGATGCCTCATCCTCTGCTCCCTCTGCGACGGCAAGATAAGGTCCGCAACCTTACGCTTGTAACATGGATCAAGGGGGGTTGCCAGCCAGTAATGATCCCTCTCCTTGATCGCACGAATATGAGGATCCTTCCGCAGGATTTGCAGGATCAGGGAGGCCATGCAGCGTAGGTTTGCTGAGGCATTCGGTGCGGAGTCCTCTGGGTCACTGAGGACGACATGATCCGCAGCCACCTCCTCCCAGCCACGTACAAGTCCATGGGTGTCTTGGGACTGTACTTGATCCCTTGAAGACTGCTGCTGATGCTGAGTGCTAGTCTCCACCTCCATACTGACACAATCCTCCTCCTCCTCTTCCTGTGTGATAGCCGGGCCAGCAGGAACACTGTCTGGATAAAGGGGGCCTTGAGAGGTAAGGAAGTCCTCCTCTTCCTGCCTCTGTTCTGCCTCAAGTGCCCTGTCTATTATTCCATGCAGCGTGTGCTCCAACAGGTGATCAAGAGGGACAGTGTCACTGATGCATGCACTGTCACTGCTCACCATCCTCGTGGCCTCCTCAAATGGTGCCAGGACAGTGTATGCATCCCTGATCATGGCCCACTGGCATGGGGAAAAAAATCCAAGCTTCCCTGACCCTGTCCTGGTGCCATATTGCAACAGATACTCATTGATGGCCCTCTGCTGCGTGTGCAGCTGCTGCAACATGGCCAACGTAGAGTTCCACCTGGTGGGCATGTCACAGATTAGGCGGTTCTTGGGCAGGTTGTAATCCTTTTGCAGCTCAGCCAGCCGAGCACTGGCATTATATGACTTGCGGAAATGCCCACAGAGTTTCCTGGCCTGCTTCAGGACCTCCTGTAAGCCTGGGTACCTGCCCAAGAACCGCTGCACCACTAAGTTAAGGACATGAGCCAAACAGGGCACATGGGTCAGTTGTCCCTGTCGGAGGGCGGAGAGGAGGTTGGTGCCATTGTCGGAAACCACCTTTCCTGGCTTAAGCTGGCATGGCGTCAACCACTTCTGAGCCTGCCCCTGCAGAGCTGACAGAATCTCTGCCCCAGTGTGGCTCCTGTCCCCCAAGCACACCAGCTCAAGCACCGCATGGCATCTTTTTGCCTGCATACTGGCGTAGCCCCTTGAACGCCTACGGAACACCGCTGGTTCCGAGGACAAATCAGCACAGGAAGAGGTCATGGAGGAAGAAGAAGAGGAGGGGGTGGAGGAGAGAGGTGTCTCAGAATCACCAGTAGTAACATTTTGGAGGCGTGGTGGCGGAACAACCTCCAACACTACTGCACCTTGTCCTGCATCCTTCCCAGCTGCCAGCAGAGTCACCCAATGCACTGTGAAAGATAGGTAACGTCCCTGTCCATGCCTGCTGGACCATGAGTCAGTGGTAATATGCACCTTACCACTGACCGCTCTGTCCAGCAAAGCCAAGACATTGCCTTCCACATGCCAGTAGAGAGCCAAAATCGCCTTCCGTGAGAAAAAGTGCCGTTTGGGAACCTGCCACTGAGGAACCGCACATTCCACAAACTCACGGAAGGGGGCAGAGTTTACCAACTGAAAAGGCAGCAGTTGAAGTGCTAGCAATTTAGCCAAGCTATCATTCAACCGCTGGACATGTGGATGGCTGGGAGCGAACTTCTTTTGGCGGTGCAGCAGCTGGGGCAGGGAAATTTGCCTGGTACAATCGGACGTCAGTGTACAGATAGCAGATTGTCCGCAAGTACTTGGCTGTGACACACCTAATTCTACACCTTCATTCCTCTCAGTGCAGGTTTCAGAGAGGACTGAAGGTATAGTGGGGTTGGAGATCCCAGCTGATGAGGAGCAAGGAGAGGTCCGCCTTGTTCTTTGGTGTGGGTCTTTTAGGTGTGCTTGCCAACGGACTGCATGGCAGGTCGACATATGTGTGGATGTTTTGGCCATGCGAGATATGCTTTAGACATATGTTGCAAATGGCAACGGTGCGATCTGCTGACCACGTCTGAAAAAAGGCCCACACCAAAGAACTTTTGGAATAACGCGCAGAGACAGCAGCGTCCTGCACATGAGGAGCTCCGCAGTGTGATGCAGTAGTTATGCTGCCCTTAAGCTGGCCCCTGGAGGGCATCCTGCCTCATTGGAGATGTGCCTCCTCCTCCTCCTCTCTCCTATCAGGCACCCACGTGGAGTCAGTGACCTCATCATCCCCTCCCTCCTCATCACTGGAGCCAATCTGGCAGTATTCTGCAGCTGGGGAAACATGACTGCCAGATAGCTGACCTTGTTGGGCACCCCCTCTCTCTGGGCTCACATTACTACCTCCCCTCTGAGCTCACATTACTGCCTTCCTCCAGCTGGGTTCCATCATCGGAGCCTTCAAAAAGCTGGGCATCCTCCTGGAGCATGTACCCAACACTGTGGTCAAACAGTTCGGGGGACTCCTCAGGAGGACATGGTGGGGCTAGGGAAGGAGTGACTGATGCCATTGAGCTGAGGGAAGAGGTCGCATTGGCAGCTGCTTTGCCAGACAAAGTACCCTGAGCCTGGGTGAGAGAGGATTAGGAGGAGGAGGACAGCTTGGTCATCCACTCTACCAAGTCTTGGGCATGTTGCGGCTCAACATGGCCAGCTGCCGAAAAGAAGGACAAGCGTTTCCCATGGCCACGTGCTGATGAGGATGCACGGTGTCCACGACCAGCAGCACTGTTGCCTCTAGACACAGAGCCTGCTTGCCCTCTTTTATTGCCTTGTGACTGTCTGCCTCTCATTGTTTGCCTTCCAGACATACTAATGGCCTGCTGTGGTGTTAGTATGGGAAACGCAGCAATTGTTTTCAGTTAGTTTTAGGTGAAAACTGTGCATTGGACACAGTACACTGAAAGTACTTGCAGCTTTCTGCTTGTGGTTTTATTATGAGAACACCACTATAATAGTCACTAACTGTATTCAGGTGAGCTTTAGGTGAATGTTAGGCAAAGCACACAGTAGTACACTTAAGTGAAACACTGACTGTCTGCAGCTAGCACAATCACTGGCCTGCCTGTCACAGTATAGAGACTAACTGTATTCAGGTTACGCTTGAGGTGAATGCTATGCAAAGCACACAGTACACTAAGTGAAACACTGACTGTCTGCAGCTAGCACAATCACCTGTCTGCCTGTCACAGTATAGAGACTAACAGGAACGGATCTAGCTAAACTCAATACAGTGTATAAATATATATACAACACCTAGGATACATATATATCCTCTACACACTGTAACTACAGCTAACTAACTCAATATAAATTACACTGTCTGTCTCTGTAAACTCTCGTTTCACAACTCCAACACACTACACAAGGCCGCCGAGCCAGTGGCCTTACATAGTGTGGGGCGTGTACTAAACCCCCTGAGCCATAATTGGCCAAAGCCACCCTGGCTTTGGCCAATTATGGCTCTCCGTTTTTTCTGCGTTGTAATTGGCCAAGCATACGGGTCATAGTGCATGCTTGGCCAATCATCAGCCAGCACTGCGATGCCGGAGTGAATTATGGGCCATGATGCGCCACTAGAATTTGGCGCGAATGGCCCATAATGTTCGATCTTCTGCGAACGATCGAACAGCCATAGGTTCAACTCGAACATGAAGCTCATTCCTAGTTAAAACCTGTCAGGATTCTATCAATGTCTCTCACCCTATTGATGAGATCCATCTTTACTATCTGTAAGGACATAAAGTGAGTGGAAAAGAGAGAGAAAAATCTAACAGCTGCCACAAAAGTTGAGGAGAAATCTTCCAATGGTGACACCTGTCCTGCCAAGAACTGTCAAACTTTGGGAAGATTCCTACTCACTTCGTATCATGTTTCTGGGACACCAGATGAGGCACAATCTCCCCAGAAGGGGCACAGACATCACCATATCAACATAAACCTATCAGAAGTTTAAAGCTTTGGTCACTCCCCACTCCACATCTTGCAGCAGAAATGAAAAATTGTCTACATTTTTGCACTAATCATCCAAGTTTTCTGCTGCTGTGTGTGTGTGTAGTTGCCGCATTTTACTGCTCATAGCTTATAGAAGCCCAGTGTGCTCTTATGCTGCTATAACCCTATGATGAAGGGTCAATTCGTTGTGTGCCCTTTTGCACACAGTGTTATGAAGAATGGTTATTAGTGAAGTAGAGGACTCCCTGTTGACTTGATCTGCCCATTCTTTTCTGACAGTTAACAATGTTTTTTCACTGACAGTACTGCCACTCCAATGATTTTTGTCTTTGGCATGGTTTTCTGTATTTGTAGAGAGTGTAGTATATTTATATCCCAGGAGGTTATCAGTTTCTGAAATGCTGTAACCAGCATGTCTCCACCAACAATTATTCCCAAGTCAAGGTCACTTATATCATGATTATATCATCAAATTGATGTTTAAGCAACATCTGACTCCTTTTAATTTTATTCACATGCCATTAATATTGAGTTGAAGTCTTGTGAATTGATATTTAACTGTTTGTGTAAATGGTGTGGTGTACTTAATAAAGTGTTCACTGAGTGATTATTGTTGGGAATCGTTAATACATTTGATTTAGTTGCTTAGCTCACAGTTTAGTGTGGCTTGTAAAACGAACTGATGCAACAGAAGGACCACAGTAGAACAAACAGTAAAACAAACAGGATGGTGCTTTATGTTGGCTCACACAATAATACTCTAAAGTGTGTTAGCCCAGATCATAACTGTACCAACTGATCACAGAGAAAATCCGGATGGTTGCACTCCTAAAATCCATAAAACGATCATCTTAATTTTACACATCAGTCCATAAAAGAAGCAACTCAAAGTGGTGGAGAGAGAGTTGGGTTGATGCGTTTCACACTGTATTTAGCGCTTACTCAAAACCCTAATGATGATCATTTTATGGAACTAAGGAGTGCAGCCATCCAGATTTTTTCTCTAATCAATCAGAAGGACCACACTTGTTTTGACCATAAATGGTTTACAATCCAAACACCGTTCCTTATTTTGCTATATAGTTTAAAATTGAACACAGGATAAAATGCTTGTTGCAAAGAAAAAATAATTGTATTAAAAATATATATACCATGTTTGAGTCAAGAGTAACTACAAGTACCACCAAAAACTCCAAATATGGGTTCTTCACTTTGAACTTCCCAAGAAATGCTATGGCCTGCACTTACTGTTGCAGAAGGCCTACAAACCATTGCACACTGTAAGTCTTCCAACACTAATAAGAAGTGAAGTTTTACTTACAGAGAGCTTTTTTCAGCAGAAATAATCAGCAAGATGAGGGATGATCTTTAGAGTTGTATATAGTAATGCTGCTGCTCAGTTCATTCAGGTCAGGACATTAATTGGTGTAGTATACATAAAAATGGGTTCCATATACAAATATGCAAGATGATAGTTTGCAGAAGGCTGAAGAGCTGCTTTGGTCAGGTTAGGGTGAGCAACAAAAGTTATTACTTACAACGTATACCGTATAACACACCCAATGAACCACACATTAGTGGGAAAAGGGCAGCAGGTCTGGCATAGGGCTGTGAGAACAGGAAGGGGTAAAACATAAAATGTGGGCATGTCTAAATGTGCAGGTATCATGTTCCCAATAACATCTGAGCAAATCAGGATGGCTGAGAGGGAGTTATGTGCTAAATTAAAGAGAACATTTGAGGATGCAAATATTGGAGCTACCATTTCCAACTCCAGTTATACAAGTATAGATTCCAGGATTGTCATTTTCATCCTGGATTAACCAAATAGTAGGTTGTTGACCTGGAATGAGAGTGCAGAATGATGCACCATATGCTTTTTTTCAAATCAGTCACTGTGTAGTCAAGACAAATTTAACAGCCCTTGAGCTTTCAGCAATGTCATATTCCATATTTTTATCCTTACAGATTTAGGATAAGTTAAAAATATTCCTAACAAGCAGTTAATAAGGTTTAAAATATGTCTTCACTGACCTCTGTAGTTGCAAGTACTGTCAAGCTATTTATCCTCAAAGTTCACAGGAGAAGCAATGAAGTCATTCAAGTCAGGTCACAGCACTCTACTGTCTGCTTTTTCCTGTTTTGTGTTTAAATTAGAGATAAGAAAGGTGCCAGTCTGCCAACTCACTGCTGGGGAGGGGGGATGTCGGCGACAGAAAGAAGGTTACAGTGAAACTGAAGTGCTTCTGCTATCAAATTTAGGGATGAATTTTTCCAAAATGTCTGCAGTATGGTCAGTGGAAATAAAGTTTATTTACTGCTTGTTAACGATATGTAAATGTTCAAAAGTCTATAGATTGCCCACAGTAACTCCCCATTTCTTATATTTACTAACCTCCCCTTTTCAGAATGGTATGACACATTTCCTGTCTAGCACATCTACCTGAAACTCTGTTAAAAGAGGCATTCATTCTAGAGTCCTCAAGTTTATACAGTAAGGTAATGAAAACATCAGTGAGGTTGTGTACAGTTAAGTAACCCCTAGCAAATACCAGGAACCATCAAAACTGATCTGGAAAATGAATGGAAACTGTATTTTGCCCATTTGTATAACTTTGCACTACTATTTGCATTACCTATTACACTAATTTGCGTAAAAAGCTTATTTTAATCTTCATTGTGTTTTTTTACAAATTTTAAAGCAAATCAGCATTTTTGTACCTTCCTTTTGGGGATATTCAGCAGGGGTTTTGAGAATAACTGATCCTATTCTTCCATATACAATATGAATAATAATATAATTACTTATTATTTTGTTACAGAATCAATAACAAGAAGCAACATTTTTTAAATAAACTTTATTCTATATTACAAATAGTTTGTTTTTGTTGTCCTGGACTGCAAAATAGGAATGCATTATATTTACATACACAGGTATACAATTAATTATAACAAAGTTACAGAAGCTTGCCTTTACCAAGTTACAACTCTTTTTTTTCCAATTTAAATAGTATATCTAGCATAATAAAAACCTCCATTCTAATATTCATTGTTTTATCTCTTTGAGGCTCTTGGTAACACTGGACTCTAAAGATATGGTTATATAGGTGGAAGCTTTATCAAAAACCATCCTGGCCCATAGGTTTTTTGTGCAGGCTTCATACCATGTAAACTGTACCTTAATAATCCTGGTAAGAAACAGCTTTGGACTTGCATAGACATATTGCAAGTGCTAACATATGCACAATATTTATATAGAATATGCAATACTTTGATCAAAACAAGGGCATTTTATATAGTACATTTAATACAATAAAATCTGTCAGGAAGACAAACATTCACAGAAGAGCTTTTGATATATTAATAAAAATTTGTATTGACTTTGTGAATACTATCAGGCTTGGGACAAAAAGAAACCTCTCAAGCTGGAAGACGCTTAGAAGCTCTCAGCAATAAGCAAAATAGACCATCTTAATATACAAAAAGAAAGCTATTTTTGAGCATAGCGTTGCAGCCCTTCACAGATTACTATGGTGTAGATACTTGTACATATTTATACACAGTATGAAGGAATACAAAAGGAAGATGAAAAGTATAACTAGAGAAACATACAAGAGCTTTGAAGAGGAAAAAGAAACATACTCCTAACACGGAGGTCCTAAACATAGCGCTGAATCATTTGCAACCAGTTCTACTTTTGAAAAACATAGAATAGAATTTAGTTCATAACCGCCTGCCAACATGTACTTGATAGATCAAAGTAGAAACAAAGAGTTAGTACTTGGTATTTTTTTTTAATGTATCAAGTTCACCATGGTTATGTCACTTTATTAAGGAAAGAGACTTTCCTATTTATCATTTCAAAAAATTCTGCAGATTAATGTCAAGTCGTCAATATTGTAATTGTGGGTATGGGATTGTCTATTTTGCTGTTTTTGTTTATTTTACTAGCATTGGTACCGTATTTGAGTATGGTGTGAAACAAAAACTTCATTGTGCCCAATAACAGTTGAGCCCTGGGCACATATACCTGTAGAGTTTACTTATCTCTCTCCAAAGCTCCAAGTCCCGTGTCTTTCTGCTGCTCCATTCCTCTGTTATCAGCATGATAACTTCTGACTAAATCTCCAACACAGGAGATAAAAGCAGCTGGAAATTTGAGTCGGGGAGGGTGATTAGAAGTAGATTAGGAGAGAGTTTGTACCAATCCTATACGATACTTGCAATTTATGTGTTTAACATAAACGATTTAACCCATCCTTTCTGTATACCGAGTGGAATTTCACATGAAAAGTCATGCTATGCCTTTTATCTTCCATTCATGCACACAGGATTGAAAATGAATACTAGAATATCCTAACCTGAATAAATGTTGAGATAAAAGTCCCATGTCTCAGAACAGTAGGTCTGAAAATCAAGGTCAGATCTCTTTTAGTGGCAAAACTTGACGTTAGCAGTTTATGTTTCCTCCTCCAAGATATTATTTGTCCCATACTAAAGAGAAAGTAAGAAGCTACTGACCCATGTAATTAGAAGAAATTAGATATTCTATGTCATCTCATCTGCATATTTAAGATATTTAAAAAGCCAGTAATTCAACTTCAAGCAACAACAATGCGAAAATTTAATTCCAACTCTAATGCCGCGTACACACGGTCGTTTTTCTTGTCGAGAAAAACAAAATTTTTCCCATTCGACGAGAAAAACGATAGTCTGTGGGCTTTCTGTGGTTTTTTTCGACGAGAAAAACGGCATTAAAAACGACGAGAAAAATTAGAAAATGTTCTAATTTTTCTCGTCGTTTTTTTCGACATGTTTTCCGCGGCAGTGTTTCCCGTAGGGAAACACTGCCGCGGAGCCCACGCACGGTCGTTTTTTTCGACCAAAAAAAAAATGACATTTAAAACGGCCGTGTGTGGGGGGAACAAGCCTTTTTTAACATCGATTTTCTCGACGGTGTTTTCACCGTCGAAAAAATCGATCGTATGTACGCGGCATAAGTAATGCTGGCCTTTTAGGTTTCAAATCTGTAAACTTTTTATTTTTTTGCATTGGGTAGAGTTGCAAAAAACATTCTACCTCTTCTCCACTATACTAACAAATTATTAGGGTTGACCACAGAGTAAGATGTTCTTATCCATATTTATGCCCCGGTTGTAAAGATTTTAACCCAAGCTTCTTGTCCCTGTGATATGGGGACATGAAATTATGGGAACATTTCCCAACAGGGGCACAGAACCAAAACAAGTAAAAAATGTTTACCCATCTCCACCATATACAAAACCCAAGAAGAAAATGACTGGGGTTGGCCATATTTCTTTTAAAGTTTATTAATGCAAACTAATGATGTTTTTCTAAAGATAAGAGTAATTAAACTCTATACTATACAACATGTGTGGGTCATATGGTAATGTTGCATACATGTTTTAATTCAAATTAATGTATGTGTATTTGCACTGTAAACCTTTAAAAATAAAAAATAAATCTCAGTTATTTTAAAGTCATGATTGTATAATATGCAAAGATACATTCTATTTTTTTGACATCCCTGAATGCAGTTAATATATGCAAGCAGGGCGAGGAGATGATACTTTTAATAGATAAAGCTGAATCTGATATAGAGACATGAAAATGTGTTATATTACCATTTACAGTATAATTAATATTTTTTTAATCCATAAATCTGATTTATTTACAATAGGCTTCAATGGTCCCCAAACAAGGGAAAATAATTGAATATCTACATTTGTCAGGACAGCAAATGTGTGTTTTGAAGCTTGGATTAGGACCTCAACCATTGTACTTATGTGTGAGCCATAAAACTTTAGTTATATGAGTTTCAAACCATTTATGATCTGGGTTTACATTTTAATCTGCAGAAAGGTAAATCAATTCCAATTTACTGATATCTATATTTCTGAAACCCGTGCCATTTTGTGGTCTTTGATAAAGTTTCCACCTTAACATAGAATATATTCACATGACAAACCACTCAGATCAATGCTTTCAGGCAGACATAAATAATAATAAAAAAAAACTCAAATCAGAAAGAAGGAATAAAATGGAAACCACGTCCACATTGTCAGCAAGGCTTTCGTTTCTCTCAGCTTTAACTGTATTAACATGCGCTATTTTAATAAAAAATTAACTGAAATCTAAGGTATACCTCTGGAGCTCCAGGGCAAAGACCCTACACATTCACAGCACAAATCTGGCAGATCTCAAGGCAAGAAAGAATTTTGAGGATCAAAACAAATTTAAAAAAGTACAGGGTTTGAGACGGGTAGCTTTGAAGCTCACGATGGTCAACACGAAAAATTACGTTTTTCTATATGTACTTATCTTGTTTTTTTCTTTTATTTCTTTAAATTGTCTGAGGTTGCTTTTTTTCTTAAAAAATGGAAAAAATATGTACTATACAAAGAAGAATAAGGTAAGGTTGATTGAATTGGATAGCATAGTGGTCTACTCATATTCTTTCTGTACAGCTGTGCAAATGTTTGACTCATCATCTTCCTATATATCATGTGGAACGTCTGGACTGGAGCAGACACAAATGCATACATGTTTGTCCTCACGAGGGCGAGTAGAAAGCCTTGAGTTGTGGCAATAACACGCCACCATGACCTTTGGTTTTTTTTTGTCTACAATTCTTTGAGTATGTTGCTTCTTCTTCCCCTTGCAAAGAGTAGTTGCCAACCAATGCTTTAGACTTCATTTAAATGGCATTTATAGTTCAAAGGCCATCAGCCAATTCCAAGCAAATGCTATGAAAAGTTCAAATAAGGTGCATAAGGAATTAAGTGCTCTCAACAAAAATAAACATGACTCAGCAGTGGTTTTCTGTAGGCTTCCAGCTCGTTGCAAACTAAATCCGTACTAAGGTTTTTCTTTTTATTGACATAAATGTACAAAAAATTATTTTTTATGCTAATCATTCAGAATAAGAAGACTTATTATGGTTCATTACTGTCCCACAATGAAAAGACTTAAATATTACCATCTAAAATATTAACTGTCAACCCTGCAAGTTTACAAAAAGAAGGTAGAATGACCTTGGAAAGATATTGGAATTACCTGGAATTTCAATGTTACGGTTTTAAAATGAGTAACTTGTTGCCACTCTTGTTGTTCGTTTACTCAAGCAATGTCAACCTTTTCAAAAGGTGACATTGTATCCTGTTATCCCAAATAAAAATTGTGCTGATATTCTATTGCTTTAATTTATTTTTATTTTTTTGCATGAATATCAAAATTTGTGCTAGTAATCCAAATGGCAGTTAAAATGTTTATATTCCAAGCCTTCAGAACGTGTGTAATCCTTCCAAGGCTGAATAAATAAAATGAATGATGGTCTTCTCTGTTAAATGAATTACAGACTTTCTCTCTGTTTATGATGGACTTAAGTTTTTGATGCATTGTGCTAGATAGTACAATCAATGTTTGATGTACAAAATTATTTCATAAAACAAACCTTAATAATCTGATATTTACATAATTATAAATTAATAAATTGTGGTTTGCGCTAACACATTTTCTCTTGGTTCAATGCCTGCCACTAAAGAAACAAATCACTGGCAAAGTACATTTAATGAGGCAGGACACATAATTGGCAGGACCATCCTAGAAATAGATCAGGCCACATTCAAAGAATACAATATAAAATGGAAAATTGAGTTTAAGATGGTGCTTAAGGACAAACTAGAGTTTCTGTGATAAGATCACTGTTCTGTGTACTGTAATATGAATACTGGATCATAAAATTAAAAACTCCTGTATAATATCTGAAACCATAAGTATGTACATGGAAAACTATATAGTTAATTTAGTAATGTTTCTATGTTTTATCAAAATATGTAAGATCCTTGGGGACATGGAGACAAAGCGTATCTGTAGAATTAGAGAGCAAACAGCTAATCCTCTTTTCCAAGAGAGAAAAAAATATGGATCTAAA
This sequence comes from Rana muscosa, assembly GCA_029206835.1. Classification (NCBI taxonomy): domain Eukaryota; kingdom Metazoa; phylum Chordata; class Amphibia; order Anura; family Ranidae; genus Rana; species Rana muscosa. The sequence goes on from CM055118.1 coordinate 624,831,139, forward strand.
AAAAAAAAAGAAAACTTCTTTCTTCTAATGGCCTCTGGGAGATTAAAGAAGGATTCTCACACATTTCATTTTCATGTTTCATGTTCGAAGGCTTCCATGAAGACATTTTTCAAGTCATTTTGTTGGGATATCAAACATGCCAACTCCTGCTGAAGTAAGGTTTTTTTTTTTTTATATTATCTGTCAAAATTCTTAATACTAGGTTCATGTTCCATCCATACCACGTCATGGCAAGGAGAGGAGCTACAAGCAGCACAGCACTTAGGACCTTATCGTTTCCCATACTGATACGGATAATGTGACCATTTGTCTGCAAGCAGAGGTCTTAGCTAGAATGTTTTTGATTCCCAAAGTTGTCCACATTATATGTCCTTCCTTAATCCACTGGACATTATAATGTATCCATGAGGTTCATAGAAGGAAGAAGAGGAAGCAGAAGACCCTGCATCCAGTCAATCAGAACTTGCACTTGGTAAAGATGACAATCTTGACTGAGGCACGGCTTGGTTTATCCCTTCCAGGGTAACCTGGAAGGACAGTTTTCAGCTGTCTATACTCATCAGGGTAATGACTTGTTCTAATTTGTAGGCAAGTTTTTGTTTTCCAGCTTGGTCATCTTGATCTAAAGCTGTTAAAATCTGAAAAAAACAAAAAATAGAAAAAAAAGCAATTTTAGGGGTGTAAATCAGTTTACAAGACCTCAAGAACAACCAAAATTGTATGAAACACTCTAGTTACACTAAGAAATAATGCTTGATGTTAGGCTTCATATAAAATAAGCCCTGGTTATGGAATTTAGAAATGTATATAAGGCACCCCAAAAGGTCTAGCAAAAGCTGAGTCAAGTCATGCCGTCTCCTGATTTTAGTAATTTTGGTCATAAAACAGAGACACAACCACTACAATCCTGTTAGTTAACACCAGCAACTACCACCCAAAATCACAAGAAATGCAATTTGTTTTAAAATGTACCTAAAAGAAAAGCTATACGTTTTAGAGAGGTTAGGGGTGAGAACACCTGTCAGGTTTTTACTGCTGTCTGTGCTCTTGCCAAGTAGATTCAATTTCTCTCTTTGTCCTAGTGGCCACTGGGAATATAAATGTAACTTATGAGTTTTAATCGGAGAGAAATAATGGGGAAATCTTCCAAAGTAGAACTCTTGTTCAGGTGACAGCTACCAAAAGGGGGTTCCTCCATTAGAATTTTAAAAAGATTTCATATTACTTTCAGTTGTATCTACAGGACCGGTGGTGAAGGGGATCTTGAATCAGACAGCGATGGCATTAAAAAATTCTCTTACAGGGTTGTAACTTTCCCTACTCTAAAATCTACAATGATTAGTAGCTTTATCTAAACTTTAAATTAGCATTTTGCATAAAAACTAAAACATTTCTAAAGCTGTAGTTAGTACTCATCGTATGGTAAGGTACCCAACTTATCCCTCCAGGCACTGAATAGGACCATATTTTGCATTCATGCTGCACTTTGTGCAAATCTACCCTTTTATGTAATTCCAACTAATTTGTCAGTAACTGTGTTATGTAACAAGGCCACACAAAGATATTACAGAGTAAAGTGGGGGCACTTCTGACATGTCCTATGTACTAGACCATGTCATGTGTAACACCAGATCACACAACCACTTGCAGGGGACTTATGTGGAATCTTCTTTGTGCTGGCCTGTGACTTCCCCACACAGCTCTACAATAGAATATCTGTTGCTTCCCTTTATCACTTAGTGTATTCTGTTTTTTTTTTTTTTTACTGTGTTGTTCTGGAAAGTAGTAGAAGAAAGGCTCTGCTCTGGGGTCCTCTGGAACAGGAGCCTGGTCACACTTGTTATTGCTGCAGTCCCTGTTTCTTCCCCACTAAACATGCCCAGACACTGCAATCTGTATTTAATATTTAACCACTTCCATACAGGGCACTTATACTTCCTGCCCAGACCAATTTTCAGCTTTTGGCGCTGTTGCACTTTGAATGACAATTGCGCGGTTGTGCTACACTGTACCCAAACTAAATTTTTATCATTTTGTTCCCACACATAGAGCTTTCTTTTGGTGGTATTTGATCACCTCTGCGATTTTTATTTTCTGCATTTTTTTTAAAAAAAGACCGGAAATTTTGAAAAAAAAACATATTTTTCTTGTTTCAGTTACAAAACTTTGTAAATTAGTAAGTTTTCTCCTTCACTGATGGGCACTGATGGGGCTGCACTTACGGGCACTGATAAGGCGGCACTGATGGGCACCAATGAGGCGGTGCGGATGGGCACCGATAGGCAGCGCGGATGGGCACCGATAGGCAGCGCGGATGGGCACCGATAGGCAGCGCAGATGGGCACCGATAGGCAGCACGGATGGGCACCAGTAGGTGGCACGAATGGGCACAGATAGGCGGCACGGATGGGCACAGATAGGCGGCACAAATGGGCACAGATGGGCACAGATAAGTGGCACGGATGGGCACAGATAGGCGGCAAGGATGGGCACCGATAGGCGGCATGGATGGGCACTGATAGGTGGCATGGATGGGCATGGATGGGCACTGATAGGTGGCATGGATGGGCACTGATAGGTGGCACTGTAATGTGTTAATGGATGCCAATCAGTGCCAAAAAATGATGCCTGCCAATCAGTGATGCCCATTGTGGGCACTGATTGGCATCCATTAGGGGCACTAATTGGCATCCATTAGGGGCACTGATTTCAATCCCTGGTGGTCTAGGGAGGCATACCTTGTAATGGACATCCCTGGTGGTCCAGTGGCATCCCTGGTGGTCCAGTGGCATCCCTGGTGGTCCAGTGTGGGCATCCTCGGGGGGGCTGTGCTGATAATTGATCAGCACAAACCCCCCCCTGTCAGAGGAGCAGCCGATCGGCTCTCCTCTACTCGCGTCTGACAGACGCGAGTGAGGAAAAGCCGATTACCGGCTTTTCCTGTTTACATGTGATCAGCCATGATTGGACACGGCTGATCACGTGGTAAAGAGTCTCCATCGGAGATTCTTTACCTAGATCGGTGTTGCGGGGTGTCAGACTGACACCCTGCAACAACGATCGCCGCGATGCGCGCCCCTGGGGGGCGCGCAGCGGCTTAAAATCCTGAGGACGTCATATGACGTCCAGTCAGGATTTTAAAACCACTTTGCCACCGTAAATCCGCTATAGGGCGGGCGGCAAGTGGTTAATATGTAACAGCAGAATACAAGTAATAGTTGACATTTTAAAGTGCATCTGTGTGTTGCATATGCAGATAAAGGAAGAATGTTCCTTTTAATGCCAGCTCCAGTGGCTGAGGCACCCAAAACCATCACATGAGGGCAGAAAGAGAGTCCTCAGCTCTGTGTAAGCTCAGAGTTCTCTGTGAGATAACTAGCTTATTTTATGTATAAATAACCAAATTGGTAAATCTGACTTTTTTTGTTTTAATCTCGCATTGTATTGCTTTCTATAAACACAGCAAAATAATACTCTGAAAGTAATATTTCTAACTGAGGCTAACACACTTTTTCTCCAAAACCAATTAGGACTTTGGAAGATATCAAGTACTGAAAAGCGCAGTTTGTAATGACTAATTATTTTGTGGCAAATGTCTGGCAAGAACAGACAGTAACACTTTCAAAGGGAGCACAAGTGGTTCACAAAGAGAAAGAGAAGAATCACAGTGACCTAGTAGTAATGAGATTAATTCATCAACACCCAGATAGAAGCTTTCAAACAAGTCGTTTGGCAATTCTACATTCTGGGTGAAAGGGAATAAAATGCAGTAAGCAATCAAGGGCCCTTTTCAGGAAATGTTTATGAACATCTTTTTTTAAAACACTAAACAAATATAACAAAATAACAACCACAAATTTCAAGCAGACGCTTATGTTCATGTTTATAGATGGTAAAATGTGCACTAAAAAGATAAATTATTATGTTTTTGGAGGTCTTCAATGTGCTTTAATTACAGTATTTAAGCTTTACAAAATATTAATTACGACTGCACTGAAATTCTTACTGTAACATGCACAGCTTTTGTAGGTTTCTCAAAACACTTTTTTTCTGTATTTATTTATGCATCTTTTTAATTTACTCAGCTTCTGTTATTAGGATTGTCACTCAGATTATATGGACACCACAATGACAACAGTGAATTAAAAAAAAAGAAGCTATTTACGGTGTCATATTCAATTACATTTTTTTCTAAAGACGAGACAGTGTAATGGATACTGTTAGTGTAATTAAGACTGCAAATATTAAAATGTGTAAATGCTTGAGAATTCATTCATGAATCTGACCACAAATTAGACATCAAGCTTTAATAAGCAGAGCCACTTTGGGAAGAACTTCATTATGCAGTTATTACATGTAAAGTGGTATCATAAAAAAACTATATGGGGGAGATTTAATAAAACTGGAGAGTACAAAATCTGGTGCAGCTCTGCATAGAAACCAATCAGCTTCCAAGTTTACTTGTTAAAGCATAATTGAACAAGCTGAAATTAGAAGCTAATTGGCTACCATGCACAGCTGCACCAGATTCTGAGTGTTTTACAAAATTTTCCCCACTGTGTAGTTATTATTAGGATTTCTCTAAGGCCCCTTTCACACTGGGGCGGTAGCGGCGGTGGCGGTAAAGCGCTGCTATTTTTAGCGGCGTTTTAGCGCTAATTTCGCTGCAGTATTCGGCCGCTAGCGGGGCGGTTTTACCCCCGCTAGCGGCCGAAAAAGGGTTAATACCACCCGCAATGCTGCGCCTCCGCCGCGGTTTCCCATTGCTTTCAATGGGAAGGAGCGGTGGAGGAGCGGTAAACACACCGCTCCTCTGTCCTGCTAGCGCACCGCTCCAGTGTGAAAGCTCTCGGGCTTTCACAGTGGAGAAACAGCAGCCGCTGTTTAGGGACGGTTTGCAGGCACTTTTTTAGCGTAATAGCGCCTGCAAACTGCCCAGTGTGAAAGGGGTCTAACAGTCATACATATAAGAAAGAATAAAAAAAAAAAACAAAAGCTGTGTGCAACCACTTCTGCCCAACATGTCATAGTTTTTAATGGGATGGGTTAGTACCGTGGTTCTCAACCTCAGTCCTCAAGTACCTCCAACAGGCCAAGTTTTGGGAATTTCTCTTATATAAAATAGCTGTCCAAAATACCAAGCCATTGACTCTGATTTAAAGCAACTCTGCAAGATAAAGGAAAACCTGCAAACATGGCCTGTTGGGGGTACTTGTGGACTGAGGCTGGGAACAACTGGGTTAGCATATACATGGCATGGTTCCTATGGATCCTTCCAAAGCTGGTTTGGCACAGACTGCAACTTATTCTGAGGGCCTATTTACTCCAATGAATATGCATGTACATCATTTAGTCATTGTTTTCAGTGATACAAATTTACATCTATGTGATACATTGTCACACATTGTCTATTTTTGATGCATCAATGCACTTTAAGAGACCTATTCGTGACAAAAGCAGTGTATGAAAAAACATTATTGTTGCTAGTACACCTAAAACTCATGAAAACATGCACAGAAAAATAGGAATCCAGTCTGTTTGTTTGGTCAGGTAATTTGTATATTAGAAGATTTGAGGGCTATTTACGAAAGGCAAATCTACTTTGCACTACAAGTTCACTGCAAGTACACTTGAAAGTGCACTTGTAAATGCAGTCACTGTAGATCTGAGGGGAAGCTCTGAAATTAGGGGAAGCTCTGCTGATTTTATCATCCAATCATGTGAAAGCAGAAATGCTGTTTTTTATTTTCCTTGCATGTCCCCCTCAGATCTACAGTGACTGCACTTCCAAGAGCACTTGTAGTGCAAAGTGTATTTGCCTTTAGTAAATAATCCCCCTTGTGCCTTAAAAACTGAAAGGTATATGGAAACTATAAATGGGGTAAGAAAAGATCAAGCTCTTATACATAAAAAAAAACAAAAAAACTTAGGGAGGTTGATTTACTAAAGCTATATAGGCTGTTCACTTTGCAAGAGAATTTATCGTATCTTTGTGAATGAGGCAAGGTTCTGATTACTTCTATCACCCAATTATGTTCAAGCTAAAATATATTTTCTTCTTTGTGAATAGAAAACAACCTATTAATCAACCCAATGATGTCCATGCATTACCGTATCTAGCTATGAGTAAGCGTCAATTCGTGACGTGAAACGCGTTAGCCACCCTTCCCTGCATGCACACCATCTGCATTTGTTGTTTTGGATTTATGGATTTATTTTGAATTTGGATTTTTTACCTGAAATTTTGGAATAAATAACTGTCTATACAGAGTGCGGCAGTCCAGGGTTTCTTTTTCTCCCATGCATTACCGTATCATGTTGCCAAAAAAAACACAGCCAAAAAATGTAATATATTGGCGCTTACCAATTATTAGATGTGGTGGTTGCATCAGTTTTCTTTTATGTAAATGACATCATCCTTGCCCAGCCAATGACAGCGGCTGGTAAATGTAAACCAAATGCTGGCCACCCGAAGATGTCAGTAGCGGGGTGGGGAGCTTGAGGGTGCCGCACTGTTGGAGCTGAGGTGAGTATTGTTCCGCTTAAAGTGTTTACAGTTCCTTTTTAGGATTTTGCATCTATCTGTGTGCTGCTTAATAATTTACATAGTATTATTTAATTTTAACAGCCATTTCAACCTAGGGAGAGGCTGAGGGAAAGGTGGCTAGCTCTGTTAAGGGAAATGCTAGCATGTGTTTTAGGTCTATTGGTCCTTATTTATGCCACCAACACTGGAAAACAGAATTACACATAATATATACAAAAGAAGACTATACAGTTTGCCCCACTGTTCTCAGCTATTGAGCTGGCACATTGATATCAGTAGCCAATTAATTTCCGTCAGCCGAAAATTAAGTACGTTTTTAATTAGAATGAAGCATTCCCTGCTATATTTGAGAAGGGCTGAGCAAAAAGATGTGTTGTGCAATGATATGTGTCCTGCCATAAAGCAGAGAAAGCTATTAACACTGAGGGATTAAAACTCTCAAGTTAAATTTGACTTTGCTAGCTGTATACAATATCATAACACCATACAAATTACTTAGTATCCAGAGATTCATTATCATAAAGCATACATTGTGTACTATGTTCTGCCTGTATCGCTTTATCGGTATGTTTCCAAAGATATTTCTGAACAGGGTCCATATGTTTTCTTAATTTCTTTGTTGATATGTCGATGGCTCCCCAGATGTTCTATGTCATTCTCAAATGCTATACTCATCACAGAGTTGGCATCACTTCATAAGCATGTCTCATTTCTTAAATTCCAGATAAAATGTTAACCAATAACAGATGCACCACACAATGATCTTCTGCTTAACATTTCCAGTTCGCAAGTGTGAGTTGGAAGAGGATGTCATATAAGGTGCACAATGATTTCCTAAATGGCTATTAGTTATGCTTGCTAAATAGTCTCTGTCTCCAAATGAAATAGTGTCTTTGTACTATAAGACTGCAAAAGTCAAACACAATGTAAAACCAATGCTACTTTTTGATTAGTAACTTTATAACTAAAAAATAAATCACCATGTAGAAGCTGGCAAACTAAAGCTTTTGCAGATCATTGGCCAATATACATCAGCGTTGTAAATAAAAAAAATTTGCTTTATTTTTTATAAAAACTTACCGTGCAAAGGAGATTCAATTTCTAACATATAAACCTAATATTTCTTTTAGTGGCAACATCTAATTTAAAAAATGACATTTAAGCAAAAATGCATTACAGTTTTTAAATAGATATTTTAATATGTATATATGGAAATGTTTGACCATTCTTCCAGAAGCGCATTTGTGAGGTCAGGCACTGATTTTGGATGAGAAGGCCTGGCTCACAGTCTCCGCTCTGATTCATCCCAAAAGTGTTCTATCGGGTTAAGGTCAGGACTTTGTGCAGGGATGGCAAGTGCTTCCACCCCAAACTTGCTAATCCATGTCTTTATGGACCTTGCTTTGTGCACTGGTCCAAATCATTTGGTGGAAGGGAGATTATGGTGTGGGGTTGTTTTTCAGGGGTTGGGATGGCCCCTTAGTTCCAGTAAAGGGAACTCTTAAGGTGTCAGCATACCAAAACACTTTGTGCAATTTCATGCTCCCAACTTTGTAGGAACAGTTTGAGGATGGCCCCTTCCTGTTCCAACATGACTGCACACCAGTGCACAAAGGAAGGTTCATAAAGACATGGATGAGCGAGTTTGGGTGGAGAAACGTAACCGGCCTGCTGACCTCAACCCGATAGAACAATTTTGGGATGAATTTGAGCGGAGACTGCGAGCCAAGCCTTCTCATCCAACACCAGTGCCTGACCTCACAAATGTGCTTCTGGAAGAATATTCAAACATTCACATAAACACTCCTAAACCTTGTGGATAGCCTTCCCAGAAGAGCTGAAGCTGTTATAGCTGCAAAGGGTGGGCCAACTCAATATTGAACCCTATGGACTAAGATTGGGATGCCATTAAAGTTCATGTGTGTGTATAGGCAAGCATCCTAATACTTTTGACAATATAGTGTATATATTACAAATTAACATTAATAAAGGGTATATTCATAACACTAATGTTAAAGAGCATTTTGGGTTGTCCGGAGAGCTCAGTAGTAGATTTTCTGTCTGTGGATGTCTCTGTATAACTGAATATCCATACCGCCATGTCTTAAAAGATCAAATGGGAGGGAGGGGTAGTTGGTGAGTCCCTCTTCTGGTGCAATCTGTTTTAAATGTAAATTGTTTTTAAGCTACTCACCTCTGTGAACTGTGTTTTAGCTAATCAGTAAGCTTAGTCTGATAAACATATATAAAGGAGTCTAGAGCTTCACCTGCTGGATAACTTATAGTAATTGGCTTTAAAAAAATCCAGGTACAAAAATAAGTTATTTTAATGAAGAGGGGTAACATCATGTAAACCTACCTCTTCACTATACTTTCCCACGTATGAGTAGATCTCTGAGAGTGCGCTCATCGTGTTAAACTCATTCATATGCATCCGAGATTGCTCTGCCAAATACGCATTCATATCTTGATCACTTATAGCTGGCATTTTGCCAATGTCAGAATAGTACCTGAAAGCAAAATAAAAAAGCTTAGATGTGAAGTTCATAAGAAGCATATTTAATCTGTAAAAATATTTAATCAAAAATGCAACTATTTTCCTTGTCAGTCAACTCTTATTGTTTTAACTATTTCCCAACACCGATCTGTCTGTGTGACGCCACAATAAAGCATACAAAATTCACTCCTCACTGCTGGCTTATTCTCATTATAATTACATTTCATCTAAACTGATCAGCCTTTTCATACATATACAGTTCTGTTTCTTGCTATTACAAATGTACAGACTTTGAGAGGGAGGAAGAGGAAGATGGAACAGGATCAAAATCAGATGTTCAACTTCTCTAGAATATTTATTTAATCATACTAACAAGGCTGATTCCTGTTCCTTATCTTCGTTTTGAAAATTGATCTAGTTGTATATTATTCATACACTGTAGGAATACTTTGGCCCTTTCAACTCTAAAGGTATTTAACAGTTGAATGGTACAAAGCATGTATATTTCATCCTCTCCTTTACTTCCTTTAGAACCTAATAGGACTTGCTAAGTTCTGTTCTGTCTGTATTTAATGGATGCAAGATGTTGGCTTCATTATGACTGTTCATACATAAGCACAGAGAAAGCTCCCTGCAGCTTGAGTATGTAAGAAGACACAAGATCTTAACATACCATTGTATCTTTCTTCCAATGGTTTTCTTAGACTTGCTATTTAAGAGGATGATGCCACATAATAAAACACCCAGGAATTTTAGTAATCTATTTAGTCACGCAAGAAATAACTAAAATGTCATTACAAATGTTATTTTTTGAAGGACAATATGGTGGCTAAGCAATTATCAATCTTGCCTTGCAGTGTTGGCATTCTACTACTATATGGCATTTTTATGTTCTCCAAATGCTTCTATGGGGTTCCTCTGGGGTATTGGTTTTCCACCCACAGGTAAAATATGTGCTTTACCCAAATGAGTCTTGTTTCTGAAGCATTACTCGGTTATGAGAAAATCATATTGTTATCCTTTATGAAATGATTGTATCTAAATTACTGCAGAATATGTTGATATTATGACAATAAAGCTGTTGGGGTGATAGGCTCATATGTGGCAGAACTAAGTTTATGTACTTCACTCATCCCTCTTCACAGTTTAATAAAAGCTTGGTTTTCAACCTTTTTTAGTTACCCAAGTACTTTGTTTTACACACACTCAATACTATTATTCCAAGGAACAGAAGGTTCTTGTTATAGATGTCCTTCTCTTACCTTCTCCTTCTCTTACCCTAAAAGCAGTGATTTAGATGTGAAGACCCCTTAACTTAGGATAATAATGAACTTGGGTGGTTCAATATTCCTTAAAGATTGCTTAAGAAGTATGTACTGTATGTTTCTAAAAAATTGTATGTTTAACTTTATTTTAAGTAAACAACATGCTACGGTACATCTCTCTGCAGCTTATCCAAAATGTCAATATGATGGATTGCCTTTTCTGAAGCTAAAATCTGTTTCAAGAAACATGGCTTGGCTCTGTGTTTGCATACACCTTTGGAGTAAATAAGCTGTTCTTAGCCACCACCAGAGGGTTCCGTTTGGAAATGAGAAACCTGTTCTGCATTGAGCTAACTAAATAACCCCTCTGCCAGAAGCAACTTTTCAAAACATAGCAGGGAGTGCTCAGTGTCAGGAGATAGTAGGCAGTATTGCTAGAAAAAGTATTCTCTTCATAAAAAGACTATATATCATATTGCCAGTTTTGTCACAGACCCCTAGGACAAGTGAATATGTATTATATTGAAGTATGAACTTTGAACGAATGCAACAGTTGTACTCTAACAATGGTACTCACATAGCATTTTTTGGCCCTCATGAAAATGGATGGAGATGGTCAAGTACTTTGTTTCCCATGCCTGTGTAACTCATGCACATTGTGCTTAAGACAACATTATGACATACTGTAGTCACATAGTCTCAAGATGCCAAACAAATCAACCATATAAAAAATAAAAATGGCTGAAGCAAATTTGTTGCAAGCCCAAGAATATTCAAATTTCATTGTAGTACATTCCCTCTAGATTTTAAGACTCATCAAGGAATGTTGTATTCTCCATGTCCTTCATCCCTGGTGTAATTCCAGTGTGAGCGGACGTTGCATGAAGAAGGCAATCAGTCATTGCCATTCGCATCTGTGCTTTGCTGTCAACTAGTTAATTAGACTCAATCATTTACATATTTAATTTCTTCATTCTGACATTCTGTGCACCAAAGCAGTCTGCAACATGATACATGATTTTATAATTAGGAGTAAATTCTGATATACTAAAATAGCTGACAGGTGTCCTGTAGACACCTATTAAGCATAGCAACTGAGTTTAAGCATCTGCCAAGCTAAGGGAAAATACCGTAAGGAAAAAACCTGGACACTGAGATCTTACATAATATAAACAGTGGCCTGACTAAATACACAGCTGCCTTTTAATGATGGAAGTTGACATTTTCTCTTAAAGTGTAAGTTCACCATTACATAAAAATCTGTATGGTGAATTTACACAGGACCCCCTCCTCTCCCCCCCCCTAGTCCCGCTGACCAGCATGGTGGCGATTATGGCGCCGGCCAATTGGAATTCTCCTAAAGATCCCTCCTGACGAGGTACATTTAGGAGATTAAGCTCCGGGGATTTCTAAGCCCCTGAGGCGGCTATACTGGAGCTCAGAACGGGAGATCGCTGCCATGCAGGTCATTTGGGCAGGGGGCAAGGAGGGGGTCCTGTGTAAGTTCACCTTACAGATTTCTCTGTAAAGGAAAACTTACCCTTTAAGTTAATCTTCAGATTTAGTTGCCAAGAATCTGGTAAAATCAGTTGGGTTTAAAAACATTATGTCACAGTGATATTACTTGGTTCTTCTGAAATGGCAGAATGCATCCTTGAAATTTTGCCACTAGGAAAAAAATGGCTGCTCGCAGTTTAAAGGGTGACTTACACCTAATAGACTGTACAGATGAAAAAAAAAAACATATTTAGTACACCTCTGCAATATATTTACATTTACCACATGTTATGCCTTTCCTGCAATGATGCAAGTACAAAAAATACCTGTTGGTCTACAGAAACCCAGCATGCCTCTTACTTCCTTTTTATCTGAAACACAGTGCCTCGCTGCACTACAATTCCAAGCAGAGTTATCAGCTCTACCCAGTTCTTCCCTACTGGACTACAGAATATCTCCCCATCTCCTCATCTCTCTCCTTTTTCTATCTGCATAACTCCTCCTTGTTTCTTCTGCCTGCACTCCCTTCCCTCCAGCACACACTGCCCTCTATTTGTCCCTCTCTTCTGCTATCGCACACTCTGAAGTGGCTCCCGTATGGAGAAACAGCAGGTGCTTTATTCTCACACAAGCAGGTAAACAGGGGAAAAAACATCAGGCAGCTTGTGTGAAGGAGTGAAAACATGAACAAGGAGTAGTTATGGAGATGAGTAGAGGGGGGAGGGGGTGTAGTCCAACAGGTAAGAACTGGGCAGCTTGAGATTTCAGTGCAGCAGAGGTGCTATGTTGTCAGTCCAAATAGGAAGTTAACCACTTGAGACCCGCGCTATAGCCGAAAGACGGCTGCAGCGCGGCTCTCAAGTGCCGAGAGGACGTCCCCAGGACGTCCTTCTCTGTTTACATCCCGCCGCGTGCCGCCGAGGGCGCGCGGCGGGGAACAGCTGTGCGGCGTGCATCACGTGATGCCGAGGAGCGTGCCTGGCGGCCGCGATGTCCGCCAGGTACATGCGATCGGCAGTTACAGAGGCAGGACGTGGATCTCTGTGTGTAAACACAGAGATCCATGTCCTGTCAGGGAGAGAGGAGACCGATGCTGTGTCCCTTGTACATAGGGACACAGATCGGTCTCCTCCCCCAGTCAGTCCCCTCCCCCACACAGTAAGAATCACAAATAGGGCACACATTTAACCCCTTCCTCGCCCCCTAGTGTTAACCCCTTCCCTGCCAGTCACATTTATACAGTAATCAGTGCATATTTATAGCACTGTTCGCTGTATAAATGTGAATGGTCCCAAAATAGTGTCAAAAGTGTCCGATATGTCCGCCGCAATGTCGCAGGCCTGACAAAAATCGCAGATCGCCGCCATTACTAGTAAAAAAAAAATATATAATAAAAATGTCATAATTCTATCCCCTATTTTGTAGGCGCTATAACTTTTGCGCAAACCAATCACTATACGCTTATTGCAATTTTTTTTACCAAAAATAAATAGAAGAGTACGTATCGGCCTAAACTGAGAAAAAATATATATTTTTTAAAAAAAAATGGGATAATATTATAACAAAAAGTAAAAAAATACTGTGTTTTTTTTCAAAATTTTCTGTCTTTTTTTGTTCATAGCGCAAAAAATAAAAACCGCAGAGGTGATCAAATACCACCAAAAGAAATCTCTATTTGTGGGGAAAAAATGATAAAAATATAATTTGGGTACAGCGTTGTATGACCGCGCAATTGTCATTCAAAGTGCGTCAGCGCTGAAAGCTGAAAATTGGTCTGGGTACGAAGGGGGTTTAAGTGCCCAGTAAGGAAGTGGTTAAAAGCACACTGGTTACCTGGAAAATCAGGGGTAACGCATACTGAAAAGTGCATACAGTATATTTCAGAGACCTACTGAATATTTTTTTTTCCCCAGACATATACTTTAAGTCTCTAAGTTTAATTGGTTGTAAAGGCAGAATGTTTTTTTACCATGCTGAATTATATGTAGTAAGGTTAAAAATATTCTGCATACAGCTTCCCCCGCTACCTCCCTAAATACATACCTGAGTCCAATCTCAATCCAGCGACGTGCCCTCCTCATTAGCAGAGATACAGCAGTGGAAGCCATTGGCTCTTGCTACAGTCAAGCACAGCCATTGATAAGGCGGCAGGGGGCAGAGCCAAGCCCCGCTCTGTGTGTTTTATGGACACTCAGAAGGGGGCTCGGGAGTGAGCATGCACTAGTGGCCCCATAGCAAAGGGCTTCTTGTGGTGCCACTTGGCAGGGGTGAGGAGACAAGAGCGCTCGGAGGGCACCCTTAAATAGGAGAATTGGGGCTGCTCTATGCAAAACTATTGCACAGAGCAGGTAGTCATGGCTTATTTGTTATTTTAATTAAAAAAAATATAGCCCTTACAATCACTTTTAGGACCAGAAGTAAATATTTGTCATGATTTCATATTAGCTAAACCAAAATTGTGAAAATTTGGACAGCAGCCCTGTTATTCTTTTCACTGCGTCTGGGTGCTGTATTTCTAAGAAACTAAGACACAGTAAAAGAAAGTTGCTTTCCAAACAACCGATTCCCATACTACATACAGTACAACACAAAACATTCAAGTTTTATTATGTATCAATATCTTCAGAAAAGTGCAAAAAAAATCATATGGAAATACAGTATTTGTGCATTTCAGCTTAATTCAAACTGAACATACAGTATGATGAAAATGCACAAGTTGAGGTTGCCTTCAGTGAAAACCACTTCTTAAAAGAGTAGTGGGACAGGCAGTATGGTTACAAGCAAATATTGACTTTTCTTGTTAAAGTCCAGCTTGATTTGATCTGCCTCTTGAGATTTTTGTTGGCCCTTTAATGCGATGGTAAGACTTATAAACCAACAAGTTTTTATGGCCAGAGAACTAAGGCAAAGATTTTACAAGAAAATTGGAAATATCTATTTAATTTCATCTACCTGTATCAGGTGGATCTACTACTCATGTACACATGCACTGAAGGCACATATCAAAGGCACCGAAGGTAACTTTTACTATTATATTTTTAGTCATTTGCTCAGTCTGGATTGCCCCCATTTAGAACATGCTGCATTTTCCCCACAAATTAATTTTTCTTATGCCATATAAATGGAAATACAGGTGAATGTTAACAAATGACACACCCTGCAAAAAGGAGTAATGACAAGTCCCTGTACAGTTCTAGAACAGGAGGGGAGGGGGGTTGCACAAAGGGTCTAGTGTATAATATGTGCCACTGGTGCAAAACAAAATGTGTACACCAAATTCTAAAATTAATCAATATATAGGGTTTGCTGCAGCTAGCAGTTTACCACTGAGGTTAGTGGAAGCAATTAAAAAATATAAAGGTAGATAACTGCGCTAACACCATGTAAGTGTGATTGTAAACTTTTATGGCTTTTTAAGAAATATATATGTGGAATTTTGCGCAATGATGGCCGTTTGTTTTTACATGAGTACCTGAGAACCAAATTACCGTAAGTGGAGACATGAAAAAGCACTGCTGTATCTGTTGGACATATCCCTGACCATCCGTTTAAAGAGTCAAAGAGATTAAAGCCTCGTACACACGGGCGGGAATCCCTTCGAAAAATAAACGTTGGTTTTCTCGACGGGATTCCTGGCTAGCTTGTCTTGCCAAGCCCTGTGTACAAACACGCCATTCAAAAGAACCACCGTTCTTTTGAATGGCAAGAACGAGGTCACGTCATCGACTATGACGAGCCGGCGCTCGTCACATTCAATGCCGTCACCGCCATCTTGCTACACCCTACACTACCCTTGTATGCTACCGCGCATGCGTCGAAGTCTCATCGAGCATGCGCGGGTTTCCCTGGACAGGTAAGCATACAGACGACCGGGTTTCTCAGCAGGAAACACTCTGCCGAGAATCCCGACAAGAAAAATAGAGAGCAGGTTCTCTATTTTTCTCGTCGAGATTCCTGGCAGTTTTCCTGCCGAGAAACCATACACATGAACGGTTTTCTCTGCAAAAAGCTCTCCCAGCAGTTTTCTTGCCAAGAAAACCAGTCATTTGTACGAGGCTTAAGGCATACTACAGGCTTATTTATTACCGTTTTCTGGTGAGTGCATATTGTGAATCACGGATCACGAGTGTTTTGGATTGCACATATATATTCACGTCTGGCACGGTGGATTAATATATGAAGAATTCATATTGGGACTTTTATATACTAATATACTTTGTATGCACAACTGATTATTGATGTAAATCATCATCCAGTTGGGGTGGTCACTTTGAATATAGTGTTGGATTTTATACACTTATAATTGGAGTTTAAATTAAAGGGTTAGAGCAGTTATCTACCTTTTTATATTTTTCAAAAGGTCTACTGATCAGTTCTATAAATTCTTATGCATTTCACATTTAATTTCTTATCAGAAAATGTAAAACCGGGAGACCAGTACTTTTCACAAACACTAGTAAGAAGGTTAGTTTGTATTCCAGTAAATACATACTAAAATTCATTCAGGAATTAACATCCTGTGCTTTGATTTTTTGATAGCTAATACAGGTAGAGACAGAGGTAAAAAAAAAATGTAATTTTCTCTTTTTAATGAAAAACTTAATTAACACCTATTGTGATTTTTTTTTATTCAATAAAGATAAAGAGTCAAATCTGCTACATGTGCAGAATGAGTATATTTACAAGAAGCCTCCCTATGTAGCAGATTCATATTCCAGCGATACTCTAACCTTCTCTGGATCTCCTGTATAAGAGCAACTGACTGTGTTAGCATAGCAAGAATATTTATATTCTCATATTCTAGTTTAAAAATAAACAGAATACTTTATTTATTGCTGTTGGAATACAGACAATTGTTCTTTTAGACTCTTTCTAAACGAAACATCTCTTCCGTTAACTTTGCGCTGTCTTCTTTGCTGAAAGTGCCCTAATTTATATATTTAAATAGAACAACAGTGAATCAAATGTAACCTCTATAAAAAATAAACAATAAAAAGAAGAAAAATGCTTACTATGACCCTAAGAGCACCATAGTCAAGCACGGAGGTGGCAACATTATGCTTTGGGGCTGTTTCTCTGCTAAAGGTACAGACGGACTTTGCCACATTGAGGGGCCAATTGATTGTAAAATCTTGGATGAGAACCTTCTTTCCTCAGCCTCAACACTGAAGATGGGTCATGGGTGGGTCCTTCAGCATGACAATGACCCAAAACATACTATCAAGGCAACAAAGGAGTGGCTCAAGAAGAAGCATATTAAGGTCTTGGAGTGGCCTAGCCAGTCTCAAGGCCTTAAGCCTATAGAAAATGTATGGAGGGAGCTGAAACTTCGAGTTGTCAAGTGACAGCCAAGAAACCTTAATGATTTAGATAAGAACTGTAAAGAAGAGTGGACCAAAATCTCTCCTGAGATGTGTGCATACCTGGTCACTAACTACGTCTTACCTCTGTGCTTGCCAACAAGGGTTTCTCCACCAAGTACTAAGACATGTATTGCTTGGGGATCAAATACTTATTTTACTCACTGAACTGCAACTCAGTTTATAACATTTGTATCATGTGTTTTTTTCTGGGTTTTTCGTTGATATTCTATCATTTAAAATACACCTATGATAAAAATTATAGACCCTTCATTTTTTTGTAAGTGGGCAAACTTACAAAATCTGCAGGGGATCAGATAAGTAATGTCCCCACTGTAGGTTCTCATTTCCATATTTTCTGTCAGTGTTCACTAATACAACCCTTTTGGGCTACTGTAATGGCCCTCCTTCAGAGTCTATTTACTGTGCCCTTCCCGTTAGACCCGATCCACTATCTTTTGGGCCTTCCTTTTGCAGGCTTTTCACTTATCCACATTTCTAAAGGTAGAAAATGTGGATAGACACTTCCAGATTAAGTGACATTTATCTCATATTTATGGCACCTTTAGGGCCTGTGTCAACAAGCTATTGTTCACTTCAAGTGGGCTTTACATTCATATACAAGTCTATTGAAGTGCAAAACCTGCTTGAAGTAGGTCAAATGCAGGTCAGAAGGATGTCAACTGCAAGTAAAATGCACCAATCAATGAACTCTTAATGATCTGAAATGCTTTTCAAACTGCCATCAACACAAGGCCAAAGCCCATTGTCACAGTCCCATAGAGTAGAGTGCTGTGACTGATCATCAGAGGTACAGGGAGGTACCGTATAGATATGTTTTATATGCAAGCAGTGGGGATTGTCACCATAGTGTTGCAATAGATATTCCTAAAAGGAAACACACATGCAAATTTTCATCTTGTAAAGGCATATCTGTTGATTAAGACTTAAAGTGGAGTTCCACCCTGAAAAAAATAATTTCACCAAAAATCTACTAAAAAATTGAAAAAAGAAATTGAACAAAAAGCAAATTTTTACTTACCAGAAATAGCGGTTGCTATGCGGAAGTTCCTAATCTGCCTCTTCCTAGTCTTTGGCAGGTCTTCTTCCTCGTCCTACTCGCGGTATCTTCTGGTCAATGGGGCCCGCTGCCTTCTGGGAACTGTGTGTATCCCAGAGAGAAGCCGGCCCATTCACAAAGCACCGCATGTGCAGTAGGAAATGGGCAGTGAAGCCGCAAGGCTTCACTTCCTGTTTCCCTTAGTGAGGATGGCGGCGCGGGGATCTGTCGCGATCAAGGGGTCGGCCTGGGGGGGGGGGGGCGACTTCGCGGGCGCCTAGGACAGGTAAGTGTCCTTATTAAAAGTCAGCAGCTACAGTGTTTGTAGCTGCTGACCTTAAAAAAATAAATAAATCGCGGGTGGAACCCCGCTTTAAGAGAGGCTGAATATATGGACACAAAGGGCAGCCAATTACTGAATGTCTGACTGTACAAGAACAATAAGATTGGTATTAAATGTCAGTATATAAAAAATAAATAAAAAATTACCCACCATTTCTTTGCGGTTCACTAGCACCTAGAATGTTAACTTACTACTATAATTTAAGGAAAACCTGCCATGCGAGAATGTGGAGGCAACCATTACGTACCTCTGCTTCTGAGGTTACTAGAAGCCTTTTACAATGCCCCTTTAAGTCACTGACTTGAAACAAGTATATAAGTAAGGACCTCTTCCCTGACTTTTTGATCTGCATAATTGTTTTGGGTCAGTGACTCAAGTATTACATTATTGGCAGCCCTTGCATTTTTCTCAAAGTGAATTTACTTAAATTGCTTATGTTGAACTAATCAAAAACAGCAAAAAAGATAACTATATTTAACCAAAAAAACTACTCTTTGCTAATCCAGAGTGGCAATTAAAAAAAAAAAAAACATGTCAATTTGTGGTGATAAACACCTGTCTATTCTCTCCTTTATAAATTCCATAAAGAGTATTGTGAAAAAGGGCAACAGAACTATAAGCATGGAATTGAATCTCTGTGGTATGTGCATTAGGGATCTTGGAATTACTATTTTAACACCTTCCTGACTTGCATGACACCATCAGAATGACAATTGTTGCAACTTTGCCATTTGACCAAAAAAGTAAAAAACCATTGTATGCTTTTACCATGTTAGTGTATATAGTAAATAAGCATGAAACACTTGTAAAATTCATGAGACAAAATAGTCATTTAACCATGTTTTAAAAACATACCTTTCTACCCAGTTTTTATAACTTGGTATGTCCTTGGCATAGAGAAGCTTGTTTGAAGGTGAATCTTTGCCTAAACGATGCTCTGAAGTTGAGCATGAGTCCATAAATGTCTGAGCCACCACAGAAAGACAGGCGTCTGTAATGCTGTTCTTGTGGATGTCAAAGACAAATTGAGGATTTTTGATGACATTCACCCAGAACCTCAACGGTAAGCTAGCAAGAAAAATAAATATATGATAAATACTTTAAAATAAATAGAAAAAACAAAAGACAACTACATAACTATATACACAACAGGAATAAATACTGTATATATACAATATATACATATACCTATATTTAATCAAAAGATCTTGTATTTAAAGTGGTTCTAAGGGGAATTTTTTTTTACTCTAATGTATTCCCTGCATTAGGATAAAAAATGTTCCAGTATTTGTATCGCCCACTCACCCCTAAATACTTACCTGAGACCTCACTCGATCCTGCGCTGTGCCAATCTGCAGTGGCTCTCTTCTCTCTCCCCTGTCTCACAGAACAGAGAGGCAGCAGCGGGAGCCATGCTGTGCATGTCTATGGACGTACAGAGCAGGGTTCAGTAAGTAGATTTCCTATGGTGGCATATGGAGCACAGGAGGAGCCTAAACCACCAGCAGGGGGCCCTAGAATGGGAAGATCAGGGCCACTCTGTGCAATAGCGAGCAACGCAGAGCAGGTACGTTTAAACCTGTTTAATATTTTAAGTAGAAGTATAGCCTGCTGTCGGTTGACGTTACAGAGACAGTCCAGATTCTGAAAAAAAACAGACCATATGGTTTGGATCCACCCAGGTTCCTGGACTAGAGAATGCAGTGACTGACAGATAGTCACCAGCTCTCTGTAACCTGAAGACCGAGAGTTGAGTGATCAGCAGTGTTTGATCGCTCAGTTTTTGGTTTTAGAGCTAGCAGGGGAAAGATGCTACATCAGACCGATTCTGCATCCACGTAGGTGAGTATAATTTTTTCTCTTAAACCCATACTTCTCTTTGAATAAAAAAAGAGCCTTTACAAATCCTTTAAGTCAGACAGCACAGCTAGGTCAACAACCCACTCTAACCAGCTGAATGAAAAATTAAATATAAGCAGCACACTGGTAAAGATCCAGTGTTCTCCCATTCATTCAGCATGTTCACCATGTTAAACTGAAAGCACTGTGAATAGAAATAGAGCCTTCCTGTCTCAGAATTCTGAATATTCTTCTTCCAGTCTGTTGTACAGGGGATTATAGCAAGCTAAAACATATCACTGGGCTGAATGATATTTTCATGCTAGTGATATATCTGTCTGGATTTAAGTTTTAAAGTTAATTTATCAGCCTTTTTTAACATTTAACATCAATAAAACATTAAAAGTAAGCACCCCATGATGCATTCTATTACCTCGATTAAACAGAAATGCTTCCTCTATAAATATACGCCTTTTTGCACCTTGTTATTAGTAGGATGAGCTCATTGGCTTCAGAACTAAGAAAAATTACCAGCTCCCTAACCAAACCTTCTTAA
The DNA here is from genome assembly GCA_029206835.1 of Rana muscosa. Taxonomy (NCBI): domain Eukaryota; kingdom Metazoa; phylum Chordata; class Amphibia; order Anura; family Ranidae; genus Rana; species Rana muscosa. The sequence goes on from CM055118.1 coordinate 624,852,103, forward strand.
TATTAAAAATTAAAATGTCTGGTAGATAGGGTCATAAAAAACAAAATTGTAAAAAGAACATTGTGACAATAGATGGACACATTTGATCCAAATAACTCAATTTAACTCAATTTAGAACTTGTAATAATTCTTCCTACATTTTGAATTATTCTCATTGTGTATCGTCTAATTCATTCAGCAGTTATACCCACAATTTTTCAAAATATAGCACTGTAGTGGCTTTAAGTGTAACCACACAAATGGCCTTTGCTTGCCCCAATATCCTCATTTCAGTAAAGAACTTGAAATATAATATCAGATTTCACATTCAGTGGAAAGCATGGCCCTCCTATCACATTGGAATGTATGGATATAACCAAACAAAGTCATCCTAAACAATTGTAATTTAAGGGGGGGGCGTGTAAATAGTGTAACTGTTAGTGGGATTAGAAGAGGGTAGTGTGATATATGTGCTAATGTATGCCCTTAGATTTTATAAATACATTTCTTCTGCTTCTCTGCCATGCCATCTAACAAGATACATGACACTGTTCTGATGTTGGCCCTGCACTGGATACAGAGTATATAGAATTACACATTTTATTGTATCACAGGTTAAGAAAAATTTAAAAAATGTGGGTAAAAGCCTGTGTCAACAGGCTTTTGTTCACAATCAGAACTGCCCTTTCCACCCACACAAGTCGACAGGAATGCAAAAGCATCTGTTGATTTACTCTGAATGATTTCAGAAGTTTCTCAAACTGATGTCAAATGCAACAGTAGTGCATCTGAAAAGTGGCTTAAAGGTCACCAAGGGAAGAAGCGATACATTTTGTAAATATAAAAGACAAAGACACAGGGCGTCCCAATCTAGGTGTAGCGATGTATTCAAAATAAGAAAAGATAATAAAGATGCACTCACTAGTTAAAAGTGGATCAAAGCTTGTAATAAACCTATATAGACCTCCAAAGGATCACTGTGAGGCAGCAGAGCTCTGTGGGCATGTGGCAGAGTTCTTGATGGAAGTGCAGCGGCCAGACTTCAGGCTGGAACATAAGCAACAGCAGCTTCCAGAAGTAGCAAGATGGCTGCGGCTCCAAACAGCACCTCTCTATATTGGGTGATAGTGAATGGAAGTAGAGGGTGTGTGGCTACAAGTTATATGGCAGACAGGAGCACCCCCTTATCATTGTCAAAGGTGGTTGTTCAGCGGTTCAGGTTAATTGCCGATATGATTCAGAGATGCGATTGTGAATACCCTTTTGTTCAATGCTAATTTAGTACTGCTGCAATTTTCAATCCACCTTCATTTGCCAGAAATATGTCCAGCCAAATGCCTGCAGAGCTCTCTGCAGCCTCACTGTGATCCGTTGGTGGTCCATATGGGTTTATGACAAGCCTTGATCCACTTTTAACTAGTAAGTTAATTTTTATTGTTTTTTTCTTTTTTAGTAAATCGCTACACCTAGATAAAGGCATCCTCTTGTGTTTGTTTTTTACATGTGCTCTAGGATCTCAAGACCTAATCTGAGAGGAGCTGCTTCCACTTCACCTGGTGTTCCTTACCACTCTCCTGGCCCTCCTATGTGCCCTATTAAATCACAGTTGGGTCCTAGTCAGAGCAATATTTAATTTATTTAGTAAATTAATATTTTATTAATGGATTGAGTCTAAAAGTAGAAAACTAAAGTAAATCTGGTATCTTTCTAGAAGCCAAAATGCATTCATCAACATTTGATCAACTGCCTTTATTTGGTCAGGTCATGCAAAAGTGACATGCAATACACTAATCTATAGAAACAGGAAATCACCTTATTTAAGGCAATTAACAGATGATTTACGATTGGTAAGGGTTACTGCATTTTGCAATGTTTTATGCACTGCCTAATTTAATAATCAACAATGTTATCAAGTTAAAAAAAAATTATAATTTCTTAGGGTTCAGCTACCTGAGTGATTTTAGCAGAGCTACTTAATTAATGAAAATTGTTTATTACTTATCTCTGTGTGTAATGCAATCAATGTAAAATGAACAGTAGCACAGAACAGCAACTGATTGCACATGGTGGTGCAATACTGCAATCATAGGCGATTAACTGCAGCTTTCTTCTAAGGTCTAGCTCATCTTATAATGTTCAACTGCTTGTCAGGTTATGATCACTTTACAGAAGATCATGTACATTTTTTTCATTTACTAGCATGGCCAGAAATCTCTTAATGTAGCAGTTAAATTATTAGTAAACATCTAATATAGGTTATGTCCATCCACCCTAACTTTACAGTTGCAAAACAAAGTATGTGAACCCTTTTGGAATGATATGGATTTCTGCACAAATTGGTCATAAAATGTGATCTGATCTTCATCACAACAATAGACAATCACAGTCTGCTTAAACTAATAACACACAAATAATTAAATGTTACCATGTTTTTATTGAACACACCATGTAAACATTCGCAGTGCAGGTGGAAAAAGTATGTGAAACCTTGGATTTAATAACTGGTTGAACCTACTTTGGTAGCAATAATTTCAACCAAACGTTTCCTGTAGTTGCAGATCAGATGTGCACAACGGTCAGGAGTAATTCTTGACCATTCCTCTTTACAGAACTGTTTCAGTTCAGCAATATTCTTGGGATGTCTGGTGTGAATCGCTTTCTTGAGGTCATGCCACAGTGAGGGTTGAGGTCAGGACTCTGACTGGGCCACTCCAGAAGGCGTATTTTTTTCTGTTTAAGCCATTCTGTTGTTGATTTACTTCTATGCTTTGGGTCGTTGTCCTGTTGCAACACCCATCGTCTGTTGAGCTTCAGCTGGTGGACAGATGGCCTTAAGTTCTACTGCAAAATGTCTTAATAAACTTGGGAATAAATTTTTCCTTTGATTATAGCAATCCGTCCAGGCCCTGATGCAGCAAAGCAGCCCCAAACCATACTTCACAGTTGGGATGAGGTTTTGATGTTGGTGTGCTGTGCCTCTTTTTCTCCACACATAGTGTTGTGTGTTTCTTCCAAACAACTCAACTTTGGTTTCAACTGTCGACAGAATATTTTGCCAGTACTGCTGTGGAACATCCAGGTGCTCTTGTGCAAACTGTAAACGTGCAGCAATGTTTTTTTGGACAGCAGTGGCTTCCTCTGTGGTATCCTCCCATGAAATCCATTCTTGTTTAGTGTTTTACGTATCGTAGATTCACTAACAGGGATGTTAGCATATGCCAGAGACTTTTGTAAGTCTTTAGCTGACACTCTAGGATTCTTCTTCACCTCATAGAGCAGTCTGCACTGTGCTCTTGCAGTCATATTTACAGGACGCCCACTCCTAGGGAGAGTAGCAGCAGTGCTGAACTTTCTCCATTTATAGACAATTTGTCTTACCGTGGACTGATGAACAGCAAGGCTTTTGGAGATACTTTTAAACCCCTTTCCAGATTTATGCAAGTCAACAATTCTTAATTGTAGGTCTTCTGAGAGCTCTTTTGTGCGAGGCATCATTCACATCAGGCAATGCTTCTTGTGAAAAGCAAACCCATAACTGGTGTGTGTTTTTTATAGGACAGGGCAGCTGTAACCAACTCCTCCAATCGCATCTCATTGATTGGACTCCAGTTGGCTGACACCTCACTCCAATTAGCTCTTGGAGATCTCATTAGTCTAGGGGTTCACATACTTTTTCCACCTGCACTGTGAATGTTTACATGGGGTGTTCAATAAAAACATGGTAACATTTAATTATTTGTGTGTTATTAGTTTAAGCAGACTGTGATTGTCTATTGTTGTGACTTAGATGAAGATCAGATCACATTTTATGACCAATTTGTGCAGAAATCCATATCATTCTAAAAGGGTTCACATACTTTTTTTTTGCAACTGTATATACATGTTAACCATCCAGCTATGTTTCACAATAACAATCCAGCCCTGTATCTATCGCCAATATAAATATTTTTAAATGATGGTTGCTCTTTACCCTCTACCGTACATATTTCTGTCAGTAGAACATTGGGAATGTGGGATTCTTCCTGTCCCCTGTGACAATGAGCTGGATTAGGACACTGCAGTGACACATATACACAGCCTGGGCACCAATAAGTGTCTGACTAATGAAGCATTAGCATATTATTAACATTATCTGCGCTTTTAATCTCAAACTGATTGCAGCCACTCAGACTAAATGAGCAGGAGGTTTATTTAAAGGGGATGAGGGAGGGGAGAGAGGAAATGAAGAAATTATCTCCTTGCAATCAGATTAAATTAACTTTGAGTCACTTCTTATAGACCTTCACATCAATGAGTCTACAATACAGGCTTCAGTAAGCCCTTGATCATAGAGGAAAATACACTGTCATTCTCAATCACTAGCACTATGGTATTATGTGACACTGCAAGATATAGATCTTGCATAACTGAATATCAACTAACAAATCTTGAGCCTCCCCTAATACTGATATAAAACACTTTAACAAAAAACATATTTTATTAAAGTTGTAATATGTTTAGCATGTTTCTAGAAAACAGTACAAATGAAAACAGCTATACAAGGTAAACTTTTAATAATACCTGTGCAGAGTAAAAAATGTTAAAATTACCAGGCAAATGCACATTGCATTATGTTGAATCTGCAATCACATATATAACACAATTAGGGGATTTAAATAAAGTGTCTACGACACTCTTTAAAATCTCATTATGCCTACAAATGTTGGGGAAGGCAACGTGCAAAGCAAATAGTGTGGAAAGCACTGCGTGCAAAGGCTGAAGACTGAGACTGAAGAGTCCATGAAGACACTCTGTTCTAGTGTGGCTGTCACACAGATAGCGCAGTGGCTGGAGAGTTTTGTAGCAGGGTGGGCAGACCCTGATGGGAATTCAGAGACAATAGCTGCCCATTAGGTCTGCTCCTCTTGTGAATGACAACAGGCAATGGGCAAATTGACAGCCAGATGGAGAGGACAAACCTAAAGGGGAATTAGTGTCTCAGCTTTCCCATCAGTCTATGCCCACTGTCAGCATCACTGGTTGCAAGAAAGCTATTGGCTAGTCTTATTTGCCTATAGTTTTATTATCTATGAAATAGAGCAAATAATTTTTTTAATTTGGCGCAGTAATAGTGCCATTTGTTAAATAGTGGCACTAGTAAAAACGACCTTAATCTCACAAGCATGTCGGCAAAGCTATCGAAACTGGCGGCAGGGATTTTTGTAATCTGGCACAGGACCTTTTAAAGGACCATACTGTCAGAATAGCTTTACTGAATTCCTCTCCAATAAACCTTAGCAATTCCTAAATAATTAGAGTGTGCACTGTAGTATATCCACAGTGAAGTGGCAATATGTTCCACAGCAGTAACATCCTTGCCTGCATGCAAGAAAATTATTTTACAGTCCATATATGCGAATTACAACTATTGACATCAACAGTTTATTTATAGCGATTGCATTTAGTGTATGTAAACGTCAGAGATTACAATCTAGTCAGTGGAAGTGTATTTTAAGGAGGATAATTTCATTAATTAAATTCAGAACCTATAACTATTACATTTCTGATTAAAGTGAAAGGGGCTGCTGAAACTTTAAATAGTAACTCCACTTTTGTTAAGGAAAAAAAAAAAAAAACGATTCCTTCTTATAAGGATTTTAACAAACTTTTTTGTTGTAAATTCCTGCCTATTTCTGCTCTGCAAAAAAATAAAAGCTGTTTGCTTTTCAATGTATTTTGGATACCAATTCTGAATGGGAGTGACCTTTTCATTAAGGATCAGCTGATACACTTGCAGGGCTCTAATGAGGAACACTGCAGTGCCTGCATAACTTTAGAAGCGATTAACTCTAGGAGCATCTTACCAAATTTTTGTTGCAGAAGATGCCTAAAATCTGACTTTTATCTTAGTGCAGTGAGCCAATCACACAAACAGGAAAGTACATTTTTGGGGGCATCCAGCTGTGAACAGAATGCCTCTAGGTTGCCATATTGCATTGAATTTTACAGAAAATTACAGAAGCTGTAGAATGAAAAGGAAAGGTAATTTTCATTAACATTAAATGGTGTATTGTGTCGCAATTGTATATTTTATATTATTTTTTTATTTACTATATTTTTTCCCATGAAAGTGGAGTTACCCTTTGAGGGCTTTGTGAATTGCAACTGCTTCCAGGACCTAAGACAGGATATGGGGGCCCAAGCTGAAACTAGCCACGAGGGTGGTCTTAAGATATATTCAGCATACAATTTTCCTGGGCACCCTTAGTTTTTTCTAACTGACTTTGTAACCCATTTCATTGACCGGTTATCCCCTGAACAGCCCATTATTAGTATGTGCCCATGGCTACCATGGACATGCCCTCTATAATTTGGAGGGGAGAAAATCCTTTTTTTGTATTTTACAGTATAAGAACATAATCTACTACAGTGTAAAACATATCTTACTTTATTATCTTTGGGTAGGGCAGAAGGTTATTATTTTTTGTAAAAATAGTTGTTAGTGTTCTTCAACCAAATTAATAACCTTTTACATGTTCTTATTAACATACCATAACTTAAAAAAAAATGCTGCTTACGTTTTACTTGCTGTTTTCTGAAAAGTCCAAAACTGAAGGCTTCCTCTGCTATGTGGGGGGGGGAGGGCTGAGGGGCTAAGGTTTACCATAATTAGCCCTGTCTGCAAAATGCTGGCAGACCTCATTATCAATTGAAAACTAGATTTGAACACTGTCTGTCCTAACAAAGTGTTAAAGATCCAGAAGCTGGGTTTCCTCATTGAAAACTCAGTTTGTTGCACTTTGTCAGTGGGAATGCATTGATTTCCCCTCTTTTCACATTTTTCACAGTAACTTGCAGTTTGCCTAATGCCTGCTGCAAACACCAATAAAATGTAAGAATTGAAAAAAATAAAACTTTATTGATACTGTGTGAAACATATAATATACACATAGTGGGGGTTTCTCAACTTTTACGGCAAAAGTGGAACTACACTTTAAAAAGGGTCATGAAGATGTGGGAAAATAATCTCCTCTTGTTTTCACACTGAAAGCTTTGCGTAATATGCCTAAAAATTTGATTATATTGGACAATATAACACAGACTTTTTCTGTTGTCAAAGGCTGAAAACTTACCAGTTGCTCTTCCAGGTGTGTCGAACATGGGGATCATGGATATTGTGCTTGTCTGCTTGCTCATCCAGAAAATCAAACATATATTTGATGGCTAAGGGAAGAGCACTACCTCGATGTGCTGTGCTGAATATAGTCTCAAACAAGTCATCCACAAATTTCTGTAATGTTCCCTGCATTAAAAACAATAACACTGTTAAAATATTATCCATTATTATTTCCTTAGTTATATATTGCAGAATTAAAACAGTAATAATAAGTGAACAGTAAATGGACAATGTATAGTGAACACTGGATGGACAATGTGTCTCAAGAAATAGAACTTAGAGTGCTGATTGAAGGGTCACTACAGACATCAAAAGGGCTCATCCCGGCCCTAGCAAGAGTGCACTGAAACAAACAAATAGGATGTCACACTCCAGAAGATCCGGCCAAAATACATGGAAGTAAAATACAGCTTCAGTCCTGTAAATGGGGGCAAAACAAATTAGAGGGACATGGCCTGGGAGGAGCCGGGTTGAAGCTGCAACTTACTTCCATGTATTTTGGCTGGATCTTCTGGAGTGTGGCATCCTATTTGTTTGTTTTAGTGCACCAAAGCAATCAGGAGTTTTCAACATGGTGTCATAAACCTTTTAAAGGGCTGGGAGGCGCCAGCGCAAAGAGGTTAAAGTGAAATTATAGGCATGCATATGTTTACTGTTTACCTAAGGATGTGTATTTCTGATCGACACACCTATGCTTGGCTAAAAGACTACTCTGTTACTTTTCTGCTTAGCATTATTGCTACCAGAATCAGTATTTCTACAAAAATGTGCATGTACAGGACCAAACCATTTTTCTGTTTTAAATATATTTAGAAATGTACAGGGTGTTATGGAGTGACAAAAAAACTAAAATGAAGTTATGTGTTAAACAAAAAATGTAATCAAACCGTTTTATGAAGATGAAAAATAATTTGAGCATAGTGAGGGAATGAATTTAATCAAAGCTGGATTTTGACAACACCTGCTTGTGTTATGCAAGTTTTAGGGAAATTAATATTCTAGACCTGAAAACACCTGCACTTAGTGAATCCCGTTTGCATAGAGTTCAGCTAGCAGCATGCATAACAGTATTTTTTTTAATACACTAGGAAATGTGTTTTGGGATTGCATTTTATAAGAAATTCTGTTCTTCAAAAATCATACCTAAACCATGGAATATACAGTTCCAGGAAACAGTTAAATACACAGTTTAAATACATATATGAATAGTTTACCCTGTCACAGGATTATTAATTTCACTCAGCAAGTCTAGTGATTTACACAGTTTTGCCACACTGTATGGCTAGGCAGGTTGCACCACTATTTAACATTTAAGCTCTGCAGCTTCATTTACTATCTACCTGTTTATCTGCTGGTTGGGATTATCATTTAAGGGGATTCCATAATTTATTATCATATACATAGAAAGAAAAGAATTGCGTATAAAGAGAAATAACTAACATTTGTACATTTTATGAAGTATGCCCAGGAGATAAGAACAGAATGTGTGTACAACCAGAATGGCAATAAAACTTTTTTCCAACATTTAATACTGCCAATTCTTAGTGGGAAGAACAGAGAATAACAACTTCAAACTGCCTCTTATGTTTAGGGGATACAATTGCATGTCCATAATTTACAAACATCACATCTGTGGTTTTTTTGTTCAATATCTTCAAATTGAGCACATTTTATGACCACCCCAACAGACCAAGCTTTCCAAGGAGAATGTTTGTAATTGTATTTATATAGCTACAGGCAATCATTTTCTATTCTTACATGTATTTATTAATTTTAAATATTTTTTAATATCTATAAACATTCCTTAAATGAATTGCTAGCAAAGTCATCATGGGTCTCAATTCCACATAGCCATCTAACCATCACAAAATGGTTTGATGGCAACACAAATTCCAACATACAACCAGTGGGGATGACTTCCTAAAACTGGAGAATGCTAAATTCGGGGGCAGTTGTGCCTGGTAGTCAATCAGCTAAAAACTTCAGCTTGTTCAATTAAGCTTTGACCCAAAAAAACCTGAAAGTTAACTTGATTGTGCATTCTCTAGTTTTAGTAAATCAACCCCAGTATGTCAGACAACACCCTCACACTGGTATATATTGATTTGTATTTATTTGTTTTGCGTGCAAGATTATAAGGGCACTCTTGGAGTAAAATATTATACTTACCTCCCTCATGGGAAGATCCAACAATCTCAAATTCTTCTGGTGACTTTTTTTCATTAACCACTTCAACACCGGGCTTTTTTTACCACATCAATACCGGGCCTATTCTGGCACTTCTCTCCTACATGTACAAATCATCATTCTTTTGCTAGAAATTACTCAGAACCCCCAAACATTATATGTTTTTTTTAGCAGACACCCTAGGGAATAAAATGACTGTCATTGCAACTTTTTTTCTTTCACGGTATTTGCGCAATAATTTTTCAAACGCCTTTTTAAAAAAAAAATGGTTTCATGAATTAAAAAATAACAAAACAGTAAAGTTAGCCCAATTTTTGGGGAAAATATGAAAGATGATGTTACGCCGAGTAAATAGATACCTAACATGTCACGTTTTAAAATTGCGCACACTCATGGAATGGCGCCAAACTTCGGTATCTAAAAATCTCCATAGGCGACGCTTTCATATTTTTTACAGGTTACCAGGTTAGAGTTACAGAGGAGGTCTAGTGCTAGAATTGTTACACGTGCTCTAACGCACGCGGCGATATCTCACATATGTGGTTTGAACGGCGTTTACATATGTGGGTGGGACTTACGTGTGCGTTCACTTATGATCGCAAGCTACCGGGGACAGGGGCGTTTTAATTTTTTTTTAATTATTATTTTTTTTTTTACTTATTTATTTTTTTTTACACTTATTTTACTTTTTTTTGTTATCACTTTTATTCCTATTACAAGGAATGTAAACATCCCTTGTAATAGGAATGTGTGTGACAGGTCCTCTTTATTGAGAGATGCGGGGTCAATAAGACCCCACATCTTTCCTCCAGGCTGGAAAGCATGAGATCGTGAATTTTTTTTCATTGATCTCATACTTACTAGCTGCAATGGCGGCTTTGTTTACATCTGAGGACCCAGGTGTGACGTCATCACATCGCGCCCGGGCCTCCGACCATCTGGTCACCAGTCATCTCTATGCTCCTCACGTGACCCACCACCGGCACCGGACGATTCTCTCCGGGTCCCCGATGGCACGGGAGAGCCCGGAGAAGCACCGGATGGCGTCGGGAGGGGGGGTTGTCCCCTCCCACCGCCTATAAGAATGATCAAGCGGCAGAACCGCCGCTATGATCATTCTTATGGTGCACAGAATCGCCGGCACAAGAAAAAGATATCTGAATGATGCCTCTAGCTGCAGGCATCATTCAGATATCCCCCCACAAACCCGAGGCTGTCATATGACGTCCACCCAGAACCGCCGCTATGATCATTCTTATGGTGCACAGAATCGCCGGCACAAGAAAAGGATATCTGAATGATGCCTCTAGCTGCAGGCATCATTCAGATATCCCCCCACAAACCCGAGGCCGTCATATGACGTCCACCCAGGATGGGAGATCCCATCTGTGGACGTCATATGACTATGGGTGGTAGGGAAGTGGTTAAAAAGCAAAGAGATCAGCACATTGAATCAGAGCTGCAGTTCATTAAAATCTATCACTTTGTCGTAGATCCAAAGGGGTAAAATAATAGCCACTGATGTGTTTTAGCCATTGTGGGTGCCAATCATGTTGAGGATCTCTTTCATTATTACCATCTGTTGAAAATATGTACCAGCCCTTTGATAGGAGAGTCCTCCAATACTTTGATATTTAGCAGTTGTGTGCCACGAGGTAAGGAGATTGCTAAAGGAAATTCAGTAGACTGAATCTGGTAACCTTAACCAGGACTGATATTATTTGTGGGTTGGTACCTGCTGGTGAGACTCCAATGGAGAGTTGTCCCTCACCTTTTCCAGACCAAGAGACAAGCTATTGCAATTTGTATGCACAGACACAGTACTGTATGACTAAAGTTATACACACAAATACGTTTATTTTTCTATATATGGGGATTAGCAGGATCCTGTTTTATAAACTGTTGTTCCTATTGCTCTCATTCTTCAGCTTTAGCAGTTTCAGACTATTCCATGCTATCTGTTGCTTTTGATATCCATTTTCTGACTCTGGGCTCTCTTGTCCCTTGTCCACATCACAATCCATGCATTCTTTGATGTTTCCTTCTTTCTCCTGGATTTCTTTCATAAATCCTCCCCAGGATTATTTATCTCTTCCTTATCATATGGTCAATAGTTCCATTGAGATACATATGTCTGTGAAGGTTCTCATGTATCCAGGTCATGGTATAGCTAGCAGTAGTAGTAGTAGTAGCTAATATGATGAAGATTTTTTGTGGCTTTCATGGCTTATGTGTGGCTTCTTCAGTTCTGAAAAATGTCAGGAACGTACCACAGCATTTATATCAACACAATTAGCACAAGCACAATAATCCAGTGACCATGGAATATTTCAAGACAGATGTTGATTGTCCAAGAAAAGGATGGGAAGTGTGAAAGTTGTGGAACTATCCTGCTATAGTTACATAATCCCATTTTTTGTTTCAAGACATCTGCAAAGTCTCGCACACCCATGATAACTTTCTAAGTCTGGTGTTATCATGGGTGTGCGAGAACGAAGACTGTCTGGACTTCCAGTGTATTTGATCATATTCTCTGTTAATCATTCAAATCATCTGACAAAAATGTGTGTAATTGTTCTCAAATTAGTTATAAGTATTAAAACGGCATTATATGTGGAAGACAGATGGGACCAAAGGCTCTCAACTCTTTTCAAGGATGTTTTTCCAGTTTTATGTAGATGACCTCTTTCCGATCTGCTTGAACCAGTTGCCCTCACTGTCCAAAATTAGCCCCTCACTGTCCTTGTGTCCTTGAAATAAGATATTTTTTTCCTAAGATGGAGGAAAACTGCTGAGTCGTGCCCTGTAGAGTTGTCTCTCCTATATTAGGCATTTCTTCTGTAAAAAGGTTGTGTTTTCCTTGCTGCCTAGAGCTGTTATTCATCTATATTATTGTTGAGTGTTTTGGTGGTGTTTTTTAATGTCAGTGGATATATTCTGTAATTTCTGGTTTTGTAACTATGCATTTACTTGTGGAATCTCTTTTTCTTGTGTTGACTTGTATTTCCACTTTTGATAAATGAATAAAACATATTGAATGTAAAGGGTCTATTGTCTTCCCACTACAGGTTTTTGCGCTCCTCACAACACTGAATTTCATATACAGTGCAGTGAATTCACAGACGGAAAACATTTTACAGGGAGTACCAAAAGTCACCATACATAGGAAAAATGGGAATTATATGTACACGTACCTTTATTTACAAAAAATGTATGACAATATTTTACAAAATATTATTTATTCCCCACTAAGCTGCCAGCACCTAGTAGAAATGTATTTGCAAAAATGTAAAAATAAAAATAAATTGTGTAGCACAGTCCCACCTTACAAAATGCAATAAATATACTGTATATGTGGTATAAACCAACACTATTCAATCAATCATACAAGCTTACTGCACAGATAAACCATGACAGATGTAACCCATGGGGCAGAGTCTGTGCATTGACGTCATGACACTGGAAAATGGAAGTGGGCTGAGACATTATCTGAGTGAGAAACAGTGTTCCTCACATTTCTGCTTACATATGCTGGGTGAGTTTTACTTAGTGCACAGCTATAGTGCACCTTTTTTGTAAGTGCTTTTGTGTGTGCATGTATTAAAATGTTTTTAAATAAAAAGCATTATAATCTTGTCTTGTGCATTTGCCTTATGAGATACTGAGATGATCATGATATGAATGCTATCAGAAACATATGCCCTTGCGAGATGTGTACAGGTATCATTAAGTATTAAACATTTTTTAATTGATATACAGTATGTAGTGTATAATGTTATCACAATCTGTGCTGTGAGCTTATATGAATAATTATCTAGAGTTGGTCTATAACACATAATGTATATGAATGTATTTAATCTTGTATGGTGGGACAGCACTGCACTATTTAGTTCATTTTAATTTTAGTACTGTAACACATACAACTGATCACTCCATCTGATATCATCCCACGTAGGGAAGTGATATCAAAGGGAGTGATCAATTGAATGTGTTACTAAAGTGTGCTATTCATCTATCACAGTTATCCTGAAGAAGTGCAGGAAACCAGCAAAAAAGTAATTCTATCAGTACATTTTTTTATATTTGTAATTGAGGTGGTCATACTTATGACATTTGCACTTTTTGAATTTGTTAGGTTTTTAAACCAATCATTTTGATATATTTAATTTTTTTCTTAAACAAAATGTTGCATTATTATACATATTTTCAGCTCTGAGGTATGTACTAATATATATTGTTTAAGTGTCCCTTTTCTTACAATTTATTATTTTTGGTTTGTTTTTTCTGTTCAATATAAAAAGCCACATACGCATTGCCTATGAATGAACTCCTGTATTTAAGACATACCTTAGTAGCTAGTAATCTTGTTAAATAGATTTCTGAGACCATTTTACTTCCCCTGTCCCCTTCTTTCTGGTCTCCATGTTCATGGTTCTTCACTAAGTGCCACACTTTGACTCCACTTTCTAAGTCTGGTGTTATCATGGGTGTGCGAGAACGAAGACTGTCTGGACTTCCAGTGTATTTGATCATATTCTCTGTAATAAACAAATAACAGATAGAACTTTAAAATGGGACGCAAAATTCATTTTGAAATATAGAGCTTGTCTGAGCTTATTTAAGGCGGCAGCACATACAACAAGGAAGACACACAAAGTTCATTAAAATGCTACAGATAGATTACAATTTGCTGTATTCAAACCAGTTATAGGTTGTAATTTTTGGCCTGTGGGTTAGAATATTTTACACACTGGTCTCTGTCTTAAATAAGCCACATAAGTATTTGCTGACCCATTGGAGTCGCTTGACTAAACCTGGAAAGTGCAAAATTTCATGCAGATGTGCATGGTAGCCAATCAGCTTCTAAGGTCAGCTTGTTCAGTTAGGCTTTGACAAAAAATAAAACCTGAAAGCTGACTTGCTTCTATGCAGAGCTGCACCAGATTTTGCACTCTCCAGTTTTAGTAGATAAACCAGAATGCCTAAATGTAGCTGTCTTATTCAGTCAGGCAGTATTAAGATCAGTAATGATAACTCGTAATAATAGAATATACACATTTAAAAAAAAAGTCTAAAAAAGACAACTTCATATAAAAATCACAACGAAGGGTTTGACAGATTGACTTAAAGTTCCACCCCATTTAGCATAACCATGGTAGCTAATCCCTGTGCCATTACTTTTTGGATATGTTTTTTTTTTTGTCTTGTTTAAATACCTTTTTTTTTTACAAATTCCCTCACTTCCGTCCCACCTCGCCGCAAGGTACGCAATTCCACTCTCCTGTTGGCCCCTGGGATATCATTGTCATCAATCCCAGGAGTCAACATGCATCCTCAGCTTCCAGCATTGCGTTATTTAAAAACCAGAAATGACGCAATGCCAGGCAGAGTTTGGTGCCATTTTTTAACTGTAGACTCTTTTGTCATTATACCAGTTACTGAGCGGTGGTGGAGAAAGAATCCTTAGTGCCGGTTGCATGAGTGGCAGAAGCAGGAGGTTGTGAAAATGAATGTTGCAAAGCACTATGATGGGGGCAAAGATTGTGGCACAGCCTTATGGCAACCTGTCATGAAGAAACTACGCAGGTGCGAGGTCAGGAGGAGCATGCTGGGTAGCCAGCTGCACCTAATCCCAGAAATAAGCAAAAGCGGGCTTCAGATGCCCAAAACCTAGATGGACCCTGCCTTCTTCTGAGATCAAGTAATATTGTATTTATCTCTAAGAAAGAAGCAGGAAAACATTACTAACATTATGCAAATATTATAGAAGAAGTTGTAACAATTACAGTGGAGCTTTAAAAAAAAAAAAAAAAAAGTTATTAAGGCTTTAAGGTTTTAAAAGCATTTGTTAGTAATGTTCATGCAGTATCCTAAAAATATATCCATAAAACACACAAACTTAAGGGTGATCCCAAAGTGACTTTCACAAGGACACTTATTGCTCACTGATGTTCAATTCCACGATCTAAAATTCGGCAGATCAATAGCAATTCTAAAGCGGAACAATCAATCCCCATCTTATTCCATGAAAATAAGATGAAATTCTCATTTACACATTTGTTTATGAAAGCTAGATTGTAATAGAGTTCTGGCTTCAAGCTATCTATTCTGGTTATGCTCATAAGGAATAAAGCATGATAAAGTGAAATGATTAACTGGAAGGTAAGTAAAGACAGTGTTTATTGGAGCCAGAAGATCAGACGGTATATATTACATCTTTCTTAATCAATCTTGAGGACAAGGAGGCACAGAGATGTATTAGTCTATAGATTAGAATTTGTTGCTTCAGCAGTATAGGCAGAGGTTGAACAATTTAATTTAAAGAGGGTGGATATCAATGCTGTCAATCTATCAAAGACTACAGAAGTAAATATTAATGTATTAACAAACATAAAAAATACATTGTGCACTATGTGAAAGAGCTACTCATAGTGTAAATGATAGAAAATGTATCCAAAGTAAGAAAAATTTGCTTTTAGCTGTCATTAAATGAGGTGTTACCGATGAAAGATTTTCCCTCACTTCCTGTTCCAGGTAGCAACAGTAATATTTTCCACTTCTCATCACTTTCTCTCAGTGACAAATGACACCAGGACAAACAGTGAAGGTGATTATTCAGTGGGTGCACAGATGGCAATAAAACCCTGAAAGAGGTTCTAACTTTTTACTACTCTTTCTAAACTAAGCTGTCAATACATTTACTGTTGCTAATATAAAACTAGTGTAAATTCCCCAATACTGTAAATGTTATTATTGTGTTACGTACACAAAGTCTTTGTATACTTCATAGTACCCTTATGCAAAGGACTTTTCTCTTCCTCTGATTAAAGAATCTTACAAAAGATTGGGTTGATTTATTAGGGCAAATAGTCTGTTCACTGTGTATAGTTATTTTCCTTCAGTCTAGTGAATATGGTGAAAAATCACTTTTGTAAAGAATATCCAATCTTTTGCTAGGAAAATTTCTAAAAAAATAGAATTTTTGCTTGCAAAAAATTAGATGATGGAAGTCAGCAGAACTTCACTCCATTCACTAAGCTGAGGGAAATTCTCTTGCAAAGTGAACAGCCTTTTTGCCTTTGGAAAATTTACCTCTATGTTGATCATCCCTGAAATAAATGTACTAAGAAGTGGGATATTTCATAGATTAATCCCAACATTAAGCATAATGTCAGTCTGTCATTAAAAAATACAAAATAATAGGCAGTACAACTGAATGCAGAGTCAGGGATAGCTATCAGATCAATATGTCATTATCGCAATGTCTCAAAAATGTATACCGTATTTTCCGGCGTATAGGACGACTTTTTAACCCATAAAAATCTTCTCAAAAGTCAGGGGTCGTCTTATACGCCGGTACCTGACATGTAGAATCTCAATCAGTCCACGGCCGTCCATTTTTCAAAAGCCGCGCCTCCTCCTCGTGCTGTTCCGTGATAGGCGGAAAACAAATTTTCCCAGCAGAGCCTCTGTTCAGTGTTCCGCCTATCATGGATGCCCTCTCGTCCTCGGCCTCGGATGAGAGGGCATCTGTGATAGGCAGAACACTGAACACAGTGTCTGCTGGGAAGCTGAGTGTTCCGCCTATCACAGAACAGCACGAGGAGGAGGCGCGGCTTTTGAAAAATGGACGGCCGCGGTCTAACTCAGATTCTACATGTCAGGGATAAGGTATGGGATTGTCGAGGCATGCAATGGCACAGTGAGGTATGCAATGGAACAGTGAGGTATGCAATGGAACAGTGAGGTATGCAATGGCACAGTGAGGTATGCAATGGCACAGTGAGGTATGCAATGGCACAGTGAGGCATGTAATGGCACAGTGAGGCATGTAATGGCACAGTGAGGTGAGGTGAGGCATGGCTAGTCGGAAGGGGGTCGTCTTATACGGTGAGTATATCCCAAAACCAAAATTTTAGCTGGAAAATTAGGGGGTTGTCTTATACGCTCCCAGTCGCCTTATACGCCGGCAAATACAGTATACATACACTGTTTCCAGTACTTAAAGTGTTCAGGGCTTTGCAAATTTAATTCATATACAGTCATGGCCAAAATTATTGGCATCCCAGAAATTTTTCCAGAAAATCAAGTATTTCTCACAGAAAAGTATTGCAGTAACATGTTTTGCTATACACATTTATTCCCTTTGTGTGTATTGGAACAAAACAAAAAAAGGGAGGAAAAAAAGCAAATTGGACATAATGTCACACAAAACTCCAAAAATGGGCTGGCCAAAATTCTTGGCACCCTTAACTTAATATTTGGTTGCACACCCTTTGGAAAAAATAACTCAAATCAGTCGCTTCCTATAACCATCAATAAGCTTCTTACACCTCTCACCTGGAATTTTGGATCCCTCTTCCTTTGCAAACTGCTCCAGGTCTCTCCTATTGGAAGGGCTCCTTTTCCCAACAGCAATTTTAAGATCTCGCCACAGGTGTTCAATGGGATTTAGATCTGGACTCATTGCTGGCCACTTTATAACTCTCCAGCGCTTTGTTGCCATCCATTTCCCAGTGCCTTTTGACGTATGTTTGGGGTCATTTTCCTGCTGGAAGACCCAAGATCTCGGACGCAAACCCAGCTTTCTGACACTGGGCTCTACAGTGCGACCCAAAATCCTTTGGTAATCCTCAGATTTCATGATGCCTTGCACACATTCAAGGCACCCAGTGCCAGAGGCAGCAAAACAGCCCCAAAACATAATTGAACCTCCACCATATTTCACTGTAGGTACTGTGTTCTTTTCTATGTAGGCCTCATTCCATTTTCGGTAAACAGTAGAATGATGTGCTTTACCAAAAAGCTCTATCTTGGTCTCATCTGTCCACAAGACGTTTTCCCAGAAGGATTTTGGCTTACTCAAGTACATTTTGGCAAACTGTAGTCTTGCTTTTTTATGTCTCTGTGTCAGCAGTGGGGTCCTCCTGGGTCTCCTGCCATAGCATTTCATTTCATTTAAATGTCGACGGATAGTTGGCACTGATACTGATGCTCCCTGAGCCTGCAGGACAGCTTGAATTTCTTTGGAACTTGTTTGGGGGCTGCTTATCCACCATCCGGACTATCCTGCGTTGGAACCTTTCATCAATTTATCTCTTCCGTCCACGCCCAGAGAGATTTGCTACAGTGCCATGGGTTGCAAACTTCTTGATAATGTTGTGCACTGTGGACAAAGGCAAATCTAGATCTCTGGAGATGAACCTTGAGATTGTTGATATTTTTTCACAATTTTGGTTCTCAAGTCCTCAGACAGTTCTCTTCTCCTCTTTCTGTTGTCCATGCTTAGTGTGGCACACACAGACACACAATGCAAAGACTAAGTGAACTTCTCTCCTTTTTATCTGCTTTCAGGTGTGATTTTTATATTGCCTACACTTGTTACTTGCCCCAGGTGAGTTTAAAGGAGCATCACGTGCTTGAAACAATCTTATTTATCCACAATTTTGAAAGGGTGACAAGAATTTTGACCAGCCCAATTTTGGAGTTTTGTTTGACATTATGTCCAATTTGCTTTTTTTCCTCCCTTTTTTGGTTTTGTTCCAATACACACAAAGGCAATAAACGTGTATAGCAAACCATGTGTTACTGCAATACTTTTCTGTGAGAAATACTTGATTTTCTGGAAAAATTTCTGGGGTGCCAACAATTTCAGCTATGACTGTAAAGCGCCTACAGATACTTGAACATGCACAAATTCATATACATTCATAAAGTGCCCCTCTCTATCAAAAGTGGGTGAAATCATTCAGATCAGCCACAGGGAAAGACAGAAAGGCCAACATAGTGTACAATTCTTTATTAAAACTTGTAAAAGAAATGCATTCACATTTAATTGGGCTATCTCTCAGCATTCAGGTAAAACCACTTAGTCCTGTATAGTAGCTGGCTCCACTCCTTACTTGGTGCATGTGCGGCTTCTGTGCGGGATGACATGGAGCGGATTTACAGACACTTACATCATCCCGCACAGAAGCCACAAATGCACCGAGTAAGGAGTGGAGCCAGCTACTATACAGGACTAAGATGTTTTA
Source organism: Rana muscosa (assembly GCA_029206835.1). Taxonomy (NCBI): domain Eukaryota; kingdom Metazoa; phylum Chordata; class Amphibia; order Anura; family Ranidae; genus Rana; species Rana muscosa. The sequence continues at coordinate 624,871,459 of CM055118.1, forward strand.
CCCAAGTGCACTATTTTATTGTGAATGCATTTCATTTACATGTTTTATGTGGTTTTAACCACTTCAGCTCCGAGCCTATTTTTCAGACTTGTTGTTAAAATATATATTTTTTTGCTAGAAAATTACTTAGAACCCCAAACATTATATATTTTTTTCTAACACCCTAGAGAATAAAATGGCGGTCTTTGCAATACTTTCTGTCACACCGTATTTGCGAAGCAGTCTTACAAGCACACTTTGTTTTGAAAAATACACTTTTTTAAATAAAAAAATAAGACAACAGTAAAGTTAGCCCAATTATATTGTGAAAGAGGATGTTACGCTGAGTAAATTGATACCCAACATGTCATGCTTCAAAGTTGTGCCCGCTCGTGGAATGTCGACAAACTTTTACCCTTAAAATATCCATATGCGACGTTTAAAAAATTCTAACGGTTGCGTCTTTTAAATTACAGAGGAGGTTATTATTATTATTATTTCTCTCACTCTAACGATCGTGGTGATACCTCACATGTGTGGTTTGAACACTGTTTTGATATGCGAGCGCTACTCAAGTATGCGTTCGCTTCTGCACGCGAGCTTGGCGTTTAAAAAAAAAATCGTATTTATTTTACCTTTTATTTTTAATTTTTACACTGTTCTTTTAAAAAAAAATTGTGTCACTTTTATTCCTATTACAAGGAATGTAAACATCCCTTGTAATAGAAAAAAAAGCATGACAGGACCTCCTAAATATGAGATCTGGGGTCAAAAAGACCTCAGATCTCATATTTACACTAAAATACATGTAAAATAAATGTTGCTTTAAGAGCTATGGGCGGAAGTGACGTTTTGACGTTGATTCCGCCCCGCATTGGTATGGAGCCGGGTGGGGGCCATATTCCCCTCACTCAGCTCCATACCTTACACGGAAGAGGACACGATCGCCTCCGCCGCTGCTGACAGCTCCGGTAAGCGGCGGAGGGCACCGGAGCACCCCCCTCCCACTGCCGATAAAAGTGATCTCGCAGAGAATCCACCGCTGAGACCACTTTTATCTTGAAGCGGACCGCCCACTGAAGAAGAGAATACCAGGGTTATGGCAGCTAGCTGCTTCCATAACAACGATATTCCTCTTCAAAATACCAACGTATAACGACGGCGGTTAATAAAGAACTGTACACTATGTTGGCCCTTCTGTCTTTCCCTGTGGCTGATCAGGATGAGACATACTTGAGAAGAGTTAAGAAGTTTTAATGGGATGCATTTGAAGTGATACATCAAGTAATACTGCTCCACATGATAGCCTGTTACAGATGTTGAGAACTCCATAAATAGATATACACATTAAACTTGCAGTTCAGTTACACTAAGCTTCTTTACTCCTGTCTGACATACAATCTCTGTACAGAGATCGCACAGCAGTGATCTCTGTGGGTTGGCGACAAGGGAGTATAAAATTGGTAAAAAGGACTGGGTGTACCCACAATAAGACCGGGTTCACGTATGTGTGGCTAGTTTTCAGTCCGGTGCATTTCTGTTCACTGGTTCAGGTGCGATTCAGGTGCAAATTTTTGCCTGAATAAGCACCTGAACGGGACCCAAAAAAAGCACAGGATCCTTTTCAAAACCACATCACGGCTGCACCGAACATGTCTCTCTATTAAGAGTCGGTCAAATTCCCATGTTTTGCAAATGGGATGCAGTTAAAAACACATCTGATACGCACATATGTGAACCTGGCCTAAAGAAGCAGTTACACATTAATGGTACCTTCCTTTATAAATGATGTGTTCCTTGTAAAACAAATCATACAGCAACACTGCAAAAATAAAAAAAAATATTACCCTCAGAAAACTAAGGTTCACAAGTCATCAAAATACTTACAAAGTACTCACAAGTCAAACTTGTGTTACAATTTTTGCAAACTAGTTAACTCACACAACAAAAGTTTCATGCAATAAACAATTTTTAACAAGTGGTGACCAAAGCCAGAAAAGCCAGAGCAAGGATAGAAGAAAATAGAACATGTTTTAAATTTTACCGATGGAAAAAAAAACGATAGCAAATTCTGATCTTCTGTGGGGAACTCCATCGGAGAAAAATCCATGCATGCTCAGACTAAATTACAAGAAAGGAGAGAGCTCGTTCTGGTAAAACTAGCGTCCGTAATGGAGATAGCACATTCGTCATGCTGTAACGGACTGAAAAGCACGGAGAATGAAAAGCACGAATCGGCTAACACCAAACTTTTACTAACACGCAGTAACACGAAATCAGCAAAAGCAGCCCAGAGGGTGGCGCCATTGGATTTGAACTTCCCATTTATAGTGCCGTCGTACGTGTTGTACGTGTTGTACGTCACAGCGTTTTGGACGGTCGGAATTTTGTCTGATGGTGTGTATGCAAGACTGATGAAAGTCAGCTTCATCGGAATTCCGACGGAAAAATCCATCGGATATTATTCCATCGGAAATCCGATCGTGTGTACAGGGCATAAGAGTGGGAGTCTATACACAATACAATATAATAAACAATAGTAAAAGGATGTAAATGAATGATAAAAAAAAACTATCTTCTAAGATATTATTAACGTGATGAGCTTCCTCTTCAAAATCTATAGCAGAATATGACATGACTACAAAAGCAAAAAGCACATTTAAATAGAGAAAGAAGGAAGTGTGAGAACCATTTGTTGTATGGATAACAGATATGATAGTTTGAAATGATACTGTATCATTATTATTCCCAATTCAACACGCATAGAATAGCTTCATTTAACAGCTACCTGTCACCTTCCTGACAAGAGACATTTGACTGCGAGAGCTTGTCAAATCTATTACCACTTTACTTGGTATTGTAGTTTCCTTGTCTGACTCACATGCTGGTTATTAGTTTTTACTCTTATTCTAAACCAAGCCACACAAAGCATACAGCAAATAGATCAGCATGAGATACAATTTTGTGTGGGAGCTGCCACTCACAAGACACTTCTTTTATAGTGCTCCATTTTGTTTACTTAGAGTCTCTGCAGAAAATGTACTGAATTCAAACAGAATGGTACTTTGTGGCAGAAAGAGCTGTGAAAATGCCTTTATGAAACGGAAGCGTAAAGAGGAACTCCAGGTTGCTATCTTGATTATCAATAAAATACATATCCTGTATGGCCCCTTTCACACTGGGGCGGTTTGCAGGTGCTATTGTGCTAAAAAAAGCACCTGCAAACTAAGCCTAAACAGCGGCTGCTGTTTCGCCAATGTGAAAGCCCCGAGGGCTTTAACACTGGAGCGGTGAGCCAACAGGACTTGAAAAAAAGTCCTGCTAGTCGCATCTTTGGAGCGGTGAGGGGAGCGGTGTGTTTACCGCTCCTCCACCACTCCTTCCCATTGAAATGAATGGGACACCGCGGTAATACCGCCCGCAAACCGCGGCTGTAGCCGCGGTTTGGGGGTGGTATTAACCCTTTTTCGGCCGCTAGCGGGGGTTATAATCGCACAGGCAGCGGCCGAATACCTCAGCAATCCCGACGGTATAGCGCCGCTACAAATGGCGGCGCTATACCGCCACCACACCCAGCGCCCTAGTGTGAAACCGCTATAAGTGAATTTTTTTATTAATAGCTAGAATATTTCTTATTCTGTTCAGCTACTCTTGGGATTCTTGCAACCCCAACACATGGTAATACACTATTCAGTGCTGCAGTAGTACAGCTTTTCCTATTGACTCAGTGGACTATTAAGTAGTATAATCTCAATGTTGTGGTCCTCCCTGTAACGTTCTCTTCCACCAGCACAGCAGGAATCTCTGAGAAAATGTACAAAAGTTTGATTAAATGATCACATCACAGCATAAGATAGTGACGTTTCGGGGAGCCTACAGTTCCTTTGGGTACCAGCCTAGCTCCTATTGCCGGATCCAGAATGAAACCTCTTTTGGTTGCCTGTCATCAGGGAAGCAGACGCTGCAGGTCTGAATTTACCTGTTCTGATTGGCTGAATCTGCATCTTTCTATTTTGTGATTGGTGGATGGTACTTTAAATATCAGTTTGTTTCACACTGCACTTGTTATATACCTTAAGAAGGAGTCCCGTGCTGCCCCAAAACGTTGCTACCTTATGTTGTAATGTGATCTATTAATACTTTGGGATATTTTCTAATTTCTGGTGGGCTGGCAACATATCACGTCTGAGGATCGACCAGAAGTGACGCGGATCCCGGTAGTGCAACGAGACACGGCTTGCAATCTTATCACATGGTCGGAGCCTGACCTTATGCATGATAAGCGATTTTTTTAATGCATTCTTCTGAGTGTTATTTTAAGGAACATTTTTATACAATAAAGAGTTTGAATGGGATTATGTTATGAGGATCGGTTTTGTAATCTTTATTCATTTTATCGGATGTCTAACCAGAGGTAAAACCAACATTGTAATTGGAGAATTGAGTTTGTTGAGCCAATCAATAACATGAAAGGCAAAAATTTGTGGTGCATGAGGTGTAAAGAGGAGAGTGTGGCTGACTTAACTGGTGGTGATTCCAACTATTCAAGTGGATGTAAAGCAGTTGGTTATGGACTCTTAACCATTTAGTTGATGATATTATATTTATGGACTTATTAATGACACATTTTTGTCACTGGGTGGTGGAGGTGTAGTCATATTCCTTCTAAATGTTGTAGAGCGCTGCTGAAGTAATTGCTGCGATTTGCTATGTTTTTATTTTATTTATTATATGTTTTATAAGGCAGCTTCCTACCATATTAGTATTGGTTATATATTTACCTTCCCTCCAGGAGCACATAGTATTGGGCTATAGAATTTGATTATTATATACATTGAGGTGGTTGCCATTTTTGTATAGCTTGCTCTCTGGAATTTGTGTAGGAAAACATTGGATGCCTTCAGCTGCCATTGTGCTGTTCTGGGTTGCTAGTGTGTCCCTGCACCTTTAAGGAGGAATGGGCTTCTTCCAGACCTACTTATTCTTAAGTTATCCATTGCCAATTTGCTCCAATATGGAGACACTCAAATGTAAGAGTTAGGACCACACTTTACAGAGGGGTCTTGATGAGGCAGTGAGGCACTGAGACAAGAGTGAAAGGCATCAAACTTTAGTCCCCCGCCATGTCCATAACACTTGTATATGCTGTGTAGTTTGGATTTATAGTAATAAAGGTGGTTTGAGTACTAGAGTGCAGCCATCTGGATTTTCCCTCTCTTGTCTGGGTGGTCATAATGTTATGGCTAATCGGTGTATATTTGCAAATGTGTGCAACTAAAACCTCTGTTTTAACGCAAATTGTCAGACTGCTTTTTTTTTGCAGGCTAGCTGGTAAGGTGATGTGAAAACTTTTGTTTGTTTTGACTGTGCAAAGCCCTTTCATGTGCACCTTGCTTCAAAGGCCAGTTATAAATCAAGGTGGATGCCATTTTTTAGCTTGCCTATCCAAAATGTAAAAAAAAAACTAAAAAAAATGGTTTGTAATTACTTTATTATCTGCATGCATTATAACTGACTAGACTTCTAAACATGCATTTCAGATTTTCTGTATGTATTTTCTGTATGTATTCTGTATGTATATACAGAAAAATCAAACATTTACAATTTCACAAACTTTGAATCTCCTGATTCAATCATAACTATCAGATTATTTTTGTAAATACTGCCAATTATGTGTTTCATTAAAAATATTATTGCACTAAAATGTATAATTTAAGGATTTCCTGAAGGGTAGTGATCATTTTTTGAATTCTCCATAAATACGGCACTTGAGATTTTAACTGAAATGAATTATAAAACCTCAACATTTTAACACCTCCATAGAATCTTCTAATTTCCAATCCAAAGAGTAATAATAAAACATAAAGACCTATTTAATGTAATATATGTATTCACATACTGTACAGTAAATCTAGAGGCAGAGAGGTCATTAAACCAGAAACTGGGGGATGTACCATTGCAGTATTTCTAGCAATGCTCCAATGAATGAAATTAATACTGCTAATTACACTCCTGTAAAGTTTAACCATGTTTAATGATGTATTTTATATGGTTATTAACACGCAGAAGCATTGCTGATTATTCTTACATTGTCTTAAAGAGCACTGTTAATGCTTCCTGGTCTTCATTATAATTACCAGGTAAGTGTCATGTTCATTTAGACACCGACTGCTGTATACGGAAATTAATGATTATTTCTCATCCTCCAACTTTTTTCCTAACTTGGCAATAACAAGGAATGTAAGGGGAAAATATCTTTGAAAAGGTCACAGTGTCTTTCATTAATTGCAGTAACACTTCAGAAATTAATATTAATGAGACTTCTTGGCTCATTCGCATCAGTGGATGGTGCTCCCTAGGAGATTAAGTGACTGCAGTATTTCTGTTATCTGGAGTGGGGGAACTACATTTATCCATGTTCATAGAGATGTGAAAACAATAAACTGCATGTAGCTAACCCCACACGGTTATAAATAAGATGATGCCAGACCCAAATCTGTAATTAACGTAGGCATCAAAAGGTGACTTGAGAATATTGCAAGTCCCATCAAATTTTTAAAGCAAGTCAACTAAACTTAAAAATATTGTTGCATTGAATTATGCATGTTTCTCTAAAGCAACCTTGTTAGCCAATTCCTTTAACAATATTTTATCATCATACAGCTTAAAAATATTTAGACATGTTATAGAGTTTACCAAATGTTTAAATTACTGGATGGAAACCTTCTTAGTGTAACTGTGTGAAAGTCAAGGATGGTGCAGCTTTTATGCCTGTTGGTTATATATATATGAGAACAGCAATAGGGAAGGTCTTTGCCAGCTACCATACAAAGATGTAAGGCTTATGCCGCATACACACGGTCGGAATTTCCAACAAGAAAAGTTCGATGTGAGCTTTTTGTCGAAAATTCCGACCGTGTGTAGGCTCCATCTGACTTTTCCTGTTGGAATTTCCGAGAAGAAAAAATTGAGAGCTGGTTCTCAAATTTTCCAACCCAAAAAAATCCAATCGGAAATTTTGATCGTCTGTAGCAATTCCGACGTGCAAAATTCCAACGCATGCTCAGAAACAATTTGACGCATGCTCGGAAGCATTTAACTTAATTTTCTCGGCTCGTCGTAGTGTTGCACGTCACCGTGTTCTTGACGGTTGAAAGTTCAGAGAACTTTTGTGTGATCGTGTGTATGCAAGCCAAGCTTGAGTGGAATTCCATCCGAGAAATCATCCAAGGTTTTTCCGATGGAAATTCTGATTGTGTGTATAATTCTGCTACTTAACCACATTACTTTTTTTTAAACAGCTAGGAGGTGAGAAACACACTGCCTCTACTGCCTCCAAGCATAATCGTACGTAGAATGAGGCTGGGTTCGTATTTGGTGTAGTAAATATGCTTGTAGTTTTGCTCATTTTTTTACAGCGTTTTTCTGTTATAATTTTCTTGTGCTAAGAAGAACATGCATTTCGTTGTCCAAAATCCAAAATAAACTACTACAGCGCAACCAAATATAATTATTGTGGAAGTCCATTAATCCTTAATTAGGACTATATTGTGACATTTGCAGACTATATTAAATAAAATGAAAATCTGAAAATAAATAAATAAATGTTCACTGCTCCCCAAAATGGTAATCTTCTATGTCTTTCTTTCATCCAGTAATCAGTGCACCTCCACACACCAGGGGAAAAACCTGCTCACCTTAAGCAATTAACAACAAGCTCATCTATGTTAATCATTCGAACCACCTCAGATGGTCACCTCTCTTCCCTCTTCCACAGATCCCATTTGATCTCCAATTTCCAATATACTAATATCCTGCTTATGGATTACATGTAACAGAAAGGTGGATACATAGTGCTTCCCGTTTTACACCTTTATTTAAATGCCCCCAATAAAATCCACTTACAAGAGTAAAAACACAAAGTGACTTTAAAAATACAATACAGGCGGCTCACCGCCCTCTACAGCGGTGGTGGCGGTGTGATGTCACTGGCTCGGCTCCTCCCTCCTAGACTTGTAGCGCCCTGTGATTGGGCTTATTCAGTAGGGGCACATGTATGTACACTGATTATTTGGTTGCACTGCACTAGTTTATTTTGGATTTATTTTATAGGGTGTTGTGAAATCACTATAGAGGGTTCCGCTAGCAACGTATTTTTATTTTATTTATTTTGATTTAAATTGTTTAAAGTTATTAGTTGGTAGTGCTGATTGAAATTGGATAATGTATGCATTTCATTGTGTTTCCCTACAGTTTGCATGTTCTTGCCTATAAAATGTAAATCACTTATGTCAGCTGCAATACAGTATACAATATATAGTAATACATAGTAAACAATGTAACAAATGCACTATATACAGTATGTATTTTTACTGCATTAAAATACATTTATTTGGGCCCACAAATGCACATTAATGCAGCAAGATGTTAAGACCCCTCTTTTACCATTAGTCAAGGGATTTTTAAAGCCTGCCTTTTCTGCACAGCATCACAGATATATTAGAACCTTATAATTTGGAAGTCATGTCTATGCTTTTCTGTGTTAGCTGCCTGTGTTCTGTCATTGGGAACTGCTTAGATATGAATACAGCCTGAAGAGATTTTTCCATTTCAACTGGATGGGCAATGACATCTATACTTTTTTTTTTTGACCCTCAACTAATGGTAAGAGGTCTTATCGCCTTATGCCCTTTACCCACCAAATTTGTGAAATAATTTCAGCTTAGTAAAGCACTTAAAGTTGAACTCCAGACTTACTTTCAATCTTACACAGTTGTACAGGCTCCTCTTCTGTAATTAAATTGCTTAATCAGATTTCACAGCACACTGTGAGCTTCTCATAGTGTTCATTAGAAACGGCAACAAATCAGATAGAGCCTTCCTCATTTCCTAGCAAGAAGATGTCCAACATTGTCACCCTTTCCTTCCCAGCTGTACTGTCCCTGGCCCACTCCTTTTATACATTGGATTTCACTTCTTATAATCATGGAGACTCAGCATCATATGTGGTCATGAAGGCTGGGTTCACACTTGTCCGACAAACGCTCCGACATTGGGAGCTCATGTCTCATGGTGTGTGAAAATCATTGTTTCCCTATGAGAGCCGTCTTAACTGGTCCGACACAAGTCGGTCCGACTTTGAAAATGCTCCCTGTACTACTTTGGTCCGACTTTGATCCTACTTCAGCCCATTGAATATCACTGAAGTTGTATCAAAGTAGGATCCTTGTTCTAACCATCCGACTTGTGACATCCGACATGGTGATTACAGCAGCAGTAAAAGGAATTTATCTCACACTGGGATTGTTTTGATTGGTCAAAGAACAAGTCAGACTATCACAAAGTCGGATCAAAGTAGTATCCTGTTCATTCAAGTCGGATGGATGTAGGACCAATGTAGGACTGATGTCGCAGAGCAAAGTAGGATGACAGTCGTATGACTGTCGTGTAGTATCAGTGTGAACCCAACCTAACACAGTTTATTGTTTTCAGGAAGTTATTTACAGTACCCTGCTGGCCCCTCTTACCAGCCATGATCTGCCTGCATTGCATAGGGGAACACAGACACCTAGTGATAATATCCCTCAGCCCAAAATAAGGTATGTAATGAAAACAGAAGGGTTTTATTTAATAATTTCATTAGCATGAATCTGAGGGGGAAAGGAAAAACCAGGGATGGCAAAATATAAGCAGATTAAACTTCAGCATTCATTTTAGCAAAGGCAGATTACTATGAAAAGTCATATTGGATTATGAATTGCTCATGTTTTAGGTAGCATTGCTTTTGATTCCTCTACATCTTAGTGTTCCACATCGCTACTCAAAATCATTACTAAAATGCTGCAGCAGCTCATATAACGAAAAATACACAAGTGCTCCATGATAAAGTGACGTTCTTCAGGACTTCCATTCTTTTGATCATTTCAACACCCTACTTCTGATTCCCAACATTAAAGAAACGATTTTCCTGGCCATCCTGCCTTTGCACGCACATGAACTTTAATGGCATCCCAGTCCTAGTCCGTAGGGTTCAATATTGAGCTGGCTCACCCTTTGCAGCTAAAACAACTTCAACTCTTCTGAGAAGGCTGTCCATAATGTTAAGGAGTGTTTCTATATGAATGTTTGGCCATTCTTTCAGAGGCACATTTGTGAGGTCGGGCACTGATGTGGACGAGAAGGGCCTGGCTCGCAGTCTCTGCTCTAATTTATCCCAAAGATGTTCTATCAGGTTTAGGTCAGGACTCTATGCAGGCCAGTCAAGTTCCTCCACCCCAAACTCGGTCATCCATGTCTTTATGGACCTTGCTTTGTGCACTGAACAAAATAATTTGGTGGAGGGGGGATTATGGTGTGAGGTTGTTTTTCACAGGTTGAGCTTGGCCCCTTAGTTCCAGTGAAGGGAACTCTTATGGTGTCAGACATTTTGGACAATTTGATGCTCCCAACTTTGTGGGAACAGTTTGGGGATGGCCCCTTCCTGTTCCAACATGACTGTGCACCAGTGTACAAAGCAAGGTGAATCTGGAAGAATGGTCAAACATTCCCATAGACACACTCCTAAACCTTGTGGACAGCCTTCCCAGAAGAGTTGAAGCTGTTATAGCTGCAAAGGGTGGGCCAACTCAATATTGGACCTACAGACTAAAACTGGGATGCCATTAAAGCTCATGTGCGTGTAAAGGTGAGCGTCCCAATACTTTTGGTAATATAGTGTACATAGTACTTGCAAACACACGTTTTTATTGAATCCTTTAAAAATCTGATCTGATTAAATAATGCATTTACAATACTGATGTTTGTAGTTTCTGTATAAATTGAGTATATTTATAAAAAAATAAATAAGTTATGCACTAATACAGATGCTGCACCTCTTAAGTAAAATAAATTTAATTGATTTAATAGCTCAGTGCCAGAGGTTTACCTACTTCATTTCTTAAAAATTGCAAAAGAAGCAAAACACTAAGTACTATTAACTCATGGAAATAAAACATAATTAATTTTACCTAAAGCAAGCTGGACACAAACCTGGGCAATTCAAAATGAACAAATGATAAAGAAATGCTTAAGCTGATATAACCCCTTAGTGAGAACTGCACATCCTAACGCCCAATATGTTCAGATATATAAGCAGCTACATCTATACGCAAGTATTGACTTTTTTTTTAGAATTTAGTTTTTTTTTCCCCTACCTCTCCTGCCTCCCCGATTATGTTTTAATGTTATATTTAATGTCTTAGAAAACTTCACTGACCACTAGTGAGGCTCAGAAGTTGGGAGGCCCAAGGTAAAGCTCAAAGTTGAGATTTGTATACAACTACCTAAATCTCTAGATCATGGTTTCTTAACCAGGGTTCCATGGATCCATAGGGATCCTCCAGAGGTTGCTAGGGGTTCCTTGAGCAATAAGCAATTTCTGCATCTTTTTAGCTCTCTGTAAGGAGGTAATTCTTCCCAAGTGTAAGGAGCATTCTTCTGACTGACCATCTCACTAATGTATCATGAGTTGTAGATATAGTAATTTTTAGCAGGGGTTACCTGAGCCCGGGATGATGTTTCAAGGGTTCCTTTGTGTTGAAAAGATTGAGAAAGGCTGATCTAGATCAATGCAGCGGAGGTGACCGAGGACCGCTGTGGGGGCTTCGATCTCAGGTAAGTCGTTCATAATTAGCTAGTATGCTATGCATACTAGCTCATTATGCCTTTCTTTTGCAGGGTTTTTAAAAAAAATAAATAAAAAAAAATGGCTTTACTTCCTCTTTAAAATCCTCTTGGATTGCACTAAATTTAGGCATAGAATTCACTGAACAAGAGTCTTGCTTACAACAGAGCAACAACGTTAGCAGCTAGCTCAGTGTTGTATTAAGCGTCTGGAGTGGAACTGCTGGAGTCCCAAATCTGGAAGTGACATTATACTGTTGATCTGTTGCATTACCAATATAAGGCCAAGATTCCAAAGTGTGCTATAAGGGGGCTTTATGATGGGAGAAATGCAATCATGACCATTGATGCACAGCATACACTGTTATTTATGTAACCTGTCATTTGATATCAGTTAAGTGAATGTTATTTTTATTCCTTTAAATTGTGCGTGCAAGCTATTTCACTGATACTGTTGTTGAGAGATGTAAAAAAAAAAAAAGATAGATAGATAGATAGATAGATAAGATAATCAGTTTCCTTGGGGTCAATGCAAGTGATTCAATATCCTAATTCTCCAAAAATAATCCATACACATCCACCACTTAATGGCTCTGTATTTTTCATGAAAACATTTCTAACTGGAGTTAATTTACTACAGGTTAATAGGCTGTTCACTTTGCAAAGGAAGTTGCACTTGGCAGGGGGCTTTTCCACAACAAAGCTTAGTGAATGTGGTGAAATTCCACTTTCTAAAAAATACCCAATCTCATGCAAGGAAGAAAAAAATAAATGTTTGCTTGCACATGATTGGATGATAGATGTCAGCAGAACTTCCTCTCATTCACTAAGCTCTGGGAACATTTTCTCTGTAAAGTGCAACTTCTCTTGCAAAATGAAGCAAGAGGGGGGGACTACATCCCTACATACAGTGGGACCATGGAGCATGAACATAAGCACTCTCTACCAGGAAGTCCAGTCCCAACAGAAAAAAAAAAAGAATTTGTAGATTTGGGAGCAATAGAATGTACTTTTTTGAGTTAGGAATACATGAATAGAATTTTTAAACCAGTGTTGGTGTCACTTTAATATTTAAGATGAACAATGTCAAACAACTGACAAATATATTTAAGATGTGATCATTGAATTAGGAGTTTAAGTGCCAAGCACTACAACGATGGCAGTCGTGAGAGTCTACATTTCAGGTCATAAAATCAAGCGTCAAGTCTAAGCACCTAAATATCACAGATTTTACCTAGAATTAGCTTTTTCACCATTTCATTGAAATGGCCCAGTGATGAACATGTATTCTAAAATGAATGTGCCAACATCAACATTTGAATTACATAAAGAGCTTTAGGAATAATTACAAGGAATTATTTCTTCCTAACTGGTTAAGGAATTAGCTTTTCAAAATGCCAGAAAATTGTAAGTAAGCCAGTACTGAGAAAGCTCTCCTGATGCATTTCTGTAGATCAATGAAAGCATCTCTGAAATGCCTTTATGCACTGATTCAAGTAATATACAGAGACCATGCAGATTTCCTATTTGTACTAAAATTGCAGTAAATGATGTATCACACAGTGATATTATTTTAGCATTGTTAGCTAGTCAGACTTACACTTTTAAGCTGTTCACTATGTTGAGTGTTGATTTGACTGTTCACTGAGACGTGCAGCAACATTGTGTGACATTTTTGTAAGTTTTTATGTACCATTAAATAGCTAGTACTAGTTAGTCAAAGTAAGTTTGAATTGTTCTGTAATATTGAAGAAATTTAATTCTTAATTTAAATGACTTCTCCAGTTGAAATGTGTGTCAAAAACATACCCCCGCATTTCAATGCCATCAAAAAGTTTAAGTTTTCCAAATTATTTACAGAAAAATGCTGAAAAGTTGTGGAGGCATAAACATTAACGCTTTACCCGTACATGAATTCTGCAACAACAGAGTAACATAACAAAGTTAGGTGTTTGTAAAGGCTCATGGTTTTTTATCTTCATACATTCGCTGCATGGAAGTAAAAAACCTTCTGTGTGCAAACCCGCCCCCCCCGCCCCAGCCCCTCCAATACCTACCTGAACCCAGCGATGTACACGAGAGCGGCTCCCCCTGGGTCTCTTCCTCCTCATTGGCTAAGACAGCAATGGGAGCCACTGGCTCAAGCTACTGTCATTCACAGCTAGTGAACCAATGAGGAGAGAGCAGGGGTTGGGGTGAGCTACCCTAGAGGTCTCTTCCGTTATAAATGTCCTCACTGCATGGCAGATGGTAATGTGCAGTTCAGACCACATATATGGCCTGCTCTGTGACGATGTGACCCTCATGTGCATGCAGGGGAGTGACGTCACCCCGGAACATTTAAGCGGCCAAATATATGAAACCCAGAAGAAAGACCAGATGAACATGGAAGCACTGGGGACAAGCGAGAGCAGTAACAGTGCAGCGCTGGAGGGCTTATATTAAACCCAAAGTCTATTTTTCACCTATATCTGTTTATTAACCATACTCAATAAAAATTGTTCTAAAAGCTGGTAAACTTCTATTTGTTTCATACAGTCAAATGCTTTATGGATTTGTAGGCATTTGAATTCATTACTATCAGCCATTATCTGGTAGTGATGAAAAAAACATGTAAATTGTATAGTTCAAGCTCTTCAGGTTCAATTTTCCTTCCTTCACAAACAGAAAGTTACATATTTTAACCAATCAGTTCTATCAGTAATCAAAGCTATAGGAACTATAGAAGAAAATGTCATGTATTATTTCTGCAATATGTTAAGCGTTTCCTTTAAAACAGCCATTTCCTTTGATAATACCAAATGTTACTCAAATTGTAAGTGTTAAGATAATACATAAGTCCCTGATGTATTATCTTTGAATAAGAAGGTTGTTGCCATTTGTCCCTGAAGATCCAATTTTCCACCAATGGGCTTTACTATTTTCAGGCTGCACATTTTAGGGAAAGGATGAGTTTGAAATAGAGCAGATTGTGAAGATACCACTAAGTTTATATGCTTGAGAATTGAAAAGTTAACTTCAATAAACTGTAAGCCAGTCAAACGCTTCACTATGATGCAAAACAGAGACGTTTTGTCATTCTATGTATCACTTGAAAAAGAATAAGCAGTTTTCTGCATAGAAAAAAGGCTGTAAAACAATGTTATTATGTTTTGGCACATTTTAGATTTTGCAAAAGGAAATTGCATTGAATTAATTCATACACACAACTATTTTGCCTTGAACAATGACATTTATCTTTAGTGTATGGGTACTGCTATGGGAAATAAAATGGCACCCCAATATCCAAACTTATTTCTGGCTGACCTGGAAGGCAAATTCCTGAACAGCATACAAATCCATACAGATATTATTACTATATCAATGATATTTTCATCATATGGACAGAAGGTGAAGAAAATCTAAAATAAGTTTTACTCATTGATTAACATTTTTCACCCATCAATCAAACTAAAAAGGGAATATTCAAATATACTTGTCAACTTCCTAGACACCACAGTATACACCAGGGATGACAAACTTCACACTTCGATATACAGGAAACTTACTGACCGATGCAACTATGTCCATAGTTCCAACTTTCACTCCCAACACACTAAACGGGCCATCATACACAGCCAGGCCATCAGATACCATGGAATATGTTCAGACCCAGAAGACAGAGTTAAAGATCTCAGAACATTAGCAGACTTCTTCCAAAAGAAAGGTTTCAAAGACAACAAACCATCAACACCAGCATAAACACTTCCTTTAAAACCTGAAGAGAACATCTCCTCCAATACAAAGCCCACATTCACACTGGGGCTGCGGGAGTGAAGCCTGCGAGTTCAGCTGAACTCGCACGATTTCACTCCCGCTGGCAGTCCCGATTTCAGCTCGATTTCAAAGACATCTGAAACAGATGTCAATGAAAATCGCGGCTGAAATCGCAAAAAGTAGTACAAAAACTACTTTTTGTAATCGGTGCAGCGCCGATTAGGACGGTGCCATTGGCCGCAATTTGCGGCAAATTTCGCCGATTTGACATGTGATTTGACATGTCAAATCGCATGTCAAATCGCAACAGTGTGAACCAGGGCTTAGAGAAAAAAACAAATAATTGGGTACCTCTAGTGTCCAAATACAATCCAGCACTAGACGGGATAAAAAGGATAATCAAAGATTTACAACCCATCATAACAGAGGATGAAACTCTGAAATAAATATTCCAACAACCCCCAATGCTGGCATTCAGACAACCACCCAACTTCATACATAAACTAATAAGAAGGAAATTGCATTCATTCGGAGTAAGAAAAAATGTTAGCAAACCCTGCAAACTGTGCAACAAAGTCAATCCATCTAAAAGTATCACACACACAAAAGGGACCTTCAAAACCACAGGATCATACAGCTGTACCTCCAGTAATGTTGTGTACCTCATCCAATGCAAAAGATGTAGCAAAGAATCTTATGTTGGTAAAACAGGACAGACGTTGCAGGCGAGGATGAATTTGCACAGACATACCATCAAGGAAGATAACAAAGATGAGTTCTGCCACCTGTGGGACACCATTTCTCACAACCAGACTACACTATGGAAGACCTCAATGTCTAAGTTCTTAAATGGGATTTTAAAACTATTCAGGGAAGGAAAACGTTGAAACTAAGAATGATAGTTCTATTTGACACAAAAAATAACCGCCTGAATTTAGATATGGGTTTTCTCACGCCAATTATCCAACAGTTTTACACCCCCTCTGTGACTGTCATCCACTCCCCTCCTCCTAGTATAAAGATCTCCCTCTGTCTTATCTCACTAACTATGCTTGTTATATTACCATTGCCATGTATATTTGTGTGTCTGTTTGTTTGTTTTGTTTTGCATTGGGTTTTTTTTTTATTTCCCTCGGAGATTGTCTTCTTTTTTTAACATTCTTCTAAAACTTTTGTGAATCAGTACTGCTAGGACCTTGAAGAAGGGGACAAACCCTGAAAGCTCGTCCTGAAAAATTGTATGTTGGTCCAAATAAAAAAAAGTATCATGGACAGTACTCAAAAGGTTTTGCAAACACATCCTATGGACAGCAGTTCAAAATAAAATATGAATTTCAATACACAATCCTGTTCCTTTTACGTTATGAATTCATAAGATTTTAGATGTTGCTATACAGTTGTGTATTATGTGCTGGGCAAAGTATTGAAGTATTGAAGTTGTACTTTCAGGATTTACAACAGAATATATAAGAAGCAATGGATCAATATTTTTTTTTAGTAGTCTGCTTACCAGACAGTGAGAAAAAGTTTGTTTCAGCCAGCGTGTTAATGTACCAAAGGAGATTAATTGAAAGCATCAGCCAAGCTCCCTGTACAGCTCTGTTGACACCAAAAATGCCTCATTACATTCGGTTTTGTAAGTGACATTCTCAGCAAAGAGGTTGGGGGGTTAAAAGCAGAACCTAATGATCCTTCAGACGCTGGTAGACATTGCATGCCAGTAATAACCAGCCTGAACATTTCCCATAATCCAATTCATCATCAACTTAATAGCTGTGGTAAAATTGAAATATTAGCTTCAGTAAAGTACATTATGGCTGCTTGTTGTAGGTTACACGTTGCCTCTTGTACTGCTTATTTGCAAAGCTTGTAAATGTCACACTGTGGTTGGCAAACTACAGTTCTATTTAATTTCAGTTGGAAATTAATTATCAAATACACTCATTTATAAAATTAATTCAATAAATAATTGTCCGGGTAGCTGCAGCAATTTATCAGCAGACACATTGACCGACATAGGATAACTAGGACATTATGTATGGAAAAAGAATAGTTACCCACCCAAACCACTAACACAACTGGGAGCTTCCATAAAATCTCCTCTTAGGCCATGGACAGGCATATATCTGAGTAGATCCTGGTTAAGTCAGCAGATGAATCTAGCGCAAGTGTGAAGACTTTACTTCTTTTTCTCTTTAGAAAATGGAACACCTAGTTCTGATAGTTTCAAAGAAATTATTTCTTCTTTTTTCTGGTTATCAGAAGTACTTTTTGCTTCACCACTACATGACTAAATTGTTGCAAACAATGCTTGAATCATCCATATTGCCGCTTTTATATGCCTACCTTGCAGTTTAAACAATCTTAAGAGAAAGTTGCAGATATTCACACTCATGTTGGTGAACAATCTTAAAACAAAAGCTTCACATGTTCACACTCATGTTGGTGTTCTGAATCTGCCTTGTCTTCTGGGTTTGCTTTCTGCTTCTGAAGATTTAAAGTAATATTAAAGTCTCAATTTTTTTTTATTTCAAAATAACATGTTATACTTACCTGCTCTGTGCAGTGATTTTGTACAGTGCAGCCCAGATCCTCCTATTCTCAGGTCCCTCGTCAGCGCTCCTGGCCCCTCCCTCCTGCCGAGTGCCCCCACAGTAAGCAGCTTGCTATGGGGCATCCGAGCCAAGCCGCTGCTCTGTGTGTCCATTCAGACACGAAGCCACGGGTTGGGCCCATCCCCTCTCTCTCCTCATTGGCTCACTGACTTTTATTGACAGCAGTGGGAGCCAATGGCCCTCTGTTTCTGTCTCAGCCAATGAGGGAAAGTCCCCAGATAGCCAAGGCTCTCGTGCAACAGCACTGGATAGAGATGGAGCTCAGGTAAGAATTAGGGGGTCTATTGCACACTGAAGGTTTTTTTATCTTAATGCATAGAATGCATTAGGATAAAGAAAAAAACTTCTGCCTTTGGAACCACTTTAACCACTTCAATACCATGCACTTATACAGCTTCCTGCCCAAGCCAATTTTGAGCTTTCAGCGCTGTCGCAATTTGAATGACAATTGCGCGGTCATGCTACACTGTACCCAAACAAATTTTTTATCATTTTGTTCCCACAAATAGAGCTTTCTTTCGGTGGTATTTGATCGCCTCTGCGATTTTAATTTTTTGCACAACAAATAAAAAAAGAGCGAAAATTTTTAAAAAAACTACGTTTTTCTTTGTTTCTGTTAATTTTTTTGTAAATAAGTACCTTTTCTACTTCAATGACGGGCACTGATAAGGCGGCACTGAAGGGCACTGATAAGGCGACACTGATGGGCACCGATGAGGTGGCACCAATGAGGTGGCACTGATGAGGTGGCACTGATGGGCACTGATGATGGGCACTGATAGGCGGCACTGATATGTGGCACTGGTATGCGGCACTGATGGGCACTCATAGGTGGCACTGATTGGCACTCATAGGCGGCACTGATTGGCACTCATAGGCGGCACTGATTGGCACTCATAGGTAGCACTGATTGGCACTCATGGGCGGCACTGATGGACACTAATGGGTGGCACTGATAGGTGGCATGGACGGGCACTGATAGGTGGGCACAGATTGGCACGGATGGGCATGGATGGGCACTGATAGGTGGCACTGATGGACACTAGTAGGTGGCATTGGTGGCACTGGTGCCCAGCAATGCCAGCCACCACACATTGTGAAAGTGCCAGTCAGTGCCCATTTGTGGGCACTGATTGGCATATTTTTTTAATGTTTTTATTTTATTTATTTATTTTTACTACATGTGGATGGCCATGGGGGCCATCCACATGATTGGGGCTTCCCTGGTGGTCCTGGGGGGCTTCCCTGGTGGTCTAGTGTGGGTATCCGAGAGGGGGCTGCGCTGATAAACAATCAGCGTGAACCCCCCCTGTCAGGAGAGCCGCCGATCGGCTCTCCTCTACTCGCGTCTGTCAGACGCGAATGAGGAAGAGCCGATCAACGGCTCTTCCTGTTTACTTCCTGATCAGCCGTGATTCGACACGGCTGATCACATGGTAAAAAGCCTCCGACGGAGGCTTTTTACCGAGATCAGTGTAGTGGTGGGTCAGACTGACCCACCGCTCCACCGATCGCCGCGATGCGCGCCCCCCCGGGCGCGCAGCGGCTGTTATCCCGCAGGACGTCATATGACGTCCAGTGTGGATAACAGAACCACTTCCCGGACGTCAGTCTGCTATTGACGGGGCGGGAAGTGGTTAAAGTTAAATAAGCATGGTGGCCCTGTGTTGAAAGGTGGAAATTTCTGCAGCACTTTACAAGATACCTGTCAGGCAGGAAAAGCTGGCTTCTATCTGAAATCAAGATTTCTACTGACCAGGAATAGACATGCTGTAAAAGTCTCAGATCTCCTTATCTCTATATTTGTTTCTGGTTCATGACTCAAAATGTTGAAACCAGATGCCCAGCATGACACCTAGAAAACTAAAGCTGGTTATATATATTTAATTTTTTTGTTAGGCCAGTATATACTCATATAAATGAGGAAGATAGAGGAATCCCCTCCACTTAACCCCCACTGGCAACTGTCAGAATACACACAACAGCAGCTCCAAACCAACAAAGTTTTCTAGCTTGTCCATTCAACAGAAGTCAATCATAGATTTCTGTCGAACAGGGTTGGCCAGACACTGATCAAGATTCAGTCAGTCCCTGCGGAACTAGCTGAATTTCAATCCGTCTATGGCCAACTTACCATTTTGAGAAGGAGATCATCAGTGACAACCCCTATAATTCTCTGGTGACAGGTGAACTTAAGAAATAAGTTGTTCCTAAGTAAAGCTCCTTCTTCCCATCTCAGATGAATCCCAAAGTAACAACAGAAAAGAACTAGACAGTGCATAAACAAATAAGGTTGTTTTTTAAGCCCTGTGGGGTTTTTTTTGTTTTTTTTTTACCATCTGTGTCCCATTTGGGAGATTTTCCCCCATTTCCTGTTCTATGGCCAAAATAGGAAGTGAGAGGAAATCCGTCCAAAGGGAAGGAATCCCTTGTCATCAGGATCACCAAAACTAGTGTCTTTATTGGAAGATTCCCCTTCTATTCCTGTTCTGGTGACAACCCCAGAACACTACTTTCTATAACAAATAGAGAGGGAGAATCTCCATAATGGGGGCCCTAATGGGGGCACAAACAACAATAAAACCTGACAGGTGTTCTAATCCCTCTCCACTCTATCCAAAACTAAAAAAAAAGTTTATACTTTAATAGTGAAAACAGTCAAGCTGTATATTACCAAATTATAATTATGACTAACAGCTTGAACACATGCAGTGGTTGATTTACTAAAACTGGAGAGTGCAACATCTGGTGCAGCTGTACATGGTAGCAAATCAGCTTCTAACTTCAGCTTGTTCAATTAAGTTTTGTAAAAAAAAAAATGAAAGCTGATTGGTTTTTATGCAGAGTTGCGCCAGATTTTCCACTCTTTAGTTTTAGTAAATCCCCCCATTATCTAATCGCTTTCTCAGTGTACAAAATAACGAAAAGACGACAACATGATAAACATTATGGAATTTACTATGCTTAGTAAAGGAAGTTATTAACTTCTTAACTGCTAGAGCCCTGTTAGCTAGTTATAGTTGTCTGTTTCTCAGCTGCAGATTTTGCCTCACTTTCTGTCTGGTATAACATTGTTCCCAGAAAGTGAATGGAAAACTCTATCATGGATAGCAGTAAAACCTGACAAGCGTTTAAAACTTTACCCATTCTATCCAAAACTATAAACAAAAGTTTTGGATGAAGATACACTTTAAAGCTTGTTTACTGAAACATACTAATAAAGTATTTTCCTGCTTCCTACACTCAAACTCAGCTGATCGATCAGTTGTAAGGGCACAAAACTTGTGTTAGACCCCATAGTACAGTAGCATTTTATATAAAAAACTGGCATAAGCTGTCTTTCCTAATGGTATTACACTGATATGGCAAGTTAAAGTCGGATAATATCTACTGTCAAGGTCAATTAATATTCTTGCAAACACAGCCTGGTTTGAGACCTGGTGGGTATTCTCTTGGCAATATCTGAGTGCCTCTTCTTGGTAATCTAACGTGGCACAACAGACACAACAAAAGTGTTATAGAAACCGGATCTATTACAGATATTAATAAGTATGCTTTTGTAAAGGTGTCTTTACAACTACAGCAACTATAATGGATGTGTTACTGTAAGAAGCAATTTATTGTGAAGACTAGGAAAACTGCTCAGTGTAATAGTGTGTGACAAGCACTGCTGTGATGTGTACAATGTTACACGTTTCTTTCTAGAAATGCACATCATTTATTAAACTCATGCAAGCAGCTCAACATATTTGAGTCATCACAAAAATCTGGAGTTTGGCCAAGCAGAATATTTAACCTGCTGTTTCACATTAATAACACATTTAAATACAACAGAATTTATTTAATATATAAAAGACAAAGCTCAACACAATTCCACAGTAGAAATTTAATTTTATCTTTGTAATTGTTCCTACCCATTGGGCAAAATCTTCTTGGGAACCAAAAATTACTGCTTGTCATTGGTCTGTTACCTTATGTATTACATATATTTACAATATATTCAAGTGGTACA
The DNA here is from genome assembly GCA_029206835.1 of Rana muscosa. Taxonomy (NCBI): domain Eukaryota; kingdom Metazoa; phylum Chordata; class Amphibia; order Anura; family Ranidae; genus Rana; species Rana muscosa. The sequence goes on from CM055118.1 coordinate 624,893,482, forward strand.
TGTCCCTACACTATTTATTTTCAACAATTTGTCAAGACAGCAAAAAAATTGTCTCACCATATCTGCTGGCGGAAGTCCTGGATACAGTGGAGTTGTTGACTGCATTGTATTCTGTCACCTGCTTAGACACAAGTGCTACCACTGCACCATCTGGAACCTGATAAAAAAGAAGCATGCACACAAATCACTCAGGTGTTAATATATAGCATGCGTGGTAAATTACAGTCAATATCTATTTTTTTATACCCAACATGCTCATTTTTGATTTTGACATTTTTGACCATCTAATTTCTTGTTTAAGTTTACTAGGTGTTTTAGGGAAACAAAAATTCTCTAGGTTGTCACTTCACATTGGAAAGTGCACTTATAGGCAGTTGTTGTTTATGATGGGGCATGCTATATCTTCACCTATTGCAATCCTTTTTAATGTTATAAGGCAGCTTAAATGGTGGCACTATGGGTGGACCATTGGCACCAGTTGCAAAACTTTTATTAATATGCATTGGACTAAGAAACAGGCCATGTCCACTGGGTGTGCAGAAATTGTCTGAGAGTGTAAAAGAGCTGAAACGGTAGGGATACAATGAGAATGGAGAATTTCAAATGAGGTTTTAACTAATATGAAATGGAGAGACCAGAGATCAATGGGTCTGAATCTAGCTTAATTTATACAGTGCTACAGTTTGAAGAAAAAAGGAAGGACGAATGTAAGAGAGAAACAAGAGAGAGATAAAAAAGAGAGAAAGGAGATGGATAGATGGTAAATAGAAAAAAATGAAGGATAAGTCCATGTCAGTGATTAAAAGATGACCCATAACTGCAAAATAGTTGCCGAAAATAGTTTTTTTTTAACTTCCTGCCTTTATCAACCCCATCAAGCTTCAAGTTTCATCTTGCCTTGCTGCATTATTACAGGGCACATTAAAACTGTAGTTTTCAAAGGTCACTGAGAACTGAGATTTTTTTTTTATGGATGTTGGAATTTTTCAGTGAAGTGGAAAGCCCAAAGCAGTTACTTTGCCTAATGTGCTCTTTGGCCTTAATTCATCTGTGCTCGTAGAAGAAATCAGATGTGGTTATTGTAAGCATAGGGTGATGACAACATTATCCTGCATTCATAGCACCATAAAAAACTGATATCTACTGGAGGAACTTCCATATTTTCACATGTACATGGGAATTCTAAGGGCTCTCACTCACTGAAAGAAATGCCTGTAATGCTTATAATAGTATATGCTTCTAGTGTTTAGATGTAATATAAAGGGTTGGGGCAAAATGAGAGGCTATGTGCATAGGTGCAGTGGTACCTTGCCTGTTTCTTGTAGTTTGGCAAATTATAAGCAGGCACTCCTTATTAGGACTTCTATATTAAAGTGTCAATACCACCTACATGAGGCGACGATTGAAAATATGGTCTTATCAGACCACCACCCGGTTACCTTGAACCTACGATTCCCGCAGAGGGAGACGTCCACTAAGATTTGGAGATTGGATGCTTCTCTCCTAACGGATCTTGCAGACGTAGCCACTATTAAACAGGCCATCAGTGAATACTTTCAACATAACAACACGCCAGATGTGTCCCCCATGACCCAATGGGAGGCACATAAGTGTGTGGTGAGAGGACACTTGCTCTCCATGGCAGCTAAGAGAAAGAGGGAGCACATAGCTCTTATTCAGACCCTGGCAGAAAAGATCTCCAGATTGGAAGCGCAACACAAAGGGGCACGGGCGCTTGGAGTAGCAACCGAACTGGCGGAAACGAGAACACTCTTACGCGAGGAATTATACAGGAGAGCCCGAAAGCGACACATGCTGTCACAGAAGCTGTTTTATGAGCAGGGGAATAACCTCGGGAGGTTACTAGCGAAATTTACGCAAAAACGCGTGCTCGCCTCCACAATCCATCATGTGAGGGACAAGCATGGAGGGATCCATACTAAAAATGAGGAGATTGCCCGACAGTTCCAAACCTTTTATAGCAAACTATATATTATTAAGACAAATGAGGAAAGTAGTGTCTCGGCGGACACGCGGAAAGACTTGATAAGAGATTTTCTGCATAGTTATTGCCCACAGGCACTATCCCTGGAAGATAGGCAATCCCTAGACTCCCCGTTGTCGCCGGATGAATGGGTAGAAGCCTTAAAAACCACAAAACCCGGCAAAAGCCCGGGACCTGATGGATTCACAGCGCAATACTACAAATGTTTCACGGATCTTCTAGCGCCAGGTTTTCTACTAGCCTTCAACTCCCTATCAGATACCGCATGTAACTCTAGTACCCTGTTGGAAGCCTATATTTCAGTAATACACAAGGAGACCAAAGATCGGGCGGATGTAGCAAATTATAGGCCGATCTCGCTCCTAAATGTGGATGTTAAAATCTTTTCCAAAATTCTTGCGAATCGGTTAGCTTACCATGTTCCGACATGGGTGGGTCTAGATCAGGTGGGCTTTGTCCCCGGCAGAGAAGCCAGGGACAACACCATCAAGGCCCTCAACCTACATCACTGGCTCACTTCTTCCAAGCGCGAAGGTTTTTTTCTGTCAATGGATGCAGAGAAGGCCTTCGACCGAGTGGCCTGGGACTACATGGACTCCGTCTTGGACGCTTTAGGTTTAGGGACCAGAATGAGGACTTTTATCGGAGCTCTATATACGGATCCACGAGCTAGAGTACGAGTCAATGGTCACTTGTCGGAGGCCTTCTCCATCCACAATGGCACGAGACAGGGTTGTCCCCTTTCTCCTATACTGTATATCCTCACGCTGGAACCTTTTCTTCGCTGCATTCGGGCGAATACTAACATAAAGGGTATTGAAATAGGCCATAAGGAATATAAACTCGCAGCCTTCGCCGATGATATTTTACTCTTTCTCTCCTCTCCCCTGACATCTCTGCCTAATTTGCTACATGTTCTTGAACAATTCCGAATCATCTCACACTTGAAAATCAACTATTCCAAATAATTTGCTCTGAAAATCTCGCTGCCCTCTTCGCTGGTTGACCTCTGCCAAGAGAATTTCCCCTTCTGCTGGAAAACCGATGATATTACCTACCTGGGTATTCGGCTTCCGGGTAAACTCACAGATCTTTACAACAAGAACTTCCTAACGGAACTAACCGCTATTCAGCAAGACATGCTTCGATGGGATGTCCCCATGATTTCCTGGTTCGGGCGTGCATCCATATTGAAAATGACAGTGCTTCCCCGAATGCTATATAAATTACAGGCAATTCCCATCACCTTACCGCCCTCCTTCTTTGCAACGTACAAGAGACTATGTAGAAAGTTCTTGTGGGGGACCAAGGCTCCGAGAATTAGTCGGGCAAAATTGGTACTCCCGAAATTAGATGGGGGTATTGGTCTCCCGGATATACAGAGGTACTACTGGGCTACACAGCTAACACGGATAGTGGACTGGCGGGTCCATGCACAACGTAAAGGGTGGGTACTCCTGGAAAATTTGATCACGGGAACTGAACTTGGAAAAGTTCCCTGGTTTTCCAACAAACACTGGACACCTACCGTACAATCTCACCCTCTGGTAGGGGCGACTCTTTCTGCATTCACACAAGCGTGTAGAAAGCAGGCAGTGTCGGCTACAGAGTGTAAGTTAACTCCCCTTAGAGGAAACCCAGACTTTCTGCCGGGGCTAGAAGGCTCCTACCTGACAAAAGAATGGCCACACGCGGATATGCTAGCCAAACACTTCTTCTCCGGGGAAAGGTTTCTTAACCTGAGAGAACTAGCATCACTATCCCGGACCAAAGCCTTCCCTTTCTTTGCTTACCTCCAGATAAAGCACTTTCTGGACAGTCCGAGGACCAGAGGATGCTTTACGAAAACATCTACAGTGTTTGAGTCATTATGCTCTAGAACGTCTCCCCAGAGGCATGTGATCTCGATGCTCTATGCATCGATGTTCAAAGAACCCTCTGACTCCATGCAGGCGGAACAGGCCTCTTGGGAGGCCCGACTTGAAACACCGATTGAGAGAAAGAGTTGGGAACGGGTTCATTGGTATATCCATAAAGGTTATAGGACACCTGATCTGATCCACAAATTCGCTCCGAATGTGTCAGATCGGTGCTGGAGGTGCGGACAGGACTTGGGTACTTTCCTTCACATTTGGTGGGAATGCTCGCTGATCCAACCTTACTGGCAGAGGGTACATGATGTGACGACTGCGGTCTCTTCACTGCCACTGGAGTTTTCACCAGCACAGTATCTGCTTCATCTGTCCACAATATCTAAGAAACGGTATCGCAATTCAGTGGCGATCCATATGATCAACGCTGCCAGATTATGTGTACCCGTCCACTGGAGGACTATGGTGTCACCATCTATGAAAGAATGGGTGACACGCATAGATCACATTGCAGCGATAGAGGAGTTGATATACACTGCGCAGGATAGAATTTCCAGCTTCGCCAATATCTGGGAAGACTGGTTTACATTTTGGAAGTCTGTAGAATTTCAAGATCTCTTATAGACTAATAGGTGACTGGGACTCTTGCATAGAGTGCTGCTTGTTTGCTTGTTAGCCAACGGAAGTATGATCTTGACAGTAGGTGCTTATTACCAAATAGAAACAGACGGAGAGGGTAGCTGGTGGTTACCCCACCCCCTCTTCAAGCATTCACATCCGAGACGCTGTCTTCCGCGTACTCACCCCACCCCCACCCTACCCCTTCCTCCACCCCCCCTTTTTTTTTTTTTCCTTTTCTCTTGTGTACCTTCTTTATCTTTCTCACCTAGATCTTCCTTCTTTTGTTTCCCTCTTCTCCCTTCGCTTTTTCTCTTCTATGTTGATTGTGACGATAGGAGAGTGTGGGGGGACGGGGCTACCCTAATTGACCCCCCACCCATACTCTCCAAATACGCAGACCCTTAGGGATGGGGATAGAAAGCAAATCACAGGTTCTGGTTTATTGTGGTAGTGGCCATGACTTGCCACTTTTACTGAAGGTCCTGGTAGCTTCTTAGTGCAATCTCATTAACACGATTCCTCATCGAGGACTTGAGATATATTCTTGTTTTTATATGAGATGATGTCGTTTGTCTGATATGACTGAACATTGTACATGGACATTGCCGCAATCGCATAACATGTATTTGTATTATGTATGGAGCCAGAACCCCTGGATCTCCAGGTTTACCTTTTTCTTCTTATTACGTGTGATATTGCTGTTAATGTGTATTTACACTGTCTTTCAATAAAATCTGTATGGTTAAAAAAGTGTCAATACCAATATCTACTTTTATAAATAGAAATGTATTCAGTTGAATATCAGCACCACATCCCGGAGTAAAGTATGCACAAAAAGGAAAAAAGTTGGGACTTTGAAGGTGCTGAAAATCTAATTTTGGAACAACTAGTCGTATACCATTTAAAAATATAACATTCTTTTATTTGATTAGTTAAAATGTGTCTCAAAAGGCATAAGACACTACATTAAAACATAATTTACCAGCATCATACTACTACAGTAAGTATTATGCTTTGATGTAGTGTCTTATGTCTTTTGAGACACATTTTACCTAAACAATTAAAATAATTTTATATTTTTAAATGGTATATGACTAGTTATTCCAAAGGGAGGTTTTTAGCACCTCCAGAGTCCCAACTTGTTTCCTTTTTGTGCATACAAATAACTACTTTCTCATTGCTACCTGTTTAAGTTTATATTTGTACTTAAACAATTAATTGCATTATTGTCTGCAAGAAAATAACTCCAGGTATTAGAATTAAAATGTTTATACATTAAGCCCATCATTTGTAATGGAAATGCCCCTTGGTAAACAAAGGCAACACACATATCTAAAGTAAATTAATTACTGTTACCTATAGCAGCCAATTCTCCCTTTCATCCTTTTATGTTTATGGGATATATTAAATGGAAAGCATATGCCAGAAATCTGTTGCAAACCTGGGCAATTCAGACTGAGCATTTGCTAAAAAAATTATAATATGCAGAGATCATTGATCTTGTCTGTGCTTTGGTGTTGCAGAGGATATTTGTTTCTCTTAAAATTGAACATGTAACTCAGGGAGGAAAAGAGGAAAAAGGAGAAAAATTTGAATTATGGTATATGCAAAAATTATTTTAGTCACAGTTCTATGTAGAAAGGTCAGGGCTCCTTAATGTTCCTATTTTTTTCAACTTGTAATAAAATGCACATCTACTAGAAAAAATAAATGAACGCTGATAAGATGCATAGTGTAGTGTCTGTACTAGCTTTTTATAACATTAGCTCTGTAAAGTTCTCTTTTTATAAATATTGCCCTTTATCCCCTGGGTAGAAAATGTCAGTTTATAAGCACATAAAAGAAGTTTGTGGAATGTTTATATGTTATACTCATGCAGCTGCACCTTGTATGTACATATAGACTAATCTCATGCAAATTGTCTAATGTAACAACATTTTATTTTTATAAATGATTTATAAGCAATTTTGGAAATGCGACAAAAACACAACTTACATTCCCTTATTTTTTTTGTGCACAGACCTCATCTAAATAAATCTTACCCTGCGTATTCAGCAGCCCTGGGAAAATAAATAACAAGCCCTTTAAGTTGTGTTTTGTATAATTGGTACATTACTTGTGTTGCAGCTTTCTGCAAAAAAAAATAGGATTTTTATAACAGCTTACCTGTAAAATCCTTTTCTTGGAGTACATCACGGGACACAGAGCGACATAGTCATTACTAATGGGTTATATAGTTACCGTCAGGTGCTGGCACTGGCAACTTCCAAAACCGGAAGTACCCTCCCCTATATAAGCCCCTCCCATCCGGGAGCACCTCAGTTTTGTAGCAAAGCAATAAGTGTCCCCAAAGAGGGGCGGGAGCTCTGTGTCCCGTGATGTACTCCAAGAAAAGGATTTTACAGGTAAGCTGTTATAAAAATCCTATTTTCTTTCTCGTACATCACGGGACACAGAGCGACATAGTCATTACTAATGGGATGTCCTAAAGCAATGCCAAATGAGGGGGGGGGATACACCATATATAAGCTGAGCGCTATCAGACATGAGGATCTTTTGCGGCCTGCAACACACTGCGCCCAAAGGCGACATCCTCCTGACTTCTAACGTCCACCTGGTAGGACCTAGTAAACGTGTGTACCGAAGACCATGTTGCGGCCTTACAGATTTGAGCCAGGGAGGCCTGGTGATGCACTGCCCATGAAGTTCCAACTGCTCTCGTGGAGTGCGCTCTAACTTTGAACGGAGGCGGTCTCCTTCTCAAGCCATAAGCTTGCATAATGACCTGTCGAATCCACTTGGCTAAAGTAGACTTTGACGCTGCCTGACCCTTTCTGGGGCCTTCCGGCAGAATAAACAAAGTATCCGTTCTGCGAATCTGAGCAGTGGCTTTTAGATAAGCTTTAACTGCTCTTACTACATCCAAAGAATGCAATAACTTTTCCTCTACCGAAGTAGGTTTGGGGAAAAAAGAAGGAAGAACCACATCTTGGTTCAAATGAAACCTCGATACCACCTTAGGAAGAAAGGCTGGATGAGGACGTAACACTACTCTGTCCTTATGGATAACCAGATATGGCTCCTTACAGGACATAGCTGCTAATTCCGATACTCTTTTAGCCGAACAAATGGCTACTAGAAAAATCAATTTCCTGGTGAGAAGCACCAAGGAAATATGCTGTAATGGTTCAAATGGTTGTTTCTGTAGAACCGACAGAACCAAGTTTAGATCCCATGAACATATGGGAATATTAACCGGAGGCCTAATACGCATCACTCCTTGTATAAAGGCTTTGACTAGTGAATGCGAAGCCAAGGGCCTTTGAAAAAATATTGACAAGGCCGAAATCTGACCCTTGATAGTACTCAAGGCAAGCTTCCTATCTACAGCCCACTGTAGGAAGTCCAGAATCCTACCTATTACGTACTTATGTGGATGCCATTTCTTGGCCTCACACCACGCGATGTACGCCTTCCAGATTTTATAGTAGATCTGCCTGGATACCGGCTTCCTGGCATTGATCATGGTAGATACCACAGCATTAGAGAGCCCTCTCTTTTTTAGAATGTGGGCTTCAATAGCCAGGCCGTCAAACCTAGGGCTGGTAAGGAAGGGTGGTATATCGGTCCTTGCGAAAGCCGGACGACGTGGGAGAGTCCAAGGACTCCCCACTGAAATTTTACAATCTCCGCGTACCACGCTCTTCGGGGCCACGCTGGAGCCACCGGAATCACTGGTTTCTTTTCTACCCTGATTCTGCGGAGTAATCGAGGTAACCATTGTGGCGGTGTGAATGCATATATCAGCTTGAACTGATCCCCAGGGAACACTAGGGCATCCGAGCCGCAAGCTAGGGGATCCCTTGTCCGAGAGACAAAATTATCCCCCTTTGCGTTGAATCTGGATGCTAGAAGATCTACATCCGATGTTCCCCACCGCTGACATATTGTCCAGAAAACCTCGGGGTGAAGGGACCCTTCCTCTGGGCCTAATTGCTGGCGACTTAGAAAGTCCGCCTTCCAATTCTCCACTCCTGGAATGAATACCGCAGATATGGCTGGGACATATTTTTCCTGCCCATTTCAGGATGTAATTTACTTCCCTCTGGGCTGCACGACTCCTGGTGCCCCCCTGATGATTGATATATGCCACTGCTGTGGCATTGTCTGATTGAATTCTGACAGGGGACCCTTGGAGTTTGGATGTCCATGCTACTAGGGCATACCGGGCTGCTCGTATCTCTAAGAGATTGATGGGCAGGGCCTTTTCTGCATCCGACCATCTGCCCTGGAGAGACTATTGCTCCAGTACTGGTCCCCAGCCTATAAGGCTGGCATCTGTAGTGACCACCTTCCAAGAAATCGGACTGAAGGATTTCCTTTTTTCCAGATTCTGGGGAACCAACCACCAACGGAGGCTCTTGCGAACGGAAGGGGACAAGGACATTGTAAGTCTAGGGCCTGAACTTTTTTGTTCCAGGCTGACAGTATGGCCCCTTGCAAATTCCTTGAATGGAATTGACCGTAGGGTACTGCTTCGAAATGATGCCACCATTTTTCCCAGCAGCCTCATATACAGGCGTATGGACGGCTGTCTTTTTTGGACCCACTAAGTGGATCAAATCTTTCAAAGACAACACCTTTCCTCGAGGCAAGAATATTTTTCTCTGGCCTGAATCCAACCTTAGCCCCAAGTATTCCAGACTTTTGACTGGTTTTTAGGGCTGACTTGTCTCGGTTGATAATCCAACCGTGAGATTCCAGATACTTGATCGTCTTGTGAACGACCACGTCTAGTTTTTTCACTGAGTGGTCTATCAGCAACAAGTCATCCAGATATGCCATTATCATTACACCTTGTGTTCTTAGATTGGCCAATAAAGGGCCAGAATTTTTGTGAACACTCTTGGTGCTGTGGCCAAACCGAAGGGTAAGGCTCTGAACTGAAAATGGCGCCCTTCTACTGCAAAGCGTAGAAATTTTTGGTGGACTGGAAAGATGGGAATGTGCAAATAAGCATCTTTGATGTCGATCGTGGCTAACCAATCCTCCCCTTGTAGGGCAGTGGCCACCGATCGGATCGACTCCATCGGAAAGTCCTGATATACAGGAATTTGTATAGCCCTTTTAGAATTAATATGGGCCTCCCGTCCGCGTTTGCTTCGGGACTGTAAAGAGGTTTGAGTAAAACCCGAACCCTCATTCTTCCAGGGGAACCTCCATAATTACTCCTTGGAGCAATAGTTGTTCTAGTGCCAACAGGAGGGACTCTCTCTTCCGGGGATCCCTTGGCACGTTTGACCTCAAAATGGGAAGGAGGAGAGTCTTTTAACTCCAAACTGTATCCCAAACCTACTGCGGAGAGCACCTATCTGTCTTGATCGTGTCCCGCCAGGTCTCTTTGCGAACAACTGGAGTCCTCCCCCCACCCGACTGAGTGGGGGCTTCAATGAATTTAACTTTGGGGGAGGTTTTGTACCTCCCCTGACCCAGGGTTTCTCATTACCCTGCTACTGTCCCTGTTTTTTACCCCCGGGATTTGACCGAGGAGGCCGTCGGAACTGTTACACAGCCGATGCCCCAGGGACTGGAGAAGCAGGCCTCTTAAAGAGGGACCTCTAACTCTGCTTTTAACCGGCAAGAGCGTATTTTTACCGCTGGAAATTTTCTGGATATATTTGTCCAGGTTTTCCCTGAATAAGCGTTCACCATGAAATGGGACGCTAACCAGCCATTCTTTACAGGGAGCTTCAGCAGACCAGTTTCTGAGCCATAGGAGCCTACGCATATGTACTATAGACAGCGTAAGGCGGGAGGCCTGATGGACTGAATCCTCTATGGCGTCAACCGCAAAGCCTAAGGCTCTAGGTAGATCAGCTAGGGCAAAGCCTGCTGATCTGTCAAGTCCCTCAAGACCTGTTTCAACTGATCCTTCACTGCTTAGCAGACCCCAATAGCTGCTACTGCTGGTTGTATCACCAAGCAGATTTTCATAAAGACTCCAATCTTTTATCTATTGGGTTCTTGAACATTTGGACATTATCCACTGGACATGTCAGTGATTTATACATACAAGAGATGGCTGCGTCCACTGTAGGGACCTTCCATTTTTTTTTTTTTTTTTTATGAACTTATCCTCCATGGGATAGACCACCGGAAATCTCTTGGGGGAATAAATATTTTCTCAGGACGTTCCCAATCCTGGTAAATGAGCCCTTTCAGTAAAGGGTGAAGTGGAAAAGAACAAACAGTCTGGGGGCTTCTAGCGACCCCAACGAGGATACAGTAGTGGTTGATGGTTCCGCAAGGTGCATTTTTAAATGCTGATCGGACCATGTTAGTCAGAGACTGAACCCATAATCTTTCAGCTTGAGATGCTGAGAAAAGGTTCCCCCACTGTTGATTCCTCTATAACAGAATCAACCTTATCCTGATCCCCTTCAGGCAGGTCGATCCCTGTATGGGACTGTTGCTCTGCTAACAGGCACTCTGAAGGAGGAGACGGAGATCGGGCGTGCTTTCCCTGACAGGGATGCAGCGATAAATGTTGACAATCTCTCTCTAATCCTCCCAGAGCTGAGGAAAAAACCTCCTCTGTTACATACACAGGAGCAGGTGACTGAGGACAGCCACAGTACCAAGTACCAAGTACCCCTGCGGGGTCTCTACGGTCACTTACCTCTGAACTTCAGGGGAGACTGGTGCAGCAGGAGTATGCCCAAGATCCTCAGAGCCCGATGAGACCCCCTTCGCTTCCTGGAAGATTCAGTTCCGGAGCTACTGGACGGCATATTCCTAAGCCTAAAGCTGAGGTATTCCAGCCGTAATACACCACTTTTACTGAGAATAGTCTAGCACAATTGCTGCTATATCACAGTTGGTGTCTACTAATGTGCCTTTCTAGGGGATGCCTGTATCAACCGCTTGCTGTATGCCTTTAAATGTTGCCAGCTCTGTCTCTGTACTTCATAGCCAGCTTACTGCAATAATGTGGCTTTTTTAAAAACCTGCTGGGACGCCCGCACATGCGCAGAAGCGCTGCGGCGCGCACAGAGCGTCATCCCCCAGGCCCCGCCCCTTTTTCCGGCCACCTCTATATATAGAGGCGCGTGCACGCGCACGCGCGCGGCCACGTGCGCCTCGGCGCTAATTTTCAAACATGGAAACCAGGGACAGGAGCCAGGGCCCCCTTTGCCGCAGGCCGGGGGATAGACGAACACTGCAACATGGCAGAGGAAACAGTTTCCTGTAGGAGAACTCACCAGCTGCCTGGACTTTGCTCTCTGAGAAGAAACTAGTCCATATGACAAGAAAAACATTCCACAGCGGCCTCTAGTGGACAAACACAGGTACCGCAGTTTAATATACTAAACATATATAAAAAAACATTCTTTTTTTTTTTTTTTTCTTGACCACCATTAAAAATTATTACATTTTCTTGTTCATACATCACGGGACACAGAGCAGCATAGTCATTACTATGTGGGTTATATAGATTACCTTCAGGTGCTGGCACTGGCAACTTCCAAAACAGGAAGTACCCTCCCCTATATAAGCCCCTCCCATCCGGGAGTACCTCAGTTTTTTGCCAGTGTCTAAGGTGTTGGCCAAGGTTAACATGTATTCATCTGGGCTTGTGTACAGGTTCTCTGGGCCTTAGCAAGCTATTCCGGATCCGACCAAAAAAGCTTCATAGCTAAACGGTCGGTACCCGGGCCTTGCAGAGAAGAGCAGGGTTTTGCCTGTAATGCCTCTCTTAGGAGGGCTGGACCCTGGGATCCAGAGCTCTGGTCATACCCAAAACCAAGAGGCTATCTGTGCAGGGTGCTATACAGGTCCAGGGGAGTGGAATCCTTGGGAACCCGGTCCCTGAAGGTCTAGTACAATGCCTGCCGTGAGAGGTGAAGTTTGGGCTTCTGTGGACCAAACAAAGTCCTGCGGCGGGGAAAAGGTAAGTGGGGGCCCTCAGGAACTTGGTTCTATTGAGGGGACCCCCAAGCCTAATATGTCTTTCTGCCTGTTACCTAAAGGGTATTCCCGCTAATAGCTGTATATGCCTAAGAAATCCTAGAAATGTTTTTTCATAAGGGAAGTTTTAAAAAAACTGTAAACCTGGAAATGTTTTTTCATAAAGGAGGTTTTAAAAAAAAAAAAAAAAAAAAAAAAGACAAAGGTGCGGTACCTGTGTTTGTCCACTAGAGGCCGCTGTGGAACGTCTTTTTTCTTGGGACTATTCCTTCCATGGTGAAAGTCCAGGCAGATGAGTGAGCTCTCTATCAGGGAAGCTGCATTCCTCTGTCATGCTGCCAAGTAGTTTCCTTCCATCCCCGAGTCCTGGTGAAACAGGGACCCTGGCTCCTCTCCTCTACATGGCGCCAAGAGCGCACACGTGCACGCGCGCGCGCGCACACATGCTTTCCTTTTATAAGGTTTAGCTTAAAAAAAGGGGGCGGAGCCTGGCGGATGACGCGCTCTGTGCGCCCAGCGCTTCTGCGCATGTGCGGGCGTCCCAGCAAGATAAAAGGACTCAGTCCACGCTGCTTGCTATGGACACAGAGCATGAAAAGGAGCTGGTAGCATGGTATAGGGGCTTACAGCGGGCGGTTGATACAGGCATCCCCAGAAAGACGCATTAGTAGACACCCACTGATGTACATAGCAGCAAATTGCATTAGACTATTTCAGTAAGGGGTGTATTGCGGCTGGAATACCTCAGCTTTGAACTAAGGAATATGCCGCCTAAAAAACTCCGAGATATACCTCTCAGGAAGTGTAGGGGGTCTCCATCGGGCTCTGAGGATCTGGAGCAGTCATCTGCACCCTCCTCCCCTGAGAAATCAGAGGTTAATACCCATAAGGAACCCCCGGGAGTGCCAGGTACTGCGGCTGTCCTCAGTCCACCTGCTCCTGCATATATAACAGAGGAGGTTTTTTCCTCAACTCTGGAGGGATTGGAGCAGAGATTGGCAGCATTGATCGCTTCTTCTCTACAGGAAAGAAAGCGCGCCAGATCTCCATCACCTCCATTAGAGTGCCTGTTGGCAGAGCAACAGTCCCAGGAAGGGACCGACCTACCTGAAGGGGATCAGGAGGAGGTTAGCTCTGTTTTTGAGGAATCGACAGTAGATGAACCATTTTCAGCATCGCAGACTGAAAGATTGTGGGTCCAGACCCTAACTGACATGGTTCGATCTGCATTTAAAATGCCTCTTGTTGAACCATCAACTACTGCTGTCTCCTCATTGGGGTCGCTAAAAGCTCCCCAGGTTAATTGCTCCTTTCCAATACATCCATTATTGGAAGGACTTATATACCAGGACTGGGAACATCCTGATAAACTATTTGTTCCGCCTAAAAGGTTTCCGGTGATCTATCCCATGGAGGAAAAGTTCACCCAGAGATGGAATGTTCCTACGGTGGATGCAGCCATCTCTTCTGTGAACAAATCACTGACATGTCCAGTAGATAATGTTCAAATGTTCAAAGATCCAGTGGATAAAAAATTGGAATCTTTATTAAAATCTGCTTTTTCCACAGCAGGGGCTGTTACACAGCCAGCAGTGGCAGCTATTGGGGTCTGCCAAGCTTTAAAGGATCAAATGAAAATGGTCCTGAGGGATTTGCCAGACCAGCAGGCCCAGGCTCTGGCTGATCTGCCTAGAGCATTATGCTTTGCGGTTGACGCCATCAAGGATTCTATCCATCAGGCCTCCCGCCTCACGCTGTCTTTGGTACATATGCGTAGGCTTCTGTGGCTCAAAAACTGGTCTGCTGAAGCTCCCTGTAAGAAGCTCTTAGTTAGCTTCCCATTTCATGGGGAACGCCTTTTTGGCGAAGACCTGGATAAGTATATCCAGAAGATTTCCAGTGGTAAAAGTACTCTCTTACCGAGTAAAAAGAGGGCTAGGGGTCCATCTTTTAAGAGGACTACCTCTCCTATCCCTGCGACGTCTGCTACTAAGCAGTTCCGACGGCCTCCTCGGTCAAACTCAGGAGGTAAAAATCAGGGACAGCCACAGGGTAATAAAAAGCCCTGGATCCGAAGAGGTACTAAACCAGCCTCCAAGTCAAGCCTATGAAGGGCTGCCCCCACTCAAACGGGTGGGGGGAAGACTTCAGTTGTTCGCAGAGACCTGGCGGGAGACGATCAAAGACAGATGGGTGCTCTCCGCAGTAACTCTGGGATACAAGTTGGAGTTAAAAGAGTCTCCTCCGTCCCATTTTATGTGGTCAGGCATGCCAAGAGACCCTCTAAAAAGAGGGTCTCTCCTATTGGCGTTAGAACAACTATTGCTCCAAGGAGTAATTATGGAGGTTCCTATGGAAGAGTGGGGGTTGGGTTTCTACTCAAACCTTTTCACAGTCCCGAAGCCAAACGGGGACATAAGACCCATATTGGACCTAAAGAGTCTAAACAAATTTCTAAACGTCCGGTCTTTCCGGATGGAGTCGATCCGATCGGTCACCGCTGCCCTACAAGGGGAGGAATGGTTAGCCTCGATCGACATCAAAGATGCTTACTTGCATGTTCCCATCTTTCCAGGTCATCAAAAATTCCTACGCTTTGCAGTAGAAGGGCGCCATTTTCAGTTCAGAGCCTTACCATTTGGTCTGGCCACAGCACCACGAGTGTTCACAAAAATTCTGGCCCCACTGTTGGCCGATCTAAGAACACGGGGTGTAACGATAATGGCATACCTAGACGACCTGTTGTTGATGGACCACTCAGTTGCCAAGCTAGAAGTGGTAATTGTCGATACAATCAAGTATCTAGAGTCTCACGGTTGGGTCATCAACCTGGACAAGTCAGCCCTACAGCCAGTGAAAAACCTGGTATATCTAGGGCTACGGCTGGATTCAGACCAGAGGAAGATTTTCTTACCTCTAGACAAGGTATCCTCTTTGAGGGCCTTGGTCCGTCTACTTTGTGCAAAAAGACAGCCGTCCATACGCCTGTGCATGAGGCTGCTAGGAAAGATGGTAGCATCATTCGAAGCTGTACCATACGCCCAATTCCACTCAAGGAATTTACAAAGGGCCATATTGTCAGCCTGGAACGGAAAAGTTCAGGCTCTAGACTTCCCGATGGCTTTGTCCCCTTCCGTTCGGAAGAGTCTCTGCTGGTGGTTGATCCCCCAGAATCTCCAGAAGGGAAAACCCTTCAGCCCGATATCTTGGAAGGTGGTCACTACAGATGCCAGCCTTATAGGCTGGGGGGCAGTACTGGAGCAATGGTCTCTCCAGGGCAGATGGTCAAATGTAGTAAAAACCCTGCCCATCAATCTCTTAGAGATACGAGCAGCCCGGTACGCCCTAGTAGCCTGGACATCCAGACTCCAAGGGTCCCCTGTCAGAATTCAATCAGACAATGCCACAGCAGTGGCATATATCAATCATCAGGGAGGCACCAGGAGTCGTGCAGCCCAGAGGGAAGTAAGTCACATCCTGGAATGGGCAGAAAAGCATGTCCCATGTATATCAGCTGTCTTCATTCCAGGGGTGGAGAATTGGAAGGCGGACTTTCTGAGTCGCCAACAGTTATGCCCAGGGGAATGGTCCCTTCATCCCGAGGTCTTCCGAGCAATATGTCAGCGGTGGGGAACACCGGATGTAGATCTGCTAGCATCCAGATTCAACGCAAAGGTGGACAGATTTGTCTCCCGGACAAGGGATCCCCTCGCTTGCGGCTCGGATGCTCTGGTGTTCCCTTGGGATCAGTTCAGACTGATATATGCATTCCCTCCGCTACAATTGTTGCCTCGACTCCTTCGCAGAGTCAGGTTGGAGAAGAAGCCGGTGATCCTGGTGGCTCCAGCGTGGCCCCGAAGGGCCTGGTACGCGGAGATCATCAAAATGTCTGTGGGGAGTCCTTGGACCCTTCCACGTCGTCCGGACCTGCTTTCGCTAGGACCGATATACCACCCTTCCTTACTAACTCTAAGTTTAACGGCCTGGCTATTGAATCCCACATCCTAAAGAAGAGAGGTCTCTCTAACTCTGTGGTATCAACTATAATCAATGCCAGGAAGCCTGTATCCAGGCAGATCTACTATAGAGTTTGGAAGGCGTACATCACTTGGTGCGAGGCCAGAAAATGGCATCCACGTAAGTACGTTATAGGCAGAATTCTGGACTTCCTGCAGTGGGCTGTAGACAGGAAGTTTGCCTTAAGTACTATCAAGGGCCAGGTTTCGGCCTTGTCAATACTATTTCAAAGGCCCCTGGCTATGCATTCACTTGTCAAATCCTTTATGCAAGGTGTGACTCGTATTATTCCACCGATTAAGGCTCCCATATGCCCATGGGATCTAAATTTGGTTCTGTCGGTTCTGCAGAAGCAGCCATTTGAACCTTTGCGGCACATTTCCTTGGTTCTACTCACCAGGAAATTGATATTTTTAGTAGCCATATGCTCGGCTAGAAGAGTGTCGGAATTAGCCGCCATGTCCTGTAAAGAGCCATATCTGGTTATCCATAAGGACAGAGTAGTATTACGTCCTCACCCAGCCTTTCTTCCTAAGGTGGTATCGAGGTTTCACTTGAACCAGGATGTGGTTCTTCCTTCTTTTTTCCCCAAACCAAGCTCGGTAGAGGAAAAGTTATTGCATTCTTTGGATGTAGTAAGAGCAGTTAAAGCTTATCTAGAAGCCACTGCTCAGATTCGTAGAACGGATTCTTTGTTTGTTCTGCCGGAAGGCCCCAGAAAGGGTCAGGCAGCATCAAAATCTACTTTAGCCAAGTGGATTCGACAGGTCATAATACAAGCCTATGGCTTGAGAAGTAGACCGCCTCCGTTCAAAGTTAGGGCGCACTCCACGAGAGCAGTTGGAACTTCATGGGCAGTGCATCACCAGGCCTCCCTGGCGCAAATTTGTAAGGCCGCAACATGGTCTTCAGTACACACGTTTACTAGGTTCTACCAGGTGGACGTTAGAAGTCAGGAGGATGTCGCCTTTGGGCGCAGTGTGTTGCAGGCCGCAAAAGATCCTCATGCCTGATGGCGCCCAGCTTATGTATGGTGTATCCCCCCCCCTCATGTGGCATTGCTTTGGGACGTCCCACATAGTAATGACTATGCTGCTCTGTGTCCCGTGATGTATGAACAAGAAAGTAGGATTTTTAAAACAGCTTACCTGTAAAATCCTTTTCTTGGAGTACATCACGGGACACAGAGCTCCCACCCCTCTTTTGGGGACACGTATTGCTTTGCTACAAAACTGAGGTACTCCCGGATGGGAGGGGCTTATATAGGGGAGGGTACTTCCTGTTTTGGAAGTTGCCAGTGCCAGCACCTGAAGGTAATCTATATAACCCACATAGTAATGACTATGCTGCTCTGTGTCCCGTGATGTACTCCAAGAAAAGGATTTTACAGGTAAGCTGTTTTAAAAATCCTACTTTTTTAGTAGTTACAGGCATGCACAGATATTAGCGGGAATACCGTTAGGTAACAGACAGAAAGACAAATTAGGCTTGGGGGTCCCCCAATAGAACCAAGTTCCTGGGGGCCCCCACTTACCTGTTCCCCGCCGCAGGACTTTGTTTGGTCCACAAAAGCCCAAACTTCACCTATCACGGCAGGCATTGTAATCAAACCTTCAGGGACCGGGTTCCCAAGGATTCCACTCCCCTGGACCTGTATAGCACCCTGCACAGAAAACATCTTGGTCGTGGGTATGACCAGAGCTCTGGATCCCAGGGTCCAGCTCTCCTAAGAGAAGCATTACAGGCAGAACCTTGCTCTTCTCTGCAAGGCCCGGGTACCGACCGTTTAGCTATGAAGCTTTTTTGGTCGGATCCGGAATAGCTTACTGAGGCCCAAAAGAACCTGTACGCAAGCTCAGTGAAAAACACATGTTTCTTCTTGGCCAACACCTTAGACACTGGCAAAAAACTGAGGTGCTCCCGGATGGGAGGGGCTTATATAGGGGAGGGTACTTCCGGTTTTGGAAGTTGCCAGTGCCAGCACCTGACGGTAACTATATAACCCATTAGTAATGACTATGTCGCTCTGTGTCCCGTGATGTACGAGAAAGAAATATAATTTTAACGATTGTTATTTTTATAAACCAAATTAAGTTATCACCAGCCAACAGGATTGTAACATTTCCTGTGAAACCATGCACAGGAAATATGAACAATCAAACAGAAATGTCTCAGCCATAATTTGGTGTTATATAGGGAAATGCCAAGATAATAGGCTTCTAAAGCTTGTAATTTTGGTGTTATTGCTACTTAACTGATAATCCCATTGACTGAAAGCAAGAATATAGTTAATCTTGCAAAACTGCTCTGTAGCATTAGGCCTTGTACCTGGGGCTAGCACCCAGCAGGAGAAAGCTTTTACTTCAACTCCTGAACTCTGTAAATACTCTGTGTTTGTATACTCTAGCACACAGTGATTGGTCCTGTGCAGGATATCATTTAAACTGCTTTACCAACAACCGCAACAAGGACAAAACAGCAGCGAGCACTCTGTTAGATCAACAGGAGCATGACTACCTTTTTTATAACCTCCAAGAAAAAGGTTTATTGAGAAAAAAAAACTTAATGTCTTCTAATATTTACTGTACTAGCAAATGTGTGACCATCTGTTAAAAATTTTAAACGGTAGATTGGGAGTTTCATAATGCTGTTATGGGACATGTGTATATGAGTGTAAATTTGATCGGTATCAAAAGTTTAAATTGTGCCAAAGAATAAGTATAACTTGTATTAAGTTTATCTAATCTAAATACAATATTACAAGCACTGTGAAATTTCCGAAAGGTCACATTTTGAAATGTGTGCAATAAAAAAATTAAATCTGTTTGCTGAATTGTAATTAAATAAAACATTTGTAAACATAAATGTGTAAATTAAAGGGTTTGTAAACCCTCAGAGCCAGTTCACACAGGGGCGACTCGTCAGGCGACTCAGCCGCCTGACAAGTCGCGCTCCGCTCTGTTCAATGGAACCGTTCTAATAGGAGCGACTCAAGTCGCTCTGACTTAGAAAAAGGTTCCTGTACTACTTTGGGGGCGACTCAGGGCGACTTGCATTGACTTCAATACAGAAGTCATTTTGCAAGTCACCTCTGAAGTCATCTTGAGATCGCCTTGCCGAGTCGCCCCCAAAGTCGTGCCGCCCCTGTGTGAACCGGGTCTCAAAGTTTTCACCTTAATGCATTATATGCATTAAGGTGAAAAGCCTCCTGTGATGCAGCACCCCCCCTGAGAGCCCCCTTTTTACTTACCTGAGTCTTTCCAGCTACGGGGATCAGCATACCAGCTTCAGCAGGTGTCCCAGGCCATTGGCTCCCGCTGCTGTCAATCAAATCCAAAGACCAAGGAGCCGGAGGCGGGGCTGAGTCCTGCTGTCTATATCAATGGATGCAGCAGCAGGACACAGGAGCGTGCCCGCACGAGTGACACGAGTGAGAGCGCTCTCCAACGGGGCACTCAAGAAGAGGAGGAGCCAGGAGCGCCGCCGAGGGACCCAAGAAAAGGAGGATTGGGCCACTCTGTGCAAAGCCAACTGCACAGAGGAGGTAAGTATGACATGTTTTGTTTTTTTTTTTTAACAAACCTTTACATATTCTTTAAAGTACATGTGAATGTGTTAAAACGAGTTTGAATTGAATCGGTATTAAACTTAAAAACAAATTTTTTTTTTTTAACCTTTTGATCCAGTCACTGTTATTTTTTTAATTATTTTAAAAGGCCACACTGTTCAGGCAAAATAGCAGTAAGGGGGTTGAGACAAACTGTTTAACATTAACAGGGGTGCTTACAATGATCTTTCTTTTTTGTTTTTTTTTCTGTCCCAAAAGAAAGAACAAGTTTGCTGTAACTGACTAAAAAGTGCTTATACAATATTTTTTTATAAAAAATAAAGAAATTAATATAAGGTCACAAAATCATTTTAAAATGCAAAAGGAATGCATATATACATAGCAGCATAGTTTAAACAAAGCTAAACAAAGAAAAGCACAAATTAACCTTTGTTTTTACAGGTATAACCATGAGTTTGAGTGGGGTGTGTGCCTTATGCAGGGTAAATTGCCACAAAAACTAGGGGAAAGGAGTTATTAACACAATCTATGCTTTTTTTTAATAATTACTTTAAGACTCCTTTCACAGGGTGGCCACAGGAGGCACTTTGCAGGCGCTATAATGCTAAAAATAGCGCCTGCAAAGCGTCCTGAAAGAGCGTCTCTATTCACTCCAGTGTGAAAGCCCGAGGGCCTTCACACTGGAGCGGTGCGCTGGCAGGACTTTAAAAAAAGTCCTGCTAGCCGCATCTTTGAGGCGCTGTATGAGCGGTGAATACTTCGCTCCTAAAGCACCCCTGCCCATTGAAGTCAATGGGCAGCGCCGCCGAACCGCAGCGACGCTTTGCGTGTGGTTTTAACCCTCTTTTGGCCGCTAGCGGGGGTTACCGCCGACGCCCCCTACCGCCCCAGTGTGAAAGGGCTCTGAAGGGGTTGTAAACTCTCAGGGTTTTTCACCTTAATGCATTCTATGCATTAAGGTGAAAAACCTCCTGTGCTGCGGCTGCCCCCTAGAGCCCCCTGTTTTACTTACCTGAACCCGGTCTTTCCAGCAACGGGAAGGAGCACACCAGCTCCAGCCGGTGTTTCGAGTCCTCATTGGATAGATTGATAGCAGCAGAAGCCTACTGTCAATCAAGTGCAATGATGCAGGAGTCAGGGGGTGGGGCCGGGTCCTGCTGTCTGTGTCAATGGACGCAGCAGCAGCAGGACACAGGAGCATGGCCACACAGTGTTCCCAGGGAAAGTGATTCTCTGTTGGGGCACTCGAGAAGAGGAAGAGCCAGGAGTGCCCCTGGGCACTATGTGCAAAATCCTGTTTGTTATTTAAAAAAAAAAAATATACTGTAACTTTGATTGTCTATTCACCAATATAAATCAGTAATTATAATTCCAATACACCTCAGGTTGATATTTATTGAATGTCTTTTAATACATGCATCCCCATTGCACTTTATAATTATAAATTGCACCAGCTGTATACTGCATAAAAATAACTGCAGCTCTGAATTCATATGACAAATATGTACTATAACTCAATCAACTGCATTTATCCTACTGAAAGAAGCTAAGCAGAGATTAAATGTAAGTAAACATAAAAGTAGAGAAGTCTAATAAAAATAATAGGAGAGTAGTAAAACCTGGCAATGAAACAAACATCACAGAGGAATATTGGATGAACCAATGTAATTCATATGTGAAATTACACTAAAAAGAGTAGGGTATTTTTTTTTTCTGGAGGTCCTATTGAGTGGATCCGTTTCCCAGCAGGGAGGTATTTAGAGCTCTTCCCTGTGTGTTCCACAAATCAATACTCCCTGGGATAGCTCCAAGGTATAGAATATTCCCAGGGAACAATGATGGGCGAAGCACACCTAAATCATCTCAGACAGCTACAGTATAAGGGGGAACTGTTCTATACTCAACAGCAATAAAAACATTAAGTGATATGGGTGGCCAGACTTGCACAAAAATGCCTTTAAAGCATGGAAACCATGCCTCGGATTTAAAAATACTCCTTGAATATAAACTTCAGTTTAAACCTAGGAATGTTTACAATTAGTATTGTTGTGTGTCTAGAAGACTTAATTTATTATATTGATTTATAAGGAGTGTAGTCTACTCCTGATGAAGTTTCATGGTAAACTAGGATTAAATATATCTGAACCCAAAAACAAAAATGTGAGATGTTGCAGTACTTACATTTGCTGGCTGCATTAGTTTAGGCTGTAATTAATTTCTTTATTACTCTAACCTAGTATTCCTGCCAGTAAAATGCTCTTTATCAGAGCGTGATGACGCTCATTCTCTGTACTGTACTGTATTTTTTTGCAGTTTATCAGTCCCTAAATTTGGTGACTGTTTTAGTTTTCCTTCTTTTTTCTTTTCACCTAGTTTCTGTCAATGTTCAACAACATTCACATTCTGTACTGTATCAACAAAACAGCAATTGTGTCACCCTAGGCTGCTCCCCTGCTTTGGATTACAAACGTATTTGCCTCTCCTTACCTCCATAAATTAGGAAGATGGGGATGTGTAGTTCTCAGTAGATACCGGTAGCTTTGAAAGCTGACAAGATTGTTTGAGATTTCAGTTCAGTATACAGGAAATTACAAATACATTGGATTTCTATCAAGTTCAACAAGTATCAACTTGTACCTGCAGAAAATGTAGTAAGCCTGAAAAAAAAATGCAGTATCCATCTAAAGATGGGTCAGCTGCAATATATTATATTTTTGTGCTTGGGTTTGGATATTTTAAGTTGATCATGTTTATGCACTTAAAATGAATATCTACTTTATGCATTAATATGCATGTGTTTAATAATGCACTGTTCACTCATTGTGAATACACAATTGTCCTTACCATTTATTTGTGTGCCTGGCAGCACTAGGGTCACTAGTTTGCATCCCAACCATGGCACTACCTGCCTGGAGTTTGCATGGTCTTCCTGTGCCTGCGTGGGTTTCCTCTGGGTTCTCCAGTTTCCTCCCACACTCCAAAGGTATGTTGGTAGGTTAATTGGCTCCTGTCTAAATTGGTCCTAAAATGTACAGTATATGTATGAATGTGAGTTAGGGACCCTAAATTGTAAGCTCCTTGGGGGCAGAGACTCATATGAATATAATAATTTCTCATAATTCCTTTAGTCAGTGCCTGCTCAACCTGGTTCTGTATACTCTTCTGTCTCTGTACTGTAACAATACATAGTAAACCACGAAGAAAAACAAATAATGTCTTTGGGAGCTGTTAATGAGCAGTTACAATGTGGTCCACACACACGTACTACCATATGAAATCACAGGCATGTACAATAGTTGCGCACAAACACAGAATGTTGAAGAAAAGGTAGCAATGGGACAAATGCAAACTTGCATGCTTAGTTTCCAGATGAATAATACAAACATACAGTCACCTGTTATATTTTCTGAAAAAAATCTAAGAATATCTGTTTAATGCAATATGAACTGATTGAAAGCCGAGCCCATAAATAATACTGCATGTTTTAAGGAGAATATGCCCTCCATTGCGTTGCTAGGTATTAACGCCTGTCTGTGTGATTTCATCACTGATGGTAATCATTTTTTAATCTGCTCTTCCTGTCCCAGATTTCTAGCCCATGCCAGCAGACAACACCCTGACATTTAATTTACTGGTATTGCCAAAAATGCACTCAGGGCTCTTGTTTGAGAGGTTGGTCGGCTTATCTCCAAAATTATTTGCACTTTAATGAACAGAGTGAGATTTCTATCAGGCTTTAGGCTGGCAGAGGCAGCGGACAGACAATGCCAGCAGCAAGAAGGAGAGAGGCCATTCTCTATGATTGGCAGCTGGGTGACAACAGAAGGCTTATCTCTATTATATAGCAAAGGGCTGTCTGTGCTCCTTTCCCCTTATTTCTGTCCTTGCGCTTCCCCTCTGCCTTTCCATCTTTGGACACGTTCTTGTTTTTAATCTCTGCAAATCCTAAAGGCAGGGTGACCCCTTCATATAGAACTTAAGACAGTACTGTATTTTCAATGTTGTTCTCCTCTACCGTCATCAATAAATTAGTTGGCAACGTTCATTATAGTATTAATAGATGAAAAGTTCAATTTTTCCTTAGTTCTAATATTTGCACCTGCTTCACAGCAGCATTTTGTACATCTATCAAAATAACCCTTTAACCATGAGGTTAAACATAAAGTACTACAAATAAATTCATACATGTCATAAAATGAATTAGAATCTGAAATATTATACATTGTTAAGGGATAATAAACATAGTAATGTTTATATAACCATGATTCTATAATGTGAAATTAAAGTGATTGTAAAGGTAGAAGGTGTTTATCTTAGTGCATTCTATGCATTAAGATAAAAAACCTTCTGTGTGCAGCAGCCCTCCTAATACTTACCTGAGCCCTATCTAGATCCAGCAATGTTACAGGAGTGTCTCGGCTGCTCGGGACTCCCCTCCTCATTGGCTAAGACAGCAGTGCAGTGCCATTGGCTTGCACTGCTATCAATCAAAGTCAGTCAGCCAATAAGGAGAGAAAGGGGGCGGGGGCGGGCAGTGGCTCCATGTCTGAATGGACACAGGGAGCTGCGGCTCAGCTTGGATTCCCCCATAGCAAGCTGCTTGCTGCTTTGGAGACGCTCAATTGGGGGGGGGGCAGGAGCACCAAAGATGGACCCGAGAAGAGGAGGATCTGGGCTGCTCTGTGCAAAACCTTTGTACAGAGCAGGTAAGTATAACATGTTTGTTATTTTTAACTAAAACAAAAGGAGACTTTAGTATCACTTTATTTTTCACAATTTAAATGTTGCTGCAACTCTGACCCCTGATTTGTATAGTATAGTCTAGTTACATCTTAACAATTATTGTACTCTTCTTCCATAATGTGAGATATGTATTTACTTAACATTAGTATTTTCTGTAGAAGTGTATGTCCTAGCTACCTTTGTATTGGATGCAGACAAAAATTAAAAATATGACATTGATTCTAACTCCTCCCTGTTCCCACCTACTCCTATAATTTATACTGAGTTTAAGTCAAGATGGTGTGAGCCTTTGCAAAGTCCATTTGATGTGTACATCTCCTGGTAATACTCTCTCCTGCAGAAGTGAGCCACTATAGTAATGTCAGTTTTAGTGTGGTTAACAGTGAATCTGTGTAGATTCATTCTGTGGTGTAATGTTTGTTCACTTTTACTGATATATAGACCTATGGTGCATTTTGCACACATGTTAAGGTATACCAGTCTAGAGGATTTTGCAGGAGAAGATGTCTTGTATTCTGTATTGGTCTGGCAAGCCTTTTATTGGAACCTTGTCAGAGGCTTATATATTCTTGTAGCAGGTCCCTTCTGCAGGAGGACTGCAACTGAAGTGGCCTTTACATTATGGTGTGCTAGAAGAGTTTAGTTCAAAAGAATTGGTGTGGGGTGTAAATTCAGTAAAGTAAATTTTAGTAAATTAAGCACTCTGGAACAAGGTCTAAACAGAGACAGAAATTGTATGCGCCACTATGTTCTTCTGTGAATCGTCATAAATATCAAAGGGAATTTACAAAAACAGGAATCCCTATCAATGTACCTTAAACTTATTAGCACCTAATGTCACTTACTGTATATTTCAAGTTGATGACTTCCATATCTCTTTGTTGTACAAAATGCATGTTTCATACTGCCTGACGAATGGGCAATTGCACTTCAAAAGCTTGCAATACAATCTACTTAGTTAGCTGATAATAGTATCACTCAAAATCCAAATTAGTACTTGTAATCATGAAACACTGGTTTTGAGGATACATGTGTACATGGAAGTCAGGAGGCAGTGGCTTACAGGAGCATGTGTTTAAAGCATGCACCCTCTGTTCCTTGGAGAAAGGGTCTCCAAACTTTCTAAACAAAGGGCCAGTTTACTGTCCTTCAGACGTTATGGAGATTGAGATATGTCCAGTGAAAGTTAAAAATGCTAGCGTCAGTGGGAGTAAACTATGACTCAGGCCTAGTGATCCATGGGTGTAAAAGTAATTCCATAGCACTTGTAGGAGGAATACTGCTCCTTTATTGGTACTTGTAAGAACAATAGTAGCACATTGTTGTTGTCAGTGGGAGGGATAGTGCCCCGTTAATGGTGTCAGTGGAAGAAATAGTAGCATTGGGAGGAACAGGGTCCCAAGGGTCATATAAAATGCAAGCAGAGTGGGCCACAGTTTACAATTACAGCCGCTGCAATCCCTGTTACTATTAAAGTGATTGTAAACCCTTAGTTAATTTTTTTTTAATAGCAAACATTACACTTACCTGCTCTGTGCAATAGTTTTGCACAGGGCATCCCTGATATTCCCCTTCTCGGATCCCCTACAGGCATTCCTAGCTCCTCCCCCCCCCTGCTTTTCTATGGGCCACTCCCTAGCTAGCTCTGTATGTCCATAGACACACTGAGCATGGTTCGGCTCCATCCCTTGCTCCATCCTTAATGGCTGTGATTGACAGTAGCAGGAGCCAATGGCTTCCAATGCTGTCTCTGAGCCTATGAGGAGGGAGACAGCTGAGATCACTCGATCGAGATTGGGCTCAGGTAAGTATAAGAGGGGCTGGCAGGGGGAGCTGCACTCAGAAGGTTTCTTACCATAACGCAAAAAAGTTTTTAATACACCACCCTTTAAACTTGGGTACAAAGTTATACGTTGAGTCAATATATTTAACGTTTTTTGTCAAAGTAGGGGAAGGTTATAATCACTTATGTTTTGCTTTCTGTGTCTCATTAGGAATATTTCCCTTTACTTCTTGTCCTGTAGAAGGACATAAGAGTATATTTTTTCCAATGTGGATTAAATTCTCTCTTAAACAGATATCGCTGTAAGTGTCCCCACTGGAAGATTACCCCTCTATTCTTGTTCTCATAGCAACTCAAAATTTTGGATTTGCCTGCACTTTCATTACCAGTGACATTGGTAATCTGAACAATTAGAAAGAGCAAATCTCCATAACAGAGACACAGGCAGCATTTACAGCAAGACCTGACATAGGTTGTAACCTTTCACCACTCTATTTAATCTAAAATACGTTTTGCCTTTAGTCATACATCACAAGAGCTACAGGGTCTGTTGAATTATAAACTATTTAACAGGTTTTTTTTTATCTCAAATTATTTCAATTAATGAGATATTACTTGATTTTTTGTAAACCTACAGTACATTAAAGACTTTAATACATTTAAATCTTCAGTATTAATACAGGTTAATTGCTTGTAATTATGCCATTTTTCAATCCAAGAAAATGTATAATGACACCAAAGATAAGACATTCATGTTTATCTTTCAACTTTTCATAGTCTAGAAGTATTATGTTTAATCATTGTGCAAATGGAAGAATTATACTTTGCTTAACCCCTCCAGTATTAAGAATATATTGGCTGGCTTCAGATTCTTACGGATAAGACAAGAGTATGCCCAAATAGGACTAATAACATGGCACTATTTTATTGTAAAATTATCCAATTTCTCACTAATGTAGGCTAGTGATTTTGAACATTTTTAATAGGTTTAACATTACATTGCTGAAGACAAAACAGCTTACTATATTAAACACACACACATTACCAGGTGATCCTGAACAATCTGCCATATTGCAACCATATAAACCATAGTGAGAATTATTTGGTGCTTATCTCAGTTTATGTATTTTCTCAGTTCCTTAGAAAGTTTAATACAGTATATTGCAGCTAACCATCCCTTAGATGTGTTGGCTGCATTCGTTTTATTCTTTTAGGCTAGGTACCTTTTATGTAAGTATGGAAAAATACCTGTTGATCTTTCCAGAATTTCAATGTAAAATTCTGTGCACTGAAGTGATATCCTACACAATGTTATCAGCTTTTCCAGCTATAGTCTATAACCTACAAACAAAGTACAAGCCACCGCTTTAATATATAATGGAGATTATAAGAATAGGGTGAAAACTGTGTTCCTCCATAGATAATGGTATGTGATTGTTGTCACCCTAAAAAAAGGAAGTGTTACAAGATGAAAAGAAAAAGAAAAAGGAGAAAAAAGCCTGGAAAAGGGAAACTAATACAGCCATTACATCTAAGGGCTGATAAGATGCAATATATTAATAAATTTTTTTGTTCTTGGGTTTATATATTATGTAACGTATGTATACAGAACCTGCAAAGGATCACAGTAATTCTGCAGGTTGGGGATCCAGAGAAGGTATATCTATCTATATCTATATAGATAGATATATCTCTGTCTATTGTGAGGGGGTTGGCTCGGCAGCGGGTGTGTGTGACCCCTGAGATGGGCTCCCCACACAAAAACAGGCCCAGCAAACGGAGGTTGTGGTTTTCAAAATCAAAAAGGTGCGGTTTATTTTCTATTTACAGTGACAAAACACAGCAAAGAAAAAGAAACATAAACAAAATAAATCCTGGTCAACTTGACCTCTGACTAAACATACAGGTTTCCTAACTAACAACTGGGATCAGCCTAGTGCTGTCCTAGTCCCTAAGTCCCTGGTTTTAAATGTCCAAGCAAATAGCCACACAGGCTTTGTCTCACCGCACAGGGGTTCACTCTCCCTAGACAGTCCACACAGGTCTGGGTCCAGGCATGAGCTAACATCTAATGAAGCTGGGAGTTCTTATAGAGGCCTAAATGAGCTGACAAGCTTCAGCTGGTCTCATCAACTCCCTGTCTGCACGACGCCCCACACTCTCCCTAGAGGTATGAGTCATCCATGAGCCCACTAGCCTCAGCTGGGCTTATACAACTCTCCACCTAGTTGTATAAGTCGGCGTAAAGCCTGAATCTGGGCGAAATATATCTACCCCCCTGGATGCAACCAGGTGACTTTACCTTCCTGCTGTCACATACCCCCCCCCTCTTGTTTTAACCTTGGGGTTGGAACACCAGCAATCAGGCATTCATGCACTCGAGACAAAGCATCCACATTCCCCATTTGAACGCCAGGGCGATGCTTTACTGTGAAGTTGAATTCCTGGAGGGCCAGGAACCACCTATTCACTCTTCTATTTGTTTCCTTGTTTTGAGCCATCCACCTTAACGGAGCGTGATCCGTAACCAAGTCAAAGTGCCTACCTAGCAGGTAGTACCGAAGGGAATCTAGAGCCCACTTCACCGCTAAACACTCCTTTTCAACCGTGGCGTAATTTACCTCATGGGACTTCAATTTCCTGCTGAGGTAAATGACTGGGTGCTCTTCCCCGTTCCAGACCTGGGACAATACTGCTCCTAACCCCACATCTGACGCATCACTTTGTACGACAAAGTCTTTAGAGAAGTCGGGTGAGTACAACACTGGCTGGCTACATAAGGCTTGTTTCAAGAATTGGAATGCTGCCTCAGCCTCGGGAGTCCATTTAATCATGACCGACCCTTTCCCCTTCGTCAGGTTGGTTAGGGGCACAGCCTTAGAAGCAAAGTGGGGAATGAATCGCCGATAATACCCAGCGATTCCCAGAAAGGCTCGTACCTGCTTCTTGCTGTTGGGACGTGGCCAACTCTGGATGGCCTCGACTTTGTTGAGTTGGGGTTTTATTACTCCCCTCCCAATGGTGTACCCAAGATATTTGGCCTCCTCCTGCCCAATGGTATACTTCTTGGGGTTAGCCGTAAACCCCGCTTCCCGAACAGAGTCCAGGACTGCTTGCACTTTTGGCAGATGTGAGGCCCAATCTGTGCTATGGACAATTACGTCATCCAGGTAAGCCGCAGCATACTTCCGATGGGGCCTCAGCATCTGGTCCATTTTCCGCTGGAATGTGGCCGGCGCATTCTGTAACCCGAACGGCATTCTTTTATATTGGAACGCCCCGTCTGGGGTTACAAATGCGGTTTTCTCTTTGGCCGACTTGGCCAGGGGGATTTGCCAATACCCTTTTGTGAGGTCAAGAGTCGTCATGTATCGGGCTGTTCCCAGCCGGTCGATCAACTCATCTATACGTGGCATGGGGTAGGTGTCAAATTTTGTAACTTTGTTCAACTGACGAAAATCATTACAAAATCGCCAGCTCCCATCCGGTTTAGGCACCAACACAATGGGACTAGACCAATCACTTTGGGACTCCTCTATCACCCCTAAGTTCAGCATTTTCTGTACTTCCTCCCGTATTGCCTCCCGTCGGGCCTCTGGGATCCGATAGGGTTTTAACTTCACCCTTTCACCGGGCGGGGTAATGATGTCATGCTCTACCCCAGATGTTTGTCCCGGCAGCTCAGAGAATACCTCCTTGTTGCGAAGCACAAACTCCTTAACCTCCTGTTGTTGGGGTTGTGACAAGGTGGCTGCTATTCCAACCTCAGGAATCACGCAACCAGTTTGAGCTGGTGACCAAGTGTCTGTGACTAGGGACTCTCTATCCCTCCAGGCTTTCAACAGATTAACGTGATAGATCTGTTCGGGCTTTCGCCTTCCTGGTTGTCTGACCTTGTAAATCACTTCGCTCACTTTTTTCATTATCTCGTAGGGGCCTTGCCATTTGGCAAGGAATTTACTTTCAACCGTAGGGACAAGTACCAGTATCCTATCCCCCGGGGAAAAGGTACGGGTCTTGGCTCCACGGTTGTACACTCTCTGCTGTGCTAACTGCGCTTGGGCCAAATGTTCCTTCACGATGGGCATTACCTGTGCAATTCGGTCTTGCATCAGGGCGACATGCTCAATCACACTCCTGTGGGGAGAACTCTCACTTTCCCAAGTTTCCTTGGCAATATCCAACAGCCCTCTTGGGTGTCTCCCATACAGTAACTCAAAGGGGGAGAATCCCGTAGAGGATTGGGGCACCTCCCTAATAGCAAACATCAGATAAGGAAGTAGACAGTCCCAATCCTTTCCATCTCTATCCACCACTTTCTTCAACATTTGTTTTAGGGTTTTGTTGAATCTTTCAACCAGCCCATCGGTTTGGGGGTGATACACAGATGTACGTAATTGCGTCACTTTGAACAATTTACACAGCTCCTTCATAACCCGGGACATAAAGGGTGTACCTTGGTCCGTAAGCAGTTCTTTACAAATACCCACCCGGCTAAACACAAGAGATAGCTCTTTGGCTATGGTTTTGGCCGAGGTATTTCGGAGAGGGATCGCTTCTGGATAACGGGTGGCATAGTCCAATATAACTAATATGTACTGGTGCCCCCTAGCGGACTTGATTATAGGACCTACCAAATCCATGGCGATCCTCTCAAACGGGACCTCAATGATGGGTAGAGGGACCAGCGGGCTACGGAAATGTGGCATCGGGGCCGACCTCTGACACACAGGGCAGGAGGAACAATAATTTTCTATGTCCTTCATCACCCCCGGCCAATAGAATCTCTGTAATACCCTCTCTCGGGTTTTCTCTGTCCCCAGATGACCTCCAAGAATGTGCCCATGGGCCAACTCCAACACCAACTTCCTGTAAGGTTTGGGCACCACAAGCTGCTCAACGGTTTCTTCTGCCCTTTTTGCCACCCGATACAGTAGGTCCTTCTCTATGCTGAAGTATGGGTAAGTGCAGGTATTATCTGGGTTCACTAACTCGCCATCTATTTTCACTACGTTTTCCCGTGCCTTTATTAGGGCGGGGTCTTTCAACTGTTCTGTGGCAAAGTTTTCCCTGTGAACCTCAAGATCAGAAAACTCCACAGACGGTAGGTTTTCGTCTGAGGAGGTGGGCTCCTCTCCAGTTTCTTGAGTCTCCCCTGCCAATACTGATAAGGGAAATTCCGGAGAGTCCTCACCACTCTCAGGGGAGTTCTGGCTATCACATTCCTGGTACATAGGGGCACCAGTGGGGGACTCAGGATCATCCCACAGTTCCCAGAACTTCGGAAAATCCCTTCCCACAATGGCGTCATGCGGTAACTGAGATACTAAGCCCACTGGATGAGAGAGGGTACCTTTGGGGGTCTCGAAACACACTGTAGTCACTGGATACTCTCGGGTGTCCCCATGCACACAAATAACAGCTACCTTGCTATTCCCAGAGACCTCTGTTTTAACTAACTCAGCCTTTATCAGGGTCACAAGGCTACCTGAATCCAGCAATACCACAACATTTCTACCATTAACACACATTTTGCATAAATGTTTCTCAGTTCCTCGAATGGCAGTGCATGCGACTGTCGCACACAGCGACTGACGTCTGCCCGTCAGAAAGTCACACTGCATGGGTTCCTCCACAACCGGGCAATTGGCTGCAATATGTCCCGCTTGCCGGCAGCGGTAGCAAACGATCCTTCTTGCGGCCTCTTGAGCCGCTGATTTCCCAGGCTGTTCTCGCCAAACTTGGGGTAGAGCTCCCACCCTCTCACTCTCTCCACCCTCACCCCTTGGAATCCTCTTATCCGCCCCTGGGGATGGTCTGGTCTTAGGGTGGAAAGTCCGAGTGTCTCTGGAAGAGGCCGTCAGGTTCTCTGTAGCCAAGTATTTCTCCACACGATCCACAAGACCATCGGCCGTCTCTGGGTCTCCATGGCTTACCCACTTTTGGATGGCAGTAGGAAGAGCTCTCAAAAACCGATCCATTACAACACGTTCCACAATCTTTGGTGCGGACAAAGTCTCTGGCTGTAGCCACTTTCTGCTCAGGTGAATGAGATCATACATTTGAGACCTGGGGGGTTTTCCAAGCTGGAAAGTCCAGTTATGCACACGCTGAGCCCGGACAGCCTGGGTGACACCCAGCCTTGCCAATATTTCAGCTTTTAGCATCACATAGTCTTTTGCTTGGTTAGGCTCTAGGTCATAGTAAGCTTTCTGCGATTCACCAGTTAACAGAGGAGCCACCAGTCCAGCCCACTGCTCCTCAGGCCACTTTTCTCTTTCAGCGGTCCTTTCAAATGTGGTCAAAAATACCTCTGGATCATCCTCTCCAGTCATTTTTGTCAATAAACGACTCACCCCAAAGGACGCGGTATTAGTGGGACGGCTTTCCTCACTGGTCTGCGGACGTTGCTGCATTACTGCTTCCATCTGTTGTTGTAGTCTCTGCTCTTGCTTCTGCAACAGGTCTATGAAGCGGGCCTCAGATTGCTGCTGGGCTTGTTGCTGAGCCTCCAGACTCTGTTGCAAAGTTGCGTTTGTCTGCTGCTGGGCTGCAAGGCTCTGTTGATGAGCTTGCTGCTGGGCTGCGAAGTTCTGTTGTTGAGCTGCAAGGCTCTGTTGATGAGCTGCAAGGCTCTTTTGCAAACCTGCATTTGTCTGCTGTTGATTGGCATTTGCTAGAGCCAGCTGCTTCAGTATCTCCTCCATGCTGGCTTAAAAAAAAACTGCCCGCATTCTCCACCAACTGTGAGGGGGTTGGCTCGGCAGCGGGTGTGTGTGACCCCCGAGATGGGCTCCCCACACAAAAACAGGCCCAGCAAACGGAGGTTGTGGTTTTCAAAATCAAAAAGGTGCGGTTTATTTTCTATTTACAGTGACAAAACACAGCAAAGAAAAAGAAACATAAACAAAATAAATCCTGGCCAACTTGACCTCTGACTAAACATACAGGTTTCCTAACTAACAACTGGGATCAGCCTAGTGCTGTCCTAGTTCCTAAGTCCCTGGTTTTAAATGTCCAAGCAAATAGCCACACAGGCTTTGTCTCACCGCACAGGGGTTCACTCTCCCTAGACAGTCCACACAGGTCTGGGTCCAGGCATGAGCTAACATCTAATGAAGCTGGGAGTTCTTATAGAGGCCTAAATGAGCTGACAAGCTTCAGCTGGTCTCATCAACTCCCTGTCTGCACGACGCCCCACACTCTCCCTAGAGGTATGAGTCATCCATGAGCCCACTAGCCTCAGCTGGGCTTATACAACTCTCCACCTAGTTGTATAAGTCGGCGTAAAGCCTGAATCTGGGCGAAATATATCTACCCCCCTGGATGCAACCAGGTGACTTTACCTTCCTGCTGTCACACTATCTATATATATAGATAGATATATATCTATCTATATATGTATATACACCGTATCTCACAAAAGTGAGTACACCCCTCACATTTTTGTAAATCATTTATTATATCTTTTCATGTGAAACCACTGAAGAAATGACACTCTGCTACAATGTAAAGTAGTGAGTGTACAGCTTGTATAACTTGCTGTCCCCTCAAAATAACTCAGCACACAGCCATTAATGTCGAAACCACTGGCAACAAACGTGAGTACACCCCTAAGTGAAAGTGGCCAAATTAGGCATTTTCCCTCCCCGGTGTCATGTGACTAGTTAGTGTTACAAGGTCCCAGGTGTGAATGGGGAGCAGGTGTGTTAAATTTGGTGTTATCGCTCTCACTCTCTCATACTGGTCACTGGAAATTCAACATGGCACCTCAGGATCTGAAAAAAAAATTGTTGCTTTACATAAAGATGGCCTAGGCTATAAGAAGATTGCCAAGACCCTAAAACTGAGCTGCAGCATGGTGGCCAAGACCCTACAGCAGTTTAACAGGACAGGTTCCACTCAGAACAGGCCTCGCCATGGTCGACCATAGAAGTTGAGAGCACGTGCTCAGCGTCATAACCAGAGGTTGTCTTTGGGAAATAGACATATAAGTGCTGCCAGCATTTCTGCAGAGGTTGAAGGGGTGTGGTGTCAGACTGTCAGTGCGCAGACCATACGCCGCACACTGCATCAAATCGGTCTGCAGGGCTGTTGTCCCAGAAGGAAGCCTCTTCTAAAGATGATGCACAAGAAAGCCCAAAAACAGTTTGCTGAAGACAAGCAGATTAAAGAGGAAGTAAACCCTGTAAAAAAAAAAACCCTGCAAAAGAAAGCCATAATGAGCTAGTATGCATAGCATTCTAGCTCATTATGAATGACTTACCTGAGATCAAAGCCTCCGCAGCGGTCCTCGGTCACCTCGATGTCCCGTCACGGATGTCAATGTATCGCCGCTCGGGCGCTGTGATTGGCCGGAGTGGGGATGATGTCACACGCATGCGCGCTCGGGCCGGCAAGAGACCATTCAGAAAACCGGCAATGAAGCCGGCCCGCTAGTGCGCATGCACGTGACGTCATCGGCGCATCGCTTTATAGTAAATATCTCCTTAACCATGTAGGTTAAGGAGATATTTCTTGCACCTACAGGTAAGCCTTAATCTAGGCTTACCTATAGGTGCAAGTTGTCTAAGTGGGTTTACAACCAATTTAAGGACATGGATTATGGGAACCATGTCCTGTGGTCTGATGAGACCAAGATCAACTTATTTGGTTCAGATGGTGTCAAGTGTATGTGGCGGCAACCAGATGAGGAGTACAAAGACAACCGGAACTGGGGAGCTACAGTTCATTGAAGGAACCATGAAGGCCAACATATACTGTGACATACTGAAGCAGAGCATGACCCCCTCCCTTCGTAGACTGGGCCGTAAGGGCAGTATTCCCACATGATAACGACCCCAAACACACCTCCAAAATGACCACTGCCTTGCTAAAGAAGCTGAGGGTAAAGGTGATGGACTGCCCAAGCATGTCTCAGACCTAAACCCTATTGAGCATCTGTGGGGCATCCTCAAATGGAAGGTGGAGGAGCCCAAGGTCTCTAACATCCACCAGCTCCATGATGTCGTCATGGAGGAGTAGAAGAGGACTCCAATGGCAACATTTGAAACTCTGGTGAACTCCATTGCCCAAGAGGGTTAAGGCAGTGCTGGAAAATAATGGTGGCCACACAAAATATTGACACTTTGGGCCCAATTTGGACATTTTCACTTAGGGGTGTACTCACTTTTGTTACCAGCTGTTTAGACATTAATGGCTGTGTGTTGAGTTATTTTGAGGGGACAGCAAATTTACACTGTTATACAAGCTGTACACTCACTACTTTACATTGTAGCAAAGTGTAATTTCTTCAATGTTGTCATATGAAAAGATATAATAAATTATTTACAAAAATGTTAGGGGTGTACTCACTTTTGTGAGATACTGTGTATATATATATATATATATATATATATATATATATATATTTATATATATCATTTTTTATATTTTGGGAGACCCTTTTAAAGGACTAATGCCGCATACACACGATCGATTTTCTTGACGGTGGAAACACCGTCGAGAAAATCGACGGGAAAAACAAGGGAACAGCTTGGTTCCCTACACACGGCCGTTTTTCCCGACATTTTTTTTCTTGGTCGAGAAAAACGACCGTGTGTGGGCTCCGTGGCAGTGTTTCCCTATGGGAAAACTGCCGCGGAAAAAAATGACGGGAATCACGACGAGAAAAATTAGAGCATGTTCTAATTTTTCTCGTCGTGATTAATGCCGTTTTTCCAATGACAAAAAGCCCACACACGGTCATTTTTCTTGTTAAAAAAAAAAAAAATAATTCCCGACGGGAAAAATGATCGTGTGTACGCGGCATTAACTGTAAAAAAATGTAAGCAAAGAGTGTAAAGAAAAAAGAGCAGCTTCCCCAAAACAACCACTCACATTCCTTGTTCCACTTTCCTAGTAGAGAATAAACCTGACAGGTTGCTATGGGCCTATATTCTCTTTTGTTTTAAGTCATGAACATGCATTTTTGTAGTAAGAAATAATCAGATAGATACATTTAACCACTTCGCGCCCGGCCTATCTGCAAAAGACGTCCGCAAAGCGGTCGCCAATTGCTGATAGGACGTCTATGGACGTCCTCCCATTCACTTCCGCGATGCGCGCCGCCGCGGGCGCGCATCGGGGAAAAGCTGTGCCCGCCGTGTCAGGCGGGTGCCGATGCGCGTGCCTGGCGGCCGCGATGTCCGCCAGGTACCCGCGATTGGCTGTCACAGAGCCAGGGACGTGGATCTCTGTGTGTAAACACAGAGATCCACGTCCTGTCAGGGAGAGGTGACGGATGGTGTGTCCCTTGTACATAGGGACAACCATCAGTCCCCTCCCCCAGTCAGTCCCCTCCCCCCACAGTTACAATCACTCCCAGGGAACACATTTAACCCCTCGATCGCCCCCTAGTGGTTAACCCCTTCACTGCCAGTCACATTTATACAGTAATCAGTGCATATTTATAGCACTATTCGCTGTATAAATGTGAATGGTCCCAAAAATGTGTCAAAAGTGTCCGATGTGTCCGCCATAATGTCACAGTCACAAAAAAAAATCGCAGACCAACGCCATTACTAGTAAAAAAAAAAATCAATAAAAAAAAAAAATCATAATTCTATTCCCTATTTTGTAGGCGCTATAACTTTTGCGCAAACCAATCACTATACGCTTATTGCATTTTTTTTTTTTTACCTAAAATATGTAGAATACGTATCAGCCTAAACTGAGGAAAAAAATAGTTTATTAAAAAAAAAATTGGGATATTAATTATAGCAAAAATGAAAAAATATTGTGTTTTTTTCAAAATTGTCGCTCTTTTTTTGTTTATAGCGCAAAAAATAAAAACCGCAGAAATGATCAAATACCACCAAAAGAAAGCTCTATTTGTGGGAAAAAAAGGACATCAATTTTGTTTGAGAGCCACGTCGCACGGCCGCGCAATTGTCATTCAAAGCGTGACAGCGCTGAAACCTGAAATTTCGCCTGGGCAGGAAGGGGGTTATGTGCCCAGTTGTCAAGTGGTTAACTAAATTTTAATTGTTCCTATGTAAAATCAATGAAGTAACAAAAAAGAACAGGTTACTCCAAATAAAAATCTCAATATTTTATTGATATGTTAGAACACTGCGTTTATTGACACCAACTGCATTATTTGGAAAGTGAGTTATATGCACTATTTATAAGAAATGTAAAAAACCCAGAATAAGTTATGTTCCTTATTTTCCATTATTTGTGGTCAAAGTAATATTTTAGATTTTATATTATTTATTAATAAATATGACATATTGCCTAAAGTACCTGATAGTGTGCAATGACATTGAGCCTCTTCCAGTCGTTCTCTATCTTTGTTGTAATATCTTCATCCTGAAGAATCATCCGTGCTCCACTTGCTTGTCTCAATTCTGTAAAGTTATAGTATAACACATTAAGTAATTATGTTGAGGGTTAATAATAATAATATTGCAATCTCTATGTAGCCTTTCTAGTGATCAAAATGTAACTGAACGTATAAAGGGAAGATTCTCTACGTTATAAGAAACATTTAGAAATGTTATTTTTTGCCTAAGCAGTTTCTCACAAAACCTGGCATGAAATGGTGCCTAGGTAATCGTGAGCCTACAGCCTCTTAGTTGTAGCAATGTGAAATCTAAGGCACTGATTTCTCTGACTGTTAGTCTCAGGAGATTTGAATTGAGATTGGATGAGGTGCCTATTGTACTGCTCACTGTTTTCCTTGCTAGATGTTCAGACTTCAAGTGGTATTAAACCAAAAGTAAACATTTATTACAGTATATTGCAGCTTACCATTTCTTAGATATGATGGCTGCATTTGTTTTCTTTTTTTAGGCTTTCTTTCCTTTATTTTCACCTGGTTATCCTACCATTAAATCAGTTGTTTTCAACAGAAAAAGCTTTCTAGCAGATATAGGGGTGAGACAAACATTTTACTACTGACAGGGGTGCTTACAATAATCAGCTATTATTTATTAATGTAAAACCTTTAACTAAAAAGGAAAACAACTTGTTGTAACTGCTTATAAAGTGTTTGGCTTCAATGTGTTAGTGTATCTAAGTCTGCTAGTCATTTTAACACTCCCTTAGCCTCAGACTGGCAATGCTGCTGTCCAAATATGTTTCTGTTGCTCATTCATTCAGAGTGTAGGCTTTCTAATACAGGAGTTGTGTTACTGGCCAGATCACCAGGTGAAAACAGAGGGAAAAAGCCTAAAAAAGAAAACTAATACAGTCACCATAGTCACCATATCAAATGACAAGTAAACTGCAACATATCACATATTACATTTTTGTTTTTGTGTTTAATACCACTTTAAGATAGAAAAATCCGGCTTCTATCAAGATGGAGGCCCACACACCGAGACACTATGGAGAACCAGGCTTGGTATGTCAGCAATTGGGAAAAGATCAGCTGCAGAGTGGCAATACTTGTGACTTTCACTCTTCTGCTGGCCAATTTGTTGGCACAATTTCCAGAGTTTAGTTCTTCCTTGTTATACTGCCCTGCTGTTTGCAGTGGTTTTGCACAGAACAGCTCCAGATACTCTGAAGCCACTGCTCTGCATGTCTATTTACGCACAGAGAGCAGCTCAGGCCTGCTCCCTCTCTCTCCTCATTGGCTCACTGGCTGTGATTGACAGTTGGCGGGAGCCAATGGCTTCCGCTGCTGTCTTAGTCAATGAGGAGGAAGAGACATGGGAGAGCTGCTGCTCTCATGCACATCACTGGATTGAGATAGGGCTTAAATAAGTATTTGGGGGGGGGGGGTTGAGGGGGAGCTGCACACTGAAGGTTTTTTACTTTCATGCATAGAATACATGAAAGTAAAAAACCTTGAGCCTTTACAACCACTTAAAACAGTTAAAAAGTCCTGAGGGTAATGCCGTTGTCCAAGTAAATTCCATTCATTAGTTTATACATATTGTTTACACAGTTCACTAAGCCTGTCAATGAATGGGACAATTTAATGTTATAATTTTTACTGGCAATGATATGTTGCAGCACAATCATGAGGACAGATGGGGAGCCTCCAAACAAATACTAAGTGAGTTACATAGAGTGCAGCAGTGATCTGCTTTAGAAGCAGACTATATGAAACTTTGTAAGTTTTGACAGTTTTAGTTGAAGAAAAAAAAAAAGCTAAATAGAGAAGCCAATAAAAATGTGATGTTTTTGTGTTTTTCAAAAAAAATAAAAAAATATTGCTAACATTATACCCTTACTGCCAGTTAAATTCACACACTAATGTTCTGTATTCAGTTTATCACAACTGCTGGTGAATAAAGTACATTGAACAAATATTAGTGTCAGAGTTGTCTATGTACCAAACCAAGCATTTCCATTAGCAGCTGCAAACAAGTAAAATAGCTGATAAAAATATCTTATTATGAGTCTATGATGGGACTTACTTTCCTTTAAACAAGAGTGCAGCAATCTAAGTCCAGTTTGCATAGGAATTTCACATCTGCCTCTTCAGAATACTAACAATTTAGCTACCATCTCAGTCTTATACATCCTAATCCTATTTTACTGACAATTCATCAGACACCCTAATGTTAAGCACATTTATGGTACAATAGATAGTTATTTTTAGTGTCTCCACAGAGCTATAATGTAAGACAAGCTTGACAGTAGCGTAAAACAATAGCCAACTGAGGAATTCCACTCTAATTTCCAAAGACCATTGAGTGTACTGCTCACAATTTATTAGGAATGGTAAAAAAGTTAGTTCACTTTCAAGGTTACAAAGTTTTTGAGGTTTGATTAAAAATATATATAATTGCAATGAAAGCTTAAAAGACATCTATTTTTTAGTAATGTCATATTTCCTAATGAATGATCCAATAAACTGCAAAGAAAAACTCAGCTAAAGGTGACCTCGAAAAAGTATTCATATTCACCAAGTATAAGAACAGGAAAGTGTGTCCTGTACATTGTCATCAGATCAGTGAGCTTCTTTAAGCAAGAACACTAAAGACAGACACTCTCCAATCCAATCTGTTTCTGCTCTACCTTGTAGAGGGAGAGAGAGAGAGAGGTAAGTAAAAATCCCATTATCTTTATCTCTCCTTCCAATCAGAAGTGCCGATGAATGCAAACTCGGAAGACAGCAGCTGTGAACTCTTTATATTTCATTCAGAAGATAGTGTATCTTTCACCGCATATGTGAATTGTTGAATTTCTGTGCTTCAAATATTGCAGGAAGCTGCAGTTCAGAGAATATCCTGAATAAAAGCCAAGGACACTGGAATAACATGCCTACCTGCTGCTGCATACTTTAAGAATATATAATGGAAGTTGTGCAGATTATTTTTAGCCATGAACTCTATTTATTAATTCAGATATAATAATAGCCATAGAAATGTGTTGGTGTTAAAATAAATCTTGCAAATCAACTGCCTTAGCTATGGGGCTTACATGGAGTCAACACAAACTATGCAGTGAAAACAATTCCAAAACAGTAACATAGTCAGGTTGAACAGCAGACACAAGTCCATCTAGTTCAACGAATAGGAAATAAACTGTATCAATGACTAGAATCTGCCTTTCAGGTGATTGTTTGAACGTTTGCTGCCACTGGAGCATACTTGAGTGGGTACTGTGCTTCAAAACGTATTAAAATCCCAACAAAAGTGCACGTCTAATAGATTATATTCTGAAGGCTTTGTCCTCCCTAATAGAACTTGAGGAGTCCTTGTGTAATCTATTTTACATACACATGTATACCGCAATACTCTGCATCAATGTGATGCTGGAAAGCAGGCCCTGATAAATCAATCTCAAGTTAAAATTCAGTTAGCTGTAATGGATTTGCCTGGTCAATTGATTTGGTGACACAAGGTGTGAATTTACTAAAGGCAAATAGACTGTGCAGTTGCACTCTACAAGTGTAGTTGCTCCAGAGGTTAGTACATGAGCAGAAGTTCCGCTGACTTTCCTCATCCAATCATGTGCAAGCCAAAATGCTGTTTTTTTTACTTTTCCTTGCACGCGATTGGGTATTCTTTGCAAAGTGAAGGTTTACCTTGTTTACTAAGCTCTGGTGCAACTGCACAGTCTATTTGCCTTTAGTAAATCAACCCCAAGTTGTCATATTTATGCACATATTGTGGAATAATTTTACACAGTTGGACAATTCATGCTTAGTCCAGTCCATGTCTAAAGCCATGAGCACTTTCAAATCATGAACAACCAGTTGATGAAGTACAACTGTATCTTGAGATATGTATCATTGTTAACCAATAGAACAAAATAAGAAACTGCAATTTTTGATAAGAAATGGAGGACTGGAAAATTGTTATCTTCTTCATAAACACAATATTTAGCTAAACCCACCAGTGCTGTTTTGACCCAAAATGATTGGTTGGCAGTACTGGTTCTTTGTCCACTGTAGTTGTGTTGGGTTGCCATTATAAATGATTGACACCACAACACACTTCATTAGGCATCTGCACTAGAGGAAAATTCAATAAATGGAATGTGTAGAGAAACCGGTCCCACACGCTCATCATGTTTTCTTGAAAAATCCTCTCAACCCAACGCTATATAGTGTTAATCTCCCTTACAACTGATCATACAAGACATGCAATGCTCTGTTTATTTACCTAAATCCATGTCTGCTGCCTTTGGTCGAAGGGAGCAAGGCAGGTTTTTAAAGATGGTATCCAAGATCTTCTCCTTAACTTGGGTAATTGTGTCACAGTTGAGGATTTTTACAGGAATCATGGGGCTGTTCACATTATCAGGGTTAACACAGTTAAGAACCTGAATAGATAAATAAATACAAAAAAGAAGCTGGTCAATTTTGACAGCTAGGACAACACCACTTTTAAAGATCTACACATTTGATGAGGTTTTGAAGACTATTCATTCTTCTTTTTCTACTAACAATGCAGTAGATGAGAACAAGAAAGGGAGAATCTTTTTGGTAATTAAGGGTAAAATAATTGTTTGAAGGGAGAAACAGAAAAGAATGTAAAGGAAATGAAGGGGAAAGGAAATTAAGGGATAGAAAGAGGATATAAGGGAAGGAAATTAAGGGAGAAAAGAAGGGGTAAGGAGGAAAGGAAATAAGAGGGAAAGGTAGAGGAAAATTAGAAAGAACATGAGGAGGAAAGGAAGTTGCATGCAGCCCTGGTTGTGGTGCAGCAATGGAAAATGTTCCTATTAATCCAACTAATGGTATACATGGTAGGTTAGTAAGACTAATATTGGAACAGAAGCCCATACACTAAAGTTCTAGTCTGTTCCCTGATGTATTCAGGTAACAGATGTAAATGACATGTTAATATTTAAAAAGAGTCTGTCTTCTGGGCTGATAGCTGTGGTATTTTCTCCCCCGGGCTTCTTGTGCTTTCTTGTTCATTCATTTCCATCGTAGGTAGGTATTTATCATCGACAACAGAACATCCTATTCATCAGTTCAGTCACAGCCAGATCTCTGTAATTTGACCTATTCATTTAAGGAGCCTAGTGGGATTTCAATTAGTTTCTGAGATCTGTAATGTACTCTGTGCAGCACACAGCACAAAAAAAAACTCCTGAATATGACAAAAATCATTTGAAATGTTTGCTGCAATTCAGAAGCATGGCAGGTAGCAGACTGGCTGGTGATCACCTGAAGTCACCTCTCCCAACTTTTCCACACAATTCATTTTGAGAAGTTTTTTAGAAATGTAATTAAAGTGGAAATAAAAGAGTAAAAATACCTCAACATTGGCAACTTTCCTGCTCGCATCTAGATTTATGAACAGGAATTTATTTATTCAAGTGGCACAGTACTAATTTTTGAATGTTACTTTTCCCTTCATGTTCTAATCCTTCTTAAGTATGAAGGAGATTTGGATGTTCCTCTAAAAGCTGAAATTAGATGTGCTTTTAAAATATACATTGCTTTAGGTCACAGTATGTCTGGATTAGTACATTAATCAGCACATAAACCTTATTTATTTACTGAAGGTGCAAACCCATCTTGCTTTTAAGTCAATGTAAGATGTCCATAAAACTCTGGGAACATCTTGGCCAAATGTTTTTTTATAAGTGGGGTAAAAAAACAACATTGATGGTCAACCAGCTAATGACTAGATTTACCCTTAAAGCTAAAAATGCTGTCATTGCGCCACCCTTTCTCTGGATATTTAGATGTTTTGTCAAAAAGACAGATTTTTCATACTTGGTCACTTACATGTTTACAGAAAAAGTCACAGAGATGCAGTTGCCAGGCTTTGCTCATAAACAGCCATTTAAACTAAACTCACACATACAAAAATTGTTACATACTGTTAAATGTTATGATGCAAAGACCATCCCCAAACACGGGAACCAAAATTGAGCAGAGCGAATTCTGTTAGACAATTTCCTAGCGTTTTTGCTACAATAAGGAGCTCTGACATTTACTGAATAGTGGATATACATTTTTGTATGATAAAAAGTCTGTTCTCTCCTGCAAAATCAGTCAGAAGCCACTGTGCCGTGTAGAGTGTAGATCCCTGAATCCTGTAAAAAATCTTAGTGTACTTTGACTATTTTCTGATAATGGACAGAAAAATGTTGGTGATCTGACCTCTGAAGGTAATATCCAAGAAGCGAGACCATAATTAAGCCATAACATCTGTGAAGACCACTGGGAGTCTGACCATGTCTAGTGGCTGATTGGGCGCTATTTAACTGCTTTTAACTTGGTGGTCTATATTTGAGGGTAAGAGGCCCAGTGTGGTGTGGTGTAAGTGGGGGATTATTTTACCATGTATGGGACAATGTTAGACATACACCTGGGTGCTCTTCATGCCTTTAACTTCATTTAGATCTATACAGACAGTTTTAAATGATTTTATTTCTATTTTAACAGCAGTGCATTTTATTTCTAATAAAACCTAGAATCTGGTTGGTTACTATTAGGGATGAGCCCGATGTTCGAGTCGAAAGTAAGTTCGACTCGAACATCGGGTGTTCGCCTGTTAGCCGAATAGCGAATAATTTGCGGTGTTCACGGCAAATTCGAAAGCCGCGGAACACCCTTTAAAAGTCTATGGGAGATTAACATGAAAAATCAAAAGTGCTAATTTTTAAGGCTTATATGCATGGTATTGTCATAAAAAGTGTTTGGGGACATGGGTCCTGCCCCAGGGGACATGTATCAATGCAAAAAAAGTTTTAAAAATGGCAGTTTTTTCGGGAGCAGTGATTTTAATAATGCTTGAAGTGAAACAATAAAAGTGAATTATTCCTTTAAATTTCGTATCTGGGGGGTGT
Source organism: Rana muscosa (assembly GCA_029206835.1). NCBI lineage: Eukaryota > Metazoa > Chordata > Amphibia > Anura > Ranidae > Rana > Rana muscosa. Next base: position 624,938,313 of record CM055118.1, read on the forward strand.
CTATAGTATGCCTGTAAAGTGGCACATTTTTCCCGTGTTTAGAACAGTCCCTGCAATAATATTACATTTCTAAAGGAAAAAAAGTAATTTAAAACTGATCGCGGCTGTAATGAATTGTCAGGTCCCGGCAATACAGATAAAATTCATTGAAAAAAAACGGCATGAGTTCCCCCCCAGTCCATTATCAGGCCCTTTGGGTCTGGTATGAATATTAAGGGGAAACCCCCGTGGCATCAGAGGGGGGCGGGGTCACCTGTACACATCACCAAGTGGCCCCACCCTCAGCTATATAACAGTTGTCACATCGGGAGACGCGTCATTCAGCGGGAGCCGCCCATGAAGGCTTTTTTTTTCCTCGGTTCGGCACTCGAGATGGATTTACACTGCTGGAATTTTTTTTTTTTTTTAATAAAGGACCTGTCCCAAGCTGGCTCTTGTGTTTTTTAAAATGTTTTACACTTTTTTTGGTGAAATGGTAGGGGTACAATGTACCCCATTACCAATTCACATAGGGGGGACCGGGATCTGGGGTTCCCTTGTTAAAGGGGGCTTCCAGATTCCCATAAGCCTCCCACCCGCAGACCCCCACAACCACCGGTCAAGGGTTGTGGGGATGAGGCCCTTGTCCCCATCAACATGGGGACAAGGTGCTTTGGGGTGGGGGGGGTGCAGAGCCCCCCTGCCCCAAAGCACCCTCCCCATGTTGAGGGCATGTGGCCTGGTATGGTTCAGAGGGGGCGCTCTCTTGTCCCCCCTCTTTTCCTGCGGCCTGCCAGGTTGCGTGCTCGGATAAGGGTCTGGTATGGATTTTTGGGGGACCCCTACGCCATTTTTTTAAAAATTTTGGCTCAGGGTGCTCCTTAAAAACCATACCAGACCTGAAGGGTCTGGTATGGATTTTGAGGGGGACCCCTGTGCCATTTTTTTTTTAATTGGCGCAGGGTTCCCCTTAATATCCATACCAGACCTGAATGGCCTGGTATGGAATTTGGGGGGACGCCCACGCAATTTTTTTTAAACTTTGGTTCAGGGTTTCCCTTAATAATCATACCAGACCCAAAGGTCCTGGTAATGGACTGGGGGGGAACCCATGCTGTTTTTTACAATGACTTTTATCTGTATTGCGGGACCCGACAATTCATTACAGCCGCGAGTAGTTTTAAATGACTTTTTTTAATTTAGAAATGTCATTTTGCTGCAGGGACTGATACACTTTACAGGCATACTATAGACACCCCCCAGGTACGAAATTTAAAGGAATATTTAACTTTTATTGTTTCACTTTAAGCATTATTAAAATCACTGCTCCTGAAAAAACTGCCATTTTTAAAGTTTTTCTTTGCATTGATACATGTCCCCTGGGGCAGGACCCAGGTCTCCAAAAAACTTTTTATGACGATACCATGCATACAAGCCTTTAAAATTAGCACATTTGATTTTTCATGTTCGTGTCCCATAGACTTTAAAGGGAACCGAACCGGGGGGTGTTCGGCTCATCCTTAGTTACTATGCACAGCTGCACCTGATTCTGTTAAGAATAAGCTCACTTTCTGTATCATGTTACGTATTACACCCGTATTCACGGTGTAACATGTAATATGCTACTGGTGCAGCAGTTTCACCAAAGGCCCCCAACTCCTAAAATAAAATTGTAATATATATATATATATGTAAAACAATAATAAAAAAATGAAATAGTAAAATAAATAAATAACATAATAATAATAATAATAATTAAAAAATAAAACACTGCCCTACTGACACAGTCTTCTGCTTTAATGACATGTCCACTCCTCTACTGACATGTTTTAATACATTTTAAAATGTTTGTTAAGATTTATTTTTAAGTGTGTGTGTATATTTCTGGTTGTCAAAATGCTGACATGTGACAAGTTTAGTTAATGGTATATTATTACAAATGCAGAAGTGAAATGAGAAATCATTTTTTATTTCATTACAGTGATTGTAATGATATTACACTAGTGACTTGTAAGTTTGTTTAGCATTTACTGTAACATTGTTAACCTTAGTAATGCTGGGAAACGACAAGAGCAAAATAATAATTCATTAATTAATTGGTGAAAGGGAATTCATACATATTACGATTACCTGGGGATCTTCTAAAGCCATAACTGCAAAATGTTCACAAGCAATCAGCATGAATATTAAATGATATTACATATTGTAAATATTTTACCAGTCTGTGGTTGACAATTATTTTCCTCTATGAAACAGAAATGAGGTGGCTTGAACAGACATTGGAAATCAATTATAATTGTAATGTTTAAGCTAGTAATAAATGCTGGAGGGACATTAGCAAATGGATTACATCAAAATAATTAAGCAAATATATTCTTCCTAATATATCAATTATACTGCAGAAACTATTAGCAAAACAAGTGTTTTATTCAAAATAATGCATGCCCAAGCAGATCAAAGCAACAGATTCACCTGAAAGACAGTTATTGAAGCTGGAAAGGCCCATTCTGTGAGCAATTCCTGCATCTCAGGGGAAGGCGCTGCACTTGCGACCTGCATGTGGGTAACACAGTATTGTTGATGGCACTCCAAATGCAGAATGCAACCACACTGCGTTTGTGGGCACCAAATTGCATAGTACCAAGCATTTTTGTGTAGAGCTTTTTAAAAAAGTATTGCAAGCACTACTTTTTCTGTGGTCCAGTGTATTTTGCAGCTTATTCAAATGAATGGGCTGTCAAAACGCACTGCATAAGAATGCATGAGAATCACAGGAGCAAGGGTGTTCCCCATGTTAACTGGCTCCAATTGTTTATTTGCTACCCTGCAACTCTGTTAACCTATGTGAGTGGAGACAAGGAATCTTGTGTAAGCTACAAGTTGACCTTATGCAAGATGGAGGACCCTCTCCCGGCCACTAAAAAATATAGTTGGATACTGAAGCAACTAATTGCCAAGTAACATCACTATTATATGGAAGAAAGAGGAGAGAGTAACAAAACAATAGAAATTTGTTTCCATCTTTTTGGGTAAAGGGAGCAGTGGAGGGCATAGGAAAGGTCAGTATATGAAGCAAATAGGACTCCCATTAACTTGAATCTGTAGCTTTTCTAAAAATTGGCAAATTAAAATGTAACTGCACTGCACAGAGTTTGGGGAACAAATTTATAGGGGTTGATTTACTAAAAGCAAACAAGGAAAGTGCAACAGAGTTATCTTGGTTAGAACTTGGTGAATGAGGTGAAACTTTGCTGACTGCCATCATCCATTGATGTACAAGCAAATATGCTGTTAGTTTTTGTTTTCCTTGCACAAAATTGTGTATTCTTTGCAAAGTAAAACTGAACCACATTCACAAATCTCTGGGTAGCCAAGACTACATGTGTAAATGAGGCCTTGGGCTTTAATTGTTGCTTTTGTCCCCCGTTAGTGACACACACAACAATAAAGCACTTTGTTAGTAGAAGGAGGAAAGAAGTGATTTTGGCTACCTTGCAGTGTAACATGTGTCATGTGGGCAAAAACTCACATAGAATGTAACCTTTCTTTATTTTTATTTTCAATTTGCAACAAAATAGTTTTCCCCAGGCTCTATAACTCTAGCAATTAAAAGAAAACATTTATTTTTTTGAGACAATGATGTTCCACGGACAGATAAATAATTGTCCTAAGCTTAGCAAGCATAGTGTGTAATAACCTTCATTTTAAATTTATAACCTATTATGTTGTTTTAATAAACAAATGCTACATGAAACAATTTTCCACTGCCAAACAAGTTACTGTTTTAATCTGATTCTATTTTTCATTTGCCCCAGCAATCATAAAATGCACACACTTAATAAAGCATCATCAATTGCTTAGAAAGCCAATTAACCTATACAATTAATTAGTAGTTCAGATGTCCTCCTGTGTTTGTCCCTGTGTAACATAACTTACCAGCGTCTTATAGTCAATCTGTTGTCTGATAAGCTTGTCTTCACTCAGTGAATAACGGGCTTCTCCTGTGATCGAATCAATGGGGCCTTTTTCCATTTGCTGCTTAATAGCACAGAACAGAGAAAACAAGGGTTCTCCGGCACACTCCTAGTAAAAACACAAGAAATGTATGCACATGACAGTTAAAGATCTATGTCACCTTCGCCTGGCAAAAAAAACAACCAGCAGAAAGCAAAGGTTCCTACTAAACTGGACTAAAAGTATTTTTTGAAATTCAAGCTCCAGAAATTGGGGAAAAGACAAATTTTAAGATACAGTACATCCTAAACCTTAGTAGTTACTCCCTGCTTTGTAGAATGTATGCATTATATTATATATGTAGGGGGAATGAGGACCCTTGTCACATACACCTTTTTTACAATATACTTCAGTTAGGCATGGATTTTCCAAAATACCTCCTGTGAGTCACAACATGCACCAGTGGAAGGAACATCAGGCCAAATGATAAAAGAGTCCAAATGAATTTATTGGTTTGCTTTAAAAAAAACAGCCAACAAGCTTCCCCTTCATCAGGACTTAAGTAAAGTTTAAATATGAAAATTTAGTTGACTTAAAGAATAACTCCACTTTTGTTAAGAAAAAAACCTCCCCTCTGTTTGATCACAATGTACATTGCAGGGATTTTAACGATCTTTGTTGCAGATTCCTACCTTTTGTTATTCTGAGGAAACAGCTGTTTGTTTGTCTGTGTCCAAGTGAATCTGTGTGGGAGTGGTTTTATAATTATTAATCAGCTGCTGCATCTACAGGTTTCTAATGATGAAAGTGTCAGGCTCTGCATCCCTTTGGAGACGATTTCTATTTGGGTTATCCCATCAAAATTTTTATTTTTGTTGCAGGGGATGCCCAAAATCTGACGTGTATCTTAGTGCAGACTTCTGGGAAAATCAGTAAGCCAATCACGCACATTACATTGCCGGGAGATATTCTGTACACCATCTGTGTACAGAATGCCCCCAGGTTGGCATTGCATTCTACAAAAAAATTCCAGAGCTGCAAATTTAAAAGGAAAATTAGGATTTTTGTACTCACCGTAAAATCAGTTTCTCTGATGTCCATGGACTGACACAGCCTCTTCATTCTTGACAAAGTGGGTTATGTTCCTGCTCATAGGAGAGGACTAGGCAGAATGTTAGATGGTATAACATACATTCATTTACCAGAGCTGTACAGCCCCGCCCAGGGGGCGGTCCCTCCGGACATAATCCACCTACCTGCTGCCAGCAGCCTCAGTTCGTATCAAAGCAGTACAAACTCCAAAAAAGGAGGGGTGGGTGCTGTGTCAGTCCATGGACCTCAGAGAAACGGATTTTACGGTGAGTACAAAAATCCTATTTTCTCTTACCATGTATGGACTGACACAGCCTCTTCATTCTTGACAAAGTGGGACGTCCCAAAGAAGTGCCAAAGAACGAGGGGTGGGAACCATATCAGGGAAAAAAAAACTTCACCCCAAACAAGCAGAGCTCCCCAACAGAGGTGTTGCAACATTAAACAGCCGCCTGCAAAACCTTGCGACTGAAGGAAGCATCAGAAGTTGTAGCCACATCAACCTTATAGAACTTTGAAAAGGTATGTGCGGATGACCAGGTCGCCGCCTTGCACACTTGTGCAACAGACGCCTGATGTCGGAAAGCCCAGGAAGCACCAATTGCCCTGGTTGAATGCGCCGTAACCGGAAACGGAGGCACCCGCCCCTTAAGGGCATAAGCCTGTATGACAGTCTGTCTGATCCACCTAGAAATGGTGGCAGACGAAACCGCTTGGCCCTGTTTTGGACCAGGCACAGACACAAACAGTGAGTCAGACTTCCTAAATGAAGCCGTAGCAGACAGGTACACCCGTAAAGCACATACCACGTCTAACGTGTGAAGCGCAAACTCTCTGGGATGCGATGGACGAGAACATAAAGACGGAAGCACAATGTCTTCATTAAGGTGGAAGGCCGAGACCACCTTCGGGAGAAAAGAAGGCTGTTGGCGTAGCACTGCCTTATCTTTATGGAGGACCAAGTATGGCAGCTTGCAAGACAAGGCCGCCAATTCAGAAACCCTTCTGACAGAAGTAATGGCTACTAGAAAAGCCACCTTCTGAGATAAAGTTAAGAGAGGAATCTCTCTGATGTTTTTGAAAGGAGGTTCTTGAAGAACCAAGAGCACCAAATTCAAATCCCAAGGAGGAAGAGGTGGTTTAATAGGGGGGAGCACATGGCGGACCCACTGTACGAAGGTACTAATCAAGGAATGGCCCGCTAGCGGCCGCTGAAAGAGAACGGCCAAAGCCGAAATCTGACCCTTAATGGTGCTTAAAGCAAGCTTTTGGTCACACCACGCTGTAAGAACAGCAGGATCCTGGGAACGGAATACGTCCGTGGACCCCAATCCAGCTCCTCGCACATAGCGATGTAGGCCCTTCAGGTACGGTGGTATATCTTCCCGTGCCCTCAACATGGTCGAAATGACCGAATCCGAGAGACCCCGGTCTCTCAGCACCTGACTTTCAATAGCCATGCCGTTAAAGCCAGAGACTGTAAAGCAGGATGAAGAATGGAACCTTGAGATAGAAGGTCCTACCGCACAGGTAGTCGCCATGGAACGTCCGCCACTAGGCGCACAAGATCGGCATACCAAGGACGCCGAGGCCAATCTGGCGCGATGAGGATCACCGGAATCTCCTCGGCCTCCATCCTGCAAAGAAGGCGAGGAAGCAACTTCAGTGGAGGATAGGCATAAATCAGCCAATACAGACCCCATGGAGCCACCAACAGTCCGACGTGTCTGCCCAAGGGATCCCAGGACCTGGCCATGAATCTCGACACCTTGCGATTGAGTCGAGAGGCCAATAGGTCCACATCCGGCGTGCCCCACCCCTGGCAACTGAGGTGAAACACCTCCAGATGCAAGTAATATTCCCCCTGGTCCAACATCTGGCGTCTCAGATAGTCCGCCTGCCAGTTGTCTATGCCTGGAATGTAAACGCCCGACAGAGCCGGCACGCTTCTTTCTGCCCATCTTATGATGTGAGTGACCTCGGACACCGCAGCTGAGCTCGGAGTCCCCCCTTGATGGTTGACATAAGCCACCGCCGTGGCGCTGTCTGACTGGATCCTGACTGAGCGTCCCTGCAGTCTCCTTGACCACGAGGAGAGGCACAGTCTGATTGCCTGGAGTTCCAGGACATTGATCGGTAGACGGGATTCGTCCGGAGTCCAGAGCCCTTGGGCTGACAGAACTCCCCAGACTCTGCCCCAGCCTGAAAGACTGGCGTCCATCGTGATCACAGTCCACTGAACAGTAAGGAATGACTTCCCCGACCGAAGGGCCAGGGATCTCAGCCACCACGTCAAGGATGCCCTGACCAGGTCACTCACCTGGATCTGACGATCCAGTGATAATGGAGACTTGTTCCAGCAAGATAGAATCTCCCTTTGTAAGACTCGAGTGTGGAATTGGGCATATGGCACCGCCTCGAAGGAAGCCACCACGAGTCCCAGGACCCTCATGCAAAAACGGAGTGACGACCATTTGCGGGATGCCAACACCTGTACCGCAGATTAAAGAGTCTGTAATTTTTCCAAGGGTAGAAAGACCCTCGCCTCCAAGGAGTCCAGGATCAAGCCTAGTACTCCAGACGCTGAGTCGGAACCAGGACCGACTTCTGAATGTTCAGCAGCCAGCCGAATTCCCGGAGGGCCTGACTGGCTATCACCACATTTTCCTCTAATTCTGAGCCAGAGTCTGCTCTCAGAAGAAGATAGTCTAGATAACCCACGATAGCAATGCCTCACTGTCTCAGCAAAGCTAGAATCGGGGAAAGCACCTTGGTGAAAACCCACGGTGCTGACGCCAAACCGAAGGGAAGAGCCACAAACTGATAGTGGTCTTCGCCTATCGCGAAGCGCAGAAACTTCTGGTGACCCATGCAGATTGGGACATGCAAGTAGGTGTCCTTGATGTCCAAGGATGCCAGAAAATCCCCCGGGGGATGCGCAGCAATCACCGAGCGAATGGATTCCATGCGGAATTTCCGAACCTTCACAAAGGCATTTGGGGCTTTGAGGTCCAGAATTGGACAGACTCCGTCCTTCTTTAGGACCACAAACAGATTTGAATAAAATCCCTGAAACCTCTCCTTTGACGGTACTGGCACAATCACTCCGCACCTCAGCAAGTCCTGCACCGCCCCTAATAGGGCAGCCTGACGTGCCAGAAGGAGAGAGAGATTTGAGGGAAAGAATCTGTCTGGTGGCCAGGAAAGGAACTCTATCCTGTACCCCGAGGTGACCACCTCGCATACCCACCAGTCGGAAATCCAGGAGGTCCACCGATCCGTCAACCTGCAAAGTCGTCCCCCCACCCCAGAGTTGGGCAGGGGCAAGACTTCATGTGGTGGTGGGCTTGCTTGCCGGCTTGTTTGGCTTACGCACCCAGGGACGATTCTGTCCCCCATCCGTACCCTTGTCAGTCCGGGAGAATATTCCCACGGGATCTGACTGACGAAAAAACCTCTTCTGAGTGGGAAAGGAAGGACCCAGCTTACGGCGCGGCTCCTTCAACTTAGTAGGCTGAGGAAGAAGGGTGCTCTTACCCCCCGTGACATTTTTAATAATGTCATCCAGGGAAGCACCAAAAAGTCTTCCGCCCTTGAAAGGCAAATCCATCAGGAGCTTCTTAGAGGCCAGGTCAGCAGACCAGCATTTTAACCAGATCAGGCGACGCAAAACCACCGCAGACACTGAGGCCCCAGAGATTAGGGGGCAGCGTCCAAAGTGGCATTGCACACATACACCAGGCCCTGTACCATTTGGTCGGCCAGTGCAATGCAATCTGGAGGAAAATTATGCTCCTGCAGAGTCTGGTGCAGAATCTTCGCCCATTCCGTGAGTGTCTGAGACACCAGGGTCGCCGCTACAATAGGACGCAGTGCGGATCTCAGCATGGTGAACATGGCCCTGCTCACCACTTCCGACCTCCTATCGGTAGGGTCCTTAAAGGCAGGAGTCCCTTCAACCGGGAGGGTCGTGGCTTTATTCAGCCGGGCGACCGGGGGGTCGACTACCGGAGGAGAGGCCCATTTTTTAACCAGGTTCTCCTCAAAGGGGTACCTAACCGCCAAACGCTGCAAGACCGCAAAGGTCTTCTGCGGTTTTTCCCATACCTGGTCTATGAATTTGTCAAAGAAGGGTGTATAGGGAAAAAAATTCTTTGAAGGATGTGCTTTAAATGAACCAAAGGAGACTGCCTCCACCAGAGGTTCCTCAGCCGCAGCATCCAGCTTGAGAGTGTCCCTCACAGCATCAATGAGTTCACTAACAAGCGCCCTGTCATGCACTGACCCAGATAAGGAGCCTTCCTCACAAGGAATGTCCTGGTCAAACATATCCAAAAATTCAGAGCCAGGGTCCTGTGCCGCAGCAAGGCCCATCTCTGAATCAGAGCACTCCCCTGGGGATGGTGTGGGGAGAGGGCGCTTTTTAGCCCCCTTGCGCTCACACGCCACTTCCATCCTGGCCACAAATGATTCCAGGACTGCCAACAACTGGTCCATAGGAACCGCAGGTGCAGGAGCACTGCCTGTTGCCTCTGACATGAAGGGGGAAGCAAGTGAAACTGACTCCATAATAACCAGCACCCTCTGAGACTTTGTAAAAGAAAGAGAAAATTCCACCCTCTGGCTGCGCTGACTATGGGGGGGTTACCCAGGGGACTCACCAACCCAGAGAGGACCGCTCAGCTCTGTGCACCGCTCCTAGAGTGAGAGAACCGCGAGGCAACTGTGAGGAGATTCACACCGTCCCAGTCAGCAGTAGAGGCCAAACTAGCAGCAAAAAAAATAAAAAATAAGAATAAAGTATTTCTTCAAGAGACTGGCTCTGAAGATAGCCACGTCCTCTCCTCTGCTAGGCAGAAAAAAACTGAGGCTGCTGGCTGCAGGTAGGAGGGTTATGTCTGGAGGGACCGCCCCCTGGGCGGGGCTGTACAGCTCTGGTAAATGAATGGATTTTATAACATCTAACATTCTGCCTAGTCTTCTCCTATGAGCAGGAACATAACCCACTTTGTCAAGAATGAAGAGGCTGTGTCAGTCCATGGACGGTAAGAGAAAGTAATTTTTAATAACACTCAATTACAATATGGCTTGCATCACAATTGTATATTATTTGCTTTTTCTCCATGAAAGTGGAGTTACCCTTTAAAATAGGGCTTTCCTGTGTAAAGCTAAGCAGGGAAGTAAACTGCTGGACTGGGATCATTATTAACTAGCAGCATCTGCATGAGCAATCAACCTATGAAACCTTTCGTATGGCCCCTTTTTGTGTGGCCAGGTAATAACCCTACCTCACATACCCATCCCCTTGCCTCCAATCCATAAGCTTCATTTTTACAAGTAAGCCACGAGTGATGTCTGTGCCTTCCATAACATTGCAAAAAAGGTTTGTTGCACCTCTAATAATATCAAGCTGCACGTAAGATATGACAGCGTCTGCTTTTAGATTAGGTAGATTAGCAGTAAGAACCTGCACATATCTCTGTGGAAGTGTGGCTAGGTAATTACACTGCTCTGACACATATTGCATAATAATTATATGTTATATTTTGTTTATAAAAGCATGAAAGTGGCAGAATTGCCCGGGCACAGCTGGGCTCAGTAAGCCTGCTCAGGAAACATATTCTAGCTTGTGTAAGCTCCTGAGTTGTTCGCTGATCTCACGCTTGTAGCTAATAAAGTGGAGAGCCAGACTGGCATATTGGAGAATCCGGCATTGCAGGTGTGAGGGACAGATACTCGATTGTTTATGGTCTTAAGCACAGCGGTTTAGAAAATGTTTATGCAGAATCATCCTTGCTTCTCACAATTAGAGTTATGTAAATAAACCGAGGGATGCTAACATGGTTTAATTTACCTTTAATTTGTCAAGCAAAAGATAACTCTGCAAGGATAACTGGGACACAAGAAAAGGGCCATGAAGCTATATGAGCTCATCCAGCAGCTGAATGTATAGGAAAATTACCCCAGCGGGAGCAATGGTTTGAATTTTACTTCTGATTCATTTTCAAAAATAGTCTACGGATGAGTACTAGCGATTCTCACTACGGCTTCTTTATGTGACATGTGTAAATGGATACTGTCATACTCAGTGTCTATCTTTAGGTTGTTTTGCTATGAATGTGTCCTAAATATTTAAAATAAAGCAATAGTTTCTCCATAGTCATTACTTGTAAACAGCTTTCTTTTCATTGGAAAACAAAAGAGACAATTGGAAAACAAAAGAATCAACACAATAGTGTCATTTAAGTAGTTATTTTCAAGGTAATGAGTAAAATGATAGGTAATTGAGCATGGGGAAATGCACACATTCTATTCTGTTATTCATGTTATGACGTCCCTTCTTCTTATTGCTTTAAAAGTACATAACAATTGTTGCGTCATTGCTGCTGATGCAACCTCTCTAGAAACATTAACAGCAAACAACATGAAATCAGGTTATTTCACTTGCATTTAAATGATTACTTGGTAAGAACACAAACATAATTATAATAATTTAGCATGATAAATATGCGTGTAATCCAATGAAAGCATTCATAATGTAAGCATTTACATTTCATTGTATAAGATATATTGTAGTAGAACTAAAGGCAAAACTTTTTTTTTCTTTTTAAATAGAGCAAGGGAGGGTTATAACCACTGTCCAATTTTTTTCATCATCTGTGTCTAATTGCAGAGATTTCCTTTCACTTCCTGTCCCATAGCCAAACAGGAAGTGAGAAGAAATCCTTGCAAATTAAGGGAAGTCCCTGGGGACCCCTAGGTCACCAGAACTATGGGAAGGTTTTCCCCCTATTACTTTTTTGGGGACAGCCCAAAATTTGGGATTTCTTTAACTTTCACTTTTGATGATAATGGTAAACAGGACAAATATAGATGGTGAATCCCTTTAATGGGAGCACATAAAGCAATAAAAACTGAAAAACTGACAGGGGGTCTAATCCCTCTCCTCTCTATCCAGAGAGGGTGAATCTCCTTAATGGGAGCACAGACAGCAATACAAACTGACAGGGGGTCTTATCCCTCCCCCTTCAGTTCAATAACAGTGGGACAAAAAGCTAACTGAACAATAAAGTGGTGTGACCAGCCTACATTGCAGGGTTTTGAAGACCAGTTGCTAAACCACATTAAAAAGCAACATAAAATAATAATTATGGACCACAGATTAACATGTACAGTACAAAGTACATTTTATTTAACTTGGCTGCATTATTTTAACAGTTAAATAGTGTCATCGTTACTTGTGATACATTGCTTCTAAAGAAAATGCACTGTACCCACAGTCCCTAAATTAAAATTAAATAAATAGGGGCACAAAACAAAATCTTTAACTAAACATTTTTACCACATTTTTTTTAGAAAGCTGGACATTAAAAATCTAGGTGCATTAGAAAGAGCCCTGCTCCTGTATTGCATGGCTTAGTATAATATATGGATTATACCTTAAGGAACTTGTACAGCAAGAATGTGAACCAGTTTGTCAGCATCTTCTCTGCTACAGATTCTGTTCTAAAATAAAACATAAATAATGGGCAAGTAAGTAGACAAAAGGAACAAATTGTATGAGCTTATTTGATAAAGAAAGGAGACCAAAAGGCATGAACCCATAACAATTATTCAGCAATCATTCATTAATCTGAATTTGAACTACCAACTAATGCTGGCAAAGTGGCAATATATAAGAGATGAGAGCAACCTGACAATTTAACAGCCTATTACACACGGGCTGAATGTTGAGTGGCATCAATAGAAACCGTCCGACATTTGGCATGTGTACTGCTGTCGGTCCAACAGAAGCAATCCGTTCAATGTCGGCTTCTGTTAAAGGGGCATGACCGAAATAGGTCTACTGATCAGCTCCTGGAGTGTTCTGGCGGAGGGGGGGGGGGGTCCCCCTGTCAGAGCACAAAAGAACAGCAGGGGAGATGGCTGTACTAATGTGAAATAGGTAACACAGCGGCTCCTCCTGAGCTGTCAGTTTTTTTTTTGTTCAGCCCTGCTGGGTTGAATGAAAAAAGAAACTACTGGTGTGCAATAGGGGCAGATGCTCCATTAACATCTGCTCTTGATAAGGAACAATGATTAGTCTTTTTCATCGTATACCTGATATGTTTATTTGCTTAAAATCAATAATTACCAAATTCCTAAAATAAAGTATTGTAATCAAAGTGAAACTTAAAGCATGTGTGGGCATTCACATTCACTTCCAGGACTAGACTTATGAGAGTTAAATAGATCTGCCTATTCACACCAAACATTAGAAGATACAGTATATAGCCAGTTCAGCACCAAGGACAGCTCAAACTGTTGATACATCCCCGAATCATTCATAGGATTCCTTATGTAAGCTGCATGTAAAGCATGCTGCATTCATACCCAGTAAAACAGTATTATACATAGTCTGGATCTCCATTCGTTTCTGTGCTATTTCTTTTTTCAAATGTGCCAAACAGTAAAATGCTTAGAAAAAAAATGTAATGAATAGTGCAACATAAAAAAAACATATAGAAAACAATTCAATCTGGATGGCCGCACTCCAACAACGATTTCTTTATTCGTTAAAAACCATACAGCAAAAGATGCAATCAACAGCTGACATGTTTCACGCTGTAACTATTGGTGCTTACTCATAGCTGACTCTTTAGGCAATAGACAGGAATTTATATGCACATGTCATTACAATTTTTACAGAGTAGACGAGGTGGGCTTAATTGAATAATTGAAGAGCTGGTGATTTAGTGGATACTCACTACACATGGAAACTCGGCACTGATTAAATCACTATCAGATCTGCCGAGGCCCGTATCTCACATGATGTTGCCACTTTGATGCGACTTTAAACGATAATGCCCAAATTGCTACTGCAATATGTATAAATCAAATATGAAAACCAAATATATGTATTGACATATGTATGTAGTTTCATTATACAGTAAAGTACATTATCATTAACATCATCAACCCCAGTTCCAGGGCCAGCATAGTCATGTGCGTATATGATTCATATAGCATTAAAAGAATTTTGAACTATAATATTTTGTAAGTGCTGCTGTTTTTGAAGAAGTTATTTACTTCAGTGGGAGATAAATCTACGTGTTTTTCAAGCAAGCTTTTTGTCTATTATGTATACTTTGTGCTTTGACTGTAAGACACCCTATGTCAATAGTAATCGCTGTAATAACATGGTGATTTGAATACATTATACTATATATAGCAATAAAATATCAAGGAATACAATTTTTAAGCACAAATTGTAGTGTTTTATGCTGTGCTGAAGTCAGCAGGTAGCCATAATGTATGGGATACTGTTGTTATGGTGCATATATTATTATACGTGTTATTGTTTCCTTCGTTATTTCATAAATTTTTTGCATAAAATAGTATTTTCTGAATTTTCAGTGCTGCACTGAATTGTTTTGTGGCTACAAAATACGTTTTAAATGTCTTCACCTATAGATAGAGTTTTACTCTCTAGCCGTACTAATTGTATTCAACATATTTTCACATATTATTAATTTGTTGCTGAACATTTTCATTGAATTACAAAAATATTTTATTTTATTTATCCTTTTATAGCTAGGGATATTAGCAGAGCATATTATCCTCTACTGACCACTAGTTTGTAATATAACTTTGAGGTATATCTCTAAAACAAAAGCTTACGGTATGGAAGTTTTGTTTGTCTAAGGCAGGCCATACACGGTCGAATTTCGAACAAATTTTCTTTTCATAATTTAGAAAAAAAATTTTTTTGGTGATCCGATGATGCCACCATTGATTTTTCAAATTCGGCCGACCATGCCCGATTCCTCAAATTTGATTGCCGCACGAAAATCTGCTGTTGCTGCAGCCCACTAAGGGTGCAAAATTTGCACGAAAATTCTTAGATACGATTATCGAAAGAAAATTCTTTCGAAATTTGAACCGTGTATGGCCGGCATTAGCTTAATTGAGCAAGCTGAAGTTAGAAGATGACTGGCTGATCCAGCTGCACCGGATTTTGCACTCTCCAGTTTTAGTAATTCAACCATATTGTGTTGTTCATGAAACACACCTGACTTTTGCATATGGGAGCCACACTGTCGATATTAATTTACATATTAATAATTTTTAAGTAACAAACCTAGTTATACATTTAAATGATTCTCTCTTTCATGTTCCCAGCACATAAGAGTAGAAGTTTGATAGGTAGCTAAGGGCAATAGACAGTCCTATTTTTTTTCGAATGTTAACCCTGATTTGTTAATGCTCTTCTTATTTTCTTGTAATGAAAGCATAAAAAAAGATTTAAAATGTCACAAATAAAAACTCAGTATCAGCCTGATGCATCTTTTTTGTTCACTCTTAAATGTTTTCTAAATGTTATGTGATCATCACAAAATGTCATATCTAGGGATGTTGCAAAAAGCCCAGTGAGAGTAAAGACGCTGCGTTCATTTGATAAGGTTACAGAAGTGAGGAATCTTGTAAATGTAATTATTATACATTTCTATGCTTAATACATTGTATGCAGCATATTCCCAGAGGCTTTGCAAAGGAAATATGCAGCAGCGAATTTCAGAATCATTTAAATGTATAACTAGGTTTTTTACTTAAAAATTATGAATATGTGAATGAATATCGACAGTGTGCCCCCCATTTGCAAAAGGCAGGTGTGTTTCAGTGCAGCCACCTGATGCTCCCTTAAACAGGCTGCATTTGGCTGAGCTACAAAGGATGAATGGGGGTGTCACTGCTTTGGGCCCCTGTGTCTGAATGCCAACCAAGCTAAAGCACATGTTACACCCATGGCATGGAACTGGGAGCCTCTAAGCAATATTACTGGCTCAGCATAGAGTCATTGGAAGTCTTCATATATTCAAGATTTGCATACATATAGAGCAGATTCCAATAACGAATAACAAGGTCATATGAAGCAGTGTGACACTAAATTATGCTATATCCATAATTACAACAGTAGCTTTTCAGGATTTTGGGCAGTGAAAGAAGAACCCAAGTCTAATCAAACTTTTTCCCACAGTTATCAGTCCTAATCCAGTAAGATCTTTGTAAGTATTTGAACAAATCCATTATAATTTATGAAACTGGAAGGCCTTCAAGTAGGTAAATCAACTAATATCATAGACCATATACCTTGAACTATTTTGTGCCTTGTCCATCCCGGTTTGCTGAGAGCTATTGGGAGTCATACTGAGTACACCGAGTACACTAAAGTAGACTTTAAAAATGTGTTTTTCCAGTCTCAGATATCCGTAGAATCAATACTGTGCACAACAGTAACATGATATAGTAGCATTAACTGCTACGATAAAGCAGCTCTATATTAATCTGCAACATTTTGGGTTAAACCAATTTTCTATTTGAACTACATGCAGGATTACTTAGCAAAATGGTGACTGGCTTTATTGACTTGTATAGCTGACCCGGGTGACCCCTACCCAAAGGAAGTGTACTTTTGCATCTGTAGGCTAGCAGAGTAATGAGTGATATACAATTAATATGACATCCAACCATCATATGCATCTAGAACACAATCCTATGTTTGGCTTGTATAAAGGCTTCGCACAGAGCCAGGGAATTTGTTACCACAGCCTTATCTAATAGTTAATAAGTGTTAAACCTAGTACACACTAAACCTGCTGGGTTGAATGAAAAAAAAACTGACAACTGACTAACAGCTCAGGTCAGGGCCACTGTACTAACAATCTGATGTTAGTACATCAATCTCCCCTGCTGAGTTATTGTGTCCTGACAGGGGGATAGCCCCCCTGCAAGAACACTCCAGTTAGCGTTCTAAGCCATTGCTGAGAGCGCTGATCAGCTGCTGGTTCTCTAGTATTCTCGTCCAACAGAAGCTGGCCAAAAGGCCAGCTTGTGTCAGACCAGCTGTTGAATGTGCATTTGGCCCGTGTGTACTAGGCTTTAATCTTAACTGCAATTTTTTAAGTACAGTGCCCCATTGTAAGCAATTACAATTTAATGGGCTGAATCCAGGCTGATGCACAGTAGACTCTGATTGTCTGCTAATAGTTCTGTACAGAAGAGGACTATCTTTTACTGAATATAAAAGTGCAGGATACTGTTAAAGTGAAACTCAAGTCAAATGTGTTTTTATTTTTAAATTAAGTTGGGAAGGGTTATAACCTTTGTCATGTTCATGACTATGTTTGCCCCAAATAGGGAGATTGTTCCTTACTTTCTAAGTAGTCAGTAGGACAGGAAGCAAAGGGAATTTTTTTTTCCAATGGGGACACAGGCAAAAATTTATGTGGGGTCCAGGGAGATTTTCCTTATTGTCTTTGTGGTTACTGGGACAGAATGGTAGAGGATATTTTACTAAAATGGATACAATAAATTCTAAAAGTATAACATAGGTTTTAATACTCCCCTTATCAATTTAAAACTAGCGAAAAAAGATTTGGGCTGGCAAGGGCTAGAAATAGCCCTTGGCAGCTAAAGGAAATGTGCCCCACAAACAATAGCATTTTGCAGAGGTTCACTAAATAGATAGAGCAACATGTTTCTTCCAACTCTGGCAGTATCCAGAATAAAACAACAGCCTAATATTTAATTCATCATGAACACACTGAGCATGTATCTTCTGTGTCTAAGCACATAGCTGTGTCAAGACCTCTGACTCCAAGCAGCATTTTGGTATATATACAAATTAATTATGACTTCCCACTGCTTATTATTAAGCTTGCATGACTTTAACAAAGCCTGTTATATGTCACATCTGATCCATTTAACTTAGTGGACATCCTATGTAAACCCATAACATACAGCCTATACATATTAAGTACTATACATATATCCTGTCCATATTTCAGTGATAAAATAAAAACTGCAGGTTCAAACCCCCTGACAGGATGCATACACTGAAGATGCTAGATGTCTATGAAAACACTATAGTGTAACCTGCTGTTGTATTATACCTGCCCTCAAATGTATATGTTTATACAGCTGATATCCACAAGAGGTGAGTAAAATCATAGTGTCAAAATCTGGAGTGCTGGGAGTTAGCTATAGAAGACAATATAATAACAGAGCATGCCAGACATGCAGTTACAATAGGTCCATATATTTTTAGACACAGGCAAAATTTTCATACTTTTGGCTCTGTATGCCACCAGAATAAAATTTAAATGAAACAATCCAAACGAATTTGAAGTGCAGACTTTCAGCTTTAAGTCAAGGGGTTGAACATAAATATCAAGTACAAATTTTAAGAACCGCAACCATTTTTACACACAAAAAAGAGGAGGGGGGAAAAGGGGTCACAGGGCCCCGGGATTTTAAGGGTGTCAATGATGTGCACAATCAGATAGTAAACACTGACTAAACACAAATGTTTGAAAAAATTGAATTTTACTGCTGCTTGTTTTCTCTATATACAACCAAGTTTTTTCTCTCTTTTTTAATACTAGGATTTTTTTTTACCATCATATATATATATGTACTCTCCGTCTGCAAGTCCTCTCTGGATATATGGAATCTCTAGGTTTGAAGTAGTGCCTGCACTCCTTGGTTTGGAGTATTTTTATTAATTAATACATTTTCAAGTAATTTTCAATACAGTATCAGGTGGGTTCCTTTATGTATTATTTCACAATATGTACATTCTATATAGACCGATTGAACGATGTTCCTATGACCCCTTTTTCTCTACGTGTGTAAATACAACAACCTTCTGCATATATAGTTTCCACGTATGCCTACTCTAAACATCAATGTAAACATTTTTTGATGTTTTTTACACCAAGCTTTATATCCTATCTTTTTGCCTTTAGTATATCATGTGATGCCGTGGTTAATCTCCTGAGGAAGCTCTTCTCAGAGCGAAACGTTGAGTACACTGGCACCCCTCTGTTTGTTATTTACATAAGAAAATAATTGATTATGGATGTATACTGTATTGGTGCTTTTATATTAACCAATTTTTTTGTAATAAAAAATTCAATTTTTTCAAACATTTGTGTTTAGTCAGTGTTTACTATCTGATTGTGCACATCATTGACACCCTTAAAATCCCGGGGCCCTGTGACGCCTTTTCCCCCCTCCTCTTTTTTCGTGAAATTGGGATGTGGTGTCTAAAATTTACCTTCCCTTCCAGATCCTTTTTCCATTTTTATACACAGTCCCCCTATTTTCAGGGGCTCAGATGTAATTGGACAAATGAATATAATCATAAATACATTTTTAATATTTTGTTGAGAATCCTTTACTGGCAATGACTTCCTGAAGTCTGGAACCCATGGACATTACCAAAGACTGTGTTTCCCCCTTACTGAGGCTTTGCCAGTCTTTAACTACAGCTGTTCTTTGTTTTTGGGTCTTTTTGCCTTCAGCAAGTGAAATGTATGCTCAATTGGGTTGAGATCAGGTGACTGACTTGTCCATTGCAGAATATTCCACTTCTTTTCCTTCAAAAGCATCTGTCTTCTGTCTCATCATCAATAAACACCAATGGCCCAGTGCCACAGGAAGCCATTAGACATGGGCGCCGTCAAAAAATGTGTTTTGTTTCGTTCCGTTTCGTATTAAAAAAAAATCGTAATTCGTGTACGAAATTTAATTCAGATTCGTACGAAATACGAATTTCGTACTAATCGTAAATTTTAAACATTGCGCATGTTTCCCGTGCTTAGAACTGTCTCTGCACAAAATGTAATTTTTGACGGAAAAAGGTCACTTAAAACTCACTCGCGGCTATTAATGAATTGTCGGCTTTTATCAGGTCTGGAATGGATATTAAGGGGAACCCCGCCGCAAATAAAAAAAAATGGCGTGCGGTTCCTCCTAAATATCCATACCAGGCCCTTCAGATCTGGCATGGATTTTAAGGGGAACTCCACCCCAAATTTTAAAAAAAATGGCGTGGAGCCCCCCCAAAAATCCATACCAGACCCTTATCCGAGCACGCAACCTGGCCGGCCGCAGGAAAAGAGGGGGGACGAGAGAGCGTGCCCCCCCTCCTGAACCGTACCAGGCCACATGCCCTCAACATGGGGAGGATGTCCCCATGTTGATGGGGACAAGGGCCTCATCCCCACAACCCTTGCCCGGTGGTTGTGGGGGTCTGCGGGCAGGGGGCTTATCGGAATCTGGAAGACCCCTTTAACAAAGGGGACCTCCAGATCCCGGGCCCCCCCTATGTGAATTGGTAAGGGGTACATTGTACCCCTACCATTTCACAAAGAAAGTGTAAAAAAATGTAAATAAAAACACACAAACACCTTGGAAAAGTCCTTTATTAAAAAATAAAAAATAAATAAAAACATTCCAGCGATGAAATCCAGTGTCCCGCGGCAATCCCGATGTCCAGCGCTGTCCGTCATTGGTTGAGCCTGAGCGGACCTGATGGGGAACTTCCTCCGCAGTGTTTTAAATGTATAGACCCGCCCCTTCTAAAGTTCCCCATCAGGTCCGCTAAGCGGACCAGATGCGGAACGTGAGAAGGGGCGGGTCTATTCATGTATTACACAGTGAAGGAAGTTCCCCATCAGGTCCGCTCTACGAGGGGGCGGACCTGATGGGAAATTATTTTTATCAATGACTTTTCTATGTATTGATAAAAGCCGACAATTCATTAATAGCCGCGAGTGAGTTTTAAATGACTTTTTTTCCGTCAAAAATGAAATTTTGTGCAGGGACAGTTCTAAGCACGGGAAACATGCGCGACTTTACATGCATATCATACACACCCCCAAGGTAGGAAATTTAAAGGAATTTTTCACTTTTGGATCGGAAATTCGTAAACGAAATTTCGTATTTCGTACAGAATTCATATGCATAAAAAATCGTATTTCGGATTCGTACGAATGTGCGAATTTCCAGAAGTTCGTACGAATTTTAGATTCGTACGAAACTAATCACACATGTCTATAAGCGATGCATGCCCATACCATAACACTGCCTCCACCATGTTTTACAGATAATGTTGTGTGCTTTGGATCATGAGCTGTTCCAAGACTTCGCCACACTTTTTTTCTTCCCATCATTCTGTTAAAGATTAATCTTAGTTTCATCCGTCCAAAAAATGCTTTTCCAGAACTGGTCTGGCTTTTTTAGATGTTTTTTGGCAAAGTATAATCTGGCTTTTCTATTCTTCAGGCTTATGAATGAATTGTACCTTGTGGTGAACCCTCCTGAGTTTCTCCTGAGTTGCTTTTGCAGTGTGTCTTGGATCATTGTCCATCTGTACTGTGAAGTGCCGTCCAATCAGCTTTGCTGCATTTGGCTGAATCTGGGCTGACAGTATATCTCTAAACACTGCAGAATTCATCTGTCTGCTTCTGTCACATCATCAATAAACAGCAATGACCCAGTGCCACTGGAAGCCATGCATGCCCATGCCATCACACTGCCTCCACCATGTTTTAAAGGCGTATTTCGTTTTTTTTTTGGGCAAAGTCTAATCTGGCTTTTTCATTTTTCAGGCTTATGAGTGGTTTGCACCTTGTGGTGAACCCTCTGTATTTGCTCTCGTGAAGTCTTCTTTTGATTTTAGACTTTGACAATGATACGCCCACCTCCTGGAGAGTGTCTTTCACTTGTCTGGATGTTATGAATGGGTTTTTCTTTACCATAGAGAGGATCCTGCGATCATCCACCTCTGTTGTCTTCCATGGACCTCCAGACCTTTTTATGTTGCTGAGCTCACCAGTGCGTTCTTCTTTCCTCAGAATGTACCAAAACTGTTGATTTGGCCACTCCTAATGTGTCTGCTACAGTATCTCTCTGATAGATTTGTTTCACTTTTTAAGCCTTACAGTGGCCTTTTTCACTTGCATGGACAGCTCCTTTGAACGCATGATGTAGGTTCACAGAAATAGATTCCAAATGTAAATGCTGCACTTAAAATCAACTCCTACTTAATTGATGAAGAAATAATGAAGGAGTAGCCCACACCTGGCCATGAAACAGCTTTAGATTCAATTGTCCATTTACTTTTGAAAAAGGGGGGGAGCTATTCTTAAGAGCTGTAATTCCTAAATCCTTCCTCTGATTTGAATGTACTGTGAGGGGGTTAGCTCGGCAGCGGGTGTGTGTGACCCCCGGGATGGGCTCCCCACACAAAAACAGGCCCAGCAAACGGAGGTTGTGGTTTTCAAAATCAAAAAAAAGGTGCGGTTTATTTTCTATTTACAGTGACAAAACACAGCAAAGCCAAAAGAAACATATAAACAAAATAAATCCTGGTCAACTTGACCTCTGACTAAACATACAGGTTTCCTAACTAACAACTGGGATCAGCCTAGTGCTGTCCTAGTCCCTAAGTCCCTGGTTTTAAATGTCCAAGCAAATAGCCACACAGGCTTTGTCTCACCGCACAGGGGTTCACTCTCCCTAGACAGTCCACACAGGTCTGGGTCCAGGCATGAGCTAACATCTAATGAAGCTGGGAGTTCTTATAGAGGCCTAAATGAGCTGACAAGCTTCAGCTGGTCTCATCAACTCCCTGTCTGTACGACGCCCCACACTCTCCCTAGAGGTATGAGTCATCCATGAGCCCACTAGCCTTAGCTGGGCTTATACAACTCTCCACCTAGTTGTATAAGTCGGCGTAAAGCCTGAATCTGGGCGAAATATATCTACCCACCTGGATGCAACCAGGTGACTTTACCTTCCTGCTGTCACATACCCCCCCCTCTTGTTTTAACCTCGGGGTTGGAACACCAGCAATCAGGCATTCATGTACTCGAGACAAAGCATCCACATTCCCCATTTGAACGCCAGGGCGATGCTTTACTGTGAAGTTGAATTCCTGGAGGGCCAGGAACCACCTATTCACTCTTCTATTTGTTTCCTTGTTTTGAGCCATCCACTTTAACGGAGCGTGATCCGTAACCATGTCAAAGTGCCTACCTAGCAGGTAGTACCGAAGGGAATCTAGAGCCCACTTCACCGCTAAACACTCCTTTTCAACGGTGGCGTAATTTACCTCATGGGACTTCAACTTCCTGCTGAGGTAAATGACTGGGTGCTCTTCCCCGTTCCAGACCTGGGACAATACTGCTCCTAACCCCACATCTGACGCATCACTTTGTACGACAAAGTCTTTAGAGAAGTCGGGTGAGTACAACACTGGCTGGCTACATAAGGCTTGTTTCAAGAATTGGAATGCTGCCTCAGCCTCGGGGGTCCATTTAATCATGACCGACCCTTTCCCCTTCGTTAGGTTGGTTAGGGGCACAGCCTTAGAAGCAAAGTGGGGAATGAATCGCCGATAATACCCAGCGATTCCCAGAAAGGCTCGTACCTGCTTCTTGCTGTTGGGACGTGGCCAACTCTGGATGGCCTCAACTTTGTTGAGTTGGGGTTTTATTACTCCCCTCCCAATGGTGTACCCAAGATATTTGGCCTCCTCCTGCCCAATGGTACACTTCTTGGGGTTAGCCGTAAACCCCGCTTCCCGAACAGAGTCCAGGACTGCTTGCACTTTTGGCAGATGTGAGGCCCAATCTGTGCTATGGACAATTACGTCATCCAGGTAAGCCGCAGCATACTTCCGATGGGGCCTCAGCATCTGGTCCATTTTCCGCTGGAATGTGGCCGGCGCATTCTGTAACCCGAACGGCATTCTTTTATATTGGAACGCCCCGTCTGGGGTTACAAATGCGGTTTTCTCTTTGGCCAATTTGGCCAGGGGGATTTGCCAATACCCTTTTGTGAGGTCAAGAGTCGTCATGTATCGGGCTGTTCCCAGCCGGTCGATCAACTCATCTATACGTGGCATGGGGTAGGTGTCAAATTTTGTAACTTTGTTCAACTGACGAAAATCGTTACAAAATCGCCAGCTCCCATCCGGTTTAGGCACCAACACAATGGGACTAGACCAATCACTTTGGGACTCCTCTATCACCCCTAAGTTCAGCATTTTCTGTACTTCCTCCCGTATTGCCTCCCGTCGGGCCTCTGGGATCCGATAGGGTTTTAACTTCACCCTTTCACCGGGCGGGGTAATGATGTCATGCTCTACCCCAAATGTTTGTCCCGGCAGCTCAGAGAATACCTCCTTGTTGCGAAGCACAAACTCCTTAACCTCCTGTTGTTGGGGTTGTGACAAGGTGGCTGCTATTCCAACCTCAGGAATCACGCAACCAGTTTGAGCTGGTGACCAAGTGTCTGCGACTAGGGACTCTCTATCCCTCCAGGCTTTCAACAGATTAACGTGATAGATCTGTTCGGGCTTTCGCCTTCCTGGTTGTCTGACCTTGTAATTCACTTCGCTCACTTTTTCCATTATCTCGTAGGGGCCTTGCCATTTGGCAAGGAATTTACTTTCAACCGTAGGGACAAGTACCAGTATCCTATCCCCCGGGGAAAAGGTACGGGTCTTGGCTCCACGGTTGTACACTCTCTGCTGTGCTAACTGCGCTTGGGCCAAATGTTCCTTCACGATGGGCATTACCTGTGCAATTCGGTCTTGCATCAGGGCGACATGCTCAATCACACTCCTGTGGGGAGAACTCTCACTTTCCCAAGTTTCCTTGGCAATATCCAACAGCCCTCTTGGGTGTCTCCCATACAGTAACTCAAAGGGGGAGAATCCCGTAGAGGATTGGGGCACCTCCCTAATAGCAAACATCAGATAAGGAAGTAGACAGTCCCAATCCTTTCCATCTCTATCCACCACTTTCTTCAACATTTGTTTTAGGGTTTTGTTGAATCTTTCAACCAGCCCATCGGTTTGGGGGTGATACACAGATGTACGTAATTGCGTCACTTTGAACAATTTACACAGCTCCTTCATAACCCGGGACATAAAGGGTGTACCTTGGTCCGTAAGCAGTTCTTTACAAATACCCACCCGGCTAAACACAAGAGATAGCTCTTTGGCTATGGTTTTGGCCGAGGTATTTCGGAGAGGGATCGCTTCTGGATAACGGGTGGCATAGTCCATTATAACTAATATGTACTGGTGCCCCCTAGCGGACTTGATTATAGGACCTACCAAATCCATGGCGATCCTCTCAAACGGGACCTCAATGATGGGTAGAGGGACCAGCGGGCTATGGAAATGTGGCATCGGGGCCGACCTCTGACACACAGGGCAGGAGGAACAATAATTTTCTATGTCCTTCATCACCCCCGGCCAATAGAATCTCTGTAACACCCTCTCTCGGGTTTTCTCTGTCCCCAGATGACCTCCAAGAATGTGCCCATGGGCCAACTCCAACACCAACTTCCTGTAAGGTTTGGGCACCACAAGCTGCTCAACGGTTTCTTCTGCCCTTTTTGCCACCCGATACAGTAGGTCCTTCTCTACGCTGAAGTATGGGTAAGTGCAGGTATTATCTGGGTTCACTAACTCGCCATCTATTTTCACTACGTTTTTGCGTGCCTTTATTAGGGCGGGGTCTTTCAACTGTTCTGTGGCAAAGTTTTCCCTGTGAACCTCAAGATCAGAAAACTCCACAGACGGTAGGTTTTCGTCTGAGGAGGTGGGCTCCTCTCCAGTTTCTTGAGTCTCCCCTGCCAATACTGATAAGGGAAATTCCGGAGAGTCCTCACCACTCTCAGGGGAGTTCTGGCTATCACATTCCTGGTACATAGGGGCACCAGTGTGGGGCTCAGGATCATCCCACAGTTCCCAGAACTTCGGAAAATCCCTTCCCACAATGGCGTCATACGGTAACTGAGATACTAAGCCCACTGGATGAGAGAGGGTACCTTTGGGGGTCTCGAAACACACTGTAGTCACTGGATACTCTCGGGTGTCCCCATGCACACAAATAACAGCTACCTTGCTATTCCCAGAGACCTCTGTTTTAACTAACTCAGCCTTTATCAGGGTCACAAGGCTACCTGAATCCAGCAATACCACAACATTTCTACCATTAACACACATTTTGCATAAATGTTTCTCAATTCCTTGAATGGCAGTGCATGCGACTGTCGCACACAGCGACTGACGTCTGCCCGTCAGAAAGTCACACTGCATGGGTTCCTCCACAACCGGGCAATTGGCTGCAATATGTCCCGCTTGCCGGCAGCGGTAGCAAACGATCCTTCTTGCCGCCTCTTGAGCCGCTGATTTCCCAGGCTGTTCTCGCCAAACTTGGGGTAGAGCTCCCACCCTCTCACTCTCTCCACCCTTACCCCTTGGAATCCTCTTATCCGCCCCTGGGGATGGTCTGGTCTTAGGGTTGAAAGTCCGAGTGTCTCTGGAAGAGGCCGTCAGGTTCTCTGTAGCCAAGTATTTCTCCACACGATCCACAAGACCATCGGCCGTCTCTGGGTCTCCATGGCTTACCCACTTTTGGATGGCAGTAGGAAGAGCTCTCAAAAACCGATCCATTACAACACGTTCCACAATCTTTGGTGCGGACAAAGTCTCTGGCTGTAGCCACTTTCTGCTCAGGTGAATGAGATCATACATTTGAGACCTGGGGGGTTTTCCAAGCTGGAAAGTCCAGTTATGCACACGCTGAGCCCGGACAGCCTGGGTGACACCCAGCCTTGCCAATATCTCAGCTTTTAGCATCACATAGTCTTTTGCTTGGTCAGGCTCTAGGTCATAGTAAGCCTTCTGCGATTCACCAGTTAACAGAGGAGCCACCAGTCCAGCCCACTGCTCCTCAGGCCACTTTTCTCTTTCAGCAGTCCTTTCAAATGTGGTCAAAAATACCTCTGGATCATCCTCTCCAGTCATTTTTGTCAATGAACGACTCACCCCAAAGGACGCGGTATTAGTGGGACGGCTTTCCTCACTGGTCTGCGGACGTTGCTGCATTACTGCTTCCATTTGTTGTAGTCTCTGCTCTTGCTTCTGTAACAGGTCTATGAAGCGGGCCTCAGATTGCTGCTGGGCTTGTTGCTGAGCTTCCAGACTCTGTTGGTGAGCTTGCTGCTGGGCTGCAAGGCTCTGTTGATGAGCTTGCTGCTGGGCTGCGAAGTTCTGTTGTTGAGCTGCAAGGCTCTTTTGCAAACCTGCATTTGTCTGCTGTTGATTGGCATTTGCTAGAGCCAGCTGCTTCAGTATCTCCTCCATGCTGGCTTAAAAAAAACTGCCACTGGTTCTCCACCAACTGTGAGGGGGTTAGCTCGGCAGCGGGTGTGTGTGACCCCCGGGATGGGCTCCCCACACAAAAACAGGCCCAGCAAACGGAGGTTGTGGTTTTCAAAATCAAAAAAAAGGTGCGGTTTATTTTCTATTTACAGTGACAAAACACAGCAAAGCCAAAAGAAACATATAAACAAAATAAATCCTGGTCAACTTGACCTCTGACTAAACATACAGGTTTCCTAACTAACAACTGGGATCAGCCTAGTGCTGTCCTAGTCCCTAAGTCCCTGGTTTTAAATGTCCAAGCAAATAGCCACACAGGCTTTGTCTCACCGCACAGGGGTTCACTCTCCCTAGACAGTCCACACAGGTCTGGGTCCAGGCATGAGCTAACATCTAATGAAGCTGGGAGTTCTTATAGAGGCCTAAATGAGCTGACAAGCTTCAGCTGGTCTCATCAACTCCCTGTCTGTACGACGCCCCACACTCTCCCTAGAGGTATGAGTCATCCATGAGCCCACTAGCCTTAGCTGGGCTTATACAACTCTCCACCTAGTTGTATAAGTCGGCGTAAAGCCTGAATCTGGGCGAAATATATCTACCCCCCTGGATGCAACCAGGTGACTTTACCTTCCTGCTGTCACAGTACATACCCTCAAATTAAACCTGAGAGTGTGCACTTTCAGCCCATATCAATTATATAACTATAGCTTGAATATGCTTTGGTAAATACCTGAAAAATCAAAAATTGTGCCTGTGTCCAAATATATATGGACCTAACTGTATAAATGTGAAATCATAGATGCCATGATTACAGTAAAAAGTGTACCATAAAAACTATAAACTTTCTGCCACTTAGTGTAGATAGAAAATACTGGCTTATATTTCAGAAAATGCTGTGATTGTGCTGCCATGCTTCTCATAGATTGTTTTGAAATGAACTTCGTCCCAGAGATTTACCTTTATTATTTATAGTTCCACAAAGCTGGCTATGCAACAAACCCCAGAGACTCAAATAATAAGGCAGAGAGAGAAATTGGTAAAGAGTAGTAATCTTTAGCAACCACTCAGAATTATTACTGAGAAATTCATACTGATCTGGCTTTGGAGAATTAAAATATAAATATAAATATAAATATAAACAGCCTTGAGCACATCATAAATGCTCTTTTAATTACTATAAGGTTTATTTATTTGTCAGACTCACCTTCTTAGTAACAATTTGGGGTGATTTTTACTTTCCAGGTTTTTGTCAATGAGATCAGACAGCAGTTGCTTTAGCACATCAGTAGCATACTCTAACTTGCTCTGCAAGACTGTCATAATGAGGGAAGCCACATTGCCTCTATCACGCATGGAAAAGCTGCGTTGGGATTCAAGTGTCCGGATAAAAGAGAGGAGGAACACTTTATTGTTAATTTGCTGTGCAAACAGCTTGAGGCCTTTCTCCACACGCTCCTGTCTGTAGCCGGGAACCTGTGGAAACATAAATAAATGTAGGCATGTTTGTTACTGAGGGAAAAGTCCCAATGTACAGTATAAACAATCACAAACAAGTAGCTCCATGAACTAAAGAAACTTTGTTCATGTAATGTCAATCAGAAACAATTATTTTGTGTGCTAACAGAACATTGATTAGAACAATACTTAAAGTGCACCTATGACTAGACTGTGGGCATTAAAGTCCTTCTATATGTATAACAAGCAGTAGGTGATTGTAGCTGTATTAGTGCACTTGCGACAGAAACAATTGAGTACTGTCCGTGATACTTTTTTATTTGCACTACTGTCCTGCTGGGAACTTGAAGAAGGGGATATACCCCCCTAAAGCTTGTCCTGAAAAATTGGATGTTAGTGCAAATAAAAAAAAGTATCACGAACAGTAATCAATTGTTTCTGACACATACTACAGACAAAAGTAGTATATTTAGACAGCATGGTGCTTGCAAGCAAGCCAGTGGGCAGTTTCCCTTAATCCAATTTTCAGGTCTACATATGTTGCTTGTTTATAAATCTGAGCCTGATTGCATTGCTTCACTCCCTGTTTTACAGTGCATCCGGAAAGTATTCACAGCACTTCATTTTGTTATGTTACAGCCTTTTTCCAAAACAGATTAAATTCATTATTTTCCTAAAAATTCTAGAAACAATACCCCATAATGACAACATGAAAGAAGTTGTTTGAAATCTTTGCAAATGTATTAAAAATAAAAAAATTCAAAATCACATGTACATACGTATGTACAGTCCTTGCCATGACACTCAAATTGAGTTCAGGTGCATCCTGTTTCCACTGATCATCCTTGAGATGTTTCTACAACTTGATTGGAGTCCACCTGTGGTAAATTCAGTTGATTGGACATGATTTGGAAAGGAACACACCTGTCTATATAAGGTCCCACAGTTAACAGTGCATGTCAGAGCACAAACCAAGTCCGGAAGTCCAAGGAATTGTCTGTAGACCTCTGAGATAGGATTATATCAAGGCACAGATCTGGGGAAGGGTACAGAAAATTTCTGCAGCATTGAAGGTTCCAATGAGCACAGTGGCCTCCATCATTCGTAAATGGAACCACCAGGACTCTTCCTAGAGTGGCCTGCCTGGCCAAACTGAGCGATCGGGGAGAAGGACCTTAGTCAGGGAGGCAACAAGGATTCCGATGATCACTCTGACAGAGCTCCAGCGTTTCTCTGTGGAGAGAGGAGAACCTTCCAGAAGAACAACCATCTCTGCAGCACTCCCCCAATCAGGCCTGTATGGTAGAGTGGCCAGATGAAAGCCACTTCTCAGTAAAAGGCACATGGCAGCCCACCTGGAGTTTGCCAAAAGCCACCTGAAGGACTCTCAGACCATGAGAAACAAAATTCTCTGGCCTGATGAAACAAAGATTGAACACTTTGGCTTCAATGTTAAGCGTCATGTTTGGAGGAAACCAGGCACCGCTCATCACCTGGCCAATACCATCCCTACAGTGAAGCATGGTGGTGGCAGCATTATGTTGTATGGATGTTTTTCAGTGGCAGGAAACGGGAGATTAGTCAGGATCAAGGGAAAGATGAATGCAGCAATGTACGGAGACATCCTTGATGAAAACCTGCTCCAGAGCACTCTGGACCTCAGACTGGGGCAAAGGTTTATCTTCCATCAGGACAACGACCCTAAGCACACAGCCAAGATAACAAAGGAGTGGCTACGGAACAACTCTGTGAATGCCCTTGAGTGGCCCAGCCAGAGCCCAGACTTGAACCCAATTGTTCTCTCTAGTGAGATCTGAAAATGTCTGTGCACCAACGCTCCCCATCCAAACTGATGGAGATTGAGAGGTCTTGCAAAGAAGAATGGGAGAAACTGCCCAAAAATAGGTGTGCCAAGCTTGTAGCATCATACTCAAAAAGACTTGAGGCTGTAATTGGTGCCAAAGGTGCTTCAACAAAGAATTGAGCAAAGACTGTGAATACTTATATAAATGGGTTATTTTTTTCCGTTCTTTATTTTTAATAAATTTGCAAACATTTCATTCAAACTTCTATCACTTTGTCATTATGGGGTATTTTTTGTAGAATTTTGGAATAAGACTGTAACATAAAATGTGGGAAAGGTGAAGCGCTGTAAATACTTTCCGGATGCACTATATATTTAGGTATTGTGAAGAAATTCATCAGTGAATTACTCGTGTTTAATGGTGGTGTTGGATAAAAACCTTTACTACAATATTCTTATCGTATTGTATTCTTATTGTTCACATATGAGCAAAGATCCTTCGCCAAAAAAGTCAGTTCTTTTGATGTGAAATCTTGCTATGCCACATTTGTATAAGCAGCAAAGTTGATCAGAGCACTGCTAAAAATGTAAGTAAAAAATTACTGTTCCCTACTTATTGTGGCACTTTTAAATGGAGAAAGTATTTATTATCTTTGAGCACATACAAAAATAAATTGGAGCATGTATATGTTAAAACCAAGCTAGGATATTGTCCTGTTTTGTTTTCACTTCTTTAGTATTCATCAAAAACGTCATTCTGTCATGTAGAGCTGATAGCATGAAAAACTTACAAATTAGATTAAGGAAGCCTTGCAAACAAGTTCCTGTGTATCACTTTGATTCAGTACATCCTGCTGGAGCGCATGTTCATTTTAGGATGCCTGCTCACCAAGAAAACACACCGCTTATGGTAAGAGTGCCAAAAAGACTAAATTTACTGTAGCTAAAGTAAAGGAAGCAAGCACATTTGTTTACCATAGAAAAGTTTCTTCTTCAGCAAAACATATCAGCTGTAAGCTACTGTAATTAGAAAAAGCACACAAATTGAGTGGGCTGCATAACCTGTCTAGAATATGAGTTGTAGAGAAGGCCTTTTTCCAGCAATTAACTTCAAAAGACAAACCCTTCCAGGGAACTGTTCTTGTTTGTACTAATTACTGTGAGGCAATTAGCAGGAGACTGTAACAAAATAATTTCCATTAAGGTTGTTCTGTAGTATTTATAAATGATTTGCAATGGCTTTTATTTTATATTATATTTGTTATATGTTTGTTAGTCATCAGAAAAGAGCAAAACTTTGCCACTTGGGCATTTCCAAACACTTGTGTTGAAATGGTTGATTACTGTTAAGAGTGAACGCTATAGTTTGTACTGATGGAAAAAAAGAGAATTTTTTTTTCTAAACTGTTATGCCCCGTACACACGACTGGTTTTCCCGTTGGAAAAAGTCAGATGAGAGCTTTTGGTCAGGAATCCCGACCGTGTGTATGCTCCATCGGACTTTTTCCAACGGAAAAACTGCCAGAAAAAAAATAAAGAGCAGGTTCTCTATTTTCCCATCAGAAAGAATTCCTAGCGGAAAAACCGTTCGTCTGCATGCTTTTCCGACAGGAAAAAAAAAAACATGCATGCTCGGAAGCATAGAACTTAATTTTGTCGGTTCATCATAGTCTTTAGGTCACCGTGTTCTTGGCAGTCAAAAGTACACCGGAATTTTGTGTGTCCGTGTGTATGCAAGGCAGGCTTGAGAGGAATTCCGTCGGGAAAACCAGACGTGTGTACGGGGCATCAGACAAAAAATAAGTGCTCTAAGTTTACCTGTGCTTATATGTAGAATCAGCATATACAATTGCAAAAATACATATCTTTTTTTAAGTACTGGTAGGTAAAAGGAGACCACCCCCTCTATAAGCTACAGTTCACAAGTGATGATATTTCCTGTAAATATTTGAGCCCTCCAAACTCTGCACCCCTAAATACAGACTTCAATTGACTGCCATACATAATGGTCACAATAATAAAGTTCACATAATTTTCTCTAGTTGTAGCAGCAATGCATGGAGCCTACCAAGTACTGTATGCTTAAGTAGAGACAACAAGGGTCACAAGTTGGGCATCCAGCCTCAAGAGTTCCAGCAATAACAACAGTTCCACCCCTGCTTATCATCAATATGAGGGGATATTTATGAAATTGAATGCCCAGAAAAAATCTGATTAGTTTAATGTGTATTTCATTTATTAAATATTAAATACACTAAAGTCAAGTTTATTAAAGGGTGTAGATAGGCAAACTTTTTTTTGTTTGTGGATATAGTGGGGAAGAGTTAGGCCTATGTCAAGTTTTAATTGCCGTCTCTGTACCCACTTGAAAAATCCCCCTTCTATTTTCTGGGTGATTTGTCTGTCATGAAACAGGTGCCTCAGACTCTCTAGTTCCCGATCACGGGTGCAACCTCTGTTGGCGCCAGGCGGGCTATTTAAGCCTGCCTGTCACATACAGTCCCCGCTGTCTGCTCTACAGCGTTCTGTGCTTAAAACCTGATCTGATACCTTTTCCTGTAATAAGACCCGGCTTGCCTGTGACCATCCATTTATCTGCCTGCACCTGACCTCGGCCTGTTTGTGACAACTCTTTTGCCAGCACCTCTGTACCTCTGCTGCCCGCCTGATATCCGACCTGGCCTGTCTGACTACTCCTGTATTGGTCCTATCTGTCCCTGGTTCCAATCCAGTTTACTGAACTGATCCAGTCTGCTGACCTATCCCAGATCCAGTCTGCTGTGCTGATCCAGTTTGCTGAGCAGATCCAGTCTGCTGTGCTGATCCAGTTTGCTGAGCAGATCCAGTCTGCTGTGCTGATCCAGTTAGCTGAGCTGATCCAGTCTGCTGTGCTGATCCAGTCTGCTGAGCTATCCCAGATCCAGTCTGCTGTGCTGATCCAGTCTGCTGAGCTGTTCCAGATTCTGTCTGCTAGACAGTCAACTGCTTCAGTTCCTGTATCCCAGTTCCTGCAAGGAAGTATTGGGCTTCAGATCCACCTCCTCCTCTGTTGATTCTGCCAGGCACCCGTGCCACTCCTTACTCCCGTGCCTTCTGTTACCTTACCAGGGGCCATTAGTGGGAACCGTAAGGGAAGCCTTCCTCTGCAATTCGGGCTCCAAACCATCAGGTACGTGACATTGTCACTGAGAAATAAAGTGAGAGGACCCCTGAAGTTTGTCTCTTGAGCATTCTAAATTATTTTGTACCTCTTTTTTATATTCACACTATATTTAGACTCATTTTTATTCAAGCAAGGAAGGCTATTCTCCTTAATTGTAAAAATGTTGACGTTTACAAGCTTTTCATCAGGTGAACTCAGACCTTCCTAAATGTAAGATAATCTATATGGGTAGGGCCTGCCCCAAGAACCTTTTCTAAGATATGGAAACCCTGCATGAACGTGTCTGCCGCTCAGTTGTCTGACTCTTCCTCACCATGAATGTTAATGTAATCCTTTTATGGAGTACCCATAGGTTTGTGCCTGTCTTCAACTTCAGTCCTGTACTATTTTATGCACCTCACTGCTTATAGAAGAAAGAGAGCATGTAATCGTGTTGTGGAAGCTTGTGTGAATGTTTTTTCTTCAATGTGTTGTATCTTCATTGCTTAGGCGCTACACAGCCTAGATGTACAGTTAGGTTCATATACATTTGGACACAGGCATAATGTTCATACTTTTGGCTCTGTCAGCCACCAGAATAAAATGAAACAATCCAAATGGATTTGAAGTGCAGACTTTCAGCTTTAATTCAAGAGGTTTAACATAAATATCAAGTACACATTTTAGGAACTGTAACCATTTGTATACACTGTCCCCCCATTTTAAGGGGCACAAATTAAATTGGACGATTGAATATAATTTATATATTACCATATATACTCGAGTATAAGCCGAGTTTTTCAGCACATCTTTTTGTGCTGAAAATGCCCCCCTCGGCTTATACTCGAGTCACCTTTTTGCGCCTGATCTCCTGGACTTTGTGGACCCGGTAACGGCCGGCCGTAGGTCCCCTGGATCCCAAACTTGGCACACATGTAGCTCCATTCTTTCTCTACAAGTGTTCAAAGTTTGTTGTCCGGGCAACCTACGACCGGGGAGCACCGATTTTTCAAAGCCGGGCACCCCTTCCATAGACTCCCATGTTAAATGGTAATTTCTCTGGTGATTTTGGGGACCTGGTACTGGCTGGTCGTAAGTCCCCTGGACCCGAAATTTGGCACAAATATCGCCGCATTTCTCTTCTACAAGTATGCAAAGTTTGTTGTCCGGGGGACCTACGGCCGGGGAGCACCGATTTTTCAAAGCTGGTGTGAGGGTGCGACTTTGTGCGACCTTCAAGGGGGTTGGTTATTGCCACATTTGGTAAAAGACACGCTGATGGAACAGCTGTGTCTTGGGCTATTTAGTTGAGAGGTGATTACAGATCAGGGCTCCCGCCCAACAGACAGGAAGCCTGTGCTGGGAGAGTCAGCTGGACTCTCCCATCCCTCTGAAGTGGAGTCAGAGGCTATCTATGCTGCATGGGTGCAGCCAAAGTGTGCATGTCTGCAGGAGGCAGATATCATTAGTGATACAGCAACAAAGCTGCTGACCAGGAGTAGCTAGGAGAAAGCTTAAACTCTTGGACACTGTGTGGGTCTGAGGAACAGACCGTCAGGCCTAGGCTAAAGGCCTGGATCGCTAGAAGGTAAAGCTACGAGGCTACTGTTAGTATGAAAGATACAGGAATGGTGGAACCCCCCTGTGAATACTACAGACGTGTTTGTGAACTGTTGTGCTTTTAAATAAAAATGGGCTACCATGCCCTTAAACAGAGTTGCTGACTGGCTTGCATCACTGAAAAACGCATCTACTATGTGAGCTTAACAACCCCCATCTCACAAGTGGTGGAGATATTGCTTTGGGCAGTTTTTGGAAGAGTTCCAGATCCTCGCATACCAAAAACAGTGAGTAAAAAAACTGTGTGTTTAACAGCAATACTGTGGTGAACAGCCTATCTGAAGGAAAAGTTAAAGTTGTCTGCGGTGAACTTCTGCTAGTTGTGTGTGGCAGCCAGGCGAACTGCACAGGAGTTCAATTAATGGACTGTGTTGTATACAGGTGATGTGCCTGTGGAAGTGAGCTCAAGCAGAGAGTGAAGTCTGCATGTGAAAGTGTACTGTTTGCAAGTCTTGGAGACAGTACTTAAAAATTTTCCTGTGTTAAATGGAACTGTGTTAAAAAAAAAAAACATTGTTGGCCTGACTGCAGAGATGGGAGGTCAAAATGCAAAAAGGAAGCCATGTTTGCTGAGATGAGAGACAGAGCTGGTGTTGTCCCTAGCAACACTGGTGAAAGGAGTGCACAGGTGTCTGCAAGTATGGAGAGTTCACCAAAGTCTGAGTCTGCAGTGGATTGGTGCAGGCGACACTTGGCCGCACTGAACCAAGTTAAAGGGGAAGGACATGTTGCCCCTGGCAACGCTGGTGCAAGATGACCAGCTATCAATGTGCAAAGGGTTAAGAACTAAGTGCGCTGTTTGCGGTGCAGTGAGTGGGGGCATGAAGTTTCTAAATGCCCTTTGTCCCAGGCTTCACCAAAGCAAAGGTATGAGAAGCCTGCTCTGAGTATAAAGGGTGAGCAGATGGGTGTGGTTGCCCATGGCAACAAAGCAGAAATCCGTACAGCTGACTTTGTACGGCCTATGTTGCCTTCGGAATGTGTTGAGGACTTTTTGGATGAGTTTGCGATGATTGCTTCCTACAGAAGATGGCCCAGAAATCGCTGGGTTGAGTTGGTGCAACCTTTTCTGATGGAGGAGTACCAGGAGGTGTACCGTGGGATGTATAGTAACCGAGATGACTACGATAATTTTCTAGGAGCAGTCCAGTCTAGAGAGCGCTGCAAGAGAACAGCGGGGAGAGGGTGGTCTCCCATGGCAACAGGAGAAAGTCGCCAAGTGCCATGCCTGGAATGTGGTCAGCTGGGCCACGGGATCTTTTCTTGTCCAAGCTTGTGGAATACAGCTGCTGATCGTGTTGTTGGGCTTGATGCTTTGCCTGCAGGCGATGATGGAAAATCCAAGATGGATGTAATGTTACCCTGTTTCCAGGAGGGGGCGTCATCTTGTGAGAGCATGGCAGAGAGGGGACAACGCCCTCAATTGAAATCTTCAATCCATGCTAAAGAGAATGGTAAGACTGTTCCTGTTAAAATCATGGGAAAGGCTGACTGTGTGGTTGCTCACAATGAAGGTGAAAAAATGAACTTGCTGCAGTGTGATACCCAGATCAGTGGGGAGACACAGGTTAAAACCCTGCTTGCAGCGAGGTCAAAAATTGAAAGGGACATATGGACTCTGTGTACAGCTAAGGTAATCAAGCAGAGTGCTGAAAAGGATGTGCTAGGGGTGACCAAAGCAGTTTGTATGCCATGTTCCCTAGTGACAGGTGCTGTGCAGTTGCCAAGGGAGACCACCGAGGAGCCTGCAGTGGTGAGGCAAGTGGTTTCCCAGGACAACTGTGAAGACGCCCTAGTGGGCAAAATAATTCCTTTGGAGAGGAAGGGTGGTGTGCTGAGTGGCACGCAGGGTGCCATGCGTTTTGATAAAGGACAATTTGATAGAGTTTATAAAACTGCTATGTTTATGAATGCTGATGACACATGTGCTGATGGTAATGTGATGCTTAATGAGGTAGGGGTGATCGCTAAGCAGGATATGCGATTCCCCTTGGTAACAGTATCTAAGGCTGCAGAGGTGTCCTTGGAAACCTCCCAGGAGCTCTGTGTGTTGGAGCGAGCGGTTGCTGGGGACAACTGTGGTGCCGCTCTGATAGATAAGAGGGTACTTGACCTTGGTGATGAGAAAAATGGTAAAACTCAAATGTTTAAAATTGCTTGTACTGATAATGAGTTGTTGCGGTCTATCACTGCTGACAGTCCTCATGGGTTTAGTGAAGCACCACCCGAGCAAAGTGTTGACGTTATGTTATTGCAGCCTGTTGTGTTTGAAAATGTTTTGCCACAAGTGCATTTAAACAAGGAAGGCTTAGTGGGTAACAGTGGAGTGGACACAATTTCTGCTATGCTAAATAGAGAGGCTGCAGGGCCAGTAGACACGGGTGCATTGGCTTTTGCAGAAATTAACCCTCTCCAGTTGGAAGGATCTGAAAAGGGCGCATACATAGCAGAGGTTTTGTCCACAGCAAAAGAGATGAGTAATGTTGAATGTCAGATTGATGAGGTAGTGGATAGCGATTTGGAAGGGCTCAGTGTTGCTGAAGGTGAGAGGATGAGTGTGACACATGCGATTGGCAGTGCTCAGCGGGAGCCGCAAATTTTGTTAGTTGCCTCTGAGGTAGAGGTCTCTTTAAGTGTCTCGGCCTCTCACGTCTTAGCAAATGAGTCCCTCCACATCGTTGGTAAAGGAAAAGTTCTTAGAGTTCTGTGTTCAGATACGGCATGTCTAGAAATTTCTGAGATGTTGTGGGAATTGGTGAGAATCTTTCCAATGTACACCTGCGTGTATCCACAGCAGAAGGGCGACATGGTACTGCATAATACCAATCGATGGACGCAGGTGATACATGCGCTGTTAAGCAATGTTGATGAGAATTGGTTGCTACACTGTTGGTTGCTTTTGTGGAAAGTTGTCTCGCAGTTCTCCTCGAGAGTGCTTCCAGCAGCGGTTATGTGCGGAAGGCGCTCAGGGGAATTGTTTGAGAAGTTAGAGATATTAGACATAGTGGAAGTCTCTCCATATGCGGGTGTGATGGGGTGTATCCCTGCTGGTGCGGTCCGAGGTGCGGCTGAGCAGTGGTTGGTACATGGCGCGCGTACTGTCTCACCCGCTACACCTCATGTAAAGGAAGGGCCCGGAACGGACGTGGCAGTAGTGGGAATTCAGTCCATCACGAGGTACAGTTTGAGGTACCCGGAGACACTTTGACAGGAAATAAAAGTAATGGTAACTGTAACAGAAATATGTATGAGAAGCACTGTGGAGCACTGTCAGACAACTCCGAGCTATTGGTTGAGGTACCAGTGGACACAGAAATGGTTAAAGAGATTGGTGTTGGAAAATGTGGTGGAACATGTGCGTTGGTAGGACAATTGTTATTGGAGTGTAGGACAACAGGGGGCGATGTGAAACTACGGGACGGTCCCATAGGGAGTAACTGCTTGCCTGTAGATGGTCCCTCCATACACACTGTCCTAGCAAACAGGACAAGAGGTCCGAATGACCATATTGTGTTGAATAACCCCTTGTGGAACATTGCTATTGAGGATATGGTGTTAATCACAGATGGTTTGGTGGCCAAGAGTGACCACACAGGGGTTGGTGAACCAGAGAAACAAATGTTGATGGTTAATGTTGCGTCAGGTAGTGAGAGTGGCCAGTCCCTGACAGATGCCATGAAAGTGGGTCCCCAACAGTCCCGGGAGAGTAGGTCTGTGGGAGGAAAAAGAAGGGTCCTGAGGCCAAAAGGTAGAAGGGATAGAGAGATTAGTGGGAGCCCATGGTTCAGGAAGAAGGGCTGGTGGAAGTACACCCGGAAGAAGATGTGGGTGGAGTGCCCCTTTAGAGAAAAGGTTGGGCAGATTAGGACTACTGTTACGGATAGTTGGCACAGAGGCGCCAAGGTGAAGTGCTGGTGGACACATACCCGAAAAAGAAATGGGCCTACGCAGCCAATGGCTGGCACAGAGGTGTCCCGTTTATGGTGACGGGATCATGTGTTCCTCCCTCTGGTTCGAAACAAGGGGGGAGGGTGTGTGAGGGTGCGACTTTGTGCGACGTTCAAGGGGGTTGGTTATTGCCACATTTGGTAAAAGACACGCTGATGGAACAGCTGTGTCTTGGGCTATTTAGTTGAGAGGTGATTACGGATCAGGGCTCCCGCCCAACAGACAGGAAGTCTGTGCTGGGAGAGTCAGCTGGACTCTCCCATCCCTCTGAAGTGGAGTCAGAGGCTATCTATGCTGCATGGGTGCAGCCAAAGTGTGCATGTCTGCAGGAGGCAGATATCATTAGTGATACAGCAACAAAGGTGCTGACCAGGAGAAGCTAGGAGAAAGCTTAAACTCTTGGACACTGTGTGGGTCTGAGGAACAGACCGTCAGGCCTAGGCTAAAGGCCTGGATTGCTAGAAGGTAAAGCTACGAGGCTACTGTTAGTATGAAAGATACAGGAATGGTGGAACCCCCCTGTGAATACTACAGACGTGTTTGTGAACTTTTGTGCTTTTAAATAAAAATGGGCTACCATGCCCTTAAACAGAGTTGCTGACTGGCTTGCATCACTGAAAAACGCATCTACTACGTGAGCTTAACAACCCCCATCTCACACTGGGCACCCCCTCCATAGACTCCCATGTTAAACGTCAGTCTAGGCATGGGCACAGTGAGGCATGGGCACAGTGAGGCATGGGCACAGTGAGGCATGCACATGGACACAGTGAGGCACAGTGAGGCATGCAGATGGACACCCTAGGCTTATACTCGAGTCAATAAGTTTTCCCATTTTTTTGTGGTAAAATTTGGTGCCTCGGCTTATATTCGGGTCGGCTTATACTCGAGTATATACGGTATATGTTCATTTTTAATACTTTGTTGAGAATCCTTTACTGGCAATAACTGCCTGAAGTCTGGAACCCATGGACATTGCCAAATACTGTGTTTCCTCCTTTCTGATGCTTTGCCAAGCTCTAATTACAGCAGTCTTCAGTTATTCTTTGTTTGTGGGTCATTCTGCCTTTAGGTTTGCCTTCATCAAGTGAAATGCATGCTCAATTGGGTTGAGATCAGGTGATTGACTCAGCCATTGCAGAATATTCCACTTCTTTTCCTTCAAAAGCTCCTAAGTTGCTTTTGCAGTGTGTCTTGGATAATTGTCCATCTGTACTGTGAAGCGCCGTCCAATCAGCTTTGCTGCATTAGGCTGTATCTGGGCTGACAGTATATCTCTAAACAAAATTCATCCGGCTGCTTCTGTCTTCTGTCACATCATCAATAAACAACAATGACCCAGTGCCACCGGAAGCCATGCATGCCCATGCCATCACACTGCCTCCACCATGTTTTAAAGGCGTTTTTCATTTTTTTTTTGGCAAAGTCTAATCTGGCTTTTCTATTCTTCAGGCTTATGAAAGGTTTGCACCTTGTGGTGAACCCTCTGTATTTGCTCTTGTGAAGTCTTCTCTTGATTGTAGACTTTGACAATGATACGCCCACCTCCTGGAGAATGTCCTTCATTTGTCTGGATGTTGTGAATGGGTTTCTCTTTACCACAGAGAGGATCCTGCGATCATCCACCACTGTTGTCTTCCACGGACGTCCAGACCTTTTTATGTTGCTGAGATCACCAGTGCGTTCTTTCCTCAGGATGTAACAAACTGTTGATTTGACCACTCCTAATGTTGCTGCTATCTCTCTGATGGATTTATTTAATTTTTGAAGCCTTACAATGGCCTGTTTCACTTGCATGGATAGCTCCTTTGAATGCATGATGTAGGTTTCCAGCAATAGAGTCCAAATGCAATTAACACACTTTGGGGTTGATCCACCAAAGGCAAATCCACTTTGCACTACAAGTGCACTGCAAGGAGGTGCAGTCGCTGTGCAGTCGCTGTAGATCTAAAGGGAAGATCTGAAATGAGGGGAAGCTCTGCTGATTTTATCATCCAAACATGTAAAAGCAAAAATTCTATTTTTAATTTTCCTTGAATGTCCCCTTCAGACTGCACTTCCAAGTGCACTTCCAAGTGCATTTGCAGTGCACTTGTAGTGCAAAGTGGATTTGCCTTTAGTAAATAAACCCCTTATGCCTTGTACACACAATCGGAATTCCGATGGGCTAAAATCCGATGGAATTTTTTGTCGGAATTCCGTTCAAAGCTGTCTTGCATACACACCATCAGACCAAATTCCGACCGTTCAAAATGCGGTGACATACAACAAATACAACGTCACTATAAAGGGGAAGTTCAAATCCAACGGCACCAACCTTTGGGCTGCTTTTGCTGATTTCGTGTTACAGCGTGTTAGTAAAAGTTTGGTGTTAGCCGATTCGCGCTTAAAATAAATATTAAGATATTTTGAAGGGGACGTGGCCAGGCAGCGGATTCTTACTTCTCTCCGCCGAAACTCTGTACAATTCTTCTGGGTAAATCCCTTTAGCTCTGCCGCATCCAGCTCATCGGATGACAGATGACCCCGGAACACAGACATACCTTTCTGGTGTTGAAACGGCCCAGATGTCAGCCGCAAAGAAACTTTCTTCGGCCCGGTCCTCAGACAGTGTGGTCCAAAATGGCGCCCTCGCTCAGCGCTCTGCCAAAGAGAAACACAGAGAGGGAGCTGAAAAGCTATTCTCCATGCCGCTATCCACGGACAACGTTGCCTCCACCAGTACTCTGGAGGATTCGTCTGGCGGTCTCTCAGAAGCAGATGACACAGTGCTGCTGGAGGACAACAATCTAGAAAGCCTACCCTGGGAGTACTCCAGGAAGCACTGCCACTAGGCCTCATTCCCCCTCCAGCCCAGACGCTGAACCTACACTAAGAGACATATTTGCTTCAGTAACCACCAGCAATACATCCTTAGCCACACTTACAGATGAAATCAAGGGAATGAAGGCTGAGATAACCTTCCTGCGGCAAGATGATCAAAAACTGCGGGAAAGAACAACCACCCTAGAGGGGAGAGTGAGCTCCGTTGAAGATGATATGGAGCCCATGCAAAGGGACCTCACTTACAACAATCATCTTGTCTCACAGCATACGGCCCGTTTGGAAGATTTCGAGAACAGGATGAGGAGAAATAATGTGAGAGCTATAGGTCTACCTGAAAAAATAGAGGGGAAGAATCGGGTAGACTTTATTGAAAAATGGCTATTCACTGCTTTTGGTAAGGAGGCGTTCTCCCCTATGCTTTTAGTGGAGAGGGCACACAGAGTCCCAGCAAGACCTCCACAGCCAGGAGCTCCACCTCGCCCTTTCCTGTTCAAACTCCTTAACTACAAAGACAGAGATGCTATTCTATATAATGCCAGAATTAACCCTGCTGCTCTAAAGATTGATAATACCAAAGTCTCTCTCTTTCCGGACTTAAGTACGCCATGCTTTACCCTGCACGTCTGAGAGTGGAGGCCATGGGCTCAGTCCAATTCTTTGAAGCTCCAGTTGCGGCTGCACAGTGGCTGGATCGGGAAGAGCAATCAATCCCGGAGGCTTGCAATAGGCGCCGTGCGCCACCATGATGATCGTCTTCCTGCCTTGAACAATGGGATCTACTCGCTTACATGTTCTTCTAGTAAGGTGGAGGAAGCTGCGTTCCACACAAACAGTTTGTTCTTGTTACTCGCTGTTGAGAAGTTCTTAGACACTGAAGTGCGCTTCCACTGTTGCCCCCACAGATGGTCTGGTCCAGACCACTTGTTGCCCCGAGGTAAATTCATATGGCCCTGTTGGTTGGTTACTCATGTTACTCATTGCTTAAGTTATTACTTCTGTTTTTTTCCTCTTCTTTTTCTTCTTTTTCTTATTTATATTTTTGGGAACTTTTCAACGTGCCCTCCCTGAAACCTTTTTGGCCTTGGTTTTTTGCTACTACCCCCCACAAGCCTGCTGCTAACATATGTCTACCTGCCTATTATTCATGGATAATGAAACTCCCCCTCCTTTTTATTGCCGGTCTTGGATCTTTTATTGCGTTTTGTCCCAGACCACTGCTATTGGTCTGTGAATTACTGATTGACCATGTCTTTACTTGTATTGCTATGTTACAGAAATGTCTAAGTTGACCAGAGTGATGTCCTGGAACGTCCGGGGTTTAAATAATCCGGTCAAACGTTTGGCAGTGTTGCGCACGATCAAACGTTTGGATGCTGAGGTGATATGCCTGCAGGAGACTCATCTCTTCTCGATGCCTGCACCATTATTTGCACAACGACAGTTTTGTCACCAATACCATGCTACGTATATGGTGTACTCGAGGGCAGTGAGTATCCTCATTAAGAGAGGTGCACAATTTTCTTTGATTGAAAGTAAAATTGACCCAGATGGCCGCTATGTATTTCTATTATGCTCTATATATGGAACAAAGTGTATTTTGATGGGGATATACATTCCTCCACCATTCTCATCCGGCACCCTTAAAAACCTGGCAGATTTTATATCCCGTTTTCCGTGCATACCTGTACTAGTCCTAGGTGACTTCAATAATTATATTGACTATGAGAAAGATAAGATGAGTGCCCAAATTGATGCTGGGCTACAGAGGCGAACGGGACTTACTCCATCTGCCCGCCTCTTTCTAGAGATGGGCCTTACGGATGTTTGGAGGATGCATAACCCAGATAGTTGAGTATACTCTTGCCAATCGGCCTCGATAGGAGGTCTGTCACGTATTGATATGGGATTAGGCAATGATCTTCTGTTGCCAATGAGAAATTGAAAA
Organism: Rana muscosa; assembly: GCA_029206835.1. Taxonomy (NCBI): domain Eukaryota; kingdom Metazoa; phylum Chordata; class Amphibia; order Anura; family Ranidae; genus Rana; species Rana muscosa. Next base: position 624,982,090 of record CM055118.1, read on the forward strand.
TAATACCTGTCACCTGTATCTCATAGGCACCACATCCCTTCATTACGAAGCTATATAGGAATATGAAGGTATTGGGACTTTTAAGGTGCAACAACTACACAATATTCAATATAAAAAATATAATTTTATTACAAAAAAATATATGAAAATTCATATGTACAAATATACATGAACCATCAAAATAAACATAATAGAGTTTCCAAAGTGCATACAGACAAAATTCTCTACATGTTTCGCCATTTTGTAGGCTTCCTCAGGAGTTTGTCATGCAAATACTGGAAACAAAAAAAGAAAAATAATAAATACATAATATTATTTACTCAAATTTCAAACTCAAAATTACAAAACAGAATATTATTAAGAAAAAAAGGATAACTGAAAACCATAACCAGCCCAATGGTTGCTCAAAAGTTCATCTCAAAATTAGATCTATGTATTCAAGGTATATGACCTTATTAGTATCAGTTGTAAGTACATTACCTGTAAATTTTGATGGTACAATCTAAAATGAAGAATGACCAGATAGCCAATGAGCTATCCCACACGGGGGCGCCCGTAAGGAGGGGATCATATGGTGTATCATAGAGGGGGAGAAATACTGGCACAAATAACCACCCGGATATTACTAGCACAGGAACAGAGGGCCATCTGGGGGAAATTACAAAGAAAATTCGAATGAAGTCAAATAACAATCTATGTATAAGAGTAAAGGCGTCTAATCTAGTTATACGGCACATACCCCATCAGTATTTACCTGTTTATGGCTGTTGATAGTAAAAAATATAAATTAGAATAGGCAAAAAAGGGGGCAGTATCTCCAAAGTACCCCAATCAGTGTCCACTCTAAAGGAAACAGAAATAGTGGAAATTACTATAAATATATATAATAATCCCCTCTAGTTGGTAATCAGAATTTTAATTTTTAGCCATATACTTGCTAGCTGATATATACCTGGTTAATCCAATTGGATAAAGTATGTCCACATTAGGGCATCTCTGCCGAAAAACTTGTTTTACAAAACCGATCAATCAGTTTACTGAAAAAATATAAAATATAAAAACCATTTGGGATTAAAGACCAAAGTAAACCAGACAACAGGATAAAAACCAATGTTGCCCATAAAGAGATCTAGTGCCTAAGTAATTTACCTTTGACTGATATCTAAGAACGTCTTCTCCCCAGAGTGTTGGTCATGCTACTGATTTACAAGGCTGCGATCCGGACTATATACCCCCCCTCCCCCTTCCCATTGGACGCACAATGGCGCCAAATCAATGGGCGGAGCGGGCACGTCAGTTCCGACATCCGCCCATCGTCAGATCCGACCCGGAAGTGACAATTCCACCACTGAAAAACCGGAGACGTCCGCCGGAAGCACCACCCCGCTCATCAGGAGAAAACATCCTGACGAGCTGGACGCACCATAAGACGGATCCGGAAGGGGAAAAAAAAAAAAAAAAAAAAACCTGCCTAAAGTATAGAAAAGGGCAGACTTCCTTTTAAAATCACGGCAGAAAGGGCACATTGGATGTTAAAAAATGGGGCCAGGATATCCGGTGGGCTTAGTCAGATGGCGCTCAGATTGTCTCCCAAAGGAGAACAAAGAGAAACGCCCTGGGAGCCCATATGATCACCAAATCCCCCCCAAAAAAGAAAAGGGAAACGCGACCCTAAAAAATGTGGTAAACTCAATTGAAATCAATTACATATAATGTAGATTTATCAATGATTAAAGAGAGCCCCTATGGAATATAGAAATGGTACATTCAGTCACCTGTACATAAAGACAAATTTAATAAACAAAAATAAAAATAACAAAACAAAATTTAATTTGTTTTAAACAGAGTCTACATATACAGCATAACGATTTTTTTTCCTACAAAAAGGGTTTGAAACTGATGGACTCATTTAACCCGGGATACATAGTAGCTCTCAAGGTATGTATCCATCTGGTTTCTCGTTGTAGGAGATTTTTGTCCACATCCCCACCTCTTTCATTAAGTGGTATGTATTCTAAAGCAAAGAATTTAATCTTTGACAGATCGAAGGAGTGGAAAAGACCACTATGTCTACTAATAGGAGTCTCCATTTTTTTCTTTTGAATGAGAGATACATGGTCTCTCATTCTCTGGGGAGAAGACGTTCTTAGATATCAGTCAAAGGTAAATTACTTAGGCACTAGATCTCTTTATGGGCAACATTGGTTTTTATCCTGTTGTCTGGTTTACTTTGGTCTTTAATCCCAAATGGTTTTTATATTTTATATTTTTTCAGTAAACTGATTGATCGGTTTTGTAAAACAAGTTTTTCGGCAGAGATGCCCTAATGTGGACATACTTTATCCAATTGGATTAACCAGGTATATATCAGCTAGCAAGTATATGGCTAAAAATTAAAATTCTGATTACCAACTAGAGGGGATTATTATATATATTTATAGTAATTTCCACTATTTCTGTTTCCTTTAGAGTGGACACTGATTGGGGTACTTTGGAGATACTGCCCCCTTTTTTGCCTATTCTAATTTATATTTTTTACTATCAACAGCCATAAACAGGTAAATACTGATGGGGTATGTGCCGTATAACTAGATTAGACGCCTTTACTCTTATACATAGATTGTTATTTGACTTCATTCGAATTTTCTTTGTAATTTCCCCCAGATGGCCCTCTGTTCCTGTGCTAGTAATATCCGGGTGGTTATTTGTGCCAGTATTTCTCCCCCTCTATGATACACCATATGATCCCCTCCTTACGGGCGCCCCCGTGTGGGATAGCTCATTGGCTATCTGGTCATTCTTCATTTTAGATTGTACCATCAAAATTTACAGGTAATGTACTTACAACTGATACTAATAAGGTCATATACCTTGAATAAATAGATCTAATTTTGAGATGAACTTTTGAGCAACCATTGGGCTGGTTATGGTTTTCAGTTATCCTTTTTTTCTTAATAATATTCTGTTTTGTAATTTTGAGTTTGAAATTTGAGTAAATAATATTATGTATTTATTATTTTTCTTTTTTTGTTTCCAGTATTTGCATGACAAACTCCTGAGGAAGCCTACAAAATGGCGAAACATGTAGAGAATTTTGTCTGTATGCACTTTGGAAACTCTATTATGTTTATTTTGATGGTTCATGTATATTTGTACATATGAATTTTCATATATTTTTTTGTAATAAAATTATATTTTTTATATTGAATATTGTGTAGTTGTTGCACCTTAAAAGTCCCAATACCTTCATATTCCTATATAGCTTCTGTTGCCAATGGTTGACTCCTCACAATATCATGCTAGACACATCTCAGACCATTCTCCCCTTTCTATAGACTTAAGTGTGGGAGCGACTAGGGGTAATGGTTTATGGAAGCTCAATCCCTTTTGGCTATCTCTCCTACCAACTCCTGACCCGATACGTGATTTATTGTCCGACTTTTTTAAGCATAACATAGGATCGGCGGGTATGGACACGGTGTGGGAAACGGCTAAAGCATACTTACGGGGGCAGCTTATCAGAGAAATATCTCACATTAAAACAAAAATTAAAGAATGGGAGAATTTTATTATTGCTGAGGCGCAACGCTCAGAAGCCTCATATGTAGCAGATCCTACTGACGATGCCAAGCGTTTGTGGTTGGCATCCCAATCCATGCTCAAGCACTTATCTTTGCAGCTAGCCAAAAACAAACGGTTCTTTCTGCAACAGAAGCACTTTGAGGAAGGGGAGAACAAGGGCCACATGCTAGATTTACTGTCCAAATCACAACAACCTCCCTCACATATAGTAGCAATTAGGAACACGCAGGGAGAATCTTGTTAATCTACACTGGCCATTATTGACGTCTTTAAATACTTTTTTCAAGATGTTTACACGTCCAAGGTCCACCCGTCGGTTGAGGATCTTAGATCTTTGCTGGATAAATATCCCAACCCTTGTCTGTCTGCTTCGGATGCAAGCCAACTTAATGCTCCTCTGACTGAGCATGAGCTCCTAGAGGCGCTGGCTCATGCACAGAATGGAAGAGCGCCTGGAGCTGATGGCTTGCCGTCAGAGATCTATAAACGTTATACTACCCAGCTAATCCCAAACCTTCTGAAAATATAGACTGGCTAAGTGCATCCAAACAATAGTTCACAGAGATCAGTCTGGTTTCATTCCCACAAGATCCACATCCCAGAAGCTTAGGAGACTGTTCCTTAATTTACAATTGCCCACAGACAATACTGGTAACAGGGCCATTTTCTCCTTAGACGCGGCTAAAGCATTCAATAGCGTAGAATGGCCCTATCTATGGGATGTGTTAACTAAATTTGGGGTGGGTCCATAATTTTTTGCAATGGGTCCAGCTGTTATATAGCTCTCCATCAGCGAGAATGTGCATTAATGGGAACATTTCGGAACCATTTTGGCTGTATAGAGGTATGAGGCAGGGGTGTCCTTTATCACCCCTGCTTTTTGCCTTGGCCCTAGAACCCCTGGCCATACATGTTAGGGCGTCACGGGACATAATAGGTTTCCATAGGGGTCCCACTCAGGATGTTATCTCTTTGTATGCTGACGATACATTGTTATATCTTGGAGATACTGGCAGGTCTCTGGAGCATGTGATGAGTTTGATCGCTAACTTCGGAGAGCTGTCGGGCTTAAGTATTAACTGGAACAAATCAGTGTTGATGCCTCTGGACCCCCTAACAAAACCCCTACCTGACTGTGCCAGGGAGATACTCACGGATAATGAGTTTCGCTACTTGGGCATACAAGTGTCACCGAGCCCGAGCCAATATCTCACCATGAACCTGGTCCCCTTACTCCATAAGTTCAGATTGAAATGTCTGGCTTGGATAAAACTACCTCTCTCAGCTACTAGAAGGGCGAATCTCATTAAAATGGTATGGGCCCCTCAACTGCTTTATGTATTCCATAATGCTCCCATTTGGATCCCACACAAATGGTTCGCACAAATAGATGCCCAGTTTAGAAACCCGATATGGGATACTAAGACAGCTAGGATCAGTTTTTATCTACATTGCAATTGGCTAAAGACCAGGGTGGCCTGGCAGTCCCTCATGCTAGATACTACTTTGTAGATGCCCACATCCAACATCTGGGTAATTGGGGGGAAACGGATATTGCTGACCCCATTAGGTCCCTTTTGATTCCGGAAGGCTCCACGCTAACAGCCCTGTCTCATTTAGAAGCAGGTTTTACACACCTATCGCAAACTCTTCCCATGATACTCTTACTGAATACGCTATGGAAATATACCAGATCAATCCTGAAACTCAGGGGTATGTGCACTTTTATACCCATTTGGAGAAATAAATATTACAAGGAACTCTTTAAACTTACAGGTTTCCAGTCCTGGGAAGATATGGGTATTCATTATATCCCTCAATTATTCTCTGGCACCGTACTCAAGTCCTTTAGTGAACTGCAAGGGGAATTCGCCCTGGCTAGAACGCAATGTTCTCGCTATCTGCAGCTCAGACATGCGATCCAAAGTGAATATCGAGAGTTTATACTAGATTGCTATGTTCCACGCATGATGCTTCTAAACTTCCTTGTAGGAGGGGGTGGGAGGACGACTTGAGTCCTATAGATGGAGAGCAATGGGAATTATGCCTCACCTCTGCTCCATTGGTGTCGGTTTCTGCTTCGCACAAACTATCTCACCTATTTTTACTGCATAAGGACACCTGTCAGACTACACAAATTGGGATTCAGGGACACAGCAATATGTCCAAAATGTTGTAGACAGGATGGAGACTTACTGCATATGATGTGGAAATGCCCGAAACTTTTCCGATATTGGCACTATGTATTATCCACTATATCTATGGTTTTTCAATTTCCGATTTCTCATGACCCCATTGTTTGTCTGCTTGGGGCCTTGGAGGTTCCGTCATTATCGTCAAATGGCCACACTGCAGTCCTGCGCTTGCTTTATATAGTTTGCAAGGCGATTGCGAGCTTATGGATTACTCCAAGGGTACCAACGGGCAAGAAATGGGTGGAATTAGGTAATAATATGTTGATAAGTGAAAAACTTACTTATCACCATAGAAATGTCGTCAACATTTTTTATTCCATGTGGCAACCATGGTTGGATGCCCCAGGACTGGGTCCATCCCAACTAGTGAAGGATAGACTTTTACAAATGTAATCTGATAGATTTTCGTTTATCGACCACCGGTCCGGTGTAGATAATTCGGAAGGTAGTATGGTAGTTATTTTGGAGAACTGGGGGTAGATTGTGATGTATATGCTTGGGGGAGGATAGAGTGTTCCCTTATTTTGCCACTTTTGTTTTTTCCCCTTTTTTCTTTGGTTCCTTTTCCCCCCTTTTTTTTTTTTTTATATATTTTCTTCTGGGTTTTATGCTTTTGTATTGATATTCACAGTTCTGGTAGTTTGAACTGGAATACTGTATGTTGATATTGGGATGTAGTACAGCACTGTTTATGAGCTTGACTATAACTTGGTATGGGTACAAGATATCTAGCTCCCTTTTCTTTTGTTTGTGGAATATATTGTGATTAAGCCTATCCATCGGACTTGTTTCATCTAAATTCCGATCGTGTGTACAGGGCATTAGAATCATCTATAGACCTTTTACCTGCTTAATTGATGAAGAAATAATGATGGAGTAGTCCACACCTGGCCATGAAACAGCTTTTGATTCTATTGTCCAATTACCTTTGGTCCGTTGAAAAATGGCGGTGGCTATTCTTAGGAGCTTTAATTCCTAAACCATTCCTATGATTTGGATGTACATACCCTCAAATAAACCTGAGAGTGTGCACAGCCCATATCCATTATATAACTATAGCTTGAATATGTTTAGGTAAATACCTGAAAAAAAAACTAAAATTGTGCCAGTGTCCAAATATATATGGACCTAAAGGTATGTATGTGCATAAACACCACCACTACTGTGCCCACTGTTGTTTGCATGCATGTTATCTCTTTGCTTACTCTACTCTCAATTTGTATAAGCATATTGATTGTCAGCACATTTGTACACAGCATACCTGGTTGGCTCTTAGTGCTGCCCCTCTCTTTCACTGAGTTCATGGGATTAAAAGAAGCTGATATCAGAGTCATTGTCGTTTTGTATCTTGTATCAGCCTAGAGTTCAGCTTTAAGTTATAATTACTTTACAGGGTGTGGTTATATTGTAAAGCATCCACCAGCAAATAAACACTTTCTCGAAATGCTTCATACTGTATATTGATATGGTATCTAGAACACTACAGTACCTCCAAGTCCCTCAGCACTGGGTGGTCTTCAATACCAGGAAACAACACCCTCATTGTGTATGTACGATAATCCAAGAAAGGAATACCAGCTCCATCTAGGTCACTTGTCAGCTCATGGATATCAGTCTGAAGCTCAGCAAATGCTAAAACACAAGAAAAAAGTTATGACCCTCACAAATACCTCTAGAGTAGTTAATAACAGATAACGTTTTATGTGAGCAGCAAACTTCCTGTTGACCTTTGTTTGGTGGATGTTAGTGAGATCTGTAACTATGTGGCAAATGCACTTCACTTGAAATGATAAGATTATGACAAAGTGCAATCATCTCCTCTAGAGGGCAACAAAGAGATGCAGTATTGCCAACGCTATACCAATATACACTCTTAGCACAATTTTAGTAAAATATATTCAATTCACTTTTATACATTTACCAAACATATTTCAGCCTTCCATTTTACTTTTTAGCCTAGAATGTTTTGCATTGCAATATAACATAAATGTATTTCTTCCAAACATGCACAAGATGCCTATCCTTCATGTTTTAAGCAAAACAAAAAAAATCCTTTGACCCTAATGCTACAAAATGTGGGCAAGAATAGCATAAACAAGGCTTAGGAATACTGGGTTTAACACTTTAACCTTCCCAGTGTTCACAGAGCCACGGAAAGCCTCTGTAACACCAGGTTGTCATGACAATATATCATTGCCAGCTCTACTCCTTCTAATAATACAGAAAATGCAATTGAAAACAGGTTGTGGAATAATGATAAAATACTTTAGCTAAAACACTTAAAGGTCATCAATTTGAACCCATTTTGAGAAAAAAAAATAACTTGTTAAGTATTTAAGTCTTGCATTTTAAAGAAAAGCATTCAACATGTTCCTTATGTGCTGTACCCAATCAGTGACATTTTAAAATGTGTTCAAAATGGAAGAAGTAATCTCTTATAAGGCTTTTAAAGCACTTACATATGGCTAGCATAGCTCGTAAACCTGGTAAAAAAAAAGGGATTTTTATAACAGCTTACCTGTAAAATCCTTTTCTTGGAGTACATCACGGGACACAGAGCGACTTAGTCATTACTAATGGGTTATATAGTTTACCTTCAGGTGTTGGCACTGGCCAATTCCAAACCGGAAGTACCCTCCCCTATATAAGCCCCTCCCACCCGGGAGCACCTCAGTTTTGTAGCCAAGCAATAAGTGTCCCAAAAAGAGGGGTGGGAGCTCTGTGTCCCGTGATGTACTCCAAGAAAAGGATTTTACAGGTAAGCTGTTATAAAAATCCCTTTTTCTTTTTCGTACATCACGGGACACAGAGCGACTTAGTCATTACTAATGGGACGTCCCAAAGCAATGCCAAATGAGGGGGGGGTACATAAGCTGGGCGCCATCAGGCATGAGGATCTTTTGCGGCCTGCAACACACTGCGCCCAAAGGCGACATCCTCCTGACTTCTAACGTCTACCTGATAGAATCTAGTAAACGTGTGTACCGAAGACCATGTTGCGGCCTTACATACTTGAGCCAGGGAGGCCTGGTGATGCACTGCCCATGAAGTTCCAACCGCTCTTGTGGAGTGCGCCCTAACTTTGAACGGAGGCGGTCTCTTTCTCAAGCCATAGGCTTGTATTATGACCTGTCGAATCCACTTGGCTAAAGTAGATTTTGATGCTGCCTGACCCCTTCTGGGGCCTTCCGGCAGAACAAACAAAGAATCCGTTCTGCGAATCTGAGCAGTGGCTTTTAGATAAGCTTTAACTGCTCTTACCACATCCAAAGAATGTAATAACTTTTCCTCTACTGAGCTAGGTTTGGGGAAAAAAGAAGGAAGAACCACATCTTGGTTCAAATGAAACCTCGATACCACCTTAGGAAGAAAGGCTGGATGAGGACGTAATACTACTCTGTCCTTATGGACAACCAGATATGGCTCCTTACAGGACATAGCTGCTAATTCCGACACTCTTTTAGCCGAACAAATGGCTACTAAGAAAACCAATTTCCTGGTGAGAAGAACCAAGGAAATGTGTTGTAATGGTTCAAACGGTTGTTTCTGTAGAACCGACAGAACCAGGTTTAAGTCCCAAGGACATATGGGAATACTAACCGGAGGGCTAATACGCATCACTCCTTGTATAAAGGCTTTGACTAGTGAATGCGAAGCCAAGGGCCTTTGAAAAAATATTGACAAGGCCGAAATCTGACCCTTGATAGTACTCAAGGCCAGCTTCCTATCTACAGCCCACTGTAGGAAGTCCAGAATCCTCCCTATCATGTACTTACGTGGATGCCATTTCTTGGTCTCACACCACGTAATGTACGCTTTCCAGATCCTATAATAGATCTGCCTGGATACCGGTTTCCTGGCATTGATCATGGTAGATACCACAGAATTAGAGAGCCCTCTCTTTTTCAGAATGTGGGCTTCAATAGCCAGGCCGTCAAACCTAGGGCTGGTAAGGAAGGGTGGTATATCGGTCCTTGCGACAGCAGGTCCGGACGAAGTGGGAGGGTCCAAGGACTCCTCACTGACATTTTTACAATCTCCGCGTACCATGCCCTTCGGGGCCACGCTGGAGCCACCAGAATCACTGGTTTCTTTTCTACCCTGATTCTGCGGAGTAATCGCGGTAACAATTGTGGCGGTGGGAATGCATATATCAGCTTGAACCGATCCCAAGGGAACACTAGGGCATCCGAGCCGCAAGCTAGGGGATCCCTTGTGCGAGACACAAACCTGTCCACCTTTGCGTTGAATCTGGATGCTAGCAGATCTACATCCGGTGTTCCCCACCGCTGGCATATTGCCTGGAAAACCTCGGGGTGAAGAGACCATTCCCCCGGGCATAATTGTTGGCGACTTAGAAAGTCCGCTCTCCAATTTTCCACTCCTGGGATGAAAACCGCGGATATGGCTGGGACATATCTTTCTGCCCACTCCAGGATGCAATTTGCTTCCTTCTGGGCTGCACGACTTTTGGTGCCACCCTGATGATTGATATATGCCACTGCCGTGGCATTGTCTGATTGAATTCTGACAGGGGACCCCTGGAGTTTGGATGTCCATGCTACTAGGGCATACCGGGCTGCTCGTATCTCTAAGAGATTGATGGGCAGGGCCTTTTCTGCTTCTGACCACCTGCCCTGGAGAGACCATTGCTCCAGCACTGCCCCCCAGCCGATGAGGCTGGCATCTGTAGTGACCACCTTCCAAGAAACCGGACTGAAGGGTTTCCCTCTTTCCAGATTCTGGGGCACCAACCACCAATGGAGGCTCTTGCGAACGGAAGGGGACAGGGACATTGGTAAGTCTAAAGCCTGAACTTTTTTGTTCCAGGCTGACAGTATGGCCCTTTGCAAATTCCTTGAATGGAATTGACCGTAGGGTACCGCTTCGAATGAAGCCACCATCTTTCCCAGCAGCCTCATGCAGAGACGTATGGATGGTTTTCTTTTTGTACCCACTAAGTGGGTCAAATTTCTTAAAGACGACACCTTCTCTGGAGGTAAGAAAATCTTTCTCTGATTTGAATCCAGCCTTAGCCCTAAGTATTCCAGACTTTTGACTGGTCTTAGAGCTGACTTGTCCCGGTTGATAATCCAACCGTGATATTCCAGATACTCGATTGTCTTGTGAATAGCTACTTCCAGCTTTTCCACTGAGTGGTCTATTAGTAGCAGGTCGTCTAGATATGCCATTATCGTTACACCCTGTGTTCTTAGATTGGCCAATAATGGGGCCAGAATTTTTGTGAACACTCGTGGTGCTGTGGCCAGACCGAAAGGTAAGGCTCTGAACTGAAAATGGCGCCCTTCTACTGCAAAGCGTAGAAATTTCTGATGGGCCGGAAAGATGGGAATATGCAGATAAGCATCCCTTATGTCGATCGAGGCTAGCCATTCCTGCCCTTGTAGGGCGGTGGCCATTGATCGGATTGACTCCATCCGAAAGGTCCTGATATTTAGGAACTTGTTTAGCCCTTTTAGATTTAATATGGGCCTCACGTCCCCATTTGGTTTGGGGACTGTGAAAAGGTTCGAGTAAAACCCGAATCCGCTTTCTTCCAGGGGAACCTTCATGATTACCCCTTGGAGCAATAGTTGTTCTAGTGCCAGAAGGAGGGATCCTCTCTTTTGGGGATCTCTTGGCACGTTTGACCTCATAAATTGGGCAGGAGGAGTGCCTTTTAACTCCAGCTTGTATCCCAGACTTACTGCGGAGAGCACCCATCTGTCTCTGATGGTGTCCCGCCAGGTCTCTGTGAACAACTGAAGTCTTCCCCCCACCCGATTGAGCGGGGGCAATACTTCATGCCTTAGGGGGAGGTTTTGTACCTCTCTTGATCCAGGGCTTCTTGTTACCCTGTGATTGTCCCTGATTTCTGCCCCCTGAATTTGACCGCGGAGGCCGTCGGAACTGCTTCACAGCCGATGTGCCCGGGACTGGAGAGGTAGGCCTCTTAAAAGAAGGACTTCTACCCTTGTTCTTAACCGGTAAGAGTGAACTTTTACCGGCAGAAATTTTCTGGATATATTTGTCCAGATCTTCTCCAAATAAGCGTTCTCCATGAAATGGGAAGCTAACCAGCAGTTTTTTACAGGGAGCTTCAGCAGACCAGTTTTTGAGCCACAGAAGCCTACGCATATGTACTATAGACAGCGTAAAGCGGGAGGCCTGTTGGATTGTATCCTTTATGGCGTCCACCGCAAAACACAAGGCTCTAGGCAGGTCAGCTAGGGCATGAGCCTGCTGATCTGGTAAGTCCCTTAAGACTTGTTTCAACTGATCTTTCACTGCTTGGCAGACTCCAATCGCTGCTACCGCAGGTTGTGTCACCATACTTGCTGTAGAGAAAGCAGATTTTAGTAAAGACTCCAATTTTTTATCTATTGGGTCTTTGAACATTGGAACATTATCTACTGGACATGTCAGTGATTTGTTAACAGAAGAGATGGCTGCGTCCACTATAGGGACCCTCCATTTTCTTATGAACTTATCCTCCATGGGATAGATCACCGGAAATCTCTTGGGGGGAGCAAATATTTTATCAGGATGCTCCCAATCCTGGTAAATAAGCCCTTCTAATAAAGGGTGGATTGGGAAGGAACAGACCGCCTGGGGAGCTTTTAGCGACCCCAGCGAGGAAACCGTAGTGGATGGTGGTTCCGCCAGAGGCATTTTAAATGCTGATCGGACCATGTTAGTCAGAGACTGAACCCATAATCTTTCAGCCTGAGAAGCTGAGAAAGGTTCTTCCACTGTTGATTCCTCCATAACTGAATCAACCTCATCCTGATCCCCTTCAGGTAGGTCGATCTCTGTGTGGGGCTGTTCCTCCACTAACAGGCACTCTGAAGGCGGAGACGGAGATCGGACGCGCTTTTCCTGTGACAGGGAAGCAGCGATCAATGCTGTTAATCTCTCTTCCAATCCTCCCAGAGTTGAGGATAAAACCTCCTCTGTTATATATACAGGAGCAGGTGGACTGGGGACAGCCGCAGCACCAGGCATTCCTGCGGGGTTTCTACGGCTACTGACCTCTGCATTCTCAGGGGAGATTGGTGCAGTGCAAGCATGCCCAATATCCTCAGAGCCCGATGGAGACCCCTTTGGCTTCCTGGAAGATCTATTTCCGGAGCGTCTGGACGACATATCCTTTAAGCACAAAGCTGAGGTATTCCCGTCGTCATACACCAATTTTTGCTGGTAATAGTCTAACACAGGTGCTGCTATATACCAGCTGGTGTCCACTAAAGTGCCTTTCTATGGGGATGCCTGCATCAACCGCCTCTGTGTGCCACTGTTTGTTGCTAGCTCTGTTTGCATGCAGCTGACACTTGTACTGTGTCTTTTAACCATGCTGGGACGCCCGCACATGCGCAGAAGCGCCGCGGCGCGCATCGAGCGTCATCCACCCGCCCCGCCCCTTTTTTTTCATAGGAGGCGCGTGCACGCGCCCGCGCGCGCGCCCGTGCGCCAATGGCGCCCTTTTCGAAGACCAACAGAGGACTAGGAGCCAGGGCCCTTTTTGCCGGAGGGCCTGTGCGGTGGATGAACTCAGCAACAGGGCAGAGGAAGTGGATTCCCTCAGAGAAACTTACCAGCTGCCTGGATCTTTTGAGTTGAGAAAACCAAAGATCCACATTTACAAGAAAAAATGGACTACAGCGGCCTCTAGTGGTTTAACACAGGTACCGCGGTCCCTGTTTTTTTTTTTTTCTTGACTACTATTAAAATTTTACATTTTCAGTAGTTATAGGCAAACACAGATATTTAGCGGGAATACCGTTAGGTAACAGACAGAAAGACAAATTAGGCTTGGGGGTCCCCCAATAGAACCAAGTTCCTGAGGGCCCCCACTTACCTGATCCCCGCCGCAGGACTTTGTTTGGTCCACAAAAGTCCAAACTTCACCTATCACGGCAGGCATTGTAATTAAACCTTCAGGGACCGGGTTCCCAAGGATTCCACTCCCCTGGACCTGTATAGCACCCTGCACAGACAGCGTCTTGGTCGTGGGTATGACCAGAGCTCTGGATCCCAGGGTCCAGCCCTCCTAAGAGAAGCATTACAGGCAAAACCTTGCTCTTCTGCTGCAAGGCCCGGGTACCGACCGTTTAGCTATGAAGCTTTTTTGGTGGGATCCGGAACAGCTTACTAAGGCCCAAAAGAACCTGTACGCAAGCCCAGTGAAAACACATGTTACTCTTTGGCCAACACCTTAGACACTGGCAAAAAACTGAGGTGCTCCCGGGTGGGAGGGGCTTATATAGGGGAGGGTACTTCCGGTTTGGAATTGGCCAGTGCCAACACCTGAAGGTAAACTATATAACCCATTAGTAATGACTAAGTCGCTCTGTGTCCCGTGATGTACGAAAAAGAAAGATGGAGAGTCAGTAAGTTCAGTAAACAACACTCAAAGTGCGGATAAAATGTTTCATTTGTGTAGTAATTTAAAAAGATGTAAAAAAATAAAAAATATATATTTTTAATGTGTAATATAGCATTTTAATTAAGATAGTGTAAAAAGAAACAATAAAAAAGGTGACAACTTTGATAACAATGTTACAGAATGATAAACCTTGTGCTGCTACACATCTGTCAAACAACCGTATTATTTTTATGTCCAGCTGATTTGATTTCAGAGTTCAAGTTCTGCTACCTACACAACAACTCATATACAAGATGGAGTGCTCCATTCCCTTGGGAAACAGTGTTCCTGGCTGGCCTACACTACCAGCCTGAATACGGCTGCATTTTCATATTGGTTTCATTTATTTATTTGTATTTTTTTATCATTTGTATTTATAAAATAAACATATTGTGCATGCACATAGACCTTCCCATATGTCCCTTTCCCTGGTCTACAAAAGGACTCTGAATTGAATATTCCTCTAACACTCATATACATCAACCAATTAACCAATTAAACACCAGTATGATTTTGGGAGAAAATCAGAGCACCTGAGGAAGCTCATGAAAAATTGGGGAGAACACACAAATGCCAAGAATATAGGTTCCGTTGTAGGATTAAATACTTTTGCTTAATTGTCATTAGGGTCATATTTATTAACTGTCGCTTTCAATGCAGAAAAGCTGTATAACACCTACTGATACTGAGGCAATACAAGAGAATGAAGTTAAATCCAGGCATGAGGTGTGCTTTTAACATTTTTTTTTTTTTTTAGATACATATGTCTGTGAACCTTTTGCTTTATCCTGGTATTTCATTTATGAAGTTATACATGCATAATTTAAAGTAAAGGTGGCTGAAATCAGGAAGAAGGATAGGATCCAAAATCTCTACTTCCTACTATCTTTGTACCCACTAGTACTTACTAAGGGACAAATAATAGCTAGTAGTTTGTAACATTCAACTGGACTTATTCTGTAATGTCGAAGACATTTCATCACTCATCCAAGTGGCTTCCTCAGTTCTAACAAGTTTTAGGAACATGCCCCAGCATTTATAATTACTTTGGTAACGCACTCATCTTAGTCAAATTTTGATTGTTTAAGAACAAGATAGATGGTTTAAAAGTTTCTGAATCAACTTTGTGCTAATTACATAATCCAATCACCATGGTGACATTTATCCAGTATCTGGGTAGGACAATCCGCCAAAAAATAGGATTTTTTGTACTCTCCGTAAAATCCTTTTCTCTGTCATCCATGGGCGGACACAGCTCCTTAATCTTGACAAAGTGGGTTATGTTCCTGTTCATAGGAGAGGACTAGGCAGAACATGTTAGTTATCTTAAAACATGTAACTTTAACAGAGATGAACAGCCCCGCCCAGGGGGTGGCCCTTCCGGTCATAACCGCTCACCCTGCAGCATGCAGCTCAGTTCGTCAAAAAGCAGTACAAACTTAAAAAGGAGGGGTGGGTGCTGTGTCTGTCCATGGACGACAGAGAGGAGGATTTTACGGTGAGTACAAAAAATCCTATTTTCTCTTTTCGTCCATGGACGGACACAGCGCCTTAATCTTGACAAAGTGGGACATCCCCAAGCAGTGTCAAAAAAACGAGGGGTGGGAACAGCAATCAAAAGAAGACTTAACTTCACCCCAAACAAACAGAGATCCTCAACAGAGGAGTTGCAACCTCAAACAGCCGCCTGCAAAACCTTGCGGCCAAAGGAAGCATCCGAAGATGCACTCACATAAACCTTGTAAAACATTGAGAAAGTGTGAACAGATGACCAGGTCGCCGCCTTGCACACCTGTGAAACAGATGCCTGATGTCGGAAAGCCCAGGAGGCACCAATTGCCCTGGTCGAATGCGCAGGAAAGGGAGGCGCCCGCCCCCTAAGGGCATAGGCCTGGATGACGGTCTGCCTAATCCACCTAGAAATGGTGGCCGACGAGACCGCCAGGCCCTTCTGTGGACCAGACACCGACACGAACAGTGAGTCAGATCTCTGGAACGGAGCAGTAGCAGACAGGTACACCCGTAGGGCACGTACCACATCCAAGGTATGTAGCACAGCCTCCTTGGGATGCGACGGCCGAGGACACAAGGATGGAAGTATAATGTCCTCACTTAGGTGAAAAGCCGAAACTACCTTAGGAAGGAATGAAGGTTGCGGGCGTAGCACCGCCTTATCCTTATTGAGGACCAAATAAGGCGACTTGCAAGACAAGGCCGCCAATTCAGAAACCCGTCTGACCGATGTAATGGCAACTAGAAAGGCAACTTTCTGAGAAAGCGTCAAGATAGGAATCTCCCTGATGTTCTCAAAGGAAGGTTCCCGAAGTACTGAGAGCACCAGATTCAAGTCCCACGGAGGAAGCAGTGGTCTAATCGGGGGAACCACGTGTCGGACCCCCTGTACAAACGTACTTACCAGCGAGTGAGCCGCCAGGGGTCATTGGAAGAAGACAGCCAAGGCTGAAATCTGCCCCTTAATAGTGCTTAAGGCAAGTTTCTGATCCACTCCGCGCTGTAAGAACAGCAGGATCGGAGAAACCGAATATGCCAGCGGGCGCAAATCCATCTCTTCACACATAGAGATGTATGCCTTCCAAGTGCGATGGTAGATCTTCCGGGAAGATGATTTCCAGGTCCTCAACATGGTGGAGATTACTGAATCTGACAGACCATGATCCCTTAGTACCTGGCTTTCAATAGCCATACTGTTAAAGCCAGCAACTGTAAAGCAGGATGAAGTATGGGACCTTGAGACAGAAGGTCCTCCCTCAATGGCAGATGCCAGGGAGCATCTGCTACCAGTCTCACGAGGTCGGCGTACCAGGGACCAGTCCGGGGCGATTAGAATCACCGGAATGCCCTCGGCCTCCACTCTTCGGAGCAGACGAGGAAGCTACTTCAGTGGGGGAAAGGCATAAATCAGCCGATACTGACCCCATGGGGCCACTAACACGTCTGACGCATATGCCCAGGGATCCCTGGACCTGGCCACAAACCTTGTCACCTTGCGATTGAGTCGAGAGGCCAGGAGATACACATCTGGTGTGCCCCATTTTTGACAAAGGATTTGAAACACCTCCGAGTGTAGCGACCATTACCGTTGGTCCAGCATCTGGCGACTTAGATAGTCCGCCTGCCAGTTTTCTACGCCCGGAATGTAAACAGCTGACAGAGCCGACATGCTCATTTCGGCCCATCTTAGGATGTGAGCGACCTCCGACACTGCGACCGAGCTCCTTGTTCCTCCCTGATCGCTGACATAAGCCACCGCCGTGGCGTTGTCCGACTGGATCCTGACTGGACGTCCTTGAAGTCTCTGCGACCACTTGGAGAGGCACAGCCTGATCGCTCAAAGTTCGAGGACATTGATCAGTAGGAGAGATTCTTCCGGAGTCCAGCGGCCCTGGGCCGACTGGACCCCCCCAGACTACCCCCCAACCGGTCAGGCTGGCAGTCCAGTGGAAAGGAAGGAAAGACTTCCCGGACCGAAGAGTCGGGGATGTCAGCCACCAAGTCAGAGAGGCCCTGACTAGGCGACTTACCTGAATCTGATGATCCAGAGACAATGGGGATTTGTTCCATTTGGATAGAATCTCCTTCTGCAGCACCCGAGTATGGGATTTGGCATACGGTACTGCCTCAAAGGAGGCTACCATGAGTCCCAAGACTCTCATGCAGAAATAGAGAGATGACGGTTTGCGGGATGTTAACGACCTCACTGCAGCCTAGAGCATCTGCAACTTCTCTGGAGGGAGAAAAACTCTCGCCTCTGATGAGTCCAGAATCAGCCCCAGGTATTCTTGGCTCTGAGTTGGAAGTAACACTGACTTCTGGAGGTTCAGTATCCATCCAAATTCTTGGAGAGTCTGACTGACTATAGACACGTCCTCTTCTAGTTCTGAGCTGGAAGCAGCTCTCAGGAGAAGATTGTCTAAGTAGCCTACGACGGCAATGCCTCGCTGTCTCAGCAAAGCCAGAGGGCCTTGAGGTCTAGAATTGGACGAACTCCGTCCTTCTTTGGGACCACGAACAGATTCAAGTAAAATCCCTGAAACCTGTCCTGCGGCGGTACGGGTATGATTACCCCGCGCCTCAACAAGTCTTGAACTGCCCCAGTCAGGGCAGACCGACGAGACGGTAGGAGAGGAAGATTTCAGGAAAATAATCTTTTTGGTGGACAAGAAAGAAACTTGATCTTGTACCCTGAAGTGATCACTTTGCCAATTTACTGGTTGGAAAGCAGGGAGGTCCACCGATCTGCGAACATCCAAGCATCGGGTGGGGGCAAGACTTCATGCAGAAGCGGATTTGTTTGCAGGCTTGGATTGCTTGCGCACCCAGGGACGCTTCTGTCCCCCAGCTGAACCCTTATCGGCTTGGAAGGGTCTGCTAACGGGCCCCGACTGACGAAAATACCGCTTTTGTGCAGGGAAGGAATGCCCCTGTTTGTGGGATGGCCCTTTACCCTTGGTGGACTGAGGTAGAAGTGTGCTCTTACCTCCAGTGACATCCTTAATAATGTCATCCAGTGAGGCACCAAAAGCCTGCCACCTTTGAAAGGCATTCTTAGAACCTTTGTCCTCGGACCAGCATTTCAGCCATATCAGGTGGCGCAAGACCATCACGGATACAGAGACCCTGGAGATTAAAGGAGTCGCATCCAGAATTGCATCACAGACATATACCAGACCCTGCACCTGCTGGTCATCCAGTGTAACAATTTCCTGTGGGAGCTGATGCTCCTCTACTGCCTGATGCAAAAGTTTAGCCCATTCAGTGAGTGTCTGAGACACCAAGGCTGCAGCCACTAACAGCCGCAACGCTGACCCCAGCATGGCGAACACGGTCCAAGTCCCCGCTTTGGATCTCCTATCAGTAGAGTCCTTAAAAGCAGGGGTCCCCTCTACCGGGATAGTGGTTACCTTGTTCAACCTTGATACCGGGGGGTCAACTACAGGGGGAGAAGCCCATTTTTTCAAAAGGCTCTCCTTAAAGGGGTAACAGACCGCCATGCGCTAAGGGACCACAAAGGTCCTCTGCGGCCGTTCCCATTCCTTATCTATGAATCTGTCAAAGAAATCAACATAAGGAAAAACCTTCACAGAGCGGGTCGTTTTATGCGACCCAAAAGGAACTGACACCCCAGTGGATGTCCCAGCAGTATCTTCAAGCTTAAGGGTGTCCCTTACTGCATTGATAAGTGCTCCCACAAGTGCTCTGTCCTGCACTGATCCGGACCAGGAGTCCTCCTCAGTGCCCGGACGGTCCTGGTCCATGTCCTCTGATGCCTCAGAATAGGGGTCCTGTGCTGCAGCCAGGCCCGAGTCAGAGTCAGAGCATTCCCCAGGAGATGGCGGGGGAGGGGGCACTTTTTACCCCCCTTACGCCCGTATGCCACTTCCACCCTGGCAACAAATGACTACAGGACTGCCGACAAATTGCCCATGGTAACCGCAGGTGCAGGGGCACCAGCTGCTGCCTCTGGAATGTCTGGGGAAAGAATACCAGCTTCAGACTCCATTCTGACCCACTGACAGACCTTAGGGACTAAGTCAAGACACTTGTGACAAAAAAAGAAAAAAAGTCCACCTCCTAGCTGCCCTGACCGGGGGGTTATCCAGGGACTCCCCACACAGTCAGAGACTGCTCGGCGCCATTTATCCACCTGCCTCACACACTGTGTGTGACTGAAGTGTTCTGTGAGGTAAATAGCGCTATTCGCGCTGTTCAGGGAGCCTCCAGCCCTAGAGGGTAAGCCATACAGTGAAAAAACACATCCAAAATGGCCTCCAGACTCCTCAGGAAAAAAAGGGCGTGGGCTACAAGAAAATGGCTGCCCACAATGAAGACCTGCGCCACAGCGCGGCCACAAGAAAATGGCCGCCAATGGAATTTCTCAATGTAAAATAAAACCACCAGAAAATGGCACCGACACTACAAAAATGGCGCCCGAGCACCTGAGGTGGATTAGAAGGCTACAGGGGCGCCAAGCGGAGGCTCCCCAGAAAACACAACACCCCCACAGAAGCGGGCCCTGACAGCTGTACAGCCCCCGCCGGGATACGGAGACCCCCACAGGCACATCCCGCCGACGCAGAGGCCCCGCACTGGGGAGGAGGAAAAGGAGGGGGACAGAGGGAGGGAAAGGGATTACAGGGTACCCCCTAATGACCCTCTAGGAAGCCCAGCTGTTCCAAACTGACACAAAACAGGAGGGACTGTACTTCCGTGGACATGCTGGTGCGTTCCAGACAGACTCACCGCCGGACATACGGAGTAGCTGTCGGCCATGGCCCACTGTGATTGAACCCCGAGTAGGTCAGTCATATGTGGGCCCTGGAGCAAAAAAACTCACCGGCCACCCCTGGAGCAAACGGGGCATGTCGTGGCCAACCCAGCGCTCAGCTAAGGTCTGCTCACGCTCGAAGGCCGGACTGGGGAGACTACCAGGATCTATAATATCCAGCTTGTCACCCAGCCGGCACTTGATAGAAGATCTCAGGATGAAAAAATAAAATAATAAAATATAAAATGTAAACATTTCTGTAGGACTCTGGGCCTAAGGGGGAGCCAGGTCCATCTCCTCTACTAGGCAGAAAAAAACTGAGCTGCATGCTGCAGGGTGAGGGGTTATGACGGGAGGGACCGCCCCCTGGGCGGGGCTGTTCAACTCTGTTAACGTTACATGTTTTAAGATAACTAACATGTTCTGCCTAGTCCTCTCCTATGAACAGGAACATAACCCACTTTGTCAAGATTAAGGAGCTGTGTCCATCCATGGACGAAAAGAGAAAGGTTGTTTTGAAGGATCAAATCTTAAAGTGCACCAAAGGTTCCTTGTGTAACATCACTTGCAGCACCAAAACTGTTTCTGAGGCTTTGTAAAATGTTTAATTTTAAACACAGACAAGGCTGCTAATCTCTTCAGCCTATTACATAGCATTTGACATCTCATTCGTCAGTGTGAAATGTACAACAATCTCTTTTTTGAGCTTCCATTGGAATCCTGACTTAATTATAATAATAATAATAGAATGTACACAGTAATTTTTTGCTATGTAAAACCCACCTTCTTTGCATTCCAAGGCTACCCGTGATTCCAAGTTGTCCATTTGCATTTGCAGCCTTTTCAATGTTAAGTCACTTTCCCTGGATTTACGTTTATATGCTATAAGCACAGCCACAATGAAGATGATCAGCAGTCCTCCTGCTGCAGCAATGCTGACAATAGCTGGTACACTAAGTGGGCTATCAGGTGTTATATAAACCATACCAGGGGAGAACTCCATTCCACCAACTCGGGCCTACAAAGAGATGACCAATTAGAAACATTAAAACCATACTTTGAGTCTTAAATCACACGTCTACAAGTTATTATATACATTGATCTATATTTTAAAAAGAGAAACTGGTTGAACAAATTGTCAGCAGCCCAAAATAGTATTTACAGTATATGCTGAACAAACTGTCAATTTAGCATAATCATGTACATAAGGAAGTGTACTAAGGTCAGGGAAAACAGACAAGTGAACATATTCGCCAGTACACCATGGATCAACACTTCCGTCCAAAGGTTTCTTTTATTGAGAAAGATCACATCACAGAAATAGGTGCAACGTTTCGGAGCTGGCAGGGCCCCTTCGTCAGGCATATGATCATGTGGGCCCTGCGCGCCTCCGAAACGTTGCACCTATTTCTGTGATGTGATCTTTCTCAATAAAATAAATCTTTGGACAGAAGTGTTGATCCATGGTGTGCTGTTGAATATGTTCACTTGCTTGGTGTTTCCAGGACCCAACTGGTAATCGCTACAGCACCCACCATTTTAAGAGCCATACTTTCCAGGCCTGTGTGCAATCGGAATATTGACAAGAGGGAAAAGAGACAGACCAGAAGTAGTAATGTTATAAATGTATATAATGTAATATAACAGAAAAGCAATTAGAATTTAAATAAAGCTCTTTTACCTAAAGGTCATGTCAGATGTGCAACCAAGTTGCTGGTAACCACTTACCAACAACAGATTGCAAACAGACCACATAGCTTTTCCTACTAAGTCACTAGCTTACTAGCTGAACCGCCTCACTACTTCCTCTAGTGAGAGAAATTCTGCTGGGCCAGCTGGGTCAGCGAGGAAGAGATTTCATTGGGGGCAATGGATCCCTTATCTGAGTGGTCCTGCCACTGGCAACACATCAGAAAGAAATGCTAACTTTTAGGGTTTATTTACATGCTTGTGGCATGTAAACGGATGTGTGTCAACACAAATTATGTCACATGTTAACATGTGTTGTGTTAAGGCAACCCATTGGAATAAATTACCTGCCAATGCACCAAAACATTGAAAAATCAGACATGCCATACATTTTGTAATGTAATGCACCCCAACAAATTATTTTGCATTGCACTGCATTGTGGCAAGCTGCAATCAATATGGGTTGCATATGTAACATGCATTAGCGCAATGCAAAGATAAACATGGGCCCCCGATATATTGCTCATAGTAGTTAACTTTTTCTTAAAGGTGGCGCCACTGAATACGGATTATTTTTATACAATATTTTTACTGCAGTGAGTATTAGATGCTAGTAATAGAGATTGTTTGATTCAGCCTCCTGCAGTCCAGGCAAACAAAACCACAGGAACAGTGTTATGACAAAACTACTCTATATGTCAGTAGACACTCCTATAATCCTTTGAGCTCAGTAAGATATGTCCCTGATTATTTCCATTTTTCTTTTTGATAGACTGTGTCAGAATAAATTACCAGTGACAGTAGCACTGTACATATAACTACATGTCTAGAACAGGACTGTAAAACCAAAGGTGAGTATTAAAGAATTTAAAAAATATCCATAGTTATCTACCCACACTGGTCTATGTTATGGGGCAACTAGTAATGTGAAAAGCACAGCATTGTTTAAATAACAATCAAAAATCTTTTTTTCATTACATAAAATTGGAAATCATTTATTGCTGTTTAGTTTTTTGTTGAAACTATAACCTCAATTGGTTCTCATTCATTGCTGCAAATAACAACTTTCTATAAATAAAGGGTTGTATGCACATTTCTTTTTCATTTTGTGCATCTGGAGCCCATTTCATCTTAGCTGTATGGTTTGTCTTTGAAATTACACATTACTCATACTGTTAGCACTTTTGTAAATTTTTAATCCATACATAAAAAATACACAGCCTATTTGTAGGTGTGGCTTGACGATATAGACTACAGCTGCCTAAATAACTCTCTGAGATAACAAAAGAATACATTAACGATGACCAGAAAAGTTCAGCTGTCCTCTAACACTTTGGGGATTAAACCAGATTTGGCCTTTAGACAATAATAGAAAGTCATTGGGATGACTATGACAGTGTGGCTGTGTATCAGAGACAAGATGCAATAAGTAAGCTGGAATCTGTCTAGCCTTATCTATCTCCCTTTAACCAACATTTGTAACTGATAACCTTGTCTACTTTGATTTGCAGCCAATACTCTAACACTTCAGTGGTTTTATATCTACGTTTATACCAAACCTGTAACTCACATTGAGTACAATGCTTTATATTAATGATAATTGTTAACACTTTACATTTTATTATCTTGAGACTATGCATAATGAATTCTTAATGGCCTTTTTATGTAACTTTTTTTAACTAGGGTGGATTGGATTTCCCATTCAACTGGAAAGGAGGAAAGAGAAACTGTATCAAGTAAAGATACAGTTGAAGCTATACCGACACCTCCAGGCCTACCAATTTTGTGAGATGAAAATAAATATAAACTTATAATGAATTTTACTGATCGACTTAGGTTAGACTGGCACCCAGGGTGTTTCCTTGGTTTATAAACATTTATGTAAGGCTAAAAAGATTGTGGAACGTTTTTTTTGCAAGTAAGATGTATTAGTGTATATACACATACAGTATATATGCAATATATAGATAAAACTACAAAAACATTGACCCAAAACCATTATAATGTCTATATAAGCTTCAACACAAAACAAAAAGTTGCGATTAGACTGTGTACACAGAGGAGAGTGATATAAGATGTATAGTGGTGAACTGTGAGGCTCCCAACCATTTATCTTAAATGATTACCTAAAAGGTACAACAAATAACTAATGATAATGGGGTGTGTATACTGCGCTGTCTGTATAACAATAATGAATATTTATCTGTGCTGCAACAAAAAATGTGAGACACACACAACAATGCAAATAATTAAAAAAAATGTGCGCAATATAAAAACGTGATAGTGACAATGAATGCTAAAATTAACAGAACTTGCCTCTGGATGACGACACCTTTGTCGAAACAACGTAGGGAGGAGCGGCGTGCTGACGTCACCACGCTTTACTATTGCACAAGTCCCGGAAGCGACGGGCAGTGAGAGCCGGCCGGCTTTGTAACATACCACCCGCTTATATACCTGATGTACATTGTAAGTGCATTTTTTTAATTATTTGAATAAAAAGTCCTATACTGGATTACGCTATGGAATGTCTTTTCTGTCTTATCATGGTCAGTTGGGACACCGGGAGTTCACCTATTTAAACATCAGAGGAACCAGGAGAGCTGATTTAAAGAGCCCTTGGCAGGGATAACAGCAGCATGCGTGCACTGATCTCATACCGGGATCAGTACTTTCGGTAAGCGGCCAGTTTAAATAGAGGTGGTGGATTCTTCACTATTCCAAATCAGCACTGTTCTGTGGTGTTCCAGTTTAATGTCACGGATGCATGTTTAGAAGATTGGACATGTGTTTTTATCATACATGTTTTATATTATTTGTATTATAAGACTTTTTATGCTATCCACACCAGTCATTTTTTAGATAGCCCTACAGGAGAAGTATATTGTGGACATTACTTTGGACCTAACCTTTTTTCCTTTTAGATGTGGGATCAAACCTACAGAGATTATTGGAAGTTCTGTTCATTTTAGCATTCATTGTCACTATCACGTTTTTATCTTTGCGCAGCAATTTTTTTTACAACAAATAACTAATAACCTGAAATGTTAAATAAAAAAAAAACATAGGGAGCAACGCAGACCATTTTTGAGGGGAAAAGTAGAGTGTAAGAGTCAAGGGGTCTAATACTATAGATTCTATTCCTGCTTTCAATGAAAATACCCAAAGTTCTATTTTGGGGGGAAAAAAACTGTGCAAAAACAAGGCTATCTTCATTATTTGATCATAACAATATTTAGTAAGCCAACAATTTATATTTTTTTCTTTACTGAGCTGACTTAGTTATCTGAAATATGATTGGTAGATACAGGTTACTGCACATCATCATTGCTCTGTGTACCGGTTTGATAGGCCAGATTATATAAAGAGGTATTCTAGATTACAGCAGGTTTTTTCTTTTTTTTTTAACTACTACTGTACCAAAATTACCACTTTGTAATGTGTGAAAGAAGTTCTAAAGGGGTATACATTTATTTGTACACAAGGGCCCATTTGCAACCTTGAGACTGACCTCTTTTGTTTCAACAGCATGAAATCACAACCATATACCTGTACCATCTTATCGCTACGATGTGGAAGGTAAGCTATCTGTGTAATGAATTCAGATATAATGTGGCTCAGTTTGAGATGCCTACCTGTTATCAGGTCAAATAAAATCAGGGGTTAGGTTACAGTGATGGCAGTAAACAAGAATCTTACAGTATTAGCCACTGTTTAGACAAGTCTAATGCCTTGGACAGAAAAAGAACAGGTTCTCTATCTAAGGTCCGTCAGACTTCCAACAAAAAAAGTCTGATGAAGGCTACACACGGCTGGACTTTCCAAGAAAAAAAGCCCGTCTGACTTTTTTTCTCGGAAAGTCCAGCCGTGTGTACAAGGCATAAGGGAAAGTTAAATAAAAACCCACAAAAGGAAAAAAAAAAATTCCTGTTAGATAATCCATATATTTATTTTATTTATGCAGACTGCAAGGATGTTGTAGCCTTTAGGGCTATAGAGCTTCCTTAGCAATTGGAAGTGTATAACAGCAACACCAAATTCTGTGGTAATGGTGGTATCACACAAATAAACTCTGCCTACAGTACTTACCATTACTTTGTGGCGCCCGGTTAGGTTTGGGGATTCACACAGTAACTGAACATCAGAAATGGTAACTGTGCATTGCTTTTCACCAATGTACATAGAATACTTCAGCTTCATATTACCTCCTGCTACTGGTGGAATCAAGTTCTTCCCCTACAATAACAAACAGGTATCATTGCATCTTATAACTTGTAAAATTCATGATGGAGATGAATGGCAATTTATGATCAAAAATCATACATAGGTGCCAATTATTTTCTCTTTACACTCAATTCGAATATTTTTTTTTTGCATTTTCATTCAGATCAGCAGAAAAGTAAATGTGGCTCATCAGAACGTGAACCTTTGAAACTGACATGCTAATTCAAGCTAATGACTGCAAAACAATGTGCACAATCAACATATTTAATTCTCCTAAAGGAAGTCTGCCATGACACACCTGTGTGATCGTACTTTTACTTAAGCAGACATTCCTTGGGGTAGATTTGCTAAAGCTGCACTTTCATTGAAACTAGGTTTGCTTTAAATCAACAGTCACATGCAAAGAAACTTCGTATTTTTCACAACTTCCCTGCACATGACTGGGAGTTCACAGTGAGTAGAGGTTCACTTGGCTAAATATTAAACCATCTCCTTCATACTCCCAGCTTAACCTTACAAACTAAACTGTGGTAGTGCGTCAGGTAATGGGTTTATCTTTACTGTCCAGAACCAGTAGAAAACACATGAATATATGGCTGCTACTATTATGCCGCGTACACACGATCGGAAATTCCAACAAGGAAACCGTGGATTTTTTTCCAACAGAATGTTGGCTCAAACTTGTGTTGCATACACACGGTCACACAATTCCAATCGCCAAGAACGCAGTGATGTACAACACTACAACGAACCGAGAAAAATCAAGTTCAATGATTCCGCGCATGCGTCAGATGGAGCATACACACTGTTGGAATTTCCGACCAAAAGCTCACATCAAACTTTTCTTGTCGGAATTTCCGATCGTGTGTATGTGGCATAAGAGTCCCATTCATTAAAGTAGGCATGTAGCTGTTTCTGTATATGTAGGAAGTTTCATTTGTACCTGTTCTCTGTATAATCAGATATAAACTGCGGTAAATTTACATAGTTACATAGTTAGTCAGGTTAGTCAGGTTAAAAAAAGACACAAGTCCATCTAGTGCAACTAATAGAAAAAAAAAAATATATATATATATATATATATATATATATATATATATATATATATATATATATATATATAAAATAAATAAATAAAAACTCCATATACAGCATCCTATACCGGCAGGCGATCCAGAGGGATGGCAAAAAAAAAAGCAGCTAAAAAAAATGGACATGGGTCAAGGATCCTTCTTGTTATTACCTATAAATGTTAACATCTAGGTATATTTTGTGCATTTAGAAATGCATCCAGCTCTTTTTCTAAAAATAAAATACTGAGCTGGCCAGAACTAATTCTTGAGGGGATCTATTTTGCATTTTCACAGCTCTTACTGTGAAGAAACCTTTGCATATGTGGAGGTTAAATCTCTTTTCCTCCAGACATAGAGTGTCCCTTTGACCTTTGCAATGGCATTAAAGTAAATAACTTTATGCCAAGTTCACTAAATGAACCATTTACGTATTTATACATGGTGATCATATCCCCCTTAATCACTTCTTCTCAAAAGGGAATAGATTAAATTCAGCTAATATTTCCTCATAGCTGAGCTTCTCCATGCCTCTTATCAGATCGATTGCCATTCTTTGTACTTTCTCCAGTTTCCTGATATCCTTTTTTAAACTGGTCCCCAAAACTGAACTGTATATTTCATATAATGTCTTACTTATGATTTAAACAGGGGCAAAATTATGTCTGTCTCTCTGCTGTCTATGCCTCTTAATACAAAAAATTATTTTGTTTGCTTAAGAAACTGCACATTGGCATTAAATGCTATTATTAACGTGTTACTAAACCCACAACAGTAAAATAAGTCTGTATATACAGTAAAGCATGCTTGTTATACTCACTGTGGAACCTAAAGTGTTAACACTGTACATTGTGTAAAAGGGCTGTTTGATCCTGTCTTCTCTGATCCTCCCCTTCTTCCACAGTCCCCAATCCATCTCCTAATAGTACAGAGCCTTGGGGGCACTCTGCACATGCTCAGTTTGTTGTGTACTGCTAGAGAGGTTTTTTTTTTCTTGTGAGATTTTTCTTGTGGAGGGTGCATGTGATCAGGACAGGACCAATCAGCACTGGTAGAAGTCAAAATGTATTTAGCAGTTTATATTTACTAAATTAATTGCATTTCCATGTTCTGTGTACTATTATCTACTAGATCACCCAGATCCTTATCAATTATTGACTCTTTTAAAGCATAAGGGTTCAATAAACTGCCTATTACAAGGTTGCATAAAGTTCAGTTCTGTTGTAGGGTCATTGCATATACAGTACTACGGACCAATCTGAAATGTTTGGTGCTTAACTACTTGCCGAACAGCCACTATCGTTATATGGCGGCAGGTTGGCTCCCCTGTGCGAATCTCCGTAGCTGTATGGCGGTCCTCTTAAGGGGTATAGGGGCACGCGCGACCCTGAAGCCAATGTGCATGGCCAGCGGCCACCCGTAATCGCTCCTAAGAGAGCCAAAACGTGGATCTGTATATGTAAACAGATAGATACCTGTTCTGACAGGGAAGTGGAGAGAGAGCTCCTGTTCCTAGTGATCAGGAACAGCGATCTCTCTCTACTCCCAGTAACTACATTGCCCCACAGTTAAAAATACCTCCCTATGGAACACTTAACCTCTTGATCGGCCCCTAGTGTTAACCCCTTCCCAGCCAGTGACATTTATACAGTAATCAGTGGCTATGTTTAGCTCTGATCGCTGCATAAATGTCAATGGTCCCAAAGAAGTGTCAAAAGTGTCTGATCTGTCCGCCGAAATGTTGCAGTCCCGCTAAAAATAGCTGCTCACCACCATTACTAGTAAAAAATTTAATTATAATAAAAATGTCATAAATATATCCCCTATTTTGTAGACGCTATAACTTTTGTGCAAACCAATCAGTATACATGTATTGTGATTTTCTTTACCAAAAATATGTAGAATAATACATATTTGCCTAAACAGAGAAAGAAATTAATTTTTTTCTTAGTTTTTTTGGATATTTATTATAGTAAAAAGTTTTTTTTTATAGCGCAAAAAATAAAAACCGCAGAGGTGATCAAATACCACCAAAAGAAAGCTCTATTTGTGGGAAAAAAGGACATCAATTTTATTTGGGTACAGAGTCGCACGACCGCAAAATTGTCAGTTAAAGCGACGCAGTGCCATATCGCAAAAAAAGGTCCTGGTCATTAAGGGGGAAAATCTTCCGGTCCTTAAGTGGTTAAAGTGAAACTCCAGCCAATACTTTAGTTTCAACCCTTGTCAGATTTATATTGCTATCTTTGTATAGCCCTGGTGGCCACTAGTAAATAAAAACGTAAAGTGGTTCTAAAGTCCAAATATTTTTTACTTTAATACATTTCCCCATTCTCATCCCCCCCTGCAAACACTTACTGTACATGACACTTCTCATGATCCAGTGCTGTACCCACTGCCAGCCCCACTCTCCTCTCCCCCTGGATTTGCAGGCTACACTGAGGGCAATGGGAGCCATAGGCTCCCGCTGCTGTCAGTCAAATCCTGTGAGGAGGGAGCCATAGCTGAGCTGATCTGTGCGTGTCTATGGATGCACACAGCCCAGCTTGGAAGTGCACCTGCATGGGTGCCCCCATGGAAGAGACAATAAGCAGTGAGTACCAGCATGGGACCACCAAAGAAGAGGTTAAGGATCACTCTGTGCACTATTGCTGCACAGAGATGGTAAGTATATCATGTTTTTTATTTCATTAAAAAAATGTTTTACTTTAATATCAAATGTTGGACCCATTTGTATCCCTAAAACTAGAATGGAAGTTTTGGCTGGAGTTTCACTCCAAATACAACTGAACTTATTGTATAGTTACATTAGGAAGGCTACGGTATAAAAATAAAAGGAAGAGGCGCATGCGCGACATCCACGGGACCGGTCGCATGACTGAGTAGCTCCGCACTACTCCAACCATTTAGCCTGCTTCCCGGGGCCATAAGCTCATAATCTTCACCACAGATACTCTCCATACCCCCGGACCGAGTTGTGCATGCCTTCGAAGCAGAAGAAGGACAATAAGACCGCTCAGAGGTCCATAACCACCTATCTGCTAAGGAACCAGGAACGCTACAGCATGTCCCAAGATGGCGCCGGCGGCCCGGCTTCTCCCTCACTGCAGGCCTCACAAGATTCGCAGGATACCGCTGCTTCTGCTCTGGACTCTGCACAGGACTGTGAGTACTTTCCCCCCCTGACCAAAGCAGACCTAGACAGGAGCTTAGAATCTATATATAGCAAGATTGCTGCCAAGTTCCAGACGGAGCTACACAAAAGCACCAATACACTAACGCAGGAGATCTCGGCCCTGGGCACCCGCACGGACCGCTTAGAGACTATGCACGATGAGCTCAATATCGCTCACAATGATCTCTCCAGAGAGTTTGACTCCCTCAATGCCACGGTCACTCAACTGCAAACCCAAGTTGAAGACCTCGACAATCGAAATCGTAGGCACAATCTTCGGATAAGAGGGGTCCCTGAAACCACCACGGATCTCATCCCTGCCATACATAAGCTGTTCCATTCCCTCTTGCCAGACCGTGAGGTGGAAGCATTCACATGCGACCGCATTCACAGGGCTCTATGCCCCAAGCCTCCCCCAGACAAACCCCCCAGGGACATTGTCCTATGTCTAAAAGACTTTCTTATCAAGGAGGAGATTCTTAGGGCTGCCCGCAATTCCCATTCCATCTCCCTGGACGGCTCCCCTATTCAGATCTACCCGGACATCTCCCCTGCTACCCTGGATAGGCGCTGCATTATGAAGGAGGTCACCACAGTGCTGG
This sequence comes from Rana muscosa, assembly GCA_029206835.1. Taxonomy (NCBI): domain Eukaryota; kingdom Metazoa; phylum Chordata; class Amphibia; order Anura; family Ranidae; genus Rana; species Rana muscosa. Next base: position 625,013,338 of record CM055118.1, read on the forward strand.
CAAAAGCGCACATTCGCTATAGATGGGGCTTCCCCTTCAAGCTTACCATTCCACATAATGGTACAACTTATACTGCCACCACTCTATTGGAAGGTCAAGAAATTCTTGTCAAACTGGGCCTCCTGGAGGCTGAAGCCCTTCCTCGCCAACCCTCTACTCCTAGACCTAAACCCATTTGGAACACCCCCTCTCCTAGACGAGACCGCAGACGTCACAGACAAGATGCTGGCCATAACGCCTTTCAACACTAGCTAATCCTTCGCCACTTTTGTGAATTCTCCCTGCTGCACGTCTTGAACTTCTGCACACCAGTGGCACTTCTGGCATCGGTGCGCCATCTACTGCTCTAATTTTGAACTACTGATCTACTGATGGTTCCACATCTCTTCACCCTGTCTCTACAAGCAAGGTTTCAGCCCAGCAGGATTCTCCCATACATTTCAGACTTTCTGGGCCCTCTTCTGATTCTACACCCCGCATGCCTTGCTTTTCTTCGTTACTCTATTTTCTACAGGATGATGGTTCCCGGTTCATTTAATGATCTAATATGGCAATCCAACACATGCTGGCATGCACAAACTTTTTTTTTTCTGTTTTTAATTTGCTGCAGGCTAGTTCGGTTGATGTCGATGCCGTGCTGCCCCACTCCTCTCATATCCCGACCTCCTTTGGAGCTCTGGATATGAACTGGGGAGTTAAGGGAGCTTTTGCCCCTTACAAGATTTACCTCACTGTTTCAGGCTTTTGCTACTTGCAACCTGACCCACTGTTTGCCCAGCACATGTTTGCACTGCTGGCACTATGTTTAGACGCTTTTTATGTTCTATCACTTCTTTTGTTTTTTTTATTTAGGATGTTGAAGCACTTCAGATGTATTTTCTATTACTATGTACTTGAAGCGGTATATTACTCTCAGCTCTCCCAGACTGACGTCCCCCTAGTGACGGAGAATTTTGACACAGTTATTTCAGGGTCCTTAAACCCCCCAGGTGAGCCTATGACATCCCTATATACATAAATGGTGATTACATGTATTACACATAATGTCCAGGGCTTCAATTCTCCCCACAAGCGGAAAAATGCATTCACAGCCTATAAAAAACTAGGGGCACAAATCCTATTATTGCAGGAAACCCACTTTGCTGCTGACAGACACCCAATTTTTTTTCATGGCTCATATAAGCAAGCCTTTTACACCTTATACGACTCTAAATGTAGAGGGGTGGCCATCTTCCTTCACAATTCATTCCCCATGGAAGTTCAGCAGGTCTATAAGGATCCTGATAGTAGGTTCCTTATTGTTAAGGGACTAGTAGCAGGACGCAAACTCACGATCGCTAACGTCTATGCCCCTAATGTCGCACAGGCCACCTTTTTTTCCGCCTTCTTTAGGACACTTGAGAAATACTCCTCGACACACATGTTCGTTGGGGGAGACTTCAGCCTCGTCGCACACCCACAATTAGACAGAAGCACCTCCTCCCAACTAAATTTGGCTTTTCCTAAATCCCTGTCCAGAACTCTACAGGCTCTCCAATTATCCGATGCTTGGAGAGCACACAACATGGGTGCAAAGGACTTCACCTTTTACTCCCACCCCCACAATTCCTTTGCCAGATTGGACTACATTTTCTGCACACCCATCATTCTTGCCAACTCCACACAATCGGTGATCCATCTCTGCCCCTGGTCCGACCATAATATGGTCTCCATGTCAACCTCCCTTATAGGCCTATCTGATACGCCCTATACATGGAGACTTAATGACTCTCTCTTTACTGACCCTATCATACGCCAGGAAGTATCCAACGCTATTCAGGAATACTTCACAATCAATGCCACCCCGGACATATCCCCTAGCACTCTCTGGATGGCCCATAAGGCAGTGTTACGAGGCCACCTTATTAGTATTGCTTCACGGAAAAATAAAGAAAGATGGCAGCAAATCTTCACGCTGACCACAGAACTGGACCGCCTTCATAAATCCCAAATAGGTAACCCGCCGATTGCCAACGCACGCCTGGTGGCGCATAAAAGATTAGACCTGGATACTCTGTTATCTGCTAAGACGGAAAAAGCACTAAGGTGGTCCAAAGCAAACTTTCTCCTTCACAGCAACACAGCATCTGCTATGTTTGCTCGCAAATTAAATCACACACTACGTCCACCCCACGTGTACAAACTCCGCAATTCCTCAGGCAAAATAGTCTCTCACCCTAAAGAAGTCCTGGGAATCTTTGAGGACTTTTATTCCAAACTTCTTTCTCGCCCTCCGCCGTGTCCTTCTCAGCCCTCCCTAGACTGGCTAGCCTCCCTTCCCCTTCCCACTTTGTCCGATTTACAAATTGAATCCCTTAATGCCCCCTTCTCAGAGGAAGAACTGCTCGGCGTTGTTAAATCCCTAAAACGCTCTGTGGCCCCAGGCCCAGATGGTTTCACTGCTAGCTACTATAAAAATTATGCTCCTATACTACTCCCACGCCTCACTAGCATGTTCAACAAGATTCTTGTAGGAGAACAGTTCCCCTCTGAAATGACCTTAGCTAGCATGTCTCTCCTGCCCAAACCTCTTAAGGACCACTCTCTCCCCCAAAATTATAGACCGATTTCAGTCATTAACAATGACCTTAAAATTTTTACTCGAGCCCTAGCTGACAGACTAGCCGCTATTATTGAAACACTGACCTCCCCTGACCAATCTGGTTTCATCCCCAATAGACTCATCACGGACAATATTCGTTTGACACTTAATGTACTCCAAGACGCTAACATACGTAAGAAACAAGTCCTCCTCCTTAGCTTGGACATTAATAAGGCGTTTGACAGCGTACAATGGCCTTATTTACTTGCAGTGCTTCAAAGACTTGGCTTTCGGAATGAATTTTTGTTGGGTGTACAGGCCCTATACCACCACCCACAAACCAGAATCAAAATCCCAGGCTGCAGCTCTGGGTTTTTCACACTGGGCAGGGGCACCCGTCAGGGATGTCCCCTATCACCCCTCTTTTATTCGCCCTGGCCCTGGAACCCCTTGCCACCGCAATTAAACAACACCCTGACATCTCCGGATACCCCATGGCTTCCACCACATCTCATCTCTGTATGTATGCAGATGATGTCATGCTTTTTCTAACCCAACCCCAGATTTCCCTGCCCAATCTATTTTCCCTGTTGTCCCGATTCGCCTCTATTTCTGGACTCACTGTTAACATGTCCAAATCCACTGCACTCCCAATCAACATTCCCCCTGCTCAGTGTGAGACCATCCAGAGCTCCTTCCCCCTGCAATGGTCTACTGACAAAATACCCTACTTGGGCATCTATATCACACCACCTTGGTCCTCTATTTTCGATGCAAATTATCCGGCGTGTGTGTCCCGTCTCCGCAACTTGCTCAAACTATGGGGCACCTACCATATCTCGCTCCTCGGGAGAGTCACGGCGATCAAAATGACCCTCCTACCCAAACTCCTATTTCTATTCAGAGCCCTTCCAATCCTGATCCCTAAAGCTTTTATAGATAAACTACAACAAGATATCCACAAATTTATCTGGCAAAACAAACGACCGAGGTTCTCTAAACATGTCTTGTTCAACCCACCAACACTTGGGGGACTGGGCCTGCCAAATCTTTGGCTCTATTTCCTTGCGGCTCGCTTCTCCCAGATGGCACAATGGACCATCACTAACTCTAAAGTACCCTGGGTAGAATTTGAATCACATTCCATCGATCCATACAGGCTCTCTGGTATACTTTGGTCCCCCTCTAAAGTGGGTCATAAAATTATCTCCCTTAACCCCCTAGTTGCCCACTCTCTTACCCTATGGTACAGATACAAACATAAACTAGACCTGGCGTCCCATGCTCCCCGAGGCTCCTCCTTTGTAGGAGAACCCCTATTTCCCTTAGCCTTCTATAACCCTGAGGGTTTCTCCTGGTGGATCTCTAACTCTGTGGTCACGTTAGCCGACCTGCAGATTGGTGACGCCTTTGCTTCATTTGACCTGTTACGTACGCATAAACAAATCCCGCTAAGAGAACACTTCCGTTATTTGCAAATCAGACACTTTTTTCTCTCCCACTTTGCCCTCTCCCCATCAACCCCTTCTACCACGTTTGAACAGATCTGCCGTGACTCCCCCAGGGGAAGGGGGCTTATCTCTACCCTCTACAAATCGGCTCTCACTGCGTTGTTTCCCGGGGCGGTCCCGTATAAGCGTAAATGGGAAGCTGACTGCAACAAAATCTTTGACTCGGACGACTGGGACACAATGCTGACTAACCTACGCAAAGCGTCTAATTCCCTAGCTGTCAGAGAAACGGCATATAAAATATTGACCAGGTGGTACTATACCCCATCCAGACTTCACTCTATTTTCCCGGGTACCTCTGACCTCTGCTTCAGAGGTTGTCGCCTTCCTGGGACCTTTATGCATATATTTTGGGACTGTGATCGACTTTCCCCTATTTGGACCACAGTGATGGCTCTAGCATCAGCACTATCAGGTACTCCAGTACATCTTACGGCCTCTATGTGCCTCCTTGGTGCATCTATCCCAGGTACGCTTCCCTCTGAAGAATGCCTTATCCACACAGTTTGCTTGGCCACTCTGTGGGCCATTGCCCTGCACTGGAAGTCCCCTACGGTCCCTATCGCCTCCATCCTTCATAGGATGGACTCGATTATGATAATGGAAAGGATTCTATATACGCTAAATGACAGGATGCACTTATTTGACCAAAGGTGGAATCCCTGGAACATACATAGGCATATTCTATTGCCACAATCTTAGCCGCTGACGCAGACTCCCCAACAGCTTTAGTCCATGGGAGGCTACTACTCCCACTCTCTGTTATACCTCATATGTAAGACTATGTTTCCTGTAGGTTCTCTGTAATCCGCTATGGCTTTTCTCAGATGCTTCAAAGTAAAAAATTTTTGTTGTTTTTTTCTTTCTGTCTCCTTTTTTGTCACTGCGTTGACATTTATGATTATATTTCAACCTGTACTATGTGATACGCAGATTTTCAGATGTATGTACTACTTTATTGTCTTCTCTCAATAAAAAACGTTTGTAATAAAAAATAAAAATAAAAGGAAATTTAACATAACAATAATTGCAACTCATCCAGTCATAAAAGACAGCGACAATTCACAATGTCTCTTTTATATGTAATCAATATAAAAACAAGGCTTGACCCATTCCATTTACCTTTAATATTATAGGACTTCCAGGTTTCAGCTCCAAGATGCCAGAAGGGTTGAATGACTCAAACACTGGATCTGGATAATATGTAAAATTGGTCTTGTTGAGGACCAGCAGGGACTGAACATTGTCTAGGATGAATCCAAATTCCTCAGGCCGTTCAGTAGTTTCACCAAGGTTGTTGGAATTAATGGCCACAGCTGGAGCTTGGCATATCATTTCGGTAGAGTTCAATACTGTACAATTCTTTAAAAAGAAAAAGAAAATCATGGCAGTCACTTTATGGCAGCCATAAAATCATTTGTACAACTGTTCAGATGCCTTCAGCAATAATACAGTTAAAATAAGCTTTGTATGTGCTGTAGAAAATATTATGTCACACGTATAATTATAATTTCAGAGTATTAGAAATCCGGGTAGCTTATTGCCTTTCTAGTATGCTTGGAACAAATACTAGAGTGTAATTAACCTTTTCTTCTTTGCAGTAGTGATGAGGATAATTAATTTTGCATGGAAATATTGAAGCTGGAAAAGGCTATAATATAAATCAAAGGCATTATATGTCCTTACAGCATGACTCAAAGTCTGATATGCTTCTAACATGAAAATCTTGTTGCATTAACACGTTCGATAGAGCACTGGAAAAGTCTGTACTATCATGTTACTATGGTGAACTGTAGCTGCACAGAGCAGATCTGTTTGTGTGAAATGAAACTTTGCAATGGGAAACTATTACTTTTGCTATAATTTCTGTGTGGTTTTCCACGTTCCTCTGCAATATCAAAATAATTTAAGCTGCCAAGAGTACTATTTCCTGTTTTTTTTTTTCTAGAGACCCCATTTTTCATACGCAATAATGTTGGTGTCTTGAAAGTCTTGGATGGTGCTGGATTCTGTTATTTCACAGCACAAATTTCTGTGACCAATTAAAAATAATGTATTCACCTTCCCCTATAAAAAAGGAACAATCTTTTCTCTGCATATCTATTTAAAAAATACATAAATGGGGAAAAAAACTGCTATAGATCCTGGTGACCATTATAAGAGAGCTACTGCAAAATGACATGATATTGGGTTCACTGCTAACCTTTTTAACTGTGAGTTACAGCACTGCCTGATATTTGCAATTGAAAAAGAAGCTCATTCTAATGCCGCGTACACACGCTCGGAATTTCCGACAACAAATGTTTGATGGCAGCTTTTGGTCGGAAATTCCGACCATTTGTAGGCCCCATCAGACATTTTCTGTTGTAATTTCCGACCAAAAAAATCTTGAGAGATGGTTCTCAAATTTTCCGACAACAAAATACGTTCTCGTAAATTCCGAGCGTGTGTAGACAATTCCGACGCACAAAATTCCACGCATGCTCTGAATCAAGTACGAGACAGGAGCGCTCGGTCTGGTAAAACTAGCGTTCGTAATGGAGATAGCACATTCGTCACGCTGCAAAGAGCAGTAACGGACTGAAAAGCACAAGACTGAAAAACGTGAATCGTCTCTCACCAAACTTCTACTAACACGAGATTAGCAGAAGAAGCCCAAGGGGTGACGCACTTGGTATGGAACTTCTGTTTTATTGTGCCGTCCTACGTGCTGTACGTGACCGCGTTCTTGACGTTCACAATTTCTGACAACATTTGTGCGACCGTGTGTATGCAAGACAAGTTTGAGCCAACATCCATCGGTAATTTATCCACGGTTTTGTTGTCGGAATGTCCGATCGTGTGTACGCGGCATTAAGATTATGTCTTTAGAGCAGTGGCGGCTGGTGCTCACTATTTCGGGGGGTGGCGCAAACTAACGCCAACATTCATTCATTCGCTATTGTCACACAAGTGGCTGAGAAATGTCACTTTGCAAAGAATACCTAATCACATGCAAGAAATAAAAACTGAATTTCTTCTTGCCCATAATTGGATTAATGGAAGTCAGCAAAGCTTCACTTCATTCACTAAGCTAAGGGGCAGACTTAGCTTGCAAAGTGCAAATTCCCTTGCAAAGTTAAATGTATGTTAGTAAATCAACCTCTGTGTGTCTATTTCAAGGGCTTTACTAGGGGAAGGAACTCTACTGTGTGTAATGGCAATTTTATCCAATAAATACAAAATCAAGATGTTTGTAAAGACCCACCAGTTTACTTGTTACAGGTAAACACATTTTGTAAAACCGAATAATTTGTGTTAAGATCTCTGCAATGTAAAATTTTTGTGCCAGGAATGTGAAGTTTCCCTCATGGCTAAATACCTAGCTTTATGAGTTAAACAAATTCTAGCTTAAGGTTACTCTGAGGCCTGAATTAGGTGCTAGGAAAAGGTTAACTGTTAAAGCAAACCTGTGGTCAGGGTTTGGACATTTGAATACTAACATATTTTAACAAGCAGGAAATTAGCTGGAAAACAGTGCCTCTATGGCACTACGGTGCAATTAATTCTCAAAGTAACAAAGCCATATTGATCAGCAGTTTCGCTCCTCATTCTCCCCCACCATAGAGAACTAGCTGTATGATTAGAAGGCTGGAAGGGTTCTAAGTCACTGCTTCGAGGGGAAGCAGGGGCAGATCAACTGGGCTAGTGAGAGAATGACTTTAGCACTTCTACTTTGAAATTTGAGGATTAATTGTTTTACAGTTCCCGCAGTTACAGAGGTCAGTGAGGACTTTTTAAAGCATGTTGATAATATGCAAATACATAAATGTCCTCAGCACATGTTTGCCTGTTCTCTGGGCACTCTCTCCCTCTTAAAGTGGTTCTAAAGGCAGAAGGTTTTTTTATCTTAATGCATTCATTGCATTAAGATAAAAAACTTTTTGTGTGCAGCAGTCCCCCCCCTCCCCAAGCCCCTCTAATACTTACCTGAGCCCCATCTCAATCCAGAGATGTTGCACGAGAGCTTCAGCTGTCTCTCCCTCCTGATTGGCTGAGACCCAGCAAGGGATGACATTGGCTCCTGCTGCGATCAATTAAAGTCAGTGAGCCAATGAGGAGAGAGGGGGGCTCCATGCCTGAATGGACACACAGGGCAGCGGCTTGGCTCGGGTGCCGCCATAGCAAGCTGCATGCTGTGGGGGCACTCGGCAGGAGGGAGGGGCCAGGAGCGCCATCAAGGGACTTGAGAAAATGAGGATCTGGGCTGCTCTGTGCAAAACCACTGCACAGAGCAGTTAAGTATGACATGTTTGTTATTTTTTTTTAAAACATCAGTTTAACTAAACATCACGTTTAGAAAAAATGTAAAAAACGAAAAATACTTACCTAAATGTAAAACTCATGACATCAAAACATATAGCGTAATCATAAGAACAGTGCACAAAAAATGTACAATTCATAAAAAAGTCCAAAGAAAAAAGTCCATAAGATGGTGATCCAGAGTGTGCTAGATAACTCCTTTAGTGACTTAACACCCAGTGCTCCCATCTTCAGGTCAAACAAATATAGCCTCTTTCCAGAATAATAGACCTATCCAGGTCAAAAATCACCTTAGTGAGCTTCACCTCTCACTCTAGGTGTGGGCTACCTCTCTATTATCCAGCCACTTTTACAATGACAATATTGGGAAGCACTGCACAGACTTATCCTCAGCAGTAAGAAATGTACGTCAGGCAAGGCAAAGGAAGAAGGGGTGACGTCAATACACCCGTGAAGGGTGTAGGACGAATCGTGTCTTTTCCAATACTTGTTTTTATCTTCACTACCAAAAGTAGATTTTAAATAAACCTTCATTGATTTTACTGGACGTTGCACAATGAGCTTTCTTCTCTCGTTGTTATGCTGATTCATCTGGTCTGATACTGCTGAGGATAAGTCTGTGCGGTGCTTCCCAATATTGTCATCATAAGAGTGGCTGGATAACGGAGATACTAGCAGGGTTGCCAATCGTCAGTAAATTTACTGACAGTTTGTAAAAATCTGTGATTTTTTAAACAACTACCAGTAAATATCAGGGCCTGATAATTTCAAGCTGTGTTGACTTTTTAAGTGTAAATCAAGCAAATTACTTTGTTATAGGTATTTTCGGTGTTTCCATATCATGTTTATACTGTTCAAATATTAGTTTACAACAAGAGTTCTGTAATTTCTCAGGTTGCCAGTAAAAACTATGTTCCATAGTAAATTGTCCATGTTTTGTCAGTAAAACAATGCTGCGGAAGGTTGGCAACCCTGGATACTAGCAGCACTCCCAGTAGAAGCACCAGAGAGATAAATACTGTATTCAGTTTGCATATTATGACTGAATTTCACATTGCAACAGGAGTTCTCCTTTAAGAGGGTGAACGTTTTACCAGAGTTTGCAAGTTCAATGACATTTTTTCTTTTTGCAGTGATATACTGTGAAAAATTATAAACTGAGAAATAGGTTCTATTTTAAAGTTGCAGACCAGCATTCAAATGAAATGTCTCGCTTAGGTTTAACAGTTTCCCTTTACCTTTTTCCCAAGTGATCTGTCAATCTTATCCAGAAATAAAAAAAGTCAGCCACAATGCAATAGCTTGGGGAATAGTCAGATGTCAAAGGCTAGACATGAGATGTCAAGTAATGTGGTGTTCGTGCCATTTGGGGGATCATTCTGAGGTTCACAAATATCACATACACAATGGTAGAGGGAGAAGTAGCAAATGTATCTCACTATGTCTTCTTGCTTTGTTCTGGGATAATAAATTCAATCATGGGCTTCTATTTATAGAGCAGATGCTACATGTAACCTGAATGTAATAGGGTTATCATTCCTGGATCATTAAGGTATTACAAGGAGCAATGTCCCCCCTCTTGTAGCCTGTAACTGCATTACAATGCACATACACTTTCCAGGCAGGCCATACAGCTGTAAATCCACAGTAAAGTCTATTATGTTTATATAATATATAGTGTCAAGAACATTTCATTATACATTGCACAGATTACTTCTAGAATTGGTATCTGATGTACAGTATCTAAATATGAATGTCTAGGTAGACATAAAGTCATGCATGCAATCAGAATATATGTCTTCAGGGCATAATATGAATTTTCTTCCAGTTGTAAATGTATGAAATGTTTTCCCTACATTACTCTATTATTCCCGTGTTTGTAGTTCACAATGAGATTGGAAAGCGTGGTGCACTTTATTGTTACTTTAAAATATACACTGTAGAACATACAGTTCTATGGCTGATGAAGAGTTTGCAGCTGTAAATTCAAGTGGGTATTAGGACAAGAACCATGTGTACATTAAATCAGTATTCATAGGAAATGTCTGCTCAAATTCTTCTCTTAAATCTGTATTCACCTGTATATAAACATTCACAAACCACATCAAGTATGGGTGATGGCTGACCACGATGCTGAAATCAATCCAAGACAAATCACCCTGATCATAGATCGTTTGGTTCAATGTCAATAGAGTGATAAGCGAGATGTGACATACAAAGCATAAAGATAAAGCTGGCCAAGCAGGGACTGGCCGTATTTTGATCAATGTATGGGCACTGTGGTTGAAGAGAAGTTGATCTACCGATCGGCTTTATTCCAACCACTCTGTTGGAAACGTTCTGCTTGATCAGCACTGCGGCTACAGCCTGTAGCGTTGATCAGTGTATTCTGATGGCGAATAAGTCTGCCTACTGTCAGAATACAAAGACACAGCGGGGAGGATCCCCCATCCACATTGAGTGTATGGATTGGTAAATTAGGTCAGTTCAACCTGCTGATTAAACGGTAAAAACAGACTCAACTATGAGCAGCTTAAGTCACCAGTCCCATACAGATATTACAGATATATTCACTTATTACTTTTAACTTAGTTTTAGCTATTCATTATTCAAGAGCCTAAGGCTTGAATGCCCAGTGCATATGGATTTGTTTTCAGCAATATACATTAAGCCAACATGATTAGTACTTTAAGAAGGGAACAATAATACTTTCGTAATGCATATTTATTATCTAGAGCAAATGATAGTAATACTTTAGACATACAAACACAGCATAGGCTATATATTAGCAGAAGATAATAAAGATATATTTTACATATCCAAAAGGGTGATTTATGTATACATTTCCATTAAAAACTGGACACCTAGAAAAAGTTGATTATTTAGGCAGGCCATAAATGATGCGATTTTCTTTCCTGCAATCCCTCAATCCCTTCAACGGAGCTATTGTGTTCTCCTGGCGGGGGAAAGGGGGGGTGGGGGGGAGTCATCGAGAACAGTGATTATTGCTAGTGGCTATAGCTTCTGGCAATAATCACATGTAGAAATCGATAATCTAAATGTACTCAAGTCAATTGATGAATCGACTTGGGTACAATCAGCCTGCCCATAGATGGTTTGAATCATCGAACCATCTATAGTCGGCTTAAGTGAGGCTATAGAGTGGAAATTAAATATACCTTTATGTACCTAAGAAGACATTCAAGGCTATTAAACTGGAGCAGGAATGGAAGGTGTAGTAGGATGCACTGACTTGTGAATGTGCCTCTCATGATATGGTCCGTCAGCAAGTAGGCCAGATACACGTATTGGTCAGATTTGCTCACCTTACTGTAGGGACAAATCTGTTGCAAAGTAGGTTGCCAGGAACCAAATTAAGAATGGGTTAGGTATCCCCATCTGTGCAACTCACACAGTTGATGATTAAAAGAGGCACATCTAAGTATGCAGGCATCCAGGGGAAAAGCTGTCCACATAGACCATCCCTCGCACCGCCGGCTCTCACCACTGTCAGTCTGTAATCATGACCGGGAGGACTACCCTGCAGTAGAACGATTTGAAAGCAAGGCTTGAAGTGCTCCTGGAAGGGATGACATTAATGGTGGTGTGGAAGATAGTCTATGTGGACAGCTTTACCCCGGATGCCTGCATACTTAGATGTGTCTGTTTTAATTATCAACCATGTAACTTGCTAAATGTTGTACATTCATTAAATGTAACCATATTGCTACACTCAGAGGCACATTTGTTCTGTTTTATACTCAGTTGTAATTATGAACCATGTGACTTGCTAAATGATGTGCATTCATTAAATGTAACCATATTGCTACACTTAGAGGCACATTTGTTCTGTTTTATACTCAGTTGTGACATGACGCTTCTTGTATATCAAGTCATCGCTTGTATATCAAGTCAAAAATTATTAAAAAATCTTGTCGTTCTCAAACCAAGTTACTCTCAAACCAAGGTTTTACTGTATAAAAGATAAACTGTATTACAGCTCCATAAAATAAATACGGATTAAAAGCAATGGGAACAAAATTTTCCCAGAAATATTTTTGTGCATAAAATGTTAATCAGATCAAAGTGGTACTCCCTGAACTGGTTTCTACTGTACAACCATAATGTTTCTGATTGACAGCTTAGTCCAGAGACTGGGAAATCCAATGCGTTTCAAATTTTATTTCATCTATCTTCTTCAGGAATAATGAACCACTTGCACACCCTCAAATAACATATTTTTTTTGTATAAAACCAAATGTCCTTTCATGGCATAGAGGCTGATCATCCAGAGGGATAAGATTGGGGCACACAGAGACCACTCAGGTTCACACAGGAAGATTTACATTTCTTCCTGGTCCAAGTCCCATTTGCACATGACACTTTGATCTGATTAACATTTTATGCACAAATATGCTACTGTGAGGTTTTGTTACTGTTGGTTTTCATCAATGTGTATTTTATAGAGATGTAAACGTTTATCTTTATATATTGAAACTTGGGTCCCATTAGAGGAAAAATTACTATAGTTATTTGAGTAACATGTAAGATTAGCTATTATTCTGCAATGGCCAACTCAAGTTGACACAGCAAGGTATGTTTTATATGTTATTATGTGCTTTGGATATAAGTTTTTACCTTAAAGCACCTATATACATGTTTTCTACTTTTTGAATTGGTGTAGCCTACAGTGTATATTACAAACACACTTCTATTAGTGCATAGTTCATCTACAGCTGACAATGTGGCCTGTCTGTAAAAAATGTAACCTTCCAAAAATTCTTCTTCTAGTGTGTCCCCACTTCACTGAGAGCCGTGAATTCAATAACATGCAGACCATGTATTCATGTGAAAAATTCTATATGTGCTCTTCACTATGACTAGCTTCTTTCTTGGGAAAATGAAACATACTCAAAGAATTGAAATGAATGAGTTGTGACCATAGGAGCAAAGGGCAGACAGAGGCTTTATCTAATATAGTATATCTGCCCTTATATCATAATTCTCCTATTGATTTTCTGTTGGTATGAAAATAATAAGAACTAACTGAAGCAAGCAGCTGGTCCCAAGTCCATCTCAACAGAGATGCCACATATTGTACTCTGGTTCAATAGAGATATAACACTGTGTACAGAGACATCTTTCACGCTGACCTACATTGATATCTTGATATTAATACCTAAATTAAAACAGATAGTGCTGTGCCTTGTTTACTGCTGGATTATTTTGCTATAAGAAACAGTTTTCATAAATTGCATTTGTTCATTATTCTAAATGTATTGTTTTACTAAACCACAATGAGCTCAATGCAATGCATGCTTTCTATGTTTTTTAAATATTATATGATATAATTAGATGCTTTAATATCTTAAAGTGATACTAAAGTCTCTTTTTTTTTTTTATTAAAAATAACAAACATGTTATACTTACCTGCTCTGTGAAATGGTTTTGCACAGAGCAGCCCGGATCCTCCTCTTCTCGGGTCCCTCTTCGCAGCTCCTGGCTCCTCCCTCCTGTTGAGTGCCCCCACAGCAAGCAGCTTGCTATGGGGGCACCCGAGTCGAGCTGCAGCTCCCTGTGTCCATTCAGACACAGAGTTGTGGCGCGGCTCTGCACCCTTTCTCTCCTCATTGGCTCACTAACTTTGATTTACTGCAGCGGACGCCAATGGCGCCATGTTGCTGTCTTAGCCAATGTGGAGGGGAGTCCCGGACAGCAGAGTCTCTCGTGCAACTTCACTGGATCGAGATGGGGCTCAGGTAGGTATTAGGGGGGCTGAGGGGGGGGGGCTGCTGAACACAGAAGGCTTTTTATTCTAGTGCATAGAATGCATTAAGATAAAAAAAAAAAACTTCTGCCTTTATAAACACTCTAAATTACTTTTAAGATAAATTTTACTTTACAAGTACACAAAATATGTCGAATGAATTTCTTGTATCTAATCTTTAGATACAGGAGAGACAGCTCTACCCATACAAGCTTACAATCTAAGGAGATACAGGAAAGAATGAAAGTAAGGCAACGAGTATGCTACATATGACAGTGAGTGCCTTGTCAGATGGTGGAAGAGAAATCAGGCCTGGATTAGCTCTGGTTATTTCCTAAATGGTAAAGCTGGGGTATTACTCCTGAATTTAGACTGTATTTTAATTTGATAAGAACCCTATAAATATTAAACTCTTGGGTTGACTTTACTATGCATTAAAAAGAAAAAGAAAGAAAGAAAGAGAGCAAATGTCCAGTCGAATTACATAATCAGGAACATAGAGAGGGGGTATTAAATTTGAAATTTTGGACATAAATCTTGACATCTGCCATGAACTAAAAATCTGAAGTCTCAGGATTAACCCACCCATCCAAGGGTGGCAGTGATTTAATATCAAGATATACCCATGTCATTTACTTACTCATAGGCCACTACCAGCATGATATGAAGCTTAAACTGATAAATATACAGCAATACATAAAAATCACTCCCTTTTCTCAAAGAAAAATGTATCTCTAAACAGCAGCAGTTTTGTCTTTTAGGTTATTTCCTTTTTTTTGTATTCACTGAAAAGACTGATCGCTAGCCATTACAAGGAAAAAAAGCTGAAAGAAAGGACGAGCATTGCTTTTATAAATTAAATGTTCTTTATAAAATGTTCCAGCAATTGACATTTCTAAAATTTCAGCAATCAAAAGGACGAAGGGCATCCAAACTATAAACAAATAAATTCACATATATACTGGGACCAAGTATATACAGTAGCTGTAGAGCCCTTTTTGTAAGCGATGGTAGGATATCGTATTTTTAGTGTTAGCTACAGTATATTTACCTTATGGTATGAAACACTTGACATCATTTTATTCTCTGTACATAAAACACTTGTGCTAGTGACGTAGAAAACTTTTTTGAAGTGTTGGAAATTCACTTATTTCTAAAAATGTTTTAAAGTGATATTCTGTATAGTAAAATATATATAGTTTTAACTCCACATACCTTAATAGGAAAATGATTTAGCATTAGGCAGATTTGGATTTAAGTACACATTATCAGTGATTTTCTTTGAGCACAAATGACTGATAGGGAGCAAATTTGGTCCCTTTTTGATGACTGTGGCATTAGCAGTGAGCATCTGCTCCTTATCACCAAATTACCTTACGACCTCTGTCCCTAGCTACTTAAAAATTAAATACACATGTGCTCTTTTCATGTCAGGGTAATCATGGGCAATGCATTTTCCATTTCATGGTGGTACTTTGAAGATAATGCTCACTTAGAGAATTAAATACAGCCAGTCCTACTCTGCATAGCTCCTGTAAATGACAGAAAAGGGTACCAGATGATCAGGTAAAATGATAAATATTACAATGACAAGTACTTACATTAATGTGCTCTTTTCCATTAAGCTTGGCTCTTATTCGAGGGTTTCTAATAATATCCAGGTTCATTCCCCACACTGATATTGGAGTATTCCCACTGTAAAAGAAGTGTTAAGAAGAATCTTCAGTGTAATAATATCACCCAATGTTCATTTTAAAGCTCATCTCCAGGCATCACCTGTCATTAACCCTAAACCTCCCTCTACCCAATATGTACCATCACTCAGTGTTTCTTACTGTAGTCGTTTTCCTTGTCCCTGGAGGTAGATCTTCATTATTCATAGCCCTTGTGACATCATACAGGGGCTGAAAAAATCCTGCAGCCTGGGGGAAAGAATCTTTGAGGCACCCTATGTCATTTCCTACAGACGTAGGCTGTCTGCATTTCTAATGAGCCCTGTTTCTTCAAACTGCGTATGCAGGTGGGCTCTGGGTATGTGGGCATTGCTGTGAGTGTGTGTGTAGGTGGTGACAGGGGAACAAATAACTCCCCTGTCCTTGTGGGGATACACTCACTGCCAACTTAGCTGTAAAATACAGCAGTCCATGTTAATATACCAAAATGATGACAGTACTTGAGTTAGCAGCAGTATGCACATTCTCCAGTGGGGTCTGACTTCCTTTCCCCCACCTCTGTACTGTAGAATGTAGTGGAGTTGGGGCCACACAGCTCAGGCTACATAGCTTCCTTTACTCCCCTGCCTCTGTGCTGTCTGCTTGCATATACATCCTTCCACATTCAGACCTGCTGTCACCTGAAGGAATGAAGAAGAGAGCAGGGCTACACAGTTCCCTAGACCTAGCACTAGGCTCCTCTGCTGCTACTTATGCCAGATTATTGTGGGCTATGTTGCTATGGTAGGAGCTTACCTTGTACATCTGTCCTTCTTTTATAGTAAAACAGTTTTCTCTAAGTTGTGATAAGAATCTGTCCCAAGGGCTTGTCAATAGTCGAAGCTTCAGTGTCCTGATTGCAGAAATACAGGAATGCAGCTGGCACTCCTGGCTTACAGACAGTGGGCTCATTGGTCAGAAAAGCAAGGTACCATGCTCTATCCTAGCTCTAATTTCCAACACAGTGCTCAATCCCCACTGTCATTTTGACAGCTCAGTGCTGCAGGACACTGATCTTCCAACAGTAGCAGGGAGGAACGGTAACAGTACAGTGGGCAGTACTGGATGGAGAGAGGTTGTTTGCCTCTTATAATGAATCAGCTAAGCCAATGCTGATGCAGGGCTGCCTGAAGGCATTAGCAGAGGGGCTAAGAGGGGACCAGTGCTTGGAGAGTCAGGTTCCCTATACAGCAAGTTAGTTCCAATAAGCATGCCAAGGCTACATTAAACCCAGAATTCAAACCCACCGGAACAAGCTGAATAAAAAACATTGGATGGTTTTTGCTACAGGAGATAAGTACTAAATTATATATTTATTAGCAGGCTCAAATTCAGCTTTAACACGCGATGCATGGCATTTAATAGGAAAGCAGAGTATTACAAGTCCATCATACATTTAGAAAAATAAAAATGTCTCAGATCACAAGGACTCAATGCATCTATACACAAGCTTCTGGTCTTGATATTAATAGACTGGCAGCAGGAGTTTCATCTATTAAACTATGTTATTTTCTTAGCAGGGTATATCATGTGTAGAGGGGACTGCAAATAAATCTTTCATTCTCTTATTTAGAAAGTGGCAAGAAGACATGACTAGGATACAAAAGCTTTTCTTTTCCTAATACTATATTTTTTGGTGATATACTGCAGTGAGCATATTGGTTTTATTCTGTGCATGTACAAAATAAAACCATGTACATATAACCAATATCCAGGAAGATAAAACATTTGAAATCCAACTGGGTAATAAACAATCAGAATAATGTAAGGGCACAGTGTACTGGGTTTTACCCTATTAGCAAATTGGTCTATGCAAGGTAACTGGACAGGGGGCCTAGCACTTTCTTATTTTAACTGTTACATTGGTACAGTTTTCTGTGCTAACCAATATTATAGGTGTTTTCTGCTACTTGTTCATTATTTAATTCTACCTTAATAGAATGCAAAACATATCCCACTAAATTCAAGATTCACTAAGCCAAAACAACTATGTTGGCATAATTGTAAAAAAATAAATAAAAATCAGTTTTATTAATACAAAACATGTTTAGAAATACCCCTTTAAATGTACAGAAATTACTTGCTTTGAAGACTTAATTTTGAGCAACGAAATGTGATTATTCTCACATGTTAGATCAATCAAGTGTGTTTCTGCTGCTTAATTACATTTAGTAAGAAATAGGTAAACTAGCCAAGAGCCCAGGGCTGTTTACTTAAATGAGAGCATATAAATCATATTTAGTATTTAATTGTACTATTTTTGCTTGCACATGTTCTCCTTGTGAGTATGAAACAAAGGGTTTAACTTGTTGGGTGTTCAAATACTAGCATGTCAGTTTTGGAAAAACTGGGTTGTAATAGCAACTGTAATGGAGATCCTAAAATAAATATTTAATGACCCTTGAACCCTAATGCCTATAGTATGGGATAGAAAAAAGCTAACAGTATATATTAATGCTGCACATGTCAAGGTGTCAATGAAAGCCCTGTCTAACCATATCAGTAATGCACAGAGACAGCTGGTATGCATACAATAAGTCATCATAAATGACTATATATTTGCTATTGTGACTAATATTATATTTAGTGTCACTGCTTAGGCCTCATGCACAATGGGAGTTTAGCCCCAGTGCATGAGACTCCGTTGATTAGGTGCTTGTGGTAGGTAGAGACACACCACCCAACCCTGCTGCTGGCAACCTGTAAAAGTCTCTTAGAAGCTGAAAGCTGTCATGGATGGATATGGTTAGATGGTGCACTGGGGGGTGCTTTCATTTAGCCCAGGGATGAATGCCTAGAAAGCTAACAGTCTGTGTTCCGGGTACTTATTTCTGGGTGCATACTGCCCTAAATGTAAGTACTGCTCCATGAACTGTCCAGTGACAGCAGCTGTCAGCCTCTCATAGACATTTATAAGCTGCTGGCAGTGGGGCTGTAACTTCCACCCACACCTAAATGCCTGAGCCTCATACATCTGGGCTAAACGTACAGTGTGCATGAGGTCTAAATGTTTTTGAGTTATTTTCCATGCAAGAATAGTTTATTCACTTAAACACAATAAAAGATCACTATTAGGCTGACATATTTCTCAACACAATTTTTTTTTAATAGCTCTACATATCAAACTGAACAACTATGTATGTTCCTGTACTTTCAGGTGCATATATATATATATATATATATATATATATTGTATTTATTGGCGTATAACACTCACTTTTTTACCCTGAAAATAGAGGGTAAACTGTACCACGCATGGGGCTGTGGAAGGTTTTTTTCCTGAAACTTCCCTCTTAAAGTTAGGGTGCGTGTTATACGCCTGTGCGTGTTATATGCCGATAAATACGGTATATATATTGTGACAGCAGGAAGGTAAAGTCACCTGGTTGCATCCAGGGGGGTAGATATATTTCGCCCAGATTCAGGCTTTACGCCGACTTATACAACTAGGTGGAGAGTTGTATAAGGCTAGTGGGCTCATGGATGACTCATACCTCTAGGGAGAGTGTGGGGCGTCGTGCAGACAGAGATGAGGAGACCAGCTGAACCTTGTCAGCTCATTTAGGCCTCTATAAGAACTCCCAGCTTCATTAGATGTTAGCTCATGCCTGGAACCAGACCTGTGTGGACTGTGTAGGGAGAGTGAACCCCTGTGCGGTGAGGCAAAGCCTGTGTGGCTATTTGTTTGGACTTTTACTAAACCAGGGACTTAGGGACTAGGACAGCACTAGGCTGATCCCAGTTGTTAGTTAGGAAACCTGTATGTTTAGTCAGAGGTCAACTTGACCAGGATTTATTTTGGTTATGTTTCTTTTGCTTTGCTGTGTTTTGTCACTGTAAATAGAAAATAAACCGCACCTTTTTTTGATTTTGAAAACCACAACCTCCGTTTGCTGGGCCTGTTTTGTGTGGGGAGCCCATCCCGGGGGTCACACACACCCGCTGCCAAGCTAACCCCCTCACAGTTGGTGGAGAATGCAGGCAGTTTTTTTTAAGCCAGCATGGAGGAGATACTGAAGCAGCTGGCTCTAGCAAATGCCAATCAACAGCAGACAAATGCAGGTTTGCAAAGGAGCCTTGCAGCCCAGCAGCAGACAAACGCAACTTTGCAACAGAGTCTGGAGGCTCAGCAACGAGCCCAGCAGCAATCTGAGGCCCGCTTCATAGACCTGTTGCAGAAGCAAGAGCAGAGACTACAACAACAGATGGAAGCAGTAATGCAGCAACGTCCGCAGACCAGTGAGGAAAGCCGTCCCACTAATACCGCGTCCTTTGGGGTGAGTCGTTTATTGACAAAAATGACTGGAGAGGATGATCCAGAGGTATTTTTGACCACATTTGAAAGGACCGCTGAAAGAGAAAAGTGGCCTGAGGAGCAGTGGGCTGGACTGGTGGCTCCTCTGTTAACTGGTGAATCGCAGAAAGCTTACTATGACCTAGAGCCTAACCAAGCTAAAGACTATGTGATGCTAAAAGCTGAAATATTGGCAAGGCTGGGTGTCACCCAGGCTGTCCGGGCTCAGCGTGTGCATAACTGGACTTTCCAGCTTGGAAAACCCCCCAGGTCTCAAATGTATGATCTCATTCACCTGAGCAGAAAGTGGCTACAGCCAGAGACTTTGTCCGCACCAAAGATTGTGGAACGTGTTGTAATGGATCGGTTTTTGAGAGCTCTTCCTACTGCCATCCAAAAGTGGGTAAGCCATGGAGACCCAGAGACGGCCGATGGTCTTGTGGATCGTGTGGAGAAATACTTGGCTACAGAGAACCTGACGGCCTCTTCCAGAGACACTCGGACTTTCCACCCTAAGACCAGACCATCCCCAGGGGCGGATAAGAGGATTCCAAGGGGTGAGGGTGGAGAGAGTGAGAGGGTGGGAGCTCTACCCCAAGTTTGGCGAGAACAGCCTGGGAAATCAGCGGCTCAAGAGGCGGCAAGAAGGATCGTTTGCTACCGCTGCCGGCAAGCGGGACATATTGCAGCCAATTGCCCGGTTGTGGAGGAACCCATGCAGTGTGACTTTCTGACGGGCAGACGTCAGTTGCTGTGTGCGACAGTCGCATGCACTGCCATTCGAGGAACTGAGAAACATTTATGCAAAATGTGTGTTAATGGTAGAAATGTTGTGGTATTGCTGGATTCAGGTAGCCTTGTGACCCTGATAAAGGCTGAGTTAGTTAAAACAGAGGTCTCTGGGAATAGCAAGGTAGCTGTTATTTGTGTGCATGGGGACACCCGAGAGTATCCAGTGACTACAGTGTGTTTCGAGACCCCCAAAGGTACCCTCTCTCATCCAGTGGGCTTAGTATCTCAGTTACCGCATGACGCCATTGTGGGAAGGGATTTTCCGAAGTTCTGGGAACTGTGGGATGATCCTGAGCCCCTCACTGGTGCCCCTATGTACCAGGAATGTGATAGCCAGAACTCCCCTGAGAGTGGTGAGGACTCTCCGGAATTTCCCTTATCAGTATTGGCAGGGGAGACTCAAGAAACTGGAGAGGAGCCCACCTCCTCAGACGAAAACCTACCGTCTGTGGAGTTTTCTGATCTTGAGGTTCACAGGGAAAACTTTGCCACAGAACAGTTGAAAGACCCCGCCCTAATAAAGGCACGGGAAAACGTAGTGAAAATAGATGGCGAGTTAGTGAACCCAGATAATACCTGCACTTACCCATACTTCAGCGTAGAGAAGGACCTACTGTATCGGGTGGCAAAAAGGGCAGAAGAAACCGTTGAGCAGCTTGTGGTGCCCAAACCTTACAGGAAGTTGGTGTTGGAGTTGGCCCATGGGCACATTCTTGGAGGTCATCTGGGGACAGAGAAAACCCGAGAGAGGGTATTACAGAGATTCTATTGGCCGGGGGTGATGAAGGACGTAGAAAATTATTGTTCCTCCTGCCCTGTGTGTCAGAGGTTGGCCCCGATGCCACATTTCCGTAGCCCGCTGGTCCCTCTACCCATCATTGAGGTCCCGTTTGAGAGGATCGCCATGGATTTGGTAGGTCCTATAATCAAGTCCGCTAGGGGGCACCAGTACATATTAGTTATAATGGACTATGCCACCCGTTATCCAGAAGCGATCCCTCCCCGAAATACCTCGGCCAAAACCATAGCCAAAGAGCTATCTCTTGTTTTTAGCCGGGTGGGTATTTGTAAAGAACTGCTTACGGACCAAGGTACACCCTTTATGTCCCGGGTTATGAAAGAGCTGTGTAAATTGTTCAAAGTGACGCAATTGCGTACGTCTGTGTATCACCCCCAAACCGATGGGCTGGTTGAAAGATTCAACAAAACCCTAAAACAAATGTTGAAGAAAGTGGTGGATAGAGATGGAAAGGATTGGGACTGTTTACTTCCTTATTTGATGTTTGCTATTAGGGAGGTGCCCCAATCCTCTACGGGATTCTCCCCCTTTGAGTTACTGTATGGGAGACACCCAAGAGGGCTGTTGGATATTGCCAAGGAAACTTGGGAAAGTGAGAGTTCTCCCCACAGGAGTGTGATTGAGCATGTCGCCCTGATGCAAGATCGAATTGCACAGGTAATGCCCATCGTGAAGGAACATTTGGCCCAAGCGCAGTTGGCACAGCAGAGAGTGTACAACCGTGGAGCCAAGACCCGTACCTTTTCCCCGGGGGATAGGATATTGGTACTTGTCCCTACGGTTGAAAGTAAATTCCTTGCCAAATGGCAAGGCCCCTATGAGATAATGGAAAAAGTGAGCGAAGTGAATTACAAGGTCAGACAACCAGGAAGGCGAAAGCCCGAACAGATCTATCACGTTAATCTGTTGAAAGCCTGGAGGGATAGAGAGTCCCTAGTCGCAGACACTTGGTCACCAGCTCAAACTGGTTGCGTGATTCCTGAGGTTGGAATAGCAGCCACCTTGTCACAACCCCAACAACAGGAGGTTAAGGAGTTTGTGCTTCGCAACAAGGAGGTATTCTCTGAGCTGCCGGGACAAACATCTGGGGTAGAGCATGACATCATTACCCCGCCCGGTGAAAGGGTGAAGTTAAAACCCTATCGGATCCCAGAGGCTCGACGGGAGGCAATACGGGAGGAAGTACAGAAAATGCTGAACTTAGGGGTGATAGAGGAGTCCCAAAGTGATTGGTCTAGTCCCATCGTGTTGGTGCCTAAACCGGATGGGAGCTGGCGATTTTGTAACGATTTTCGTCAGTTGAACAAAGTTACAAAATTTGACACCTACCCCATGCCACGTATAGATGAGTTGATCGACCGGCTGGGAACAGCCCGATACATGACGACTCTTGACCTCACAAAAGGGTATTGGCAAATCCCCCTGGCCAAGTCGGCCAAAGAGAAAACCGCATTTGTAACCCCAGACGGGGCGTTCCAATATAAAAGAATGCCGTTCGGGTTACAGAATGCGCCGGCCACATTCCAGCGGAAAATGGACCAGATGCTGAGGCCCCATCGGAAGTATGCTGCGGCTTACCTGGATGACGTAATTGTCCATAGCACAGATTGGGCCTCACATCTGCCAAAAGTGCAAGCAGTCCTGGACTCTGTTCGGGAAGCGGGGTTTACGGCTAACCCCAAGAAGTGTACCATTGGGCAGGAGGAGGCCAAATATCTTGGGTACACCATTGGGAGGGGAGTAATAAAACCCCAACTCAACAAAGTCGAGGCCATCCAGAGTTGGCCACGTCCCAACAGCAAGAAGCAGGTACGAGCCTTTCTGGGAATCGCTGGGTATTATCGGCGATTCATTCCCCACTTTGCTTCTAAGGCTGTGCCCCTAACCAACCTGACGAAGGGGAAAGGGTCGGTCATGATTAAATGGACCCCCGAGGCTGAGGCAGCATTCCAATTCTTGAAACAAGCCTTATGTAGCCAGCCAGTGTTGTACTCACCCGACTTCTCTAAAGACTTTGTCGTACAAAGTGATGCGTCAGATGTGGGGTTAGGAGCAGTATTGTCCCAGGTCTGGAACGGGGAAGAGCACCCAGTCATTTACCTCAGCAGGAAGTTGAAGTCCCATGAGGTAAATTACGCCACCGTTGAAAAGGAGTGTTTAGCGGTGAAGTGGGCTCTAGATTCCCTTCGGTACTACCTGCTAGGTAGGCACTTTGACATGGTTACGGATCACGCTCCGTTAAAGTGGATGGCTCAAAACAAGGAAACAAATAGAAGAGTGAATAGGTGGTTCCTGGCCCTCCAGGAATTCAACTTCACAGTAAAGCATCGCCCTGGCGTTCAAATGGGGAATGTGGATGCTTTGTCTCGAGTACATGAATGCCTGATTGCTGGTGTTCCAACCCCGAGGTTAAAACAAGAGGGGGGGGTATGTGACAGCAGGAAGGTAAAGTCACCTGGTTGCATCCAGGGGGGTAGATATATTTCGCCCAGATTCAGGCTTTACGCCGACTTATACAACTAGGTGGAGAGTTGTATAAGGCTAGTGGGCTCATGGATGACTCATACCTCTAGGGAGAGTGTGGGGCGTCGTGCAGACAGAGATGAGGAGACCAGCTGAACCTTGTCAGCTCATTTAGGCCTCTATAAGAACTCCCAGCTTCATTAGATGTTAGCTCATGCCTGGAACCAGACCTGTGTGGACTGTCTAGGGAGAGTGAACCCCTGTGCGGTGAGGCAAAGCCTGTGTGGCTATTTGTTTGGACTTTTACTAAACCAGGGACTTAGGGACTAGGACAGCACTAGGCTGATCCCAGTTGTTAGTTAGGAAACCTGTATGTTTAGTCAGAGGTCAACTTGACCAGGATTTATTTTGGTTATGTTTCTTTTTGGCTTTGCTGTGTTTTTGTCACTGTAAATAGAAAATAAACCGCACCTTTTTTTGATTTTGAAAACCACAACCTCCGTTTGCTGGGCCTGTTTTGTGTGGGGAGCCCATCCCGGGGGTCACACACACCCGCTGCCAAGCTAACCCCCTCACAATATATATATATATATATATATATATTGTGAGGGGGTTAACTCGGTAGCGGGTGTGTGTGACCCCCTGGTTGGGCTCCCCACACAAAAACAGGGCCAGCAGACGGAGGTTGTGGTTTTCAAAATCAAAAGGTGCGGTTTATTTCTCTATGTACAGTGACAAAAACACAGCAAAGCCAAAAAGAAACATAAACAAAATAAATCCTGGTCAGTTTGACCTCTGACTAAACATGCAGGTTTCCTAAACTAACAACTGGGATCAGCCTGGTGCTGTCCTAGTCCCTAAGTCCCTGGTTTAGTAAAAGTCCAAACAAATAGCCACACAGGCTTTGCCTCACCGCACAGGGGTTCACTCTCCCTAGACAGTCCACACAGGTCTGGGTCCAGGCATGAGCTAACATCTAATGAAGCTGGGAGTTTTTATAAAGGCCTTAAATGAGCTGACAAGCTTCAGCTGGTCTCATCAACTCCCTGCCTGCACGACGCCCAGCCCTCTCTCTAGAGGTATGAGTCATCCATGAGCCCACTAGCCTCAGCTGGGCTTCATCAACTCCCTAGTTGTATAAGTCGGCATAAAGCCTGAATCTGGGAGAAATATATCTACCCCCCTGGATGCAACCAGGTGACTTTACCTTCCTGCTGTCACATACCCCCCCCCTCTTGTTTTAACCTTGGGGTTGGAACACCAGCAATCAGGCATTCATGTACTCGAGACAAAGCATCCACATTCCCCATTTGAACGCCAGGGCGATGCTTTACTGTGAAGTTGAATTCCTGTAGGGCCAGGAACCACCTATTCACTCTTCTATTTGTCTCCTTGTTTTGAGCCATCCACTTTAACGGGGCGTGATCCGTAACAATGTCAAAGTGCCTACCTAGCAGATAGTACCGAAGGGAATCTAGAGCCCACTTCACCGCTAAACACTCCTTTTCAACCGTGGCGTAATTTACCTCATGGGACTTCAACTTCCTGCTGAGGTAAATGACTGGGTGCTCTTCCCCGTTCCAGACCTGGGACAATACTGCTCCTAACCCCACATCTGACGCATCACTTTGTACGACAAAGTCTTTAGAGAAGTCGGGTGAGTACAACACTGGCTGGCTACATAAGGCTTGTTTCAAGAATTGGAATGCTGCCTCAGCCTCGGGGGTCCATTTAATCATGACCGACCCTTTCCCTTTCGTCAGGTTGGTTAGGGGCACAGCCTTAGAAGCAAAGTGGGGAATGAAGCGCCGATAATAACCCGCGATTCCCAGAAAGGCCCGTACCTGCTTCTTGCTGTTGGGACGTGGCCAACTCTGGATGGCCTCGACTTTGTTGAGTTGGGGTTTTATCACTCCCCTGCCAATGGTCTACCCAAGATATTTGGCCTCCTCCTGCCCAATGGTACACTTCTTGGGGTTAGCCGTAAACCCCGCTTCCCGGATAGAGTCTAGGACTGCTTGCACTTTTGGCAGATGTGAGGCCCAATCTGTGCTATGGACAATTACGTCATCCAGGTAAGCCGCAGCATACTTCCGATGGGGCCTCAGTATCTGGTCCATTTTCCGCTGGAATGTGGCCGGCGCATTCTGTAACCCGAACGGCATTCTCTTATATTGGAACGCCCCGTCTGGGGTTACAAATGCGGTTTTCTCTTTGGCCGACTTGGCCAGGGGAATTTGCCAATACCCTTTTGTGAGGTCAAGAGTCGTCATGTATCGGGCTGTTCCCAGCCGGTCGATCAACTCATCTATACGTGGCATGGGGTAGGTGTCAAATTTTGTAACTTTGTTCAACTGACGAAAATCGTTACAAAATCGCCAGCTCCCATCCAGTTTAGGCACCAACACAATGGGACTAGACCAATCACTTTGGGACTCCTCTATCACCCCTAAGTTCAGCATTTTCTGTACTTCCTCCCGTATTGCCTCCCGTCGGGCCTCTGGGATCCGATAGGGTTTTAACTTCACGCTTTCACCGGGCGGGGTAATAATATCATGCTCTACCCCAGATGTTTGTCCCGGCAGCTCAGAGAACACCTCCTTGTTGCGAAGCACAAACTCCTTAACCTCCTGTTGTTGGGGTTGTGACAAGGTGGCTGCTATTCCAACCTCCGGAATCACGCAACCAGTTTGAGCTGGTGACCAAGTTTCTGCGACTAGGGACTCTCTATCCCTCCAGGCTTTCAACAGATTAACGTGATATATCTGTTCGGGCTTTCGCCTTCCTGGTTGTCTGACCTTGTAATTCACTTCGCTCACTTTTTCCATTATCTCGTAGGGGCATTGCCATTTGGCAAGGAATTTACTTTCAACCGTAGGGACAAGTACCAATATCCTATCCCCCGGGGAAAAGGTACGGGTCTTTGCTCCACGGTTGTACACTCTCTGCTGTGCCAACTGCGCTTGGGCCAAATGTTCCTTCACGATGGGCATTACCTGTGCAATTCGATCTTGCATCAGGGCGACATGCTCAATCACACTCCTGTGGGGAGAACTCTCACTTTCCCAAGTTTCCTTGGCAATATCCAACAGCCCTCTTGGGTGTCTCCCATACAGTAACTCAAAGGGGGAGAATCCCGTAGAGGATTGGGGCACCTCCCTAATAGCAAACATCAAATAAGGAAGTAGACAGTCCCAATCCTTTCCATCTCTATCCACCACTTTCTTCAACATTTGTTTTAGGGTTTTGTTGAATCTTTCAACCAGCCCATCGGTTTGGGGGTGATACACAGATGTACGCAATTGCGTCACTTTGAACAATTTACACAGCTCTTTCATAACCCGGGACATAAAGGGTGTACCTTGGTCCGTAAGCAGTTCTTTACAAATACCCACCCGGCTAAAAACAAGAGATAGCTCTTTGGCTATGGTTTTGGCCGAGGTATTTCTGAGAGGGATCGCTTCTGGATAACGGGTGGCATAGTCCATTATAACCAATATGTACTGGTGCCCCCTAGCGGACTTGATTATAGGACCTACCAAATCCATTGCGATTCTCTCAAACGGGACCTCAATGATGGGTAGAGGGACCAGCGGGCTACGGAAATGTGGCATCGGGGCCGACCTCTGACACACAGGGCAGGAGGAACAATAATTTTCTATGTCCTTCATCACCCCAGGCCAATAGAATCTCTGTAATACCCTCTCTCGGGTTTTCTCTGTCCCCAGATGACCTCCAAGAATGTGCCCATGGGCCAACTCCAACACCAACTTCCTGTAAGGTTTGGGCACCACAAGCTGCTCAACGGTTTCTTCTGCCCTTTTTGCCACCCGATACAGTAGGTCCTTCTCTACGCTGAAGTATGGGTAAGTGCAGGTATTATCTGGGTTCACTAACTCGCCATCTATTTCCACTACGTTTTCCCGTGCCTTTATTAGGGCGGGGTCTTTTAACTGTTCTGTGGCAAAATTTTCCCTGTGAACCTCCAGATCAGAAAACTCCACAGATGGTAGGTTTTCGTCTGAGGAGGTGGGCTCCTCTCCAGTTTCTTGAGTCTCCCCTGCCAATACTGACAAGGGAAATTCTGGAGAGTCCTCACCACTCTCAGAGGAGTTCTGGCTATCACATTCCTGGTACATAGGGGCACCAGTGGGGGCTCAGGATCATCCCACAGTTCCCAGAACTTCGGAATATCCCTTCCCACAATGGCATCATGCGGTAATTGAGATACTAACCCCACTGGATGAGAGAGGGTACCTTTGGGGGTCTCGAAACACACTGTAGTCACTGGATACTCTCGGGTGTCCCCATGCACACAAATAACAGCTACCTTGCTATTCCCAGAGACCTCTGTTTTAACTAATTCAGCCTTTATCAGGGTCACAAGGCTACCTGAATCCAGTAATACCACAACATTTCTACCATTAATACACATTTTGCATAAATGTTTCTCAGTTCCCCGAATGGCAGTGCATGCGACTGTCGCACACAGCGACTGACGTCTGTCCATCAGAAAGTCACATTGCATGGGTTCCTCCACAACCGGGCAATTTGCTGCAATATGTCCCGCTTGCCGGCAGCGGTAGCAAACAATCCTTCTTGCCGCCTCTTGAGCCCCTGACTTCCCAGGCTGTTCTCGCCAAACTTTGGGTAGAGCTCCCACCCTCTCACTCTCTCCACCCTCACCCCTTGGAATCCTCTTATCCGCCCCTGGGGATGGTCTGGTCTTAGGGTGGAAAGTCCGAGAGTCTCTGGAAGAGGCCGTCAGGTTCTCTGTAGCCAAGTATCTCTCTACACGATCCACAAGTTTACCGGCCGTTTCTGGGTCTCCATGGCTTACCCACTTTTGAATGGCGGTAGGAAGAGCTCTCAAGAAACGATCCATCACAACACGTTCCACAATCTCCGGTGCGGACAAAGTCTCTGGCTGTAGCCACTTCCTGCTCAGGTGAATGAGATCATACATTTGAGACCTGGGGGGTTTTCCAAGCTGGAAAGTCCAGTTATGCACACGCTGAGCCCGGACAGCCAGGGTGACACCCAGCCTTGCCAATATTTCAGCTTTTAGCATCACATAGTCTTTTGCTTGGTCAGGCTCTAGGTCATAGTAAGCCTTCTGCGATTCACCAGTTAACAGAGGAGCCACCAGTCCAGCCCACTGCTCCTCAGGCCACTTTTCTCTTTCAGCAGTCCTTTCAAATGTGGTCAAAAATACCTCTGGATCATCCTCTCCAGTCATTTTTGTCAATAAACGACTCACCCCAAAGGACGCGGTATTAGTGGGACGGCTTTCCTCACTGGTCTGCGGACGTTGCTGCATTACTGCTTCCATTTGTTGTATTCTCTGCTCTTGCTTCTGTAACAGGTCTATGAAGCGGGCCTCAGATTGCTGCTGGGCTTGTTGATGAGCTTGCTGCTGGGCTGCAAGGCTCCTTTGCAAACCTGCATTTGTCTGCTGTTGATTGGCATTTGCTAGAGCCAGCTGTTTCAGTATCTCCTCCATGCTGGCTTAAAAAAAACTGCCACTGGTTCTCCACCAACTGTGAGGGGGTTAACTCGGTAGCGGGTGTGTGTAACCCCCTGGTTGGGCTCCCCACACAAAAACAGGGCCAGCAGACGGAGGTTGTGATTTTCAAAATCAAAAGGTGCGGTTTATTTCTCTATGTACAGTGACAAAAACACAGCAAAGCCAAAAAGAAACATAAACAAAATAAATCCTGGTCAGTTTGACCTCTGACTAAACATGCAGGTTTCCTAAACTAACAACTGGGATCAGCCTGGTGCTGTCCTAGTCCCTAAGTCCCTGGTTTAGTAAAAGTCCAAACAAATAGCCACACAGGCTTTGCCTCACCGCACAGGGGTTCACTCTCCCTAGACAGTCCACACAGGTCTGGGTCCAGGCATGAGCTAACATCTAATGAAGCTGGGAGTTTTTATAAAGGCCTTAAATGAGCTGACAAGCTTCAGCTGGTCTCATCAACTCCCTGCCTGCACGACGCCCAGCCCTCTCTCTAGAGGTATGAGTCATCCATGAGCCCACTAGCCTCAGCTGGGCTTCATCAACTCCCTAGTTGTATAAGTCGGCATAAAGCCTAAATCTGGGAGAAATATATCTACCCCCCTGGATGCAACCAGGTGACTTTACCTTCCTGCTGTCACAATATATATATATATATACATATACAAATATTCAAATACCAGGCTTATTTATTAAAGTCAACAGCAATGCAAAAAAATGCAGTATGCCATAAGATCTAAATAGAATTTGCATTTCCTAGGCAAAATACTGAAAAATAAAATCAGGTTGTTGTGGGATACATCAACCTGCACATAATTTTTGCTATTTATACCCTTGTATAAATTAAGCCCACTTGAGTAAATACAGAATATTATATTAAGCCCTATGCTGTGATGTTTTCCTGCAAATGTATTAGTTTAACCTCCCTGTCGGTATGATTATGTCAGATTTTTGATGCTGAAAGCGGTGCAATTGTTTTGCATGGAAAGTTGGCATTTTATATTTTAGGCCTGTAATTCTTAGTAATAACACACTTAAATCTGTCCAAACAAGAGTCTAGTAGACATCCCGGGTATGATAAAGTTTGAAACACTAAATCATTAATAAATTAATAAATAACTATAAATAATTATAACCAATAATAATATATTAATAATAAAAACTATTCAATAATGTAATCAAATCAAAAACACAGAATTGTCACTGTCATTACTTTCAGTGTTTGATGATGAATTTCCCCACAAATCGCTATCGCTCAATTCTGCAAGTGATTCTAATTTATTATCACTGTTTTCTAGCTGGTCTAAAAGCACTTTTGATGTAAAGGGACACTTTTTGGTTGCTATGGACAATCTCAAGTTTTCAGGCATAAAGAAAAGTATTTATAATATAAAACTGCGTGCAGGGCACTGGACAGACCACTAGGGACAAAGGGGATATGTAATTATTTGATACAGTACTGTAATCTTACAGATTACAGTATACTGTATCTATACTGTGTTTTTTACTTTTTGATTTGGCACCGAACTCCGTCCCCGTGCGTCAGCAACGCTCGCAGGGAACAGAGCTCGGCTCTGTGAATCGAGCGAGAAACGGCAGCTCGCAGATCACAGAGGGGAGACATCGCAGGATCCAGGGGACAAGGTAAGTAAGCTTTACATGGATCCTGTGATGCGATCCCGAGTATGGCTCGGGGTTACCGCTTTTGGTATGAAAAATTCACACTCGTGAATACCGCTCAGAAGGTTAAGACACACTATGGTAAGATGCAGTATAATTGATGCACCTAAGAAATACAGATACTTTTTAAAGTTCCTGTACACGTTGCAAAATTATTGTTCACTAAGCTAAGTGAATAAAATGAAGCTGCATTCATTTTATTTAACCAATCGTGCTAGCAAAAATTTTTTTTTTTTTTTAGTTCCCTTGTGCATGATTAGGTTTACTCAAGGTCACTTGCAAAGTGAAGTTGCAGTTTTTAAAGTGAACATTCACCTTGCTAAGTAAGTAGCCTCTATATATTTTGTAAATCAATTCCAAAATCACAGCAATCTATAATAACGCAGTGGTATATTTGTAAACAAACTCCATATTAACAAAAAAGTAGAGTTTTGCACATGGCTTTATATATTTTCATGAAAAAATCTTCTGGTTCTGTGAAGTCTTCTACCTGGCAGCTCCTGCCTGGATATAATTGCGCTGAACAACACGGAATCTCCTGCTCATAAACTGTTCTACAGCCTCCAGATAAAATGATATAAGCAAATTCCTAGATTCTGTTCTTGGCGAATAAAGCACTAATTGGAAGGATTTGTAGAGGTGTCAGCTGTTTTAACCAAGTCACATGTTTCTCTGCTTAGATGTTCAGTTTGGCATGCAACGTTAAATACCTCTTTTAGTTTATTTTGGTTTGTAAGAGAGAGAAATGACAGGTACAAAAAACTAGACTTCAAACAAGCTGTGTGAAACATCATAGAGCCTGTATAATAAACCCTTTTTCTATGTTCTTTCATGCTTAACTCCTCAAAGGTCTATATATATAGTGCCAGCGTAATTTAGGTTACCGGTATCTGATTTTGACTTAACAAGTGATCAGCATGAAAATGCAAGACATGACAACTTAATGGGTATAAATATGTTTTGTAATCCTCACGGGACCATTTGTTTTAAAATGGCTGGAAAAATGCAGGCCCAACTGAATACTAAACAATTACACTGTACAAATTGATCACATGTCTAAAATATGGATATATCAATGGTCATTGATCATTAACAAAACTTGTTAGGGGGAGTGTCCCTCCTCTGTGTGATTACCTTTTCTACTCAGTCTAAGATAGTTAAAAGATATGTAAATAATAACGAGACAATAAAAGCCCAGCTCAACTTTTAGTTTAACCTCCCTGGCGGTATGATTCTGTCAGATTTTAGGTGCTGAAAGCAGTACCATTATTCTGCATGGAAATTTGGCGTTTTATATTGCAGGCCTGTAATTCTTAGGAATAACTCACTTAAATCTGTCCAAACCAGAGTCTAGTAGACATCCCGGGTATGATAAAGTTCAAAAAAACTAAATTATACATTATAATAAAATAAATAACTATAAAATAATTATAACAAATAATATAATAATAATAATAAAAGTGTTTTTCAGTGTTTGATGACGAATTTCCCCACAAATCGCTATCGCTTAATTCTGCGAGTGATTCTAATTTATTATCGCTGTTTTTTAGCTGGTCTAAAACCACTTTTGACATAAAGGGACAGTTTTTGGTTGCTATGGACCAGGCAGAAAGAACAGTTTTTATTATATAAAAGTGCATGCAGGACACTGGGCAGACCACTAGGGACAATGGGGGTGTGTAATTATTACATACAGTACTGTAATCTATAAGATTACAGTGTACTGTATGTGTACTGTGTTTCAACTTTTTTGAATTTGGCGCGGATCTCCGTCCCCGTGCGTCGTAACGTCGCAAGGAACGGAGCTCGGCAGCACTCGGAAGTGTGTGAATCGAGCGAGGAGACAGCTCGATCACATAGCGGAGAGGCATCGCAGGATCCAGGGGACAAGGTGAGTAACTCTGCCTGGATCACTGTGATGCAGCCCGAGTCTGGCTCGAGGTTACCTCTTTTGGTGCTGAAATTTCACCCCGAGCCTGACTCGGGAATACCGCCAGGGAGGTTAAATCAGCTAAATGCATTCCATGTACACAAAAACATGTATGAGTACAAAAGGTCTTATTGTTCATTTTCTTTAGAATGTAGAGAAAGCCTGATTAGAAAAGCTTGTCGCTTGCCATAAGGCTGTAGATATGGACCCTTGCTCTCTGTGTGGAAGCAGTGGTCTTCCTGCAAAGATCCAACACCCACCCAGACCCCCCTCCCCCTCTGAGTCAGAGCTAAATCTATATAATCAGTGCATGCAATGAAGAGTTCTTAACAACCAATGACGTCACCATCTTTTTACTGACATGGCTGGGAATTTACCATACATGTAAGCCAAGGAACCAGAAATATTTGGAAAAATGCTTTGAAGTTTTTCCCCATAATTCATACTATGCCCTTCATGTTTGGTATCAATTTTTAGAGGGACCCCGTTCATAAAAAGACAGTAATTCCCCAATCCCAGCAAAGGAGCTGGGGTTGAAAAAAATTGCATAAGGTCCCCCTAAATTCTATTTCAGTCCCTTAGAGTCTGCTCTGCATTTTGAGGGAGAACCCCATGTATAAATCAGGGGAGAAAAAACATGAAATTCTCCCCAAAATCCCACACCAAACCCTTATCCAAGCATGACGGGTCTGATGGATGACAGCTGGTATAAATGAAGGGGCGGTGACACCCAGGCTACATCATTAACTATACAGTATATATCCATATATGGTAAATTATGTCACCAAGAGACCTGTCCCCTCCGCTGGACCTGCCTCAGAAGTAAAACAACAGGAATTATGTTTGTCGGAGGTCAGCAGGTTTTTTGTTCTCTAAGCAGGTCAGGGCACATTGGGCTTTGTTAATGACAAGCATCACCGGACAATGTGATTATGAACATACATTGTGGGATATTTTTCTTTTTAATTAAAGATTTGTCACAAACTATGTCAGTGTGTTTATTTATATTGTATTTTATTTTCGTAAATGTGTGGGGTTACTATGTACACCCTACTCATTCACATAGGAAGGGCCGGTATTTGGGTGTCCCCTTATCGTTAATAGGGATGAGCTCGGTGTTCTAGTCGAACGCATGTTCGACTCGAGCATCGGCTGTTCGCCTGTTCGGCGAAACCAGAACTTTGTGGGCTGTTCGCGCCAAATTCGTGGGATGCGAACGGCCCACAATACACTGCGCCATCACAGTGCATTGCCGGCGCTGTGATTGGCCAAGCATGCACTTTGACCCCGCATGCTTGGCCAATCACAGCGCCGGTAGTGAGGAGAGCCATAATTGGCCACAGGCAGGATGCCTGTGGCCAATTATAGCTATGGGGGTTTAGTACACGCCCCACACTATAAAAGGCCGCCAGCGCGGCGGCCTTGTGTAGTGTGTTGGCGTGCAGGGAGAGAGAAGGATAGGCAGGGACAGTGTCAGTGATATTGTTAGATAAACCTTGTGCATTTACAGTGTGTTGGCGTGCAGGGAGAGAGAAGGATAGGCAGAGACAGTGTCAGTGATATTCTTTGATAAACCTTGTGCATTTACAGTGTGTTGGCGTGCAGGGAAAGAGAAGGAGAGTCAGGGACAGTGTCAGTGA
Source organism: Rana muscosa (assembly GCA_029206835.1). Classification (NCBI taxonomy): domain Eukaryota; kingdom Metazoa; phylum Chordata; class Amphibia; order Anura; family Ranidae; genus Rana; species Rana muscosa. The sequence goes on from CM055118.1 coordinate 625,048,327, forward strand.
TATTCTTTGATAAACCTTGTGCATTTACAGTGTGTTGGCGTGCAGGGAGAGAGAAGGATAGGCAGGGACAGTGTCAGTGATATTCTTTGATAAACCTTGTGCATTTACAGTGTGTTGGTGTGCAGGGAGAGAGAAGGCTAGGCAGGGACAGTGTCAGTGTTATTCTTTGCTAAACCTCCTGCACAGTATACACCTGAAGCTACCCCTTATTGCTTGTGGTGTTGTTCTGTTGTGTAACACAGACAGTCATCTGCAAGCAGTTACAGTGGGTGTAGGTGCCTCCTGCACAGTATACGCTACCCCTTATTGCTCGTGGTGTTGTTCTGTTGTGTAACAGAGACAGGCATCTGCAAGCAGTTACAGTGGGTGTAGGTGCCTCCTGCACAGTATACACCTGAAGCTACCCCGTATTGCTGGTTTTCCCATCTCCCTGCAGGCCATTAGAATGTCTGGAAGGCCAACAAGGAGAGGCAGACAGTCACGAGCCAATAAAAGAGGGCAAGCAGGCTCTGTGTCTGGGGGCAACAGTGCTGGTCATGGACGCGGTGCATTGTCATCAGCATGTGGCCATGGGACACGCTTGTCCTTATTTTCGGCAGCTGGACGTGTTGAGCCACATCATGCCGAACACTTGGTAGAGTGGATGACCAAGCCCTCCTCATTCTCCTCATCCTCTCTCACCCAGGCTCAGGGTACTGGCAAAGCAGCTGCCAATGCGTCCTCTTCCCTCGTATCAATTTCATCATCAGTCACTCCTTCCCTAGACCCACCATGTCCTCCTGAGGAGTCCCCCGAACTGTTTGAGCACAGTGTTGGGTACATGCTCCAGGAGGATGCCCAGTGTTTTTAAGGGTCTGATGATGATACCCAGCTAGAGGAAGGCAGTAGCGTGAGCGCAGAGAGAGGGGATGCTCAAGAAGCAGCTGCAGCATACTGCCAGGTTTGCTCCAGTGATCAAGAGGGAGAGGATGATGAGGTCACTGACTCCACGTGGGTGCCTGATAGGAGAGAGGAGGAGGAGGCACATCTCCAACGAGGCAGGATGCCCTCTGGGGGCCAGCGTAAGGGCAGCACACCAACTGAATCACACCGCAGAGCTCCGCCTGTGCAGGGCGCTGTCTCTGCGCGTTATTCCAAAAGTTCTTTGGTGTGGGCCTTTTTTGAGTCGAGTGCAACAGATCGCACCGCTGCTATTTGCAACATATGTCTCAAGCATATCTCACGTGGCCAAACCATCAGCCGCTTGGGCACCACATGCTTGACCAGACATATGTTGACCTGTCATGCAGCTCGTTGGCAAGCGTACCTTAAAGACCCACACCAAAGAACAAAGCGGACCTCTCCTTGCTCCTCATCAGCTGGGATCTCCTACCCCACTATACCTTCAGCCCTCTCTGAAACCTGCACTGCGAGGAATGAAGGTGTAGAATTAGGTGTGTCACAGCCAAGTACTTGCGGGCACTCTGCTAGCAGTACACCGACGTCCGATTGTAGCAGGCAAATTTCCCTGCCCCAGCTGCTGGACCATCAAAAGAAGTTCACTCCCAGCCATCCACATGCCCAGCGGTTGAATGCTAGCTTGGCTAAATTGCTAGCACTTCAACTGCTGCCTTTTCAGTTGGTAGACTCGGCCCCCTTCCGTGAGTTTGTGCAATGTGCGGTTCCTCAGTGGCAGGTTCCCAAACGCCACTTTTTCTCACAGAAGGCGATTCCGACTCTCTACCGGCATGTGGAAGGCAATGTCCATGCTTTGCTGGACAGGGCGGTCAGCGGTAAGGTGCATATTACCGCTGACTCATGGTCCAGCAGGCATGGACAGGGACGTTACCTTTCTTTCACGGCCCATTGGGTCACTCTTTTGGCAGCTGGGAAGGATGCAGGACAAGGTGCAGTAGTCTTGGAGGTTGTTCCACCACCACACCTCCAAAATGCTACTACTGGTTGTGACACACCTCTCTCCTCTACCTCCTCCTCTTCTTCTTCCTCCATGGCCTCTTCCTGTGCTTTGTCCTCGGAACCAGTGGTGCTCCGTAGGCGTTCAAGGGGCTACGCAAGTACGTAGGCAAAAAGATGCCATGCCGTGCTTGCACTGGTGTGTTTGGGGGACAGGAGCCACACTGGGGCAGAGGTTCTGTTAGCTCTGCAGGGGCAGGCCGAGAGGTGGTTGACGCCACGCCAGCTTAAGCCAGGAATGGTGGTTTGCGACAATGGCACCAACCTCCTCTCCGCCCTCCGACAGGGACAACTGACCCATGTGCCCTGTGTGGCTCACGTCCTTAACCTGGTGGTGCAGCGGTTCTTGGGCAGGTACCCAGGCTTACAGGATGTCCTGAGGCAGGCCAGGAAAGTCTGTGTGCATTTCCGCAGATCATATAATGCCAGTGCTCGGCTGGCTGAGCTGCAAAAGGAGTTGAACATGCCCAAGAACCCCCTTATATGTGACATGCCCACCAGGTGGAACTCAGCGTTGGCCATGCTGCAGCGGCTGCACACGCAGCAGAGGGCCATCAATGAGTACCTGTGCAACTACGGCACCAGGACAGGGTCAGGGGAGCTCAGGTTTTTTTCACCACGCCAGTGGGGCATGATCAGGGATGCATGCACTGTCCTGGCACCATTTGAGGAGGCTATGAGGATGGTGAGCAGTGACAGTGCATGCATCAGTGACACTGTGCAGTAGGTGCCGCCTACATTGTATATTCATCGCGATCCTATCACGGAGATTCTCAGCGACGGGGGTGCCGACATCTCGGCGACAGGATGGCGACACATCTCGCGCTTGCTGCAATAGCGAGGAGACGCGGCACTGTATTGAACGGGGATCCGACGTGGATTCCCGCCAATACCAGGCACTGTGTTTGGTATGAATCCTGAGCGGGAACTCCACGCCAATTTTTAAATAAAAAAACGGCATGGGTTCCACCTCCAGGAGCATACCAGGCCCTTGGGTCTTGTATGGATTTGAAGGGGACCCCCTACGCCAAAAAATTGGCGTGGGGGTCCCCCTCAAAGTCCAAACCAGACCCTTATCCGAGCACGCAACCTGGCAGGCTGCAGGGGAAGAGGGGGGGACGAGAGAGCGGCCCCCTCCCTCCTGAACCGTACCAGGCCGCATGCCCTCAAAATGGGGGGGTTTGGTGCTCTGGGGCAGGGGGGCGACCTGCGGCCCCCCCACCCCAAAGCACCCTGTCCCCATGTTGATGAGGACAGGGCCTCTTCCCGACAACCCTGGCCGTTGGTTGTCGGAGTCTGCGGGCGGGGGCTGATCGGAATCCGGGAGCCCCCTTTAAAAAAGGGGCCCCCAGATGCCGGCCCACCACCCTATGTGAATGAGTATGGGGTACATCGTACCCCTACCCATTCACCTGGTGGAAAATAATGTCAATAAAAAAACAACACAGGTTTTTAAAGTAATTTATTGCACAGCTCCGGGGGTCTTCTTCCGACTCCGGGGGTCTTCTTCCGACTTCGGGGGTCTCCGGTGTCGTCGCCGCGCTCTCTGGTTCTTTCTTCCTTCTGCCGGGCCACCGCTATCTTCTTCCAGCTCTTTTGCTAGCGGGGCCCGGTCTTCTCCGTCGCCTTCTTCCCTCTTCTCCTCTCTGGTTCTTTCTTCCTTCTGCCGGGCCTCCGCTATCTTCTTCCAGCTCTTTTGCTAGTGGAGGGGCCGGTCTTCCCGTCGGCGTCTTCTTCTCTCTTCACCTCCTCGATGTTGACTTGTCGCTTCCTTCCGCAGTAATTCTGGGTTTTGCGGTGCGCTCGGTTTATATAGGCTTCTCATGACGTCACAGTCACATGTTCCGGGTGGCCCCGGAGCATGTGACTGTGACGTCATGGGAACATGTGACTGTGACATCATGAGAGGCCTATATAAACCGAGCGCACCGCAAAACCCAGCATTACAGCGGAAGGAAGCGACGAGTCAACATCGAGGAGGAGAAGAGAGAAGAAGACGCCGACGGGAAGACCGCTTTCTCGTCCCCCCTCTTCCCCTGCGGCCTGCCAGGTTGCGTGCTCGGATAAGGGTCTGGTTTGGACTTTGAGGGGACCCCCACGCCGATTTTTCGGCTTAGGGGGTCCCCTTCAAATCCATACCAGACCCATGGGCCTGGTATGATCCTGGAGGGGGAATTCATGCCGGTTTTTTATTTAAAAATTGGCGTGGAGTTCCCGCACAGGATTCATACCAAACACAGTGCCTGGTATTGGCGGGAATCCACGTCAGATCTCCGGCAATGCGTGTCGCTCATTGTGAAAGGAAAAACAATTTTTTTCCTTTCCCGATGACGAGACAGCTCGGCGCTGGCTCTCGCAACGGAGCTCGTAGGGTGTCAATCTCGCCGCTAGAAGAGGCGAGATTGACACAATATTGGCGGCACCTACTGTACCTCTTGTCCACCTGTTGGAGCATACGCTGCATGGAATAATGGACAGGGCACTTGAAGCAGAACAGAGGCAGGAAGAGGAGGACTTCCTTGCCTCTCAAGGCCCCCTTTACCCAGACAGTGTTCCTTCTGTCCCACCCATCACACAGGAAGAGGAGGAGGAGGAGGAGGATTGTGTCAGCATGGAGGTGGAGCCTGGCACTCAGCATCAACAGCAGCAGTCTTTATGGGATGATTTACAGTCCCAAGAAACCCATGGACTTGTACGTGGCTGGGAGGAGGTGGCTGCGGATCAAGCCGTCCTTAGTGACCCAGAGTACTCCTGACCGAATGCCTCAGCTAACCTACGCTGCATGGCCTCCCTGATCCTGCAAAGTCTGCGGAAGGATCCTCGTATTCTTCAGATCAAGGAGAGGGACCATTGCTGGCTGGCCACTCTCCTTGATCCACGGTACAAGGGTAAGGTTGCGGACCTTATCTTGCCGTCGCAGAGGGAGCAGAGGATGAGACATCTCTGGAAGGCCTTGCAGAAAGGTCTGTGCAACGCGTTCCCAGAGACTGGGAGGTTACAAACTCCTGGTCCTGGACAACGAGTTGCTGAGGCTTCGGTCAGTAGCAGAAGGAGCGGTGGAGAATTTTTTAGTCCGCAGCCCCAAGGTATGATCGGTTCCAGCAACCATCGCCAGCGTCTGATATGCATGGTGCCGAAATACCTAGGGGCAAGGTCAGACTTGGACACCTTTCCCACCGAAAATCCTCTGGCTTACTGGGTCTTGAGGATGGATCACTGGCCAGAGCTTGCACAGTATGCAATTGAGCTACTGGCCTGTCCTGCATCCAGCGTTTATTCGGAACGCACATTCAGTGCTGCTGGAGGCTTTGTCACAGATCACAGGGTGCGCCTGTCCACCGACTCGGTTGATCGACTGACCTTCATAAAGATGAATCAGTCTTGGATCACCACCAGCTACCAGGCACCTGAAGCTGATGTAACAGAATAATTTATTTTGAAATGTCACATCCCTTCAAGACTGCCTATGCTAATGCTGAGTGACTGTCCTGTTATGTTTACGGACTATCCTCTTCCTCCTCAATGATCCTGATGATAGCTTGGAAGAACATTTTTGTTTCTGGGTGCCGCCACCAGTGGCTAAGGCCCAATTTTTCAGCCCCTGTTTAACAGGGGCATGTAATTACAATTTTTTATGCAATGCTTTGCAGCAGGGCTTATTCCTGCACTCCAACTAGAGTATCTGGGAGAGGTTGCAGTGTTGTGGCACCAGCACCAGTGCCTAAGGCCCAATTTTTCAGCCCCTGTTTAACAGGGGCGTGTAATTACAATTTTTGATGCAATACTTTGCAACAGGGCTCATTGCTGTGCTCCAAGTACAGTATCTGTGAGGGGTTGCAGTGTTGTGGCACCAGCACCAGTGCCTAAGGCCCAATTTTTCAGCCCCTGTTTAACAGGGGCGTGTAATTACAATTCTTGATCTAAAAATTCACAGCAGGGCCCATTCCTGCGCCCACCAAGAGTAACTGTGAGGGCTTACAGTGTTGTGGCAACACCGTCCACCACCACCACCACCACCACCAAAGGCCCAATTTTTCTGCCCCTGTTCAACAGGGGCATGCAATTACAATTCTTGATCTAATAATTCACAGCAGGGCCCATTCCTGCACCCACCAAGAGTAGCTGTGAGGGCTAACAGTGTTGTGGCAACACCACCACCACCACCACCACCAAAGGCAAACATTTTCTGCCCCTGTTCAACAGGGGCATGCAATTACAATTTTTGATCTAATAATTCACAGCAGGGCCCATTCATGCGCCCACCAAGAGTAACTGTGAGGGCTTACAGTATTGTAGCACCAGCACCACCACCAAAGGCCCAATTTTTCCTACCACTGTTCAACAATGGAATGTAATTACAATTCCTGATATAATAGTTGACAGCAGGGCGTTCCAGCGCCCACCAAGAGTAACTGTGAGGGCTCACAGTGTTGTGGCAACACCAACACCTAAGGGGCAAATTTCTGCAGAGTATATATGGCAGGCCCCTACTTTCAAACATCCAATTTACAAATGATTCCTACTTGCAAACGGAAGGAGACAACAGGAAGTGAGAGGAAATCTACCCCTAGGAAGGGAAATTCTCTCCTGTTATGCAGCGTACACACGATCGATTTTTTCGACGGTGAAAACACCGTCGAGAAAATCGACGTGAAAAACGAGGAACAGCTTGTTCCCCCCACACACGGCCGTTTTAAATTACATTTTTTTTGGTCGAAAAAAACGACCGTGTGTGGGCTCTGCGGCAGTGTTTCCCTATGACGGGAATCACGACGAGAAAAATTAGAGCATGTTCTAATTTTTCTCGTCGTGATTAATTCCCGTTGAGAAAAACGACAAAAAGCCCACAGACGATCGTTTTTCTCATCCAAAGGAAAAAATGTAATTATTCTCGACGGGAAAAACGGTCGTGTGTACGCGGCATAAGAGTTAATATGGGAAAAAGGTGTCTCCTCTCTACTGATGCTTTATCACCAATCATTGTTTCAATAAAAACCCCACTTTTCCAAAAACATTTGTCATTGAGACGGAAAGTGAGGTGAAATGTTCTGAAGAGGTGCACAGACAGCAAAACAAATGTTACAGGGGTGATAACCCTTCCCTATGTTCTCCACAAAGCTTAAAAATAGATTTTTTGGCTGTAGCGACACTTAAAAATTTACCTGTTTCAAATTACAAACAGATTCTACTTAAGAACAAACCTACAGTCCCTGTCTTGTTTGCACCGCCTGTATACTGCTGTCCAGAGCATATAGGGTTTTAGGTATAGGGTTTTATTTTGGGTGCAGGGTTTCCCTTAATATCCATACAAGACCCAAAGGGGCTGGTAATGGGCTGGGATGGGGGGGGGGGGGTGATGAGGTAGCCATGCCATTTTTCTCAAAGATTTTCATCCATATTGCCAGGACAAGACATGACATTAATGCCGCAAGCAGTTTTAAATGGCTTTTTTTCCTTTACAAATGTAATTTTGTGCAGGTACAGTTCTAAACACGGGAAACACATGCCACTTCACAGGCATACTTTAGACACCCCCCAGGTACGATATTTAAAGGAATATTTCACTATTTTTTTTCACTTTATGCATCATTAAAATGACTGCTCCATAAAAAATGTCTGTTTTTAAAACTTCTTTTTGCATTGATACATGTCCCCTGGGGCAGACCCCGGGTCCCCAAACCATTTTTAGGACAATAACATGCATATTAGCCGTTATAATTAGCACTGTACATTTCGAACGTTCGCGTCCATTGTATTTAATAGGGCTCTAACGTTCGCGCGAACTTTCGGTCCGTTCGCAGGTTCTGGTGCGAACCGAACCGGGGGTGTTCGGCTCATCCCTAATCGTTAAGGAGTATTTTCAGAGTCTGTTATGCCCCTGCCCACAGACATCCACAACCACTGGGCCAGGGTTGTGGGAAACAGAATAAAGCATACGTCAGCTGTCATTTAGCTGGCAATTTAAACATACTTTTTTTTAGTATGTGTCAGTTCTGCTGTAGTAGATTATATAGATTGTACAGATGTGGCATTTCACAGGCAAGTTCACAGCATCCCCCAGGGATGCTAATTAAAATACATTTTGAATTTTAACCACTTCCTTACTGGGCACATATACCCCCTTCCTGCCCAGGCGAAATTTCAGCTTTCAGCACTGTCACGCTTTGAATGACAATTGCGCGGTCGTGCGACGTGGCTCCCAAAAAAAATTGACGTCCTTTTTTTCGCACAAATAGAGCTTTCTTTTGGTGGTATTTGATCACCTCGGCGGTTTTTATTTTTTGCGCTATAAACAAAAATAGAGCGACAATTTTTAAAAAAAAGCAATATTTTTTGATTTTTGCTTTAACCACTTGACCACTGGGCACTTAAACCCCCTTAATAACCAGACCAATTTTCAGCTTTCGGTGCTCTCACATTTTGAATGACAATTACTCAGTCATACAACACTGTACCCATATGAAATTTTTGTCCTTTTTTTCACACAAATAGAGCTTTCTTTTGGTGGTATTTAATCACTGTTGGGTTTTTTATTTTTTGCGCTATAAGAGAAAAAAGACTGAAAATTTTGTAAAAAAATGATTTTTTTTTCCGTTTCTGTTATAAAATTTTGCAAATTACTATTTTTTCTTCATAAATTTTGGCCAAAATGTATACTGCTACATATCTTTGGTAAAAATAAGTACAAATTGGTGTATATTATTTGGTCTTTGTGAAAGTTATAGAGTCCACAAGCTATGGTGCCAATATCTGAAAATTGATCACACCTGAAGTACTGACGGCCTATCTCAATTCTTGAGACCCTAACATGCCAGAAAAGTACAAATACCCCCCAAATGACCCCTTTTTGGAAAGAAGACATTCCAAGGTATTCAGAAAGAGGCATTGTGAGTTTTTTGAAGTTGTCATTTTTTCCCACAATTCTTTGCAAAATCAAGATTTTTTTTTTCTCTTTTTTTTTTTTCACAAAATTGTCATATTAGCAGGTTATTTCTCACACACAGCATATGCATTCCACAAATTACACCCCAAAACACATTCTGCTATTACTCCCGAGTATGGCGATACCACATGTGTGAGACTTTTACACAGCGTGGCCACATACAGAGGCCCGACATGCAGGGAGCACCTTCAGGCGTTCTGGAGCACCCAGGCCAATTCTGACATTTCTCTCCTACATGTAAAAATCATCATTTGTTTGCTAGAAAATTACATAGAACCCCAAAACATTATATATGTTTTTTTAGCAAAGACCTTAGAGAATATAATGGTGGTTGTTGCAACTTTTTATCTCGCACGATATTTGCGCAGCAATTTTTTAACGCGTTTTTTACGGAAAAAAAATGTTTTGTGCTTAAAAAAAAAAAAAACAGTAAAGTTAGCCCAATGTTTTTGCATAATGTGAAAGATGAAGTTACGCTGAGTAAATAGATACCTAACATGTCGCCCTTAAAAATTGCACACACTCGTGGAATGGCGCCAAACTTCGCTACTTAAAAAATCCCCATAGGCGACGCTTTAAATATTTTTACTGGTTACATGTTTTGAGTTACAGAGGAGGTCTAGGGCCAAAATGATTGCTCTCGCTCTAACGTTCGCAGAGATACCTCACATGTGTGGTTTGAAAACCGTTTTCATATGTGGGCGGGACTTACGTATGCGTTCGCTTCTGTATGCGAGCTCACGGGGACAGGGGCGCTTTAAAAAAAAAAAATATTTTATTCTTCATTTTACTTTATTTATTTTAGTTTGACATGTTTTTCCGCCCTAAACATTTTTTTGATCACTTTTATACCTATTACAAGGAACGTAAACATCCCTTGTAATAGGAATATGGCATGACAGGTCCTCTTTACAGTGAGATATGGGGGGGGGGTGTCAATAAGACCCCACATCTCACCTCTAGGCTGGGAAGCCTGAAAAAAATACAAAAAAAAACAACAATCCTGGCTTTGATCGTAGCGGTGAGTCGGTAGAAGCACCGGAGGGCGGCGGGGGGGGGGACATCCCTCTCGCCTCCCGTAAGAATGATCAAGCGGCGGAACAGCTGCTATGATTGTTCTTATGGTGTAGGGAATCGCCGGCTGAAAAAGCTAATATCTGAATGATGCCTGTAGCTGCTCCCATCATTCAGATATCCCCGCACAAAGTCAAGGACGTCATATGACGGCCGGAGGGCGGGAAGTGGTTATTGCAGAGTATTGCCGGGCATTGCGGAGTATTGCCGGGCATTGCGGAGTATTGCTGGGCATTGCGGAGTATTGCAGGGCATTGCGGAGTATTGCGGACTATGGCAGGGTATTGTGGTGTATGGCAGGGTATTGCACGGGTATTGCACAGGGTATTGTGGAGGGTATTGCACAGGGTATTGTGGAGGGTATTGCAGAGTATTGTGGAGGGTATTGCCGAGTATTGTGGAGGGTATTGCAGAGTATTGTGGAGGGTATTGCAGAGTATTGTGCAGGGTATTGCAGAGTATTGTGCAGGGTATTGCAGAGTATTGTGCAGGGTATTGCAGAGTATTTTGCAGAATATTGCGCAGGGTATTGCAGAGTATTGCGCAGGGTATTGCAGAGTATTGCGCAGGGTATTGCAGAGTATTGCGCAGAGTATTGCGCAGGGTATTGCAGAGTATTGCACCAGAGTATTGCAGAGTATTGCACCAGAGTATTGCAGAGTATTGCACCAGGGTATTGCAGAGTATTTTGCAGGGTATTGCGCAGGGTATTGCAGAGTATTTTGCAGGGTATTGCGCAGGGTATTGCAGAGTATTGCGCAGAGTATTGCGCAGGGTATTGCAGAGTATTTTGCAGGGTATTGCAGAGTATTTTGCAGGGTATTTTGCAGGGTATTGCAGAGTATTTTGCAGGGTATTGCAGAGTATTGCGCAGGGTATTGCAGAGTATTGCACCAGGGTATTGCAGAGTATTGCACCAGGGTATTGGCAGGGTATTTTGCAGAGTATTGGCAGGGTATTTTGCAGAGTATTGGCAGGGTGTATTGCAGAGTATTGGCAGGGTATAGCACAGGGATGGCTGAGCAGGGATGGATGGATGGCTGGATCTGTGACTGCAATTGTCACAGATCCAGCCCACAGTGCTGCTGCTGCTATCCGCTCCCTCCCCCTCCCCTCTCACACTGTACCGATCGGTACAGAGAGGGGAGGGGAGGGAGGAACCGGCGTCATCAAATGACGCCGGTCTGTTTACAAGTGATTGCTCCGTCATTTGACGGAGCGATCACGTGGTAAACGGCCGCTATCAGCGGCGATTTACCGCGATTCGTGATCCGCCGGGTCCGGAGGACCCGGCGGTCACGGAGTTTCCCGTGTGCGCGCCCCAGGGGGCGCGCGGGAGCGCGATTCTGGGAGGACGTTATATAGCGTCCTCCCAGAGTTAAGCAACCACCTTGTCGACGTTATTTGTCGGCAGGTGGTTGTTAAGTGGATAATAAATATCCCAATTTTTTTTTAAAAAATATTTTTTTTCCTCCGTTTAGGCCGATACGTATTCTTCTACATATTTTTGGTAAAAAAAAAATCGCAATCGCCGTTTATTGATTGGTTTGCGCAAAAGTTATAGCGTTTACAAAATAGGGGACTGTTTTATGGCATTTTTATATATTTATTTTTTTTACTAGTAATGGCGGCGATCAGTGATTTTTTTTTGTGACTGCGACATTATGGCGGACACATCGGACACTTTTGACACTATTTTGGGACCATTCACATTTATACAGCGAACAGTGCTATAAATATGCACTGATTACTGTATAAATGTGACTGGCAGGGAAGGGGTTAACACTAGGGGGTGAGGAAGGGGTTAAATGTGTTCCCTGGAGTGATTGTTACTGTGGGGGGAGGGGAGTGACTGGGGGAGGAGACCGATCTGTGTCCCTATGTACAAGGGACACAGCATCAGTCTCCTCTCTCCCTGACATGACATGGATCTCTGTGTTTACACACAGAGATCCACGTCCTGCCTCTGTAACTGCCGATCGCGGGTGCATGGCGGACATCGCGGCCGCCAGGCACGCGCATCGGCATTGCAGTGATGTGCCGGGCACGTGCGCGCGCCGCCGGCGGCGCTCGCGCGCCCCCCAGTGGCCAAATTAGAGGAGGCCGTATAATAACGGCCTCCCGGCATTTGACAACCACCTTGCGGCTGTATATACTCGTACGGCGGGCGCAAGGTGGTTAATGTTTCACTTTAAGCATTGTTAAAATTGATGTTCCCCGCCTGAGTTTTTAAAAAAAGTTTTGTTTTAGTACATGATCCTGTGACTAGTGATTGACAATTCCTTTCCTATGAGCCTAGAAAATATACATTATTGTTTTTAACCATTCAGCTCCCTTTGACTTCAGTGGGGTTCAGATTTGGCACCCAAACTGTAGTAAGGTTTGCTGAACCTGCCCCCAAACAAACTCAGGAATGTTTGGCTCACCATTGCCAATCAGTAACAAGCATTAGTTTTGCTGAATGAAGAGTTATGGGTCTGACTTAGCAGGGTCCTTCTATACAGAGCAATGGCAGGGGACAGGCTTTCTGTTCACATAGTAGCTGTTTTCTAAAGTAAACAAACCGTAAGACTTTATTCTACATTGAAATGTATCTGACATGCATTTAGCGGATTTAAATTGTAGGTTGAATTGGCCTTCAAGAAAGAGGACTGAAAATGAGGTAAGTAAATTCTTGAAATGAGCTTGGTGATTCAACTTGCACCCAAGACCTACAGTTATGCATAAGAATGAAGGACATCTAGTGGAACAATTGTCTTAAAATACCAAATTTTTTAGTCATTTAGTAAAGTTCCCTTCTGGCTATGTGCATTGAGCGATTCATCAATAAATACACATCAAACTTTTACAGTCCCAAGCACAAAGGCAAAGAAGTACACTGTAATTTTTAACTAGGCATTTCCAAGTCTGCCAGGTATATAAAGGTTTTCAGGATAAATTGATATTCTTACAGTAAAAATAAGCTTTTAAATGTACAGTATTTAATAAATTACTCTGTCAATCGAATTTTTTCTAGTTTACTTTTTGGATTTCTTTGGATTATATAATATAGAACTTCTATAACTCCAGCCTATACATACATATGAAGCAAGTCTAAGCCAAATGATAAGATATAAAGGAGCTGTCACCTAGTCTATTGATCAGACTGCTTCTAACCTCATCTTGTCTCTTTACAAGACAAGTGAACAGGTTTAATGAGCAGTGGAGCTGAGAAAGGTCAATGGTATTATCGTGTGCACACTCCATAATTTGAATACATTCCTTGAATGGTGACCAACTATAAAATGTTTCTAAGAAATATTGTTCTAGCTACAAACTCTGCATTTTTATTATTAAGTCTGTGAAAACTGAGTTTATAAATGTATAATAAGTATTATTTTTAATAATAATAATAATAATAATATTTTATCATATTGATTCAGTTACAAATGCTGCAGCTCTAGTGGATATGCAGTTAAGTATATTTTATAGTAAATACTGTCTGCAGTCGTTGACAATACCTGAAAATGCTCCACTCTGGTTCAAGTTTGATAATTCTAGGATCCTCCACATACTCAAATATTAATTCCTGAGGAATTTTGGCTTTGTCAATCTGAACAGTCACTTTCACCTTCTCCAAACCCTCAAGGGAAGCTGTGGTGTTACAGAATATTTCATTTGCTGTTCTCCTGTAAAAAAGCCAGCAAATATCATGACTAAACATGCAGCGCTCAATACATATATATATATATATATATCATACACAGTACATTTGCTTGTCCCTGTATTACAGATGCACTTATCACAAATACACAGTAAATAACAACTGCTTTGTATCACTAAAATCTGTGAAGGTAAAATATCTTTATATGTAACACCAAAACATCATCTAAAATGTATAGAATAAAGGTTAAACTTTTTTTAACGTGAAAATTTGTGTGACATGAAAAAAAGATAATGCATTTTTTTAAATTAAAGTTGGATTGGTTGGCTTTTGTAAAATGTTAAACCTTTCAAGAAGTGAAGGCTGATCTTATATATACACACATATATATATATATACAGTATCTCACATACTGCATTTTTTTGCATTGCTGTTGACTGTAATAAATTAGCCTGGTATTTAATTATTTGTTTATATATATATATATATATATATATATATATATATATATTTTTTTTTTTTTTTCATGTGACAACACTGAATAAATGCTACTTTGCTACAATTTAAAGTAGTGAATGCACAGCTTGTATAACAGTGTAAATTTGCTGTCCCGTCAAAATAACTCAACACACAGCCATTTATGTCTAAGCTGCTGGCAACAAAAGTGACTATACCTCTAAGTGAAAATGTCCAAGTTGGGCCCAATTAGCCATTTTCCCTCCCTGGTGTCAAGTGACTCTTAGAAGGTCTCAGGTGTGTTAAATTTGGGGTTATCACTCTCACTCTCTCATACTGATCACTGGAAGTTCAACATGGCACCTCATGGCTAAGAACTCTCTGAGGATCTGAAAAAAACAATTGTTGCTCTATATAAAGATGGCCTAGGCTATAAAAAGCTTGCCAAGACCCTGAAACTGAGCTGCAGCATGGTGCCAAGACCATACAGCGGATAAACAGGACAGGTTCCACTCAGAACAGGCCTCGTTATGGTCGATCAAAGACATTGAGTGTACGTGCTCAGCGTCATATCCAGAGGTTGTCTTTGGGAAATAGACATATGAGTGTTGCCAGCCTTGCTGCAAAGGTTGAAGGGGTGGGGTGTCAGCCTGCCAGTACTCAGACCATACACTGCACACTACATCAAATTGGTCTGCATGGCTGTCATTCCAGAAGGAAGCCTCTTCCAAAGATGATGCACAAGAAAGCCTGCAAACAGCTTGCTGAAGACAAGCAGACTATGGACATGGATTACTGGAACTATATCCTGTGGTCTGATGAGACCAAGATAAACTTATTTGGTTCAGATGGTGTAAAGCGTGTGTGGAGGCAACAAGGTGAGGAGTACAAAGACAAGTGTGTCTTGCTTACAGTCAAGCATGGTGGTGGGAGTGTCATGGTCTTGGGCTGCATGAGTGCTGCCAGCACTGGGGAGCTACAGTTCATTGAGGGAACCATGAATGCCAACATATACTGTGACATACTGAAGCAGAGCCCCTCTCTTAAGGGACTGGGCCACAGGGCAGTATTCCAACATGATAACGACCCCAAAGACACCTCCAAGATGACCACTGCCTTGCTAAAGAAGTTGAGGGTAAAGGTGATGGACTAGCCAAGCACGTCTCCAGACCTAAACCCATATGCATCTGTAGTGCATCCTCAAACGGATGGTGGAGGAGCGCAAGGTCTCTAACATCCACAAGCTCTGTGATGTTGTCATGGAGGAGTGGAAGAGGACTCCAGTGGTAACCTGTGAAGCTCTGGTGAATCTATGCCCAAGAGGGTTAAGGCAGTGCTGGAAAATAATGGTGGCCACACAAAAAATTGACACTTTGAGCCCAATTTGGACATTTTCCCTTAGGGGTATACTCACTTTTGTTGCCAGCGGTTTAAACATAAATGGCTGTGTTGAGTTATTTTGAGGGGACAGCAAATGTTATACAAGCTGTACACTCACTACTTCACATTGTATCAAAGTGTAATTTCTTCAGTGTTGTTTCATTAAAAGATATAATAAAACATTTACAGAAATGTGAGGGGTGCACTCACTGTTGTGAGATACTGTATATACACATAATATATTATTATATTATATGTTATATTATATATTAATATATTATTATTATTATAATTATTATATTATATTATATATATTTACACACATAATCCCTCTTACGTACAGAGCATAAACACCACCGACCAGTATTCTCATCTAGAGGTATATGTACCCCTGAGGTATCTATGAAAAAAGTCAAGGAATGATTTTGGCCATTATGGAAAATGCATACAGCCATATAATTGGTAAGGTTGAATAAAAACACAGGTACTTCCAGTTCAACCTGAGTGTGTGTGTACATTGTCGTTGCCAAAAAAAATAACTTAAAAATTGTTTGGAAATGAGCGCACATTAGGGTGCTTGTTGTTCTGCATTAATATGTGTTGCATTAAGGCAGCCTACTTATTTTTAATTGTCTGCCAATGAATTACAATGCAGCCAAAAATAAACATGACCCATTTTATTGCATCACACTAAATGTGCATTGTGGTATGCTGGTACGTTGCCTGCTACTCTATTAATGCATTGGAATCGTCATTCAAAATTAAGTCTACCACAAGACTTCAATGAGTTTCAATGACATACGGTAAGGCCCTGTTCACATATTGCGTAGCGGGAACGAGCATTCCTGCTACACGATTTTCAAAGCGCAATTCTCACACAATTATGCATGTTCCATAGGGCTAGCCCATTCACTTGAATGGAATGCCCTATGCGCATTTGTCACCAAAAAATAACTTCCTAAAATGGCATCTAATGCACATCGCGAGTTGTGCAGTGATTGAAACAAAATTTGAAATTGTGGGCAGAATCGCTGCCATTCTGCCAGCAATTCCAAATTGTAAATTGTGAATGGAGCCTCATCTAAGGACATCTGAATGGGGCCAAAAAGAAACTGAGTAGTGTCATGAACAGGGCTAGGTAAATGCTGGATTTCAAGAAGATAGATGATTTGATAACATTATAAGGCAGTACTGTAATACTGGAAAGAAACTCAAACTTCCTTTTCTGCACAACAAACCATTTACATCATCTTTATTCCACTATGAACATACATGTCCTTTTATACACTACAGTAAATATGCCTAAGGCTGAAAAGATTGCTGCATGCCTTTCATAATGACTGCATCCACCTTTTTCACTTTGGGTATTTAGGTCCACTTCCCTTCAAGTCTGATCTAAAGAGCTATCATAAATACCAAAGAAGAAAAAAATAAGTTAATTCTATTACTGGTTTCCTTTTTTATCATACAAATGGGAACAAGATAATTTTGTGCAGATTTAAAGCACTTTGTGAAATAGCCTGTAACCTTAATCTGAATATATTATGTATGCTTCATAATATATTCTCAAGAAAAACTGCATTAAAAGAACATTATCTGACAAATCATAAAACTACTGAATACTAATACATTCAGTATGTGACTGTCTCATGTCACTGCTTTAATCTTGCAAATCACTTGCACAAATGCAGATTATTATGAAACAGTTTTGATGTTTTATACACACAGTTATATAACCAAATTTTATTTTACTCTTGTGGTTTAATTTTACTATGCTTGATAAATAATTCAAAGAATAAAAAATGAACACGTGTCTAATCTGAGCACCACAGATAAACCATGGTCACAGTAAAGAAAAAAAAAAGTGATATATATTCAATACAGACAATCAACATTAAATGGCAAAGGCAATGTTACCTGTCAAAAATGCATGGTTGTCCCCCAAACATCACTTTCACACTGCTTCCTGCACTTAAGTTTGTTCCAGTGATAGTCACTTGTGTCCCTCCTGAGACGGGTCCTTGGGTGGGCTCTAACTTTGACAAAGCCAACGTCTGTTAGAAGAAAACAGTTATTTTATTTATTGATATTTGGAATTGGACATGTATTGTGAAAGGAATTTACTAATACTGGAGCAGTCAGAATCTGGAGCAGCTTTGCATGGCAACCAATCAGCTTCTGTCTTTCATTGTCAAAGCTTAACTGAACAAGCTAAAGAGCAAAGCTGATTAGTTACCATGTACAACTGCTTCAGATTCTGGCTGCTCCAAATTTACCAAATTCCACCCTTATATATCTACAGTATATAATATTACATAATTAAGATTTGTATATTTTTTTTACTTTAGTTTCTTTTCAGCTAATCTGAATATTTATATTTCCCATTTCTCTTTATTTTTAAAGTGTTTTCGGTTTTACAAATGTAGTTGTAGGAGGTTATCTTCTCAGATTTTCCTTACTGACCTCTACTATCTGATTTTAATTGAAGCACAATGATACTGAATACTTAGTACTAAATATAATTTAATTGTATGGCCTGTGATTGTATAATGACAATACATTTTTGAATCCTTGTATTGGATCCTTGAAGTGTAAACTGCAGCTGGAGTTTTAGTGTGCAACTTTTCCACCTACTCAATGATGGTAGAGTAGTCATTAGCGTCACTATGCTTAGCATTACAAGTACCATTTAGTCAACAGCAATATGGTCTAAAGCTAGCCATATACATTAGAGCTCAGCATGCATAAATGATGATACCATCTCACAATGTCTCCTGGGCTATTTTCTACCATGTATAAGAGCACTCTAGCCACATTTATATAAGCACTTTTGTTTAGGGTAATGGAGGAAGGAGAGAGAGCTAAATACAGAAAGGCGATGAAAAATAACAGTAATTGAGCAAGATTTTCTAACCCATACAATCAGTTTGTTCCCCAAGAACACTAATTTTGGGCTGTTGATCGATACCCCCTAAAAAGTTTATTGCTGTGCAATTTAACTACACAGGAAGACTAACATCTAATGTCTATGGCCATCTTTAGGCCAGCCATTGATAAGTGTTGAGAAAATTTTCTGATTAAACAAAAGTATGAACAACAATAGTCTACTCCCTTATCTATATAGAAAAGGCACACATTGACTGGAAAATCTCTACTGTGGTAAACAAGATGTAATTTTTTAATCCATTCCTCAGTGTCTCTAAAGTGTATCTAAAACATTCTAGCAGTTCAAACTGCTGTGGGCATTGACACTGTGCTGTTTGGGCCACTAGTAAAGACCACTGGCTGCCATAGCTGCATCGTGAGATTATGGTGGGTAATAAAGTGATTGCAAACCCACCACACACATGTAATACTTACCTGCTCTGTGCAATTGTTTTGCCCAAGCAGCCGACTCTTTCTCTTCTTTCTCACGCCGATGCTCCTGGTTGCTTCCCCCTGCTGAGTACCCACAAAAGGCAAGCCGTTTGCTATGAGGGCAATTGTGCTCTGCTCCACATCCATCCCTTCCTACTGGCTGTAATTAACAGCAATGGGAGCCAATAGCCTATCGTTAGATCAAGA
Source organism: Rana muscosa (assembly GCA_029206835.1). Lineage (NCBI taxonomy): Eukaryota > Metazoa > Chordata > Amphibia > Anura > Ranidae > Rana > Rana muscosa. The sequence continues at coordinate 625,067,340 of CM055118.1, forward strand.
TTGGGCTCAGGTAAGGTCAAGGCTGGATTTCTACCTTTCTATGTATTAGGAGAAAAAAACTTCTGTGTGCAGCAGCCCCCCTCAGCCCCCCAAATACTTACCTAAACCCCATCCTCAACCAGCGATGCTGCACGAGAATCTCAGCTCTATCTGGGACTCTTCCTCCTCATTGGCTAAGACAGCAGCAGGGTGCCATTGGCTCCCGCTGTTGTCAATCAGTCAGTGAGCCAATGAGGAGAGGGGGGCAAGCCGCGTCTCTGTGTCTGAATGGACACACAGGGCTGCAGCTTGGCTTGGGTGCCCTCATTGCAAGTTGCTTGCTGTGGGGGTGGGAGGGAGGGACCAGGAGCGCCAACTGGGGACCCAAGAAGAGGAGGATCTGGGCTGCTCTGTGCAAAACCATTGCACAGAGCAGGTAAGTATAACATGTTTGTTATTTTTAAACATGAAAACCCAAGACTTTAATATCACTTTAATACAGGGAATGCATTAAGGTAGAAAGCCTTCAGGTTTTAAAGCCACTTTACAACAACACCTGGCCATGACAGCAAGCAGCTGCTGAGGTTCAATAAAGCACAGTTGGGAGTTCCCACAGAGCTATTGCCGGAGGAGACTACACAAAGGTGCCCTGCATGCAGAACATGGAGCAAGGATAAGAAAACTAAATGTTAACTGGAATTCTTCTTTAATGATGTTTCTTGGTTCCTGGAGTTGTTTTTTTTTTCTTTTTACATGTGAGTTAAGGCTTGTCCTACTGTGCCGCTTAGTAATAGCCCAGATATATTTCCCTTGATCGCATTTTCAACCCTGTTGTGGAGTTAACCTTCCAGGGACCACCAAAACCATCAGTCTAAGGAGATTCATTTTTGTATTTAGAATGCGATAACATATGATTACAGTCTGATACAGGAGATCACAATGATACAGAAATAAAGCATAAAAAATGCCTATTTCAGAAATGAAAATCTGGAGTGTATACTTAGATTAGCATTTTAATGGAAAAACTCCTAAGGACTGCAGGAGAGGAGAACATCTGCATTCAAGTGATGAGTTATGCAGAAGTGACAGCATATGCACAAACAATGGAGTCAGTGGCTATATGAAAGCTGAACCAGCTATTGCTTGGCTCTGTGTGACTTTCAAAATTTGGGTCTGGAAACTGGCATTTTAACTACATTATCCTAGCATGGCTGTTATCCCATATTCTATTCATTGTATATCGGTGAAATAAAAACATCCTCAAAACGTATATACGGTACATGCTTATTTTTTCTAATTAAGTTATCATATGTGCAATGGCAACTCTATTGTGGACCACAACATATTACTTTAAATGAGGGATGTGCCCACAACCAAGATGTGCCCAGGCTTACATTTTGTGCATTAGTCTTTGGAGACCCATGAATAGGTATAGATTCCTTACAAAACAAAACAGTGCTACAGGTAAAAAAAAGTCCCTTTAAGATGGTGAGTGCAGGCCAAGAGCAGTGCCGCACACCACACCAGCCTTGCTTCCCACTTCAGATTGGAGGAAAAACAACACTGAAATAAAAGCAAAAGAAGAAGGCCCACAAGCCCTGAAGCTCTGAAGAAGAGGGCATGGCCCTTGAAATGCGTAAGCTATGCCCCTGGATGGACAAATATTCAGAGTTGGGACTGGATTATGTTACATGCACTTTATTGTGTACCTTTGTGAGTACATTGGAATTAGGTTTTATTCAAAAAAGAGTCTTGTGAGAATGAACTAGGCAGGTGCGCTGCCTTCTTTTGTTTTTATTATAGATTCTTTAGTCCCCGATGTAACTAATTGTCAGAAACCATGAATCAGACCGAGACAGAAGTACAGTTAAATCACACTTGTTTAATAATAAAAATAAAAAGGTAAACAGAGTAAGCGTGGTCAAAACATAGCCAGCGTTCAGTAACCGGATCGGGTAGTCGGCCAAGCCAATTTCCAAGAGCACGCGATAAAGGTAGTAGAACAGTAAGCAGGATCTGTAGCCAGAGGGAACATCAGTCAAGCAGGTCTTCAACAGGAACACAGGAGAAAGTCTCTTGTGATGTTAACACAGGGGAAGGCAAAGAGCAAATGAACTGGAAGGCTTTAAGTAGGCGGATCACTGTGGAGAGATGGGAGCTGGAAATTAGCTGACAGCTGAGCTGCCATCACAGAGAAGGAAGGGCTGAGCCCAGCCCTGACACTAATAAGATGAAGTTCTTGAAGCATGTATTTGAAGCCTTGAATTGACCACTTGTAAAAAGGCTGACTTCCCTACCCTTCCGGTACGTCCCTACACTGGCTCCACAACACTGCGTTCTTCTCCTTGTGATTACATTATCCAAAGGCCTGTTTTTATCTACATTGATGCAAGTGCAATACTTTATTTAATACATTTTTAGCCAAGGATGTTATGCTATATGGCGATCTTTTTTTCCTGTATGACTCCTTCCTGTCGACTAGTGGAGCCAATGAGTCTCTATATGCCGAGCTTGGATCGTTATGCTTTCTTGATGTTGGTCCCTGAAAGCTTGATTGTCGAATCTGCGCTGCTGTACAATCCACATGCTGGTTCCTGTGATGTTAAAGACCCCATCAGTTTTGCTTGTTTGGCTCTCTGCTGCTGGCAGGTAGCCCACACCATTTGGTAAGAGTACCATATTACATTCACTGGTGGTGGTAGCACATTTGATGGTGAATATTGTTTCTTTGCTGAATCGAGCACACACCTCTGACGGTCGTCCTTGGCTGGAAGTCCGAATATCTACTTATTTTGCACCGTTTTTTTGGACATTTAGGTTCTCAATATGTTTATTTATTGTCTCACTATTTTGCATACTAGTCTTGCTTTGCAGGCAATGCCAATAATGTATGTTTAATTGTGCACTCTCACATATACGTTTGCATTATGACATATACAGTTGAACCTCGGATTACAAGCATAATCCGTTCCAGGAGAATGCTCGTAATCCAAAGTACTCGCATATCAAAGCGAGTTTTCCCATTGAAGTCAATGGAAATGAAAATAATTTGTTCCGCATTGACTTCAATGCATTGCAATACCGCATGAGGGCGCCGGAGAGCCTCGTAAACGGCCGGAAAGGCTCGAGGACACGTCGGCTGACCTCGGCAAACGTCGGAAAGGCTCGGAAGCTGAGTATTTCCGTGTCTTTCCGAGCATTGCCGAATGGTGGCGTTCGGCTGCGATCGCTGCTGTTCGGCTCTGCTCGGCTCCGGCGCCCCAGCACATCAGGCCAAATGTGGTACTGCAGGCCCTATTAGGTTGAATTCTGCTCGTCTTGCGAGACAACACTCACAAACCGAGTCAGAATAAAAAAAAAAAGTTACTCGCAAATCAAATTGCTCTCAAACCAAGTTACTCTTAAACCGAGGTTTCACTGTATCACTAGTTACCTAGCGCTGCACTTTTTTGGAATCTATACTGATGTTAGGTATAAAATGTGTGACTGATAAGTATAGAAGAGAATAACTGACCTTTGTCAAGGTTAATACAAAGTGAGAGTTATGTTTATTTTAAAGAGTTAGGTATTACAGCATTCTTTCTGGAAGATGTATGATGATTTAAACAGAGTTTGGTGTTAAAAATATTTTCCACTTTTCTAGTAAAACTGGAAGCACAAAGAGTTCTTAACCTCCCTGGCGGTATGATTCTGTCAGATTTTAGGTGCTGAAAGCGGTACCATTATTCTGCATGGAAATTTGGCGTTTTATATTGCAGGCCTGTAATTCTTAGGAATAACTCACTTAAATCTGTCCAAACCAGAGTCTAGTAGACATCCCGGGTATGATAAAGTTCAAAAAACAAAATTATACATTATAATAAAATAAATAACTATAAAATAATTATAACAAACAATAATATAATAAAAATAAAAGTGTTTTTCAGTGTTTGATGACGAATTTCCCCACAAATCACTATCGCTTAATTCTGCGAGTGTTTCTAATTTATTATAGCTGTTTTTTAGCTGGTCTAAAATCACTTTTGACATAAAGGGACACTTTTTGGTTGCTATGGACAATCTCCAGTTTCCAGGCAGAAAAAAAAAGTTTTTATTATATAAAAGTGCATGCAGGACACTGGGCAGACCACTAGGGACAAAGGGGGTGTGTAATTATTACATACAGTACTGTAATCTGTAAGATTACAGTGCACTGTATGTGTATTGTGTTTTAACTTTTTTGAATTTGGCGCCGATCTCCGTCCCCGTGCGTCGTAACGTCGCAGGGAATGGAGCTCGGCGGCATTCGGCAGTGTGTGAATCGAGCGAGATGACGGCTCGATCACACAGCGGGGAAGCATCGCAGGATCCAGGGGACAAGGTAAGTAACTCCTGCCTGGATCACTGCGACGCAGCTCGAGTCTGGCTCGGGGTTACCGCTTTTGGTGCTGAAATTTAACCCCGAGCCAGACTCGGGAATACCGCCAGGGAGGTTAAGTAATAGTGCATATTCCTTGTTATTCTTGTATTCACATACTGTGAATTTAGAGGAAAAATGTCTATGAACATTTATAAAATGACTTTAAAACATCTCCCATTGTATAAGTCACAAGCTCACTAGGAGAAAAGATGAAACATAGAGACAACATGCCTCAATGGCACTTTCTTAACAGAAGGCCAATCATAAGGGGAATTAATTTATACATTACATTATTTCTAAGAAAGACAAGATGTTGAGCCTTCTTTTTAAATAAGTTAGTCCAGGAATATATTTCTGTTTAATTTGACCTGCAGTTGACCTACTTCTGATCTGCATTTGAACTGCTTCAAGAGGGTTTTGCCTTTCAGAAAATTTGTATTGGAATGCAAACCCAACCTCACTTGATGCAAACAATAGTCCCTTGACAGATGCCCTTAATCACTCCAAATTTAACAGAATTCCCTCTTCAGACAGTTATCCCCACTGGAATATTTCCGCCCTCTTTCTATTCTGGTGACTACTAAAACCTTTTAGATTTCCTGTCACTTCCTGCCCCAATAACAATGGTCAAATAGAGAAGATATATTGGACCAGTGGGGACACAGACAGCAATAAAAAACTTACAGGTTTTATCATTTACTGCTCTATCAAAACTAAAAAATAAGTTTTGGGTACAGCTTTAAACACTATATAGCATGCTTCAGAACTTAAAGCAGACTTTCATCCAAAAAGTAAAGTGAAGCTCATCTCTTTTCTTGCCTCCAGCATCTAAACCATTTGCAGATTTTTTTTTCAGAGGATGGGTACCTTTTTTTTACAGGGACCCACTCTCAATTTCTCAATCCTCCCATAGGCGAGAATGGCATGCAGTTGACCCGCCCCCCTGCTGTCCACTCCACAACCTCCTGGGAAATATTACACATCCCAGGGGGGCTACAGGACTTGTCTCACTGCACTTCCCTGCCTTGTGCATGCATATTGCAAAGCCAACTATGAGATATCGGAAAATTATATCTAGCTCAAGATGGTTGCACCAGAGAGCCACAGCCCAGCACAGAACAGACTGTGGGGAAGACAGCACTGGTCTCCATGGATTGGTAAATATCTGTTTCTTAAAAGTCAGTAGTTACAGAATCTATCTATAGCTCAAAGTCAATATAATACTTATATGTTAATACTTTTAATTGAATATTGTGATATAGTGATATTACCCCATCATGTCATGCACCTGGTTGTATTTTACTTCATTTGGTATCATAGTTTCTTTATTCACTTTACTGTGAACAGTGTGGACATGTGAGATTCAGCTCAAAAAGTCATACACAAAATGGTGAAAAAATGCCAGTGATAGAAAACCATCAGAATTACAGACAGAAAAGTTATTATCCAAAAGTTAAGTGACACAAAGGAGCATCAATTATTCAAAGATATAGTTATGAATGTTTTATTTTCTATTTGCAGTATGATCAGAAAAAGAGATATCATGTTTGATTGTTTTAGTCAGGCAAACAAAAGAATACCTTGCTGAGAGATAGAATAGAAATTTAGAGAACATATTATCCCAAGGTGTTCTGCCACTTGTGTGTTTCCAAATATACCCTGTCAATCTAAACTGAAAAACCAATCCACAAGGAAGTAAGATGGCATGTACAGTTTGTTTGGTATGGTCTACAATTTGAAATCTTTGTCAATGGAAATGTTGTCTACTGTAAAACATGATGCTCCTTCTAAGTGTTTTTTTTACTTTGCCAACCCAAGGATAGTGTATCCTTGGTGTCACACACCATTTATTAAGTAACTGTTATAAATTTGTTGTACTAAAACTGTTGTGATAGTTCCACATTTTACTGTTATGCTGCATGTCTGTGTTTAATTTTTTGAGTTGCTGGGGATTGGAACACAGAAAGGTTGGAGTTTAGATTGGCTCTTAATGATGAACTCTACACTCCAACTTATAACCGGAAATAGACCAGACACATATGTATGTATTAATCTCCATAAACCAAGAAACAGTCATTTGATTTATTCACAAAGAAAATGTAATGCACCTACAAAACAAAGCAAAAACTATACCTATCTGTGCCCATGGAATGTCACACAGCACACTATGGGAATTGAGATCCGGTCCTGTGGTGTCTGACACACAGCAAAACACACTGAAGCCCTTGAGATCAGGATTCAGAAATTATATCAGTCACAACCTCAAAAAGCAAACAACGCCGGCAGGACTGGATCTTCATCCACATAGTGGAGTTGATTTATCAAGACTAGAGAGTGCAAAATCTGGTGCAGTTGTGCACAGTAGCCAATCAACCTCTAACTTCAATTTGTAATATTTAAGCTTTGACAAAGTATCTGAAAGCTGATTGGTTTCTATGCAAAGCTGCACCAGATTTTGCACTCTCCAGTTTTGTAAAACAACCCCAGGGTGTCTTGTGAGATACTCTGGTCTTCACATTGATCTTTTTTTCCGCTTTTTCTTATGAGTGCATTTTTGCAGACTATTTCAGTTTACCAATCCTTAGATGTGGTGGCTGCAAATTGTTGTAAACCCAGTCAAGGATTTTGAACTAAGCACATACAGTATATTTGTAGTGCTTACTTATCTCTATCCAAAGCTCTGAGGGTCATTTCTATCTGATGCTTCGTTCTTCTGTTATTAGCATCAGTCACTTCTGACAAGTTTTCTCAACACATAAGATACATTTGTGTTGGGAGGGAGAGGGAGGGAGAGCTCAGAACGGAGCTTGTCTATTCTTCTGCTGTGTGTGAAGGGGGTGTGTCCCTTTCCTCCAACCAGCCCTCACACACTATAACTGCAGTCTCTCCGCCCTTCCCTATGTGCTGAGACAGATGAAGAAAGATTTTTAACACAATCTGCACTTCTGAAAGGGTGTAGAGAGGGGAAGACTGCTAATAAACGAATAAAACCTACAGTATGTAGGATGATTTGTTTCATCACGATCACCTGAGGCTGTTCACTTTACTCGGTATATGTGAGGGTTTGCAACCACTTTAAAGTAAGAAAAAGCTGAGACTTAAGCTGAGCATTTATCAAAAGCATTTTTTTGGTTCAACTAATGGGTTTAAAGAAAAAAAAACATAAATCTCCTCTGCTGTTCTATTGTATTCTGAGAGCAGGGACTCCCCCCATCATAATACACTGATCAGCGGCTGCAGTGGCTTATCGAATGCAGGTTTGTCATCAGAAGCAATATACATGTATCGAAATTCGGCCGGTTCCTGCTGAACCGGCCAAATTTTGATACTGGTACAAGTACACCCAGCTTTACTGGGTGGATCACCAGGTGAAAATAAATGAAAAAAAGCCTTAAAGTGGTTGTAAAGTGAGAAGGTTTTTTATCTTAATGCATTCTATGCATTAGTATAAAAACTGTTCTGTGTGCAACAGCCCCAGCCCCCCTAATACTTACCCGAGCCCCATCTCTATCCAGTGATGTCCATGAGTGCCTCGCCTGTACGGGACTCTCCCTCCTGATTGGCTGAGACACAGCAGTGGTGCCATTGGCTCCTGCTGCTGTCAATCAAACTCAGTTAGCCAATCAAGAGAGATAGGGGTATGGGCTGAACCATGGCTCCATGTCTGAATGGATACATGGAGCTGCAGCTCGGCCCCTGGGGCCCCCATAGCAAGTTTCTTGCTGTGGGGGCACTCAACAGGAGGGAGGGACCAGGAGCTCCAGCCAGTGACGACGAGAAGAGGAGGACCTGGGCCGCCCTGTGCAAAACCACTGCACAGAGCAGGCAAGTATAACATGTTTGTTATTTTAATAGGGAAAAAAAAACGACTTTACCTTCACTTTAAAAAAAACAAAATTAATGCAGTCATCACATCTAAGAATTGGTAAACTGCAAATTAATAAATGTTTGTTTTTGTCTGCAATACCACTTTAATGGAAATAGGAATGGAATGGAATAGAAATGTTCAAGCTGATTTGATGTACCAAAAAAGAAAAATAGCTGTTTTGAAAACCACAAATCCCAGAAATCCCTGTTAGGCAAAAGCTTGTGGATATGTTGTGACATCCAGTTCTTCAATCGCTGTTGCTAGTTTGAAGGTTTTAATCATTTATTAAGTTTAATCAAATAAGTAGAACTGCACATTAAATAATTAAAATTAATTTAATGACAGCAAGCATTCTTTGCTAAGCAAATACTTGTCTGTTGATTGCTATACAATGGAAGTGTCATACATACAGAGTTCTAAACAAACATCTTTTCATCATTTTTGTTTTCTAATTCCCATAATTCATTATGGCTCCATTTATCTTTAATTATACATTTGAACGAAATATTGTACTGTGAGTTTAGACTTTACACATTATTCTTTAGGACATATGCTGTTTCTCAAAAGAGTTTATTAGCAATCTCAAATGTTCTTTCCTTTTATTGAACTGACCAAACCTAAGATGGAGCCATGCCTTACTACTACCAATGACTGTCCACACCTAAGCCTTTTAAACTATAAAGTTATGTGCAGAATATAATTCTACTTCTCCAAGGGGAAAAAGTTCAGTCATTATCAGAAGTTTAAATTGAACACTGAAGTTTGCTGATCTGGTGTGAAACGTAAACCCTTCTGTAGTTTATCCCATATCATTACTTTGGTATTATAGACAATAAAATAGCATTACTGTCTACCTTGAATGTTTTAACAGTGGCAAGGTTAAGTTAACGCACTGCTAGAGTTAACTGGATTCTCTCAAGAGTAGTTGTTAAGGCACAAAAACATTGCTGAGCTCAGCAGACAGACTGGGTGCCAATCCAGCTTTTGCTTAGTGCTATTCATGAGGAAACGAATTACTCAAATCAAGTTGCATTACCCATCAAAATGAAGAGGCAAAGGGAAATTCTCTGAGAGATAAACTCTCTTTTCTAATGTGCCCTTTTCAGATGAAATAATTAAGGAAAGTGTGCAATGCAGTCAATTTTCAGTAACACTTCACTTGAAATGTTCCATCATTACAAACTCATTAGATGCTTGTGCAGATCCCGCATGTTTTTCCCACAGGCATTCCAATGCAATTTAGTGTTAATGAACACTTAAAAACACTTCCGGATTAAGTTGTTGCAACAATAGATGTGATGAACTATAAAGTTGCATTAAAAAAATCAGTCTTCCATTCAGTGCTTTTCTCAAAGTGATACACTTTATAAGGAGAAGACTTGAGTCTTAAAAAGCTCTCAGCATGCTTACTGCTTGCATATATTAATCTTAACACCTTGTACGCTTACTGTATATACAGGGACTTGGGTATACAGAAATCCTGCAGTCCAATTATACATATAGATGAATAAGAAGTATTATATAACTAGATAATACATTCACGGAAGGGTTGGACTTTGCCGCAGGGTTATTGAAGCAGGGTAAAAAATGTTCTCCAAGAGCCATGTTTACGAAAAAGAAGTATTATGGGAAATAATGCAGAGGCAAAAACAGCAAGTAGCGTCTGTCAGATTATGTGTTCAGAATTAAAATATTTCTTATCAACTTCACACTGTCATTTTTAAAAGCAGCTTGTAGTCTAATGAACTTCTAACCAAATCGTTCTTGTACTTTTTATTTTCTTTCAAGATTGATAATTCATTTCATGCTGGTTGCTAAAAAGCAGAGAATGTAAATGCATACTAAAATAACAAACACATTTTAAAGGTAACATGTACTAAGAGACTTACTGTATGTAGGCTGCCATTCTGAAAATGGCAGTGACTATGGGGTTGATTTACTAAAACTGGAGCGTGCACAATATGGGGCAGCTCTGCATAGAAACCAATCAGCTTCCCGGTTTTATTGTCAAAGCTTAAAGTGATACTAAAGCCTTGATTTTTTGTTTTAAAAAATAACCAACATGGTATACTTACCAGCTCTGTGCAGTGGTTTTGCACAGAGCAGCCCGGTTCCTCCTCTTCTCGGGTCCCAACCTGCCGCTCCTGGCTCCTCCCTCCTGCCGGGTGGAGCTGCTTACTGTGGAGGCACCCAAGCAGGCGTGCTCCCAAGCAACGGTTCTGTGTGTCCATTCATACATGGAGCCATGGCTTGCCCTGCCCCTTCCGTCTCCTGATTGGCTCACTGGGTGTGATTGATAGCAACAGGAACCAATGGCTCCCGCTGCTGCCAAAATCCAATCAGGAGGGAGAGTCCCAGGAGAGGCAAGGTTCTTGTGGACATTACTGGATTGAGATGGGGCTCAGATCAGTATAGGGGAGCTGCTGCACACAGAAGGTTTTTTACCTTCATGCATAAAATGCATGAAGGTAAAAAACCTTGTGCCTTTACAACTACTTTAAGTGAACAATCTGAAGGATGAAGTTGATTGGCTACCATGCACTGCCTCATTAGATTTTGCACTCTTCAATTTTAGTAAATCAACCCCTATGTGTCATGATGATTCAAATGGGTTGACTTACTAAAGAAATAGAGACTGTTCACTTAGAAAATAAGGTAAGGCCGTGTTCACATTGACATCAAATGTTGTGCAAGCAACAATCCTTATTTTTCCCTTGCATATAACAGAATAATTATAAGGGTCACAGCTTTACTTAAAATACAATGCTTATTAAAATTCACTTTCCAAAGTTTTTACCTTTACCAAGTGAGGGTCTCAATACGTTTAGTATATCAACCAAAAAGATTTCACTACTATTTAAGTTTACTGGACCTAGAACAAGCATGTAGATTAGTTACTTTCACCGCGATTCATCAGATGCATGTTGTTTTTTGTATTTCGCTCAGAAATTGGGCCAGCCAAGCAACAACCTTTACAACATTGACAGCCCACATATTTATATCAGTACAGTATTTTTCTTTTTTTGCTTAGCTTGTGTTTGAAAACTTAAAAGCTAGAAATAAAGTTACTAGAATGCAGACAACAGGAAGAAATGTGCATTAACTTACAACAAAGTAGTAGAGCAGGGAAGATCTGGCCATAAAACGAGGTCTGCAGTTCCCCACACAGACGTCCACGAATCCAGCATGCTGGCTTGGCTTGGCATCCCCTATTTCACATACAATTCTAAAAGTATTAAAACAAAGAGGTCAGTGGGGGCTTTTTTTAAAGCAATTTCTTGCTTGATAGGTATATATAGGTATTTGAATGTCCATATCCTGGACACACTTCTTCATTAAGCTATCACTAATGAAAGTGCATTGGTGGTTGAGTGCTATCTGTACCAGGCATGAATGGCAACCTGCGTGCGTGCTTACTGCTTTAACATTTTGAAATCTCTTTGACTGTTATTGCAATCATACATATGAATGCAAAAGGAAGTTGCTGCTCCAGGTGAGTCTGCTGTAAATATCTGGGTGCACATTTAGCCTGTCAATGCACAACATATTCCTCTCTCTAGAACCAGAACTTGCTGCAATCTTTTTTATTTGTACTTAAATGCTGTACATTCAGGAAAACTGTAGAACTAAAGTCTCGTACACACAATCGGACTTCCATCGGACAAATCTGTGGATTTTTGTTTGAAGGGCGTTGTCCGTGAACTTGTTGTGCATACAGACGGCAGAACATTTTCATCCAACATTTACAAAACTGCGTGGTTTTTCTGCTCTTTGGCACCACCCTTTGGGCAACTTCTGCTAATGTTGTCTGATGGCTAGCATTGGTTTGGAGCATGCGTGTTTGTACTTTGGATTTTAGTCCAACGGACTTGTGTACACACGATCGGATAATCCGACGGAACACAGTTGTTGTCGGAAAATTTGAGAGCATGAACACCCAACATTTGTTGTCGAAAATTCCGACAACAGATGTCCGATGGAGAATACAGACGGTCGGATTATCCGAAAAAACACGTCCATCAAACAATTGTTGTCGGAATATCTGATCGTGTGTTCGGGCCTTAAGATGCATTTCACAGCAAACAACACTTACTAGGAAGCCCTATTTGGCGTGAAATGTATCAAGTTTTTCAATGGGCTGGTAACATTTTTATTTTGGTCACCAGAGGAGACTTCCAGACCCACAGACAATACTGAAACTGAAATCTGGACTTCAGAGTCCAGCATAGCTAATGTAAAATTGGCACTTTTCCTTGTGTTTTGATTAAGGAGTACAGAACAAAAATAGGATTTTTATAACAGCTTACCTGTAAAATCCTTTTCTTAGGAGTACATCACGGGACACAGAGCGACATAGTCATTACTAATGGGTTATATAGATACCGTCAGGTGCTGGCACTGGCAACTTCCAAAACCGGAAGTACCCTCCCCTATATAAGCCCCTCCCATCCGGGAGCACCTCAGTTTTGTAGCAAAGCAATAAGTGTCCCCAAAGAGGGGCGGGAGCTCTGTGTCCCGTGATGTACTCCTAAGAAAAGGATTTTACAGGTAAGCTGTTATAAAAATCCTATTTTCTTTCTCGTACATCACGGGACACAGAGCGACATAGTCATTACTAATGGGATGTCCTAAAGCAATGCCCAATGAGGGGGGGGGGGGATACACCATATATAAGCTGAGCGCTATCAGACATGAGGATCTTTTGCGGCCTGCAACACACTGCGCCCAAAGGCGACATCCTCCTGACTTCTAACGTCCACCTGGTAGAACCTAGTAAACGTGTGAACTGAAGACCATGTTGCGGCCTTACAGATTTGAGCCAGGGAGGCCTGGTGATGCACTGCCCATGAAGTTCCAACTGCTCTCGTGGAGTGCGCTCTAACTTTGAACGGAGGCGGTCTCCTTCTCAAGCCATAGGCTTGTATTATGACCTGTCGAATCCACTTGGCTAAAGTAGATTTTGACGCTGCCTGACCCTTTCTGGGGCCTTCCGGCAGAATAAACAAAGTATCCGTTCTGCGAATCTGAGCAGTGGCTTTTAGATAAGCTTTAACTGCTCTTACTACATCCAAAGAATGCAATAACTTTTCCTCTACCGAAGTAGGTTTGGGGAAAAAAGAAGGAAGAACCACATCTTGGTTCAAATGAAACCTCGGTACCACCCTAGGAAGAAAGGCTGGATGAGGACGTAATACTACTCTATCCTTATGGATAACCAGATATGGCTCCTTACAGGACAGCTGCTAATTCCGACACTCTTTTAGCCGAACAAATGGCTACTAGAAAAAATCAATTTCCTGGTGAGAAGAACCAAAGAAATATGCTGTAATGGTTCAAATGGTTGTTTCTGTAGAACTGACAGAACCAAGTTTAGATCCCATGGACATATGGGAATATTAACCGGAGGACTAATACGCATCACTCCTTGTATAAAGGCTTTGACTAGTGAATGCGAAGCCAAGGGCCTTTGAAAAAATATTGACAAGGCCGAAATCTGACCCTTGATAGTACTCAAGGCAAGCTTCCTATCTACAGCCCATTGTAGGAAGTCCAGAATCCTACCTATTACGTATTTACGTGGATGCCATTTCTTGGCCTCACACCAGGCGATGTACGCCTTCCAGATTCTATAGTAGATCTGCCTGGATACCGGCTTCCTGGCATTGTCATGGTAGATACCACAGAATTAGAGAGCCCTCTCTTTTTTAGAATGTGGGCTTCAATAGCCAGGCCGTCAAACCTAGGGCTGGTAAGGAAGGGTGGTATATCGGTCCTTGCGAAAGCAGGTCCGGACGACGTGGGAGAGTCCAAGGACTCCCCACTGATATTTTACAATCTCCGCGTACCACGCTCTTCGGGGCCACGCTGGAGCCACCAGAATCACTGGTTTCTTTTCTACCCTGATTCTGCGGAGTAATCGAGGTAACAATTGTGGCGGTGGAAATGCATATATCAGCTTGAACTGATCCCAAGGGAACACTAGGGCATCCGAGCCGCAAGCTAGGGGATCCCTTGTCCGAGAGACAAACCTGTCCACCTTTGCGTTGAATCTGGATGCTAGAAGATCTACATCCGATGTTCCCCACCGCTGACATATTGTCCAGAAAACCTCGGGGTGAAGGGACCCTTCCTCTGGGCCTAATTGCTGGCGACTTAGAAAGTCCGCCTTCCAATTCTCCACTCCTGGAATGAATACCGCAGATATGGCTGGGACATATTTTTCTGCCCATTTCAGGATGTAATTTACTTCCCTCTGGGCTGCACGACTCCTGGTGCCCCCCTGATGATTGAATTCTGACAGGGGACCCTTGGAGTTTGGATGTCCATGCTACTAGGGCATACCGGGCTGCTCGTATCTCTAAGAGATTGATGGGCAGGGCCTTTTCTGCATCCGACCATCTGCCCTGGAGAGACTATTGCTCCAGTACTGCTCCCCAGCCTATAAGGCTGGCATCTGTAGTGACCACCTTCCAAGAAATCAGACTGAAGGATTTCCCTTTTTCCAGATTCTGGGGAACCAACCACTAACGGAGGCTCTTGCGAACGGAAGGGGACAAGGACATTGTAAGTCTAGGGCCTGAACTTTTTTGTTCCAGGCTGACAGTATGGCCCCCTGCAAATTCCTTGAATGGAATTGACCGTAGGGTACTGCTTCGAATGATGCCACCATTTTTCCCAGCAGCCTTATGCACAGGCGTATGGACGGCTGTCTTTTTTGTACCCACTAAGTGGATCAAATCTTTCAAAGACAACACCTTTCCTCGAGGCAAGAATATTTTTCTCTGGCCTGAATCCAACCTTAGCCCCAAGTATTCCAGACTTTTGACTGTTTTTTAGGGCTAACTTGTCTCGGTTGATAATCCAACCGTGATATTCCAGATACTTGATTGTCTTGTGAACGACCACGTCTAGTTTTTTCACTGAGTGGTCTATCAGCAACAAGTCATCTAGATATGCCATTATCATTACACCTTGTGTTCTTAGATTGGCCAATAAAGGGCCAGAATTTTTGTAAACACTCGTGGTGCTGTGGCCAAACCGAAGGGTAAGGCTCTGAACTGAAAATGGCGCCCTTCTACTGCAAAGCGTAGAAATTTTTGGTGGACTGGAAAGATGGGAATGTGCAAATAAGCATCTTTGATGTCGATCGCGGCTAACCAATCCTCCCCTTGTAGGGCAGTGGCCACCGATCGGATCGACTCCATCGGAAAGTCCTGATATACAGGAATTTGTATAGCCCTTTTTAGAATTAATATGGGCCTCCCGTCCGCGTTTGCTTCGGGACTGTAAAGAGGTTTGAGTAAAACCCAAACCCTCATTCTTACAGGGGAACCTCCATAATTACTCCTTGGAGCAATAGTTGTTCTAGTGCCAACAAGAGGGACTCTATCTTCCGGGGATCCCTTGGCACGTTTGACCTCAAAAATGGGAAGGAGGAGAGTCTTTTAACTCCAAACTGTATCCCAAACATACTGCGGAGAGCACCTATCTGTCTTGATCGTGTCCCGCCAGGTCTCTTGCGAACAACTGGAGTCCTCCCCCCACCCGACTGAGTGGGGGCAACCCTTCAATGAATTTAACTTTGGGGGAGGTTTTGTACCTCCCCTGACCCAGGGTTTCTCATTACCCTGCTATTGTCCCTGTTTTTTACCCCCGGGAATTGACCGAGGAGGCCGTCGGAACTGTTACACAGCCGATGCCCCAGGGACTGGAGAAGCAGGCCTCTTAAAGAGGGACCTCTAACTCTGTTTTTAACCGGCAAGAGCATATTTTTACCGCTGGAAATTTTCTGGATATATTTGTCCAGGTTTTCCCTGAATAAGCGTTCACCATGAAATGGGACGCTAACCAGCCATTCTTTACAGGGAGCTTCAGCAGACCAGTTTTTGAGCCATAGAAGCCTACGCATATGTACTATAGACAGCGTAAGGCGGGAGGCCTGATGGACTGAATCCTTATGGCGTCAACCGCAAAGCCTAAGGCTCTAGGTAGATCAGCTAGGGCAAAGCCTGCTGATCTGTCAAGTCCCTCAAGACCTGTTTCAACTGATCCTTCACTGCTTAGCAGACCCCAATAGCTGCTACTGCTGGTTGTGTCACCAAGCTTGCTGTAGAAAGAAGCAGACTTTCATAAGGACTCCAATCTTTTATCTATTGGGTTCTTGAACATTTGGACATTATCCACTGGACATGTCAGTGATTTATACATACAAGAGATGGCTGCGTCCACTGTAGGGACCTTCCATTTTTTTTTTTTTTTTTGATGAACTTATCCTCCATGGGATAGACCACCGAAAATCTCTTGGGGGAATAAATATTTTCTCAGGACGTTCCCAATCCTGGTAAATAAGCCCTTTCAGTAAAGGGTGAAGTGGAAAAGAACAGACAGTCTGGGGGCTTCTAGCGACCCCAACGAGGATACAGTAGTGGTTGATGGTTCCGCAAGGTGCATTTTTAAATGCTGATCGGACCATGTTAGTCAGAGACTGAACCCATAATCTTTCAGCTTGAGATGCTGAGAAAAGGTTCCCCCACTGTTGACTCCTCTATAACAGAATCAACCTTATCCTGATCCCCTTCAGGCAGGTCGATCCCTGTATGGGACTGTTGCTCTGCTAACAGGCACTTTGAAGGAGGAGATGGAGATCGGCGTGCTTTCCCTGACAGGGAGGCAGCGATCAATGTTGACAATCTCTCTCTAATCCTCCCAGAGCTGAGGAAAAAACCTCCTCTGTTACATACACAGGAGCAGGTGAACTGAGGACAGCCACAGTACCAAGTACCCCTGCGGGGTCTCTACGGTCACTTACCTCTGAACTTCAGGGGAGACTGGTGCAGCAGAAGTATGCCCAAGATCCTCAGAGCCCGATGAGACCCCCTTCGCTTCCTGGAAGATTCAGTTCCGGAGCTTCTGGACGGCATATTCCTAAGCCTAAAGCTGAGGTATTCCAGCCGTAATACACCACTTTTACTGAGAATAGTCTAGCACAATTGCTGCTATATCACAGTTGGTGTCTACTAAAGTGCCTTTCTAGGGGATGCCTGCATCAACCGCCTCTATGTGCCTTTATATTGTTGCTAGCTCTGTCTGTGCACTTCAACAGCCAGCTATAATGTGCTTCAAAACACGCTGGACGCCCGCACATGCGCAGTAGCGCCGCGGCGCACACCTGAGCGTCATCCACCCGCTCCGCCCCTTTTTCCAGATCGCCTCTATGAATAGAGGCGCGTGCACGCGCGCGGGCACGTGCGCCTTCGGCGCCTTTTTTGAAAACAACAAGGAGCTAGATGGGAGCCAGGTTCCCTTTGCCGCAGGGCCCGGGGATGGATGAGCGCAGCAACAGGGCAGAGGAGACAGCTTCCCAGCAGAGAACATACCAACTGCCTGGATTTGATTCTGGAAGAAAAAAATCCACATTACAAGAAAAAGAACCATAGCGGCCTCTAGTGTCTAACACAGGTACCGCGGTCTTACATTTTTTTTTTTTTTTCTTGCCTACTATTAAAATTTTTACATTTTCTCAGTAGTAACAGGCATACACAGAATATTAGCGGGAATACCGTTAGGTAACAGACAGAAAGACAAATTAGGCTTGGGGGTCCCCCAATAGAACCAAGTTCCTGGGGGCCCCCACTTACCTGTTCCCCGCCGCAGGACTTTGTTTGGTCCACAAAAGCCCAAACTTCACCTATCACGGCAGGCATTGTAATCAAACCTTCAGGGACCGGGTTCCCAAGGATTCCACTCCCCTGGACCTGTATAGCACCCTGCACAGAAAACATCTTGGTCGTGGGTATGACCAGAGCTCTGGATCCCAGGGTCCAGCTCTCCTAAGAGAAGCATTACAGGCAAAACCTTGCTCTTCTCTGCAAGGCCCGGGTACCGACCATTTAGCTATGAAGCTTTTTTGGTCGGATCCGGAATAGCTTACTGAGGCCCAAAAGAACCTGTACGCAAGCTCAGTGAAAAACACATGTTTCTTCTTGGCCAACACCTTAGACACTGGCAAAAAACTGAGGTGCTCCCGGATGGGAGGGGCTTATATAGGGGAGGGTACTTCCGGTTTTGGAAGTTGCCAGTGCCAGCACCTGACGGTATCTATATAACCCATTAGTAATGACTATGTCGCTCTGT
Organism: Rana muscosa; assembly: GCA_029206835.1. NCBI lineage: Eukaryota > Metazoa > Chordata > Amphibia > Anura > Ranidae > Rana > Rana muscosa. Next base: position 625,085,720 of record CM055118.1, read on the forward strand.
GTCCCGTGATGTACGAGAAAGAAATATAGTTTTATAGAAGACAAGAAAACAATCTATTCAAGAGAAATGTCAGTAATCCAAATTCCTTCAAAATACATTCATGTTTGGTAAATTAGGAAAAAAACAAGTTCTTCCTTTTTTTAATGGATAACACTATAGTGTATAATTAATCAATAAAAACTTACTGTTCTGCAGGAATATATTCTTCAATCAAAGGAGTGCATTTGACTTCTGCCACTTTGACATCATTTTCTATTTCCCAAAACTCAAGTCCTAAATTTTCTCCTCGAATGGTTACTTTTGTGCCTCCTTCACGGGGACCAGTAACTGGAATGATCTGAAAAAGAATAAAGATAAATACAATTTAGTAAAGCAAGCTATATTTTTAGACAACAAGAATCTTAGCATGTTGATATGGATTACTAAGGTTGCAGATACAAACAGGAATGCATTTGTTGAAGTCTCCAACAACCCACAAAAGTGAATTATTATTTTTTGCGAATGTTCTAGTCAGTGTTGTTGCTTTGAGGACACTTTTGGCACAGAGGACTATTATATGTTTGCATTATGCATAGTGATATCACCACTAATTGCTTCAATCCCCTAAAGGGAACCTTTAAGGATATAGACATGGGAGCTTCTGCCAATGTCTTGTTTTCAAGGTGCAAATTCCCGGGTTGTCATCCTGGATGCCCTATCCTGTGATCATACGGAGATTCAGACTTTTAAGGCTTCAAAAACTACTTGATCCAAGTCAGTGACTCACCAGAAAGAGAAGCACGGAACATGATTTAATTTCTGTAAATTTCTGTGATTTTCCTAGTATTCAAAAGCAGTAACATTTAAAAAATGATCTCATATATTTTATTTTGTGATAAAATGATCAGCTTAACAAATTTTAAAATCAAATAAAAATGGCAGTATGACACAGACAATTCTTCCCATCACATGATAAGGGGCCAGCAAAGGTTGTGGAGAAGATGTAGATTTTGTAACATCATTAATCCCAGTTGCCTAAAGCCAAACACAAACCCTTGTAGGTCTAAGCAGTGAATACATAATTAGCTCTGTTGTGGAAGTCTGCTGCCCTAGGGACTTGTGATAAGCTCTTATTGAGCTTTGTGCCCTCCAACTCCTCTGCAAGCATTCCTAACCTTTATAGGATGCTATTGAATACACTACACTTTGATGGATTGCTTCCCTTCTTATGTTTTAATTAGTGCAAGAAGAAAATGCTTAAAAGAAATATATCATTTGCACTGAAGTAAAGCATTAAGAGCCTAAATGACATTTCTCCGCAAAGTTTTGTGAGTTTTAGCTTCTTATTGTTGTTCATCTGGTGAACTTCCCAATGAACTTCCAATTATCTTCTCCAAATGTTCTTTTAACTTTAATTTAAACCATTTTATGCCACAAACTAATAGCAAATCTAGGATGTAAAAAAGTATGTAATAACTGACTTCAGGCAACTATAAAACATGGTACCATGGATGTGTTCTGAATAATGAGCACTTATTAACTAGCTATACAAAAAAAGTATTAAAAGGGTTGTAAATGCAGAAGGTTCTTTATCTTAATGCATTCTGTGTGCAGCAGCTCCCCTATCTGTCCAAGCGTCATTGGCTTCCGCTGCTGTCAATCAAAGTCAGATAACCAATCAGGAGAGAGGGGGGATAGGGCTGGGTCAGGGCTCCCTGGCTGAATGAACACAGGGAGCTGTGACTGGGCTTGGGTGCCCCCATAGCCAGCTGTTTGCTGTGGGGGCACTCAACAGGAGGCAGGGGCCAGGAGCACAGAAGTGGCACTCGAAAAGAGGAGGATCCGGGTTGCTCTGTGCAAATCCACTACAACAGAGGAGGTAAGTATAACATGTTTGTTATTTTTATAGGAAAAAAAAGAGACTTTACAATCACTTTTACTGGAACTTTATAATAACACTGTCAACCATTGGTGTCCCTACACTGCTTGTTTTATACTCTGAATCTAAGACCTGCAATAACTATACATTGGATCTGCCATAAAAAATAGGAAGTAAAGATCATAAATGTGGATATTTTTTGATGTTCTATGCTATTTACCTCTTGCATTCTAGTGCTAGAAAATTATTAATTGTGACTGCGCCATGGGAACCTGATGATCTGTGTATGCACAGTGTCTGTGTGTGTAGTATGCAGAAGTTTTGTGTAGGTGTGTGTGTGTAGTTTGCAAGGTGCAGTGGTCATGCCTGTATGTTGTGTTCTTCAAGCAGAGTGCAAAAGTTGTGGCGTGGCAAACCTGTACGGCATGCTGTATGCTTTCCAATACTAGTTAACACAATGAAAATTTGGCTCGTGTTTTGACAACCTGAGGTTACAGAAGCACATGAGGAAACATTGCTTTATAGTAATGCTGGATGGGACAGGGTGGCTGAGATATTTTATGCCTAAGATATTAGGTCTACTAGACTAATATATTAGGACTAATATATTAAATCTACTAGGTTATAAGATGCTGCAGTAAGTGGTGCATAAAATTATTTTATAATCAATGTGAATAATACATGTTATAATAATGTTTTAGTACATTAAAAGTCTGTGGATATTTTCATTCTGTCTCTATACCACCCCACCAACTGATTGCTAAAAGTTGGTGGAAAAGCTTTATTGTATAAAGAGGGGGTGGCTGTGCTCAGGGCCTGCAGCCTGCATGAGAAAAAATGGGAGGCCAAGCTTTAGGATGTAGCCACCTGCAGCACCTGGACAACACTTAGGAAACTTTCTAGCAAGGACTCTACCTCTTACGGACTCTCACCTCTGGAACGGTATGCACTGGTCAGCATGGGCGAGTTAATCAGGAATTAACTTCACTGCATTGTTGGACTGTATTCTTTGGGTTGTTCAGTAGTCCGTTCAACTGATTTTTTGCCTGGTCTGAAGTTATTTAAAGGGTTGCATGGTGGTATATGGAATATATAGGAGAACAGGGCCTGTAAAGCACATACAGGGGTGTAGAGGAAGGAGTGAAAGGCCATCTCAAAGGGTTCACTCAACAAAATGAGTTGGGGGGAAGTGTGTAGTCGCTACAGGTAACCATGAACTGGTGGGAGTGTAATAGCAGCCAGACAGCAGAGTGGTAACAGGCATGGGTGACAGGTTCACTGTTAGCGAGGGGGTGGTACTCACTAGTGGTTGGTTCCCCATGAGCAATTGGGCTTAAAACTGCTGTACGGAGACCCCAAGGACTTAGCCACATGGTAGAGGAGAGATAGAGTTAATTAAGTGCACGCATGAGGTCCGCGCTTGGTGCACAGTAGGACCCCATTCTGTCATTGGGGGTGAGGTGGCAGAGGAAAGGTGGACTGGTGGAGAGGGACACGGGCTCTATGGTATTCCCCTCTAAATGATACATTCTGGAAGACAAGGTGTGCAGCGATACGGGACAAAGAGTTATACAGAAGGGACCTGTATGTTGCTACATATTTGCACAAGGTGTATGGCTCATTTATAATCTGGGATTCCACTTTAAAGTTGGATTCATATGACTGCAGCCCTGCCTGGTCCAGGATATTAGTGAGTGTGTGCATGAGAAAGATACCCCCCTACATGCAGAGTAGGTCCTGTCCACAAACCATTTCAGATACAGGGTAGCAATGGTTGGCTCCTTATTTCTCCCACCACAAGAGTCCTTTAATCCACAAAAAAAACATTCCTTTCCTTTTTAATATAAAAAAACCTCTGAGGCTGATTTACTAAAGAAGTAGAAAATCTTTCCTATATAAATCGATAGCAGATTCGCTGCAATAATCCAATCATGTGAACAACAATTCCTGGAAAGTGTGAAAGGGCCCTGAATAAAGGTAGAAAATGTAACATTACTGTAATTTTGACTTCTATAGTTCTTTTATTCACATGCAGATTTCCCCAGATAACGTCCACATGTAATACTGAGCCTCTATGACTGCAAGAACTGAAATTTAATGAATAAAAGGGGGCATGCTAGATAGAAAAGAACTAGATGATGCTGGACATCCTCCATCCAGGAAATTAGTTGGTCTCTGTCTAATTTGCTGTAGGAAGCTTACAGTGAAATCAGAGTAAGCAATTCCAGAACAGGAAACAAGGCTTTACAACTGCCCAAGACTGAAGGTCAGGCTGGAGTTCAGCTTTGCCACTTATACTCTTTGGTAAATAACTCCCTTAACATCACTATCTTAGAGACAAAAGCTCAAACGTGTAATAACCCAAGTTTAAATTGAGTTCTGTGCAATCACTCTTTTAATGTCTCTTCAAAGTACTGTTTAATTAAGAGACATTTCCATGCTAATGTCTTGCTGGCTTGCCGATAATCTGGCATGCAAGTTAGAGTTTAATAATTAATGGGAGAAGAGAAGGCTTATCCAATATTATATATTATTCAATGAACTAATTTGATTCATACCTCATTAATCTGAATAGGATTTTAGTTACATTAAACATTTCATATAACACACTAAATATCCCTATTTCATCCTGTTATGGGCAATTTTTCATGCATTTGCCAGATATTATGTGAAATATAATTAATGGAGACGTATTACATCAAATCAATGCTAATACAGAAATTAACTGGCATTCTTTTCCTAATTTTCAAATTGATAGTTTAGCCACTACCTCTTTGCTGAAAATTCCCTGTACAAAGAAATCAACTTTCTCCTAACAGCATACAGATTCACGGGATCGGTGCTAAAAAGTGGTTTTACATCAGATTTCCTGGTGTATTCTTCATGAAGCTGACAAAGCATAATTTTGATTATTAGTAAAGGTTTTTAAAGTATCATTAGTGAAACATTTTTTTTTTCCTTTACAGAAGTGCGGAAAGCAAGGGAACAGGCAGCATGAAATGTATTCCGATCAGTGTAAGAGTGACTGATCCACTGTAGGTTCAAGTTAATGAGGTCAGGTTGTTATCACACTGAAGGTGTATCAATGGGGCTGTTTGTTAGCCATAAGGTATGGTGTTAGTTGGGACACTACCAAAATGACAAAATAAATGTTTGTTGCGTTTATATATACTGTATATTGGAAAGCACTCACCGCCTAAACTGCCAGGTTACCACCAGCCACTAAATTTTCCTAAAATTCCTAAAGATCAAAGCACTACCGCTTACAGCTTGTAATTCAGGAAAACTCCCAAAATGTAAACTATTAAAATAAAACAAAATACTGCTGCTTCGCATAGTGCAAATCAAAAAAAAAGTTTCTAAGTACACATGTATAGTCCGCACTTGACTGTATTGACAGTCAGAAATCAACGCTGTATAGATGACGGGTAATGCCTGCTATGCCTGTCTCAGTCACAGAAACCCAAGATAATTGAAGGGGGGGGGGGGGGTTTACCTTCCTCTGGATTAGCTGTGGGTGAAGAATTGTGTATATGGGATTGTATTTTTTTGGGGGGTTGAACTAGATGGACTTGTGTCTTTTTTCAAGCTGACTAACTATGTAACTATGTAACTATATAATTAAGCAACTGCAGCATCCCAAAATCGGACAGCCTGCTCATAATATCATGCATCCTTATGCATAATCAGACCACTATTCCATCGCCATTTTATTTTATTGTCATTGTTTAGATATATGTATCAGCCATGGGTAAAATGAATGAGGCAAATCAAGGCTTATGTTTGGTAAATATAGGCTTTTAGCACCAAAAGCCTTGTGCCTTTATATGAAAAACTAATGCTCATCTGGAAGAATAATGTGTATTGTATTGGAAACTAAAACATGCAAAAAGCTTCATCTGAAATAAAGCACAGCAAGGCTTTAACCCAACAAAGTAAACAGTGGATATTATATCCAGACTGAAATTACTGTGTATCTGCAATGCAAATCAGTGTCATTTTCTTTTGTCTTGAGCACAGACGTTTTCTTCCAAGCTGTGTAGTTTCTCATTTCATATGGCCACTGCCCAACATGTAAAGTCAATGCTATATACAAATAAATAACAATTATTACAGGAAATGGGAAAAATTGCAGTCTAAGTGTGTAAGCCTGTACTTTCATTGAGAAGTGAATTACAGTTCAGACACAACAGTGTATGAAATATCCAGAGTAGGCGTCTACCAGCAAAGTCTGCAGAGGTGCTTTTACATGGGAATAAATATACTGGATCATAACAAGCTGTCAGGCTTTACACCCTCTGCTAACAGCAGCATAATGCCACAGCTTTGCTTGTCATCCTCAGGAACTGTTTTGCATCAGAACAATTTTATAGTCCTCTAATTTTCAGAGTGCCAGCATCAACACAGCCAACGAAAAAGAACCTTAGCCGATTATATTTCCTCCTCCTATTTCTTTGCTGTGTGTACTCGGTATTTCTTTTAGAGAGAGCCTAATAGATTTTCCTAAATTCCTGTTAGCGAGATCTCTACACCAACAAATAATACTCCAATAGCACACTGAAGATGTATAAAGGACTGGCATTTATTGGAAGAAACAGATAATATAGTGAATTATAACATTATATATCTGCGATATAGAAATGAAAGTTGTAAACATCATAAAGTCCACGAAAAAGTCCCATATAAATCTGTGTATTTGTGATATGGTGCTCCTTTACATGAAGTTCAACTTCACAAGTGATAAACTCTGCTGAGTAGGCTCCCATGTACACGCTTGTTTGAAACTACATTATGTTTTAGTGTGGCTTTTCGATGCACTTGTACGCGTATTGTGTATTACAGCACACAGATGCACATTTTTAACATGAAGACTTGAAATACCATTCATTTATATATATGCCTAAAAGCCTCTGCAGAAAAATACAGCAGAGTTTTTAAGCCTACTGAGCTGCAACACAGTACAATAACATATTACCTGGAAGGCTGCATGACACTTAAAGCGTCATTAAACCCACATCATTATAAACTATCAATACATGCTGTTCATACTCAGTCACTATGGGATTTGTTTTCTGTATTCTGCAAGCAACCTGGTTGATCCTTCTGTTCTCTATTCTTCCCTCCTGTCCATGTCCCCACTGCAGCTGTGGATTCAGCAGAGCAGCTGTCGCCAGCTAGTGCACATGCTCAGTTTCCAATGTGTTTCTTTGCTGGTCATAAATGACAGACCACTCCCTACTTCCTCCTTCACACCCACAAACCAGCTAAACACAATAAGGGGCAGAATAATACATAATGATTGACAAAGGCTTCAACTCCCTCTTATTCTAAGCATATATCACACAATCAACACAGGCTGGAGGGGTGTGAAACAGCCTGTGATTGGCAGAAATTCACTCACACCAGGTTATTGGCAAAAAATAATAAAGATTTGATTCTGAATGTATATTTGTATGACAATTTGAAACAGTTTGCTGACAATAATTACTTATTTTTTACTAAGTATTCCAAGGGCTATGACCAGCAGCAGAGGACTAGAAGCTCCTCTCACCCATGTTTCCCTGCAGACAGGCTGGAAAAGATACGGGTCAAGTTACAGCGCTATATCGATTAGGAAAAAAAGTACTTAGATTTTTAATTAATAAAATAATTACAGTGTCATCATTTATATACAGAAACAGAAGGGTTAATGTAAATTAAAAAGTGTGCGTTTAGTATCAATTTAACTATCATGCCCATGACTGGAGATTGGATGGCTGAGATTATGCCAACATAGGGTTTATTTACTAAATGCAAATAGGCTGGTCATTTTACAAGGGAATTTGCATTTTGCACGGACATGTTCCCTTAACTTAGTGAATGAGTTGAAGCTCTGCTGAATTCCCTCATCCAATCACGTGCAAGCAAAAATACATTTTATTTATTTTTCCCTTGCACATGATTGGGTATTTTTTGCAAAGTGAATTTTTACCGCATTTACTAATCTCTGGTGAAAATACCCTCAAAAACCGAACAGCCGATTCTTTAGTAAATAAAGAACTCTGCTGAAAAGTTCTGCTGGAGTTTGAAAAACCCATAGGGGCAAAATATTTAGCAAGGATGTTAAATGTGCATGAGAGAAATAACAGACCAATAAGATTTCTGAGTGTCTTTGATGGACTTTGATGGTGTGCATTTTGTCATGTGCAGACCAAAACTATTTATGGTCTTGTAGAAACAACACGAGGTCTAAAGCCTCGTACACACGGTCGGACTTCAAACAAACTTTTCCGTGGATTTTTGTTCGAAGGGAGTTGGCTGGGCACACCCATGGCATACACACGCTCGGACTTTTCTGCAAACTTTCCCAAAAAGTTTGTCCGATGGAGAGTACACGCGGTCGGATTTTTGGAAAAACTTGCTCATTTTGAAGTTTGTTGGCAAAGAGTCAGACCGTGTGTATGGGCCTTAACATTTATCTGGCTATGGATCATGGGTTCTAGATATGTAATACTGTAGATTAAACTATAGACCTATTCAACAATTATTTTTTTATCAATACATTGTCTGTATTTTGGATAACCATAAATTACATATATATATATATATATATATATATATATATATATATATATATATCTGTGCGGAACTTTGTGCCAAACTGGTTCTGTGTACTCACCTGTGTTATTCTTGGATTTGCACACTTAGCATGGGTTCCTGACAGCTCAAGCCAAGGGTTTTCTGCAGGTAAGCAATGCTGCTTCAGTGTACATTTCCCTTCTCCAGCACACCAACCACATTCAAAATCGGGATCAGCCTTCAAGCACAGGCCACAGCTTGGTCTCTTGGCACCGCATTTGTACAGGTGAACTGTAAATGACACATCAAAAGTACAGTAAGATTGTATAGTAACAGAATGTGCTCTTTGCATGCTGTGCACTGTGCATTGAATATTTTATCACAGTAAATACATTGCACAAAATAATTAAAACTGTTATCTCACTAATCTCAAGTGAACCTCTACTCTGCGCTGTGCTGTTACATAAAAATACTTAGAGCCTAAAAGGTATCACACACTACTCTACATTCAGCAGAATTATACACAGTAATTTTCCTTTCTTTATTATGAAACTGAGAATTCTGATGATGAATGGATATATTAAAGGAGAATAAATAAGTCACAAATCATTTATAAGGTTGCATCTGGAATATGGAGTATTGCTTTGGGCACCAAGTTGTAAAAGTGACATAAGAGATTTGGCAAAGGTTCAAAGACAAACAACAAAATAATAAAAGAGATGGAGAGTTTCACTTTTAGCGCTAGTTTCCACGTGCGTCAATACCCTGTGTATAAGCAGCATTTAAGCAGCATTTTTAAAGCCTCATTACTGCTTTTCAATGCCTGCAAAGAATATTACAATGGGCATCACACGAGTAGTAGCATTGTGTTGTGTTAAAAATTAAGCAGCTTGTATGAGGTATCAATGTTTATCTGCCACCTTTGTTAATTAACTGTAACCGCCGTAACTGCACCCATACAGCATGTTAGTGAAGTATTTATAAAGTGTTAGCTGGGTGCTAGGGAGGCTCCTGTATCCCAGAATGCACTGGGAAAAAATAGAGAACTAGGACAGAGCAGCTCCAGACCCTTCCTGTTTGTATGGATCAGCTGTGTGGTAACACCATTTGCTTCTGTTTGCAGGCAAAAGCATTAAAGGAGAAGTATGGGATGGGTTAAATAACTAGTACATATCACATTAGTCACATATCAGCTAGTATTGTTTTCCTACCTCTATTAGTTTTTACAGCATGTGCACATGAACTTTCCTTCAGCTGGCAAAAACTGTTTATTTTTTTAATTTCTGCCCCCCTCCCCTAAGAGACGTGGTTGTGCTGATAGATAGAAATATATAGTGTAGATTCTCATACACAGCACTATCAGTGACTTCTCTCACATTACACTCACTGAAGTGCTGAAATCTCTGCCGACTCTTCTAATCATTGAAACAGGCTGCAGAGGAGGAGGGAAGGGGAGGAGAGAGGAGTAAAAAGGGAGTGGGGAGCAGCTATGCTCTGTGAGAGCAGAGGGAGGAGAGAGGACATCAATCAAGCAAAATGACTGGAATGGGGGTATATCCAGACTTCATGTCCAGACCATTGTCAGGATGATGCTGTATGAAAGACTGTAGAACCTCCCACAGGTATTTATCTAGATTTTAACAGAATGGGGCCACTTCTGAGAGGGCTGGGAGGGTTTATAGATATCAGCAGCTCAGATGAAAGCAAAAAAAGGAAACCCATACTTCTCTTTTAAGCCAGCCAGCAATACTGACAGTTGCAGGATGGAGTTGAGGCTTTGATTATTATTGCCAGCAGCAAAGCTTTTTGTGTCAACAAAGTGTTGGTGCCATCAATACTAATATAGGCGCTACACCTTCCTCTTTCCATGATCAGCTTGAGCTGGACCAAGTCAAGCGTCAAAGAGGTCAAAGTATATGAATTTATCTTGCAGAGTGTTCACAAAAAGGGCTGCTATCACACAATAACTTAAACACTCCTAAACCGCTTGCCGACCAGCCGCCGTTGTTATGTGGCGGCTCGCGCAGGCGCAATAGCGGGTGGAGGGAGCATGCCTGCGGGTTGGGGCCTTTGTAAACAAAGCGTTCTGACAAGTGACATGATAGGGATCTACTGTTCCCAGTGATCAGGAACAGTGATCTCTGTCATTTCCCTGGCAGCTCTCACATTTAACCCCTTTGATCGTCCCCTAGTGTTAACCCTTTCCCTGCCAGTGAAATTTACACAGTAATAACTGGCTATTTATAGCACTGCTCGCTGTATAAATGTCAATGTCAATGTCAATGGTCACAAAAAAGTGTCAAAAGTGTCCGATCTGTCGCAGTCCCGCTAAAAATCGCAGATCGCCGCCATTACTAGTAAAAATAAATAAATAATAAAGATGCCATAAATCTATCCCCTATTTCATAGACGCTATAACTTTTGCACAAACCAATCAATATACGTAGAAGAATAATATTTACCAAAAATATGAAGAAATATATATATGGGCCTAAACTTATGAATACATTTTTTTATACATATTTTTTTGATATGTAGTATAGCAAATAGTAAAAACAAAAAAAAAAAATTCAAACTTGTCCACGAATCCAGCGGTTCATCCAAGTCGATTTTTCAATTGGCTCTTGGATACTGCTGCCACCATCTTGGGTGAGGGAAACCGGCAGTGAAGCCTTGCGGCTTCACAACCGGTTCCCTACCATTGTGAATGGTCGGGCAATGGGGGAAGGGGGAGGGGACCAAATTTTCGGATGAGTTTGCCGTGGCAAAGTCATCCAGAAGTGGTAGCAGGTACCTGTCAAAACACCCTAAAGGTGCCAAATGTGGCAGCAGAGAGGGGGAGGAAGCAGATAAGCGTAGCTTTCTCTTTTGAGTGGAGTTCTGCTTTAATGCAGATCATTTCCTCTACATCACTTTCCCTTTAAAGTTGAAGTCCATGCTAAAACTAAAATCCCTGCATCTACAGTATAGACACCAACATGCTAACACTAATCTATCTAGCCCTGTAAAGAAAAAATCTGTATACATTACTTTTCTGCTGGCGATCCAAACCCAACCTCCGGCAGCGGAAGCTCTGCAGGGAACACATCGACAATGGCTGTAAAATGAATGGGGAGTGACGTCACCCATAGACTTACTATGGGGCTTCTGTTGTCGGACATGTCCTCTGCACCCGCCTCCACAGCAAAGCCGCAGATGAGAGCTCAGCGTGGGATCGGGTTGAATCACCTGCAGAAAAGGTATGTATACAGATTTTTTCATTACAGGGCAAGATAGGTTAGTGTTAGAATGTTGGTGTCTATAGATGCAGGGATTTTAGTTTTAGCATGGACTTCCACTTTAAGCACTGCAAACTAGAAAAACAACAGTTTCATGGTCATTTAGATCCAGTTCACACCACAAAAATGAACTCCGGGTATGTTCTGGATGAGTTTTTGTTGACAGTTCACACCACATGCAGTTTCGGTGCATTTTTTCTGTGTTCCAGTACAGTTCTGTGCAGAAAAATATGCAGCATGTTCTACTGTTCTGCAGCAGAAACTGACTGGAACTGACTGCACCAGTGTGAACTAGGGCCATTGGAATACATGGAAAGCACTGTGCATGCATTTTTCATGCAGAAAGAAAATGCACTGGACTGCATCTGGTGTGAACTAGCACTTAAGAAGTATTTTTGATGTTTTTTCAATGCTTCAGAAATGCATACAAAACACATTTTAAATGCTATAGGCAAGTTAATGAGCATTGCTTCATTCTTCATAATTAACACACATGTGAATGAGCCCTTAGAAAGTGTTAAAAAGTTTAGTATGGAATTTTTTTTAGATGACATTCATTATGTATATGATGAAATCATTATGTATAAAATATATGTATCCCCCTCCTAGAAAAAGACTGCATCAACTCAGGATACCACACACCCACAGACCCCGATTTGTTAATGGGATCTACTGGTTTCGTTACTTTGGGTCTGAAGCAAAATACCTCCCACGAGTGGATCCTTTAGCTACGTTGTCTAGGCACACCGACTACTCCTTGGAATAAGTCCAATGTCCACACTTGAGTAAAACCTAATCAGTAAGGCTTTATTCTTTTTCTGCACTTTGAGTTAAACTTGAAGAAGCAAGAATAGAAGAGTTGAAAGATGTGGGGAAAGGTTCAGGAACGCAACACTTAAGTCCAATATCTACACTCGTCACCACTCAAGCCTGAGTGGGTATTGCTCACCCGGATAGTCCCTATGAGAGCAGTCCTAGCAGCCGGGATGGAGTACGGACGTCAGAGATGATGGATTCCTCTTTAGTTAGGCCTCCAGACCTCTCCCCGAGACAGCAGTACCGTCACTCAACGCTGTATCCTGGCCTAGGCCAACAAGGCCCAGGCCTAGGGCAGCACTTTGCAGGGGGCAGCACGGAAAGAGTCCCTGCCGGCTTGCGCTACACTGTTAGTGTAACGCCAGTCTTATGGGGAGGACTGGGCTAAGAGGCAAATTAGTCTAGCACCCCCATAAAGCAGCCGCACTGCTTCCTGTATGCGGGCGGCCGGCATTCTGCAACTGTGGGGGGGATGAGGGTGGCTGTTTTGACGTCCTATCATCCTGGACCACAAACCTTCCTCACTGTGCTATATGTTTTCTGCTGCACCATTGGCATGGTTATATCTTCTTAGTCCTCTCCATAAAATTATCATCAATTTGTGTGTAGCGTGTATTTAAATTTAGGGGGAGCATCTGGGTGGTAGTATGACCCAGATGCACTGATTGTTAGGGAATTTGGGACCGTTTTCTGTTCGTGGAGGACTTCAGTGGTGTGCAGTTCCCTGCGGCCTATGGGTGGCACTGTCGTCCTGGGCCAGGGTTGAACCATCACTGCAGTGCTGTTCCCTTTTTGTCCTGTTTCGGCAGTCGTACGGCGGGGCGGGGAACCTGCTGTGCCTGTCGGGAGAGGAGATAAAGTGGAGAGACGCCCTCAACACGAGGTTCAGAGTCGGAGGTAAGAGCCGTGCCCAGGCACCTTCAGCCTGGGTGCTGGTGTTCTGGAGTTCCGGGCCCAGGTGCCCTTGACCTGGCCGGAGCGGGAGATAGAGTCCATCCCAGGCACATTCAGCCTGGGGTGAGGTACTACGGAGGAGGCCCGGGGCCCAGTACCTTTGACTGGGTTCCGCAGGGGTGGAAGAGTCCGAGGGGCCCTAAGGTGTTGGGCGCCCGAATCTGAGACGAGGAGGCCAGGGAGCGTAACCCCTCCGAACAGTCCGGTGCAGCATTGCCTGTGACGGCGGGGCCTCTGGTAACTCTCTTGGAAGCATGTCTTCCCTCTGACAGGGGCTGCACTTAGCGAAGGTAATTCTGTTCCTGTTCTACACGGTTGGTGGCAGCGGCTGTGCGTCATAACCATTGGTGACACTACAATGGTTAGTTCTATTTGAGGATTGTGCCTTGACCTACTCCCCACTTGTACTGAACTGTTCTTTGGGTCACAACCTGTCTGCTGTTAAAGGACGATTTATTGCTGTCAGAGAATAAATAAGAGTTGGACCTTTTCAGTGGTGTGGAACTCCAGTTACTGGGAGCAAGGGGGGTCATCTGTAGAACAGACTTGGCTCTGGGTTATACACACGACCCGAAGGTAAACAGGTGTTGGCTTTCACCTCTACACATAAGAGGACATAGGCCGTAGTGTACCACATCCCTCCTCCCTAATCCCCCTAGACCAGACAACAAGCCCAGAAGAAGAAGGGGTGAGAGGGGTGAGGCCGCTACACGTGCTTAAAGTAGAACTATAGACAACACTTTTTTTTTTCATTTTGGAGAGTTATAGCCCCTGTCAGTTTATTTTTTACCATCCCTGTCCCATTGCAGAGATTTCCCTTCACTTCCTGCCCCATAGCCAAACAGGAAGTGAGAGGAAATCTATGCAAATTAAGGGAATCCATTGCCCCCAGGCCTTAAACAGAAAGGGGTGTGGCCTTGACAGGAAAGGGTGTGTCATATTTAAATTAGGGGGTGCACGAGTTTAGTCAGGCCTAGGGCAGCACAAAACCTAAATACACTACTGCTGTCACTATCTCCGCCGGGACTGTTCTTCCCCTGGAACTCCTTTCCTAAAGATGGGCCCCCTTCAACCAGGCAGCCTGGGATCCTTCTCTGAAGTGTAGGCCCTAGTCAGCGGAGCTGGGCCTACAATGCAGCAACAGGGCCTCGGGCTGAAGGTGCCCAAAGCCTAAGCACTCCAGCGCACCTCATGTCATGCGGGCCACGAGGCACACTCACTGGACCAGAGGTCCCCCCTGTACGTCCTGTGGTCCCCCTGGAATCGGCTCACGCCAAAAGGCGTCTGCCTCTTTTGTACCCTCTCCCAGCATACACATCAGGTAGACCACGCCCACTGCACGGCTGCCGAGAGAGGACACCCAAGGTGCTGTGATACCCCCATAATCCAGCCCGTGCCAGTGGTGACAGCGCCACCTGCAGGCAAAGGAGAATAACACTGCCAGGCAGAACAACAACTTGAACACAATTGGTCTGAGCCCAATTACTGGCTCAGACTGCCCTTAAATTTCACATAGCGCCCCCAAACATTGGGGGGGGGGCACTACATATATACAGGGTTAAAATAAAGATGCAATGAATACACCTGTCATACCAAGGAGTGTATGGAGAAAAGACAATTTTACAGTAAGTTTATGGATTTTTTACAGCGATTACATTTTGGAATGCCCTAGCATATGAAGATGTAATTTGAAAAATCTGTATAATAATTTAAAAGCAGATCACTAGATGCTGTGTTTACAAAAAATAGATACTAAGGGATTAAATAAAAAAATCGAATTCCTTTGTGGGGTGTGGAAGGATTTTTACCACCATTGAGGCAAAATACAATTGCCCAGGGGTTTATTTAGTCTTCTTCTGGAAGAAAACTGCTAGAGTTTGTGAAAGCCAGACCTATGTGTCTTTTTTTCAGCCTATTTAACTCCGTAACTATGAAGTCACAGAAAATAAATTATATGGAAATGTGTGACTATGAAGTGATTCCATTTCAATGAGAGTTATACAAAATGAGTACTGAAAAGGTTAGGCCTTTGAGCCCTAGCAATAGATAAATGATGTTTCCATGGAAACTGTTTTGTAGCCCAAGCTGAAGTTTCACTTTACCTTTGTTCAGAGCTGGATTGTCAATGCTGAAATCCCCGTTCCATACCACAGTCAGTTCCACTGGGAGGCTGTCAATCTCCATCCCTTCATAGTTATACTTAAGAGAAAAGACAAGACTATTTAGAATTGAGAGGTTCTTGA
Source organism: Rana muscosa (assembly GCA_029206835.1). Taxonomy (NCBI): domain Eukaryota; kingdom Metazoa; phylum Chordata; class Amphibia; order Anura; family Ranidae; genus Rana; species Rana muscosa. The sequence continues at coordinate 625,101,427 of CM055118.1, forward strand.
GAATTATTTCATTTTTCATTAAAGTTTTATGTTTTAGAAGAGCAATGATTAATGTGAATGTCTCTTTTGGCCAGATGTGCCAACTTTCTTACACATAGTATAAAGACTGATATTTTGGGCTAAATTGCACAATTTATACAAGCAAACGTTAAAGCAAATATTTATTTTAAAAAAGACACAGAGCATACAAAATATTCAATAAAACAAATCAGATTTGTGAAATTCTCTACAATAGATTTCACTATATATATAACTTCGTATTCCAATATTGCTTATTTACAAAGGGCACACCACTAATATACTGTATATCCCATAAGCAAGAGATGCCCTTTGTCACCAAAGTCAATAAGAATTTATAGTGTCTGAGATATTAACTCTACACATAAAGTGACCCTATCATCACAGGGTCACGTAACAAAATAGGTCACCTGTAAAAGAAATGTTCATATAGTTATCATTCTGATGGCTTGTGTATTAAAAAGTCATTGCATTTCTGCTTCCAAACAGCCATTGGGATAAACCACAGCACCTAGAGGGGTATCAAGTATTCTACAGACCCAGAACTATAGAATACTTGCAGTGATTGGGGAGTAGAGAAGCTGCAACCTTTCAATACACCTTTCATTTATAATGAATTGCCATTATGCCATTTTAAATCATTTATCCTGTAGCGAGTGACTAGTAGTTATCTATTCACATCTTTTACACTTGTAACCTTGTGGTACAAGGGTCACTTTAAACATTTCTCCATGTAAATTTTTATTTTTCTATATGCAGCTGTGAAAGTTAGGACTAAAAATCCCACTTTGGATGGAAATGTAGTTTTTTTACACAGGGGTTGATTTACTAAAACTAGGGAGTGCAAAATCTGCTGTAGCTGTGCACGGTAGCCAATCTTTAGCTTGTTCAGTTACTCTTTGACAAGTTGATTGGTTTCTATGTAGAGCTGTACTTCTATTTTCCCCTTGCACTGAACTGTATTGTACCTGTTGTCACCTTACTGCATGTAAGTTTAGAGGACCACCACAAGGTACACAAACGCTCACTTAAAGGGCCCCAATGTTAGCCGACAGAAGATCAACTTTAAGGACTGCCCTATAATCCATCTTGCAGATTTCCCTAATTTCCCCTTCACTGTTTATGCTGTTCAAACTTGACTATGACTACTCAGAGGGTTTAAGCCTAGCATGCTCCAATTTTAGTACATCAGTCCAGTCTGTCTGGATGTAATGACATAACCCCTATTTGTTTTTTCTATTGGCTGTGGTCAGGTCATTCCCACCAATGGAGAACAGAGGAATGAAAAAGGAAAAGTAAAGTAAAGTAGAATTGTGTACAGAGTTTCACAGCTGCTCTTTATAGTTTGCTAGGGAGCTACCAATCAAGAGCTTAGCAATAAAGAGCTTACACCAGCCTCTATGCACATGTACAAGTAGAGATAGAGATAGCAACTGGAATTAACCATTTCCTTTACCTAATGCTGTGGCTACTGTCAGTGCTGTATAAACTGTATGTAACATTACACAGTACAGTACTAACACAGTACTGTATATGCCGTTGTGTTTCGGCAGTGGTAGGGAACTACCTGTCTGCTGCAGGAACAAATTCATATCAGGAAGAATTGTTTTCATATCAGTGAATACAAGGCTTCTTTTAATTGGCTGAGATAGAGAGGTGGGCAGATGATGTCAGAATCTCCACCTCAGCCAATCAGAGGAAGTCTTATATTCTTTGATAATAGTACAAGGTTCTTTGCTCCTCCCAAGAACTCCTGCTCTCTAACTCCCCTGTCACCTCATCCCAAGCTTGCCTTCAGGACTTCTCCAGTGCCTCTCCCATCCTCTGGAATGCTCTACCTCAATCTGTCCGACTTTCTCCTACTTTGTCCACTTTCAGACGATCCCTGAAAACTCATCTCTTCAGAGAAGCCTATCTGGTCCCCACCTAACAACTGTATGTTTACTTTCTCCATCAGCACATCCCCCACAGTTATTACCTCTTGTATTTCTTGACCTTCCCTCTTAGATTGTAATCTCTAAGGAGCAGGGCCCTCTGATTCCTAGTGTATTAAAGTGTATTGTTTTTTTACTGTCTACCCTCAAGTTGTAAAGCGCTACGTAAACTGTTGGCGCTATATAAATACTGTATAATAATAAAAAAGGTTCCCTATAAATGGCTGCGCACCACTCAGCCTGACTCAATTTTGTTCTGGCAGCAGGCAGGGAGCCATGGTACCACTGTCAGAACTTAGTGTTGCATACTGTATATACAGTGGGGAAAATAATTATTTGAACCCCAACAGATTTTGTAAGTCAGCCCACTTATAAAGAAACAGAGGGTCCATCATTTTTATCATAGGTGTATTTTAAATAATAGGGACAGAATATCAACCAAAAATCCAGAAAAAAACATGATACAAATGTTATAAATTGAGTTGCAGTTCAGTGAATAAAATAAGTATTTGATCCCCAAGCAAAACATGACTTAGTACTTGCTGGAGAAACCCTTGTTGGCAAGCACAGAGGTAAGGCGTTTCTTGTAATTGGTTACCAGGTTTGCACACATCTCAGGACTGATTTTGGTCCACTCTTCTTTACAGATCTTCTCTAAATCCTTAAGGTTTCTTGGCTGTCGTTTGGCAACTCGAAGTTTCAGCTCCCTCCATAAATGTTTTTTTAGGATTAATGTCTGGAGACAGGCTAGGCCACTCCATGACCTTACTGTGCTTCTTCTTGATCCACTCTTTGTTGCATTGGCAGTATATTTAGAGTCATGTTGGAAGACCCATCAAGGATCCATCTTCAGTGTTCTGGCTGAGGGAAGAAGGTTCTCCTCCAAGATTTTACAATACATGACCCCATCCATTGGCCCCTCAATGTGGCAAAGTCGGCCTTTAGCTGAAAAAACAACCCCAAAGCATAATGTTTCCACCTTTGTGCTTGACTGCAGGGATGGTGTTCTTAGGGTCATAGTCAGAATTTTTCTTCCTCCAATCTTGGCGAGTCGAATTAATGCCAAAAAGTTTAATTTTGGTCTCATCTGACCACAGCACTTTCTCCCAATCCTTCTCTGAATCATTTAGATGTTCAACAGCAAGCTTCACACTAGCCTGTACATGTGCCTGCTTCAGGAGGGGAACCTTGCGAGCGCTGCAGGATTTCAATCCATGGCAGCGTATTTTGTTATCAATTTTTTTTTGGGGACTGCGGTCCCAACTGCCTTGATATCATTCACAAGCTACTCTCATGTAGTTCTGGGTTGATCCCTCACTTTTCTCATGATCATCCTTACCCCATGAGGCAAAATCTTGCATGGAGCTCCAGACCGAAGGGGATTTATGGTAATTTTGTATTTTTTCCATTTGCGAATAATCGCTCCAAAAGTTGTCTCCTTCTCACCAAGCTTCTTGCTGACGGTCTTGTAACCCATTCCAGCCTTGTGCAGGTCTACAATCTTGCCTCTGACGTCCTTTGAAAGCTCTTTGGTCTTGCCCATGATGGTGAGGTTTAAATGAAAGAAAGAGATTCTGTGGGAAGGTGTCTTTTACACCTTGAGTTGTCGTTAGGAGCACTTTATTAAATTGACAGGAGTAATCTGTGTACCACATGAGCACATACTGTAGCCAGTCTGTGGGAGCCAGAACTATTGTTGGTTGGTAGGGGATCAAATACTTATTTAACTCACTGAACTGCAACTCAATTTATAACATTTGTATCATGTTTTTTCTGGATTTTTGGTTGGTATTTTGTCTCTATAATTTAAAATACACCTATGATAAAAATAATAGACCCTTCAGTGGGCAAACTTCCAAAATCAGCAGGGGATCAAATAATTTTTTTCCCAACTGTAGCTGATGCTACATACAGTTTATACAACAATGACAGCAGTTGCAGAAATTAGTAGAGGAAATTTGGTCAAAACAACCTATTTAAAGTGAAGGTAAACCTGGAGTTAGGTTTTAAATCTCAGTAAACTTGACAATCTGAAGGAATACACAGTGAGAGCCTTACACCCTCCAACCCAGAGACAAGACTGTCACAACCACAAGGGAACAATGCTGTCTCTGCTTCTAGACTTTCTTTAGTACTTTAGCATTGAACATACCCCAAATATTGCATAAAGCTCACTCTGTAAATCTGTGAAGAATTTGATGCCATAGCTATTATGAATCATACAGGACGTGTACCAGAAGAGCCTGACATTGGTGAATTTGAGACTCAGTATAGCCTGAGAACTGATGTTTACTTTTCGAAAGATTCTCTGGCTGCTACTCTAAAGACAACATGCTAAACCCAAAGCATAAAAGATGAGAATAATATCTAGAGGAATAATTTAATAAATGTGTTTTTCTCCCCTGCCTGCTTTTTTGCTTTAAGGGCATAATACTCGCCTGGTAGATAAATTTGGAAAATATTGGCTTTAGAATGAAAGCCTTTAAAAATAAATTATACCTAATACAATTGCTGGCCTACATGGGAACAAGAGAAACTCATGTTCGCCTAATGACAAGGAAAGCGCACACCAGTCTTGCCGGAGGGCTGCCATTATCTGCTGCTGTGTTGTTTAGTTCAGTCATTGCAAAGCCATGAAGCCATATCTGCCCTGAAGAAAGTGAACATTTCAACCCAATAGACACACACAGGCTATTTAAAGCTTCTTTGTAAAATGTCAAAAGGATGCTCCAGAATGGCACATAAGGGAGAATATTGTAGGCATGACACAAAATAACTTCACTTTTGGAACTTGAAATACACTGGAAATGTAGCACAGCAAGTAACTAATTCTGCCCAGTTCTGAGCTAAGTTAAACCTGACTAAATAATGCAGTAAGTCTTCTAACCTCTACTCATGGACCTAATTAAAGGCATGGAACAAAAGGGTTTGATGTGCAATAAGTTAGAATATTCAACAATAAGGTTTCTTTGTATTGGGAACACTGATTTCTAATTAAAGTGGATCTAACACCAAAAACTAACTTTATTTCTGCCTGCTTTTAGGATATCCGAAAATCAGCAGGCGAATAATTATCTGTCACCTGAAGAGCTCTCCTGAGAGAAGCAGAGTTGCTGAATGGCTACCTCTGCCCTATGGCTATTGTGGACTGAAGTTTCTGTCTTTAGGTCCATATTAACGTGAGATACTGCACACCAAAGCCCTTAAGGCTATGTAGGCTGCATAAGAAGTACTTGTCCTTAATTTATAATGAATTGTTCCACTCTATTTTAAATCATTTATCCTGTAGTGAATGACCAGTAACTGTATATTACGGAAGCCTGTACATTGCTCACTTTTTTCCAGTGGTGTTTAATACAGCTATTAACAGCAACCAATCATAATTTAGTATGCCAAATCTTAGGATAGTAAGAGTAATAAAACATTATTGCTGATTGGTTGTAATAGATTATTTTGCATATTGCTCTTATTCATACATGTACAGACCTCTGTGCTATTAGCCGCGAGACACTAGTGCTGTGCTAATATGATTGTTCTTTGTTTTAAAACTAATAGTCTTTTAGGGTTAATACATACTGCTATATTATAGTTCCATTCAAAAATCTGGTATCAGCTTTAGCTCAAATTCATTGCTCATTAACAAAGTTTGCTAAATCTTTTAGCTGTGAAAATGCATGCATTACAGCTGAACTCCAGCCTTCCCTTTAGCCACGCACAGTTGTACAGTCTACTGTCTTGTATTGAAATTGCTGATTTGGATTTCATTGCACAATGTGAGGTTCTCACGGGGAGTGTTAGAAGCTGCAGCAAGTCAGATAAAGCCCACCTTACTTCCTGGCTAGAAGGCATCCAGCATAATCTGACCATTTCTTCCCCAACATGACTGTCCCTGGCTCGCCCATTTCATTCATTGCATTCATTGGGTTATAGTTCTTTGAGGCTCACATGTAGGGTTACACCTAGGGTAATCTGCATGCAATTCCGGTCTGTTTAGGAATGCCCACTCTTTCAGACTGAAAACTGTACATCAAATTATTTAGATATTTGTGCAACTCTCCCCATGAGCCTACCCACTGCTTGCATCAGGGCTGAGGACTCTTGGCATAAGTACTGAGGAAGGATTCTCTTATGCTTACAGGAAATTATGTACAGCGCCCTAACAACCCTCCCATCTTCCATAATCTACCTACATTGCATAGATAGACACAAAGGCTCAGTAGGTGGGATTTACAAAAACTGGAGCACACAGAATCTGTTGCAACTGTGCATAGTAACTAATCAGCTTCTAACTTCAGCTTGTTCAATTAAGCTTTGACAATAAAACCTAGAATCTGATTTGTTACTATGCACCGTTGCACCAGATTACGTGTTTTCAAGTTTTCGTAAATCCCCCCAGTGATGTCCTTACTGGGTCTGAAATTTGAAATCTAATGAAAAGGAGAAAAAAATCATTAGTATGCTAATGATGGAGGGAGGAAACAGGAAAGGTAAAATATAAGTAGATTGAACTCCAGCTTTAAGCTGGACAACATAGAAAACAGAAATAATGATTTAAAAGTATGTTGCTTTAGCTAGTACTATTTATTGCACAAATACTGTGAGTTGAAAAAAGTGTGCAGTGACTGTTTGGCTGTGTTGGTTTAGAAGGGAGCCATAAGTAACCTGCTCACAGTCTGAATTCTTGTCTTTAATGCTCACTGAGCCTAACACAGGGAATCTGCCGCCAGCTGCCTCTTTATATTAGCAAATTATTCATGTAACAAAAGGCACTTTTCAGGAGGTACAGCTGTTCAAGATGTTCAGGCAGAACCTCCAGGAGAGAATTCAGTATAGAGAAAACCGCACACAGGTTGAATTTGGGTGGAATCCAAACTAAAAATCTACCTAAGGACCTGAATACATACCACTGGGAGATAAAGGGCAAGATATTTATTCCTTCAGGCCGTATGTTGCACTATCATATCTTTGTAACATATTGTACTAAATCTGGGCTCGAAGGAATTAAAAGCAAATCAGCCCATAATGTTCAGAGCAGCCTTGCTTGTTCTGTACATAAAACAGGCAAGGTTCTTGAGACTTTTATCCTAGGCCACCCCAAGTGTTTCTTATGGGCCCAGAGGGGCACAAGTTAAAAAGACCATTTCCACTGCAATAATGTGACAGCTGCAATTCCTCATTAATACTCAGGTGTTATTTGTGTCATTTTGTGCAGCACAGAAGAGTTTCTGCAACAGAAAAAGTTTGCATACATAAATTTAACAGCTAAGAGTTCTTATTTGACTGAGTAATAATCTTGTCACATTTAAACTTGTATATCTAATACACATGAAATCCAATTATGATAAATTTTGTGCAAGGCCAGATGTCTAACAGTAAAAACCAGTGCCCTGTGGAACTTAATTGTTAGGATTTTTCAGAATAATAGCAAAGCCATTTTACCATTTCAGCTTGTGGTTCACTTGCCTATCATGACACTTTAAGAATATCCCATATAAACCATAAAAAGTTAATAAGTCTGTATCTTAAACTGTGCCACTATAGGCACTGTAAGTAAGTAAGTGATAATGCCCAAAATTAACAATTTGATGTCCTACAAATAGTTTTATTTCTCTTAAATTTGCTATCTTTGTTAATCCTAACAATGATGTGAGTTTAAACAATATTGAATATAATCACAATACAAGTGACAGACTGTCTAAGACAACCCACTCCAATAGGAATAGAACGATTTGCTCTTGATCCTGCCTTTCTAATTACATCACCTGACATATAGACAAACTATTCTAACTGAGTTCAAGTATGAGAAACGCAGAGAGATGGTTAGAAGAATGTTTTATATCTGATGAAATTAGTCATCTAGTAGATATTAAACTAGGGTAGCACTGCCCTGACTGGCCTAGGAGTTGAATACTGGTCTGACATATATGACAACATCTCACATATACATCCATTAAGGATGAGCTCAAGGATCATCCAAACACAAGTTTGGACCACACTTTGACTGTTCATGAATTCATTCTAATGTCAGACTCTTCCATTTGGCTGAAACCCAACAACATATACAGTATAGTAGCAGGATTTATGCCACTACTATATATGACAGCTTTCCATCTGTCAATGGTTGCTGAGGAAGATAGCAACCAGTGACATCAGCCGGTCAAGTTCAGTTACTGGCCAGTAAACTCTAAAGGATCTGGGAGAGTATGGGACCATGCCCCAGGAAATGTCAATTAGTGTGAGTCAGCAATGGGATTTTGTTTTTTTGTCAGGTGTCATTCACTGTGATTGACAAGGGATGTACATTGTGGGATATTTGTTTTAAAGGACTTGACAAAAATTGTGTGTTTTTATTACTGTGTACTTTTTGGGGAGAATGAGTAGGAGTGTGTACTTCTTACTCATTCCTATGAGGGTAGGGAGTGATATCAGGGTACCCCCTATAGATGTAGGGGGCTTCCAGATTTCAATTATTACACTGTACACAGCCACTGGACCAGGGCTGTGGGAAAAGGTTACCATGCGGGAAAATTACTCCTCAATGTTGAGGGTATGTGGCATGGTATGGTTTAGGAGGGGTATGCACACTCATCACCCTGTTTCTTGGCTTCCCAGGCTGCATGCTCGCATAACAGTCTGATATGGATTGGGGTGGGGATCAATTTTTTGTTTTGTTTTTTGAATGGGGTTTCACCTTGAAAATTTATACCTATGAATTTACTAAAGGCAAAACGACCACACACTTTGCAAATGCAGTTGCACTCATTTTCCACAGAGCTTTGAAAATGTGGTAAAATTTCACTTTTGTAAAGAATACTCAATCAGGTGCAAGTAAAAAAAAAAAAAATTGTTTGCTTGCAAATGATTGGATGATGGAAATTAGCAGCGCTTTACTACATTTACAAAGCTCTGGGGAGAATATGTGAAAGTGCACTTGCAAAGTACACAGACTATTGACTTTAGTAAATCTACCATATTGAGTGCTGTGTGTGTGAGAGTGTGTGTGAGTGTGGGGTGGGGTTGATACCTCAAAGCAAAGCAGTCGTCCAATTTTTTTTTCAGGAAACATACCTATATCCTAGACTTTTAACTTTAAATCACTGTCAATAAATCCAGCCTCTATTTACATCTATACCTGGTAGCTTTATTATTTTATATTTTCCATCAGCAGAAAACATATATAAAATGTATATTTACATGTATCCATAATGCCACCGTATGCTCCTTGTTGTCAGGTAAACAAATAATAAAAAAAAAAAAAAAAAAACGTTTTCTGAAGCCAAGGATTATCTATTAAGGTTAGCTTATCCAAGCAAAGACTGTCTATGACTCCAGTGATGTAATAAAGAGCATTATCAAAGACTTTAGAATTCTCTTATTATTTATATTACACATGAAATGGCTGGAGTGTATTGTCCTATTATGCCCTGTGAATGACTGATATAATCAACAAAATTATACAATATCTATGGTTGTCACATTAATATTATAAAGGTACGTCTTGAAGCACAACAGTATTTTTTTATAAATTTTCCCTTGTTTTTCTTATTATTCATTCACACTCTGAAGTCAGATAAACAAACCGAACTGAAATGCAAGTGAAAGAAGACTGATTTTCTGTGTCTCTCCCAGGGTACCATGATCTCTCCCCTTTTTTTGTGTTACATCTAATTACACATTTACTTCTTATACAATTATTTTGCACTTTGCCATGTGTAGCACAATGAAGAAGTGATTACACAGTGGAGAAAATAGCCTTCAGCTGACATTTGAAATCAGAACAGAAAATTAAATAAAGGTCAACAAGAGATCTGATGATCATACTTTCTCTATTTTTTTTTTCGATATCTAAAATTGCAGAATCTCAGCTTAGGGTATTTTACTGAAATCTTTCATGCTAAACACAACTTTTTACCATTGCAAAATAAATACTGCTCTGTATACAGTAAATTACTCTTTATTCTCCAAGCATTGTATACAAGAATATTTGAAAGGGGGAGGAATTGGGTAGGGATTATCATGGTGCTCCCCCTTTCGAATATTTGACTATTTGGGATGAGGTGCTAAATACTAGGTGTTTACCTTAGTTGGATAGAATTCTACAAATTGTATTCAAGAGTTACAGTATGAACATATTCAAGTGATCTGACCAATGGCATCACAGTAAGTATCAGACATTTCCATAACTTTGGTAGCCAAATGGGCAGACATTGGATCTAAAAAAAAAAATGTAGCATGCATTTCGATTTCTACCATCTATGGAAGCCTAGCTATTGATGCAAACAAAATTAAGGGTTCTTTTATAGTAGTGTGCACTTACAGAAGTGTTTTGGCACTGAACACTGGAGCTGTTGAACCTTAGAGCTGGCACTCTTTGCTCATTGCCCTGGATATTCAGGATGCACTCATAGCCCTTTTGGCCTGATTGGGGCTGGGGTAAATTCTTTGCCTTTAATGTGATCGGTTTGACAACATCAACTGGAATCAGGATCTTTTCAGTATGTAGAAGCTGAGGGCATTCCTGCATAAGGAAAATAAACGTAACATTTAAATATATTCAAATGCATACTGCACATATTTCAAATACAAAACATATTCAAAATGCAGCAATCACAACATAAACTCATAAGAATTATATTAGTACAAAGGCTACCTCAAATTCACCTATATTGTCCCAAAAATATATATATATTATCTATGCAATGGATATTAGTGTTTTTTTGTTTTTTTTTGGACAATATAGGTGAATTTGAGGTAGTCTTTGTACTAATATAATACACAAACCAAGATATAGCCCAACAATTGTTTACTTTATTAACTCATATAAAACACCACTAAAACATATAAAGTATGTATCCCTAAGGATCTGGATTATTTCCTATACTGCATACGGTATATAAAATGACATATCATATAATATAGGATTGACAAATATATATCATATAAAGTCCACATAATACATAAAACATATAAGCTGTGTAAACCACTCCTCAAATATGCAATAACACTGGATGTGAAGAAATTACAATTTTCTATATGTTTGTACAATGATCAATACATTGCATATGGGTATTAACAGCCCAGCCATAAGTGCATGTCAGCAATTGTGTAATGCACAATGATGCATTTGCACGCAAAAGCACAAACACCATGGAACAAGGTATGCAGTTGTACTTTTTGGATGCAAACAGGGAGATGGACTATTAAGTGTAATATTCTTGAATAAAATAAAAGAAGAAGTTGAATAAAAGTTGAATAAAAGAAGCAGCCCCCTGACTGTAAAAATAAATTGATGGTAACATTGGCTGTAGTTGATATAGCTGCACAATTCCAAAACTGGACAGGTTTACCAGGAAACAGCTTTCTGGGACTAAATGAGTGATGATAAAAACTGTACATGAATTGTGTAAAGATATATTATCTTCCTAAACTGGTATATCACACGGAGGGGTGGGGGGGGGTAACTATTTCCGAAAGGTTTTTTACCATAATGCAGATTATGCATTAGGTAAAAAAAAGAAACCTTTAACCTTTACAACAGATTTAAAGTAGACCTTTCACCATCACTTTACCCTATCACATTTGCCTTCCTTCCACCTCAGCTTTACTAAATAAATTATATTGTACATAGTTTATTTATTTTTTCTTCATCCTCCCACTTCTGTGTTTCTAGCTTCTTGCCAGGGGGGCAGCTGAGAAAATCAGGAAGTAACAGATGACTTCCAGTTTGTGTTGGATCCAAAATGGCATCATAGCAGCTATGGAAAAGTTCTGACTGTGAGGAAAACTTCAGTAGACTACATTGACTAATAGGTATATATTTTTAAATTATAATGTGATAACATATTTTGTAGTGCCTGAATTGCAATTTAGACATATGCCCAGGTGGAAGGCCCACTTTAAAGTTCTAGCCGCTGCTGGTAAAGAAGCGTGAAGGAGAATATTTCAAAATACTATAGCATATGTATTTAATTTATGCCTTTAGATATGCGCCTTAAGTTCCACTTTAAGCATGACCATTATATCTCCTTCTCAAGTTTTACATGTTTTGTACATACACCATACAAAGTGAACTGCAGCACATCTGAACTTTGACTTGAAAATCCTCATCGCTTTTTTCATTTTAGTGTTTGCAGATCTGTGAATAGATGCTCAGTTTGGCATGGAAAACAATTATGCCCAGCAAACTGAGAAGATAATTGGGTCTCTAAATGCAACAATTATAAAATTGTCACACATCTAACTGGACCATGCAGCCCTCTCTTACCTATACAGGATATAATTAAACTGTTTAAATGAAATGTGATATTGCAGCAGAACAGGTTTAAAACAAGCTAGCACTGCGACACAATAATGGAAAAGTGATAATCAGATGAATTCAGCATAGACCTAATTTAGAATTAATATTTTATTTGCATACTAAAATTTAACTAGGTTCACTCAAAGTAATAAATCCAGCTGTTGATAAAGGAAAAAAACTGTTTACCCCACATACAAGGTAGTATGCTGAAATGATTTTAGCTAGATGAAATGAAGATTCCTACCTGCTTTTGTTGTAGAGATATTATAAACTTTTTCCTACAGATTTTAGATATTGTTCATAAGCGGAGCCATGTGAGGGTCTAAAGGATAGCAACAACTAACAGTTCTTTATATAGAACTTCAGAATTTATTAATGCAATTGCACCTGGAAAGTCCAATAAAAGTTTGTGCACTAGAAATTTGATTCCGCTTGCATTATTTGTAAATTATCTATAATTATTTTCTTTAGAGTTTAGAGCTCAGTGCTTGTAAATCTCTGTAGCAAACCACATTTATATTTTGATTCATGCATCTTGATTTCACTTGTTAAATTAATACAAAGCTTTTTTCTAATCACAACAATATGTACATTTTAAAGCTGTTGTTTAGCTACCAGAAGGTTTGACAGCCGAAAACTTAAAAACCCTCCAAAAAAGGTAAATCACCTTAAGCACAGGGCCATAATGTTTTTCGAGAGCTAAAGCTAGGGACTCTATATAGCATTATGAAATTAACCACAAAAAAATGTATAGCAGATGTCAGAATACTCCTTAAAATATGTTATAACATGTGTTTCTTTGGATGTTTCTGCATCTACAGTACATTAATCACTATAGTGAAGCAATATATTCCAGATATTCACATAATGGGCATCGCAGTGAGTTTAATAGTGAAATATTAAGCTACTTATATTGATGATGTGTTTCTATATAAATAGATGAATTTACAGGAGTCTGATTTTTACAACCAAAATCATGGGTGGGTTTTAAGGCACCAGCCATTCTTTTCCTTTGTTTCCAAAGATTTTTTTTGGAAGGTCAACAGCAAGAACAATCACTGTATGACATTCACAGATAACAAATGCAATCTGCATGATAAATAAAGGGAAAAACCGTGTAATACTGTAGTCCTTATTCCAGGCATGGATAACCAGGACACAGAATCACAAGTGACAAAAATATATGAACACCGGAAAGATTAGTACATGTAATATAATACTGAAAGATTCGAAGTTTACAAGTTGGAATAACAAAATGGTCTATTAAACATATAAAATGTCTAATCATATAATATAACATAGAGATAACTGCGGTACATCCCAATAATCCAATTTTTTGCGATGTGTATGCATCTTGTCATATAGGGGTTGATTTACTAAAGGCAAATAGACTGTTCGCTTTGCAAAGTGCAGTTGGACTCAGTTGCTCCAGAGCTTAGTAAATGAGTAGAAGCTCTGCTGACTTCAATCATCCAATCATATGCAAGCAAAAATGCTGTTTTTTTTTATTTCCTTGCACATGAATGGGTATTCTTTGTAAAGTGAAGCCTTCCCTCATCTACTAAGCTCTAAAGCAACTGCTGACCCAGCTGATCCCAGGCAGCGTGTGCGGGATTTTCAAAACTTTAAAATTTTTATTTAATTTTTCTTATCCGCATTTTTGCAGACAAGTGGTATCTTGTTTTTATATAATTTTTACATATAATTTTTACAAATAAATCAACTGGATTACGCTATGGTAGCTCATTTTTTGTTGGTCCTTTGAGGATACTTGCAACCAGCTGACACAGAACCCAGGAAAGTGGACAGGAATCCCCGGGAACCGAGCGGTGGAGGAGAGAGGGAACCCACGGCTATCCGAGGAATAAGGATCACCCACTCTACGTGCCTGTCACCCCTGCAGGGGTTCCTACTGTTGGTGAGTGGGGAACCTGGAGGGGGAGCACAAGTGTCACCTGAAACTTGCCGGGAATCAAAAGGACATCCACAAAAGTCACCTATCTATTTTCCAGTTCTCTTTTTTGCCAAAGTTTTCCATCCAAGTTCGCTATTAATGTTTGAACTGCCTAAGAGATATTTATGTACTGTCAATCCTCAATTAATATACTGCCATGGACACTCATTCTGACATAGGAGCTGAGAACCCACAACAGTGGGCTCTAGTGACTGTCCCTGGTGCTGGAATCTAGCTACATGCCAGTTATACTTAATATATGTGCATTATTTACTAATTTAATTGTTCAGCTTATTTGGATATACCAGTTTCACTTTTGCACACTGCCCCTGGTGGCAGCACTTGATTATGGATTTGCGAAGGTTTATGCTGATTTTATTTTTCATTTTTTTACCATTATTGACCTTCCTTGGTCGTTTAACACTTGCACATTTGCACATCCCAGTATTGGGCCTAGTACCTTCTTATACTGGGTCAGCTCCTGTCCCAGGAGGCCCCCTTCACTGTTATTAATTTTCAATTTTCAAATGCACTTAGTCACTTTATCACAGAATATTGATTAGGTACTACTGGTGCTGTGCTATTTCCTACTTAACCCATCCATAAAGGTAATTCTATTTGGGGACACAGCACGTTGTTCTCATTCCACCACTTTATACCTTGGCAGCGCCACCCACCCCATCATTAGTACATTCTGAAGCAACTGCACTTGCAGAGTGCAACTGCACTTTGCAAAGTGCAAAGTTTCATTGCCTTTAGTTTCATTGCCATTGCCAGAGAGTTTGATCATTCCCATCATGGCTAAGACTTGAAACAAGGGAGCAGATGGGGAAGTCCAATTATAGGCTATTACCCATTGAATGGAATTGAAAAGAGTGTTTAGTAATCTTTGGCATGGGGTAGGAAAATCAGGTATAGGGGCAAATAAAAGGCATGGTTAAAGAGAAATTACAACCTGCTATTTGAGTTGATTTAGGGTCAGCCTATTGCCGTACAGACATTCTCTTCTTATAGGCTGCTGATATGTAAAACTGGCACCATCTAAGCAGGTTCTAGTATCTAAAAGATTGTTGCACTGGGCAGGAAGGTTTTTGGAAAAAATATTTAACGTTTGCAAACTTTCAGATAATCATTTTGGGATAGAAAGACAGTGTCAATTGTCTTTTTTTTTTATATATATATTCGGGTGTTTTTTTTGTTTTTGTTTTTTATTTTAACTTTAGGCTTGCAGTGATTACAGCACATCAGACAGTTATTGCAGACAGTCCACCCAACAGCCACACAACTAGTGTGTGCAACTAAACCACCACATAATATATCACTCACATTCACAACACCCCCCCCCCCTATTCCTATAGTTAAAATAAAAGTTAGGCATACACTGGTTAGGAATATTATCCATGAATAAAATGGTTTTGCTGCTTTATTTGAAACTGCTTTATGTTATTCTAATAGGTGAATGCAAGTATTCAGCATGACTACTTTCAAGATAAAAAATGATAAATTGATTTATAAAGCGTTCACAAAACAGTAAATTATTCAGTAGCTGCTTGAACACACTTATGCCTCGTACACACGACCAGTTTTCCCGTTGGGAAAACTGCCATGACATATTTTGGCCGGGAAACCCAGCCGTGTGTATACTCCATCTCCGACAGGAAAACTGCCGGGAAAAAAAAGAGAACCAGCTCTCTTTTTTCCCGTCAGGAAAAAATCCTGCCGAGAAAACCGGTCGTCTGTATGCTTTGCCAAGGGGAAAAAAAACGTGTATGCTCGTAAACAATTTGAGGCATGCGCGGAAGCATTGAACGTCATTTTGTCGGCACGTCGTAGTCTTTGACGTCACCGCGTTCTTGGCATTCAAAAGTTCAGCTGTCTTTTGTGTAACAGTGTGTATGCAAGGCAGGCTTGAGAGGAATCCCGTCGGAAAAAGCACAGTTTTTTTTTCCTGCAGGGGAAACCAGTTGTGTGTACGAGGCATTAGGCCCTACACAATAATCTGAATAAACAGACACATGTTTTGTTCTTTACTTTTTCCCAACAAACAAGATCGTCCTGCCACAAACAATGGACTGTTTAAGCTAAGTCAGCATGAGCATTTTCATCAAAATTTTCATCTTCGTCAGGAAAGGGAGGAATGTCTTTTTTGGCAATCAAAAAATATTTATAAGCTTTGATTTGCATGGCCTCCATGCAATCACCATAACAAAGTAAGCAAAATAGAAGACCTTTTTATTTAGCGTTCACATCAATTATTTTTTTATATCTGGAGTTCCATTTGGTTTGTGTGGAAAATTTTTGTTACTGATGAAGACCTATAGCAAGATCATTCCATGTGTATACACATCTGTGACAGCAGAAAAAGATTGTCCTGCTTTTGTTTCAGGAGATATGATTGTTTAAAAGCATTTACCTTACAGCCTTGCCATCTTTGCCTGCTGTTTCCTTGTAAATGGATGGCTTTACAAGGACAAAAATTAATTAAATAAGTTAGTAGCGGTGGTGGAAAATGGTTGAATATGGATCAATGTTTGGCCTTCAGCACCATCAAAGTTCAGGTTTCTGCCCTGTCTCTCTTGTTTAAAAGACAGTTGGGCTCTCACTCATTTTAGTAAGGCCTCGTACACACTGCCGAGATTCTCGTTGAAAAAAACATGTCGTTTTTTTCGACGAGATTCTTGGACAAGAAACTTGTCCCGGCCGAGTGTACACACGCTCGTTTCAAAGAACCCGCGGTTCTTTGAATGGAGCGTACGCGGTGACGTCATCGACTACGACGAGCATGCGCTCGTCACATTCGATGCCGTCGCCGCCATCTTGGTATACCCTACATATGCCTAGGAAGCTACCGCGCATGTGTCAAATTCATTTCGAACATGCGCGGGCTTCCCGGCGGACAGGTAAGTGTACACACACTCACTTTTCTCGTCGAGAAACAGGCTGACGAGAATCTCGACGAGAAAATAGAGAGCAGGTTCTCTATTTTCTCGTCGAGGTTACTTGTCGGTTTTCTCGACGAGAAACCCGATAGCCGCGTACACACGACCGATTTACTCGGCAAGACATCTCTGCCAGCAAGTTTCTTGCTGGTTCTTGCCGAGAAAATCGGTCGTGTGTACGAGGCCTCAGACTTAATCTGTGTCAAATATTAGCAGTAAAACAGACTCATGGTTCTCTTAGAATGTTGTCTCCCTGACTTTCCACAGCATGCTAGGAGCTGATGGTGTCACTGGAAGTCACCTGCTGGTTTATATAGCACCTACAGGATATTTCTCAGCCCAATCTGTCAATCAAACTCACTATTTAGCTGTTTTCGGATCAACACCTGTTGTTTCTGATATTACCTGATGAGAGTGACTCTGATTCTATTCCTGGTCATCTGCTATCTGCAAAGGTGTGTCTGAGGTCTACACCCTGGTACAGCCACCAGTAAAGTCCATTGCTCCTTGTGGGATGCTCTGTTGAAGACCTGGTCTGTGCCTTGGCCCTTTTAACATGCAAGTAGCAAAGAGGATCTACTATTTAGTTTGTACGTGACAATCTGGTTCTTTCTGTGCTTTAGAAGTGGCATTGTCAACCCTTTTTATAATTGCTGCAAGGTACAGTAGCTTACTTTGAGCAAGTTCCTTGCATTCATCTGACACTTCCATGTTGCTGCTTTGTAAGTTTCCACCCCACCTGACCTTGTCTTTCGGACTGGTTGCCAATACATCATACACATTTTTGATTTCTAATATTCCACTTTGCAATATTTTTTCAAGTCTATACTAGATAAATACTATTTATTTGATAACTTAATTTAGGCAAATCTCTTCATCCATCTGCTTTACAACTCTGTTGTATATGATAGTTACTTTTTCAAGTTCTTTTTCATTGAGTTCCTTGAGTAAGACTTATCACGCCTCTAAAAACTTTCCATTATGCAATCAATACCCTCGACACTGTAAAATTAGTCCAGGGATGCCGTTGAAGCCAAATAGAAAAGCTATTTTACATCAGAGAAGCACTTCCGGTTCCGGCGCCGTATGGAGTAGCTGCCTCCCTCACTAGCTCCGCAGCTCGACCCCAAAAAAACGGCGTATAAATCAATAGGACGCCTACCCTTACCATCCGCTCACCCCCTGGTCATTCACGGCCACGCCATGGACCGTTTTGTCGAAAAAAACGGCATTCGCCCATACGAGACCGCGGTGGCTCCACAGGCACACCCGCAAATCGAGTCCGCGGCTTCGGCCTACTCGGCTCCCTCCTCGGAAACGGTGCCTGCAATGGAGGTAAGCAGTAATTCGCTCACCTCCCCACCACAGCCTTCTCCTCCTTCACCTCCTGCTGGGGACAACACCACAGAAAGGATTGCACAGGCTGTAGCAGCTCTCCTCACCCCCATGATAGCTGCCTCTGTGGAGAAAGCTGTCAGTGCAGGCATGCAACAGCTCAAGGCTCAACTAGGAGAACATTCCACCAGGCTCAATGAGGCAGAACACCGCATATCTACCTTGGAGGATGAACTGTACCAAGCCCAGGCCCTGGAACATGCTCAGGATAAAACCAATCAGTTCATATTAGACAAGCTGGACGATTTGGAAAATAGGTCCAGGAGGTGCAATCTGCGCTTTATTGGCATACCAGAATCTCTGCAACCATCAGCCCTCACGGATCTATGTGCAAGACGTATTCCAGAGTCCTTAGGCCTCCCTGGCCCCTGCACAGTGGAAAGGGCACACCGCATGGGTCTTTTTAACTCAGATCGCAAGTCGCCACGACCGATTATCGCCAAATATCTAAATTACGCAGGCAAAGCCTCCATTCTGCAAAAATTCCGGCAATCCAGATCTCTCCAGATAGATGGAATGCAGATCTTAATTTTTGCGGACTACTCCATAGAAGTATCAAAAAAAAGGAAGGCTTTCCAGCAAGTCTGCACGGAACTGCACCGCCAACAAATAAAATTCAACTTGGCCTTCCCCGCCACCCTGCGGCTCAAAGCACCCAATGGCGACCAGCTATCATTCCAAGACCCATCTGAAGCGGAAGCCTTCCTACGCTCTCTTCACTCGGGACCTCACATCAGCCCCTCACCCAGGAGGCCTCCAATCAACTGAGGTCTCGACCAAAGAAGCCCGCGTAAGGACCCTCCAAAAAGATTCAGGCCCTCGAAACCAGACCTACGCCAACCCATGCTCAGCTGAATCGACTAATACTCTTCTTCCATCTTCTCGGCTATAGCCACGCCTGACCCAACCGATCAGCCCTACCCCTGAGGCGAGGTACCTCACCGGTCTCTCCTACCAACTTTGAAAACCAGACTTGCATTTTGATGGTAGGCCAGTCCTTTCCTTTCTCCTTGCTCTTTACATGTTTATGATAATTATGTTTTTCTTTTTTTTCTCTCTCTGCTTTTAAATTGCTGGTACAAATGTTTGTTCCCTCTGGCCTCCCTGCGTAGAGCCTTTATCTCTCTCCGTACACGATCCGAATCTGCTCCATTGACCACCCCTGAAAACGTGGGTTTTCCTTTTGTCAAGGCTGCATTATTCGGGTCTTGCGATGGGAGCTGGACTACACAGCGACTCCATGCGGAAAAAAGTGAAGTCCGTACGATATATTTTTTTGTTCTTATTTTCACAACCCCTCCCCCGATATCCTTCTTTTCTTTTACCTCACCCAAGCCAAGTTATGCTTCCAACACTGATCACTTCATCACCACCTCCCTATACCGTAGACAACTCATTGTCCCATACTACTCTCATAGCTCGCTTCCGTTACCTACTTCGATCCAATCCTGTCACACCGGCCCAACTCCTCTCGATTGACCCCCTATTATGAAAATAGTCTCCTGGAATGTTAAAGGCCTTCGCTCCCCTAATAAGAGACTGAAGATTCTCCGTCATCTAAAAAGACTCAAAACAGACATTGCCCTCCTTCAGGAATCCCACCTCTCCACTTCAGATTTCCCACGCATGAAAAAACTATGGGTGGGCTCAGTCCTCGGCTCCGGATCTCTGGGGCGCAGGGCAGGGGTCCTAATACTCATTCACAAAAATCTTCCATGCACGGTGGTCTCTACCCACTCAGATACACAAGGACGTCTCCTATCGATTCATGTTCAGTTAGGGGTAAAAGACTTCATTATCTCTAACATTTACGCCCCTAATAACCCCCCCAAACTTTTTTTTAGCAAACTGTCTACTTGGCTCCTTCGAGATCCGCTTATCCCACATATTATCGGCGGAGACTTTAACACTATCCTTCACCCTATTGACGACAGGTCTTGCTCCAGAAGCCCCCGATCTCTATTTGCCCCCAGAGACGTGACCCTCCTTGCCTCCATGATTGACTCCCTTCAACTTCATGACGTTTGGCGTCTCAGGCACCCAGCTGACAGAGAGTTCACTTTCTACTCCAACCCCCACAACGTTTTCACCAGGATTGACTACATTTTCTGCTCTGACGACATTGTCCCCATGATATCGGAATCTGACATCCATGACATTGTCATCTCAGACCATGCTCCTGTTTCGGTATCACTCGACATCCCCGACCTTCACCCAAACCCCAGACTATGGTGATTCCCCACATACCTACATAATAACTCTGATTTTTTACAGTACATAGACAAATCATGGTCCGAATACTCCTCGGCCAATGCTCTGCACCTAGATAACCCTAATTTGTTTTGGGAAGCTGGAAAATCCTTCCTGAGAGGTCAGATCATATCCTATGCCGCCTCTTTCAAAAGGAATGCCGTGGCAAATTACAAATTGGCTAGCTCCCGGCTACACCAAACCCAACGATCCCTGTACTTAAAGGACTCCCCTGATAATAGGAAGGCTTGGCAAGTAGCTAAACGAGCCTTTGAATCATTGGCAGACACCCTTGAACTGACGAAAAAAGCGCACATTGACGCCTCCCTACATAAATTCGGGAACAAAGCAGGGAAACTACTGTCCAGACTTTGCAGGGGTCCTCAACGCCTGACATGTATCTCCTCCCTCCGAGACGCTACGGGTTCTATCAGAATCTCACAGCGAGACATCAACGAAGCTATGCTCCAGTACTACTCATCCCTATACGCTGCCGATCCCATTGATAAACCGTTGGCACTCTCATTCCTTGAAAAAATATCCCTCACCAAAATCACTACCTCACAATTAGAAAGCCTGAACCTGCCCATATCCCTCTCTGAGATATCATTGGCCATCCGGAACCTAGCCCCTTCTAAAGCCCCTGGCCCTGATGGTTTCACAGGCGAATTTTACAAGTCCCTAAGATCACTAATGGAACCCACCCTATGTAAGGTATATCAACATATATGGTCTGGTGGCCCGTACTTACCCACAGGGAACCAAGCCACCATAAAATTGCTGTCCAAAAAAGGCAAAGACCCCCTAGAACCAGGTTCCTATCGGCCTATCTCACTTCTAAATCTAGATGTCAAGATTCTCTCAAAAATTATTGCCACCAGGTTAGCATCCATCATTCCTTCTTTGATCCACTCCGCTCAATCGGGTTTTGTTAAAGGCAGGACTGCCACTCTAAATATCAGGAAAGTGATGCTGGCCCTGGATCATGCCAAAAATAATCTGAGGGGTGATTTTGCAATCATTACTCTTGATGCGGAGAAAGCCTTCGATAACGTTAGTTTCGAATGGCTTTCTTTAGTAATGTCCTCAATGGGTAGGGATGAGCTTCGTGTTCGAGTCGAACATACGTTCGACTCGAACATCGGCTGTTCGATCGTTCGACGAAGATCGAACGATTTGGGCCGTTCGCACCAAATTCGAGTGACGCGAACGGCCCACAATGCACTACGCCATCGCAGTGTCATCCAGGCGCTGTGATTGGCCAAGCATGCACTGTGACCCCGCATGCTTGGCCAATCACAGCGCCGGCAGCGAGGAGAGCAATGATTGGCCACAGGCAGGATGCCTGTGGCCAATTATTGCTGAGGGGGTTTAGTACACGCCCCACACTATAAAAGGCCGCCAGCACGGCGGCCTAGTGTAGTGTGTTCCGGAGCAGGGATAGAGCAGCATAGGCAGGGACAGTGACTTTTATTTCTTTCTTGCTTAACCTGGATTCCTTTAGTTTAGGGAAAGAGAAGGATAGGTAGGGAGAGTGTCAGTGTGTTTTGTGCTTGTGCTATATTGTGCTTAAAAAAAACATTTTTTCTAGGGACAGAAAACTGTAGGTAGGGAGAGTGTGTCAGTTTCTTTCACTGTCAAAGTCCTTGTTTCCAGGGACCTGGAAGGACAGTGAGTGAATTCTCCTTGTGCTATATTGTGCTTAAAAAAAACATTTTTTCTAGGGACAGAAAACTGTAGGTAGGGAGAGTGTGTCAGTTTCTTTCACTGTCAAAGTCCTTGTTTCCAGGGACCTGGAAGGACAGTGAGGTAATTCTCCTTGTGCTAAATTGTGCTTAAAAAAAAACATTTTTTCTAGGGACAGAAAACTGTAGGTAGGGAGAGTGTGTCAGTTTCTTTCACTGTCAAAGTCCTTGTTTCCAGGGACCTGGAAGGACAGTGAGGTAATTCTCCTTGTGCTAAATTGTGCTTAAAAAAAACATTTTTTCTAGGGACAGAAAACTGTAGGTAGGGAGAGTGTGTCAGTTTCTTTCACTGTCAAAGTCCTTGTTTCCAGGGACCTGGAAGGACAGTGAGGTAATTCTCCTTGTGCTAAATTGTGCTTAAAAAAAACATTTTTTCTAGGGACAGAAAACTGTAGGTAGGGAGAGTGTGTCAGTTTCTTTCACTGTCAAAGTCCTTGTTTCCAGGGACCTGGAAGGACAGTGAGGTAATTCTCCTTGTGCTAAATTGTGCTTAAAAAAAAACATTTTTTCTAGGGACAGAAAACTGTAGGTAGGGAGAGTGTGTCAGTTTCTTTCACTGTCAAAGTCCTTGTTTCCAGGGACCTGGAAGGACAGTGAGGTAATTCTCCTTGTGCTATATTGTGCTTAAAAAAAACATTTTTTCTAGGGACAGAAATCTGTAGGTAGGGAGAGTGTGTCAGTTTCTTTCACTGTCAAAGTCCTTGTTTCCAGGGACCTGGAAGGACAGTGAGGTAATTCTCCTTGTGCTAAATTGTGCTTAAAAAAAACATTTTTTCTAGGGACAGAAAACTGTAGGTAGGGAGAGTGTGTCAGTTTCTTTCACTGTCAAAGTCCTTGTTTCCAGGGACCTGGAAGGACAGTGAGGTAATTCTCCTTGTGCTAAATTGTGCTTAAAAAAAACATTTTTTCTAGGGACAGAAAACTGTAGGTAGGGAGAGTGTGTCAGTTTCTTTCACTGTCAAAGTCCTTGTTTCCAGGGACCTGGAAGGACAGTGAGGTAATTCTCCTTGTGCTAAATTGTGCTTAAAAAAAACATTTTTTCTAGGGACAGAAAACTGTAGGTAGGGAGAGTGTGTCAGTTTCTTTCACTGTCAAAGTCCTTGTTTCCAGGGACCTGGAAGGACAGTGAGGTAATTCTCCTTGTGCTAAATTGTGCTTAAAAAAAACATTTTTTCTAGGGACAGAAAACTGTAGGTAGGGAGAGTGTGTCAGTTTCTTTCACTGTCAAAGTCCTTGTTTCCAGGGACCTGGAAGGACAGTGAGGTAATTCTCCTTGTGCTAAATTGTGCTTAAAAAAAACATTTTTTCTAGGGACAGAAAACTGTAGGTAGGGAGAGTGTGTCAGTTTCTTTCACTGTCAAAGTCCTTGTTTCCAGGGACCTGGAAGGACAGTGAGGTAATTCTCCTTGTGCTAAATTGTGCTTAAAAAAAAACATTTTTTCTAGGGACAGAAAACTGTAGGTAGGGAGAGTGTGTCAGTTTCTTTCACTGTCAAAGTCCTTGTTTCCAGGGACCTGGAAGGACAGTGAGGTAATTCTCCTTGTGCTATATTGTGCTTAAAAAAAACATTTTTTCTAGGGACAGAAAACTGTAGGTAGGGAGAGTGTGTCAGTTTCTTTCACTGTCAAAGTCCTTGTTTCCAGGGACCTGGAAGGACAGTGAGGTAATTCTCCTTGTGCTAAATTGTGCTTAAAAAAAACATTTTTTCTAGGGACAGAAAACTGTAGGTAGGGAGAGTGTGTCAGTTTCTTTCACTGTCAAAGTCCTTGTTTCCAGGGACCTGGAAGGACAGTGAGGCAATTCTCCTTGTGCTAAATTGTGCTTAAAAAAAACATTTTTTCTAGGGACAGAAAACTGTAGGTAGGGAGAGTGTGTCAGTTTCTTTCACTGTCAAAGTCCTTGTTTCCAGGGACCTGGAAGGACAGTGAGGTAATTCTCCTTGTGCTAAATTGTGCTTAAAAAAAACATTTTTTCTAGGGACAGAAAACTGTAGGTAGGGAGAGTGTGTCAGTTTCTTTCACTGTCAAAGTCCTTGTTTCCAGGGACCTGGAAGGACAGTGAGGTAATTCTCCTTGTGCTAAATTGTGCTTAAAAAAAACATTTTTTCTAGGGACAGAAAACTGTAGGTAGGGAGAGTGTGTCAGTTTCTTTCACTGTCAAAGTCCTTGTTTCCAGGGACCTGGAAGGACAGTGAGGTAATTCTCCTTGTGCTAAATTGTGCTTAAAAAAAACATTTTTTCTAGGGACAGAAAACTGTAGGTAGGGAGAGTGTGTCAGTTTCTTTCACTGTCAAAGTCCTTGTTTCCAGGGACCTGGAAGGACAGTGAGTGAATTCTCCTTGTGCTATATTGTGCTTAAAAAAAACATTTTTTCTAGGGACAGAAAACTGTAGGTAGGGAGAGTGTGTCAGTTTCTTTCACTGTCAAAGTCCTTGTTTCCAGGGACCTGGAAGGACAGTGAGGTAATTCTCCTTGTGCTAAATTGTGCTTAAAAAAAACATTTTTTCTAGGGACAGAAAACTGTAGGTAGGGAGAGTGTGTCAGTTTCTTTCACTGTCAAAGTCCTTGTTTCCAGGGACCTGGAAGGACAGTGAGGTAATTCTCCTTGTGCTAAATTGTGCTTAAAAAAAACATTTTTTCTAGGGACAGAAAACTGTAGGTAGGGAGAGTGTGTCAGTTTCTTTCACTGTCAAAGTCCTTGTTTCCAGGGACCTGGAAGGACAGTGAGGTAATTCTCCTTGTGCTAAATTGTGCTTAAAAAAAACATTTTTTCTAGGGACAGAAAACTGTAGGTAGGGAGAGTGTGTCAGTTTCTTTCACTGTCAAAGTCCTTGTTTCCAGGGACCTGGAAGGACAGTGAGTGAATTCTCCTTGTGCTATATTGTGCTTAAAAAAAACATTTTTTCTAGGGACAGAAAACTGTAGGTAGGAAGAGTGTGTCAGTTTCTTTCACTGTCAAAGTCCTTGTTTCCAGGGACCTGGAAGGACAGTGAGGTAATTCTCCTTGTGCTAAATTGTGCTTAAAAAAAACATTTTTTCTAGGGACAGAAAACTGTAGGTAGGGAGAGTGTGTCAGTTTCTTTCACTGTCAAAGTCCTTGTTTCCAGGGACCTGGAAGGACAGTGAGGTAATTCTCCTTGTGCTAAATTGTGCTTAAAAAAAACATTTTTTCTAGGGACAGAAAACTGTAGGTAGGGAGAGTGTGTCAGTTTCTTTCACTGTCAAAGTCCTTGTTTCCAGGGACCTGGAAGGACAGTGAGGTAATTCTCCTTGTGCTAAATTGTGCTTAAAAAAAACATTTTTTCTAGGGACAGAAAACTGTAGGTAGGGAGAGTGTGTCAGTTTCTTTCACTGTCAAAGTCCTTGTTTCCAGGGACCTGGAAGGACAGTGAGGTAATTCTCCTTGTGCTAAATTGTGCTTAAAAAAAACATTTTTTCTAGGGACAGAAAACTGTAGGTAGGGAGAGTGTGTCAGTTTCTTTCACTGTCAAAGTCCTTGTTTCCAGGGACCTGGAAGGACAGTGAGGTAATTCTCCTTGTGCTAAATTGTGCTTAAAAAAAACATTTTTTCTAGGGACAGAAAACTGTAGGTAGGGAGAGTGTGTCAGTTTCTTTCACTGTCAAAGTCCTTGTTTCCAGGGACCTGGAAGGACAGTGAGTGAATTCTCCTTGTGCTAAATTGTGCTTAAAAAAAACATTTTTTCTAGGGACAGAAAACTGTAGGTAGGGAGAGTGTGTCAGTTTCTTTCACTGTCAAAGTCCTTGTTTCCAGGGACCTGGAAGGACAGTGAGTGAATTCTCCTTGTGCTAAATTGTGCTTTAAATTTTTTTTTTTTCTAGGGACAGAAAACTGTAGGTAGGGAGAGTGTGTCAGTTTCTTTCACTGTCAAAGTCCTTGTTTCAAGGGACAGAGAAGGACACCTGAAGGTAGCCCTTATTGCTTTTTTCCCATCTCCCTGCAGGCCATCTATTAGAATGTCTGGAAGGCAAACAAGGAGAGGCAGACAGTCAGGAGGCAATAAAAGAGGGCAAGCAGGCTCTGTGTCTGGGGGCAACAGTGCTGGTCGTGGACGCGGTGCATTGTCATCAGCACATGGCCATGGGACACGCTTGTCCTTCTTTTCGGCAGCTGGACATGTTGAGCCACATCATGCCGAAGACTTGGTAGAGTGGATGACCAAGCCCTCCTCCTCCTCCTCATCCTCTCTCACCCAGGCTCAGGGTACTGGAAAAGCAGCTGCCAAAGCGTCCTCTTCCCTGGTATCAATGTCAGACTCATCATCAGTCACTCCTTCCCTAGACCCACCATGTCCTCCTCCTGAGGAGTCCCCCGAACTGTTTCAGCACAGTGTTGGGTACATGCTCCAGGAGGATGCCCAGCGTTTCGAAGGGTCTGATGATGAAACCCAGCTAGAGGAAGGCAGTAGCGTGAGAGCAGACAGAGGGGATGCTCAAGAAGGACACCAATCTGGCAGTCATGTTCCAGCAGCTGCAGCATACTGCCAGATTGCCTCCAGTGATGAGGAGGGAGGTGATGATGAGGTCACTGACTCCACGTGGGTGCCTAATAGGAGAGAGGAGGAGGAGGAGGATGAGGAGGAGGCACATCTCCAACGAGGCAGGATGCCCTTTGGTGGCCAGCGTAAGGGCAGTACACCAACGGAATCACACCGCAGAGCTCCGCCTGTGCAGGGCGCTGCCTCTGCCCGTCATTCAAAAAGTTCTTTGGTGTGGGCCTTTTTTGAGGCTAGTGCATCAGATCGCACAGCTGCTGTTTGCAACATATGTCTCAAGCGTATATCGCGTGGCCAAAACATCAGCCGCTTGGGTACCACATGCCTGACCAGACATATGTTGACCTGCCATGCAGCTCGTTGGCAAGCCTACCTCAAAGACCCACACCAAAGAACAAAGCGGACCTCTCCTTGCACCGCATCAGCTGGGATCTCCAACCCCACTATAACTTCAGTCCTCTCTGAAACATGCACTGAGAGGAATGAAGGTGTAGAATTAGGTGTGTCACAGCCAAGTACTTGCGGCCACTCTGCTAGCAGTACACCGACGTCCGATTCTAGCAGGCAAATTTCCCTGCCCCAGCTGCTGGACCGTCGAAAGAAGTTCACTCCCAGCCATCCACATGCCCAGCGGTTGAATGCTAGCTTGGCTAAATTGCTAGCGCTTCAACTGCTGCCTTTTCAGTTGGTAGACTCGGCCCCCTTCCGTGAGTTTGTGCAATGTGCGGTTCCTCAGTGGCAGGTTCCCAAACGCCACTTTTTCTCACGGAAGGCTATTCCGGCTCTCTACCGGCATGTGGAAGGCAATGTCTTGGCCTCGCTGGACAGGGCGGTCAGCGGTAAGGTGCATATTACCGCTGACTCATGGTCCAGCAGGCATGGACAGGGACGTTACCTTTCTTTCACGGCCCATTGGGTCACTCTTTTGGCAGCTGGGAAGGATGCAGGACAAGGTGCAGTAGTGTTGGAGGTTGTCCCACCGCCACGCCTCCAAAATGCTACTACTGGTTGTGACACACCTCTCTCCTCCACCCCCTCCTCTTCTTCTTCCTCCATGGCCTCTTCCTGTGGTTTGTCCTATGAACCAGCGGTGCTCCGTAGCCGTTCACGGGGCTACGCAAGTACGCAGGCAAAAAGATGCCATGCCGTGCTTGCGCTGGTGTGTTTGGGGGACAGAAGCCATACTGGGGCAGAGGTCCTGTCTGCTCTGCAGGGCCAGGCCGAGAGGTGGTTGACGCCACGCCAGCTTAAGCCAGGAATGGTGGTTTGCGACAATGGCACCAACCTCCTCTCCGCCCGTCCGACAGGGACAACTGACCCATGTGCCCTGTGTGGCTCACGTCCTTAACCTGGTGGTGCAGCGGTTCTTGGGCAGGTACCCGGGCTTACAGGATGTCCTGAGGCAGGCCAGGAAAGTCTGTGTGCATTTCCGCAGATCTTATAATGCCAGTGCTCGCCTGGCTGAGCTGCAAAAGGAGTTGAACCTGCCCAAGAACCGCCTTATATGTGACATGCCCACCAGGTGGAACTCAACGTTGGCCATGCTGCAGCGGCTGCACACGCAGCAGAGGGCCATCAATGAGTACCTGTGCGACTACGGCACCAGGACAGGGTCAGGGGAGCTTGGTTTTTTTTCTCCACGCCAGTGGGGCATGATCAGGGATGCATGCACTGTCCTGGCACCATTTGAGGAGGCCACGAGGATGGTGAGCAGTGACAGTGCATGCATCAGTGACACTGTACCTCTTGTCCACCTGTTGGAGCACACGCTGCGTGGAATAATGGACAGGGCACTTGAGGCAGAACAGAGGCAGGAAGAGGAGGACTTCCTTGCCTCTCAAGGCCCCCTTTACCCAGACAGTGTTCCTTCTGTCCCACCCATCGCACAGGAAGAGGAGGAGGAGGAGGAGGAGGAGGAGGATTGTGTCAGCATGGAGGTGGAGGCTGGCACTCAGCATCATCAGCAGCAGTCTTTTAGGGATGATTTACAGTCCCAAGAAACCAGTGGACTTGTACGTGGCTGGGAGGAGGTGGCTGCGGATCATGTCGTCCTTAGTGACCCAGAGGACTCCGGAGCGAATGCCTCAGCAAACCTACGCTGCATGGCCTCCCTGATCCTGCAAAGTCTGCGGAAGGATCCTCGTATTCTTCGGATCAAGGAGAGGGACCATTACTGGCTGGCCACTCTCCTTGATCCACGGTACAAGGGTAAGGTTGCGGACCTTATGTTACCGTCGCAGAGGGAGCAGAGGATGAGACAACTCCGGGAGGCCTTGCAGAAAGGTCTGTGCAACGCGTTCCCAGAGACTGGGAGGTTACAAACTCCTGGTCCTGGACAACGAGTTGCTGAGGCTTCGGCCAGTCAAAGAAGGAGCGGTGGGGAAGGTGGCCGTCTGACCGATGCGTTCAGACAATTCTTTAGTCCGCAGCCCCAAAGTATGATCGGTTCCAGCAACCATCGCCAGCGTCTGATAAACATGGTGCAGGAATATCTAGGGGCAAGGTCAGACTTGGACACCTTCCCCACCGAAAATCCTCTGGCTTACTGGGTCTTGAGGATGGATCACTGGCCAGAGCTTGCACAGTATGCAATTGAGCTACTGGCCTGTCCTGCATCCAGCGTTCTTTCGGAACGCACATTCAGTGCTGCTGGAGGATTTGTCACGGATCACAGGGTGCGCCTGTCCACCGACTCGGTTGATCGACTGACTTTCATCAAGATGAACCAGTCTTGGATCACCACCAGCTACCACACACCTGATGCTGATATAACAGACTAATTGATTTTAACATGTCACATCCCTTCAAGACTGATGCTGATGCTGAGTGCCTGTGCTGTTATGTTGACTGGCTATCCTCCTCCTCCGAGTCCTCAATGATACGATTGATGATGATAGCTTGGAAGATCATTTTTGTTTATGGGTGCCGCCACCAGTGGCTAAGGCCCAATTTTTCAGCCCCTGTTTTACAGGGGCGTGTAATTACAATTTTTTTAGCAATAATTTGCCATAGGGCTCATTGCTGTGCTCCAAGTACAGTATCTGTGAGGGGTTGGAGTGTTGTGGCACCAGTGCCTAAGGCCCAATTTTTCAGCCCCTGTTTAACAGGGGCGTGTCATTACAATTTTTGAAGCAATACTTTGCAACAGGGCTCATTGCTGTGCTCCAAGTACAGTATCTGTGAGGGGTTGTAGTGTTGTGCCACCAGTGCCTAAGGCCCAATTTTTCAGCCCCTGTTCAACAGGGGCATGCAATTACAATTCTTGATCTAATAATTCACAGCAGGGTCCATTGCTGCACCCACCAAGAGTAACTCTGAGGGCTTACAGTCTTGTGGCAACGCCACCACCACCACCACCACGAAAGGCCCAATTTTTCAGCCCCTGTTCAAAAGGGGCATGTAATTACAATTCTTGATCTAATAATTCACAGCAGGGCCCATTGCTGCACCCACCAAGAGTAACTGTCAGGGCTTACAGTGTTGTGGCACCAGCACCACCATCAAAGCCCCAATTTTTACTACCACTGTTCAACAATTATATGTAATTAAAATTCCTGATATAATAGTTGACAGCAGGGCGTTCCAGCACCAACCAAGAGTAACTGAGTGCTTACAGTGTTGTGCCAACACCAACAACTAAGGGGCCTATTTCTGCAGAGTATATACGGCAGGTCCCTACTTTCAAACATCCAACTTACAAACGACTCCTACTTGCAAACGAAAGAAGACAACAGGAAGTGAGAGGAAATCTACCCCTAGAAAGGAAAATTCTCTCCTGTAAGAATAAATATGGGAGAAAGGGGTCTCATCTGTACTGATGCTTTATCAGCAATCCTTGTTTCAAGAAAAACACCACATTTCAAAAACAGTTGTCATTGGGACGGAAAGTGAGGTGAAATGTTCTGAACAGGGGCACAGACAGCAAAACAAATGTTACAGGGGTGATAACCCTTACCTATGTTTCCCAAAAAGTTTAAAAATAGATTTTTGGGCTGGAGCTACACTTCAACAATGTACCTGTTCAAAATTACAAACAGATTCTACATAAGAACAAACCTACAGTCCCTGTCTTGTATGCACCGCCTGTATACGGCTGTTCAGAGTATATAGGGCCTTTTTTATTTTATGTGCGGGGTTCCCCTTAATATCCATACAAGACCCAAAGGGGCTGGTAATGGGCTGGGGTAGGGGGGGGTCATGGGGTAGCTATGCCATTTTTCTTAAAGAATTTCATCCATATTACCGGGACCAGACATTACATTAAAGCCGCAAGCAGTTTTAAATGGCTTTTTTTTCCTTTAGAAGTGTCATTTTGTGCAGGGACAGTTCTAAACACGGGAAACACGTGGCACTTCACAGGCATACTTTAGACACCCCCCAGGTATGATATTTAAAGGAATATTTGACTTTTTTTTTTCACTTTATGCATCATTAAAATGACTGCTCCCGAAAAACGACCGTTTTTAAAACTTCTTTTTGCATTGATACATGTCCCCTGGTGCACAACCCGGGTTCCCAAACCCTATTTATGACAATAACATGCATAATAGTTGTTATAATTAGCACTTTAGAATTCGAACGTTCGCATCCATTGTATTTAATAGGGTTCTAATGTTCGTTCGAACTTTCGGTCCGTTCGCGGGTTCTGGTGCGAACCGAACCCGGGGGTGTTCGGCTCATCACTATCAATGGGATTCACCGGCCCCTTCTACCGCCTCATAGAGTCCATGTATACCGCTCCAGCAGCTAGGCTGGTGGCAGCGGGCCTTCTTTCGGAGGAATTTCGTCTTCATAAACGCACTAGGCAGGGCTGTCCTTTGTCCCCGCTCCTGTTCAATATAGCATTAGAACCCTTATCGCGATTTTTAAACCAAACGGCCCCACTACATGGCATTCACATTGGTGATCATGAACTACGTACTTCCCTCTTTGCCGACGATGTCCTTATTTTCTCTTCTAACCCATCTTTGGATATGCCCACGATCAAATCAGTATTCGATGAATTCAGAATATGTTCAGGCCTTCGTATAAATTATAGCAAAAGTGAAATTCTTCCCATAGGCTCACGCCCTGACCCTCCATGGATACATCACTCTATCTTCAAGGTAGCACATTCACATATCACATACCCAGGGATCAAAATAGGGAAAACACCTGCCTCTCTCTATCATCTCAACTATCCCCCTCTACTCACGAAAATAACTCAGGAACTTGATAATTGGATGGATCTGCCTCTCTCGCTCTTGGGAAGATGTCACCTGGTGAAAATGGTCAGCTTTGCTCGTTTACTTTACCCACTCCAAACTATACCACTGCTTCTACACCATAAGCATACAAAAGCTCTCAATGCAGCTATCTCTAAATTCCTTTGGAAAGGTAGGCGACCGCGTATAGCCCTCCAGAAACTATATCTTCCCAGGCGCGAAGGGGGTATTAGTCTTCCCAATATTAGAACATATAACCTAGCCTGCCTACTACGGACAGGTCTAGACTGGATAGCCCAAGCGTCCCGCTACTCCAATTATGCCTTGGAAACTCAAATGGCACACCCATACTCCCTAGTAGCTCTCCTCCACTGCAAGTGGAAATCTGTTCCAATACCATTCCAACATAACCTTTTACTAAGAGACACGGCCATTGCTTGGAGAGAAGTCAGAAAAAGCCTACATCTTTCGCCCTTCATATCCGGCCACCTTCCAATTCAAGGCCACCCGAGTTTCATCCCAGGCCTAGAGCAACATCCCTTTGCCACCTGGCATCGGAAAGGACTCACGAAGTTTTCACAACTCTGTGATCCGGAGACAGGTCGTCCCATAAATTTCAAATCCCTAGCCGACGCATTCTCACTTCCACATTCCCACGCTTTTCACTATGGACAATGTGTCAGTTTCCTGAAGAATGCATGTAGACACGATAACACATGGTTCAAAAATTCTATAACGGAAGTCCTTCTTTCGGAAGGTTCGTATAAGATCTCGGATATATATCGACCTCTTCTACTAAAAACAACGTCATCCCTAGCCTCCTCATCAGTGGCCAACTGGACCAAAGACTTCCCAGACACAGAGCTGGTCAACAATCTATTACAGGGTCTTAATACTATACATAAACTGATCCCCAATGAAATTTGGAGGGAAACTCAGCTGAAAATTATACATCGTGCTCACATTCCCTTTCTCTATGCCAATCAATCACAAACCTCCTCTTCATGCCCTCTCTGCCGTCAACTCAAACCTTCCCTGACGCATCGCTTCTGGTCGTGCCCCCACATATCCGTCTTCTGGGATAAAGTCCTGGCTTACATCTTCAAAGTGACCCTGATGAAACTACCTAAGGACCCACTCCTCCTCATCTTTGGTTATTGGGACCCTTTGTTGCTGCCATGGTCCCCGAAGGCCCCCCCTTCACATAAAGAATGGTCTTTGATATGCCTACTACTCGCCAGGAGAGCCATCTTGAAGAATTGGATATCCAATATACCCCCGAATACATCACAAGTCAAAAAGGAACTTCTGCTGCTTCTTTTCAAAGACAGACTAAATACAGACTTCTCGCTTGACACTGCTAAACAACGTTTCTACCACAGATGGCAAGCATATTTGGTCTATGCGCACTCCCCTGAAGACCGGGCAAACCTCGAGCTGTTTTCATTCTCCTATAACGGGACACCCCTCCCATCACCTCCAGTGTCTCTACTCTCCCCCCCCCCAGGTGACCTATCTTGATGGGACTAAATCTAAATCTGAATCTATATGGTGAGATGCACTCTAGATTTTTCCAGTGCAATTTGATGTCTACCTCCTTGTTACCTCTCATAATGGTAGCTTGGTGTCTACTTCCACCCCCCCCCCCCATCATCCCCCATTCCTCCCTTTTTTTTTGTTTTTTTTTTCTTTTTCTCCTTCTCCCTAGGTTTTTCGGTTTTTGTTTTGTTCTGTTCTCTGCTCTCCAGTTTTCCTAGGGTCCTCCCCAGTTCCAGGATCCATTCATTTATCCTCCCCCCTTACATAGGGATGTTTAGCTTTGAAAGCTCTTACCTCCTACATTGTTTATTCATCCCTTGCATGGGACCTTATTCTTTTATCTCTTTTATCTCCTAGGATGCGTATTGTTATCTATGCATTATTGTCTTCTTTTACCATATTTACTGGTTTGACACAACTATTGATATGTTAAAATAAAATTACTTCTATTGCTGTAGTAATCTGTATGACTTATACCTTCAATAAAATCTATTTAAAAAAAAAAAAAAAACATCAGAGAAGCATGTGCAGATAATGGCAAGAAAACACCTTATAGTCATGATCACCTCAGTGAGGCCAGCGTCTGAGACGGCATCCTTATATTGGAAAGGAACCACATTTTTACCTTTTGCACAGGGTGGTATTTAGGCCTAGGTAGAAGTGCCTAGGTTATATTGCTATTTCTACCCAGGTTATCTTCAATAAAGCCGGGACTGCCTTACAATGAAAAATTAAGAAATAAAAAACCTCAGTGTGCAACACCTCTGCTCCTCCCTTTAGGCCTGCTAAAGGTGATGTTCTAAATTAAATGGTAAATAAAAAAAGCACCAGATGGTCATCTTAAGTGTCAATCATTATTTATTGTGGGTAAAATTGAGACAACACAAATATATAAAATATCCAACGCATTTTTAGGAAACCAAACAATTCTCTACATCTGTGCTTTGGTGAAGGATTAAACGCTAAATATGGTTCCTGATCTATGACAAATAAGGAACAATACTTGTGGAAATTAACATGTGCTTGTCAAACTCACGTAGGACCCTGTTTGGACCCCAAAGCGTGTTGGCTACCTTGTATCTTCCTGTTTTCTCAATAATATAAACAATAAATGATGAAGGACCCCCAAGATGAGCAGCTGACACTCTTTTTGTGTACTTCTCTTGGTTTGATGTCCTTTTCTGGGAAGATTAGTGGGGAAGCCTTTTGTGGTAGGCTTGCAAAAAGTTCAATTGTCAACTTCAACCAATGCTCCTTGACTGACAGAAAAAATAAAAAAGTTCAGCACCTCACATCCACCTTTTCTTGAGTTTTACTTAGGCAAAAAAGTGACGCTTTGGTGAAAAAAACTGTATACTACACTAGTATGCAGTGATGTGCTTCAACTGTCAAACCAAAGCAATATTGTGAAAGGACAGCAATCCTATGCCCTTTGTTTTATCATTTGCAGCTATGCCTACAGTAACAGGATCCAGCTACCATCAAGAATTGCAGCAAAGAGTTTCCTTTGGGATTACTCCTGGATGATGGCAGCAGATCCCCCCTATCACCGTCCCCTACCTTCCTCCTTCTCTTTACCACCATCACCCCAATGCCCCAACTTGTATTTCTCCTCTGCCCCCTGCTGCCTGATGGCAATCCCTCTGGTGGAGGGTGGGGATGACTTTCTATGCAAAGTAATGGTGTCTGGAATATAAGCAGCACTGTAAAAAAAAAAATGGCTGCTATGTGCCCTTGAGCAGGAGTACATGAATTTTGTTGCTGATTTGTCTCACTGAAGTGCTGCTCCACTGGGAACTTTGGTGCATACCCAAATGCACCAATGCCTGGTACTTGTACCATGGCTTATAAACTGCAGGCAGAGGCTGCAGGCCACAGCAGTGTTGTCAGCAGCAGATATGTTAAAAAAGGCCCATACTGCAAAGAGCTTTTATTTGCCACATATTCAAGTGCTCTTGTATTGTTCATACCCTATCCAGTTTCTAATAAATGTACAGTATGCCTGAAGTTTATATTTTCAATCTTTTAGGAATACTTAGGTATACAGGGATGGAAGGGGGTTCAGGGAATGTGAGCTGTTGTTTTAAAGTGTTTTTGTGCACTTTGATTTGAACTTTATTAAACATCTAAGACAATGCAGTGTGGGACTGTTCACGAAAGCTCACTAACTATACTATCAAACTGTTGCACTACTGTCCAGTTTGTAAGACGTTGAGGGCTTTAACTTTGTTTTTGTATAGGTCGATTCAGGTTCAATACTGTTGGATAAAATATCATATGTTGCATCCAAAAATACTTTTAAAAGTCATTTTTTGCAAGTTGCAAAGAAATCTGTTTGGGGCTGCTGCTGCATGTAAGTCAGGCAATAATGTAAAAAAAAATAAAAAAAATATTATGAGATGGTAGAAGACAATGGACCCTGTTCATGATAACTGTGCCACTCTGTATAGCCACATACAGCTTACAGCTACCCCCCAAGCAGAAAATGTAAATAACTTGTGCTTTTTAAAAGGTTACCCTCAAAGTTACATAAAAAATACGACCCTCTCCCCACTGTATGGTATTTAAAAAAAAAAAATTGTAAGCTCCCTGCACAAAGTTCTAAGCTCCCTGCGCAATTTTTTTGACAATCACTTGCATTGAAAATGGCCAGAATTGTTTTTCAAGATTCATCTCCTATAGACTTTACTGGGGTTCAAATTTAAATTCACAATTTTCAGATTTTACAATGGGTTTAACATACAGCTCATGAACTGAACCCAGGCACACTGGCTCACCCTTAGCTGTACAAACATCACATAAATTCTACAGAGTTTAAGTATATTGTTGCACAGACAGTTCTACAGCCGGTGCTTGGGATAAGCAGAACACATAAAGAAAATTAATGCACATAATTCAAGGAAATGACAATTTTTTTTCGATACCTATTTAAAAAAAATTAGTGTATGAGTAACCATTATCTTTTCTTTTTTCAGTTTGCTTGATGGTTCTCACATAATACATAACATTCAATGCAGCACAAACTAGCACATTAGTATTGCAGTCACAAAAGTCACAGGAAACTTACAAGTGAACCCAGTTTATGTGAATGTCAGGGGACTTTCTCTTGGAAAGCTCCACTACCTAATGAATCTGTACATTAGCTCTATGTTCCAACATCTACCCACATACCATTTCAATTTAAACGTAATTCTCAACCTCACGGCTTGTGAGTGCACATTCTGATCTGACTTCTTCTAAACATTATTTAATTTGTTTGAAATGTAGCTCTTTGTTGATATGTTCTAACAAAAGTCTCTGATATTGAACCAACCTGATCTTGTATCCTCTGAGAGCAATTTAAGGGAAAGAAATAGAAAGCTGGCAGGAAGTCAGGTGATGGCCAAGCTCTCAGTCATGATTAGAGCTCAATATTCCTTGAGTAAAAGCTTTTTCTCCTACAAGGCTTTGCTCTCTTTTATTGATGGATCCTTTGAGCCAACTATTTAAACTTAAGCAAAAAAAGGTTACCTCTTTCTCAACCTTTGAAATAAAAATCATAAACTGCAAAGAAATTCCATTCTAAGAGGTAATTTCACAAGCTAAATAGGCTAACAATGTTCACAGGAGCTTTGAAATCCTACTAAAGAAGGAACCATTTGCAGACTTTGCTAAAAAGGTAGTCCTTATTTTTCAGATAACATTGTCTATTAATCAGGCACAGTCATCTTCCCTTATTAGATTCATTGAAATTATAAAGAGCAACACATACCCTGTACATAATAAATGTTGAAGCTCTTATGGTCCTGGCTGCCTCACCCAGGCACTGTTGCCCATATGGCATAAATCCATCTAAGCAGATGAAAACATCTGTCTCCAACTATCGTCGTTAGAAATGTGTCACTGCCTTGCCATAGAAAAGGAGAATTTGGGGCAAGAAAGGTCACATAAATGCTGTTTTATTAGTGTAAGGAATAGGAAAAAAAGTCACTTTATGAGAAAATAAGGATTTAATTATACCCAAAGTTTAGCTTTAATGTAACATTATAAACAATAAAGAATAGTATGTGCTGTTATCTAATTTGTAATGCATACTACGTATCTTGTTTTGCTTGTTACATGTGTAGCGCCCCCCCAATATTTGGGGGCGCTATGTGTCTATTTAGGGGTAGTCTGGGACAGTAGTTGGGCTCAGACCAATTTATATTTTGTTGTTGCTTCTGCTCTCGGTGTGATACTGCCTGGCAGTAGTGTTCCCTGTTGCCTGTAGGTGGCACTGTCACCACCAGCATAGGTTGAACCACAGGGGGTATCACAGCACCTTGGGTGTCCTCTCTCGGCAGCCATGCAGTGGGCGTGGTGAACCTGTTGTGCATGCTGGGAGGGGGTACATAAGGGGCAGACGCCATTGGGGTTGGGTTGTCGTTCCTAGGGGCCCATTGGTCCTGTACGTGCGCCTCGTGGTCTGCATGGCACGGGGTGCGCGTGTTCTGGTCCCGGACACCTTCAGCCCGAGGCCTCATCGCTGCTTTGTAGGCCCAGCTCTGCTGGCTGGGGCCTATGTTTCAAGAAGGGATCCCAAAGCTACCCACCTGTGGTGAGCCACGGTTTAGGAAGGGAGTCCAGGGGAGGATCAGTCCCAGAGGAGACTAGCGACGGTACTGCTGTCTCGGGAAGAGGCCTGGAAACTCGCCTAAGGAGGGATCCATAATTACAAGCCTTGCAATACGCCAATCTGGCATAAAAGGTTCTCTACATTATTGCTTGGCTGGGAGGTTCGGGACTTTTAATCCTGTGGCAAAGGGTTCCCGATCGTATCCTTAAAACAATACGAAGGAAAGATTGATTCATGCTGCATTCCGGCTGCTAGGACCACTAAACGGGACTATCCTGGTGAGCAATACTCACTCAGGCTTGAGTGGTGATGAGTGCTGTTTAAGTGTTGTGTGCCTGAACCTTCCCCTGTGTATTTCTCTCTCGTGTCCTACTCTTCCTCTAAGCAAAGATAAAAATAAAGCCTAACTGTTTGGGTTTTACATGGTGTGGACATTGACTTTTCTGAAGACCTTTCTTACACCCCTGACAACGGAAGCCATGAGGTAATTCGCAGACCCAACAAAATCCAGCAACTCCCTTAATCTGGGTGTTAGTGCTACACATGCAATTGCCATTATCTGCTCCTAGGGTGTCCTAACCTGCAGACTAAATTGCATAAGACATTTTCTCTATGATGCCCAATATACAACAAATACAAGACATTTGTGGTGATGATCAGTTTGACAGATATAGGTGATCCAGTGCAGGGCCATAGAATTACATATTCCGCAGATGTATTTGCATGCTTATGTGGCAATATCAAAAATAACACAGCCACATTCCCCATTCCATTTGAATAACATCCAGATAAAAATCAAAGATAGTCCATATGTGCATTTTTCTTCACCAGGTATGTCTAGTGAAGGCCTGGAAAGAGCTTTCTATACATACAGTACATACATTTATGGGTACTTTTATTTTGTATGAAAAATGTCACGCTTGTTATGTATGCTGTGTATATTTCTCAGTAACTGGTAACTGTTCCTATTCTGTATGTCAAGCTGCACATCACTGTATGTTTGCGCTATATATGAGGCATGTAATTATCAATATCTATATTCTCTCTCTCTTTCTCTCTCTCTCTCTCTCTCTCTATATATTTATATATATACATACACATAGATACTGTATATATCAGTTTGTATATATGGAAATTAAATACTAGCACAGTAGTATGTTGTGTGTTCTGTATGTTCTAATACTTATGCCGCATGCACACAATGTGAATTTCCATCAGAAAAACCTTGGATGGTTTTTCCAACGGAATTCCGCTCAAGCTTGGCTTACATACACACGGTCACACAAAAGTTCTCTAAACTTTCGACCGTCAAGAATGCGGTGATGTACAACACTATGACGAGTCGAGAAAATTAAGTTCAATGCTTCCGAGCATGCGTCAAATTGTTTCCGAGCATGCGTAGGAATTTTGCGTGTCGGAATTGCTACAGAGGATCGGAATTTCCGATAGGAACTTTTTCCATTGGAAAAATAGAGAACCTGCTCTCAATCTTTTGTTGGTGGAAATTCCGATAGCAAAACTCCGATGGAGCATACACACGGTCGGAATTTTCTACCAAAAGCTCACATCGAACTTTTTTTGTCGGAAATTCTGACTGTGTGTATGCGGCATTACTCTGTTTATGGTCACTACATAGTACTATCTATACTCTTTCTACACTATACCTATCTATTTTTGCACCTCTTGTGTGTCAATACCCTGTGTTTAAGAGCTCATTCACACATATGTTGATTAAGAAGAACGTAGCAATGCTCATTACATTGCCTATCATATTTATGATGTATTTTGACATGTTCTTGTTGTGTTTTTTTAAGTGATGAAAAAGCATCAAGAATGCTTGTTAAATGTCCATGACAGTGCTGTTTTTCTAGGGGTAAGTGCTTAAAGGGGAATTGATGTAGAGGTAATGATATGCTTTGAGGCATGGTTAGGTTGTGGTGTGATAGCAGGCATTTTTGCAAATTCTCTGCAAGATGGATTCATATACTTTGAGATCTTGATCTTTGATATATTTGGCACTTGCCTTGGTCCAGCTCAACTTGGATGACAGGAAAAGCTTTGCTACTAGCAATAATTCTGAATGCCTCTCCTCATGCCTCAAACGATTTCGCCTGCACATAGAATCATATAGAATATTACCACAAGGCTGCTCCATACAAACAGGAAGTGGCTGGTACTTATCTTTCCCAGTTCTCTATTATTTTCTTGTGAATTCTGGGACACAGGAATCTCTATTGCCTCCCTCCCCCCCCCCCCAAGCACCCAGCTAACATTTTATAAATGCTTCACTAACATGCCATAAATGCTATAGGTGTGCTTAAGGTGTGGTTATGGTGCATTAGCATTGGAATTAATGGCGGCGGCTGACAAGCGTTGATGCCTCATGAAAGCAACATGCGGTTTAATTGTGGATACATCATGACATAACGCTACAGCTTCTGTGTGTACTGCTCAGTGTAGTGCCCATTGTAATATTCAGAAAAAGACATTGGTGGTTATGATGCTTTAAAAAACACTACATAAATGCTGCTAAAGCCCCGTACACACGGTCAGACTTTTGCCCAACAAACTTTGTTTTAAGCAAGTTGGACCAACAATCCGACCGCGTGTACGCTCCATCGGACAAACTTTTTTCGTTTGGTTTTGGATTTTATCGGACAAAAGTTGGGTCTGCAAACTTTTGCCCAACAAAAGTCCGATGGAGCAAAGTCCGACCGTGTGTACAGATAACCATCGGACTTTAGTCCGATGGACAAAACAACTAATGTTAAAATCAACCAACAATAGCAGAAGTTGACCAAAGGGTGGCAGTAAAGAGCAGAAAAAACATGCGATGTTGTAAGAAGTTTTAGGAAAGTTTGCAGAAAAGTCTGAGCGTGTGTATGCTATGGGTGTTCCCAACCAACTCCGTTCGGACAAAAAACCACGGAAAAGTCCGATGGAAGTCCGACCGTGTGTACCAGGCTTTAGACGTTCAGGAATGTCCTTCAGAAGGAGAGGGACACGCCATATCTCGGATCAGCAGGAGGGCTCTGTGATTTGTTATCTATTTATTCTGCATAAAGTCATCTTTTATATTTTAAGAAATTTTAACAAAAAATGGGTATTATATTCTCCAGGGCCTCTGCATTCAAAAAATATATACAGTTTGTGGGTTATAAGTAATTTTCTAGCAAAAAATGCTAATTTTAACATGCATGTGAAAAATGTCAAAATTGTCCCGGATGGCAAGTGGTTAGGTAAAAATCTATGCCTCTATATTCTGAGATAGTCAAATCATATTCCGTTATTTTCTGATGTCTTTAGCTAGCTTAACAATTTAAGATGATGTGTTACATCTGCTTTCAGTTCCTACTCTTTCCCACTGTTGCTGCATTGCTCTGGAATAGTTTTTATTAATAAATACTTACAACAAAGGTTTTATTAAAGGAGTATAGAGACATAATAATGTGGATTGCTGAGTAATATTTTGTAGCAAATCAAAAATCATCCATTAACCTGAATACAATAAACAGAAAACTCTCTGCCATTTAAATTCGTACAATGTTGAATTAGCTGTACAGTATGTATTACAGGCACTGATACCCTTAATATGGTGAATCCTTTGGTAGGCTAGTCTTAGACAGGCAGATATCTACCTGAGAATGACAAACAGTATGGGCTCATTATCACCTAACCTCACTAACAGTCCACCCTAACCCCAACATTTTAGTTCACCATTGGATCGGGATGGGGTTAGACTGCTTGTGAACAGCCTTAGGATCATGATAAACAGGCAGATGGCTCCCTATGAATGTTGAGTGGATATTTTTATTATCACTTCCAAGAAGTAACCACCATTGGTTCAATGCCTGCCTTAGTGTTCCATCAGATTAGGGTGGGATTTAATTGTCTGGCCAATTCTATGATAGTCATGAAGGGGAATATGTCTCTATGGGAGAAACCTCTCCTGGGCATATTGTTTAAAAGTCAAATCCTCAATCTAGTGTTGCATTGTGCCATTGAGTAAGGGTGGCAATGGGACATTTATGACCAGCCTTAGGCTAGCCAGCGAATGGCTGAAGATGCCAAAAAATAATACATCTGTCTGTCCTCTGTGGTGACAAAACCCACCACTGCAGCTCAATAGACTGAAGCTATTCCTAGAGACACTAGATAATCAAAAAATAATAATTTCCAGTGGTCACAATTAGTCAGTAATACCCACGAGAGTAATGCCACGTACAGATGATCGGACATTCCGACAACAAAACTGTGGATTTTTTTTCCAACGGATGTTGGCTCAAACTTGTCTTTGCATACACACGGTCACACAAATGTTGTCGGAAATTGCGAACGTCAAGAACACGGTGACGACCCCACACGTACAACGAGCCGAGAAAAATGAAGTTCAATAGCCAGTGCGGCTCTTCTGCTTGATTCTGTGTGTAGCACACAGACCCTTTTTTCCTGCTTACCTTCACTCGCAGGTTTAAGGCACACCATGCCACATGCCCGTATCCTCCTAGTATAAGAGGTTGAGCGGTGTTCTTGTAATTTTTGGGTCCTGTGGCGAGTTACCACCTTCCACTGGTTCTCGCCCCTAAAGTGTAGGGAAGAATCTATCTTTCCTGCTTAAAAAGGCCAATGTCCAGACAGTGTCAACT
Source organism: Rana muscosa (assembly GCA_029206835.1). Lineage (NCBI taxonomy): Eukaryota > Metazoa > Chordata > Amphibia > Anura > Ranidae > Rana > Rana muscosa. The sequence goes on from CM055118.1 coordinate 625,144,455, forward strand.
CTAACAAAAGAGTTTATTTTTCCTTTGCTTGATAACAACAGGGGAGGTTGAAGAGAGAAAGAAGTTGGATAGGGAGGTAGATTCAGGCACACAACACCTATCGTTACACTTTGCCACTCAAGCCTGAGTGGGCTTTGCTCTCCCGGATAGTCCCCTCTCACGGTTCTAGCAGCCGGAATGAAGCACGAACGGTTACTTTGATTTCGTCCCCTTCACGGACAAGTTCAGGAGATCCTCTTCCACAGAATTAGAGTTGAGCGGACACCTGGATGTTCGGGTTCGACGGGTTCGGCCGAACTTCGGAAAAAAGTTCGGGTTCGGGACCGAACTTTAACCCGAACCCGAACCCGAACCCCATTGAAGTCAATGGGGACCCGGATTTCTGAGGACTAAAAAGGCTCTAAAAAAGTAATGGAAAGGGCTAGAGGGCTGCAAATGGCAGCAAAATGTTGTTAAGAGCATGGCAAATGTGGATAACGAAATAACTTAAAATAACATAAAAAAAAAAATATGCTGGAGGCCCCCTTTTCAGCAGAAGAGGTACGGGAAGTCATTAAGAACCTCAGAAACTCAACGGCACGATGCCACACATATGGTGGGAATGCCCCAGAATACGCCCTTTCTGGAATAAATTATTCAATTTAATGGATAAGCTAGTGGGAAAATAAAATACTTTGAAATAAAAATGTAGTGGGGTGCTAAATTTAAGGGAAGTGTTTGAGTGGTAAATAGGCTCAAACACCCTAATTCTGTAGGATTCATGGACCATTTTGTCCTCGGGGGACAGTATTGGTGTGCAGTTCCCTGCGGTCTACAGGTGGCGCTGCCATGGTAGGCTAGGGTTGAACCGCGATACAGTGCTGTGCCTTTTGTGTCCCCTCTTGGCAGTAGTACAGCGGGGCGGTGAACCTGCTGTGCATGCCGGGAGAGCATATAAAAGGGGCAGACCTTTGACCTGGGGGCTGATGTCCAGTGGGGTCCGCGCCCAGGTGCCTTCGGCCTGGGTGCATGTGTTCCTGTTCCATCTCGGGCACCTTTAGCCCGGGGTGAGGTACTATCCTGGAGTTCCTGCTGCCCTGGGTATGGAGGCCTAGGGGCGGGAGTAAAGCCTGGAGTCCAGAGCCTTCGTCTGGAGTCCGCTAAGGGTCGAGGAGTCTTAGGGTGCTGCCTCGTGTAGGGGACCCTGTTCCAGGGAAGGGAGGATCATTCTGATGGACCGATGCGGGAGTCACGGTGAAGGAAGGGTCTGTTGACTCCCTGGAGAGATGTCTTCCCCTTGATATGGGCTAGGTATGTAGAAGGAGAAGCTCAAGGTCATCTTGAGTGTATCAGAGGCCTTATTCACCCGGCCCGTGGCAGGGGCCTTATACACCCTGGTCTGTGGCAGAGACCAAAGTTCTCCAGGTCCGTGGCAGGGGCCTTGTACACCCGGTCTGTGGCAGAGACCAACCTCAAGGTCTGTGGCAGAGACCGTGCACCTAAAACTGTTTGAGAAACCTAAGCAGTGAAGTGAATGTGCTACGTTTGTGCCTGGACCTCCTCCACACCTTAAGCTGTCCTGTTTCTTTGCTCTAACGTTTTCTATCCGTGTAGAGTTTATTTTGCCATGAGAGAATAAGAGTTGTAGTTTCAGCTGGTGTGGACATTGACTTTACTGGGAATTAAAGGACTTGCCTCTACCTACAGTAGAGGTGAGAATCATCCTCTGGAGGAGTTTTGACTCCGGCTGTGGACACGGCCCGTCAAGTACACCGATCAACCTCTTTATATAGGAGGGTACGGGCTGGTAGTGCAGTGTGCCTTTCTCCCTCCTGCGAGGAGCCAACAACATAAAGGCAGGTAAGGGGGAAAGGATCTGTGGGCTACAAAAAAATAAAATAAAAATGATAATCTTGACCTAGGAGGACGAGGTCCATATGGAGTAGGAGGTTGAAGTGGCGGTGAATGTGGCTGTGTAGGTGGAAGCGGCGGTGGAGGTGGACGAGGTAGCCAACACTGGTTCAAAAATACAACAATGGCTGGGTAAGGCCGGTGATGTGTCGAATGTTGTTTTTTTAGCATAGCACAGTAGAAGACAAATATATAGAAATTGTTTATTTCACACCCCTCCAGATATGTATTTCACACTGCAAAATATTTTTTGTGGCCCTAAATGGCGTTTTTTGGAAGACCACAACACACCCACAGTACGTAACCGCTGAATCGCACAGCTACAGAACTGCAGAAAATGCTATTCAAAAAAAATGTTTTTTTTTTTAGTATAGCACAGTACAAGAAAAATATATAGAAATTGTTTATTTCACACACCTCCAGATATGTATTTCACACTGCAAAATATTTTTGTGGCCCTAAATGGCATTTTTTGGAAGACCACAACACACCCACAGTACGTAACCGCTGAATCGCACAGCTACAGAACTGCAGAAAATGCTATTCAAAAAAAATGTTTTTTTTTTTAATATAGCACAGTAGAAGAAAACTATATATAAATTGTTTATTTCACACACCTCCACATATGTATAACACACTGCAAAATATTTTTTGTGGCCCTAAATGGCTCTTTTTGCAAGCGTACATTAAAGTGCAAATTTTTATTTATTAATTTTTTTGCCCTAAACTGGTCTTTTTTTGCACGAGCAAAATAAAATGGAATTTTTTTTTTTTTTTGCCCAATGGGTCTTTTGGAAAAGAGCACAATAAAGTGCCTTTTTTTTTTTTGTCCTAAATGGATCTTTTTCCAAGAGCAGAATACACCCACAGTATGGAAACGGTGTATCTCTCAATGTAATATATGCAGTGCTGGTGCACTGAGCTTGCAGATAAAAGGTAGATTTTCTCTGACACTGGGCTCATAGCAGTGTAAAAAGACTGCACTGCAACACAAACAGGTAAACCTATGCAGATCGCTGAGTTATATCTCTGAATCTGGACTCCTATTCCTATATAATATATCTCTCTCCCTAAAAGCAAAAAACAGGAACCTGGCCCTACACTACACTGTCTCTCTATCTTTTCCCTCAGATTCCAGAATCAGGACTAACTCATGTATTTTTCTATCTCTCCCTAAAAGCAGCAGCAGCAGACTAGATCCTCTCCCTATCTATTCTGAAGCAGAGTGACGTGTGTGCTGTGTGCCTCTAGCTTATATAGAAGCTGGGTCACATGTTGCACTGACCAATCACAGCCATGCCATTAGTAGGCATGGCTATGATGGCCTCTAAGGGCACACCAGCTAATCAAAAGGTGATTGGCTGGCCCCTGAAGCATTTCTAAATGCGTAATTAGATTGCCGAACCCGAACCCGGACTTTTGCGCAAAGTCCGAGTTCGGGTTCGGGTTCGGGAAAAAGCTAAAGTTCGGTACGGACCCGAACTTTACAGTTCGGGTTCGCTCAACACTACACAGAATCCTTTTATTCCTGAATTATAACTTTGAAACCCCTGTAGATTATTAGAGACCATAGGTGACAAAGGGGCACACTACAGGAGCTATCTTGCAACTCACAAATCCTTCCCTCTGATAGGCAACCAGGCCTTCCGGAGACAGTGACTTCCTTCACCGGTCCTCCGGACAGGTCCTCCCCCGGTTTCCTCTATTTCAGAGCGGGCCACCCTCACTCGGGCTCCATGGGACTCCAGTGGTTGGTTGTAGACCCAGTTGAAGGTACTGAGCCTACCTGGAACTCTATAGCCTCGGGCTAACGGTGCCCGAGACTCCTCGACCAGTTCACGCACCCCCCGACCAGCCAGGCCAAAGGGCATGACTTCGCCACCAGGGGTCCTCCTTGGAATCCCCCCGGCACACCACACCAGATCATGTCGTCTGCCCCTTATGTACCCTCTCCCGGCATGCACAGCAGGCACAACACTCCCACCGCACGGCAGCCAAGAGAGTACACCCAATCCTGCAACGCCACCTGTGGTTCAACCCGAGACCTAGGCAACAGCGCCACCCACAGGTCAAGGAGAACTACACTCCAGGCAACACCACAGCAGAGCAGAGTACAAACTAACAGAATTAGAGAACCTGAGCCAAACTATTGCTCAGGCTACCCCTACATTTAAAGCATAGCGACCCCAATTTTGGGGGGTCCGCTACATGAGCAAGTTTTGTTACCGGAAAATTTGAGAACCAGCCCTCAAATTTTTGTTGTCTAAAATTCCGACAGCAAATGTCCGATGGAGCCTACACACGGTCGGAATTTCCGACAACAAGCTCCCATCGAACATTTGTTGTCGGAAATTCAGACCGTCTGTATGCGGCATTACTCCAAATGGATCAAACTAATCTGAGTGCCCTTACTGGCATTAGATCAGGGCAGGATTAGCCCAGCAAGGCCACACTTGGTAACTCAACTATGCTTTCTATTCCCTAAATCTGTGCTTGTATCAAATTCATTAACATATTTTGATTGCAATCAAACCACAAAGTCTTTATAAAAATGTCTGCTAGAGTTAAGAAGTTTGTGGAAGATAATTGAAGAGGCGGCTTCATTATAAAAGTACATTTCCATTATGTTCCTATCTGATTAACCTAATGTTTTTCTAATTAAATGTTATGGGTAATTCCTTTATATGATTTATCGCATGACAAATTCTCAGTCCTGCCCCATTTACCCTCAAAGTGCTAAAGGGTATGTACTCAGCCTCATGTCTAAAGCTTATGATAATTACAATATGGTGTCACACACTGCCGTACATTCTTTATACCCTCTAAAAATTGATTTATGTTTTGCAGAACTGCTGGAAATATTAAAACAACAATTAGAGTTTTTATTCCAATTTAGAAAATGCCTTCAAGGGAGTACAATGTGTGTTTCTTTCACACATTCCTATTCCTCCCTCTTTATATGCTGACACACCTTCATTCTATTACAATCTCATAGCTCTGCGCAGGCAATCAAAATCTCTGATATTAATAGCAATTATACAGACACTGATCACACTAGCCCATTTTGCTATGTGTCAGCATCTGCTGTAATATCTTCATTTGCTTCAGATCACTAACAGCAGATTGGACATTTGCTAAGGCTGTAAATGAAAAGTGAATTGAAGATCTATGACTATACATGTGCACTGAATAGCAAATTCAGACTGTACTTTCAGAGCATAATACAGTACAATTCAGTTTAGTAATACAGAGTACAAATATACAAAAAAAGGCCATGCCACATGTTCAGGCCTTTGTGTAAAATTCTTCTTGCTGGTAACCTCAAAGCTGCAGTCTGTTATTCTGCAAGCCGGGGACTTTCAATAACTCACATCAAAGTATCTACAATCAAATCATGTACACCCCACAGCAGCTTATATATGCACACCCCTGATCATTCAGAAAGGAGCAATTGGCAGACTTGTTGCACCACCACTTAAGTCTATGAGACTAAAACTTTACCTCCACAAAGATATACTTTAAAGGAAGGAATGTTTCACAAAATGAGTGGCCAAGAGGCAATAAGAGAACTACAATATATAAAACATTCAGGAACTCCATTTTGCATTTACAGAATATTATTCCACCTAGAAAAACAGCAACCATTTATGTGAAAAGATATGTGGTTTATTTATAAAGTAGTGATTGTGACAATCACCAACTATTCATTGTAGGTGAATAGTGCATGTGTTTTAATCACCTGTCAATGTTTGTTTAATAACACATTTGTTTTATAAAAATGTCCCATGGCATGAGAAGTATGACCATGAACCCAATAGGAACCTTCATTTCTGTTCTTCGTACATTATATTGCCAAAAGTATTGGGACACACATGAACATTAATAGCATTCCAGTCTTAGTCCGTAGGGTTCAATATTGAGTCGTTCCACCCTTTGCAGCTATAACAGCTTCAACTCTTCTGGGAAGGCTGTCCACAAGGTTTAGGAGTTTGTATATGGGAATGTTTGACCATTCTTCCAGAAGCGCATTTGATGTTAAACGAGAAGGCCCGGCTCGCAGTCTCCGCTCCAATTCATCCCAAAGGTATTCTATCGGGTTGAGGTCAGGACTATGTGCAGGCCAGTCAAGTTCCTCCACCTCAAACCCACTCACCCACACTATATTGCCAAAAGTATTGGGCCACCACTCCAAATCATTTAGTGGAGGGGGGATTATGGTGTGGGTTGTTTTTCAGGGGTCAGGCTTGCCCCCTTAGTTCCAGTAAAAAGAACTCTTAAGGCATGAGCATACAAAGACATTTTGGACAATTTCATGCTCCTGTGTGGAAACAGATTGGGGATGGGCCCTTCCTGTTCTAAACATGACTGCACACCAGTGGGCAAAGCAAGGTCCATAAAGACATGGAACTTGACTGTCCTGACCTCAACCCGATAGAACACGCTTGGGATGAATTAGAGTGGAGACTGTGAGCCAGGCCTTCTCATCCAACATCAGTGCCTGACCTCAGAAATGTGCTTCTCGAAGAATGGTTATGCATTCCCATAGACACACTCCTAAACCTTGTGGACAACCTTATCAGAAGAGTTGAAGCTGTTATAGCTGCAAAGGGTGGGCCAACTAAATATTGAACCCTACGTACTAAGAATGGGTTACCATTAAAGTTCATGTGCGTGTAAAGGCTGGCATCCCAATACTTTTGGCAATATAGAGTATGTCAGCCAAAATACTAGCATGCTAGGCACAGATACATCATGACACCTAAATAAAAAAAGTTGGAGTTCAGATATTTAATAACTTTTTTATTAGTAGCTTCTCAGCTTTACAAGCAGACATTAAAAAATAGATGTCAGATAGGTCATATCAGAATGTAAATTGTCACGTCTGCATGTGGATTTTTTTACACAGGGTTGCTTCTGGCTGTACATCCGCATGTATTGGTGTACTGGCATGCACGTGTCACTGTGTGTGCATGGACATAAGTGCACACTGCTTGCCAATGTTGACATCAAATGGGCCATATAGATCAGGCTTAGGCATAGGCTAAGCACTCACTTCTCTTCAGTAGCACCTGTTGCTTGATCTGCGACACTTTATCATGATTGTCTACTTATTACTGACCCAGATTTCATCTTTACCCTATAGAAAAGTTGGGCACCCACCTTCCCTAGATATAGACAGAATGCTGCTAGCCCAATAATTGTATAGAAAAGGAAAGGGTTTTTTCTCCCAAGGGCCTATACGCAGCTCAAGAATTTATGTGGATATTGATTTATAAAAAATATATTTTATTTATTCATGTATAAAAAGTTATTAATTTTACATAATGTTGTCAAAAAATCATGTCAAAAGTTAAAAAGAATATATAAAGAAAAGGGAAGGGGTACATGAAAATTTAGAGGGGAAACAAGATGAGCTCTGGTGTACAATATTCTAAAAAGTACAGGTATATCCAAAATACCACAATAACCATGTATAACATGGTTATTGTGGTATTTTAGATATATTTTTTAGAATATTATCTTACTGCACCTGGTGTGAATGGGCTTTTAGATTGCACACTGAATTTGATAAAAACACAATTTTATTTATTTACATATTTATTATTATGTGTTTAATAAATAATTTTGAAAATTCCATATAACCATCTGAGAATTAGAGCCACACCTCATCAATCTCACTTTACACAGGTCAGGTCAAACCAGAAGGTAATTGTACAGTACACATATGGACCTACAAAATGTATTGTTACTAATATTGCTTGTTAAGTATCACAATAGTGTTGCACTATTTTAAAATGAGTTGTAATACAATTCATTGGATGTTTACATTATGACACCATTAATCCTTTTTTTGCTATAAAGTCAGACGCAATTGTACAAGCATGGCATCAGAGATGTTATTAAGTTGTAAAGAAGAACAGGTCAATGTAATCTAGGCAGAATTCCAAGTTCCATAAATTTCAGCTTAGACTCCTCTCTCTTCCTACTGAAATTTACATAACCGTTACAAGCAATCAAACCGCTAGGACATGCAAGTGGCCAACAAATGCAGAATGCACCATATATTTTATCTCTCTTCCTGAACTTTACAATACCATTATATTGATAAATTGCACACAAATCTCCTGTTTTAGCTGTGGGAAAGCTAGCTCCTGCTAAGAAAAATCTCAGGGATTTATGGGATGTGTGAATTGTAGAAGAGATAAAAGCCCGGTAATTGCATGGAAGTATATCCGCCATGTAATATAAACAGTCCCATGCTGCTTGTCATGTTCTATGCTTCATATCTCCAGATACCTATCTGATATACTAAAAAGGACTGTAAAACATTGGGAGTTATTTTCTGATGCTAGAAGATCTATTCACAGACAGCATTGTGCGTTAAAAGTAAGTTTTGATAAACTACATCAATCTGCTATCAAAATGTTCAGTCAGTCTTATACTGTAATGCAACAAGATAAACACAAGAAAAAGCAAGCACTGTCACTTGTACATAAATGTTATCATAACTTTATTAGAGGCTTGCCTATGAAACATTGTAAGCATCCACAGTGAGTATGCTTAGAAACAGTTAAGCCATGTACACACGATCGGTTTAACCGATGAAAACCGTCCGATGGATTGTTTTCATCAGACAAACCGATTGTGTATGGGACCCATCTGTCTTTTTTCCATCGGTTTTAAAAAATAGAACACGTTTTACATTTTTCCGATGGATAAAAAACCGATCGAAAACTCAGATCGTCTATGGGCAAGTCCATCGGATAAAAAACCCACGCATGCTTTTTCTCGGCTCATCGGAGTGTTTTACGTCACCGTGTTTGGAACGGTCGGTTTTTGGACTGATGGTGTGTAGGCAAGACTGATGGAAGTCAGCTTCATCGGATTTCCGATGGACAAAACCATCGGATTAGAATCCATAGGATATCCGATCGTGTGTACGAGGCTTTACAGTATTTTTCCTTTTGGGATAAAGGTTTTGCATGAATACAGTGGTTTGTCTCACCCATGTAAACTGATACATTCTGCTGGAGAGTTTGTGCTGTGATAAAACAACAGACTTGCTGGCTCAATTATCAGATGAAATCAGAAGTAAGAAGCCTAAAAAATTAAACTAATGGAGCCATCATATCCAAGATGTGATAAGCTTCAATATAATGAATGTTTGATTTTGGGTTTAATACTGATTTAAATTTTACTGACATGTATTGCATAAAAAGCACACCTAAACTCTATACTACACCTATACTATTTTTCATCCAGAGTTGCCTTAAACTCTTAACTGCTAATAAAACTCCACCTAAGAGCTAAAGTGTACCTCCAGACTTTGGTGTCAGGTCATAGTGGGCAATAAGTGGCTACACCAAAATCACATAAATATGTGAGGTTGCACAGGAGTCTCTCCCATTTAATCTGAATATAATGAAGTCCAAATATTTATAAATATATAAAACATTCCAGTTAATTTAAAGGAAAAGTCCCCCTTCACAACACCAAATGTTCAATGTGCAAATGGATAAAAATCAATTCAGTGACTCCATTCTTCACTCTTTACCACAGTGGAAATCTCTCACATCAGGTTCGAGACTCAGGCCTCGTACACACGGGCGGGTATCTCGTCGGGGAAAAAAAAACGTCTGTTTTCCCGACAGGATTCCCGGCAAGCTTGCCTTGCTCGCCGAGTGTACACACGGCCATTCAAAAGAACCGCCGTTCTTTTGAATGGCAAGAACGCGGTGACGTCATCGACTACGACGAGCCTGCGCTCGTCACATTCGATGCCGTCGCCGCCAGCTTGCTACACCCTACACTACCCTTGTATGCCACTGCGCATGCATCAAAGTCTTTTCGAGCATGCGCAGGTTTACCATGGACAGGTAAGCATACACACTCACGGTTTTCTCGTCGGGAAACAGGCCGACGAGAAAATAGAGAGCAGGTTCTCTATTTTTCTCGTCGAGATTCCCAGCAGTTTTCCCGACGAGAAACCATACAGACGACCGGTTTTCTCAGCAAAAAGCTCTCCCAGCAGTTTTCTTGCCGAGAAAACTAGTCGTGTGTATGAGGCTTGACTCAACAAATAATATTACCTCTTAAAAAAAATGATTGGCAAACAGTGCTTAAGAACACACCCAATGATTTCTCAGGAATAAGGAATAAGATGTTCACTGCAGCAGAGACGGGACCCCGCAAAGCAAGCACAATGCAATCTGACCCTCGGCTGAGGTTTTGTTTTATGATTAGCAGGGGTGGGGATGTGAAATAGCTAGTATGTGTAGTACAGTGTTTATATCACAAAAAGTGTATTCCATTCAAAAATCAGAACAAATCCTTCACAAGCTTACAGGGAGTGCAGCCTAACCACATAGGGCTTATATTTTTTATCCAGGTATTGTAGTAGTGCTCTAGTCCACCCAATCCATTTTGTCTGCTAATCTGGTAATCTGAGAACTGCTGCTTGTGATGTAGGACAAGCATTCACAAATACAACCACCTTGCATTCTCTCAAAGCTGAATTTCAAGTATAGCAATTTTTATAGCTTGAACCAATGTAGGAATGTATGTGCTATACCTGTGATGCTGCCTACGGTGATCTGCTCTGCTGCATTGTGAACAAAGGAGGCCACTTGCTTTGTACGTGCGCCATTTAGGGAACACTTTGCATTTTCTTAATGGAGAGGCCTAAATGGACAAGGTGGAGAGGTAAGGCAGTGATGTACAATCAGAACACCCTTTATATTAATTGAGGAAATGCAAAGTGTTCTCTGAATGGCACATATACTGAGCAAGTGACCTCCTGTGTTCACAATGCAGCAGGGCAGCCGCTTGGCACAGGACCTGGAAGCTAGTGGAGATTACTGTAATATAAATATCTATTACAGAGATTTCCAGCTTCCATGGGAACCTTTCAGATATGGCAAACACATACATGCCATTGCTTCAGTTTGCCCCAGTGCGCATGTACCGATGACATCGGCACATGCAGGGGACAGGGGATATCTCCTAAACCGTGCAGGTTTAGGAGATATCCTGGGTAGCTACAGGTAAGTCTTATTATAGGCTTACCTGTAGCATAAAGTGGTCTGTAAGGGTTTACAACCACTTTAAGACTGAGCTGTTTAAAAAGTATTGTTTGGAAATTTAAGAATTTCATGAATTAATAAAATTATCAATATGTTGTTATTATTTATTTAATTGATTACACCAATAAGCATGCTGTGGCCATTTTTTTGCCATCAACTTGTTATGTGTGATTATTTATTTAAGTCATTTCATTATTTTGGGTATTTGGGAAGGGAAAGGTATGGCCTGCATTCCCATGCATTTCACACCACTAATGCCTGGGGAAATTCTGCACTGGAAATATCAGCATGGCAAAAGCAGTGTTTTTTACTTGTTTTGAAAAAGGTGGAGGGAAAAGGAGGAGACCCAGAAAAAGTATGCAGCAAGTGAAGTCAGAAAGAAGTCACAACTCATAGTCTGTATAATATATGCAGATTAGTGATTCTGATACTAAGACAGAGGATTAATATGGTAGCCAGGCAACTACAGGTTGCATGGGGGTACACATGATTTATACAATACACCTATATCTCTTTCTATATAGTGCATTTGTGACATTGTTCATATAAAAGAGCAAATAAAGTCATTTTCACCATATGCTCCTTTTTTCATACATGGTATTGAAACCTACTTGGACTACCAAGAGATGCTTGGGTAGCTACAAATGCCAATCTGACTTTGTATCATAAGACATTGCGTTAAAAATAAAGATTTCACACTTTCTTTGTTTTGTCTAATATTTCTTTTGAATACTTTCTAATCTGAAAAAGTGACAATCAAGTCTTACAAAACCAGCAACCAGTGTTTATTTAACATCCAGTGAAGCTCAGCAGAAGAGTATAGCATTTTACAGGTCTTTGTGCTCAGAGGCTCTTTAATGTTCACATCTCTATTTTATTACATTTTTATTACATTTTTTTAGCTGGTAAAATATAGCCGATTGCACTTTTAAAAGTTAAACATATGAAGACATCTTCACTAAATCCTCTTGCTGCGTGTGTCCTTTCACCAGCTTTAATGTTTTCCATTATACTTTATGACGGGCTTATTCCATCCGCAGGTTTGTGTCTTTGTTGTACAACTTCCTTTGATTCTTTATCCTTTCAATATGGATTAGTCATTTAATGGCTCATAATGCACCGTTTGTTAGCGTTGTCAATTGGAGGATGCTGTGTCCAATAGGTACAAAAAGTCCTTTTTTGATTTATATCAATAAAGCCCTTGAGACCCCGCTACATTTTTTTTATGACAGAGGATGCCCCTCCTATGGTCCCATGGACAAAGCAGCAGGAGTGTTGTCTATCTCAGCAGGCTGTACAGAAATTAATTGTGGCTGCTTGTCTGCAGTCATACCTTACATGAGAGACATCTTTTAATCAGCCTCTAACTATCCTCAGTTAGACTCAACAGGGTTCTATAAAGGGGAATCTGGCAGCTGCCCTTCATTCTCAGGTTTTGAAGAGATGCAAAGCAACACAAGATGAACAGATTGAGCACTGCTCCTGGTTTTTGTATTTTCATTTATTAATGCTATTCTGTAGATGTTAGGGATTTTTTGGAAAAATTTATTTGATTCAGATGACACTACGTTATAATTTGGGTCAAATTTTGTTAGAACTGTAAACTGATTTTCTTTGTGGCAAGAAGACAAATAGATGGATCACACTGCCAAGATCTGCTTTAGAAAGCAGGTCAGCTAACAAATGTAAATAAAACTACTATGTGAAAATAGGGCAGACTGGGTGGAAAATATAAAATGGACTACAATAACGTTAAAGCCCTGTACACACGGGCGGGAATCCCGTCTATTTGAAAACCGTCGGTTTTCCTGACGGGATTCCTGGCAAGCTTGTCTTGCCAAGCCCTGTGTACAGACGGCCACTCCAAAAAAAGCCGTTCTTTTGAATGGCAAGAACGCGGTGACGTCATCGACTACGACGAGCCAGCGCTCGTCACATTCGATGCCGTCGCCGCCATCTTGCTACACCCCACACTAACCTTGTATGCTACTGAGCATGCGTCAAAGTCTTTTCGAGCATGCGCGGGTTTACCTCGAACAGGTAAGCATACAGACGACCGGTTTTCTTGGCAGGAAACACTCAAGAAAAATAGAGAGCAGGTTTTCTATTTTTCTCAACGAGATTCCCGGCAGTTTTCCTGTGGAGAAATCATACACACGAACGGTTTTCACGGCAAAAAGCTCTCCCAGCTGTTTTCTTGCCGGGAAAACTGGTTGTGTGTACAAGGCTTCAGGCTCAATTCCTAATTAATTTGTGTGTGGTGGTCCCAATGCTATTTGCAGCATGCAAACCAAAACTAGCTATTGTTTTCTATAACTTCTGCAGGAAAACTAATCTGCTGTAATTCCTATAGAAACCTTTGTCTTTCACCATGGACATTCTGCTTCAGTAGCCTTTGTGGTCAAAGACAGTTCTTCGTACTTAACACACTCTGCTCTGCACCCTCAAAGGGGTTGATTAAATAAAGGTAAATAGATTGTACACTTCACTGTTGCTGGCTTCCAGAATGGGGCCGTCAGCTAATCCAAGCTTTTAATTGTGCTGTTTCAGGTAATAAACCTGCACCTGTGCAGAATACAATTCAGCAATAATGTCTGAGGCCAACATCAGCTCTTTGAAAGAATGAAACCTACATACAAGGAATAAATGTCTATTTTTGAAATGTATCACATTGCTTACACACTTCCTTCTTACCCCACATAGACGTATATCGCCTAATATGTACTACTGGCAACTCAACTAAACCTAAACAGTTCACCAACAGTAAATATCCACCCTTTAGATTTTTCCTAACAGGCCACCTTACAACCCTTTAATAGACTGCGTACATTAAAAAGTGTCAAAACTATTTTTATTTATCCTTGTTTTGAGCGTTAACTATTTTTAATAAAAATTGGGCTAACTTTACTGTTTTGTTATTTTTTAATTCATGAAACAGTTTTTTCCCCCCCAAAAAACGCGTTTAAAAAAATTGTTGTGCAAATACCGTGTGACATAAAAAGTTGCAATGACTGCCATTTTATTCCCTAAGGTCTCTGCTAAAAAAACACATTTATAATGTGTGGGGGTTCTGAGTAATTTTCAAGCAAAAAAAGAGATGATTTTTACATGTAGGAGAGGAGTGCCAGAATAGGCCCGGTATGAAAGTGGTTAACCCCTTGCCGACCGCTGCAAGACTATATACGTTGGCAGAATGGCACGGCTGGGCAGATCGACGTATATATACGTCGCCTTTAAGGCCCGGGGTTGCGGGCACGCAAGCTCCATGAGTCTGACCGCAGGACTCAATGTCCACCGGGAGTCCCGCGATCGTCTCACGGAGAGGAAAAACGGGGAAATGCTAATGTAAACAAGCATTTCCCCATTCTGCCTAGTGACATGACACTGATCACAGCTCCCTGTGATCGGGAGCGGTGATCAGTGTCATGTCACATGTAGCCCATCCCTAGGACAAACGTAACCCCTTCCCCGCCCCCTACTGGTTAACCCCTTCACTGCCAGTCCCATTTACACAGTAATCAGTGCATTTTTATAGCACTGATCGCTGTATAAATGTGAATGGTCCCAAAATAGCACTAAAGGGGCCAATGTGTCTGCCATAATGTCGCATTCATGATAAAAATCGCTGATCGCCGCCATTACTAGTAAAAAAAAAATATTAATAACAATGCCATAAAACTATCCGCTATTTTGTAGAAGCTATAACTTTTGCGCAAACCAATCAATAAACGCTTATTGCGATTTTTTTAACCAAAAATATGTAGAAGAATACGTATCGGTCTAAACTCAGGAAAAAAAATGTTTTTTTATATATTTTTGGGGTATATTTATTATAGCAAAAAGTAAAAAAATATTGCTTTTTTTTTTAAATTATTTTTGTTTATAGCGCAAAAAAATAAAACCACAGAGGTGATCAATTACCTCCAAATGAAAGCTCTATTTATGGGAAAAAAAGGACGTCAATTTTGTTTGGGTGCAACGTCGCATGACAGTGCAATTGTCAGTTAAATCGACGCAGTGCCGAATCGGAAAAAGTGCTCTGGTCTTTGGCCAGCCAAATGGTCCGGGGCTGAAGTGGTTAAACTATGACAAAATTCTGTTACTAGTTTGAAACATACAGATAAAGAGGGGGATTCATTAAAAGCTTAGAGTCTGATGTCATAATATTTCAGTTCGGTCTACTGGGATTCAGTGACAACTCTGCAAGTCATTACTTATCTTAAAGTGGTTGTAAACTTCAGACATGAAATATTATTATTATTATTATTATTATTATTATTATACATGATTTATATAGCGCCAACAGTATAAAAGGGAGACAATACAGTTACAATACAATACAAGAGGAAATATGAACAAAGTATATCCTTCTATAGTGTATACTTGTCTCAATTAAAAGGACTTATGCCCTGCCCTGTACATACGATCGGAATTTCCGATGGACTTGTTTCATCGAAAATTCCGATCGTGTGTGGGCCCCATTGGACTTTTTTCCATCGGTGTAAAAAAAATAGAACATGTTTTAAATTTTTCCGATGGAAAAAAAACGATAGGAAATTCAGATCGTCTGTGTGGAACTCCATCGGAGAAAAACCCACGCATGCTCAGACTGAATTAGGAGACGGGATCGCTCGTTCTGGTAAAACTAGCGTTCGTAATGGAGATAGCACATTCGTCATGCTGCAAATGAATGCATCGTTAAATGTAGTGCATTCTTTTCTTCTTTCTAATGCTAGAACAAATTTTATTTTTCGCTGCGGATATTCACACCGAGTTCTGACAAACTTATTTCTTTGTTTCTTGTGATCTCATGAATCTTCGTATTTTATTTTAAAGCCTGACGTCGTACGTGTTGTATGTCACCGCGGTTTGGACGGTCAGAATTTGGTCTGGCGGTATGTATGCAAGACAGCTATCAACGTGTAGCGGACGATTCGGCACCCACACCGTTGCAAGTCCAGCACTCCTTTATTTGAACACAGCATGGACTTACTTGCTTTACAGAAACAGAACAGGAGGTGTGAATGACACAAGTTCTTTCCTCCACTCTCCTCCAAAGAGTGGGCAATGGTCTCCGCACGAGGGAAATTCACCTTCCGGACGGTCTCCGACAAGAGGCTCACCCGTCACCGGCAGTATGCTGCACCGGGTCTCCAGATGAGGAGCTCTTCTCGGTCCATTACATCCATCTCGGATTCAGGCGTCCATCTCCGGAGCACCCTAGGGTCCTTCCCTCGCGGAACTCAGTGTTGGGCACTGAGCTTCGGACCGCCAACTGAGTACCTCACCTCAGGCTAAAGGTGCCTGAGGTGGAACACGACCTCCGGTGGTCCTCTAGGCCTAGTCCGCCCGGAGGACAAACACGAACTCTGTCCGCAGGCTGAAGGTGCCTGGGACAACGAACCCCGTGACAAAATGGCCGGCCCCCTTTATACCTTCCCCCGGCATGCGCAGCGGGTTCCCCGCCCCACCACATGGCTGCCGAAGAAAGACAAAAAGGGATTCGACACAGCAATGACTCGTCCGTCGGCCCAAAGTGACAGGGCCACCCGGTGGACCGCCGGAGATACACCACTGGTGTCACCCTAGAAATGTAAAAGTTTTCCCGGGAAAGTAAATACCCGCTACATACTCCCCCCTGTCTTTTGACACTGGTCCCCAGTATCTGGAATAAACCACATCCTCAACGGCTGACATGATTCAGTCCAGATACCGTTAACAAATTGAAAAACAAACCCAAACTTTTGGAAACACTATTCTACTGTGAAGTTGTGTCTGAGCCCCTGCAACAAAAAGAGGAGTAAAAGACAACATCAAACATGTTAAGGTTGCATATTAACATTTACTTTTTCCCTCCCCATCCTGACTAAAGACCTCCCCAGAGTCTAAAATCTTGCTGGGATGTTCTCCTGCAGAGGAAAAAAAAAACAAAAACCAACATATAAAATCCTGACACATGTATTCGTGTGTGGGAGTAAAAGAAATTTCTCCTAAAAGAAATCCCTCTTCCTCCAAAGAGTGGGTGCGTGAAAAGTGTTTGTAACGTTGCGCAACACTGCCACCTGGTGACAGCATCACGGTGACTGCACCCGTTGAACATCTTCTCCTTTTTCCCTAACACTATCTACCCCAGAGTCTGTGATCTCTTTGCGGGAAGAAACAAACAGGAACAGTTCTTTTCTCTTTTCTGGGCACACTAAAACACAATTGCCCCAGAAAGTTCAGCAGCATGATACTAATAGAGTCTGTTTCCTCCTAGAGGTAGAAACGTGGGTGCAGCAGAATTAGTGGCTTTAAGTGCTGATCCATAGTTTCTAGATGGTATTCCACATCTTCGCCTTCTTTGCGTTTGATCACCACCTTATCTGCGTGGATGTGTCTTCCCACCATCCATTCTGCCTTGCAGTCTTTGAAACGCTGTGAAGCCTTTGGAGAACACGCTAGGTATCTGCGAGCGTGCGGGACTTTGAGATGGGTCCAAACAAAAATCATTGTACCAACGCTCCCTGCACACCTCCACCTCATACAGCAGGTCCTTCGGCAAGTAAGGATACTTCCATCCATATTCCGCTGCAACTTTTTGACCAAACAGTCGCTGTAGTCTCGCCAAAGGAGGCATGGTTGATCTGTCCCCTTCACCAGGCAGAACGACCGCATCTGGATGGCGAGGTGCCTTGGCCACCTCTGATCTGGGCATTGGAGGCCTCAACAACAATCTTTTTACCCCAGCATCAGGTGCAGATGGTGCAGGGGATACGGGAACAAGTTGAGGGAGAGATTCTCCTTCAGGTGCTGATGCCTCCACCCTTGGTGTGCTCTCTCCCACGGACATAGGCGAATTCCGAAACCCACGGGATGTAGCAAGCGGCGCCTTGTCCCAGCCCTTCTCGGCAAACAGATCGTCAATTTGGACATCATCTCCCATATCAGAGAGAGATTCCAGGTCAGAAGTATCACACTCCTCCGCGGGTATGTAGCCCTGTGTGGAAACAGAACATCCACACTCCGGGGACTTGCTAGGCCATGCCTTCCTGACACATCCTCCCTCACACCAAGTCTTCTTAGCCGGCTTACCTTGGCCTTTCTTGGGATGTCCGGAACTCTCGTCTACGGATCCATCCGGGCCTAACGTGGGCATGCGAGACGGTCCACCACCACCGCTGGTCGGGGCTACCATGCTGGTTCTCTTCCTCGGTGGCGGACGCTGTGAGACAGTGGTGACCGAGTCAGCATCCTCGGATTTCTTCCGTTGGTGTTTCACGACCTCCTCCGCGGTCGTTGCAGTGTACGCAGGGGCGACTCTTACTGCCGTGATTCCTGCCTTCTGTGGGGCGATGCCTTAAGCCCGGCCTGGGTAGATGGTTTTCGGCCTCTCCACCGCCGGATCCACCTCAAACATGAGATCCCCGCAGGTGTCACATCGTCCGAAGGGCTTTAACAGACATACCAGTCCCGAGCATCCGGGACAAATCATGCCCAAGGCCTCCACATCCATGCAGGAATATAGGGCGAATCGACCCCTTGGCTTTAGTCGGATCCCCGTATCCGTTATGGGAGCAGCAGCAGTCAATGTTGTAGTTGCCGGGTGAACCGGGATCCACGAGGTGGGTCCAAACATGGCGACCTGTTGCTGTTCCATCGTACACTGCAGAGTTTTCGCGCCAACGTCCCACGTGTAGTCCGTCACACGTATTGGACTCCTCCCCTTTTGCTCCAGTTCGCGGGCTTTTTTCACTTGGTTGGTTGAGACACGCCCACGAACTAAGCGGTGGGGGTTGTGTCTGATGGCGCAATGCAATTAAAAACCCCCACGTGTAGTCCGTCACACGGCTGGGTTTTCCCCCTTTCACCACTCTGCCTGTGCGGGCCTTTCCTCTTCTGAGGTCATGTCCATGACTTTCGAGCAGGTCTGCACTTTGGCCTATACACTTGACTGTTTCTGGCAGATACGTTCTTCCAAGTGATACACAATACATATACCGGACCCGAGCCCCCACGTGTAGCGGACGGTTCGGCACCCACACTCCCAATCCCCTCTATTAAAGTTCTCGCTCGCAATGTCTCTGGTCTAGGGGTATGATAGGGAAGGGAGTGCGTCCGCTACACCAGGCCTCCACCACAGGTGTATAAGTGGTATTAGCAAAAGTTCTTTACCTTCGGGCCTGTATTGTGTATCGAATCCTCCCTCCAGGAGTCATCTGCCAGGATACGAGTCTCACACCGTTGCAAGTCGAACACTCCTTTATTTTAACACAGCATGGACTTACTTGCTTTACAGAAACAGAACAGGAGGTGTGAATGTGTATGTAGGCCCAGACACAAGTTCTTTCCTCCACTCTCCTCCAAAGAGTGGGCAATGGTCTCCGCACGAGGGAAATTCACCTTCCGGACGGTCTCCGACAAGAGGCTCACCCGTCACCGGCAGTATGCTGCACCGGGTCTCCAGATGAGGAGCTCTTCCCGGTCCATTACGTCCATCTCGGATTCAGGCGTCCATCTCCGGAGCACCCTAGGGTCCTTCCCTCGCGGAACTCAGTGTTGGGCACTGAGCTCCGGACCGCCAACTGAGTACCTCACCTCAGGCTAAAGGTGCCTGAGGTGGAACACGACCTCCGGTGGTCCTCTAGGCCTAGTCCGCCCGGAGGACAAACACGAACTCCATCCGCAGGCTGAAGGTGCCTGGGACAACGAACCCCGTGACAAAATGGCCGGCCCCCTTTATACCTTCCCCCGGCATGCGCAGCGGGTTCCCCGCCCCACCACACGGCTGCCGAAGAAAGACAAAAAGGGATTTGACACAGCAATGACTCGTCCGTCGGGCCCAAAGTGACAGCGCCACCCGGTGGACCGCCGGAGATACACCACTGGTGTCACCGTAGAAATTTAAAGGTTTTCCCGGGAAAGTAAATACCCGCTACAAACAGAATTACGATTAAAAATTCCATCGGATTTTAGCCCATCGCAATTCCGATCGTGTATACAGGGCATAAGTGTCATTTCTCTCTGCTGCTTTGTTCCTCTGCTCCCAGCATGAATCACTTCTGACAAGTTTTCCTGACACCAAGAGAAAAATGGTGACAGGGGTGGGACCTCCAGCTGATTGACAGCATCAGCTTTGTTCCTGTGTGCTGTGTGAAGGAGGGGGGTGTCTCTTCGCTCCAATCAGATCTCAGAGCTCTCCTCACTAAGCACTGCAGTGTAACTTCAGCTCTCCGCCCCCATGTTTCTGAACTCCCAGACAAGCTTTATAATTCAGCTGTAGAGATGTAATTCAGATGTAGAGAGGGGAAGACTGCAGATAGACAGGTACAAATTATGTAGGAGGATGTGTTCTATCTCTGTGTATCACCTGAGGATAGTCCCATCACTGGGTTTATGTAAGAGTTTACAACCACTTAGGGTTTGCAAGGTGGGAGGGGGAGGGGGCGTGTTCACTATGTGCCAAACACTGAGAGAAAGTAAAGAAATGCCTCCTCCTGTCTGCAGCAGACTGAAGATATCATCTCAGCCTAGGCTGAGTCACTGGACTGGAGGTAAAGGTATGCATTTGAATGGGAAAAATGATCCTGTCTCTGTACATTGTGACATGTCAGAAATGTATTCATGCAGACTTGTAAAGTTACTGAAAGTTTCACTGTAACGCTTTGCAAACCTTAAAATTTTACAGTTCCGACTTGGGATGAAAAAAAATATATATAAAATAAGGCTCTCTTATAATAAAATTGGATTTTTTATCAGGATCTGTTGTTACAATTCCACTCAACGTCTAATACAAGTGTGCCCAGCCAATCACAAGAGAAACAAAAATAGGTAACATTCAGGTTGTTTTCCTTCACTTTGATTTCAAATATAATTTTTACTTGTCCCAAAATATCTCCCGGTCATAAGAACCATATGGTAGCGATTCAATTTTGCAAGCCTATTAAAACATATATAGTCACCCGTATTTCTCCAGTATTACTTCCTTTTAGCTATAACAGGTCTCTGGCAAACACTATTACCTATCCATTTTCTCTTCCCCAAACACAGCATGAAGTCTGCAGGTTTCCATAACAACAGCACTTAGCTCTCATCTCCACTTTTAATGATAGACGGGTGCCGCCATCGCTGGATGATAAACTGGTAAAAATGAGAATTAAAGGCTCTAATATTGGCAGTTTGTTCATCACCATAATGAGACACAGTTACAGTTTAAAAGGTGCTACTATGCCATAGTATTTGAAGCAACTAAGTGATCACAGCAGGCCTGTTTTATCACCTGATCCATCTGTCAAAGGAAGAAGTTATACATCTCTCTATGTTTACCCTTATTGAAGGCTGGGTGTTGCTGTGAATTGACATAATACATGTTCCACTTCTGTCTAAGCATTTTCTATTTTCAAACATTACTTCTGCATCTTTATACTTTGTGATAGTCAAATAGGATGACATGCTAGACTGTAAAGGGTCAGTCCACACAAAACAATTATTTTAGTTACTGGCAGATCCTGTTTTTTTTTATATGTTTTGGATACTCATACAGTGAGATTTCCCTGCTATGACGACCTGTTCACATCTGAGCAATCCGGGTCGCGGGCAGAATCGCCGTGATTTAGCCCACGATTCGAAATAGTGGCAAATCATGGGACGCTCGTGCCATCCCTGTCTCTTCCAATGGCACCCCGATCTCGATATTAGCGTAATTGTCGCACCACGAATTGCGGTAAAATCACACAAACAGAATGGGATGCCTGTTGCCCAAAAGAAGTTTGCTGGTGCCATTAGAAGTGAATGGGATTGCACAGGCATCTCGCGATTTGCCACTATTTCGAATCACAGGCAGAATAGCAGCGATTCTGCCCACGATTTGGATTGCTCAGATGTGAAAGGAGCCTAATGCCTCGTACACACAACCGTTTTATCCGTCGGGATAAACTCTGACGGATTTTCCGATGGAATTCCGCTCAAGCTGTCTTGCATACACACGGTCACACTAAATTCCGACCGTCAAGAACGCGGTGATGTAAAACACTACGACGAGACGAGAAAATGCTTCCGAACATGTGTCGAATTGTTTACGAGCATGCGTGTTTTTTTCTCCATCAGAGTTCCATACAGACGAACGGAATTTCCGATCGGAAAAAAAGAGAGAACATGTTCTCTTTCTAACTCCCTCGGAATTTCCGACGGAAAAAGTCCGATGGGGCATACACATGGTCGGAATATCCGATGAAAAAATTACGTCTGAATTTTTTCATCGGAAATTCCGACCGTGTGTACACGGCATAAGTCCCAAGTTTGCTTCTGTCCATGGTGAAATGTGGGAGCTGCCACCCACCTTTATACCTTCAGCTTATACCATCACATTCTCCATACTATAAAAGAAAAGAAAAGAAGATGGATCCCCTTTAATAATGAGAGCAGCTGGCGTGCAAGAATCCTAGCTCCAATATCTCAGGAATAGAATAACATAATTATTTAAAATTCCAGGTGATGCAATTTACCAGCATTTACCAAAGATCTGGGTTGACTGATCCTTTAGCTTTTTTTTTACAGTACCAGATATGCTGAAGCCATCATTTCTCCTGTCTTTATCCCTGCAACCACGACTCTCCCTTCCCTGGCCAGATCATCTCTGTACTGCCAGCAACAACCCCTCTCCAATTGGTTAACACTCTCAGGGCCTGGACTTGAACCTGGGACCTCTCATGTGTCTAGTCACCTGGAATGCTGGATAGTTCCCTGGACAATTCCTTGCATGATCCTGTTTTCTGTTAAAATAGCCAACTCGTCGAAACCTCCAACCACGCCACTTCTGAATACTCTCCAACATCAGTAAATGGAGATTTTGATGACTTGGCTGTTTTGACACAACACCGGTAGCATTTACACTACAGTACATGACAAGTTGGCTGTTTTGACAGAGCAGCGGCTAAGGAGGAAAAAGTTGTCGCCACCTTGGAGGCGGCCATGTTATTGGTTGCTAATCGGGCGGAGTAACAATGTCCACTCATTATATCATGCACCATTGTGTATACGCTGCCGGTGTTGTGTCAAAACAGCAAACGCGTCCAAATCTCCAATTACTGATGCTGGAGAGTCACTGGAAGTAACGTGGTTGGAGATTTGACAGAACACCTGCCTTGAGTCGTATTTGTCCTGAACCTTGAACTCTTTGCTCCTCCCATGGACTTCCTGATTTAAGCCATGTCTCTGCACTTTCTGGTTGCCAGATTATTGTGCCCTCTCCAGCCAATATCTCGCTTTGTCTCTCCTGCTGCTGTCCGTATATTCGCTACCATTTATTACCAACCTTAAGCTTGTTCCTTGATTATGCTTCTACTGAATCCAAGCCTGCAACTATTCGTTACCAACCTTTGGCTTGTTCCTCAACTGTGTTTCTGCTTGGTCTCTACCTGCCATATCTGCTACTGGCCCCCAGCTTGCTCACCTCCTGGTGGGGTAATCCTGAGGACCGCAACCTGGTACTAACACACAGCAAGGCCCATCGCCACCATCAGGAGCTCTGGTGAATACCGGTTAGTACTTAGACCCGCACCTCAGGTAAACCCGTGTCATCAGCCAGGATGACCTGCGTGAATATGTGTCCTGCTTGTCAGTGGGTGCTGCTCCACTGCTCTAGCTACTGGCCGCCGAGCCTGACTCCAGACCGTGACAACTCCCATCCATCTAGTCTGCTCTTTCTCCATTTGCTGGCAGTACTGTGGTGCTTTATTTAAATATCACGAGCCTAAGGCACTGGGTTTGTGATAGCTTTGCTACCTGGTTCTTTTTGCCTTGCTTTGCCTTGTCTGGATTGCTTCTGTTTCAGACCCTTACCTAAAAACGGATCACTATTCTGATCGCTGCCTGTCCTGACATTTTACAGAACACCTGCCTTGAATCGTATTTGTCCTGAACCTTGAACTCTTTGCTCCTCCCAATGACTACCTGATTTAAGCCATGTCTCTGCACTTCCTGGTTGCCAGATTATTGTGCCCTCTCCAGACAATATCTCGCTTTGTCTCTCCTGCTGCCGTCCGTATATTCGCTACCATTTATTACCAACCTTAAGCTTGTTCCTTGACTATGCCTCCACTGAATCCAAGCCTGCAACTATTCGTTACCAACCTTTGGCTTGTTCCTCAACTGTGTTTCTGTTTGGTCTCTACCTGCTATATCTGCTACTGGCCCCCGGCTTGCTCACCTCCTGGTGGGGTAATCCTGAGGACCGCAACCTGGTACTAACACACAGCAAGGCCCATCGCCACCATCAGGAGCTCTGGTGAATACTGGTTAGTACTTAGACCCCGCACCTCAGGTAAACCCGTGTCATCAGCCAGGATGACCTGCGTGAATATATGTCTTGCTTGTCAGTGGGTGCTGCTCCACTGCTATAGCTACTGGCCGCCGAGCCTGACTCCAGACCGTGACAACTCCCATTCATCTAGTCTGCTCTTTCTCCATTTGCTGGCAGTACTGTGGTGCTTTATTTAAATATCACAAGCCTAAGGCACTGGGTTTGTGATAGCTTTGCTACCTGGTTCTTTTTGCCTTGCTTTGCCTTGTCTGGATTGCTTCTGTTTCTGACCCTTACCTAAAAACGGATCACTATTCTGATTGCTGCCTGTCCTGACATTTGCTTGGATACATATACTCTTCTGATTGCCACCAGCCCTAACCCTTGTCTTAATATGAGATACTCTTTGATTGCTGCCTGCCCTGACCCTTGCCTGGATAGGGATACTTTGTTAATAACCCTTGCTTGGGTATGATTACTCTTATGATTGTTGCCTGCTCTAGTCCTTGCCTGGGTACAGATACTTCTCAGGTTACAGCCTGTCCTGACCCCCTTGCCTGGAAAACAGACACGTGCTACCATCTGCTCTCAGTTTAGACCACTGCCCACCCGATGCGATGACCCACCAGTCACCAGTCCTGGTCGCTACAGTAAAGAACATCCACCTTGAAATTTACCATCTAGAAGTCATCTGACATGGTACATTAAGTTTTTCTCTCTAGCCTGTCCTGTGTGCTTCCAAGTGCTAGTAGGGAAACTAGCCTTAAAGTTGTTGTAAACCTGAGATAAAAATCTGAACAAAGCATATCCTTCTATATTGTGTACTTGTCTCTATCCAAAGCACTGAGTGTGATTTCTCTCTGCTGCCTCATTCTTCTGTTATATGCCTGAGTCACTTCGGACAGCTTTTCCCAGAGACCAAGAGAATAAAATGAGTGACAGGGAGGAGAGCTCAAGCACACAACATGCGATTGACTGCAACAGCTGTGCATGTTCTCTGTGTAGTCTAAAGAGCAGGGTGTATCCCTTCTCTTCAATCAGGCTCAGAGTTCTTCTCCCCAAGCTGTGCAGTGTGTGAATTTAGATCCCTGCCCCTACTATGTGCTGCTGAGAGATGCTAACAGATTTTGTGTAAATTCTGTCTGTTGTAGAAGGCTGCACAGGACAGAGAGCTGCAGATAAATGGATACAACCTATGTAGGAAGATTTGTATCACCTGAGGCCAGTCACTTCACTGGGTATATGTAAGGGTTTACAACCACTTTAAGGGTTGGGTGGCTGTTTTAGGTGAAATTGCACATAAGCCTCACTATTTTCGCAGACCGATAAACTTTACACATAAACATTTTTTGCTATTCCCATGTTGCTTGTGCTTATTCATTAACCCCATTTTTTTGTGATGGATAAACAAGACCTACTTCATAATTCTAATAGTTGTTATGTAATATTGCTCCCTAAGCCCTGAATCATGTCAGCTCTAAGCAAACTGGGTAAATTACTTTTAATTTATGTTGTGTTTGCCAACTTGCTAGGCCTTCTCTAAAAAATAATGTTGGAATATCTTTTTGGGGAATTACACTTAAATGTAAGGAATAAACTTTTTTCTTTATTTACATTAAAGTACAACTGCATTCTATCCTTCTCTAATGAAGGTGACAACTGCATCAGCTGCCTAGCTTCATTAACTTTTATGTTATCTTTAAAATGTTGCCTCAGCTTTGTTAATAAAAAATAAAATAAAAATACAATCTAAAGCTTAGGCCACAACTCTCTGCCTGGATGTAAAGGGTGTGGTAGATTTAATCTGCATTTTCTTATAAAACTTGTAAACTATATTGCTCATCATTTTTTCTGCTATCCCCTCATAGTGGGTTGTTTCATGCAGGCATATTGGTGGGAAATCCTTTGGCTGGGTTCTGTTGTAATAGTTAACAGCAGAGGAAGAGGGTATGTACAGCTTCTTCATGTGATGGGCAATTTGTACTGGCAGGATTAGGGAGGGAATGGAAATGCAAATCAATTTAGGTTAAAATGTCATTAGAACGTGAGGATTAATTGCTATTGGCAGAAAGACGAAATAATATAAAATTCTTGTTAGTAGTGTCATCTTGACTGTATTGATCCCACTTACTCCTCCTCAAGTTTTTTTTATAGAAAGTAGGGTAATTTAGATCAAGCCTATTGATTGCTTTTGGCAGGAAGCAGACAAAATATAAAATTCTAGTTAGTAGAGTCATCTTGATTATATTAATACCACTTACTAAGGTCCTCCCCAAGATTTTTATAGAAAGTAGGGTAATTTGTTCAATACAGATGTGCAACCAATGACATAGGTTGGACACCAAGATAAGGAATGTGCGTAGCTCTCTATTCAAATGGGAAGTGAATCTTATGTCTGGATAGCAAAGATGTCGGTATAGTTACATTGAAAGTTAAAGATTTAGCCATGGTTACTGTGAGGCCTGATATTTCCCTGAAATCCCTTAAAACTCGCATAATATTAGGGGTAGAAATTAGTGGAGAGGTTAAAAATAGGAGAAGGCCATTAGCAAAAAGAGCCCATTTATGGATTCCACATGACAATCTATGAATATCTAAATTGTCTCTGATTACCATTGCTAAAGCAAAAATTTAAGGTGACAGAGGACACCCCTACAGATCATGATAGGTTCCATGCAGCATGAGATTGAAATTACAAGTGTATGAAAAAAATGTAGGGCAAATCTTCTTTTCAAGAAGTGTAAACTGGCAAGTCCAGGTGATTGTGTCAAATGCTTTATGTAACTCTATAAAGCGTAAAAACCCTCCTAATGTCGTCCACCATCCCATTGTGCTTGAGAGATAATGTTCACAGCACGTCTTATTTGATCAGGACCCTGGCTACAAGGAATACGGGAAGGAAATCTGATTACAAAGGATGGGGAGATGGCGAAGGGATTCTTCACGAGGGAAACTGTGGGCTTCAGTAACCAAAACTGCAGTGTTTATCCTCATGACACATCACAGGAAACACCCTCATGGCTAAAAGAGGACAGAATTAGAACTAGACTTGGAAAGCGTAACATTAATAAGCCACCGGGACCAGATGGCTTGCACCCGAGGGTCCTTAGGGAACTCAGTCAAGTAATTGCCAGACCATTGTTCCAAATTTTTACTGACAGTCTACTGACTGGAATGGTACCAGCTGATTGGAGAAAAGCCAATGTAGCACCAATATTTAAAAAAGGCCCAACATACATCCCTGGGTATTACAGACCAGTTAGCCTAACATCAATAGTATGAAAGCTCTTGGAGGGGATGATAAGGGACTGTATACAAAATTTTAGTAATGAAAACAGTATCATTAGCAGTAATCAGCATGGATTCATGAAGAATCGTTCTTGCTAAACTAATCTATTAACATTCTATGAGGAGGTGAGCTGCCATCTAGATAAAGGAAGGCCTGTAGATGTGGTGTATCTGAATTTTGCAAAAGCATTTGACACAGTTCCCCATAAATGTTTACTGTACAAAGTAAGGTCCGTTAGCATAGACCATAGGTTGAGTACATGGATTGAAAACTGGCTACAAGGGTGAGTTCAGAGGGTGGTGGTAAATGGGGAGTACTCAGAATGGTCAAGGGTAGAAAGTGGGGCCCCCAGGATTCTGTGCTGGGACCAAACCTATTTAATTTGTTCATAAACGAACTGGAGGATGGGATAAACAGTCCAATCACTGTATTTGCAGACGATACTGAGCTAAGCAGGGCAATAACTTCTCTGCAAGATGTGGAAACCTTGCAAGAAGATCTGAACAAATTAATGGGGTGGGTAACTAACTACATGTCAAATGAGATTTGATGTGGAAAAATGTAAAATAATGTATTTGGGTGTCAAAAATATGAATGCAATCTACTTACTGGGGGAGAACCTCACTGGGAATCAAGGATGGAAAAGGACCTGGGGGTCCTAGTAGATGATAGGCTCAGCAATGTCATGCAATGCCAAGCTGCTGCTAACAAAGCAAACAGAAAATTGGCATGCATCAAAAAGGGGATTAACTCCAGAGATAAAGCAATAATTCTCCCACTCTACAAGACTCTGGTCCGGCCACACCTGGAGTATGCTGTCCAGTTCTGGGCACCAGTCCTCAGGAAGGATGTATTGGAAATGGAGCGAGAACAGACAAGGGCAACAAAGCTAATAAAGGGACTGGAGGATATTAGTTTTGAGGAAAGGTTATGAGCACTGAACTTATTCTCTCTGGAGAAGAGACACTTGAGAGGGGATATAATTTAAATTTACAAATACCATACTGGTGACTCCACAATAGGGATAAAAAATTTCCGTGGAAGGGTGTTTATTAAGACACATGGCCACTCATTAAGATTCAAAGAAAAGAGGTTTAACCTTGGACTGGGTAGAGGGTTCTTTACTGTAAGAGTGGCAAGGATGTATAATTCCTTTCCACAGGCAGTGGTTTCAACTGGGAGCATCGACATTTTCAAAAACTATTAGATAAGCACCTGAATGACCACAACATACAGGGATATACAATGTAATACTGACATATAATCACACACATAGGTTGGACTTGATGTACCTGTGTCTTTTTTCAACCTCACCTACTATGTAACTATGTAACTATAAATTTAGGCACCAATAAAGGAGGAGAGTCTATTTTTCGATTGTTTTTTTTTTTATTCTAGAACTTCTCTTTTGACAAAAACATAACAGCCATACTTATCTAGGTTGGTCTGTATCCCCACCTCTAGACTGAGAACTGAGCGATCAAAGATCACTGCCCGTTTAATTCTCAGTCTTCAGTGAGCAGAGAGTGTTACCCACCACCTCTCTGCTCTGCCCCTCAAGTGCTCACTGGAGCGCCAAGCTGTGCAGGTGGTGGGAGTCACTGGCTAAGTCTCCTAGTGGCACACTAAGAGGCTGAGCCAGCTGCCAGTCCTGGCATCTGGGTGGATTCCAACATTAAAGTAAGATCGATCCAGAGCCTGGACCGGCTGAATGATTTCAGCTGACTGAGGAGAAGTAGGGCCAAAGAGCTTTGACCATACTTCTCCTTTAAGGTCATTGTTGATCAATGAGATTGACTTATAATTGTCTTCTTCTCTCTCAGGTCTTGGTGAAGCTTGGGAACCACTGTTACATAACCCATATTTAAATTTGGATCTAGTGGTTTATTTGTTTGAAGTGCATTGAAAAACTGTTCTGAATGGGGAATAAGAATTTCAGAAAACATTTAATAACTAGCTGAAAAAACATCTGGCCCTGGTGCCAAAGTACGCTTAGCATGTTTTATCACATAAAGTATTGCTTCCACTGTAATAGGGGAGTCTAAAAGGGTTCTGTGGGTTAAAGACAGTTTAACGATATTTAGCCCATTTAAATTGGCAAACTCCACAAGTGTTACTATATTAGGTAGAATATTATTTATTAATTTCCTTAAATATATGTTGAGGATTTTGGGTACATATTCCCATGGAGCGTCTAATTTTCAGGAGCACTAAATAACCTATATCTAGGAGAAAACTTAAAATTTAGAAGTGGCATCGTGGGTATGTAGCCCCTTTTTTGTAACCCAGCCTATTCTTGGCATATATTGGGGAATTTGATACCTCAAATGGGATAGTTACAATGGTTATAGTTGCAAGTGCCTTAATTATCACACAATTTAAGTAAGGGGCATTATTGTCACCAATACTATTTCATCAGGATTAATTTATAGCAATGCTAGGCTTCCAAGTCCATGATCTTTCGTATGTATATCTGCTTCATCAAGGGGTTAACCGGATGGTGTACCTCCTGTGTTTATATTACTAGAACACTCTAGTTGTATTATATACAAAGTTGATGTCTTCCCTAAACTCCAGTTTACCCACGTTAGAGGCCCCCACTGCAGTTCTTATCAAGGTGCTGTGGTCCTCATCAGTTTCTACCTAGCCTTGTATTTGTATGTTTCCCCATTACTTGCTTGGAGCAGACGAGTATTGTTTGCTGCTCCATTATATGATCTCTTTGTTTTTTTATCTTACTTGTTTTCTAAAAACAATAAAAACTAAGAATGATTTTCTATGCTTTGTGGTTAACGCTACATTTAGGGATAGCCTAGTTGTTTCAACGTTTATGAGATCACCATTCAAAATATAAATTTTTGTCAACATCTAAAGGTAGAAACCACTTACACATAACCCCAGCTAAGTTATTATTCAGGCTAATCATAGTGCATTGAAAACTGAAATTGCATTCATACATAAGGAGCAATTGTGTGAGTAGTACTCAGTGTGACATTCCCAAGCATTATTCTTTCAAATCTTTCTGGAAAGCATAGACACTAAGGTGGCTCCAATTTCTGGCATTGTTTTTACTTACGTCTTTTTCAGCCCCTTACAGCTTATAATAATAAAACCAACAACCTGACCCTACAGCAGGTACTATTATCCCTCCATAGAGGCCCAATGAACATGACAAAAAATGTAACCATAGCAACCGCTTCAGGTGACAAAACTAAAAGCCGCAAAGAAAGAATTAAAATATATATTTTTTTTTCTGCTTATCTTTTCTTGTGCTGCAGTTTATGACAGCAATAATAGCTTCCTCTGAGAATCATTGTAGACAAGCACACAGCACAACAGAGCTGTTATCACATAGATAATAGACATTTAGGACTTGGCAATATTGCTTAGTCATTATTGCACATATGGAGATAGAAGTATCTGTTTGAAAATATAACTGGATCTTTACCTTTTTTTCTGACCAAGAAAGGGATAAATAGCTCTAAACAAGGATAAAACAGATGATTTTAGAAGCATATTCACCATAAGAAGTCTCAGCTGACATTTTCTTGTGGAGACAAGTTGCATGCTTCTTACGTAACCTGTCTTTACAATTATAAACCACTAGCTTCCTACCATGTTTTTAGTCAATTCAGATCAGCCACAAAGGTTATGTAGTGCACATATGCATTTTCAACGTCCAATTTATCACGTGCAGTGGACTGACATATGTGCCAATACAAGACATTAGCAAAAATTTGTCATTTTATCTGAGGCAGGCTTGACATTATCAATTGGACGTATTTGTTCCTGACACTTTGCTACAATGTAAAGTAGTGAGTGTACAGCTTGTATAACAGTGTAAATTTGCTGTCCCCTCAAAATAACTCAACACACAGCCATTAATGTCTAAACTGCTGGTAACAAAAGTGAGTACACCCCTAAGTAAAAATGTCCAAATTGGGCCCAAAGTGTCAATATTTTGTGCTGCCACCATTATTTTCCAGCACTGCCTTTACCCTCTTGGACATGGAGTTCACCAGAACATCACAGGTTGCCACTGGAGACCTCTACTACTTCTCCATATGAAATCATGGAGCTGGTGGATATTAGAGACCTTGCGTTCCTTCACCTTCCATTTGAGGATGCCCCACAGATGCTCAATAGGGTTTAGGTCTGGAGACATGCTTGGCCAGTCCATCACCTTTACCCTCAGCTTCTTTAGCAAGGCAGTGGTCATCTTGGAGGTGTGTTTGGGGTCATTATCATGTTGGAATACTGCCCTGTGGCCCAGTCTCTGAAGGGAGGGGATCATGCTCTGCTTCAGTATGTCACAGTACATGTTGGCATTCATGGTTCCCTCAATGAACTGTAGCTCCCCAGTGTCGGCAGCACTCATGCCGCCCCAGACCATGACACTCCAACCACCATGCTTGACTGTAGGCAAGACACACTTGTCTTTGTACTTCTCACCTGGTTGCTGCCACACATATGATTGACACCATCTGAATCAAATAAATTTATCTTGGTCTCATTAGACCACAGGACATGGTTCCAGTAATCCATGTCCTTAGTCTTCTTGTCTTCAGCAAACTGTTTGTGGACTTTCTTGTGTATCATCTTTAGAGGTGGCTTCCTTCTGGGATGACAGCCATGCAGACCAATTTGATGCAGTGTGCGGCGTATTGTCTGAGCACTGACAGACTACCATTCAACCTCTGCAGCATGGCTGGCAGCACTCATACGTCTATTTCCCAAAGACAACCTCTGGATATGTCGCTGAGCATGTGCACTCAACCTCTTTGGTCGACCATGGTGAGGCCTGTTCTGAGTGGAACCTGTCCTGTTAAACCGCTGTATGGTCTTGGCCACCGTGCTGCAGCTCAGTTTCAGGGTCCTGGCAATCTTCTTATAGCCTAGGTCATCTTTATGTAAAATAACTATTTTGTTTCAGATCCTCAGAGAATTCTTTGCCATGAGGTGCCATGTTGAACTTCCAGTGACCAGTATGAAAGAGTGAGAGCGATAACACCAAATTTAACACACCTGCTCCCCATTCACACCTGAGACCTTGTAACACTAACGAGTCACATGACACCGGGTAGGGAAAATGGCTAATAGGACCCAATTTGGACATTTTCACTTAGGGGTGTATTCACTTTTGTTGCCAGCGGTTTAGACATTAATGAATGTGTGTTGAGTTATTTTGAGGAGGCAGCAAATTTAAACTGTTATACAAGCTGTACACTCACTACTTTACATTGTATGTGTGTCATTTCTTCAGTGTTGTCACATAAAAATATATAATAAAATATTTACAAAAATGTGAGGGGTATACTAATTTTTGTGAGATACTGCATATATATATATATATATATATATATATACATATATATTTACATACTTAATGTACCTTACAAGGCAATACACATGGGACCATTTAAAGAGCAATTCTGTGTAATGGGTAAACAAAATTGTTAATGTTATCCAACATACACTGTTGCTATGCTAAAGTAAGACAGCCCAATCAAAAAACCTTAACCTGAGTATCTCATATGTGTTGTGGGTGAAATTGCTTCCTGAATGTATACTGTAAAATTTAAAATCTCTGTGTTTGCCACCTCTAAGGCAAATGTTGAATCTGTTTGGTGGCTGTGAGAAACTTTCCAGTTCTTTCTGATACAGTTAAACCCTAACTGGATGACATTTAGTTTGCTAAAGCATTTTGAATCATAAATAACTGCCATATCTTCTTCCTATAAAATATTGTTTCACCTTTTTAGAAATCCTTTTTTGCATCTCAGTGCTGGTGATCTCCTCCGCCTGCTTTTAGCCACTCCCTGTCTCTATCAATACATTCTAGCAGATGCTGCACATACAGTAATTGTTCTGGGCTAGCTTCTGCAGTAGACCATGTCTGTGCCATGTGTGAGGCCACAGTCACTTATTGCCTCCACCAAGGGCTCATGTGACCTATACGTGTTACTTTAACTAACAAATGCACGATCATGCAACGCTGTACCCAAATTAAGTTTATGCGATTTTTTCCCCACAAATTTAGCTTTCTTTTGGTGGTATTTGATCACCACTGTTTTTTTTATTTTTTGCTGGCGGCAAGCGGTTAAAGAAGACTTTAAAAATACAATGTTGGTTCATACATCAACTACATTTCTAGTTTGGCAAGAGATTAGGTTAGGTTAATTACAATAAGAAAATAGAAAATTACCTCTGGTATCTTGACTCTTCCTTCCTGGAAGGAACATGTCTGTGGATCATGGGTACACACATGTCTGTATTTACACCAATGACATTGATATGGACTTTCGACACAAGAGAGGCACCTGTAACCAGAGAAGGACATGAATTTTATAGATTTTATTTTAATCTTTAGTACCCAAAGTCACATGCATATCAACAATAAAGCTTTTTTATTGTTATTTTTTATTTTATCCACATTCATCGTATTATTGCATAATTTTGAGATATGACACTGAGCTTGATTCTTTGATACATTCTTTTTCTTTTTACATTTAGGCCTTTCAAACGGGGCAGATTCCACTGTGATCAGCAGGGGATTTGTGAGCTGGTCCCCAGCTGATTAAAGCAGAGTGGAATGGATGTCACATCCAAGGACATGGACTCCATGGACATCCCGTGTGCTCTAAGGGTGGCTTAGTGTAAGTGGTCTCCACTGTCTATTTACATCAAGCTACCTCCTATCCAGTCCATCAAAGAGGAAAAGGACACAGTCCTTTTCTATGTTTTTTTTTAGCAAACCTGATGGCCCTGAAGGTAGGCAGGTGTAAATGGACACAAGTCAGTTTACACCAGGGGTAGGCAACCTGGGGCCCTCCAGCTGTTGTGGAACTACATTTTCCATGAGGCATTACAAGGCTTGCAGTTACAATTGCTCCCAGAAGAATGATGCAACTTGTAGTCCTGCAACAGCTGGAAAGCCTCCAGGTTGCCTACCCCTGGTTTACACCCACTTGTCCATAGGGCAGCATGGACCTTACAATCAGGTCTGCCTGAAAAACTGAGAGTTGTACCTAATCGGATTTGCTGTGTGAAAGAAGCCCTAAATGTATTAGTAGCGTCTACTACAAAGGATATTCAGGCCACCAGCACAAGGCAGTTTGCACTGCAAATTTTCTACAAGAACGCCTCTTTTGTATAATTTAAAGCATTGTGCAAAATGACATAACCCACATCTAGGGAAGGGAGAATGGTTTGGCAAGAGCATGAGTTTGAACCAAACATTTGCCTGTTTGGCTACTCGCCGAATACCCAAATTTGCAGGGTATTTGCTGGGTTTTCGCTGCACAGTGCATTCTACTAACAGTATATAACAGTACAACTTCAACAATATTAAAACAGTGGATGCCCAGGGTACCAAACAGTAATGGGACATGTACACTCTCTAGTTCAGCTCCCCCTTCCCATTGCTTTAATGTCTAATGTAGGGATGAGCACCTGGTTCTGTCCAAACCCATGTTCATACTAAATGTTGCTTGTTTTAGAGGTTTGTCGAACAGCCAAATGAAATGTGCAGCCAAGCCAACCCTCCGGCTGTGGTAGGAAGTAATACACTTAGCAGTGATAATACTGCCACTCCAAAATTGGACAGCTTGCTGCTCAGACTGTGAGGTCCCCCTTGACATCCATACCAGATCCTCATTAAGGATAAGGATTAGGTATGTATTTTTACAGGGAATCCCAAGCATTTTTTTTTTTCTGCATGGGGTCCCCCATTAACATTGATGCCAGACCCTCATCTAGGATAAGGGGCTGGTAAAGATGAAGGGAGTTCCTGGCTGTTTGTTTACAAACAGAAATAAGCAGCTAGGAGCTGTCATTTAATAGCAATTTAACCACTTAAGGACCGAGCCTATTTTTCAAACTTGGTGTTAAAATCGTATTTTTTTTTACTAGAAAATTACTTAGAACCCCCAAACATTATATATATATATTTAGACACCCTAGAGAATGAAATGGCGGTCTTAGAATCGCAATATTTTGGGAAAAAATACACTTTTTTATAATAAAAAAATAGGACAAACCTTAAAGTTAGCCAATTTTTTTAATATATTGTGAATGATAATGTTACGCAAAGTAAATTGATACTCAACATGTCATGCTTCAAAATTGCGCCCGCTCGTGGAATGGCGACAAACTTTGACCCTTCAAAATCTCCTTAGGCGACGTTTAAAAATTTCCACAGGTTACCAGTTTTGAGTTACAGAGTAGGTCTTTTATTAGAAGTATTTAGCTCGCTCTAACGATTGTGGCGTTACCTCACATGTGTGGGTTGAACACCATTTTCATATGTGGGCGCAACTTACGTATGCGCTCGCTTCTGCACGTGAGATCGGTGGGACGGGGCGCTTTAAAAAAAATCGAATTCTTATTTATTTTTTAAAAAAAATTACACTGTCCTTTAAAAAAAAATATTTGGTCACTTTTATTCCTATTACAAGGAATGTAGACATCCCTTGTAATAGAAAAAAAAGCATGACAGGACCACTTAAATGTGAGATCTGTGGTCAAAAAGACCTCAGATCTTACATTTACACTTAAATGCAATAAAAATAATAAAAATAAATAAATAAATAAATAAATGTCTTTTAAAAAAAAAAAAAAAAATCCCCTCTTAGACCGTTGGGCGGAAGTGACGTTTGATGTCGCTTCCCTCATCCAATGTTATGGAGCTGAGCGGGGGGCCAGCTTTCCTCACTCAGCTCTGTGTCTCAGAGGGGAGAGAACCCGATTGGCTCCGCCGCTACCGACGGCTCCGGTAAGCGGCGGAGAGGACTGGGGCGTGGCGGGAGGGGGGCCTCTCCCACCTCAATAAAAGTGATCTCGCGGCGACCACTTTTATCAGAAACAGGACCTTCCACCGTTTAAAAATATACCTGGGTTATGGCAGCTATCTGCCATAACCCCGATATTCTACGTCAAAGTGCTGACGTATAACGACGGCGGGTGGTCCACAAGTTGTTAAACAGCATTTTGTTTTTCTGTGTAAATATACATTTTTGCTGTACAAGGCTGTTTACATTGTACAGATGTGACACTTCACAGGAAGTTAAGGACATCCCCCTGGCATGTTGGTTAAAGGAATTTACAATTTTTAATATTTTACTTTAAGCAGTATTAAAATTGCTACTCCTGATCAATTTTTTTTTTGAAAAGAATACTTTCTGTTGTACATGTCTCCCCAGGGCATTTCCCAGGATCTTGTGCCCATGGTATGACAATCCCTTGCCTATTAGCCTAGAACATGGCCATGACTGCTTTCCAAGACTTGGCTGCCATTGACTTTAATTGACTTTAATTGCGTTCAGATTCATCATCTCAACCGCTGTAAAGTGTGTAGAACGTGCCACAAAACTCATGTTAAAACATGTTCATGTACTCCATCTCAGAATGAAACTTCTAATGCAGAAAAAAAAAAATCAGTATCTGGCAGGTCCAAAGTGTAATGCAGATTCCCCTACCTAGTCAGTATCCTTTGAAAATTGAGCAGGGGATTGAAAAACATCAATGATTATGTCCTACATGAGGGTGAAATGCATCAGTAGAGGTGCAGCACTGTCAGAAGTACTATGTGCCCTGAACAACAAGGTTTATTAAAAAAAAAAAAGTGGAGTGCGACACGGTGTGTAATGAGAAATTTGGGGAGGAGATGGACCCCTTGTCTTTTTCCCATAACCTGTGGCAGCTGAATGCAGCAGAACACTGCCAGGAGTGATATCACGCTTTGGTGCAAAACCTGATCAGGCAGTGGACACAAGTTTTTACATGAAGTCACTGTACAATTATTTTTAAACATCTCCTGCAAATTCAGGAAAATTGGCTTGGGTACTAAATGTCTTGCTTTGACAGATTTGCCTTTGTGTATGTGGGGAGAAAAAAAGACAAAGAGAATTTTTGTAGTTGCTTAAAAGTTTTTCAATGAAGAGCCAATGAAGCAAAGAGATTTGGTAAATCAGCATAAAATAAATCTGGCTGGAAAAAAGCCTGAGTACTTTATGCCTTTGTGTGTATGACAAGACTTGTACCTGTGTGGTATGATCAAGTATGCACCTCCAGATGTCCACACACGCACAGCATCATGCTTGACTGAAAATACAAGACACTCTATTAAGCAAACAGATTGTTCTTCTCTCCTCCGCTTCCTATTGATTAGTGAGTTTTTCTTACACACCTTTTGGCCAACAGGGAGCTGAGAGAGATGGAAAGGGCAAGCTGCAGGGCAAGACAGCTCTGGATTTATATGGAAATTGAGAACTTTCCAAATGTACTTAGAATGTATGGCGACTCCTAGACTAGCCTGCTCTGTCACCCCATGCCCAGGTTATGAATTTGGAAAGTCCATGAGGTTTACTTTAAGCAGTGTTGACCTCTATGTAGAGGAAACCAAAGCTTGTAAACAAATGTGAGAACTTTAAAGTGGTTGTAAACCTCAGACATGAAATATGAACAAAACATATCACTCTACAGTGTGTAATTCAATCCGAAATAAGTGTAATTTCTGCCTGCTGCCCTGTTCCTCTGCTATCTGCATGAGTCACTTTTGACAAGTTTTCCTGACACCAAGAGAAAAAAGGGAATCTCCAGCACAGAGCCTGTGATTGAAAGCATTAGCTCTGTTCCTGTGTGTTGTGTGAACGGGGTGGGTCCCTTCCCTCCAATCAGCTATCAGAGATCTTCTCACTGAGCTTTGTAGTGTGTAATTTATGCTCCCCACCCCCTGTTTTCGGAAATCTCAGACAAGCTTTATATATTGTGGACTGTAGAGAAGTTCTGGTTGTGGATTTTTTTAATCTCTGTATATCACCTGAGGCCAGTCACTAGGTATATGTAAGGGTTTACAACCACTTTACAATGAAAGAGTGTTCGTCCCATGCAGGGAAAGCAATTATTGTCAGCCCTACGGCCACTTATACTTCCCTTCTTTCAACCACAGCTTCATTTACAGGTAGGAACAGAAAGATGAAGCTGTGACTAAGTTCCAAGTCATGACTTGAGCTTATACAGGGCTCAAACTTTGCCCCACTCCTATGTGTCATTGCTGGGTGCTTGAGTGGCCAGCCACCAAGCACCAACAATGACACCTGGGAAGAAGAGGAGTGAGTCATATTTTATCCATTCACATCACAATTTTAATTCTCAATGACATAGAGTACAACAGGGGCACTCCTCGAAAAGTCAATTAATTGTGCAAGACTTTCTGGTGCTATCAGGCACAAAGTAAGATTTGGGAGAAGATGGATTATTCTACCAAAACGGGAAGTGTGAAATCACAGTTATGAATAACTCTTGTGTAACCCTGTTCTGTGTTAGCTAGCTTATTTATT
This sequence comes from Rana muscosa, assembly GCA_029206835.1. NCBI lineage: Eukaryota > Metazoa > Chordata > Amphibia > Anura > Ranidae > Rana > Rana muscosa. Next base: position 625,183,335 of record CM055118.1, read on the forward strand.
GGCCATGGAACTAATACAAACTCTATAGTCTGTTTTCAATATTTAACATTGCACTGATCGGTAATTAGGAATCCTTTAAAAAAAAAAAAGTAAACTACAACAACTGATTTTAATTATCCAATATACATATGGGTAGGAATAAGCTATAAATCTTCTGAGGTCAAACTTTGTTCATATTTGATGTTTTATAAGATGCTCGTGAGATTACCACAGCATTCAAGCTTTTTGAATCTCTTTGGCATAATCAGAGCAAAATCTGTATTTAGTATATACAAGTATTTTCTACTAATATTCTAAGAATTGTTAAAAGAAAATACCAAAGCCATGCCGAAGTCAGCAGGAAGGTGTGTGTGCATGTAGGTATCTGTGTGTAAAGGCGAGAGGGGGCGGGGGTCTCTTTTATAAAAACAAGCCCAGCAGATTAAAGCAGCAATACAATACTTGTTATTCAAATTGATAACAGACACTCACTCTGATAAATCGAATTAAAAATGTATACTGTGTCAAGTCAAAACATAGACAGCCATGAATATTTAATTATTATTTTTTTATCATTATTTCTGCTAAAGTATGTAGGAACTGAATTGTTGAACTGTTTGTAATAAAATTATCACCAAAAATATAAGACTGTGCACCTGAATGCTAAACTGAAGAAAAAGCTAACAAGTACAGCTCGGTAGATACTGTACACATTCTTTCTGGATTGATGAGGTGTAGAAAAATATATTGTATTAAGCATCCATTACAGAGATACACATTTGGGGGGGGGGGGTTATTTACTAAAACTGGAGTGTGCAAAATCTGTTGCAGCTCTGCATATAAATCAATCAGCTTCTAAATTTTTTTGTCAAAGCTTAATTGAACAAGCTGATGTTGGAAGATGATTGGCTACCATGCACAGCTGCACCAGATTCTGAGTGCTCCAGTTTTAGTAAACATCTATTATATGCTCGTTTTTTTAGCAATACATTAATAATTTACCCAAACGAGCTTCACTATGAGCTTCCTTATATCTATTTTTTGGTCGCAGTTCCGTTATTGTTCATCTGCCCTCTGGTAAAGCCCTGTACACACGATTGGATTTCCTATGGATTCTAATCCCATAGATTTTTCCATCGGAAATCCGATAAAGTTGACTTCCATCAGTCTTGCCTATACACCATCAGTTAAAAATCCGACCGTCCCAAACTCCGTGACGTAAAACACTCCGACAAGCCGAGAAAAATCAAGTTCAATGCTTCTGAGCACGCGTCGACTTGATTCTGAGCATGCGTGGGTTTTTTGTCCGATGGAGTTCCACACAGACGATCGGAATTTGCTATCGTTTTTTTTTCCCATCGGATAAATTTAAAACATGTTTTATTTTTTCTCACCGATGGAAAAAAGACAGATGGGGCCCATACACGATCGGTTTGTCCGATGAGAAAAGTCCATCGGACTGTTTTCATCGGTAAAACCGATCGTGTGTACAGGGCATAAGAGTATTTTATAGGCGCACTGTGGTGTGATGTGTCATTGCATACACTGAAGCTGGTGTGAGGGTCCTGTCTTTTCTACACACCATCTCTCCTGGATTAAATTTACTTCAGGCTTATTTCTTCAAGCTCTGCATATGAACTCTTTTTAGCTTAAATACACTGTTATTGCTTATTTTATTTCTCAATCAAAAATATGTACATACAAAATTCTTTTGACATTCTAATGCCATTCACATTAATATATATTTGTTGTTCTATTTATTTTTGCTTTGCAGCCAATTGATTTATCTTATTAGTGATTTTAGGCTAAAGGGGGTTTCATTGACAAGATATCAACAGGGGATTGTGTAAGAAAATGCCTTTTCCCATGTATTCAGTTATCTTATTAGCCATTATTGATTTTTCTATTATCTGTTTTTATTAGATTATGAAACATGTACATATATCTATACATGTGATCAATAGTTCCAACATAAAACAGGTAATTGTTTAGGTTTGCAACCAATCGTTTGATGACACTCTGATGATTTCTGGGCAAATGTTCCAAATCAGCTGCAGTGGAGTATTTCTTGGACAAAACATACCTTGGCCAGTCTCAGGAGTATTTAAAATGATGGGATCCTATGCCATGTGGAATAGAAAGATGTGCCTGTATCCTGGCAGGTCAAATTGTAAGACTACTTTAATGTTAAATTTCAGAAGTATATTTAAAAATAAAATAAAAAAAATAATGTATTTTTATTAACATCTAAGTTTCTGAATTTGTCTTGAAGATGAAGACTAGCCTTTTCGACCTTTTCTATCTTTACTACCTACTATCTTTATTTTTTTTCTCTTCTTCTTCTTACCCTTCCCTCTCTTCTATCTTCGCTCTTTAGCTCTTTTTTTGTTGTTTTTTCTTTCCTAGCATATATTGTTATTATATGCAAAAATGGTAGCAACATTTTTTTTTTTTTATGTTTTTTATTTATCAGTATATTTCAGCTTTAGAGCTCCTTTGAAACAATACAAACCTTATATATTACAATAACATTATATGAGGTTGAGAAATTATGACCCTTAATTTTTTCTTTATAAATCCTTATATTACCTTACATGTTATATATTATTACTAAATATGGTTTGTAATTACTAAATTCAACACTAAGCATATATTTTAGCAAGTCTCCAGATAATGGTCAACATATGTTAAACTTAAATTACTGTTTTTTTTTCTCCTCTTCTGTTGTTGTTGCCTTCAAAAATCACTGGAGCTTGACATAAATATCTAATTTGTGTTCTCCTTAACTGCTACTATTTATAGTGACTATGTTTATTGACAATATATGCTTGTAATTTTGAAAATTTAATAAAAAAATTTGACAAGAAGATGAAGACTAGCCTAAGCCCTTGCACAGAAGCATTCAGAAGAGAAGAAGGATGCACAGCATTTCAAACCATCTGATATAAGGAGAGAGCATAAATGGGCTATTCTAACAGTATGTTGCAGTATGTTTTGACCCAGTCTTCTTGACAAATCAGTGCTGCCATTGCATTGGAGGTTAAGGATCTACATAAATAGAGAAAGAAATGTGAAAGGAGACACCAACTTTCACCAAGTCCACATCCCTGCCCCCTCCCACCCCTCTTCCACCTTCCCCAAACAAAATTCCCCACCTATCTCCAAAATCAACCCCTAGAGCTGACTCCCTCCTGGAAATGCTACAATTGTAAACATATTGCCTGTATCTGACCCACATGTGAGCAATATACCTCAATTATATGCGTACATGACCGCTGTATCAGAATGTACCTAATGAAGAAAACCACACACTGTGTCAAAAAAGGCAATAAAGACAAAAAAAAGTGTGTCAGTGCAGACACATAATTAAGGAGTGACATCATGGGGCATGCCCCCTTAGGCTCCTACTACCCTCCATTGAGTAGGAGTGCACACCAGCCCACCTCTGTAAAAGAGCTACAATCAGCTACAGCTGTACATATGGTGATGGGACTATATAAAGTTGCTTAAAATCCAGTGCATGGATAGACCTTATCTGTGGAATTAGAGTGGGTGAGATGGAATAAAGTCAGCAAGCATTGAGGTGTTAACTGCTTATGACCCACCATGTGCAGATAGTCCAGGACATTACTATGTTGATAATTTGATCTTAGACGTCTACATTAGGTCATACAGCATTGTGGAAGTCTTTGTCTGTTACACTGTGGATATTATACTATGGCCGGTTTATGGACGTTTACATATTAAACTAAGCCAGCTGGCAGAGGCAACAGAATATAACCTATTACCACTACTAGGAAGTGTTATCTCTTTAGACTGAGCATGGAACGGTGTATTTTCTATCAGTACAGCAATGTCTAATAGTGGAGACCATAGAGAGCCGGCAGTGTGTTAATTGATCCCCACATGATGCACTTATATATGATCCAGACTTAGCCAGTCCACAACAGTTTTTCACTCCACTATATACTTCTGTGAGCCTTGGTATTATTATGCTCTTCACACTGGCCGCATTGCGTTCATGCATGTTAATGTGGAATTTTGGACACTGCTTGTTGATTACATTATATATTTAATATTTTTCAGGACTGGTCTGTTTATGTGTCTGTACATACACACTTTTTTGTCTTTATTGCCTTTTCTGACATGGTGTGCACTGTGCAGTAATTCCTCATTAGTTACATTCTGATACCACGGTCATTTATATACTTTAGGTGCATTGTAAACGTGCAGGTCAGATACAGGCTATGTGTTTACAATTGTTGCATTTTCAGGAGGAAGTTAGGTCTAGGGAGAATGATTTGGGGGATGGGTGGACAATTTTGGTTTGGGGAGGGGGGAGAGGGGGAGGGACGGAGGGAGAGGGACGGGGGGGGGGGGCAGTGATGTAGCCTTGGTGGTGAGATACATGTTTTTTATGGCTTTTTGATATTGTGATGACATGTTTATGACTCACTCAATAAAAATATGATCTAATAGCTTTTAATTAATGTCTCCCCTCCACATTTCTTATACTATGTTGGTTAATCTCTGTGGTGACATCCATCATCACTCAGTGAGTATTTTTAATCACACTTGGTTGGCATCAGGGATCATACCGTGGGCTCCCAGAACCTAAAGTTTTGTAGAAGATACTGTCTGGCCAGGGAACCATGGTCTGATAAATGGCTGGAAAGTGTAACTAAAGGCAAAACTTTTTGAGATGGATTAAAACACCTCTCAATTTTTATTTTTGTCTGTGCCCCCGTTAAGGAGATTTACCTTCCCTATTTGTCCTGTTAACCATTATCATCTAAAGTGAAAGTAAAAGAAAATCCCAAATTGTGGGTTGACATCAGAACAGGAATTGAAGGAAAATCGTCCAATGGGAACACTAGTGCTAGTGACCCTGATGTTACACCACGATTCCATCACTTTTGCCTCACGATTCCCTCCCTCCAAGGGATTTTTTTTCACTTCATTCACAACAAGTTAGGTACTAGGCTTGTGCAATTCGTTTCGTAACGAATCGAAATTCGTACGAATTTTGCAACTTTCGGACGTTCGGAAGCATTTGAATTTCCGAACAAAGCAATTACGAATAAAACTGAATCCAAAAAAAATGATATCGCAAATAAGCGAATGCACGAATGCCTTTGACATAATTTGTTACGAAAAAAGTTACAAATGTATGAATCCATTCGAAGCACAATAACACTCTCTGCTCTGCTCTCTGCTCCTCCCTCACCGTGCTGAACTCCATCTCAAAATGGTGTACAGGGGCGGAGGCTTTTGGCCCATGTCAAAAACTAAAGTAAAATACGAGATTTCGAATCGTTACAAATAACCGCAATGTATTTAGAAAAGTCCATTCGAAGCACGTTAGGCATAATAGGCAGCGCCATTGTGAGAGAGACACGGAAAAATTACGAATCAATGAACCAAAAAAAAAGTTACGAAAGTAGGAATTGTGTCCAGAATCAACGAAAGTACGAATTATAAATCAACTAAAAATAAGGCTTACATTAATACGAATCATTCCGATTCAACGAAAAATGTCGCTTGCGAAAATACGAATTAGTCCGAACACGAAAAATCCTGTTTAGCGAAATTACAAATGATTACGAATCAACAGGACCGAAAAGAAACTAAACTAAACTAAACACATTTTTCCGTTGTGCACAAGTCTATTAGGTACAAATATTAAATTTATCCCCCCGAAACAGCTTGCATACAGTTAGGACAAGAAAAGGAGTTATAAACTGTCTTAACAGACCTCTAAAAATCTGAAAATCACTAGTATTTGGGCACAGAGAGCATTTCCCCCTCGTGTGCAGTTTTAAAAAAAAAAAAAGAGGCAGCAATTAGCAAACAGAATTTTCCAAAAGAACAATGTAGAAATGTATAAAGCTGCAGTCTTCAAAGACCAGTAAAAAAAAAAGTGTTCTAAGAGACAAAGTATAATCCTCTACTGTAGGCACTGCTTCTCATTATTTTCCTGTATTTTCCAGTGGTGCTGAAAACTCCACATTCCACAGACTACTTCTCCAAAGGTAAAGGAAGCTGCTCACCATGTAAAAGCCTTCAGTACAATTTATTCAAACTCTCCACGATACAGATGACTATATCAAACTGTCACACTGTCTGCTATGCGCATGTACTAATGTGTTTCACTCCAAATGGAGCTTACTCACATGGTCACCTTTACCTGGGGGTCAGCTTCCTTTTCTTGTGGAGAAAAACAAAAAGTAATTATTAAACTCCACTAATATGTTTGGCTGGACAAATGGGAACAAATGATATGATGTTGTTACCCCCATTTACCATCAGCTAGCACTAAGGTGGACATGTTGTGGGCACTAATACAAAATGGCTTTATAGGACAAGGACAACCATATATATAATATTTGGCTGGCAGTACAGATTGGAGTGATGGAAGCTGGTTGTGTGCCACCATGGAAGTGAGTCAACAACAGTGTGTTATAAAGGGAGCCACAACGCATCCCCTGGCATATAGGGTATTTGTGTCCACCATTTAAAAAATACCCAGATGCTTTTTTACTGTCTGTTTGTTGAAGAATTTAGCTATTACAGCACATGCAGAAAATGTTAATATGGCCAAGATATACATTAGTATTAAAAAAGGGAATTACTTATTTTACCCGTGACTAACACATTTAAACAGTGTATTATCAGGTTTAGAAAAATATCCGTTAGGTACAATAAACAACCATTATTGCACTGCACAGGTTCCAGCTATAAAAATTCTGACATGAATAGAACAGTAGGGAGCACCATAGTGCTCAGGGTATGAGGGCAGGAAGTTTAACAAAAGGACCACTCATGGGTCTGGGTTGTTATGGGATCCAAAGCATAAACAGAACACAAGCATTACATAAAGGATTGAGAAAGCTATTCAATTATGCATTATATCTTTGACTAAAGAATACACACAAAGGCTAGAATCCCATGCATTTTTTATGTCAATGTTAAGTTGAAAAAAATGTGCGCGCATATTGTATCCACAGCAGTCTAAGGATATTTTTCTAGACTTCTTAGATAAGTCAGTTGAGTGAGTATTATACCAAGAGTTAAAACCCCAGGTTAATATTCATGTACTGTATTAAAATTATGTATTGCAACTTCAACACTTGCCTCAATTAAACACATATGTCTTTAATTGCAAATTCATAAATAAATGTCTTGGAAAATCATTGTATAAAATGGCCATGGTTTTCAGCAAAAGAACGCATGCACATGAGTTATATTGGTTTGCCATCCATATTTAAAGATGTGTTTGGAGAAATACTAATAACAGAAAACAGGTCTTTAATGTGCCTAGAAGTGCAACAGTAGTGATATTTTACCAACTCTGTGGTATACCTAGAGATGTAAAATTTTCCAGAAATTTAGAAGCCATGGGGAAAAAAAAATGTTCCCAGCTTTTTCCCTAAAAATTGAGAGTTTTGAAAAAATAAAAAATAAAATAGAAACTCATTAGTTTCTATGCATACGTGAGCCTGTTTTTGCACTTTACAGCTTTAGTAAATAAACCCCATTGTGTACTTAAAAGGGGGGTATGCCTGTATTTATTATTGTAAAATAACATATTCCACACTTCATTTTCTTTTTTTTAAATTTTCCAGAAAAAACAAAAAAAATTGTTTGAAAAAATACAGAAAATAAAACTTTTTTTTAAAAAAAATTCAATTTTTTTTCCATCTCTAAGTATAACTAGTGCATGTGAATCAGAAATTATACATCTGTCAAATAGTTTTAGAAGTGTATCTACAATTAAACAATTATGGGAATTCAAAACAGCCCCAATGACAGTTTTAAGGTGGTAGTTCTCTTAAGAACTACCTGTGACTAATTCAAACAAAAATAAAGAAAATTCCCAGCTCAACTTACCATCCTGGGTAAGTTCAGTGCGTCCCTGTGCCTGTAAGGAGGAGTGGGCTCCCTCCAAGCAGACCTGCCCTTAATCTATCCATTACTATATATGTGCTCCCACTAAGGAGGCTCTCAAAATTTAAAGAGATAGGACTGGGGTGCCTTGTTGCAGCCTCTGCAGCTTATACATGTATTTGCAAATGTGTGCAAACTAAACCCCTGTTTTTAACGTGAACTGTTGAATGGGACAATTTGGTTTGTTGCAGGCTGTTGATAAGTTGAGCTGGGAATTTTCTGTGTTTATGTTTGACATACGTCATCCTTGCATGTGCTCCTTGCTGTTATAGGTTGGGGCAGTTGCCATTTGTTTGTACTGCACCTGATTCAAGCAAGCACTTGTGCCAGTATTAGTAATAGAACTGACATATGTGGCAAATTGAAGCAAAATATAAGCAAAAGGGCTGGGGATACAGTCAATTTCATTACACAAATATGAGTAATGCTCATATTTGGGAAATTACTTGTCACTGGGTGGGTAGAGCCTGATAGAGAGACTAGCTTAACAGGTCTGCTTCAATATTGAATGACAGTGCAAAGCAGTGGTCAAATTCAAAATCTGTCATTAGACTGAATAGTGGCTATGGATCTGCACACTCCAGTGCGCTTTCAATCAAAAGTAGGCGGACCTGATGGGGAAATATAATTTTAAAATAATTTATTACTGTTTCGTCATTATTATTATTACATAAAGTAAAAAAAAAGATTAAAGGCACAGGTACTCACGAGTTGTGAACACTGCAGTTGTAGAACACAAAGTTGGTACTTGCAAAAGTCATTCCAGTTTCTTTGGACTTAAGTTGCAGTTGGACAATGTGATGGTCACCTAGAAGGTAAGGAACAATATGACTAAGTTAGTTTAACTTAATCTAGTGTCTTTACTTTTCAAAGTCATATAGTACTGAAACTGCATAATGCCATGAGTTATATCTTTCCTATTATATTACAGTGAGCACCTTGACATTATTATACATGTTCTAATAAAAATGATTGAGGATTCTAAGCTTTAAAATAAAATCAACAATAGTCTATACATTTTAATAATGGATAAGAAGGTGTTCAAAGCTGTAGGTGATTATTGTCCACTTTACAGTCATCTTCACTCGGAATGACATAACCAGGCAGTGTGCAATTTGCCTTCCTCCCAACTACAAGTCTGAATTTTCTTTTTAACTAAGATCTTATGGGGCAAATTATTTTAGTTTCAACTCTGCATTAGAAAAATGATAAGTCAATTCTCATTGGCTGCTATGGGCAACATATTTGCCGTCCTTTCCAACCAGTTGTAAAGATTACTATCCCATATTCCTAAAATATTTTAACAATTGAATATTTTCCACTCACTAAATAAAGTAGGATCTTCCTCATAAATTAGGGGAATCAGGCTAACCTTCAAAATTCACAATAAATTCTTAATATACCATGGCAGAATATTGACTAATAAGCAAATGTAATTTCTACATTATACTCAGAAGTCTTATAAAGTAAATACTATATGCATCCACTTCCAGTTCCCCGTTCTGAAAGAGGACATTTAACATTTTACAGATTCAGCATGATCGTTAAAACCAATGCAAATTCAATTCAGCTGAATGCTCCATATTTTTAGAATAATTATTGCTTTGGGGAAGAGTCTTAAACTATTTATATATATATATATATATACATAGCAGTTCATTGCTGGATTTTTACTAGAAAGCATATTGCATACTGCCACCCTGAGTATTTCATACCAACATTATTAAAATTGCAAAAAGCTAAATCAGTCTACTTTTTTTTTCCAGAGGCTTTCCCAGAACAGTTATCTATTAATGACTCTTACATTTGTCACTTTTCTATTATAAATTTTACTTGTTTTATGTATTATACAGTATAAAGCCTAACAATAATATGTTGAAGAATGTACATAACTATTTTGGGTACATATTTTTAAAAACAGAAATACAAAACAGAGTGTATTTATAAATGATTTAAACAAGATTCATAAACCCTCCACCTAAGATTCACACATTTTCTAACTGGAAAAATGTGTAAATCCTGGGTAAAAGTTATGTGAAAACATTTATAAACAGACCACTACACGTTCAGTATTGAATATTTAACATGCTAAGTCACAAAGTATATAGTAGTAAAACAATACAAGTTAAATAGAGGCAGGTACAGAAGGTACACATTTTTAAAAGGACAATGTATGGCCAATTCCCACTATACCGCCTTGAAATCGCTGATCAGCCGGAGCAACTCACCACTCCGGCCGCTCTGTGTTGCCGCTGCGCTAGGGGTCAGTGTAATTCACAATTAATCGTATCACACTGCTCCCTTTTTGTTTTGTTTTGCTTTGTTTTGCACTAGCTTTATTTGAAGTGTACAAAATGTACACTTGTTTGAAAGAAAAGTAAACAAGAAAAAGACAGCCCTATTCTTGTTGCGGAGGGGAGGAGGGTTGGATAGGAAGGACGTTTTTTCTGAGGGCGAAAATCCTCTTTTACAAAAAAAAGAAATATAATTTGAATATGCTTAGGCTGGTCACTAGGGATGAGCGGAACACCCGCCAGTTCGGTTCGCATCAGGGGTCGCTGAAAGAAAACAGCCAAGGCTGAAATCTGGCCCTTAATGGTGCTTAAGGCAAGTTTCTGATCCACTCCATGCTGTAAAAACAGCAGGATCCTGGAAACCGAATATGCCCGTGGACGCCATTCCATCTCCTCACACATAGAGATGTAGGCTCTCCACGTGCGATGGTAGATCTTCCTAGAAGAAGATTTCCGTGCCCTCAACATGGTTGAGATGACCGAATCCGACAGGCCTCGGTCCCTTAGTACCTGGCTTTCAATAGCCATGCCGTTAAAGCTAGCGACTGTAAAGCAGGATGAAGAATGGAACCTTGTGAGAGAAGGTCCTCCCGCATCGGTAGACGCCAGGCGCACTAGATCGGCGTACCAGGGACGCCTGGGCCAATCCAGGGCGATGAGAATCACCGGAATCCCCTTGTACTCTACTCTGCGGAGCAGACGGGGAAGCAACTTCAGTGGAGGAAAGGCATAAATTAGCCGATACTGACCCCACGGGTCCACCAACGCGTCTGATGCGTCTCCGTGCTTTTAAATGACTTTTTTTCCTTCAGAAATTACACTTTGTGCAGGGACAGTTCTATGCATGGGAAACAAGCGCTGTTTTACAGGCATACTATACACACCCCCTAGGTACGAAATTTAAAGGAATATTTCACTTTTATTGTTTCACTTTAAGCATCATTAAAATCACTGCTCCTGAAAAAACTGACGTTTAAAAAAAATAAATTGCATTGATACATACCCCCTGGGGCAGGTCCCCAAACACTTTTTATGACAATAACTTGCATATAAGCCTTTAAAATTAGCACTTTAGATTTCTCCCATAGACTTTTACAGGGTGTTCCGCGGCTTTTCAAATTTGCTGCAAACACCCCAAATTGTTCGCTGTTCGGCGAACGGGCGAACAGGCAATGTTCGAATAGTAGTAGTTGGTTTTGTGTATCTGGGCTGATGTGATTCAGAACCACCTGATGGCACTAAGAAATTATTATGAAAGAATAGATAAAAAGCTTTAATTATGTAGGATCTCTCTGTTGTGTTTGTTTGTCTTTCATTCTGATAGTAGTTATGCAATAGAGAGCAAAATTCTGGGTGAAGTTCTGGGAATAATACAATCTTAGAACAGGTATATATACACATGATTAAGCTTTGATTAAGCTTTGATTAAAAATTGTAATAAAATATGATTAAACAAAAATGTTTGAGTAGAACATGAGTTTAACTCGAATTCGAAGCTCATCCCTACTTGCCACACTTAGATTTTAACTGTATCAGGAGATGGGGTCAATTAGCAAACCTTCTATTACATGCATTTTATTGATAGAAAAGTAGTCACAACAGATTAGTGCAATAGTGCGATGGATGGTCCTGAGGTCCCTAGAAGGGAGAAGGGTACTATGTATATATATATATATATATATATATATATATATATATATATATATATATATATATACACACAGTATCTTACAAAAGTGAGTACACTCCTCACATAATATGTAAATATATTATATCTTTTCATGTGACAACACTGAAGAAATTACACTTTGCTACAACGTAAAGTAGTGAGTGTACAGCTTGTATAACAGTGTAAATTTACTGTCCCCTCCAAATAACTCAACACACAGTCATTAATGTCTAAACCGCTGGAAACAAAAGTGAGTACACCCCAATTAGCCATTTTCCCTTCCCGGTGTCATGTGACTCGTTAGTGTTACAAGGTCTCAGGCAGTGGTGGCCGGTGAAATGTTTTTTGGGGGGCCACAAACAGTATGCCAATTTCTTGGGGGGGCCGCAAACAGTATTAATATTCATGAATTTATCCATTGCATATGGGGGTGGCCTGGAGAGAGGGGTCTGTGCCGGGTGCCCCTAATGGACCGGGCGCCACCAGTCTCAGGTGCGAATGGGGAGCAGGTGTGTTAAATTTGGTGTTATCGCTCTCACTCTCTCATACTGGTCACTGGAAGTTCAACATGGCACCTCATGGCAAATAACTCACTGGAGATCTGAAAAAAAAGAATTGTTGCTCTACATAAAGATGGCATAGGCTATAATAAGATTGCCAAGACCCTGAAACTGATCTGCAGTATGGTGGCCAAGACCATACAACGGTTTAACAGGGCAGGTCCCACTCAGAACAGGCCTCGCCATAGTCAACCAAAGAAGTTGAGTGCACATGCTCAGCGTCATATCTAGAGGTTGTCTTTGGGAAACAGACGTATGAGTGCTGCCACTCATACGTCTGCAGAGATTGAATGGGGGGTCAGCCTGTCAGTGCTCAGACCATACGCCGCACACTGCATCAAATTGGTTTGCATGGCTGTCGTCCCAGAAGGAAGCCTCTTCTAAAGATGCTGCACAAGAAAGCCCACAAACAATTTGCTGAAGGCAAGCAGACTAGGAACATGGATTACTGGAACCATGTCCTGTGGTCTGATGAGACCAAGATAAACTTATTTGGTTCAGATGGTGTCAAGCGTGTGGGGCAGCAACCAGGTGAGGAGTACAAAGACAAGTGTGTCTGCCTACAGTCAAGCATTGTGGTGGGAGGGTCATGGTCTAGGGCCGCATGAGTGCTGCTGGTACTGGGGAGCTACAGTTCATTGAGGGAACCATGAATGCCAACATGTACTGTGACATACTGAAGCAGAGCATGATCCCCTCCCTTTGGAGACTGGGCCGCAGGGCAGTAATTCCAACATGATAATGACCCCAAACTCACCTCCAAGACGACCACTGTTTGCTAAAAGAAGCTGAGGGTAAAGGTGATGGACTGGCCAAGCATGTCTCCAGACCTAAACCTTATTGAGCATCTGTGAGGCATCCTTAAATGAAAGGTGGAGGAGCGCAAGGTCTCTAACATCCACCAGCTCCATGATGTGGTCATGGAGGAGTGGAAGAGGACTCCAGTGCCAACTTGTGAAGCTCTGGTGAACTCCATGCCCAAGAGGGTTAAGGCAGTGCTGGTAAATAATGGTGGCCACACAAAATATTTACACTTTGGGGCCAATTTGGACATTTTCACTTAGGGGTGAACTCGGTTTTGTTGCCAGTGGTTTAGACATGAATGACTGTGTGTTGAGTTATTTTGAGGGGACAGCAAATTCCCATTGTTATACAAGCTGTACACTCATTACTTTACAATGTAGCAAAGTTACATTTCTTCAGTGTTGTCACATGAAAAGATATAATAAAATATTTACAAAAATGTGAGGGGTGTACTCACCTTTGTAAGATACTGTATCTCACAAAAGCGAGAAGGGACTATACAGAAGGGGCCATTCCCAAACTGTTCCCACAAAGTTCGGAGCAGGAAATTGTCCAAAATGTCTTGGTAAGCTTACGCCTTAAGTTACCTTCACTGGGACTAAGGGGCCAAGCCCAACCCCTGAAAAACAACCCCACACAATAATCCCCCCTCCACCAAATGATTTGGACCAGGGCACAAAGCAAGGTCCATAAAATTACGGATTAGCGAGTTTGGGGTGGAAGAACTTGACTGGCCATCACAGAGTCATGGCCATAACCTTAACGAACACCTTTGGGATAAATTAGAGTGGAGACTGCGAGCCAGGCCTTCTCATTCAAAATCAGTGCCTGACCTCACATATGCGCTTCTGTAAGAATGGTCAAATATTCCCATAGACACACTTCTAAACCTTGTGGACACCCTTTCCAAAAGAATTGAAGCTATTATAGCTGCAAAGGGTGGGCCGACTCAATATTGAACGCTATGGACTGAGACTGGGATGCCATTAAAGTTTATGTGTGTGTAAAGGCAGACATCCCAATACTTTTGGAAATATTGTGTATATATCTGGTAAAGTTTTAATTAAGGCCAAATTATTTACTCCATAAATACTGTAGCAGGATAGGAAGGATAAAAAGTATGTAAAACTTCAAAAGCCATATTAAGTAAGTAACAAAAAATCCAGACAGAGGACACCTAATACCTTTTCGAGATTCTGCATGTAATGGTAATTAATGATTTTCTTTTCATGCTATCACTTTTTTATTGTTACAGTTTACAGTTATGGCCTTCTACATTATTTAACAGCAGTCCATGCCTGTATATTTAGGCAGTACTGACAATTTAAAGCTACTTTGGTGAGTTAGATGATTAAAAAGACTTTACATTTATCAGCCACATGGTGTGTTCTTAAGTTTTGATTCCAATTCATTCAGCACACATATCCCCTGCATCCTTTACTTTCTGAGCAACAGCTTCTCTTACAACAGGGAGCTGAAAGTCTGTACTTGCCAACTTTCTGTCATTATCAGACACTGACCCTGCACTCCGTATCTCCTCCCGGGAGGTTTCTAGGGATTCTTTAGAAAGACATCTTAACAAAACACTAAAGGCAGCCAAGTGCGAGACCTTTCTGTGATGAATAGTTATTCAGACCAGGCACACAGTGGAGCTTTAGATAAATTAGCTACTGTACCTAAAATAAGCACAAATAAAGGAGAACTCTGCAATGATACAATGCATTTAACTCCTCAGTCTAATTAGTATAATTAGGATAGAATTTCTTGAGATAAAGGAAAAGACACCTACATATAAATTGACTTCACTTTTCAAATTACTTAACACAGCATGCAATGAGAAATTTGGTCCTAAATTAAGTAATATTTAATAACCAAGTACAATTCAGATTTATTCAGCCCAAAAATTAAACCTGTTTATTACAGCCTAATTCACATTGCTCTTTGGTTTGGAAAATAAATCCCTTAATTACATATCTGGGCAACTAATTTCACATGTTAATGTTCATAAGGGGAGTTGTAGAAGGTTGATGTAACTTATCTAAAAGATGTCTAGTAAGGTATACTGTAAACCATCATGTGCTCCTTCTATTACTAGTTGTACCAGTTTATTCTTATTTATTATGTATTTATTATTTATTATTAATACCAATATTCATAGAAATATTTCTATATGAATATTTCTATATGAAATATTTCTATGAATATTGGTATTAATAATAAATAATAAATACATAATAAATAAGAATAAACTGGTACAACTAGTATTAGAAGGAGCACATGATGGTTTTCAGTATACCTGTTGAGAGTCTGACCAGTGTTAACTTTGCAACTTTGTTGTTTTAGCCCAGGTTCACACTGGGGCTGCGGGAGTGAAGCCGTGCGAGTTCAGCTGAACTTGCACGATTTCACTCCTGCCTGTCAGTCCCGATTTCAGCTCGATTACAAAGACATCTGACACAGATGTCAATGTAAATCGCGGCTGAAATCGCAAAAAGTAGTACAGAAACTACATTTTGAAATCGGTGCAACGCCGCAGATGCGGCGTCGCACCGATTAGGACGGTGCCATTGCCCGCAATTTGCGGCAAATTTCGCCGATTTGACATGTCAAATCGCATGTCAAATCGCACCAGTGTGAACCAGGGCTTAAGTATGTAAGTGACTGAAAAATACTGAAGCCAAAGCCAGCCAGGTAGCTAGCATTTTTAGAAGAAGATCAGCAATAGTAGTCTATATGTGTGCCTCAGAGCAAGTTCCCATTAAAATATTTGCAATGAATGCCTCAAATTTTCAGTTTCCCATGGAACTCTACTTTGAATCTGAAAATTCTTTAATCCTAAAGCCAGCTGCAACATAGTCTTCTTCTGGCCAGGCACAGTTTTTTCTTATGCTGCCCATATACTGTACATAACAGTGATTGTTCAATATACTGATTGCTTCGTCTTTCTGACACTGATTGCATGTATTGATCATTAAATCAATAAGCAATCGTTTTCATTGAAAAAAAAAAAAAAAACAGGAAATCGAATTTATTTAAAACAAATTGTTATTTTTTTCATTGTATTTACTGTAACAATTATATTTGAGTGTAATGCCGCGTATACACGACCGTTTTTCATGGCATGAAAAATGCAATTTTTTTAATTGGTCATTAAAAACGATCGTGTGTAGGCTCCAGAGCATTTTTAACGACATGAAAAATGGGCTAAAAAAAATTAGAACATGCTCTATTTTTTCATGTAGTTTTCCACGTCGTTCTTTTTAATGTCGTGAAAAACGGTAGTGTGTATGCTTTTACGAGGGTAAAAAAAATGCGCATGCTCAGAATCAAGTATGAGACGGGAGCGCTCCTTCTGGTAAAACTAACGTTCGTAATGGAGATTGCACATTTCTCGCGCTGTAATGGACTGAAGAGCATGAGGCTGAAAAGCGTGAATCGGCTCTCACCAAACTTTACTAATACGAGGATCAGCAAAAGCAGCCCAAAGGGTGGCACCATCCGAATAGAACTTCCCCTTTATAGTGCTGTCGTACGTGTTGTACGTCACCACGCTTTGCTCGAGCATTTTTTTTCACGACAGTGTGTAGGCAAGGCAGGCTTGAGAGGAAACACGAAAAATCACGTCGAGAAAAATGTCGTTTTTTTCAATGACATTAAAACCGGCCGTGTGTACGCGGCATCAGATGATTAAAAAAAAAAAAAAAAGATCTTATCTATCAATACTGCATCTAATAACGGTTTTTTTATAAATTTTGCCAGCTAGCAAACGTCACTGAATTTTTTGGCCAGCTTACCATCCAGCCTGGAGTCGTCCATCACTTGACCTGACAAGGGGCGCTAAAGCAGGGAAGCTGCATGCTTATGCAGCAGCATGTATAGGAGTCTATCACAGGGATAGGGCAATGGTAGGCTCAAGCATTTAATGGGAGACTTAAAGTGATTGTAAAGTCTTGTTTAAAAACAAAAAAAACAAACATGTTATACTTACCTCTTCTGTGCAGTTGGTTTTGCACAGAGCAGCCTGGATCCTCCTCTTCTCGGGTCCATCTTCGCTGTTCCTGGCCCCTCCCTCCTTTTGAGTGCCACCACAGTAAGCAGCTTGCTATGGGGGCACCCGAGCCGAGTCATAGCTGCGTGTGTTCATTCAGACACAGAGCCCCGACCCAGCCCTGCCCCCTCTCTCCCCTGATTGGCTAACTGACTTTGATTGACAGCCACGGGAGCCAATGGTGCTGCTGCTGTGTCTCATCCACTCAGGAGAAGAGTCCCGAATGGCTAAGACACTGGTGGACATCGCTGGAGAGAGATGGGGCTCAGGTAGGTATTAGGGGGTGCTGCTACACACAGAAGGTTTTTAATCTTTATGCATATAATGCATTAGGATAACAAACCTCCTGCCTTTACAACTCCTTTAACTGAAGCAGGTAACAGCCATTCTTGCAGGTTCTCTTTATTTACATTGTCATTTAGAATATAACTTTATACATCAATTGTGAGATACAGTAGTTTAAAAAAATTAACAGTTTATTGGCGCTAGGTTATGCTTTCCAACTTCATAGTGAACTCCTGATATCTGCCATTTTAGCGACAATAAGATTGTCCCACTGGCAAGAAAAGGCATTCTCACTGGACAGGTTGATGGTATTTGAAGAGCTTAAGGAAAGTAAAATTCAATTAGAGAGGGACACAGAAGAGGCTTGTCTGACAAATAAGGGCTCATGCACACTGCAGCTCAAAAAAAAGCTGCTTTTACAGGCATACAGTATGAGCTTTTATTTCAGCCTGAAGAAGCTTGTACTTTTTTGGGCTCTTTCGCATGTTTTTATTGAGCTTATTTGAGCTCCTTTGCACTTTTTTGAGCATAAGCGTTTTTTTTTTCATAAACCCTCCCCTCCGCTAATTTTTTCCTATTTTTTGTTGTGTTTTCAAGCTTCTTGGAGCTTTTTCGTGCTCTTTTGTGCTTTTTTGCACATTTTCGGGGAAATAGGCATCTTTTCTGCTCAAAAACTCATCTCAAAAACACAAGTTTGGTAGTGTTGTTTTTTCTGCCTGTAAGAGCATATGCCTGTAAATGCCTGAAAATGCCATAGTGTTATTGGAAACATTGGCTAACATAAAGGGGAGTTTCCATGCATAAATATAAGAGCTCAAAAAAGCTCAAAAGCCTGTAGGAGCAGCTTCTTTGAGCTTCTTTGAGCTACAGTGTGCATGAGCCCCAATGCCACTTTCACACTGAGGTGCTTTACAGGAGTTTTAGCGCTAAAAATAGCGCCTGCAAAGCGCCTGTAAAAAGCCTTTCCTGTCACTCCAGTGTGAAAGCCTGAGTGCTTTCACACTGGAGCAGTGCGCTTACGGGACTTTAAAAAAAGTTCTGCAAGCAGCATCTTTGGGGCGGTTTAGGAGCGATGAATACACCACTCCTAAAATGCCCTGCCTCAATGGGCAGCGCTGCCGAAGTGCCTGCAAAGTGCCCGCCAAGCGCTTTCGGCAGCAGCGCTTTGCGGGTGCTTTTAAACCCTTTTTAACCCCTTAGGGGGGTTAAAAAAGCACACCGCTAGTCATGGCAAAGCACCGCTTAAACAGTGGTAAAGTGCCACTAAAACTAGCTGCGCTTTACCGCTACCACCCACACTGCCTCAGTGTGAAAGTCCCCTTAAGGTAAATGCAGGTACCTGGTAGTTTCTTCTCTCAGACCGGACATGTACTTAAAAGTTAAATTTGAGTGAGATTCACTTTAAATCTCTAGACAAATACAATTCTGTAACAATTCAACATGCATTGCCTGACACGCAGGGAATGTTTAGAGTTAATTAATGATAATAATTTTATAAAGCAGTCAATGATTAAATGCAAGTTTTTGACCCCCTTCGACCCCACACTTCAATTATTTTCTTCCTCCACCAAATGATTCATTAATCAATCACTGCAAATTGACCTTGACAATTAATCTATCTGGAAGAAGTTTGCTGTGTAAATTTACCTGTCAAAGTAGTGCACTGCTGCCCATCTGCCACTTGTTGTTTTGACAACCTTGTTAAGAAACTCTCATTTAATGGCCCAGATAACTGAATACAGATATTATTGTTTGACACAAAAGTGATGGCAGGGTTTGCAGATTATGTGCACTGTGTTATACATTGATTTGCTCTGCCAAATAATATGAACAATAAGAAAGCATGTTGTTGTTTGTTAATGGCCAAGGCAGCAATTTATAATCTAGATGCTGTTAAATGTGCATGGTATAGACCTGGCCAATTTGATATTTTCTACAGATATCATTTGAACTCATGCAGGCCAAAAGAAAAATGGTAGACAGTATTTTAATGATCAAATTAAAGATGGGGGAAAGCCTCAGTTATGGTGCAAAGTTGTTGTTTTTTAAATAAATTGCTATCACAGAA
Organism: Rana muscosa; assembly: GCA_029206835.1. Taxonomy (NCBI): domain Eukaryota; kingdom Metazoa; phylum Chordata; class Amphibia; order Anura; family Ranidae; genus Rana; species Rana muscosa. Next base: position 625,202,989 of record CM055118.1, read on the forward strand.
CCTTAGAGCTGGTTCACATCATAAAGGGTGCATCCTTGCATGTTCCTGCACGGAACGTTTTTAACAGCCCATTAATTTTAATGGACTGCTGAATGCACAGAAACAGCAGGAGCGACTTTTAAAATTGTGCAGCACCAAACCACTTGGTACTACAGTACCATGCATTTTGATGCCCATGAGCGCACCTGTGTTGAGGGTCCCATTGAGAATTAATACAGCAGCACATTCCTGTGCAGTGTGGGAAAGTGTGCATGTGCGTTCCCAAACCACAATTGTTCTGAACATGGCTCCCGAATGAAACATTTTATCACTCTCAAATTACATGCTATATACTATGTAAATGTATGTTATCACCAAAATTACAAATACAAATATATTAGTATTTCTTTTGTCAATTTAGGATATGTAAACTGAATAACAGAAAAACAATTGCAAACATTTTTTTTTTATTATTCTCCGTGCTACTGATTGTGACAAAAGTAAAGCATGTCTGCCTAATGAGTGTTAAAATGGCCATTTGTTGTCTCAGTTAGAAGCCTGTGTGGCAACAAAGGAGAAAAACTGGGATAAAAGAAGAGTGTTGCTATTCTGTTACAGTGAGTACCTGAACAAATACCTTAAAGTGATACTAGTCTTGTTTTTTTTGGTTAAAAAATAACACACATGCTTTACTTACTGGCTCTGTGCAGTCGTGTTGCACAGAGCAGCCCAGATCCTCCTCTTCTCGGGTCCCTTGCCGACACTCCGGGCCCCTCCCTTCTACCGAGTGCCCCCACAGCAAGCAGCTTGCTATGGGGGCACCCGAGCAACTGCTCTGTGTGTCAATTCAGACATGGAGCCACGGCTTGGCCCCACCCCCTCACTCTCCTCATTGGCTCACTGAGTTTGATTCACAGCAGCAGGAGACAATGGTGCCCGCTGTGTGTCTTAGCCAATCAGGTGGGAGAGTCCCAGACAGTCCAGCCCCTCGTGCAACATCGCTGGATCGGGATGGTGCTCAGGTAATTAGGGGGGCTGAGGAGGGCTGATGAAAACTGAAGGTTTTTATCTTAATGCTTAAAAAACGCTGCCTTTAGAACCACTGTAATGGCAAGATCACCAGGTATTGTTTTAATCCAATCAAGCATCAAATGCTTGAACACAAAAAAGTAGATATTAGGAAGCTGTTTAAACTGTCAAATGGTTTGCAATTCTATCCATTGATTCCAGAGAATTACACAACACAGCCTGGTGGACAATACCACTTCAAATTACCAAAAAATTATGCCCTTTTTTATCCAAGAATTTATAACAGACCTACAATACATGGGATCTTCAATAAAATTACTATTTAGCCATGCACAGTGGTGGTTGAAATTTTGTTTGCCCTAGGGCATTTTATGGATTTCTGTATACTGTAAATAGAAAAGGGTGTTACTAATTTGCAGTTAGAGTGTGCGCAAAATAAATGAATACCTACTTTGCTCAGAACTGCTAAGAGATATACTGCTTGTCCTTTCCGTAAATGAAAAATTCTGAAAAAATTATCATGATCTCCATAAAAATGTAATGTAATTTGTGAATACTGAATGGTAAACAATAGACATGTGCATACTGAAATATTTTGTTTCGGAATTTTGTTTTCGTCAGAAAAATATATTTATTTAGTTACTCCCGAAATTAGTTTTTATTTATTTTGTTTTGTTAAAAAATGCATTCGTTCGAAAATCTGAATTAATTAAGGTCGAATCTGTCATTGAAGGCTTATGGTGTCTGTCGAATGTTCTAAAAAGATTTGACGGAGCAGCTATACTGTACGACGCCGCAAGCGTACATTTCCAGTCGAATGTTCCGCCTACAAGCTATAGAAGAATTCTAATGTTGTATGACACTAATAATAATTACATATATAAATCATTATTACTAGTCAACCAACATTCGAATTCTTCTATAGCCTATGGGCCGAGCATTTGACCGGAAATGTACGGTCGTACAGTTTAGCTGCTTGTCGAATCTTCTTAGAACTTTCGACAGACACCGTAAGCCTTCAATGACAGATTCGACATTTGTATGTTTTTCGCTGCTTCGTCGAATCTTCGTCGTTCATGTCGAATGGTCTACCCCAACACTGTCTCTATAATGTTGAATCTTTTCTCTCTATGTCAAATCTTTCCTCTCTATGTAGAATAATCTTGGACTAATAGAGTTAAGGTTAGGCACATTCGACCACAGGTTCAATAGACACGGATTGTTATTGTCAGGGTCATGTCGAATTATCCTATGTATATCGAACTGTTGTAGCAACGAAAACGAAAATAAAGCATTTTTTTATGTCCGATCTTTCGGATTTCGGATTCTGCGTGTTTGTTTTCGTTTGTTAAAACGATAACGAAAATACCCGAAATTCTAACGAAAATGCATTCGGACGAAAACGAATGCACATGTCTACTAAACAATACCATCCGTTTGAATACTCATGCAAACATACAATGATTATATATCTAATGTGTGCTATCTTTAAAATATTTTTATATTTACTTTCTAATGTATTTCATGTACTAATTTTAGCCTAATCCTAATATCTCTATTTATTTTTGGGCAACAGTAAGCAAACAGAACTTTGTGTGTGGGATGTTGTTGACTTTATACAATATAAGAAAAGCTCCTATAAGAGAACGTGTTGGCTATAAAAGGTATCTGGTTGATAAACGTAAGGCGACCATGCCACCAACTTATGCTGGGTTTTTATTTACATAATTGATTGTTTATTCACTTTCAATGTGCCTATGAAGTTGCTAGAAATACTAACCACAGTAGTTACATCTGTCACTTGAGTGGCAGCTTTGAATCTGCTGAGGTTACTGAAATCACATCCAAGTTGGATGCACCCTGCAGCAGTCTCAGGTCTTTTGGATGGCTAACAGGGAAAGCTTTTTACAGCAAATTATATGTATGTATATTCTCATTAAGTGATTCTGCGGGAAAACTCTATTATACATTTCATATACTTTTCCATAGAGTTTTCGGATGGAGCAAATTTTTACAAAGTAGATCGCTACATCTTTCCTTTTGCCCCATCAAATGCTCAGGCTTGGGATTTGCATGCAGAATTTAAAAACATATTTGTGTAGCCAGGTGCTGGTCTACCGAAACCAGAAGGAGACATTTCCCCAGTGAGTTTACTTTTACGTTGTGCTGTTATACTGAATGTTGTGTTGCACTATGGATTCCTATGCAGAACACTGAGGATTATGGAATTAGAAAGTCCACGAAGTAAGCCATATTGTGGAACTCATGGTCCCTTTGCACTATAATTTCCAAGAGACATTGGGGCAAGGAGGAGCAGTTTTTCTAAAAAAGTGATAAGAGCACATCAGCTGCATACTGACGAGAGAGGCAAGACCAATGGAGATACCTGAGGCAGCTCAGCACAAACCACAGCAATCGCATCTGCACCATTGCCTCAGGGTGACTAGAGCATTTTCTCACTCTCTACTTCCCATCACTGAATTTCCAAAGGAATTTTGTGGAGAGACTGATGGGCTCACCTTTCTACAGAGAGAGTGCACAGCTGCACCACAGGGACTTGCGAGAGGGCTCACTGCCCATTGTTTACACTGCTAGCAGGGACTAGAGGCAGTACTTTAAATATACCACACATTCACTGCACCTATACTGCACCTGTACTACAGCTATACTTCACACTTACTGCATTTGAACTGCACCTAAACTGCATGCTGGTTTACTAAAACTGTCATTAACTGCACCATTACTTCTTAAAGGGCCCCAACGAAAGCCGGCAGAAGAACAACATAATGACTGCCCCTTCACATACAACCATCCTGCAAGCCCCCTTTGTTCGCTTCTCCCATTTCTTTAATTTCTATGAACAGTGCACATAATGCCAGTCCAGGTCTAGCATAGTCACAATCTATGCACTTTGGCCGCATAGTTCCTGTGTTTGGTAAATCAAGCGTTATCACTCCCTACTGCTGCACTTTAGATGACCTTGCTACTCTTTATGCCAATCTGGATGCCAAGGGGTTGATTTAATAAAACTGAAGAGTGCAAAATCTGGTGAAGCTCTGCATAGAAACCAACCAGCTTTCAAGTTTTATTGTCAAAGCTTAATTGAACAAGTTAAGAGTTAGAAGCTACCATGCACAGCTGCACCAGATTTTTGCACTCTCCGGTTTTAGTAAATCAACCCCCAAGTGTCATTTTATGCCTAGTCCTTATTACCAATCACCCTGCATGCTAAATTGTGTTATTGCCATTGTTTATCTATTTCTACCCATACTTTGTTACCAACTATATCAGCTGGCAATATGTTCAGTTTACCTTTACTAACTGGTTCAATACCTGTTTTCTTTGATGCAGTACTATTACTGGGTACTAAGTATTATTTTCCGCGTATTTCTGTGGTATTGTTTGCTTTGCACACTAAACCTAGTGTGTCAGAGGGGCTGAAGTTCTTAAAGAGGTTGAGGTACTGTAAAGAACAGAAGACCCATCCTAACCAGCGGCTCCTATGACTGGTAGTGCTACATTTGGATAGCCAATTTGTACATACATACTAAGGACAATTTATACAGAATTCAATAAACTGGATGGAATCAGGGTACCCTGGCGAAGCCCACAAGAACACAGGAAGAACAAGCATACTCCAGTCCTGACCCTTGTCCTGCAAGGCTAAAGTGCTAACCACTAGGGCACTCTGCCACCTTAAACAATGTGCAAAAAATATGTTAAATACACATATAATCTTACAGGAAGGCTTTTGTTTAAATTAATGGTCTGGTGAGCCTCTTTAAGGACAAAGCTGGCAAACATGAGAAATAACAGAGATAGAGATGTTCCCAACCCTGTATATACTATTTCTCAAAAATAATAGTTACAAATTATGCAAACCAATTGATATGCATTACATCAAAGCTGTTTAAACTTAATTGCTCCATTTTTGTGATAATTCCAGTGAAGTACCACATTGTGAATAACCTTAATTGCCTGTATACACAAAGAAGCTTCTGCAAAGTCTTGAGATTAATTAATGTAATAAACTTTTCTTGCTGTGTTTTTATGTTAATAAATTCATGCTTGACCACTAACGGTCTTTAGGGAAACCATCTATATGTAATATTACTGTATTTTAAATATAGGTTGATTAATATTTTAACATTAATCCTTTTCACATGGCTATTTACTTGGTAGAATTACACAGTAGTCCAATGTGTGTGATGTAACTACGACATTTAACCTTTGTAAGTTATTGTAAATATATGTATTTTTTTAGAAAATGATGATATATCAGTAACCAGTTTATTTTTTGTAACCTACAGAAATATTGCCTTTGGAACTTCATGGAAAAGCTAATTTGTTTCACGACCAAAATATATTTAAAAAAATGTGCATAAACCACCAATCAGCCTCTGTCATTTTCTTTGAGCATTTATGAAAATAAAAGAATAAGGCCTTAATGTACACTGCTGCTAGTAAACGGACGTTTAGGAGCAGTTGGGCATTTTTTTCAACTGCTCCTGAAGTCTCCTCTATGCTATCTTATCAGTACATGTACACAGGGTTGTTTACAATCGATTCTATGCAGTTGAGTTTAGAGGCTTTTTTTTGTAACGCAAAAAAATGGGTTCAGAAGCTGAGTTTAGAGGCATTTCAAGTGCCAAACGCTTCTAAATGCGGTTAAACCCGGTAACTCGCGCTTAGCCATGTTTCGTTTAAAGACGTTTTTCATTCATGGCTATTTTGAAAAAAGAATAAAATTGTATTTTTTTATTTTAGAAACGCTTCTAAATGCAAACGCGGCAAAACGCCGCTAAACGCGGCATGTAAACACGGCAAAACTGACATTTCAAACGTGGGTTACTGTCTGTCAAGGTAAATCGTTCAGGAGAGGTTGTAAAAATGTCCCGTGTACATGAAACCTTAGAACAGTAGCTACAATTTCTACTTGTATTGGGCTGCACAGACAATTCTAATTTTAAGTACTTGACATAGGATTTTTTATTGTTTAGTTGTGCCCTGAGTAAACCCTCAATGACACTTTATTTCTTTCTCATTATTTGTTCTTGTTGATTAAAGCAAAAAGATAAGATCATATTGTTAGAATATTAGAAAAATCTTATTTCTATTTGCTGCAGGTAAATATTTTTGCTCTCGTGCCACTTGCTTCTACTTGTTGATATATGGATGCAATTAATGAATGTTAAAGATGAATGCTCGGCACTAAAAAATATATATATATATATATACACACACAGTATCTCACAAAATGGAGTACACCCCTCACATTTTTGTAAATATTTTATTCTATCTTTTAACCACTTCAGCCCGGACCATTATGCAGCTAAAGGACCAGGCCACTTTTTGCGATTCGGCACTGCATTGCTTTAACTGACAATTGCACGGTCGTGCAACGTGGCTCCCAAACAGAATTGGCGTCCTTTTTTCCCACAAATAGAGCTTTCTTTTGGTGGTATTTGATCACCTCTGCAGTTTTTATTTTTTACGCTATAAACAAAAATAGAGCGACAATTTTGAAAAAAATGCAATATCTTTTACTTTTTGCTATAATAAATATCGAAAACAAGGTGAACCAATATTTGCACTAACAGTGAAAAAATAAATTGAAAGCAGCGTGCACAGTCTGTTGATAAAGCAAACGCAAATACATAAAACCAAAACTGCAGCGCTTCAATAAAACAAATAATCGTTGCAGTCCATGTGTAAATCAATATATGAAGGTAGATGCAAAAAATGATGAGACACCACCACCAGAAGCATCAGTGTGAAAAGCAACACACCACACCAAATGTGCTCACAATCTGCTTACCAGAGAGTGAACATTTTTGTCAAAGCGGTAGAAAAGTATTTGGGAAAACTTAGTCAGGAAGGAGTCATCAGTGACTACGTTTTCCCAAATACTTTTCTACTGCTTTGACAAAATCTGATATACAACAAAGTGTGGAGTGCAGGATTCTTCTCCAGTGATAGGTTGCCCTTTGTCACCGTGATCATTTTGTTTCTAAATTAGGCACCTCCTGAGGCTAAAGCAGGTTAACCCCTTCTGATGAGGACTGCATAGCATTACCATACATTTGAGTCATGGAGGTTCCTCTGATGCTGGTGTTGTTTGGATATTCCTGTTATTATTCCATCAAGTCTGGAGAGCTGTATCCATCTTTGACCCTCTACATTTGCTACAACGCTTGAAAATGTTCACTCTCTGGTAAGCAGATTGTGAGCACATTTGGTGTGGTGTGTTGCTTTTCACACTGAAGCTTCTGGTGGTGGTGTCTCATAATTTTTTGCATCTACCTTCATATATTAATGCGCTGCATTTTTGGTTTTATATAATAAATATCCCCCAAAAATATATTAAAAAAATTAAAATTTTCCACAGTTTAGTCCGATACGTATTCTTCTACATATTTTTGGTAAAAGAAATTGCAATAGGCGTTTATTGATTGATTTGTGCAAAAGTTATAGCTTCTACAAAATAGGGGACTGTTTTATGGCATTTTTAATAATATTTTTTTTTTTTTACTAGTTATGGCGGCGATCAACGATTTTTATCGTGACTGCGACATTATGGCGGACACATTGGACACTTTTGACACCATTTTGGGGCCATTGTCAGTTTTACAGCGATCAGTGCTATAAAAATGCACTGATTACTGTGAAAATGACACTGGCAGTGAAGGGTTTAACCTCTAGGTGGCGCTGTAGGGGTTAAGTGTTCCCTAGGAAGTGATTCTTACTGTAGGGGGCGTGGCTACACGTTACACGTCACTGATCGTCTGTTCCGATGACAGGGAACAGACGATCACTGACATGCCATGGAGAAGAACGGGGAAAGGTTTGTTTACACTCACCTCTCCCCGTTCTTCAGCTCTGTGACACGATCGCGGGACGCCAGCGGCGATCGGGTCCGCGGCTCATTCTGTCTACGTATATCGTCGTGCGGCGGTCCTTAAGTGGTTAATGTGACAACACTGAAGAAATTACACTTTGCTACAATCTAAAGTAGTGAGTGTGCAGCTTGTATAACAGTGTAACAGTGTAAATTTGCTGTCCCCTCAAAATAACTCAACACACAGCCATTAATGTCGAAACCGCTGGCAACAAAAATGAGTAGACCCCTAAATAAAAATGTCCAAATTGGGCCCAAAGTGTCAATATTTTGTGTGGCCACCATTATTTTCCAGCACTGCCTTAACCCTCTTGGGCATGGAGTTCACCAAAGCTTCACAGGTTGCCACTGGAGTCCTCTTCCACTCCTTCATGAGGACATCACGGAGCTGGTGGATGTTAGAAACCTTGTGCTCCTTCACCTTCCATTTGAGGATGCCCCACAGATGCTAAATAGGGTTTAGGTCACCTTTACCGGCAGCTTCTTTAGCAAGGCAGTGGTCATCTTGAAGGTGTGTTTGGGGCCGTTATGTCGTAATACTGCCCTGCGGTCCAGTCTCTAAAGTGAGGGGATCAAGCTCTGCTTCAGTATGTCACAGTACATGTTGGCATTCATGTTTCCCTCAATGAACTGTAGCACTCATGCAGCCCCAGACCATGACACTCCCATCACCATGCTTGACTATAGCAGGACACACTTGTCTTTGTACTCCTTACATGGTTGCCTCCACAAATGCTTGACACCATCTGAACCAAATAAGTTTATCTTGGTCTCATCAGACCACAGGACATGGTTCCAGTAATCCATGTCCTTAGTCTGCTTGTCTTCAGAAAACTTGCTTATCCTGGAGTTCAGCTTTTTGCAACACCCAGGGGCGTACCTAGAGCATTTGGCACCCGGGGCGGATCCTATATCTGGCACCCCCCCCACCTTAAAATGTAAAAACACCCCACTGTGCCCCTGGCATACCTATGCATCCTTTAATATCTCTTTGTCACTACTGTGTACCCCCTCTCCAAAACTGCACCTCTGGACCCCTTTACATTACACAGCACCCTGCATCTCTGGACCCCTTTACATCACACAGCACCCTGCATCTCTGGACCCCTTTACATTATACAGCCCCCTGCACCCCTTTACATTACACAGCACCCTGCATCTCTGGACCCCTTTATATTACACAACAACCTGCATCACTGGACCCCTTTACATTACACAGCACCCTGCATCTCTGGACCCCTTTACATCACACAGCACCCTGCATCTCTGGACCCCTTTACATCACACAGCACCCTGCATCACTGGACCCCTTTACATTACACAACAACCTGCATCACTGGACCCCTTTACATTACACAACAACCTGCATCACTGGACCCCTTTACATTACACAGCACCCTGCACCTCTGGACCCCTTTACATTACACAGCACCCTGCACCTCTGGGCACCTTTACATTACACATCACCCTGCATCACTGGACCCCTTTACATTACACAGCACCCTGCACCTCTGGACCCCTTTACATTACACATCACCCTGCATCTCTGGACCCCTTTACATTACATAGCACCCTGCACCTCTGGACCCCTTTACATTACACAGCACCCTGCACCTCTGGACCCCTTTACATTACACAGCACCCTGCATCACTGGACCCCTTTACATTACACAGCACCCTGCATCACTGGACCCCTTTACATTACACAGCACCCTGCATCACTGGACCCCTTTACATTACACAGCACCCTGCATCACTGGACCCCTTTACATTACACAGCACCCTGCATCACTGGACCCCTTTACATTACACAGCACCCTGCATCTCTGGGCCCCTTTACATTACACCGCACCCTGAATCTCTGGACCCCCTGCATGTTACACAGACCCCCCTTCAGTGTAGCCCCCCTTCAGTGTATCTACCCCTTCAGTGCAGACACCCCCGTTCAGTGTAGCCCCCCTCGTTCAGTGTAGCCCCCTCCCTCGTCCAGTGTAGCCCCCCTGTTCAGTATAGCCCCCCTCATTCAGTATAGCCCCCCCTCATTCAGTATAACCCCCCTCGTTCAGTATAGCCCCCCCTCGTTCAATGTAGCCCCCCTCATTCAGTATAGCCTCCCCTCGTTCAGTGTAGCCCCCCTCATTCAGTGTAGCCCCCCCTCATTCAGTATAGCCCCCCCTCGTTCAGTGTAGCCCCCCTCCCTCGTTCAGTATAGCCCCCCCTCGTTCAGTGTAGCCCCCCTCCCTCGTTCAGTATAGCCCCCCCTCGTTCAGTGTAGCCCCCCTCCCTCGTTCAGTATAGCCCCCCTCGTTCAGTGTAGCCCCCCTCCCTCGTTCAGTATAGCCCCCCTCGTTCAGTGTAGCTCCCCTCCCTCGTTCAGTATAGCCCCCCCTGTTCAGTGTAGCCCCCCTCCCTCGTTCAGTATAGCCCCCCTCATTCAGTATAGCCCCCCCTCGTTCAGTGTAGCCCCCCTCCCTCGTTCAGTATAGCCCCCCTCGTTCAGTGTAGCCCCCCTCCCTCGTTCAGTATAGCCCCCAGTTCAGTATAGCCACCCCAATCAGTGTAACCCCCGTTCAGTGCAGCCGCCCTTCAGTACCTCAGCGCAGCAGGTCCCCTCCCCCTGTGAGAGGGGGGAGGCGGCTTCACTCTGCTGCTCGACATGCTGTGTGTCATCCGGCACAGGCAGCCCGCGGCCGCGAGATCTCGGAGAGGAGGGGAGGGGGTGGTAGGCGCAGTGGTGTCACCCCTCCCCCTCGCCACTGTAGCTAGCTCGCCTCTGAGCTCTCCCTGCCTGTCACAGTGTGGCGCCGCCGCTGCAAGTTAAACCTGCGGCGCTGCCACCGCGGGTGGGTGTACTCACAATCGCGGAGGGGGGTGCCGGTCTGACACCCCCCAGTGTGGGGTACCTGGGGGCGGCCCGCCCCCCTCGCCCCCCCCTTAGTACACCTCTGGCAACACCTATCCTAAACCTTTGAGTATTGACATATTATGACATATGTTTTCAAATGTACTTTTTATGCTTTTGCATATCTATTGTATATATGTATTTGCATGTATTGAAAATGGTTCTGAACATATAAAAGAGCCCAAGCAATACTATCAACATAATCCTAATTATTTTACTTGTTTGAATATTTAGCTTATTTTTGCTAGAGTTCAGCTTCAGGCAAGACTCTACTCTAAACCTTTGCAAGAGATTGTAAGCTCTCACGAGCAGGACCCTCTGATTCCTCCTGTATTGAATTGTATTGTAACTGTACTGTTTGCCCTAACATTGTAAAGTGCTGCGCAAACTGTTGGCGGTATATACATTAAATCCTGTATAATAATACAAATAATAAAAACACATATACTGTGATATATTTGTGAATGTAATTTTTATACTTGTGCTCATATGCATTTGAAGACAAGCTTTTAAAAGTTTTGCAAATATTTTGCATGTATTGAAAATGGCTCTAAGCAGATAAAGGACTCCAAGCAATGCAATCAGCCTAATCCTATTAATTTTACTTGTCTGAAGAAATAGCTTATTTCTGCCAGATATTAATATCTTTTTTCTATCTCTAATGGGCAACCAGTAGTTGCATTCATTTGTGATTCCAGAATAAACATTACTCATGTTCACTAAAAGGAGGTCAGTCTCTACACAAGACATTGAAAATAATTAGTTTTTTTGTGTTCTTGGAATTTTACCAAACATAATGTTATAAAGTATATGTAAACCCTTACCTTGCAAAACAACCCATTCAAATTTAAAATAGAAATGAAAAGAAAAACATTTCTGAACATAATGTATATCCACTTAAGCTCTGGAAGGTTTTAACTCCTTCATGACTAGGCCATTTAGCACTGCGCTACTTTAACTGAAAATTGCACAATCATGCAACGCTGTACCCAAATTAATTTTTTTGTGCCATTTTTTTCACACAACTAGTACAAAAACTTCAGAGTTTCATCCTACTTTAGAAGTTCAGCCCAGCCATTAATGTTCTGAAAGTTTTTTTCTTGTAAAACTTATCATCTTCTTTAGGCAGAAAATAGCTCCACTTCCGCTGTACCTTGCCAAGGCGAGGTACGTCATATTAGGCCACCCGTTGGCTCCTGTGTCATCAATCCCAGGAGTCAATAGGCATCCTCCACTTCAACCAGTGTGCCTTGCCACATTCGCAAGATCGGGCGGTCTATTCTGGGTAGCCAGCAGCACCGAATACGGGAAGAAGCTACAAGCTGGTTTCCGATGCCCACAATGAAGATGGGAGCATTCTTGTTACAGAGGTTACTGTGAATATATTGCATAACTATATAACAAAAAATTACTCAATAAAAACGATATTGTGATAAAAAAAAAGACTACATTTACAACATGGTGTGGCTTTGTGTTTTTAGGGAAAACAAACTGACTGGAACTCTGCTTTAAGTAATATTTCCAAAAAACAGGCTCATAGTGGAAATACAAAAATTGCTCTGATCCAAAAGAACCTGTATGAGAGCTGAAGTGGTTAGCATTGTTTTAGAAGCATTTGTCCAGCTTTGGCTCCACATATTTAGTACAGCATATACAAATAAACCGTAGTTCATTGCTTTGTAAATTACTATAATTGTCAAAGTGCAAATTGTTATCTCGTGCCTACTATAACTGCAGATATTCTGTAGGCATTATTGTGTGTCTGTTGGGCACATTTACTGTGTGTATGTAAACACTAAAAATTCAGTGCAATCTATTTGTTTTTTATTTCATCTGAGCTTTATTCAGATATGCAGCCCAGAGGGAAGATAATATAGGATTTACTCTGTAAACTCTGATTCTAACCTCGATTAAGCCTGAGTGTACCTTCAAGGCCCAAGAACCTTTCAAGTCATTTTCTTTTCTCTGTTTTCTTTCACAGTGTGAAGGCACTATATTTACTACCTTTACTGTTACTGAATGAAACTGACCTTTTCCTTGTACTTAATATTTTATATCATTTTTGCAGTTCTACTTTTGTCATAAGTCTACGGTATTGAAAGGCTTCTAGACATTGGCTTTAGAAGCAAAGGAACTTAAATCATTGTAAATATAAAATAGTAAAGTAAAATATAAAGTCTGTATATACTGTATATTTATTGCATAAAGTGTGATCACTAGAGCATCTCTGTTCACATCATCATTCACATTGATCGGTTTAAACTCAGACTAGTTGAGGGCCCTAACCAATATTTAAACTTGATCATTTTAAAGTGGTTTTAAACCCTGGTTAAAAAAAGGAAAAAAAAACAACCCTGCAAGACAAAGGCATAATGAGCTCGTTCGTATGCAAAGCATACAAGCTCATTATGAATTACTTACCTTAGATCGAAGGCCCCGCAGCCATCCTCGTCTTCCCCTCCGGCCAGAGACATCTATCCCGAGGATTACTTCCGGGTATCGCGGCTCCGGCGCTGTGATTGGCCGGAGCCGCAATGACGTCATTCCCGCCATGCGCGCGGGAGCCGCCGGTAACGGCATGCTGACTGAAGCAACGGCACATAGGCAGCTTCAGTTTGCCCCAGTGCACATGTGTCGATGACATTGGCACATTCAGGGGACAGGGGATATCTCCTAAACCGTGCAGGTTTAGGAGATATCCTGGGTAGCTACAGGTAAGCCTTAATATAGGCTTACCTGTAGCATAAAGTTGTTGTAAAGGGTTTACAACCACTTTAAGCATTTTTTCTTCTCCAGAAATAAATTAGTTCATGAATTAAAAAAAAAATATATATATATATATATATATATATATATATATTTATATATGGATTTTTTTTACAGTTAAAAAGCTCAAGCATATAATGTCCTCAATATTTCTGATGTTGAAAAATATGCAAACCTCTTTACAAGTGTTTCAAATATGAAGTAAAATTGTACATCCAAAGTAAGACAAATAAGAAATAAGTATGCAATGGGGGGAAAGTCCAAATTTTACTCTTCTTCTGGTTTCTTAAAAGTTTCCGATATGCTTTTGATTTATGATTATTAAACTAGTAAATACAAATTAATTTTTAATAGGTTTTCTACTTGTACCTTTTACCTCATCCACCCACAAAATAAGCCTGAATTGTATACTGTATTGCAGTGCTTTTTAACTCAGTGATTGTTAACTCTGTTTAATTTCTGTTCTTCTGCAAGATTACAATTTCCATTAGGATGGTATTGTGTTCACCAATCATAATGGTAGATTCAAACCCCTTTAAACATAGCCCCTGTTCACACTAAATCTGACTTTGAAATCGTACGACTTCACTTGAAATCGCAAAATTTCAAAGCTGCATGTCAGTGCAACTTCAGGTGCGACTTGACTGACATATGTGTGACTTTGTGCACAGATGTCTATGCAAGTCGCACCTGAAATTGACAAAAATAGAGCAGAACTTATTTTTGAAATCGGTGTGGCACCGTAGAGTTGTTGTTACACCGATCTGAACAGTTTCGTTAGCGACAATAGGGTGCGATTTGTTATGCGATTTGCACCTGTCAAGTTGCACCGCTGTGAACAGGGACTTATTGTACCACTATTTACACTTTGAGGCATATTTATAAAACAGTTAAACAATTAAACTAAACATTTACTGGAGGTGAATCAATCCCTGTCATTTAAAATCCACCCACTAGGAAGATTCCCTTGTAGTGAATGTTTGGTGAATGTCATATTCACTGCTTTATAAATATACACCCTTTGTATGAAATCTACCACCAATCAATACCCAGAAGAACTAAATCAAATACTAAATGGCTGCAATGACACAAGCAATCAAATCATGATTCTTTTTCCAATAGATACGGTTATTACCCATTAGCTGATCACAATCTATAGATTAACATTCTTTGGTACAGTTCTTAATACAGTGAGAACACGACTTTATGTTCCAGCTGAGAACTAGGAGCATAGAAATTCTGAGTCTCTCCCTGACCACTGTAGGGAACTGATTACCAAGGTTTCCAGTCATGTGATCACCAATTCAGCCATTTATGGTGATCACATGTAACCTGGAGACAGTTAAAAAATTTGATTAAAAACTGTAATGTAAAATAAATAAAATTGCATTTATCAGCTTAAAATTGGACACTGGAGCAGAGCACCCATAAAATGTAGTAAAAAATATTTAGGTAAGCCGATTAGTCATAAGGCCCGTACACACGATCGGACTTTTTGACAACAAACCTCCGATGGACCTGTTTTTGCAGACAATCAGACCGTGTGTACGCTCCATCGGACAAACTTTCGCTTTTTCATCAGACAAATGTTCGCTGTGAGAACAGACAAACTTTCTGGCAACAAATGTCCGATGGAGCAAATCCAATCGTGTGTACACAAGTCCATCGGACTAAAGTCCAAAGTACAAACACACATGCTCAGAACCAATGCTAAAGATCAGACAACAATAGCAGAAGTTGCCAAAAGGTGAAAGTTGGCTGAAAAAGTCCTGCCGTGTGTATGCATACCAAGTTCACAGACAACGCCCTTCGGGGCAAAATCCACGGAAAAGTCAGATGGAAGTCCGATCGTGTGTATGAGGCTATAGAGTCATTAGTAAGTTAACCCTCTTGTACTGACGCTGCAAAATTAGGTCTTGGCATCTAGGCTTTAATGACTTCTGGTCATGACGGTGTTAAAACTACCATTATCAATGCTGTTTGGTGTCAAATAGTCTGTTGGCATTCTGATAATCCCACACAAGCACAAGATACTATAGCCGTTCACATTCAGATTGGTTGTACTCAGATGTGTGCTTGAACTTTATTTCTAATAAAGTAACAGGCCTAAACATATTGCTACATGATCCTACCATTTTCAGTAATAATACGGGGTACTTCTTTTTCTGCTGGTGAAATACATCGGATCTGATTTCCAACTACCAAGCCATCCATTTCTGAAAGGTCTTCAAATGTGCAGTTGACTCCAGCGGACAGCTCTGGTACATTGTAAGCTTCCAACACCAGCTGTAAAAAAAAAATCCAGTGAAGTTAATCAAAAGTAGAACTATGACTATTGACTGTGTTCAAAGGAATGAAAAGATGGGAAACCAACACTGGAAGCTTAAATAAGGCATAATTAAAATGTCTTGACAATGTTGCTGTTTAACTATCGAGGTTGTTCAATATCACTCAATATTGGATGTGAATTTTTTGTTGTTGTAAAAGAATGGAACAAGCACAAAAAA
Source organism: Rana muscosa (assembly GCA_029206835.1). Taxonomy (NCBI): domain Eukaryota; kingdom Metazoa; phylum Chordata; class Amphibia; order Anura; family Ranidae; genus Rana; species Rana muscosa. The sequence continues at coordinate 625,219,070 of CM055118.1, forward strand.
TTATTTGCTACAAGCCGATGCTCCATGCAATGTGGATACAACTGGGCTGCAATGACCAAGAAAAGATGAGCGGCTCAAAGAAATTGACGATTTCAAGGATGAGCACATTATGCTGAAATAGTATTGTTATTCTTCGCTGCTCTGAGCAAAAGATCCATTCAAAATAGATCTTGTACATCTTTAAAATAATTCTGCTGCAAATAATTACTCCAGAAGACTGCAATCAAGTGCATTTTTGCAAAAGAAAATCAATTACGCTTTTTAAATGTGTAGATTCTTGAAAAATACAATTGCCAAAGGCAGAAAGACCACTTGTTATTAAGTGGTGCTATTATCTTTAGCTGAATGGACTTTTCTGGAGTTTTCTGGCATCACACAACATCCGGTGTAACAATGATAGTTAGGAGAAACAGGCAACCTCACTAGTGGCTGACATGCTCTAAATTTTAACTATTAAACCCAATTTACCTTGACTGTTACACAGTATATAGTTTACACTAAATCACCACCACTTCCTTAAAACCAAACAGTGTGATCAGTTTTTTATTTTACATTTTTTTATGCCCCTCAGAGCAGGTTGAAATACGAACCTTCAACCTAAAGCTGGCATTATTCAGTACAGTGGAACCTCGGATTACGAGCATAATCTGTTCCAGGTGAATGCTCGTAATCCAAAGTACTCGCATATCAAAGTGAGTTTCCCCATTGAAGTCAATGGAAACAAAAAAAAATTGTTCCGCATTGACTTCAATTGCATGCAATACTGCATATGGCCAGAGGCAGGGGGGCGCCGGAGAGCCCTGGAAATGGCCAAAAAGGCCCGAGGACACCTCGGCTGACCTCGGCAAACCTCAGAAAGACTTTGTTCCCGAGATTTGTCAAGGTCAGCCGTGCTGTCCTCGGGCCTTTCCGTGCATCTCCGAACAGCGCCGATCACTACGATCGGCGATGTTCGGCTCTGCTCGGCTCCGGCGCCCCCCACCTCAGGCCAAATGCAGTACTGCACAATGCTTTGGCCTGAATCGTGCTCGTTTTGCAAGACAACACTCGCAAACCGAGTTACGATTTTTAAAAATACAGTGCTCATATTGCAAAACTCTCGTTAACTGCGTTACTCGCAATTCGAGGTTCCACTGTATTTCTTCTTTGCCATGTGGTGTCTTCAGTCTTCTGGTTTGAATAACAGCATCATTCAAATTTAAAGAATGTGGATTCTGCTGTGAATACAGGGTGTCATGGGCCCATCTCCTGGGGAAAGGGAGAGGGACATCACCATGACACCCTTCATTCATTGGGAGATATAAGCACCGATTTAAAGATATGGTTTCCTAAACAGGAAGGCCCAGACAGCAATATAGACATTGTTAGAGGTTTTAACCCTTACCCACTAGGTTACATTTTAGAAATGAGGAAGGTATCAGCTTAAGGGCCAGGTTAAGATTAAATACAAGGGGAATAGAGGGAAACCTTACTTTTTTACTTTTTGTGGCACAACATTTCCAAAGGTGAAAACTACCTGATGCCAGGTTCTTGGTACTGAAAACCAAGTACTGATTAAAGGGTTAGTTCACCTTTACCAGAAACTACATATGCCTTTAAGGGGCACCTGTAGAAAAAATAAATCTGTGCAGCTTTGTCTAAAGTTGAATAATGCTCTTTCTTGAGTTGGTGTTCCCCCATTCTGCCGTGTGGTTAGGATGTTGCCAAGATTCTCCCAGCTGTTGATGCTCATCCCCACCATCACAGGAGCATGCCCTCTCTTTAATTCAAAACCCATTGCTATCCCCTCATTGCAGCAGCTCTGAGCTCACAACCACTGTGATGGGGAGGCAGTGCATGCATGGGGGTTTTAAACTGGAGAGTGGAAGAGCTCCTGTGATTATGGGGGAGTGCATAAACATGCTGGGAGCATCTTTTAAATTGGAGTGTGGAAGAGCTCCTGTGATTATGGGGGAGTGCATGAACAGCTGGGAGCATCTTAACAATTTCCAAGAAACATGCAGGTTGGGGAAACACCATCTCTTGGAGATTTTGACATGGCTTTGGGAGGTGAGCAAATAGCCTACACATAAAGCAAAGACATTGTTCAACTTTAGTCATAGCTGTGGAGTTTGTTTTTAGCCACTGGTGCTTCCTACCTGCAAAGACAGTTAAGTGAACCAAACCTTTAATGTCTAACTTATTTTTGATAGAGTAAGGAAGAGTTGAAATCTCCAAAGCATGGGGCAAAAACAACAGTACAAATCTGACAGGAATTCTTACCCTCACCACTTTATCTAAAACTAAAAAAAGGTTTTGGCTTTTCATACACTTTAACTTAATCTTATGTATTCTTTTCTGTAGGTTGTAAACCTGTCAGTACATTATTTTAAATAAAGTTCCAGCATAAATAAAGGATAAGCACCCATATACCTTCCTCTGCCTTTTAAGCACTCTAGGAGCCCCAAAATCTAAAGTGTTCTGAAATTAAAATCTTACATTCCCCAATGAATACTTAGCTCTAACCCAAAAACTTCCATTTCCTGCAACTCTCTATTAGTTATGTATAATGATGTGCAACCTCAACAATAAGTTACAGAGCAGTGTTTGATATTCGTTAGAAAGTCAAGGTTGGCATATTAAGGAGTCCTGAGCTATGGGGCTCTTGAAGTTGAGGAAAGTAATGTGAAGGCACCTGAGGTTGCACTGGTGTTTCATTCATGATGTCAGTTTAGGTAATTGTATATACAGTACTGACCAGCATTTAACCTGCAACAAATTAATCAATAACAGGGGATTGGTCAGTGTATGGCAGAGCACAATACATGTCTAAACACAAAGGGATTACATCATAGGCTTCATAGTTGCTACCTCCGTTAACAAAAAGTTAGAGTTCAAGTATATCTGTGAATATGGGGTAATCCAAGGCTCCATAAATATATGCCCTATTTTATTCCCAACATAACTAGAAGATCACATCAATTATATAAAAGGGGCTGCAAAGAACAATGATGATGTGCAATGTAAAATAAGTGATAGGAACTATGTAGCGTTCGTCTTTACTCCATTTATAGCATTTAGAACAATCCAAGCTGAGTGAAGCTTTGTTTCCATGGGCTGCCATACTTTGCCTTTTGCCTTTTGAATACAACCATCAATCATAATATACCAGCAGAGTGGTATTTGCAGCTGGCTTTATGTTACTAAATACTGTTAGACACGAGATTGATATGCCAGTTGAAGAGCTTTAGCAAATGCAGCACAATTACATTATCAAACTATAGAATTTATATGTTTGTGAACAATTCTCCTCAAATTTATTTACAGGTAAAGTATGCAGTTATTTTCAGTGTACCAGGGTGTTCTGCAGTAATTATTTATAACTGACAGCATTACTATTGATTTTAAGTGGTGTCAAATACCAGCAATGTGTTACAGACTAAACAAAAGTAGAGCAGCTTGTCTTTGGTCTAGGACAGTAGGAAACATATTAGTAATGGTTTGGGAAACAGAAATCTTACATAATATAAAGTTGTACAAAATATTTCTTTCCTATCCAGTCTACCAATATAAAAGGTACATAATGTTTTAATTTATTTTAGCCTTTCCAAAATAATTCTGCAATACAGCAGTGTAAAAGTGGCTAATCATTTAAATGCAGGTACAGTTCTTCTTGTCCGATAGTAATGAATTGATGTGAGCCCTACTCTGCTTTCTGTTCCCTGTCAATGGCTTAACCCCCATGAGGCTTTCCTCAATTTCTAGCCTGCACTGGGGCCTAATACACAAGATAATAGGTCTCTCTTCCTGCAGATTCAATTCAGAAGCAATTGTTTGGCTGTAACGCAAATCCGCCAGCAAATTGCTTTTGTTCTCCCAAAGATAACTCTACAAGTGTAAATTCTATGTTTCAACATAGATCCGTTTTTCCACACTAACAATGAAAATAATGATGAATTCGGGGAAATGATTACATTTATTAAATTAATAAGCTTGAATCTTTAGCTACAGTAATTACCATTCGCTTTGTTGTTAGGTTTCTTTGTTGGTATATATATATATATAATACACCGTACCTAGGAAAGATATAAAAAATGCTTTATGCTGTTCCAAAGACTAAGAGGATTCTTACCAGCACATTATACTGAGAGACAGAGATATTGTTAGGATGGACGGTCAATCTGACACACTGCTTCATCTCTGACGCAAATCTTCGGGCCTCATGAGAACGCTCGCATCTCTCTTTTCTTGTACATCTAAAACACAGAACAAAACACACACGTTATCTATGATAGTCTACATTAATTTATCCAAAAATTCCTTAAAACTACAAATGGTTATATCACATGTTGTAGAACTACAAGTCTAAATATGCATTGGCCCACAAATGACTCCACTGATTCTCCACCTAACTTTTTTTTTTTTTTTTTCTCAATCAAAGATTTTATTGAAGGTTATTTAAAGCATATCTAACCTACATGAAGCCCAAACATACTGTTTTTTTACATGCCATATATGCAATAGCATATTTTCTTCTCAATTGTGTTAACTGCATTAAAGTAGAAGTTCACTATAAAACTAAGATCTATAAATCTACTGGCATCCACAATCTAAGACTTACCCATCTAGTCCTGTAAAGATGAAATCGCTATACATACTTTTTCTGAAGCTGATCAGGTCCGGTCTCCAGCGGTTGAAGCTCAGTGCAGGAGACAGCCAACAATGATTGTGAAAATGCCTGGGAAGTGACGTCACCCATAGACTTACTATGGGGCTTCCGTTGTCGGCTGACTCCTCTGCACCGCCTCCACAGAGAAGCCACTGCTTCTCTGGACCAGAGCGGCTTCAGAAAAGGTATGTATAGCGATTTCTTCTTTACAGGGCTAGATAGGTCAGTCTTAGATTGTGGATGCAAGTAGATTTACAGATTTTAGTTTTAGGGTGAACTTCTATTTTAACACTGCTTATCATATATGTGTTACATCAGTGGTCATTAACCCTGTTCTCAGGGCCTACTAACAGGCCCAGTTTGCAAGATAACTGAAATACATCACAGGTGATATAATTTGCTGCTCAGTGATTGCAGTATTCTAGTCTGCATCTCCCCGAGGTACTACATAAAACCTGGCCTGTTAGTATACATAACAGAAATAAATGAAGATACAAATGTATTGCAGTACTTCAGGCTGGATTCACACTATGTGCGGCCGTGGGGCACAGCAGGGGGTCCGGCACGTCCCCGTTTACCGTTTCAGGTCCGAATTAGGTTAAAAATTTTGACGGAAACAGAGCCAAAGACGCACAGGACCCTTCTGCTGTGCGCTCCTTGGCCGCCCCCGAAGATGTGTGAATTCGATGTGGGGAAACCTGCATCCAATTAGCATAAGTGTGAACCCGGCCTGAAGGTGGTTTGGCCATTCCATTCGAATTGCCTGCAGGGGTCTTAGTTGTTGCTGAGTAAGTACAAGTCAATAGCCAGAGATCATGGTTAACCTTAACAGTGCAGTATGGAGAGAAAATGTGTTTTAAAAAGTTTGTGTACATAGGCCCTTAACTGACTTACTAGGACTGACCTACTGCGTGGGCTTTAAGACATTTAATGGATATTAGTCTGCAACAGAAATCTGGTAAAAACATTTTTAAAAAACACAGAAAGATGTTAAATATGGATGCTGAAATATTCCAGTTCTATGTTCAGCAATTTGTCATTAACTGTAGTGATATCCTGTAATAGGCTGTTTGTTTTCTAATGCCTGATAAAAAGACAGCAAAAATATTAGTGCAGAGTTTGGGGCTATGGGCCCATTTAAAGAGCACCTATGACCAGGCTATGGACAGCAAAGCATTTACATATTCCTAAAAGAGTAAAAGACAGCTTTAAAGGAAAAGTCCTTGTTGATCTCTGAAGCTGTGGGCACTGTGAACAAATTAATTTTCTAAGTTCAAAGGCACTGTAATCACACTCCTCTCCTTTTACTTTCTCTGACAGTAGAGGCTTTCAGCCTCCCAACATTCTAATGTAAAAAAGACATGGTGCTGTAAGGTGTTAGAAACCGAACTTCGTAGTATCTGTTGTGATTTTTGAGAATGCTATTCTCCACTAGACATGTGCATTCGTTTTCGTCCGAATGCATTTTCGTCCGAATTTCAGCTATTTTCGTTATCGTTTTAACAAACGAAAACGAAAGCACAGAATCCGAAAACCGAAAGATCCGACATAAACAAATGCTTTATTTTCGTTTTCGTTGCTACAACAGTTCGATATAGATAGGAGATTCGACGTGACGCTGACAATAACAATCTGTGTCTATCGAACCTGTGGTCGAATGTGCCTAACCTTAACTCTATTAGTCCAAGATTATTCTACATAGGAGAGAAAAGATTCGACATTATAGAGAGAAAAGATTCGACATAGGAGAGAAAGATTCGACATAGGAGAGAAAAGATTCGACATAGGAGAGGAAAGATTCGACATAGGAGAGAAAAGATTCGACATAGGAGAGGAAAGATTCGACATAGGAGAGAAAAGATTCGACATTATAGAGAGAAAAGATTCGACATAGGAGAGAAAAGATTCGACATAGGAGAGAAAAGATTTGTTATTATAGAGAGAAAAGATTCGACATACAAAAAAAAGATCACTGCTGGAATTGGGTGGGGGAAGTAAAATAAAAATAAAGTTGATGATGAATGTTATTGGCTGATTGTAACCAAAGAGGAGGAGCAGTAAAATAGCTAGAATGACGAAGATTCGACAAAGCATCGAAAGTTAGAAGATTCGACGGTGCAGCAAAACTGTACGACGCTGCAATCGTACATTTCCGGTCAAATGCATCCGCCCATAGGCTATAGAAGAATTCTAATGTTGGTTGACTAGTAATAGTAATGAATAAATATAATTATTACTAGTCATACAACATTAGAATTCTTCTATAGCTTGTGGGCGGAACATTCGACCGGAAATGTATGATTGCAGCGTCGTACAGTTTCACTGCTCCGTCGAATCTTCTTTGAACATTCGACAGACACCATAAGCCTTCAATGACAGATTCGACCTTAATTAATTCAGATTTTCGGATGAATGCAATTTCTAACGAAAAACGAAATAAATAAAAACGAATTTCGGGAGTAACTAAATAAATTTATTTTTTGGACGAAAACGAAATTCCGAAACAAAATATTTCAGTGTGCACATGTCTATTCTCCACAGCACTTGCGGTAGAAAGGTCGGGGAGGAGTATTTTTTTTTTCCTGTTAGGATAAAAAAAAAAAATCAAAACAAAAGACAGATTGCAAAATAGTAGGATAGTAGGAAAAAAAAAACAAAAATCTTCAAATCTATCAACAGTAAAAAAGGTCAGGTCTGAGCATGTAGGCCCTTTACCAAATAATCTAGACTGGGTTGACTGGGGACAAAGAGCAGGCAAATGTATAAAAAATACTTTCTTCAGCTCTGTGTATACAAAGGAGCATGGGGGAGCTCATGTTCATAATGGGGGTGGTAGTGACACAGCCCCAAATGATCCACAATGACTCAGAGTGATATGGTCCAGAAATATTTAGACAGAATAAAAGTGGAAAAAGCACCTGGACCAGATGGCACACACCCATGGGTCCTAAAAGAATTGAGCCCTGTCATTTCAAGGCCATTGTTTCTAATATTTAGGTACTCGGTAATGACTGGAATGGTACCACTGGATTGGCGCAGGGCCAATGTGGTGCCCATATTTAAAAGGGATCAAAGTCTTCACCAAGTAACTATAGACCTGTTAGTTTAACTTCTAAAGTCGGGAAGATACTGGAAAGTTTAATAAAAGACCACATAAATGAGTTCTTGCTGGAAAAAAATATTTTAACCTCCCTGGTGGTCTGATTATGTCTGATTTTTGAATCTCAAAGTGGTACATTGTTTTTCGTACATCACGGGACACAGAGCGACTTAGTCATTACTAATGGGTTATATAGATTACCTTCAGGTGTTGGCACTGGCCAATTCCAAACCGGAAGTACCCTCCCCTATATAAGCCCCTCCCACCCGGGAGCACCTCAGTTTTTTGCCAGTGTCTAAGGTGTTGGCCAAAGAGTAACATGTGTTTTCACTGGGCTTGCGTACAGGTTCTTTTGGGCCTTAGTAAGCTGTTCCGGATCCCACCAAAAAAGCTTCATAGCTAAACGGTCGGTACCCGGGCCTTGCAGCAGAAGAGCAAGGTTTTGCCTGTAATGCTTCTCTTAGGAGGGCTGGACCCTGGGATCCAGAGCTCTGGTCATACCCACGACCAAGACGCTGTCTGTGCAGGGTGCTATACAGGTCCAGGGGAGTGGAATCCTTGGGAACCCGGTCCCTGAAGGTTTAATTACAATGCCTGCCGTGATAGGTGAAGTTTGGACTTCTGTGGACCAAACAAAGTCCTGCGGCGGGGATCAGGTAAGTGGGGGCCCCCAGGAACTTGGTTCTATTGGGGGACCCCCAAGCCTAATTTGTCTTTCTGTCTGTTACCTAACGGTATTCCCGCTAAATATCTGTGTTTGCCTGTAACTACTGAAAATGTAAAATTTTAATAGTAGTCAAGAAAAAAAAAAAAAAAGGGACCGCGGTACCTGTGTTAAACCACTAGAGGCCGCTGTAGTCCATTTTTCTTGTCATGTGGATCTTTGGTTTTCTCAAGTCAAAAGATCCAGGCAGCTGGTAAGTTTCTCTGTGGGAATCCACTTCCTCTGCCCTGTTGCTGCGCTCATCCACCGCACAGGCCCTCCGGCAAAAAGGGCCCTGGCTCCTAGTCCCCTGTTTGATTTCGAAAAGGGCGCCAATGGCGCGCGGGCGCGTGCACGCGCCTCCTATGAAAAAAAAGGGGCAGGGCGGGTGGATGACGCTCGATCCGCGGCGCTTCTGCGCATGTGCGGGCGTCCCAGCATGGTTAAAAGTCACAGTACAAGTGTCAGCTGGATGCAAACAGAGCTAGCAACAAACAGTGGCACACAGAGGCGGTTGATGCAGGCATCCCCATAGAAAGGCACTTTAGTGGACACCAGCTGGTATATAGCAGCAACTTTGTTAGACTATTACCAGCAAAATTGGTGTATGACGACGGGAATACCTCAGCTTTGTGCTTAAAGGATATGTCGTCCAGACGCTCCGGAAATAGATCTTCCAGGAAGCCAAAGGGGTCTCCATCGGGCTCTGAGGATATTGGGCATGCTTGTACTGCACCAATCTCCCCTGAGAATTCAGAGGTCAGTAGCCATAGAAACCCCGCAGGAATGCCTGGTGCTGCGGCTGTCCCCAGTCCACCTGCTCCTGTATATATAACAGAGGAGGTTTTATCCTCAACTCTGGGAGGATTGGAAGAGAGATTAACAGCATTGATCGCTGCTTCCCTGTCACAGGAAAAGCGCGTCCGATCTCCGTCTCCTCCTTCAGAGTGCCTGTTAGTGGAGGAACAGCCCCACACAGAGATCGACCTACCTGAAGGGGATCAGGATGAGGTTGATTCAGTTATGGAGGAATCAACAGTGGAAGAACCTTTCTCAGCATCTCAGGCTGAAAGATTATGGGTTCAGTCTCTGACTAATATGGTCCGATCAGCATTTAAAATGCCTCTGGCGGAACCACCATCCACTACGGTTTCCTCGCTGGGGTCGCTAAAAGCTCCCCAGGCTGTCTGTTCCTTCCCAATCCACCCTTTATTAGAAGGGCTTATTTACCAGGATTGGGAGCATCCTGATAAAATATTTGCTCCCCCCAAGAGATTTCCGGTGATCTATCCCATGGAGGATAAGTTCATAAGAAAATGGAGGGTCCCTACAGTGGACGCAGCCATCTCTTCTGTTAACAAATCACTGACATGTCCAGTAGATAATGTTCCAATGTTCAAAGACCCAATAGATAAAAAATTGGAGTCTTTACTAAAATCTGCTTTCTCTACAGCAAGCATGGTGACACAACCTGCGGTAGCAGCGATTGGAGTCTGCCAAGCAGTGAAAGATCAGTTGAAACAAGTCTTAAGGGACTTACCAGATCAGCAGGCTCTTGCCCTAGCTGACCTGCCTAGAGCCTTGTGTTTTGCGGTGGACGCCATAAAGGATACAATCCAACAGGCCTCCCGCTTTATGCTGTCTATAGTACATATGCGTAGGCTTCTGTGGCTCAAAAACTGGTCTGCTGAAGCTCCCTGTAAAAAACTGCTGGTTAGCTTCCCATTTCATGGAGAACGCTTATTTGGAGAAGATCTGGACAAATATATCCAGAAAATTTCTGCCGGTAAAAGTTCACTCTTACCGGTTAAGAACAAGGGTAGAAGTCCTTCTTTTAAGAGGCCTACTTCTCCAGTCCCTGGCACATCGGCTGTGAAGCAGTTCCGACGGCCTCCGGGGTCAAATTCAGGGGGCAGAAATCAGGGACAATCACAGGGTAACAAGAAGCCCTGGATCAAGAGAGGTACAGAACCTCCCCCCAAGGCATGAAGCGTTGCCCCCACTCAATCGGGTGGGGGGAAGACTTCAGTTGTTCACAGAGACCTGGCGGGACACCATCAGAGACAGATGGGTGCTCTCCGCAGTAAGTCTGGGATACAAGCTGGAGTTAAAAGGCACTCCTCCTGCCCAATTTATGAGGTCAAACGTGCCAAGAGATCCCCAAAAGAGAGGATCCCTCCTTCTGGCACTAGAACAACTATTGCTCCAAGGTGTAATCATGAAGGTTCCCCTGGAAGAAAGCGGATTCGGGTTTTACTCGAACCTTTTCACAGTCCCCAAACCAAATGGGGACGTGAGGCCCATATTAAATCTAAAAGGGCTAAACAAGTTCCTAAATATCAGGACTTTTCGGATGGAGTCGATCCGATCGGTGGCCACCGCCCTACAAGGGCAGGAATGGTTAGCCTCGATCGACATAAAGGATGCTTATCTGCATATTCCCATCTTTCCGGCCCACCAGAAATTTCTACGCTTTGCAGTAGAAGGGCGCCATTTTCAGTTCAGAGCCTTACCTTTCGGTCTGGCCACAGCACCACGAGTGTTCACAAAAATTCTGGCCCCATTATTGGCCAATCTAAGAACACAGGGTGTAACGATAATGGCATATCTAGACGACCTGCTACTAATAGACCACTCAGTGGAAAAGCTGGAAGTAGCTATTCACAAGACAATCAAGTATCTGGAATATCACGGTTGGATTATCAACCGGGACATGTCAGCTCTAAGACCAGTCAAAAGTCTGGAATACTTAGGGCTAAGGCTGGATTCAAATCAGAGAAAGATTTTCTTACCTCCAGAGAAGGTGTCGTCTTTAAAAGATTTGACCCACTTAGTGGGTACAAAAAGAAAACCATCCATACGCCTCTGCATGAGGCTGCTGGGAAAAATGGTGGCTTCATTCGAAGCGGTACCCTACGGTCAATTCCATTCAAGGAATTTGCAAAGGGCCATACTGTCAGCCTGGAACAAAAAAGTTCAGGCTTTAGACTTACCAATGTCCCTGTCCCCTTCCGTTCGCAAGAGCCTCCATTGGTGGTTGGTGCCCCAGAATCTGGAAAAAGGGAAACCCTTCAGTCCGGTTTCTTGGAAGGTAGTCACTACAGATGCCAGCCTCATAGGCTGGGGGGCAGTACTGGAGCAATGGTCTCTCCAGGGCAAGTGGTCAGAAGCAGAAAAGGCCCTGCCCATCAATCTCTTAGAGATACGAGCAGCCCGGTATGCCCTAGTAGCATGGACATCCAAACTCCAAGGGTCCCCTGTCAGAATTCAATCAGACAATGCCACAGCAGTGGCATATATCAATCACCAGGGTGGCACCAGGAGTCGTGCAGCCCAGAGGGAAGCAAATTGCATCCTGGAGTGGGCAGAAAAATATGTCCCAGCCATATCCGCGGTTTTTATCCCAGGAGTGGAAAATTGGAGAGCGGACTTTTTAAGTCGCCAACAATTATGCCCGGGGGAATGGTCTCTTCACCCCGAGGTTTTCCAGGCAATATGCCAGCGGTGGGGAACACCGGATGTAGATCTGCTAGCATCCAGATTCAACGCAAAGGTGGACAGATTTGTGTCTCGCACAAGGGATCCTCTAGCTTGCGGCTCTGATGCCCTAGTGTTCCCTTGGAATCAGTTCAAGCTGATATATGCATTCCCACCGCCACAATTGTTACCGCGATTACTCCGCAGAATCAGGGTAGAAAAGAAACCAGTGATTCTGGTGGCTCCAGCGTGGCCCCGAAGGGCATGGTACGCGGAGATTGTAAAAATGTCAGTGAGGAGTCCTTGGACCCTCCCACATCGTCCGGACCTGCTGTCGCAAGGACCGATATACCACCCTTCCTTACCAGCCCTAGGTTTGACGGCCTGGCTATTGAAGCCCACATTCTGAAAAAGAGAGGGCTCTCTAATTCTGTGGTATCTACCATGATCAATGCCAGGAAGCCGGTATCCAGGCAGATCTATTATAGGATCTGGAAAGCGTACATTAAGTGGTGTGAGGCCAAGAAATGGCATCCACGTAAGTACGTGATAGGGAGGATTTTGGACTTCCTACAGTGGGCTGTAGATAGGAAGCTGGCCTTGAGTACTATCAAGGGTCAGATTTCGGCCTTGTCAATATTTTTTCAAAGGCCCTTGGCTTCGCATTCACTAGTCAAAGCTTTCATACAAGGAGTGATGCGTATTAGCCCTCCGGTTAGTATTCCCATATGTCCTTGGGACTTAAACCTGGTTCTGTCAGTTCTACAGAAACAACCGTTTGAACCATTGCAACACATTTCCTTGGTTCTTCTCACCAGGAAATTGATTTTCTTAGTAGCCATTTGTTCGGCTAAAAGAGTATCAGAATTAGCCGCCTTGTCCTGTAAGGAGCCATATCTGGTTGTCCATAAGGACAGAGTAGTATTACGTCCTCATCCAGCCTTTCTTCCTAAGGTGGTATCGAGGTTTCATTTGAACCAAGATGTGGTTCTTCCTTCTTTTTTCCCCAAACCTAGCTCGGTAGAGGAAAAGTTATTACATTCCTTGGATGTAGTAAGAGCAGTTAAAGCTTATCTAAAAGCCACTGCTCAGATTCGCAGAACGGATACTTTGTTTATTCTGCCGGAAGGCCCTAAAAAGGGTCAGGCAGCATCAAAATCTACTTTAGCCAAGTGGATTCGACAGGTCATAATACAAGCCTATGGCTTGAGAAAGAGACCGCCTCCGTTCAAAGTTAGGGCGCACTCCACAAGAGCAGTTGGAACTTCATGGGCAGTGCATCACCAGGCCTCCCTGGCTCAAGTATGTAAGGCCGCAACATGGTCTTCGGTACACACGTTTACTAGATTCTACCAGGTAGACGTTAGAAGTCAGGAGGATGTCGCCTTTGGGCGCAGTGTGTTGCAGGCCGCAAAAGGATCCTCATGCCTGATGGCGCCCAGCTTATGTATCCCTCCCCTCATTTGGCATTGCTTTGGGACGTCCCATTAGTAATGACTAAGTCGCTCTGTGTCCCGTGATGTACGAAAAAGAAAAAGGGATTTTTATAACAGCTTACCTGTAAAATCCTTTTCTTGGAGTACATCACGGGACACAGAGCTCCCACCCCTCTTTTTGGGACACTTATTGCTTGGCTACAAAACTGAGGTGCTCCCGGGTGGGAGGGGCTTATATAGGGGAGGGTACTTCCGGTTTGGAATTGGCCAGTGCCAACACCTGAAGGTAATCTATATAACCCATTAGTAATGACTAAGTCGCTCTGTGTCCCGTGATGTACTCCAAGAAAAGGATTTTACAGGTAAGCTGTTATAAAAATCCCTTTTTTGTATGGAAATTTTGAGTTTTATATTGTAGGCCTGTAATTCTCAGAAATAACGCACTTAAATCTGTGCAAACAAGAGTCTAGTAGACATCCCAGGTATGATAAAGTTGGAAACACAAAATCTATTTACAATTGGGCAACTAAGGGGCAAATGAGGTTTAATGTTGATAAATGTAAAGTTATGCATAAAGTTATGGGGCTAAGAAAAGGATCTGGGGGTTTTGGTAGATCATAAGCTCAATAATGGCATGCAATGTCAAGCTGCGGTTTCCAAAGCGAGCAAAGTCCTTTCTTATATTAAGAGAGGTATGGACTCCAGAGAGAGAGATATTATTTTGCCCCTGTACAAATCATTAGTAAGACCTCATCTGGAATATGCAGTTTAGTTTTGGGCACCAGTTCTCAAAAAGGATATCGGGGAACCGGAGAAAGTGCAGAGAAGGGCAACCAAACTGATAAGAGGCATGGAGGAGTTCAGCTAAGAGGAAAGATTAGAGGAACTGAATCTATTCCCTCTTGAGAAGAGGAGATTAAGGGGGAATATGATCAACATGTACAAATACATAAGTGATCCATATAGTGAACTTGGTGTTGAGTTATTCACTTTAAGGTCATCACAGAGGACAAGGGGGCACTCTTTACGTCTAGAGGAAAAAAGATTTAATCCACGAAAATGTTAAATAGGCTCCCTCCAGAGGTGGTTCTGGCAAACTCAGTAGATTGTCTTAAAAAAGGCCTGGATTCTTTCCTAAATGTACATAATATAACTGGGTACTGACATATATAGGTAACGTTGATCCGGGGATAATCTGAATGCCTCTCAGGGGATCAGGGAGGAAATTTTTCCTCTGCTGTAGCAAATTGGAGCATGCTTTGCTGGGTTTTTTTTTTGCCTTCCTCCGGATCAACTGTGGGTGAAGGATTGTGTATATGGGATTGTATTTATTTTTTATTTTTTGGTTGAACTAGATGGACCTGTGTCTTTTTTCAACCTGAGTAACTATGTAACTATGTAACTATATATGCAAATAGTTTATTGTCAATAGTTTGGGCATAGGTGTCCTTAAAGAATCCTAGGGTTGCTTAAAGAAGCAGTGTTATTTTTTATTTATTTTTGCAGTGTACAGTTTACAATAGAACAAAGTAGCACTTTGTCCTATTTTCCAAGATGTCCTGTAATGATTGTTGCAATGTCAGACAGGGCACCCCCATCCCCCACATGGCTACCCATTACCCTAGCTAGCAAGGCAAGCACTGGCACAAGGAATGTAGAAGACCGTAAGGCTGACTCCTTGTGCCAGTGCTTGTCTCAAGCTGAGAGCAGAAGACTGGCACTCGTCCTGTAGTCAGATACAGTGTCAGGTTCCTGTACACCAAAGGGAGGAGAGGTGGCCTGTCCAACCAAGCTAGCATTACACCTAGAAACATAGGACACAGTACTACATACACTGACCCATCGGGAACTGTAAAAAAAAGTGATACTTCTCTTTAAGAAGGACAGAATCCTTGAATGCAGCACCTGGAATGTTGTTGGGGCACTAATAGTCTAAACGAAATGCATGTTATAGAAATTTATTGGAAGTAGCCTAGATTAAAAGTAGGAAAACTAGTTGCACATGTGTTTTAATGATGTAAAACATCAAACTGAGATGAAAGAAGCACTGTAAATACTGAGTACATTCAATTTAAGTAAGTGGCAAAGTAAAGAACTTGCATTGTATGTGTGTGTATTGCCCCTTTTCACCACAGGTATACATAATAGCTTTGTACAACAAGGGAAATGTGTGTTTTTTTTTTAAAATATGATTCACCACGTATATTTCTCAGTTCAAAGTGAGCCTTATCATGCCAAATGAAACCAGCATGCCAACGAATGAGCAACTCTAGCACCCAGACTAGCAGTCTGGTGTTTTTTAGTGTTGTTGTAAGCAAGTATATATCTGGGCTGGTGGGCGTTCATAGGGGCTGCTGAACCTCACTTAAGCTTTTGATAACAAAAAAAAACATTATAGTTCTGTTGCGTTTTGCAAAACTTGGTACATATATGGGCAAAAATAGTTTATATGATTGGGATGCTATTAAGCCCATTCCAATACTGGCCAGCTCAGAAAGATCAATTCAATATTATCCGTTACACATACAGAGGATCTGTCAATCCACTGAAACAGAAAAGCAGCAAGCCAGTGAAAAATTAGAAATACATCTTTCTGACTGTATTTTATAAATATGCAACATTTTCTAATGGGAACTCTCAAAGGCAATACATTCACTGCACTGGGTTAAGTGTATAAAACTCTTGCAAACCGAGGCAGATGCCGATAGTGCAGCAGGGGAGCTATTAGCTGTGAAAACAAAACCAGCTCTCATCAGATCTTTCAAAGAGAAAAGGGAGCTTGGCACAGCAGAGACACCAAGTGAAATTCTACCAATCAGATATGATTTAATTAGCAGAAAGTCAGAGGAATGCATTATTGGGATATGCCTCCAAAAATGTAGAACTCATTAGGAGTCCCTGGTCAATTAATCTATGCTAATGGCAGTGTTTATTTTATTTTATTTATTTTAAAATATTGCCGGAAGAAATAGAGATAAATGTTGCATACTGTGTAAGTCTTCTGCACAGTAAGAACTCTTCCTATATCAGGGGATTTGTCTATTGCAGCAATGTGTATGATGAAATTTAATAAAGTCACCTCTGCTTTTCTACCAGTAAATTGAGTGATGAGGAACAGCTTAAAGAATCCTTACTCATGCTTTTTATTATCCATTGACACATCCAATATGTCCAGTACATTGACTCAAAAAACAAATTCTTGAAAAAAAATAATATAATAATACTGCTGTCCATATTTTGAAATATCCTTATTTTGAAATAAATGTCTATATTAGATACGAATTCAGTTTGAAATAGAAGTTTATTTACTTTGTTAAGCTGATGCGAACTAAAACTACAAAGAACTTACTCATCCCACAGTGGGGAAAAGGGACATATCCTTTCCTTGTCTGCCAGTGTTGGATGAACTGTGGACTTCAAAAGGGGTTTTATAAGCTATATGAGAGTGAAGTGCTTCAGAAGGCGTCTGAAACCCTCATACCATGTTTGCTGTTTACCTATAACAGCTACGCACCTGGTCGTAATAAAACTGTGAATTTTCCTTGTTCAAACAGTTTTATTAAAAATTCATTGAGAATTCAGAGTAACAAAATAGGAAGTATATATAAAAACATTAACAAGGTTGCTCTATGCAGAGTAACCAGCTTATCCACATCAATACAAGACACTTTTTTCCCCTTCCTGCCCAGGCCAATTTTTAGCCTTCAGTGCTGTCGCATTTTGAATGACAATTGCGCAGTCATGCAACACTGTACCAAAACAAAAATTGTTATAATTTTTTTTCACAGAAATAGAGCTTTCTTCTGGTGGTATTTAATCACCAGTTTTTTTTTGCTAAATAAACAAAAAAAGACTGAACTTTTTGAAAAAAAATGCATTTTTCTTAGTTTCTGTTATAAAAGTTTGCAAATAAGTAATTGTTCTTCATAAATTTAGCCCAAAATATATTCTGCTACATTTCTTTGGTGAAAATAACCCAAATCAGTGTATATTAGTCTGTAGGAAAGTTAGAGTCCATAAATTATGGTATACAGTATATCAGAAAGTTGATCGATCAGGGACACTGAAAAAAAGTTTACATTTTTAGTAGTTTTTTTTAACACACTGTGACTAGAGCAATATACGGTTACCATAATAACATTGTGCTACTGTGAGGAAGTGATCAGGATTTTTCTTTATTTTTTCTTTACACATTATGTTTGCAATGAATTACATTGCTATAAGCAAGCATTTTACTGAATAAATTAAATCATGCAGTCTGTTTTGTTGTGATTAGCTGTGATTGGTCAAAGCTATTCATATGGTACAGATGAGCTGTGATTGACCCTGTCTGTACCATGTGATCAAATTGACCAATCACAGCTAGCAACACAATAATACACAATGGATGGCATGAAAGGAAGCCATCCATTGTGTACAACTGTCATGTGACCTGCTGTGATTCGTCAAGACGGTCACCTAGCACCGGCAGCGAGCCAGCGCCAGTCCCGTGCACACAGTCGGTAAAAGATCGTGCCCTGCAATTGGCACTTTGTAACATGACGTCATATGATGTCCTGTCAGGATGGGAAAGAACTCGTTATTAACCTCTTCCCACCTGGCCTATAGACAAATGATGGCTGGGCAGGAAGTTGTTAATAACGAGTACATTTAGTAGTCAGAATAATTTTGAGAAGTAAAAATGTTTTTGGGTGGAGTAGGAAATGGCTAGAACCCCATGTTTCCTTTTTATTGATGTCTGTGTCCCTTTTGCAGACCTTTCCTCAGCCACTTCCTGTCCAGTAAAACTGTTGTCATCATGAAGATAAGTAGGGTCAAATCTCTCTAATGCTGGGATGTTCAACCTGTGGCCCAAGCTGGCTATGAATGTGACCCAACACAAAATCCTAAACATACTTTCAAAAGTAATTTTTTGGGGGGGATTTTTTGTAAAAGTGCATTTACACCCAGCGAACACATGTGGCTGAAGAAAGATTTGGCAGTGCCTGTTTACTGGATTTTTATACGTTTTATCTTCCCAAAAAAAAAATATCACACCCTTCACAATCATGCCTTATTAATGTCATCAACTTTCCACAGAACCTATATTTGCGTACATTATCTATATTATGATCGCTTACTTGTGATCTGTCTGACTTTTTCTGCTCATCAGCTATCCTTATTGTTAGTGTATTTTATGTGTGGCCCAAGACAATTCCTCTTCTTCCAATGTGGCCTGGAAAGGTCAGCCGTTTGGACGCCACTGCTCTAATGCATCCTTAAACAGCGGGCTTAAAGCGGAGGTCCGCCAAATATTTTTTTTTAAAAGTCAGCAGCTACAAATACTGCAGCTGCTGACTTTTAAAATAAGAACACTTACCTGTCCAGGGCGCCCGCGATGTCGGCACCCGAAGCCGACCCGTACCTCGGATGCTGCCGCCGCCATCTTCGGTAAGGGAATCAGGAAGTGAAGCCTTGCGGCTTCACTTCTTGTTTCCCTACTGTGCATGCGTGAGTCGCGCTGCGCTATCCAAATGATCCCTGCTATCTTCTGGGACCCGTGTGTCTCCCAGAAGACAGCGGGGGGGGGAGTGGCGTAGATACCCGCAGATAATGCGGCTATCTATGCTCGGAAGTGGGTGCAAATACCTGTATTAAACAGGTATCTGCTCCCCCCTCCCCCCTGAAAGGTGCCAAATGTGACACCGGAGGGGGTGAGGGTTCCGAAAAGCGGAAGTTCCATTTTTGGGTGGAACTCCGCTTTAAGTGCAACGGTCAGATAACAGGACAAAAAGCTAACAAAATATACTGTATATATATTATGAAGAGAAAAGAAGGTTTTAGCTTGGTCCTGAATTATTGAACATAAACAAAAAAAATAGCACAGTTTCCCACTGACAGCCTAAGAACTCACAAAATATACAGGATGTGTTAAAAAGAGAAAAAGATGATGAACTATTTAATATTTTATGGTTCTGGGCTATGCAGTATAATGACTTACACTAGAAAAACAAGGCATAGCCTATTTACATCTAATGATGAAAGTGGGACCTGTGTATACAAGCGGCAAGACAAGATGAAAATGATGATGATGTTTTTTTGGTAGAAAAAAGCCCTCAGCCCTTATGAGGCTCACCTTTATGGATCTAATCTGAGGTTTTTGACAGGTTTACTTTAAAATTCATTAGGTGAGCTTCTTAGCAGTCCCAGAATTGTTGTTTGAACTCTAGATAATAATGTTTTTAATGCTTAACTCCAAGATATTAACAACCACTCCATGTTACTTACCTGAAGCCAAGGTCATGTTACGATTCTTCCCTGGAGTCCTTCTTTGGGTGCCCACATCACTGCTTGCATAATGTGGACACCTCCGACTGGTGGAGGCAGCAGTTCCAACATCTACATCATCTTTCATAGTCTCCAGAGGCAGGAGGACTTATGAGGGTAGTGAGGGGACCAATGCCCAAAAAGATAATGAGCAGGGAAAAATGTCTGGTCCCCAATGCAGGAAATCAGCTTGGCTCAAAAACGACTTTGATCCATTACACTGCAAGATGTCCTGGGAAGAGGTGCTTGGAATCAAGGCTGAAGAGTAAGGTAATGTGATGCATAATGCACTATTTAGATAATCTGGAATTGGGCTTTAACTGACAGTACGCTATCTCTTTAATATGCAAAGTAGTAACAACTTGTTTTAAAACAACAGGCTGCACATCATCTCATCCAGATGCTGTGTGCCCTTACCACACATACAGTAGATGCCCTTCCTGTACCACAACATCACCAAAATGCTCTATCCAGTGAATTTTCGGGGCTGCCTTTTACCTATTGTTATAACAACATGGTCATAATGCCACCATTTTCAGCTGTGCTCATTTCAATAACAGAGGAGTAGTGTTGGTGCTGGCACAAAATATGTGGGTGAAACATGTCGGGGGGCATGACCGATGAGCTGAAGCCAGTTTTTCATTCACCTTAAATTGGAATTGAACATAGTGTGCAGCAGTAAATGCATGCTATATTGCTATTTTTCAGCTAC
Organism: Rana muscosa; assembly: GCA_029206835.1. NCBI lineage: Eukaryota > Metazoa > Chordata > Amphibia > Anura > Ranidae > Rana > Rana muscosa. The sequence continues at coordinate 625,239,452 of CM055118.1, forward strand.
TTAGCTTTGTCTTGCTGATCTGAAATGGCCTATGGGCTGTAGATTGGAGGGCTCCATATGATTGTTTTGAAAGAAAATAGTATTCTATATTACTATAGGAATTGCCTTTGAAAGGATGATTAGAGAGACAGGAGGTCCATAATGGTTTTGCTGTGGGGACCCATCACACACAGTTACAGAACTGGTTGTTGTATATATTTAACTGAGGTGGCAATTACAGATAACCTTTTGATCATTATGCATTAGTGCATAATTAAAGTATAAGTAGAGTAAGAAATGGATAAAATCACTGACAGGTTTTCTTTGCTGTTTGTGTCTCAGTGTGGAAATATTCCTTCACTTCCTCTGGCAGAGACACAACAGGCAGTGATAGGAAACCTCTACAAAGGGAGAACAAGTCCCCTCTTAAGCAGCTGCCTTTGCAACAAGGTTCCCCTTTGGAAAATTTCCATTCATCTCTTATGCTGGTGACAACTGTAAAATTGTGGATATCTTAAAATGTTCTGTTTTCGACAGAGCGGTCCCAAGAACAAACACAGATGAGTGTGTGTCCTCAGCAGGGATATAAACTACCGTAATTACAAAAATCTGTGCTAAGCCCAAACTGATAATCTTAAAAATGCGTCACACTATATTTTCACACTATTCTAAAATCGTCAGGGAGCACTTTTAAAACGTGTTTTGCCAGTAAATGCAAACCTATTTAAAAGGTAACACTTATGTCGTATTAGCATAGCTGGCTCACTTTTCATCTCAACCATTCAACATTGGACAATAAATAATTTTAATGCTATCAATGACTTTACAATTATCTCAGCATTTAGGAGATATTGTTGTAAGGGTTTAAACTTTGTTTTTTCTTTTCTAAAGTGCACTTAATACTAAAAAATCATTGGCTTCTAATTTCAACAACCCCATACTGTGCACAAATGTCACAAACAATGAGAGCGCCTGCAGACCAGCTTTGGAAAAGTAATACTGTTGGCTCTGTGTGAACGTCTTGTGTGCTGACCAAAGGGGGCACTGACACATCATTTATAACAGTTCTCAATGTGGGTTCATTTCAAATCAGGCCTGAAATCATACAGAATGCAAAGTCTTAGATCTCAGCAAAGCTCTTTCAATAGGAATAGTGTTGTGTTGCAGCAAGGGGAATAAAGCAAGCTTAGAGATCTTGCTTAGTATGACCTTTCTTTCATACTTTGTCCCACAAAGAAAGAGGTATCGCTAACAGCAAAGTGCATGGGAATGTTAAAGTGAGTTCCTAGCAACATGGTAATGCCAAGTCACGCAGTCACCTTGTCTGCTGAGCAAAGCTACACCATATCTGCTTCACAATATGTTGATCTGCCAATGAAAGATACATATTCTGGATTCCACTCTAAAATAGATTTTGCTAAATAACTGAAATAGTATTGTCAGTGAAGACGGATGCATATGCGCAAGCACATGATTCCTGTAAGCCCCGTTTGTGGCCGTTTAGCACGTGCGTGATCACGAATAGAGGTTAGCGCACGTGCGTACTGGTGTCAGGTGGACTATTTAAACTGCACCAGTGCCTTGTGTCAGTGCAGTTTGTTCTATTACACATTAGCCATCCATCCACAGCATAGCCAGGGTTTAGGTGAAGGTGCTAGCACAGCTCGTCTGCAGATAAACAATCAAAAGAAATCTGAAAGACATCACAGACAGTGTGGGGTACAGTAAACGTTGACGTGTTTCGCACTGTGGCTAGTGTTTACTCATAACCTCAGGTACAATTAGGGTGTATTAACCATAAATTCCAGAGATGGGAAAACTTAGTATACGTTAGATTCATGGTTGCTAGAGTTTTTTCCATTTTGCATTGATATGGGTACCTCCCATATAGTTGGTGTACACCACCTCATGGCATTTCAGATGGAATCCAGATTGGATGACTGTTAAGCATGATCATTCAAAACTGCCAAGACAGTCAAATTTCCCAAAGATCTAGGATGTTGAATGTGCAGCTTTCAGATGGTGGTGCTTAGGAGGAATTGCTACATGCAATAATAGTATTGCCACACAGCTCCTGTAACATTAAATGGAGGTGAAGCAGTACTTTACTGCATTGCTGTGTGCCACATGACCTAAGAGCTTCCACAGAAAGGCTCTTCAACAGTGACTCAAGAAAAGGAAGGAAGACATTCTGCTTGCACACCCTATGCATGCTCAGACACCTTAGAAAAAATGCAATGTCAAATCCCAGACACAGCAGATAAAACTGTGGAAAGTGCAAAAAAAAAAAAAAAATAGTACAACAGTGCCTAACTGCCAGAGACAAAAGCCAAGTCATTTACAGACACAATTGGTGCCCATATAACACACAGCTCAGTGTTCCTGGAGTTACTAAAGTTATCAATGACAACAATGTGCAAAGTATCCATGTCACAAGTATAAAGTCCTGCTAATTACAGCTTGTTTCTGACTATAATGTTTTAGACAGTCTCAGATTCAAATAAGGGAAGAATCCACAACACAGCATTAACCTGCTACATCCACTCACAAAAGTGAGTCTCCGGATACAGGGTCAGGTGAAAAGTACCTCAGCTCTGAACCAACTAATCCATAAGGAATCCCCAGACATACAAGCCTGACCTGAATAGCAGAGTTCTGAGTGAACCGGAACACAAAGTGTATTCTGCTGATTGCAGACCTCTTACAGAGAGAAAACTAGTATAGATAATGAACTAGGTACCTGTGGTGTCTATGATTTCCATGAAATCTACTAGTACAGTAACTGTAGATGACTGAATAAACTTCTAGAAATGCAGGGCTGTTTCAGAGAGAATGTTAATATAAAACTGAGAAAAACACATCTGTTAGCTGGCTGGAGAGACTTCTAGGATTTAACTTTTCCAACATAAATCTACCAGCAGCTGTTGAAAGTATAAAAATCTTCCAAATTAACAAAGAACAGTGTGACAGACCCAACCAGGACAGGGGCTTTTGGAGGTGACTAGGGGCTTGCCCTCTACCCACTGATTATGGCCCATGGAGAGAGAAGATCATTCTCCAATGATGGACCACAATGTGATGAATGCTTAGAGCGAGGCTTGGATTAATTCTCTGAATAAGGACAATAAAGTTGTAAAATTTATCTTGTACAGGGTAATGGTCAGATGGAATAAAGTGGCCCTCCTGCAGACTGGGTAGGAAAGGCTCCTTCACTTGGGACAGAAATATTTATCAACAAGTTTCCTCAAGAAAGCTATGAAGATAAATTAATTCTACTTTATCAGACTGCTGCCTGCAACATTGTTTGTCTTCTGATGACTTGTCTAGTGGACAGAATACACAAGTTTGTGTCTCCCCCATTGTGTGAAATCCCATTGTTAACCACTTGCCTACAGGGCACTTTCACCCCCTTCCTGCCCAAGCCATTTCTCAGCTTTCAGCGCTGTCACACTTTGAATGACAATTGCGCGGTCATGCAACGCTGTACCCAAACGAAATTTGTGTCATTTTTTTCCTCACAAATAGAGCTTTCTTTTGGTGGTATTTGATCAACTCTGCGGTTTTTATTTTTTGTGCTATAAACAAAAGAAGAACGACAAGTTTGAAAAAAAAACACAATATTTTTTACTTTTTGCTATAATAAATATCAATTTTTTTTTTAAACAAATTTTTTGCTCAGTTTAGGCCGATACGTATTCTTCTACATATTTTTGGTAAAAAAAAAATCACAATAAGCGTATATTGATTGCTTTGCGCAAAAGTTATAGCATCTACAAAATAGGGGATAGATTTATAGCATTTTTACAAATTTTTTTTTTTTTTTACTAGTAATGGCGGCGATCTACGATTTTTATCGTGACTGCGATATTGCGGCGGACAGATCGGACACTTTTGACACATTTTTGGGACCACTCAAATTTATACAGCGATCCCTGCTTTAAAAATGCATTGATTACTGTATAAATGTGACTGGCAGGGAAGGGGTTAACACTAGGAGGCGAGGAAGGGGTTAAATGTGTTGCCTGGGAGTGATTCTTACTGTGGGGGGAGGGGATTGACTGGGGGAGGTGACGATGGTTGTCCCTATGTACAAGGGACACACCATCGGTCTCCTCTCCCTGACAGGACGTGAATCTCTGTGTTTACACACAGAGATCCACGGTCCTGCTCAGTTACTGGGCAATAGCGGGGGCCCGGCGGCCATCGCGGCCGCCGGGCATGCGCATCGGGTCCCCAGCGACGTGGTGGGCACGCGCCCCCTAGTGGCTTCTGAAGGCGCGACGTCATATGACGTCCGATCAGAACAATAGAGTCTTCCGACCGCCGTCATTTGACGGTGGGCGGTGGACAAGCAGTTAATTAAGTAAATTGAGTCACCTATTGTTTCTTGTGTTGGATAATTTGGCTAATTCTTATAATGGGATTAGCCTTGTGTCAACTTTGAATCAAATCATCTTTTTATTTCCTTTATATACAAACAAAAACAACATACAACCCAGCCCGTATAGAGAGGGAACAAGAAAAAAAAACACAACCCCCATCCCCATGCTCTCACTCCCTCTACCCCCACCCCTCCCTCATCCAACCTCTCCTTTCTCGTCATACCTCCAAAATATCAAACCACCTTCTCCATATTTTTTCATATTTTCATAAACAACCTCTATGTAGGAAAGTATACTTTTCCTTAATTAAAGTTTCCCTTACTTGTATTTTCCATTCTGCTACAGTAGGTGGATGTGGTGATAACCACTTTTGTGCAATGAGCTTACGAGCTTGGAATAGCCTTCTATTTATTGAAACAATATATTTCACCGGGATTCTGTGTCAACTTTAGCTCGTTATCCAACCATTGTGCGATGTTTTGGGTAAAACTTTGGTTTTATTGTTCATGTGGTGACTGATCTACTTTTGAAGTGTAAAAAAACATGTAGTTCTGTTCAATAAACAGCCATTCCTTTGGTTCTACCTCAATATCTTGCCTGTATATGATGATTGGTGTAAAAGGGCTGGTATTAGCTTTCGGTCTGCTAAAACAGTTTGGAGGATGGGAGGCAATATTTGTCGGAAGCACCTAAGCGGGGTGCCAAAGCATTGCATTACAAACAGCAGAGCAGAAGAAAACATGTCCACTCTCCTGAGGACCCTAGCAAAAAAACTGAACCATGATGGGTGTGGGAAAGGCTATCTAGTGCTAACCAACAGCTTTTTGTTTGTTGCTAGTGTCCATATCTCCTGTAGGTGATAGTGTAAAATGACAGTCTAAGAATTCCTGTGTCCTACAATGGATGAGAAAGAAAACAGATCATCTGTATAAGTCAACAACTCCAGTTTTCATAATTTTCTTTTCTCCATTTTAAAGAATCAGAGCCAGATCTGTTATGGCATTGTAGTTACTGTCTTTTTTCAGGTCAGTGATGTTTTGTAGTATTATGCTGCATTGAATGAAATATACATGATCTGTTTCTAATTCTTACAAGAATTTTGATTTGTTTAAATATTTAAAATAGAGTCTTGCCTCGTTTAAAGACTTTAATGGGTAAAAGAAGCACAAATGTACACATTTGATTCCCATTACATGCTAGCATGCTGCACAGATTGAGAAGTTATATAAATATATATATTCTGATCCTAAGCAGCCAGTGTTGTGGATTCCAAAGCACTAAGATTTGATCTGACCTCCCCATCTCCCTGATCCTTGCTATTATATAGTAATTTTTCCCATCACAATGATCCAACAGCGATATCTAAAGGGTGGAGAGAATGGGGAGATTGGGGAACCTACATCCATATTTGCATAACAGAAGTTTCCAGGCTCACACCTTGCCTGCAAGCAGCTAGGTGACTATCCTTTGAATTAAGAGACAGTTTGTTATAGTAAACTTTGTTACTGATACAGTTTCACTGACTTGTTACCATAATTTCTATATACAGTATATGATTCTGTAGCACAATGTGCATACGGGGTCAGGAGAGAGTTCTTTCTAACACTGTGAAACAACCCAATTAACTTGTAAATTCCAGGATGAGAAGTTGAAACCAAAGACATGTGGGATAACTTAGTTGGAAGGTAAGTGCAAAAGACGTTTAATGCAGTGCATATCACTGCCCATCTGAGCAACTGTTAATGAACTTGAAATCTGCTTCTCACACCAAGGCACTACATCAGTCTTTCAATAGGAAAACCTGTTTTAAAAACAAATTTTAGGGGGCTGTATATGCTACAAAGTGTCCTTTCTTATTTATTGTCTATCACTAGGGGGCAGGTTCTGACTGTTCAATTGCTACCCCACAAAACGAAGGTATCAACTACATGCAACATTTAATCGCTTTGTTAGTATGAGTTTAAACCCCATAATAACTACTGCCCTATATAAAATGAATGTATTATAAAAGAGGCAGCGAAATTCAGAGTCAAATCTTACGCTCACACGTTTACATATAATTGAATCCTAAGGTTCTAGATCAAACAACGCTTGATAATAATAATGTAATAATTATGATTCCTTGCTAAAATACCATAGTGAAGCATGATTCAATTTCACCTCTAGGCGGCAGTGGCTGGAACTGTAGTTATCTACTGCGTCAACATCTTAAATTAACATAGAATTTCCTGTATTGAAAAACAATTTCTCAGCGATAATACGTAGTAGATATCCAGTTTTTAAAAGAAAATATTTCTGACGTTGCAATAATTTACAAACATACAATTACAGTACAATTCAGTAATGGTCACTGAAAACTCAATGGCGCATCATTAAAGTAGATCTAAGGGCAAAACCTTTCAGAGAGGGCAAATCTCACTAACAGGCAGAAACACAGACAGAAAAAAAAACCAATAGTGTTTCTGTTCCCTCTCCACTTTATTAAAAACTCTATCTAAAACTAAAAAAAAGTTGTGCTTTCGGTTGCACTTTGAATATATATACCATACATACTCGAGTATAAGCCGAGTTTTTCAGCACATTTTTTTGTGCTGAAAATGCTCCCCTCGGCTTTCAGTACACGCGAGTCACCTTTTTGCGCCTGATCTCCCGGACTTTGGGGACCCGCTACTGGCACAGATATAGCCCCACTCTTCCTCTACAAGTGTGCAAAGGTTGTTGTCTGGGGGTCCTATGGCCGCGGAGCACCGATTTTTCAAACCCGGGCACCCCTTCCATAGACTCCCATGTTAAACCGTAATTTCTCTGGTGAATTTGGGAACCCAGTACCGGACGGTCGTAGGTCCCCTGGACCCGAAACTTGGCACATGTGTATCCCCATTTCCCCTCTATAAGGGTGCATAGATTTTTGTCTGGGGGACCTACGGCCGGGGAGCACCGATTTTTCAAAGCTGGGCACCCCTTCCACAGACTCCCATGTTAAACGTCAGTCTAGTCATGGACACAGTGAGGCATGGACACAGTGAGGCATGCAGATGGACCCCCTAGGCTTATAGTCGAGTCAATACATTTTCCCAGTTTTTTTGTGGTAAAATTAGGTGCCTCGGCTTATATTTGGGTCGGCTTATACTCGAGTATATGCAGTATATATTTTTTAAACAAGTGTATAATGTCTAAAAAAAATTACTATTTTAAACCTAATTAGGGAGATTAAAGGAACATCTTTGTAAAAAAAAAAAAAAAAAATGCCAGCAGGATATATATGTAGCCTCGGCCATTAGGTGTTATTCCCAGCACCCTGGGGGCCTTGAAAATGTGATTGTGCAAACAGCTCCAAAATTCAAGCTCAGCATAGCTCATCTCCCACTATGGGTCCTTTACTGTGATATTTGGCCTCAGTGACCAACAGTGTAATATGTAAAGGGATAGACGTAAGTTTCAACTTCAGGAGTTTAAAGTGATTGTAAAGGTTTATTTTTTTTCCCGTAAAATAACAAATATGTTATACTTACCTGCTCTGTGCAAGTGTTTTTCACTGAGCGGACCCGATCCTCCTTTTCTGGGGTGTCGCTTCGGCACTCCTAGCTCCTCCTCTTCATCGGGTGCACCCACGGAGAGCCGTTTTCCATGGCGGCACCCTTCGGGTATGCTCCTGAGTCCTGCTGCTGTGCCCATTGACACTGGATTTGATTAACAGCAGCGGGAGCTATTGGCTGTTAATCAATCTATCCAATGAGGACCCGAGACAGCAGCTGGAGCTGCTGGGCTCGTGCTCGTCGCTGGAACGATTGGGTTCAGGTAAGAAATAGGGGGGGCAGCTACAGCGCAGAAGGTTGTTCACCTTAATGCGAAGAATGCATTAAGGTGGAAAACCTTGAGGGTTTACAATTTACAATTCCTTTAAGTTAATATTTTCAAAACTGTGTTTTTTAGGTTCCCATTGCGCTCTGGAACATGTCCAAATATATTAATTGTAGTTTATTTACAACATGAATGTAGATACACATTCAATGAACTAAAACTGTATTTACAGTGGGTAAAGAAAGTATTCAGACCCCCTTAAATTTTTCACTCTTTGTTATATTGCAACTAAAATCATTTAAGTAATTTTTTTTCCTCATTAATGTACACACAGCACCCCATATTGACAGAAAAACACAGAGTTGTTGACATTTTTGCAGATTTATTAAAAAAGAAAAACTGAAAGATCACATGGTCCTAAGTATTCAGACCCTTTGCTCAGTATTTAGTAGAAGCACCCTTTTGATCTAATACAGCCATGAGTCTTTTTGGGAAAGATGCAACAAGTTTTTGACACCTGGATTTGGGGATCCTCTGCCATTCCTCCTTGCAGATCCTCTCCAGTTCTGTCAGGTTGGATGGTAAACATTGGTGGACAGCCATTTTTAGGTCTCCCCAGAGATGCTCAATTGGGTTTAAGCCAGGGCTCTGGCTGGGCCATTCAAGAACAGTCACAGAGTTGTTGTGAAGCCACTCCTTCGTTATTTTAGCTGTGTGCTTAGGGTCATTGTCTTGTTGGAAGGTAAACCTTCGGCCCAGTCTGAGGTCCTGAGCACTCTGGAGAAGCTTTTCTTCCAGGATATCCCTGTACTTGGCTGCATTCATCTTTCCCTCAATTGCAACCAGTTGTCCTGTCCCTGCAGCTTAAAAACACCCCCACAGCATGATGCTGCCACCACCATGCTTCGCTGTTGGGACTGTATTGGACAGGTGATGAGCAGTGCCTGGTTTTCTCCACACATACCGCTTAGAATTAAGGCCAAAAAGTTCTATTTTGGTCTCCTCAGACCAGAGAATCTTATTTCTCACCATCTCGGAGATCTTCAGGTGTTTTTTTTTTTAGCAAACTCCATGCAGGCTTTCATGTGTCTTGCACTGAGGAGAGGCTTCTGTCGGGCCACTCTGCCTTAAAGCCCCAACTGGTGGAGGGCTGCAGTGATGGTTTACTTTCTACAACTTTCTCCCATCTCCCGAATGCATCTCTGGAGCTCAGCCACAGTGATCTTTGGGTTCTTCTTTACCTCTCTCACCAAGGCTCTTCTCCCCCGATAGCTCAGTTTGGCCAGATGGCCAGCTCTAGGAAGGGTTCTGGTCATCCCAAATGTCTTCCATTTAAGGATTATGGAGGCCACTTTGCCTTAAGTGCAGCAGAATTTTTTTTTTAACCTTGGCCAAATCTGTGCCTTGCCACAATTCTGTCTCTGAGCTCTTCAGGCAGTTCCTTTGATCCCATGATTCTCATTTGCTCTGACATGCACTGTGAACTGTAAGGTCTTATATAGACAGGTGTGTGGCTTTCCTAATCAAGTCCAATCAGTATAATCAAACACAGCTGGATGCAAATTAAGGTGTAGAACCATCTCAAGGATGATCAGAAGAAATGGACAGCACCTGAGTTAAATATATGAGTGTCGCAGCAAAGGGTCTGAATACTTAGGACCATGTGATATTTCAGTTTTTCTTATTTAATAAATCTGCAAAAATGTCAACAATTCTGTTTTTCTGTCAATATGGAGTGCTGTGTGTACATTAATGAGGAAAAAATTAACTTAAATGATTTTAGCAAATAGCTGCAATATAGCAAAGCGTGAAAAATGTAAGGGTGTCTGAATACTTTCCATACCCACTGTAAGATGAAAAAACCCCTTTAAAAAAGCATTTTCCATCAAATAACGTTGTACCCTTCTTCTGTGAATCACATTGGGGTTGATTTACTAAAACTGGAGAGGGCAATATTGGGTGCAGCCGTCCATGGCAACCAATCAACTTCTAACTTCAACTTGTTTAACTAAGCTTTGACAAAAAAAAGCCTGGAAGCTAATTGGTTTCTATACAGAGCTGCACCAGACATTGCACTCTCTAGTTTTGTAAATCAACCCAATTCTGTATGAGCATGGTCCTCAAAGGTTCAGCTTTCGTATACGTAATTAATTTTCAGAGCTTTTAGAAGAAGTGGTGCAAAAAAAAAAAAATGTTCATTCCCATTCATCCCCTCTACCTTGGAAATTGTACTATTGGTAAAATACTTGTGAAAAATGTGCAACGTATTAAAGTGTTTTTTCACCAAAGCCAGAAGTCTGCCAAGCAAAATAGGTGAGTTGGTTTGGTGCATGAAGAGAACTATGATTTAATTGGTATTGCTGAATCTTGGCTTCACTCTTCACATGACTAGGCTATTATTATTCTTGGCTATGCTCCCTTTCGGAGAACGGGGTAAAATTGAAAGGTCTGTCTCTACGTGAGAAGTGATCTCAAAGCGAGTGTGAAAGAGGACCTAGTTGATAGAGAATGTGGTGAGGTTGAAGCATTATGGGTGGGATTCAATCATTGGAGTTTGTTATAGGCAACCCAATGTTAATGAGGAGGTGGAGACTTAACTACTTGTCCAGATAAAAAGGGCTGGGACAGAGATTGACTGGAGTAATGGCACTGCAGGAACATCTATAGGGCACAACTTCTTTTAAACCTATTACAAGACAGTTTTTTGGTACAGTTCATAGAGGCCCTGACTAGGAATGATGTTCTGCTGGACCTGGTAATCTCAAACCATGCAGTAGCAGTAACCATAACATGATTCCATTTAAAGTTAGATGTAAACAACAAGCACATACTGGAAAGATAAAAACACTTAACTTTAAGGCTTGGTTCACATATATGTGGGTCCAGTTTTGGTGCGGTTTCCATTCAGTGGTTCAGGTGCAAATTTGACACTTAAATCGCACCAGAACATGACTGAAAAATGCACAGGAAGCTTTATTAATTCACACTGCAACTGGCTCGAATATATGTGAACTGGCTCCATTGAAAGCCAGTCTGATTCACATGTTATGCAAATCGGATGCAGTTCAAAACGCATCCGAGTCACAGATATGTGAACTAAGCCTAAGAGAGCACATTTTCCAAGGATGAGGGCTGCTCTCCAAGACTTAGACTGGGAGTAAATATTGGCATCGATGAACACAAAACAGAAATGGGAATTCTTCAAAATGACAGCATGCAAGCACACTGCAAAGTATATTCCCGTGGGCAATAAGTTTAAAAGGCTAAAAATAAAACCTATGTGGCTCATGGCCAAAGTTAAAAAAGCTATAAATGATAAGAATAAAGCTTTAAAAAATATAAAAATGAAGGAACACTATCATAATTTAAATGTTACAAGGAATATAACAGAATATGTAAAAGGAAATCAAGGCCACAAAAATTCAAAATGAAGGACAGATTGCAAAAGAGAGTAGGATAAACCCAAATAAATTATTTAAATATATTAACAGTAAAAAGGTCAGGTGTGAGCATGTAGGCCCTTAACAATAGAGGTCCCCAACCCCCGGACCATGGACCGAAAGGCAGGGGGTGGTTGGCGAGCAAAGCTCGATCTTCATTGGCGACCACTCGCATTGCCGCCTGGGCTCTACCTCTTGTCAGCAGCGGAGGCCTGCTGTGGGCTGCATGCGCGGGGGGTCTGAGTCCTTGTGTGAGTCTAGTGCACTCCCACAACCAGAGGGTGCCTGCTCCTCTTCTCCCAGCAATACCACTCCCCTCCCTCTCTGTGGTCATGTCACTCAGTGTGTATATAAAATATAAATAACCCATATACTATGGGTTTAAAAAAGGTTTTGGTACAGATTCTATCCTCATAAATAAATACCACAAGATCTAAGAAAAGAACTGATTGGTAATCTCTATTCCCTGTAGTCTCTATTCCCTCTAAAACTAATACCATACGGGTTATAGTCCAAACTGTGTACACATGGCATGTTTGAGTCCTGCAAGCATTTTTAAATAACAAAATATCACTAATACAGCTCTTAAAAATATTAAATTGGAACACTTTACAATAAAAATCTATTCAATCTCCCACCTACACAAAAAACATAATTACACTTAGAGAAAATACTCCCTTCACCTGCACATAATGTTCTCCTTGGTACCAGAAATTATTTCTGTTGATGGAAAATTCAAGTCATTTCTATATATAACTAATCTGTACACAGTCCAATTCAGATCTATCTTTTACGATTCAGTCAACTGCTTTAATGGGCTCTCCCTGTTTGATATTCCTATATAATGAGTTTGCATCAATAGTGATTAAATAATAGTCATCATCATAGGGGATAGATTTCAATAAATCTATAGAATGTTTACTGTCTAACAAATAGGATTGTGTGGTATGGAGTTGGTAGGATTGTGTGATGTGGAGGTGGCTGCACATCCTCAGGTGGGCGGGTAGCTAGCAGATCACCAACAACTACAGCAATAATCCCCTGTGCATGAGTGATATAGCCCAGTAGGTAATAATATTCCATTGCACGTAACAAAAATTTATTGAAGCCTTGCTGCCCTCTATTACTGGGGACGTCCTGAAGGCACTGAAAAAACAAGCAAAAGAGGGCCCCCTATGCTCTGGTCATCACGCAGTCTGAAAGTGTAAAGCCACGAAATGTGGCCTGATGAGCGATATTACTACCTATGCTTGTGAGTAGATCTTTTCATATTATTTATAATAAAATGTGTGTTCATTTTTTCAGCTAAAAGATTGTGCAGTTGTAGAACAGGACTGGTGAGAAAGAGATGACATGGTCAATTAGATGAGCTATCTCTTGCAAATAGTAGGGATGAGCCGAACACCCCCCAGTTTGGTTCGCACCAGAACATGCAAGCAGGCAATAAATTTGTTCGAACATCCGAACCCCGTTAAAGTCAATGGGACGCAAACATGAAAAATCAAAAGTGCTAATTTTAAAGGCTTATATGCAAGTTATTGCCATAAAAAGTGTTTGGGGACCCGGGTCCTGCCCCAGGGGACATGTATCAATGCAAAAAAAAGTTTTAAAAACTGCCGTTTTTTCGGGAGCAGTGATTTTAATAATGCTTAAAGTGAAACAATAAAAGTGAAATATTCCTTTCAATTTCGTACCTGGGGGGTGTATATAGTATGCCTGTAAAGCAGCGCCTGTTTCCAGTGCTTAGAACAGTCTATGCACAAAATGTCATTTCTGAAGGAAAAAAAGTAATTTAAAAGTACTCGCGGCTGTAATGAATTGCCGGTCCTGGCAATACAGAGAAAAGTCATTGAAAGTCATTGATAAAAATAAAAAAAAATGCGTGGAGGTCCCCCCGAATTCAATTACCAGGCCCATCAGGTCTGGTATGGATATTAAGGGGAATCCTGCTCCAAATTGAAAAAATAAATGGCGTGTGGTTCCCCCCCAAATATCCATACCAGACCCTTATCCGAGCACACAACCTGGCAGGCCGCAGGAAAAGAGGGGGGAAGGGGGGGCGCCCCCCCTCCTGAACCGTACCAGGCCACATGCCCTCAACATGGGGAGGATGCTTTGGGGTCTGGACCCCAAAGCACCATGTCCCCACGTTGATGGAGACAAGGGCCTCATCCCCACAACCCTTGGCTGGTGGTTGTGGGGGTCTGCGGGCGGGCGGCTTATCGGAATCTGGAAGACCCCTTTAACAAAGGGGACCCCCAGATCCCGCCCCCCCTATGTGAATTGGTAAGGGGGTACATTGTATCCCTACCATTTCACAAAGAAAGTGTAAAACATTTAAAAAAAACACAGACACAGTTGGGATAAGTCCTTTATTAAAAAAAAAAAAAAAAGAATAAAAAAAAAAGACTCCAGCAGTGGTAATCCACTCTCGATCTCCACTCCAGTGATGTCAGTATTCTGCGATGAATGATCTCTCCAGGCTCCAGCGACGATGTCCAGCTACGAGGAACAGCACACGTGACCCCGTCCCCCTCTGACGCAAGGGGAAACCCGGGCTTCCCCAGTGACGTGATGGGTGACCCCACCCCCCTCTGATGCAAGGGAAACCTGTGTTGCATCAGAGGGGGGCGGGGTCACCCGCACGTCACTGGGGAAGCCTGGGTTTCCCCTTGCGTCAGAGGGGGACGGGGTCACATGATGGGTGGCCTGTCCTCTGCAATATAAGACCTGTCAGGCGTCATTCCCGGGGTGTCTCCGCTCCGGTAAAGAGAGGATCGTGTGCTGTTCCTCGTTGCTGGAGCCTGAATAGATCATCCATCGCAGGATACCGACATCGCTGGTGGAGATCGAGAGTGGATTACCACCGCTGGAGTTTTTTTTTTTTTTTTTTTTAATGGAGGACTTATCCCAACTGTGTGTGTGTTTTTTTTTTACACTTTCTTTGTGAAATGGTAGGGGTACAATGTACCCTGTTACCAATTAACATGGGGGGGTGAGATCTGGGGGTCCCCTTTGTTAAAGGGGTCTTCCAGATTCCGATAAGCCCCTCGCCCGCAGACCCCCACAACCACCGGGCAAGGGTTGTGGGTATGAGGCCCTTGTCCCCATCAACATGGGGACATGGTGCTTTGGGGTCCAAACCCCAAAGCATCCTCCCTATGTTGAGGGCATGTGGCCTGGTATGGTTCAGGAAAGGGGGGCACTCTCTCGTCCCCCCTCTTTTCCTGCGGCCTGCCAGGTTGCGTGCTCATATAAGGGTCTGGTATGGATTTTTGTGGGGAACCCCATGCCATATTTTTTTGTTCAATTTGGTGCGGAGATCCCCTTAAAATCCATACCAGACCTGAAGAGTCTGGTATGGATATTTGGGGGGAACTGCACACCATTTTTTTTTTCATTTGGCGCAGGGTTCCCCTTAATATCCATACCAGACCTGAAGGGCCTGGTAATTGAATTTGGGGGGACCCCCACGCATTTTTTTTTTTTTTTTATCAATGACTTTCAATTACTTTTCTTTGTATTGCCGGGACTGGCAATTCATTACAGCCGCGAGTACTTTTAAATGACTTTTTTTCCTTCAGAAATGATATTTTGTGCAGAGACTGTTCAAAGCACGGGAAACAAGCGCTGCTTTACAGGCATACTATATACACCCCCCAGGTACGAAATTTAAAGGAATAGTTCACTTTTATTGTTTCACTTTAAGCATTATTAAAATCACTGCTCCCGAAAAAACTGCAGTTTTTAAAACTTTTTTTTGCATTGATACATGTCCCCTGGGGCAGGACCCGGGTCCCCAAACACTTTTTATAACTTTTATACAGCCTTTACAATTAGCACTTTGGATTTCTCCCATAGACTTTTACAGTGTGTTCTGCGGCTTTTCGAATTTGCCGCGAACACCCCAAATTGTTCGCTGTTCGCCGAACAGCATGAGTTTGACTCGAACTCGAAGCTCATCCCTAGCAGATAGATAGTCTGTATCATTTTTGTGGTCTGGCAGGCCCAGAAGCATGTCCAGATGTATACTCAGAGGTATATCCAGGAGACATAAAAATCTAAAAACCAGGATGCTGGTAGAAGGTCACAAACGTCTTCAGAGAGGAGATAAAGAAAGCTCATGTCTAGAAGCAATGTCAATCATCACAGCGGAAAGATTTCCCATCACCTTGTGTTCCTAGAACAACTGTAAAATATTGGATTTCTCATCACTTTTTGTCTTATTGACAATGGTAACCAGGACATATAGAGAGGGTGAATGTTCCTGGTGTGGACAGAGACAACATCCAATCCTTTCATACTCCATGCAAAAATAGACAAAGTTTAGTACAGTAGCTGTACACGAATTGCCAATTGCTAGACATGTAGCAGTAAAATGTACAACAGTTTCAGTGAATACCAACGTTGTCCAGGACAAGAAGTGATCAGTAGGGAAACATAGAAGTAGAACTATTGTGGGCCCTGGTTCTGGATGTGAAAATGTAGAACGTATATGCCAGCACACTTAAAAGATCGTTTTTCATGCCATTTTTTAAACCAATGTTTTTCTCGTTGTTTTTTTTTCTTGTTTCCTCTCAAGCCTGTCTTGCATCCACACGATCATTAAAAAAAACGATCGAGCAAAGCGCAGTGACGTACAACACGTATGACGGCACTATAAAGGGGAAGTTCCGTTCTAATGGCGCCACCCTTCATGTTAGTAAACTTTGTTGAGCGGCGATTCGCGCTTTTCAGCCTCGTGCTTTTCAGTCCGTTACAGCGTGACGAATGTGCCATCTCCATTACGAACGCTAGTTTTACCAGAACGAGCGCTCCCGTCTCATACTTGATTCTGAGCATGCGCGTTTTTTTTCCCCTCGTAAAAGCATACACACTATCGTTTTTCACGTCGTTAAAAAAAAACGACATGAAAAACGACATGAAAAAATAGAGCATGTTCGAAATTTTTAATGCCCGTTTTTCACGCAGTTAAAAAATGCTCTGGAGCATACACACGATCGGTTTTAATGACCATTTTTAAAAATTGCATTTTTAACGGCATGAAAAATGATCGTGTGTATGCGGCATAAGGCCTCACGCCCACGGACGTTTTTACAGCTGCGTTTTTTACAGCTTAAAAACGCCTGTCCATGTTATTGTATAATTTTTATTTATTTTTTTGAAAAAAAAAAAAAAAAAAAAACGTCGGAGCTAAAAAAACGTGATCGCTGCGTTTTTGCGCATTTTTTGACGCTTCACATTTTTTTATGCCTAACGCCGACGCTGAGGAACGCACTGGTCCTGTTTTTTTTTTACAGCTTAGAAACGTCTATGCTATTTGCAGCTCAAAAACGTCTAGGTGGGCATGAAGCTATAGACTAACATGGACAGGCGTTTTTAAGCTGTAAAAAACGTTCAAAAACGTGGCTGTAAAAACGTCCGTGGGCATGAGGCCTTACTAAAAGCTTTTTTTTTTTAGTTTTGAAAAGAGTGGGGAGGGATTATAACACCTGTCGGTGTTTGTTTTCCGTGTTAGGAAGATTCACCCCATCTCAACCAAGCAGAGGATTATTGTTTTAGTCCTGCTTCACATTTAGTCTGTGCTTTAATTCTTTAATTCCTCAGTTCCCATCAGGTATTCATTTATTGTGATGAGGTACAGCACCCTATCAGTGCACACCTTTAATCTCACATGAAAAAAAATATACTGTATTTATTGGCGTATAACACGCACTTTTTCACCCTGAAAATCGGGTGCAAATAGTGTGTGCGTGTTATACGCCGATACTGCAATTTGGGCTGCCTCGGAGGGAACTGGGAGGGGGTGGGATGAGCGCCATCAGATGACATACAGCAAGAATCTCCTGTTTACTCAGCGGCCTCTATAATAGGAAGTCCTGTCTCTTGGGTCGACATTGGACCAGTGTTCTGTCTATCATAGAAGCTGGTCCAGGAGGCGGGACTTTGTATAAAAGAGTAAACAGGAGATTCTCGCTGTATGTAATCTGACAGCGCTCATCCTGCCCCCCTCCCTGTCCCCTCCTAGGCAGCAGTAATTTGAGTTGAGGCTGCAGATGGGCATTGGTCAGGCTGCATTCATGGTAATGGGCTGCATTCATGGCAATGGCAAGGCTGCATATGGGCATTGATCAAGCTGCATTGATCGGCAATTGTGAGGCTGCAGATGGCATTGATCAGGCTGCAGATGGGCAATGGGGAGGCTGCATTGATGGGCACTGACCCTTATTTTGCTTCAAAGTTCTCTATTTAAAATGTAAGCTTTTTTTCCTGAAACTTCCCTCCTAAAATGAAGGTGCGTGTTATACGCCTGTGCGTGTTATATGCCAATAAGAAAGGTAGTTAGTTTCTTAAGATGATATTATTATATTAGATTGGGATCAACATGCTGAATCCATGAAAGTCTGACCATGTTAACTTGATATCAGTTCCAGGTGGTATTTAAGTTAGATATCAACATGAATGTTAGTGACAACTCAGAATATGACATGTATTTATTTTAGTTGACGGTAAGCATTGAGGCAAGAAAGTTAACTGGATTAAAGATGATTAGAAAAAAAAAAAAAAACAGGAGATGAGAATCTCATTGCTGCAAGTCAGTTTGGCAGATGAAGTTTTCAAGGAAAGCACACTTTCCTTCTTCATTGGCTGTCTCCTGTTTAAGGTTTTTCTATTCATCTGTTAATGCACCAGGTTCTTATGTTCTATTGCAGGTCAGGCCCCTGTCAAGTGGATTTTCATCCAATCTTACATCTTTTATATGAGTGTAAGTGCTTATTTTTATATAGCACTTTTAACTTTTTCATTTGGACCCCTGTCAAAATTCTGCACGTTCCATTGAGTTGAGATCTTCCGCACATTCTCCATTTCAGGAAATAAATCAGTCTCAACAGAAAGCTAATAAACCTGTTTCAAGCTTTCTTATTTTAAGAAGAAACCCCACACACAGCACTGATACCATTAAATAGGTGGACGTCTCATAATGTTGAATGGCAAGAATGGTGGAGGGTAATCCAGGGCTGGGACCCAACATGGGGAAAGCCAATGTTAGGCTAAAAGCTCTGTTCATAAGTTTTGGATGGAAGAAGTAAAGGAAGGCAGTTATTTATTTATGACTCACTGCTATCCAGCAACACAGTGTACCAATGCTAAAAGACGATACAACATTTACTCTATTACTCTAACTATTTTGCTTTTCTGTCTCTAGTAGACATGTACATTTGTTTTCGTCCGAATGCATTTTTGTCCGAATTTCCGGGATTTTCGCTTTCCTTTTAACAAACGATAATGAACGCGCAGAATCCGAAATCCGAAAGATCCAACATAAAAAATGCTTTATTTTCGTTTCATTACGACAACAGTTCGATATAGATAGAAGATTCGACATGACTGTGACAATAGCGATCTGTGTCTATCGAACCTGCGGTCGATGTGCCTAACCTAACTCTATTAGTCCAAGATTATTCGAAATAGAGAGAAAAGATTAAACATAGAGAGACATGAAGATTCGACGAAGCAGCTAAAAACATACAATCGCCGTGAGCGGACATTTATGGTCAAATGTTCCGCCCATAGGCTATAGAAGAATTCTAATGTTTGTTGACTAGTAATAATAATTAATAAATATAATTATTACTAGTCATACAACATTAGAATTCTACTATAGCTTGTAGGCGAAGCATTCGACCGGAAATGTACGATTGTGGCGTCGTCCAGTTTAGCTGCTGCGTCGAATCTTCTTAGAACATTCGACAGACACCATAAGCCTTCAGTTGACAGATTCAACCTTAATTAATTCGGATTTTTGGACGAATGCATTTTTTTAATGAAACAAAATAAATAAAAACTAATTTCGGGAGTAACTAAATAAATGTATTTTTCGGACGAAAACGAAATTGTGAAACAAAATATTTCTAGTCTCTAGCTGAATTGTGCTATTTTTTACTATAAGGTAGTCTTTGGTGTAATAGGCAGTGATTTTTACATGACATCAGAGCACAGTGCAAAAAAGGAAAAAAAAAAAATTGTGTTATTTCTTTTGTTTAATGTTAATATGACAGACATAATTTATTGGTACTTGCTCATATTTATATCTTGATACACATTCTCATATATGCTGTGTTCACATTTTTCAATAAGTGATAGCCATGTCATATGCTTTATAACCTCTTTCTTTTACTAGTTTGTAAATTGAATTATACTGGCCTGCGCTGAGATGGATTGTTGGCACTTATACACAGGAGGTGTAAGAGGTTGACGCATGGTTAATACTCTGGATTTCTTCAATATTTCCCAGACTCTATGGAACTGTGACTGAGGTTATTTACAAAAATGACTGCTTCCTTTTCCTAGCTGACCATAAGCTCTAGACCCATTACATCTAAACTCAAACCATATTGCTTCTTTAATCTTATGTCTGCTCCATGACAGGTTCGTGATTTGTAAGTAGATATTCAGTGTTTGTATGAAAGAATGGGTCTTTCTTCATTACAGAAGTTGTTTTATTATTGAAGAGAAGGAGAGAGAGAGGAATTTTGCTGGAAAACTGCAAAGATGTTGGGCTACTTTCTGCTAGAAAGTTAGACTTTGCATGGAATGGTATAAATTATAAGTAGTGACATAATACTACAACTAAAGGCTTATCCTTAATCATATGTTTATATACAAATACACACATGTATATATGCATGTATGCATATTTACATGTATGCACATACACTATATTACCAAAAGTATTGGGACGCCTGCCTTTACACGCACATGAATTTTAATGGCATCCCAGTTTTCGTCCATAGGGTTCAATATTCAGTTGGCCCACCCTTTGCAGCTATAAAATCTTCAACTGTTCTGGGAAGGCTGTCCACAAGGTGTAGGAGTGTGTCTATGGGGATGTTTGACCATTCTTCCAGAAGCGCATTTGTGAGGTCAGGCACTGATATGGACAAGAAGGCCTGGCTCGCAGTTTCCACTATAAATCATCCCAAAGATGTTCTATTGGCTTTAGGTCAGGACTCTGTCAAGTTCCTCCACCTCAAACTTACTCATTCCTGTCTTTATGGACCTTGCTTTGTGCACTAGTCAAAATCATTTGGTGGAGGGGGGATTATGGTGTGGGGTTGTTTTTCAGAGGTTGGGCTTGGCCCCTTAGTTCCAGTGAAGGGAATGCTTAAGGTGTCAGCATACCAAGACATTTTAGACAATTTACTGCTCCCAACTTTGTGGGAACCGTTTGAGGATGGCCTCTTCCTGTTCCAATATGACTGTGCACTAGTGCACAAAGCATGGTTCATAAACACATAGATGAGCGAGTTTGGGGTGGAGAAACTTGACTGGTCTGCACAGAGTCCTGACCTTAACACGATAGAACACCTTTGGAAGGATAGAACACCTTTGGGATTAATTAAAGCCTAACCTCACAAAGGCGCTTCTGGAAAAATGGTCAAACATTCCCACTCAATATTGAACCCTGCGGACGAAGACTGGGATGCCATTAAAGACCATGTGCGTGTAAACACAGGCATCCCAATACTTTTGGTAATATAGTGTATATGCTTATACAGTATATACAGTATACATACAGTATAATATGATGTATAAAGAAGTGTGATGCTTATTCTGTATGAACCCTAAACACATGCAGTGTTTAGTACATGATGTATACCACTCAGAGCAACTGTGCTTGCATACTAATTTACTATGCAAGCACAGTTTGTCAAAAGTTAATATTATATTAAAACTTTCTTTTTTTTCATATGCAGGTCTTTGCCCATAATAACATCACAATACACATAACAAAACACTAAATCGTAATATCATAAGTAATATCAAAACAAAATTCAATACACCATAATGTACCAAAACAAACCCTTTATTTTGAGACTTTAGAAACATGCTCAGCAAGATCACTTTGTACATCTAACAAAAATTTCTCCAGCTGCCACATACTGTAGTTGAGGGTCATGTGGGCACTTGCCTCTGTTCTGTGTATCCAAACAGACAGAAACTGTTCAGTTGTTTCCTGCTATGTCATGTGGCAGGCAAGAACACTGGATTGTGAAAAGCATGCCACAAACTAACTTTTCTTACTTGCTGGATTTTGTGCTTATAGTCCCCTGGGCATTTTAGCAGTTTTTGTTCTTTGTCTTTATTCTTTTAGTTCCCCTGGTGTCTTGTGGTTTTGTGCTTTTATTTCTCTAGTGTAATGAGGGAGAGAAAGAGAGCTAAAGCCTTTGTGGAAATACTGTAGGCATAGGATGTGTGGAGCTGTAACAGAAACACTCTGTCCCTTCTTCAATTTGCAGTAGAGTCACCTAACATCTAAAATGTGAGTGGTGTTTTTGCTAAATAAGTTTAGAAGCTGCTAAACACACTGCACTGCACTGTGCATTTACCTATCCTTGTCTAGTAGTGCCAAACATGCTTTACCACTCATCCAAACGGCTTCCTGAGTTCAAGAAGTTGTTTATTTAGAACAGAAATCGCTACTTGGGTGAGCAGTCAAACATCTTCAACATTATTAAACAAGCCTACCACTAGCTTTACTCTTGGGGCAGTGCCTATTCCATAGCAGCCACTGAAGCCTGTAAAATGTTGGTCCACGCTACTGCTTTAACACTAGACTGAGAACATCTTGTTCTAAAGTAGTCCTGCACATACATCAACTGCAGTAATTATATCAGCTATCAGTAGCAGCCACTTTGGGAAACTTTTTCAAAGTGGCAACTATATCCCAACTCTAGCGCCATGTTTTCAAGATGATCTAGGCCTAAAAATATAGATAGGGTGCTATATTTTAAATAAATGGCCCTCTTACTTTAAAACCCAAGTTCACCTTTACCATTTTTGACTCTTTTTGCTCTGCTGTGTTTTTCCGACCTGTCCACTTTATCAGACTATGCTGGTTGCCATAGGTGATCTGTACATAACTGGAGCCCTATGTGTCGGGAGATTTCAGCTTTGCCCACATGACATAACAAAGGAGTTATAATAAAAAGTATATATTAAAATAAATAGAAAGAGCATATGAGGTTTGGCATTTTCTTTTCTTTCTATGGTGAAAAAATGCAGTTCTATTTTCAGTTTTTAGAGAAACATAAATTGATATTTTGTAATCTGCTGAGAACCCCTAGGTGTAGTGGGTTTGTTTCTAATATAGTACTGAATTCAATTTCCAATAATACATGGAAAAGATTATGCATAATATGCTTTACATTCCTTGCTAATTTATCTTCAATTGAAGTAAAAAATTATCCATGGGAGCGTGGATAACCAGATATTATAATGTTCATAGAGAATTATGCAAATTCTAGTCTACATCTATACAACATATGCACAAGGAATGGCATAAAGTCACTGTATTAAAAATGGAGTCACATTTCCTTCACCCAAAGCTTGTTTGCCCTGGGCTTTGTGTACGAGAGTGCTGATGACTTTGAATGCAGTCTGATGGTGTTTCCATCTCCAGAAATTGTCTTTTTCATTAAGGAAACTAAACCATGGCGAGTATTGCTTCATTGCACATTAGAAATATGTCTGAATATAGTTCACTTGGGGCACAAGCGGAAATCTCACAACAGTCAGATTAATTTCTAATTATTTTATAAGCATGCATTTTATTTCAGGAATGGCAAAGCTTAGTGGTGGGCACATTGACATATCTTGGTGCATACAATAGCCTGTGTTTTTTACATTAAGGCAAACAATGCAAAAATATTGCATTGTTAAAGTACAACTCTAGGCAAACAGATAAACAAGGTTGAAAAACAAATGTTTACTGTTTAACCTGCCTAGGAATTTGTAATCTTGGTCAGTTCTTGTTATACACATAGCTTTCTGCTTTAAGCCCCGTACACACGATCGGGATTCCTGACAGAAAAAGTCAGATTTCCTTTTTCTGTTGGGAATTCCGACAGAAATAGATTGAGAACATGTTCTCAATTTTCCCGTCGGAATTTCCGATGGACTTTTCCCGATGGAAAACCTGATCGTGTGTACGGGGCTTTAGCGTTCCTGATTCCTTGGTCACTTCTTTTCACATTGAACTGACATAATGCTAATTCATTGTTCAATGATCCAGCTGAAGACAGAGAAGTGACATAGGAAGTTACACAGCTGAACCAGGCAATGCATGGGTCTTCTGTCTGGCTGTGAGCAAAAGGAACAAAATCACAAAACTAGCTAAGCAGAATTACAAATCCTTTGGTAGGTAAATCAGCAAATATGCATGTATTTTGGCCGTATAGTCAGCTGTTCTTTAGAGTTTCACTTTAATTCAACTAAGGGTTCATCCTAGTAATGAGGTTGTATACATTTTAAAATATACTGTATTTATCAGCGTATAACACGCACCTTAACTTTAAGAGGGAAGTTTCAGGAAAAAAACTTTCCACAGCCCGCTGCATGGTACACAGCCCCCTGCATAGTACACAGCCCCTTCCACAATGCACAGCCCCCTGCATAGTACACAGACCCCTGTATAACACACAGCCCCCTTACATTAAACCCACCCCTCCCCTGCACTCCCAGGAGACCCCCAGTCTCTTGGGACAGCGCTGTCCGAATACTGTAAAGTTTAAAAAACTTCACACTGTCAGCGCCTTCTCATACACCGCTCCTCCTGTGTGACTTTCATTTTAAATTAAAGCTTCTAACTACAGTACCTCCATTAACGCCGGACCCGGTCATGTGACTGCTCTCCTCTCTTTCATTGACGGTCACATGACTTCTCTCCTCCTCCAATAAAAAGGAACTCGAGGAGGAGGCAGAGTGGGAGGAGGAGAGCAGCCACAACGAGCAGCGATTATTGAGGTAATCAGAGGGTATTTAGATTGACACAGGGCTAGCAGTAATATATATATATTTTTTACTGGCACCACTGTCCCAGGGTCAGGAGAGGTGTGCCAGCTGGCCTGACACGTTCCCATTGGGTGGCACCCGGAGCGGACCGCCAAATCCCTGCCTCCCCCTGTTGGTAAAAAAACAGATATCGGCGTATAACACGCAGGCACAGTTTACCCTCTATTTTCAGGGTAAAAAAAGTGTGTGTTATACGCCGTTAAATACGTTAATTCCTATATCTGTTTGAAAGAGTTCCAATTAAGAACCATTTGAATTGTCCACTATAGTAGTTTAATATATACAACATAGCCAAAGGTTCCTGATAAATGGCCCTCAGGCATTTTTGATTTGTACACTAATTATCAACAGATCTTTGAAACTATAATGATCATTACAGAGAAATACCCAAAACCAGAGCTCCATGCAAGACTCATCCCACCTGTACGTGAACAATTTGAGTGCCAGCCACTGTAGTCCATCCCCACTCTTCTTCAGAAGAATGAAAACATGTATCAGCCACACTCTACTCTTGGCTCCTCTTGCAGTATTTATCAGATGTCAACAAAGTGACTGCATACAACTAAGTCCTCTTGGGAAGTAACCTACCTTGATGCGTTTCATCACTTCTGGCTTACTCACAAACATAGAGGAAGATCCTTGTGAGCAAGCCAGGAGTGGTGAAATGAGTCAAGGAAGGTTAATTCCCAGGTAGAGACATTGTTGTATGCAGTCACTTTGCTGACGTCTGATAAATACGGCAAGAGGATCTAAGAGTGGAGTGCGGCTGATACCTTTATTTATAATGATCATTATGTTATTTACCTTTTCCAAATGTTATACAATTTTCATGTAGCTAACTTTAGTTTAATTCTATATTAGAAATGTAAAAAAA
Source organism: Rana muscosa (assembly GCA_029206835.1). Taxonomy (NCBI): domain Eukaryota; kingdom Metazoa; phylum Chordata; class Amphibia; order Anura; family Ranidae; genus Rana; species Rana muscosa. The sequence goes on from CM055118.1 coordinate 625,264,783, forward strand.
AAATCCTGTATTACTAAGTATTGTAGTATTAACAGGGAAACCAAGCACAGAGTCTTATGTGTATAGCAGCATTATTGACATTTAAAGTCAGCTACAACAACACTTTGACATTTACAGTCTTCTTGGGAAACTCGAACGGCACCATAAATGTTGAGATACAGATATCATTAACCTTCAGCTTTATTGGATAATGTGCTGAGCCCGACACATGTATTGGATGTTGTAGATCCTTCCAAACCACCTTTGTGCACTGAACCACATTAACAAAGTATGCAGTCTATTTACAGGTTTACAAATTCATACAATTACTCATAAATACCTCCAGGCAAATTCAAGGAGCTATTATTTTTTCAATATCCCCTGCTCATGTCTCACATTAATAGCAGTTGATGCGACAAATAACAAAACTTAGGCTTACAAAAAGTGTCTAAACTTTTTCTTGAATTTCTCAGTATTGCTTGTCGCACTGTGTGATGAGCCTGACACATGTATTAGATGTTATGAGATTTGTTAGAGTCCTAAATGTCACCATTATTCCATTGTGAAAAGCAAGCAGGGTCAAAGCTGAAAATTAGCCCTACCTTCAGCCTTGCGTAGTTGTACAGGTTCCTCTGCCGTACTGAAATTGCTTACTTAGATTTTTCTGCACACAATATGCATCAGAAGCTACAGAAAGCCGGGATAAATCTATATGCGTATTGTGGTACACTGAAAATATTGATGTATGTATGTTTTAATATGTGGAAAATTAAAATAAAGAATATCTGATTTAAAAAAAGGAACAAAAAAAAAAAGAAGCTACAGAAAGCCAGATAAAGACACCTCATTTTTTGACTGGAGGAGGTCCAGCATCATCTAGCCTCCTTCTTCCCAGCCTGGCTGCCCCTTTTATTAACTGTATTTCATGTATTATGATCATGGAGGCTCAGCATCACATGTAGGATTACCTAGGGTTATCTGCATGCACAATGAATGTCCTCTTCTCTAGTGTAACATCCACCCAAAAGTATATATTAGTATACTGCTTGCATCTGAGCTGCGGGAGGGAAAAACTGAGGCAGGGTGCCCTGATGTTTTCAGAAATCTTTGTATAGCACCCAGCTGGCCCCTCCCAGCAGCCATGACCTACCTACATTGCATAAAGAAGCCCAAAGACCCAGTGATAACATCACTGGGTCTTAAATAAGGTATGAGATAAAAAAGTGAAAAGGATTTATTTAAACATTTTGATTCGACTGGAATGGAGAAACCAGGGAAGGCAAAATATAAGACAATTAAGCTTCAGCTTAAATTTTAGGTATGGTATACCTGTTTCACAAGAGAAGTCTGAATTTTCTTTGTCAACTCAGCATGTGATAAAATCCAATACGTGCATTAGATGTTACAGGTGTTGCTAAGGTACTAAAAGGCCTTGGGACACTCACAGATGTTTTCTTTAGGGGAATACTGTCATACTAACATGTGCATATAGTAAAATTATGGGTGCAATGGCTAAATTATGCCTGGGTTTCCTAGCCTGCAAGTTGTAGTCCCTGATCTTACTGTAAATACCAGTGTTGTACTGACCTGTTCCTGTAGTAAGACTGTTTTCCTGACTTGTAAGTGACATCCTACATCACATAACCATATCATATAACAGCAAAAGATGCAAGTAATTAAGTCTATGTACAGGATCAGGTGAACGTTGAATAGGAAAAAAATGGGCTACTTCAAGTACCTGGGCCTAGCTCACTATTCAATACATTAGAACCTTAAAAGCCACCTTTGAGCCTGAACTGCAAAAAAAAAAAAAAAAAGGTAAAAGAAAAAATAAATTCACTGTCTATTCATAGTTTAACAGATCTACTCAAAAACCTACACACAGATTCAAGCATACTCATGATATTCCTTGTTCATGTCTCATATAGTAGTTGATGCTGCAATTAAAACCAAGACTTACCCGCCTCCACTACTGCTGTTCTCTTAATTTTACTCTGTAAAGGCTATGCTATTTCTCTTGATGCCTTCACTGACATATGATTCTTGTTTATGATATTTTTCTACTTTTATATGGAAATCCTTGATAAACATATTTAAAAAAAGAAAAAAAAAGACTTAAATGGACATATAGAACTGAAAGAGACTTAGGCTGTCCTCTAGACTAGCCATTTGCAACCAGGGTTTTGTGGAGCCATGGGGTTCCTCCGAAAGTTGTTTGGTGTTCCTTGAGCTGAAGCTTAAGATGAGCTGAATACAAATGCACATCACACTTTTCAGACATTTGTAAAAAAACTTGAATTAAATAAATATACGTTTTTGGTTGTAACATGACAAATTGTGGAAAATGTTAAGGGGTATGAATACCTTTTCAAGGCACTGTGTGTATATATATATATATATATATATATATATATATACACACACACATACACACACAGTATTTATACAAAACATGGCAAATAGGTGATGTCTATCAAAAGCACATCTGACAACAGGATAAAAAGTCCTATCAAGCCAAGTATGACTATTTATTTTTTCAAAGTGATACATTACAAATGATACATTTTGATTAAATCATATAAAAGAGTTCATTAACACACTGCTACATTTCAAAAAAAGATTTCAATATGCGACAAGGTGCCTATTTGTCACACTACATGCAGCAACCAAGAAGGGTGCTTTGATCAGTGGTTAAAAGCTCAGTTTATATCATGCAAGTAATGCTTGATGGAACTGACATGGCATGCTCAGAATTTCAAAATTTATTAAGACGGCAATGTTTCAGGATTTCGCTCACTTGCTCTGCATCTGTTTTGCTTTTGCACAACATTAAGGAAATGAGAAACAGCTGTTTCACCATCTTCTCTCCTCGCGGGGACATTTCGCTTTGCTCAAAGGCCACCAAGGAAAAATTGGTTCTTCTCCAAGAAGACTAACATATTGCAACATTAAATACCAAAAACTGAATCTTACACAAAAAATTTAATATTTCCTATTTTAAACAGTAAGGAACAATTCACCATACACATTACAATCTGACCATACAATCTTTGTACATTCAACTTTAGAATTAATATGAGAACCTACCTAATCAATCCAATAATTTGTATCCAATCAGACAGACCCTTCTACTACATACTGTAGTTGTTGGTAGTTCTAAGGGAGATGTACACTCAGATTGTAAGGTGTGCAGTGAGCTTAAGACCTAGACCACTTATATACACATAAAACCTTTAGGTCACATGTTTTAAAGTGATCTTACATTCATAAAATGTTGCAAAATATTCAAAAGGGAGCTTTTAAACGGACTCTGTATGGTTTTCCTGCAGTGCAAGTTCAGTGCTGTGTCAATTACATTGGGTGGTTTTGGTGCATTTTCTGAAAGCACACCATAAGTCCTGCAATGGCAAAGCGCAGGTCACGCACACTGCAAATCAGCACTGCATTAGTGTGAAAGCGCCCCAAACAGAAAAAAAAAACGTAATGTTTTTTCCAAGTTTGAGGACCTTCTGCCCATCCCAAAGTTAAGAAAGTCATATTTTGGCCCATAAAGTTCTGTACAAGGTTCACAAGAGTACAGTGCACCCAAGTTGTAAGGGTGCAGTATGTAGAGAGACTATAATAAGAAGTCCACACTCCTTTGCACTGGTTATCAGACTTTTTTTTCAGTTGAGAGAGATTAGAAAAAGAAAATCACAAATTGTGGGTTGACATCAGAACACTGATGAAAATAAGTGATGGCACCAATGATGAGTAAGGTTTGTTATATTAAAAAGGGAGTAGTGATGAGCCGAACACCCCCGGGTTCGGTTCGCACCAGAACCCGCGAACGGACCGAAAGTTCGAACGAACATTAGAACCCTATTAAATACAATGGATGCGAACGTTCGAATTCTAAAGTGCTAATTATAACAACTATTATGCATGTTATTGTCCTAAAAAGGGTTTGGGAACCCGGGTTCTGCACCAGGGGACATGTATCAATGCAAAAATAAGTTTTAAAAACGGTCGTTTTCCGGGAGCAGTCATTTTAATGATGCATAAAGTGAAAAAAAAAAAGTCAAATATTCCTTTAAATATCGTACCTGGGGGGTGTCTAAAGTATGCCTGTGAAGTGCCACGTGTTTCCCGTGTTTAGAACTGTCCCTGCACAAAATGACACTTCTAAAGGAAAAAAAAGCCATTTAAAACTGCTTGCGGCTTTAATGTAATGTCTGGTCCCGGTAATATGGATGAAAATCTTTAAGAAAAATGGCATAGCTACCCCATGACCCCCCCCCTACCCCAGCCCATTACCAGCCCCTTTGGGTCTTGTATGGATATTAAGGGGAACCCCGCACATAAAATAAAAAAGGCCCTATATACTCTGAACAGCCGTATACAGGCGGTGCATACAAGACAGGGACTGTAGGTTTGTTCTTATGTAGAATCTGTTTGTAATTTTGAACAGGTACATTGTTGAAGTGTAGCTCCAGACCAAAAATCTATTTTTAAACTTTTTGGAAAACATAGGTAAGGGTTATCACCCCTGTAACATTTGTTTTGCTGTCTGTGCCCCTGTTCAGAACATTTCACCTCACTTTCCGTCCTAATGACAACTGTTTTTGAAATGTGGTGTTTTTCTTGAAACAAGGATTGCTGATAAAGCATCAGTACAGAGGAGACACCTTTCTCCCATATTTATTCTTACAGGAGAGAATTTTCCTTCCTAGTGGTAGATTTCCTCTCACTTCCTGTTGTCTTCTTGCGTTTGCAAGTAGGAGTCGTTTGTAAGTTGGATGTTTGAAAGTAGGGACCTGCCGTATATACTCTGCAGAAATAGGCCCCTTAGTTGTTGGTGTTGGCACAACACTGTAAGCACTCACAGTTACTCTTGGTTGGTGCTGGAACGCCCTGCTGTCAACTATTATATCAGGAATTTTAATTACATATAATTGTTGAACAGTGGTAGTAAAAATTGGGCCTTTGATGGTGGTGCTGGTGCCACAACACTGTAAGCCCTGACAGTTACTCTTGGTGGGTGCAGCAATGGGCCCTGCTGTGAATTATTAGATCAAGAATTGTAATTACATGCCCCTGTTGAACAGGGGCTGAAAAATTGGGCCTTAGGCACTGGTGGCACAACACTGCAACCCTTCACAGATACTGTACTTGGAGCACAGCAATGAGCCCTGTTGCAAAGTATTGCTTCAAAAATTGTAATGACACGCCCCTGTTAAACAGGGGCTGAAAAATTGGGCCTTAGGCACTGGTGGCACAACACTGCAACTCCTCACAGATACTGTACTTGGAGCACAGCAATGAGCCCTGTTGCAAAGTATTGCTTCAAAAATTGTAATTACACGCCCCTGTTAAACAGGGGCTGAAAAATTGGGCGTTAGGCACTGGTGGCGGCACCCATAAACAAAAATGATCTTCCAAGCTATCATCATCAATCGTATCATTGAGGACTCGGAGGAGGAGGATAGCCAGTCAACATAACAGCACAGGCACTCAGCATCAGCATCAGTCTTGAAGGGATGTGACATTTTAAAATCAATTAGTCTGTTATATCAGCATCAGGTGTGTGGTAGCTGGTGGTGATCCAAGACTGGTTCATCTTGATGAAAGTCAGTCGATCAACCGAGTCGGTGGACAGGCGCACCCTGTGATCCGTGACAAATCCTCCAGCAGCACTGAATGTGCGTTCCGAAAGAACGCTGGATGCAGGACAGGCCAGTAGCTCAATTGCATACTGTGCAAGCTCTGGCCAGTGATCCATCCTCAAGACCCAGTAAGCCAGAGGATTTTCGGTGGGGAAGGTGTCCAAGTCTGACCTTGCCCCTAGATATTCCTGCACCATGTTTATCAGACGCTGGCGATGGTTGCTGGAACCGATCATACTTTGGGGCTGCGGACTAAAGAATTGTCTGAACGCATCGGTCAGACGCCCACCTTCCCCACCGCTCCTTCTTTGACTGGCCGAAGCCTCAGCAACTCGTTGTCCAGGACCAGGAGTTTGCAACCTCCCAGTCTCTGGGAACGCGTTGCACAGACCTTTCTGCAAGGCCTCCCAGAGTTGTCTCATCCTCTGCTCCCTCTGCGACGGTAACATAAGGTCCGCAACCTTACCCTTGTACCGTGGATCAAGGAGAGTGGCCAGCCAGTAATGGTCCCTCTCCTTGATCCGAAGAATACGAGGATCCTTCCGCAGACTTTGCAGGATCAGGGAGGCCATGCAGCGTAGGTTTGCTGAGGCATTCGCTCCGGAGTCCTCTGGGTCACTAAGGACGACATGATCCGCAGCCACCTCCTCCCAGCCACGTACAAGTCCACTGGTTTCTTGGGACTGTAAATCATCCCTAAAAGACTGCTGCTGATGATGCTGAGTGCCAGCCTCCACCTCCATGCTGACACAATCCTCCTCCTCCTCCTCCTCCTCCTCCTCCTCCTCCTCTTCCTGTGCGATGGGTGGGACAGAAGGAACACTGTCTGGGTAAAGGGGGCCTTGAGAGGCAAGGAAGTCCTCCTCTTCCTGCCTCTGTTCTGCCTCAAGTGCCCTGTCCATTATTCCACGCAGCGTGTGCTCCAACAGGTGGACAAGAGGTACAGTGTCACTGATGCATGCACTGTCACTGCTCACCATCCTCGTGGCCTCCTCAAATGGTGCCAGGACAGTGCATGCATCCCTGATCATGCCCCACTGGCGTGGAGAAAAAAAACCAAGCTCCCCTGACCCTGTCCTGGTGCCGTAGTCGCACAGGTACTCATTGATGGCCCTCTGCTGCGTGTGCAGCCGCTGCAGCATGGCCAACGTTGAGTTCCACCTGGTGGGCATGTCACATATAAGGCGGTTCTTGGGCAGGTTCAACTCCTTTTGCAGCTCAGCCAGGCGAGCACTGGCATTATAAGATCTGCAGAAATGCACACAGACTTTCCTGGCCTGCCTCAGGACATCCTGTAAGCCCGGGTACCTGCCCAAGAAGCGCTGCACCACCAGGTTAAGGACGTGAGCCACACAGGGCACATGGGTCAGTTGTCCCTGTCGGAGGGCGGAGAGGAGGTTGGTGCCATTGTCGCAAACCACCATTCCTGGCTTAAGCTGGCGTGGCGTCAACCACCTCTCGGCCTGGCCCTGCAGAGCAGACAGGACCTCTGCCCCAGTGTGGCTTCTGTCCCCCAAACACACCAGCGCAAGCACGGCATGGCATCTTTTTGCCTGCGTACTTGCGTAGCCCCGTGAACGGCTACGGAGCACCGCTGGTTCATAGGACAAACCACAGGAAGAGGCCATGGAGGAAGAAGAAGAGGAGGGGGTGGAGGAGAGAGGTGTGTCACAACCAGTAGTAGCATTTTGGAGGCGTGGCGGTGGGACAACCTCCAACACTACTGCACCTTGTCCTGAATCCTTCCCAGCTGCCAAAAGAGTGACCCAATGGGCCGTGAAAGAAAGGTAACGTCCCTGTCCATGCCTGCTGGACCATGAGTCAGCGGTAATATGCACCTTACCGCTGACCGCCCTGTCCAGCGAGGCCAAGACATTGCCTTCCACATGCCGGTAGAGAGCCGGAATAGCCTTCCGTGAGAAAAAGTGGCGTTTGGGAACCTGCCACTGAGGAACCGCACATTGCACAAACTCACGGAAGGGGGCCGAGTCTACCAACTGAAAAGGCAGCAGTTGAAGCGCTAGCAATTTAGCCAAGCTAGCATTCAACCGCTGGGCATGTGGATGGCTGGGAGTGAACTTCTTTCGACGGTCCAGCAGCTGGGGCAGGGAAATTTGCCTGCTAGAATCGGACGTCGGTGTACTGCTAGCAGAGTGGGCGCAAGTACTTGGCTGTGACACACCTAATTCTACACCTTCATTCCTCTCAGTGCATGTTTCAGAGAGGACTGAAGTTATAGTGGGGTTGGAGATCCCAGCTGATGCGGTGCAAGGAGAGGTCCGCTTTGTTCTTTGGTGTGGGTCTTTGAGGTAGGCTTGCCAACGAGCTGCATGGCAGGTCAACATATGTCTGGTCAGGCATGTGGTACCCAAGCGGCTGATGTTTTGGCCACGCGATATACGCTTGAGACATATGTTGCAAACAGCAGCTGTGCGATCTGATGCACTAGCCTCAAAAAAGGCCCACACCAAAGAACTTTTTGAATGACGGGCAGAGGCAGCGCCCTGCACAGGCGGAGCTCTGCGGTGTGATTCCGTCGGTGTACTGCCCTTACGCTGGCCACCAAAGGGCATCCTGCCTCGTTGGAGATGTGCCTCCTCCTCCTCCTCCTCCTCCTCCTCTCTCCTATTAGGCACCCACGTGGAGTCATTGACCTCATCATCCCCTCCCTCCTCATCACTGGAGCCAATCTGGCAGTATGCTGCAGCTGCTGGAACATGACTGCCAGATTGGTGTCCTTCTTGAGCATCCCCTCTGTCTGCTCTCACGCTACTGCCTTCCTCTAGCTGGGTTTCATCATCAGACCCTTCGAAACGCTGGGCATCCTCCTGGAGCATGTACCCAACACTGTGCTGAAACAGTTCGGGGGACTCCTCAGGAGGAGGACATGGTGGGTCTAGGGAAGGAGTGACTGATGATTTGTCTGACATTGATACCAGGGAAGACGACGCTTTGGCAGCTGCTTTTCCAGTACCCTGAGCCTGGGTGAGAGAGGATGAGGAGGAGGAGGAGGGCTTGGTCATCCACTCTACCAAGTCTTCGGCATGATGTGGCTCAACATGTCCAGCTGCCGAAAAGAAGGACAAGCGTGTCCCATGGCCATGTGCTGATGACAATGCACCGCGTCCACGACCAGCACTGTTGCCCCCAGACACAGAGCCTGCTTGCCCTCTTTTATTGCCTCCTGACTGTCTGCCTCTCCTTGTTTGCCTTCCAGACATTCTAATAGATGGCCTGCAGGGAGATGGGAAAAAAGCAATAAGGGCTACCTTCAGGTGTCCTTCTCTGTCCCTTGAAACAAGGACTTTCACAGTGAAAGAAACTGACACTGTCCCTACCTAGAGTTTTCTGTCCCTAGAATAAATGTTTTTTTTAATCACAATATAGCACAAGGACAATTCACTCAATGTCTCTCCAGGTCCCTGGAAACAAGGACTTGCAGAGTGAAAGAAACTGACACTGTCCCTACCTAGAGTTTTCTGTCCCTAGAATAAATGTTTTTTTTAAGCACAATATAGCACAAGGAAAATTAACTCACTGTCCTTACAGGTCCCTGGAAACAAGGACTTGCAGAGTGAAAAAAAAACACTCTCCCTACCTACAGTTTTCTGTCCCTAGAAAAAATGTTTTTTTTAAGCACAATATAGCACAAGGACAATTAACTCACTGTCCTTACAGGTCCCTGGAAACAAGGACTTGCAGAGTGAAAGAAAAAAAACACTCTCCCTACCTACAGTTTTCTGTCCCTAGAAAAAATGTTTTTTTTAATCACAATATAGCACAAGGAAAATTAACTCACTGTCCTTACAGGTCCCTGGAAACAAGGACTTGCAGAGTGAAAGAAACTGACACTGTCCCTACCTAGAGTTTTCTGTCCCTAGAATAAATGTTTTTTTTAAGCACAATATAGCACAAGGACAATTAACTCACTGTCCTTACAGGTCCCTGGAAACAAGGACTTGCAGAGTGAAAGAAACTGACACTGTCCCTACCTAGAGTTTTCTGTCCCTAGAATAAATGTTTTTTTTAAGCACAATATAGCACAAGGAAAATTAACTCACTGTCCTTACAGGTCCCTGGAAACAAGGACTTGCAGAGTGAAAGAAACTGACACTGTCCCTACCTAGAGTTTTCTGTCCCTAGAATAAATGTTTTTTTTAAGCACAATATAGCACAATGACAATTAACTCACTGTCCTTACAGGTCCCTGGAAACAAGGACTTGCAGAGTGAAAAAAAAAAAACACTCTCCCTACCTAGAGTTTTCTGTCCCTAGAAAAAATGTTTTTTTTAAGCACAATATAGCACAAGGACAATTAACTCACTGTCCTTACAGGTCCCTGGAAACAAGGACTTGCAGAGTGAAAGAAAAAAAACACTCTCCCTACCTACAGTTTTCTGTCCCTAGAAAAAATGTTTTTTTTAATCACAATATAGCACAAGGAAAATTAACTCACTGTCCTTACAGGTCCCTGGAAACAAGGACTTGCAGAGTGAAAGAAAAAAAACACTCTCCCTACCTACAGTTTTCTGTCCCTAGAAAAAATGTTTTTTTAATCACAATATAGCACAAGGAAAATTAACTCACTGTCCTTACAGGTCCCTGGAAACAAGGACTTGCAGAGTGAAAGAAACTGACACTGTCCCTACCTAGAGTTTTCTGTCCCTAGAATAAATGTTTTTTTTAAGCACAATATAGCACAAGGACAATTAACTCACTGTCCTTACAGGTCCCTGGAAACAAGGACTTGCAGAGTGAAAGAAAAAAAACACTCTCCCTACCTACAGTTTTCTGTCCCTAGAAAAAATGTTTTTTTTAAGCACAATATAGCACAAGGAAAATTAACTCACTGTCCTTACAGGTCCCTGGAAACAAGGACTTGCAGAGTGAAAGAAACTGACACTGTCCCTACCTAGAGTTTCCTGTCCCTAGAATAAATGTTTTTTTTAAGCACAATATAGCACAAGGACAATTAACTCACTGTCCTTACAGGTCCCTGGAAACAAGGACTTGCAGAGTGAAAGAAACTGACACTGTCCCTACCTAGAGTTTTCTGTCCCTAGAATAAATGTTTTTTTTAAGCACAATATAGCACAAGGAAAATTAACTCACTGTCCTTACAGGTCCCTGGAAACAAGGACTTGCAGAGTGAAAGAAACTGACACTGTCCCTACCTAGAGTTTTCTGTCCCTAGAATAAATGTTTTTTTTAAGCACAATATAGCACAAGGACAATTAACTCACTGTCCTTACAGGTCCCTGGAAACAAGGACTTGCAGAGTGAAAAAAAAAAAACACTCTCCCTACCTAGAGTTTTCTGTCCCTAGAAAAAATGTTTTTTTTAAGCACAATATAGCACAAGGACAATTAACTCACTGTCCTTACAGGTCCCTGGAAACAAGGACTTGCAGAGTGAAAGAAAAAAAACACTCTCCCTACCTACAGTTTTCTGTCCCTAGAAAAAATGTTTTTTTTAATCACAATATAGCACAAGGAAAATTAACTCACTGTCCTTACAGGTCCCTGGAAACAAGGACTTGCAGAGTGAAAGAAAAAAACACTCTCCCTACCTACAGTTTTCTGTCCCTAGAAAAAATGTTTTTTTTAATCACAATATAGCACAAGGAAAATTAACTCACTGTCCTTACAGGTCCCTGGAAACAAGGACTTGCAGAGTGAAAGAAACTGACACTGTCCCTACCTAGAGTTTTCTGTCCCTAGAATAAATGTTTTTTTTAAGCACAATATAGCACAAGGACAATTAACTCACTGTCCTTACAGGTCCCTGGAAACAAGGACTTGCAGAGTGAAAGAAAAAAAACACTCTCCCTACCTACAGTTTTCTGTCCCTAGAAAAAATGTTTTTTTTAAGCACAATATAGCACAAGGAAAATTAACTCACTGTCCTTACAGGTCCCTGGAAACAAGGACTTGCAGAGTGAAAGAAAAAAAACACTCTCCCTACCTACAGTTTTCTGTCCCTAGAAAAAATGTTTTTTTTAATCACAATATAGCACAAGGAAAATTAACTCACTGTCCTTACAGGTCCCTGGAAACAAGGACTTGCAGAGTGAAAGAAACTGACACTGTCCCTACCTAGAGTTTTCTGTCCCTAGAATAAATGTTTTTTTTAAGCACAATATAGCACAAGGACAATTAACTCACTGTCCTTACAGGTCCCTGGAAACAAGGACTTGCAGAGTGAAAGAAAAAAAACACTCTCCCTACCTACAGTTTTCTGTCCCTAGAAAAAATGTTTTTTTTAAGCACAATATAGCACAAGGAAAATTAACTCACTGTCCTTACAGGTCCCTGGAAACAAGGACTTGCAGAGTGAAAGAAAAAAAACACTCTCCCTACCTACAGTTTTCTGTCCCTAGAAAAAATGTTTTTTTTAATCACAATATAGCACAAGGAAAATTAACTCACTGTCCTTACAGGTCCCTGGAAACAAGGACTTGCAGAGTGAAAGAAACTGACACTGTCCCTACCTAGAGTTTTCTGTCCCTAGAATAAATGTTTTTTTTAATCACAATATAGCACAAGGACAATTAACTCACTGTCCTTACAGGTCCCTGGAAACAAGGACTTGCAGAGTGAAAGAAACTGACACTGTCCCTACCTAGAGTTTTCTGTCCCTAGAATAAATGTTTTTTTTAAGCACAATATAGCACAAGGACAATTAACTCACTGTCCTTACAGGTCCCTGGAAACAAGGACTTGCAGAGTGAAAGAAACTGACACTGTCCCTACCTAGAGTTTTCTGTCCCTAGAATAAATGTTTTTTTTAAGCACACTATAGCAGAAGCACAAAACACACTGACACTCTCCCTACCTATCCTTCTCTTTCCCTAAACTAAAGGAATCCAGGTTAAGCAAGAAAGAAATAACAGTCACTGTCCCTGCCTATGCTACTCTATCCCTGCTCCGGAACACACTACACTAGGCCGCCGTGCTGGCGGCCTTTTATAGTGTGGGGCGTGTACTAAACACCCTCAGCAATAATTGGCCACAGGCATCCTGCCTGTGGCCAATCATTGCTCTCCTCGCTGCCGGCGCTGTGATTGGCCAAGCATGCGGGGTCACAGTGCATGCTTGGCCAATCACAGCGCCTGGATGACACTGCGATGGCGTAGTGCATTGTGGGCCGTTCGCGTCACTCGAATTTGGCGCGAACGGCCCAAATCGTTCGATCTTCGTCGAACGATCGAACAGCCAATGTTCGAGTCGAACGTATGTTCGACTCGAACACGAAGCTCATCCCTAAAAGGGAGGTATACTTCAGTTGTTCCAGTATAACAAATTGTAACTTTAAGATCTGGGATCACTTATATATCTGCATAATTACAGTACATAGTTGGTACAGTTAAATAAAGACACCATTCCATCCAGTTCAACCTGTGTGTGTTTGAGTTTACGTCACTACCATATTTCATATCCTTGTATATTGCATTCGCAAAAAAACACATCTAAAAGGTTTCTTTTTTTTTTATTTATCTACACTTCCTGCTGACAGGGAAGGGGGAGGGAGTACTCCACCCTTGCTGCTCTATCAGTAAAGAACCCCTTACACAGTTTAACATTGATCCATCTCTCAACCAATTTCATTGTGTGGTCACGTCTTTTTTCAAAACCTCTGGTTAACCACTTCAATACCATGCACTTATACAGCTTCCTGCCCAAGCCAATTTTGAGCTTTCAGCGCTGTCGCAATTTGAATGACAATTGCGCGGTCATGCTACACTGTACCCAAACAAATTTTTTATCATTTTGTTCCCACAAATAGAGCTCTCTTTCGGTGGTATTTGATCGCCTCTGCGATTTTTATTTTTTGCGCAACAAATAAAAAAAGAGCGAAAATGTAAAAAAAAACTATGTTTTTCTTTGTTTCTGTTAATTTTTTTGTAAATAAGTACCTTTTCTACTTCAATGATGGGCACTGATAAGGCGGCACTGAAGGGCACTGATAAGGCGACACTGATGGGCACCGATGAGGTGGCACCAATGAGGTGGCACTGATGAGGTGGCACTGATGGGCACTGATGATGAGCACTGATAGGCGGCACTGATGGGCACTGATATGTGGCACTGGTATGCGGCACTGATGGGCACTCATAGGTGGCACTGATTGGCACTCATAGGCGGCACTGATTGGCACTCATAGGCGGCACTGATGGGCACTCATAGGCGGCACTAATGGGCACTTTTAGGCGGCACTGATGGGCACTTATGGGTGGCACTGATAGGTGGCACAGACGGGCACTGATAGGTGGGCACTTATGGGCACAGATGGGCACGGATGGGCACTGATAGATGGCACTGATGGCCACTAGTAGGTGGCACTGGTGACACTGCTGCCTAGCAATGCCAGCCACCACACATTATTTTCTTGGCATGATCGTGCCAGTCAGTGCCCATGTGTGAGCACTGATTGGCATATTTTTTTATGTTTTTTTTTACATATATTTTTTTTTACTACATGTGGATGGCCATGGGGGCCATCCACATGCTTAGGGCTTCCCTGGTGGTCCTTGGGGGCTTCCCTTGTGGTCCAGTGTGGGTATCCGAGGGGGGGCTGCGCTGATAAACAATCAGCGCGAACCCCCCTGTCAGGAGAGCCGCCGATCGGCTCTCCTCTACTCGCGTCTGTCAGACGCGAGTGAGGAAGAGCCGATCAACGGCTCTTCCTGTTTACTTCCTGATCAGCCGTGATTCGACACGGCTGATCACATGGTAAAAAGCCTCCGACGGAGGCTTTTTACCGAGATCAGTGTAGCGGTGTGTCAGACTGACCCACCGCTCCACCGATCGCCGCGATGCGCGCCCCCCCGGGCGCGCGGCGGCTGTTATCCCGCAGGACGTCATATGACGTCCAGTGTGGATAACAGAACCACTTCCCGGACGTCAATTTGCTATTGACTGGGCGGGAAGTGGTTAAATAGTTTCCTCCCAATGCAAGAGTCACCATTTAAACATTTATATATCACTATTATATCACCCCTAAAGTGGATTGAGGGCATACACCCAGTGAAGTGAACAGCCTCAGATGATACACAGGGATGAAACCAATCTCCCTACGTAAGTTTTGCATTTATATCTGCTGTCTTCACATTTATATACTGTTTAGAAAGTTCAGATCGTGTTAGGAGATTTTCTCTTCCTGATTAACACAGAGTGTGATGTCTGGGCATACAGCTAACATTGCTGATTGGAGGAAAGGCACACACCCCCTCTCATCATAGGCAGAGACTCTCAGAGGTGTTTTGTAATAGGACCTGCTCTCTGCTAATCTATTTTAGCAACCTCGCCGGACAAAAGCTTTAGGCTGCTTTTGTCTAAAAAGTCAGAAAATTTGTCCGGAGTTATCAGGCTGATAACAGAGGAACAGTTCAGAAGAGAGCTATGGGACTTATCTCATTGAAGAGAGATAAGAAAATAATGCAGATATACGTGCTCAGTTCAAATATCATGAATCGGGTTTACATCCACTTTAAAGCCCTGTACACACGATCGGATTTCCGATGGAATAAAATCCGATGGATTTTTCCAACGGATTTCCAATGAAGCTGACTTCCATCAGTCTTGCCTGCACACCATCAGTCAAAAATCCAACCGTCCCAAACGCTGTGACGTAAAACAATCAGACGAGCCGAGAAAAATTAAGTTCAATGCTTCTGAGCATGCGTCGACTTGATTCTGAGCATGCGTGGGTTTTTTTTCCGATGGAGTTCCACACAGAGGATCGGAATTTGCTATTGTTTTTTTTTCCATCAGATATATTTAAAACATGTTCTATTTTTAATCACTGATGGAAAAAAGACCGATGGGGCCCATACACGATCCATCGGTCTGGTTTCATCGGTAAAACCGATCATGTGTACAGGGCTTAAGTGTCCCTTCTCCAGGGAGAATACCTAATGTTTGTAGCCACTCCTCATGACTGAGGTCCTCCAGCCCTCTTATTAACTTTGTTGCCTTTCTCTGGACTCTCTCCAGTTCAACCACATGCTTCCTCAGGATCGATGATCAAAACTAGACCGCATATTCAAGATGTGGCCGAAAAAAGAGTTTTGTAAAGTGGGTGATTTAAAGTTTTATTTATTGAGCAAATACCCTTTTTGATGCATGCGATTAGTCTGCTAGAATTGCTTGCGGCAACTTGGCATTTAGACATATATTGTTTCTGTAGACCAGTGTAAAATAATTAAATTATTAAATGCAATCTTTGTGATTAAATGTTCTATCACAAAAAAAAAACAGGAAAACTTTCAAGGAGATGAATACTTTTTATAGGTGTGTAAATCACCAAATGGACATAGATCTTGTTGATATTTGTAATACCTACTGACCACCTTTTTTAAAGCAGCACTACTGTGAGATAGTAAACGACTCAGGATAACTCAATATAACATTTATTGAAACATTTGGGTATTACATTATTCTAAATTGCCACAGTATTTTATTAAATTCCACTGAGTAATAAATACTTATTATACCAATAGGCAAGTAGAAAAAAACTTTTTAGCCCTCCAAAAAAATTTTTTTTATTAAAGTTCCTTTCTCAAACCACCACTGCGCACAAGGACTGGATATCCCTAAAGCTGCTACTTAAAAGTAAATTGTGTATGGTGATATTTAAATGTGATTAAATAGTAGCGCTGTGTTTATACCAAATATAAACAAAATAAAGCTGAATATACGATGATTAGTGTTACTTCATTACCATACAGTAAATTAACATAAAATGTTAAGTGAAACACACAATATTGCATATAAGTGTTCCAAATATGAAACCAGTGACGGATTATTTACAAAGTGTCCATACAAAATGAAATTAATATTCCATAAACAAATAAAAATAGAAAATAGAAAAAGGGGAAAAACTGTGTGCCAGTCCAAGTGAAAAATAAATCAGAGTGAATGAATAAATCTTCCAAAAACTGTGACTTTCCCCACACCTTTCGTGATTCCTCTCTCTTAAGAAATTAACTCACCAAAAATATATGCCTTACACTCTCGTGCTTGGCACCACAGCAAAGTGAACCCACCAGGGTTAATAGGCTTGTTCCCAATGATTAAGTCCTAGTGACTAAACATGTCTGGGCGTGGTCAGCACGGCAATCACCTGTGACTCCTGACTTACCATATCACCGGCTGTTGTAGTCTGCACAGGAGAGAGAAGCGAGTGAGCGATAAGGGAGGGTGAGACCATACCATCAGCTTATTTGGGTCCTCCGCGACCGCAATTCACTGCATATCTCTGCAGAGGCTACTATTTGATGTACTTGTTCCTGTTTATGTTCGATATGCTGTGTTTAACTTGAAGTGATGTAAGTGCAATGGTTGAAGAGTTTTGGTTAGTTTGGAATAAATTGGCTTTGATATACTTCACTATTGGAAGCACTTTTTTCATTTATATGTGGAAACATATGATTGATTGAACACCGTTGGAACAAGCCTATTAACCATGGTGGGTTCACTTTGCTGTGGTGCCGAGCACGAGAGTGTAAGGCATATATTTTTGGTGAGTTCATTTCTTAAGGGAGAGGAATCACGAAAGGTGTGGGAAAAGTCACAGTTTTTGGAAGATTTATTCATTCACTCGGATTTATTTTTCACTTGGACTGGCACGCAGTTTTTCCCCTTCTTCTATTTTCTATTTGTATTTGTTTATGGAATATTCATTTCATTTTGTATGGACACTTTGTAAATAATCCGTCACTGGTTTCATATTTGGAACACTTATATGCAATATTGTGTGTTTCACTTAACATTTTATGTTAATTCACTGTATGGTAAATAAGTAACACTAATCACAATAAATACTTATTATAAAAGCAAATGTTCTATGTCTTGTAATACTTCTTTAATGACTCTAAGTGAGATGGTAAAAATGCAAAACAAGGCTTTCTGCAACATACAAGCCTTCCCTCCGTTCATTTATCTTGCATTTTTCTGACAGCCCTGACAGAGTAACAGCAAGGGAAGGATCAGACTGGGACCAATTTGCTTTCAACACTTGATGCATGAACCCTCCACATTGGGAAACATGAATGTGGGGCAGGCAGTTGGTACACCTATAGCACAGCATCACAGGCAGGAGTGTCAGCCGTGAGATGAATGGCATTTACACATACATACACCCATGTATTATTCATCTCTGCATGCTTGTCAGTGATGACTTTTTGAGCTTGCAGAGAGAACATAACTAAGTTTGAAGTGCATTTTCAAAGGCATACATACAATTGTACCTGGACAAAACACAACAGGAAGCTTTCTATAAGAACATTGTGTAGCAGTAAAATGCTGACCTGTTTTATTAAGTGTATGTAGCATGTATAGTACAGAAAAGTCCACAGCACTACTTTACTTTTTTCCTGCATTTATATAGTGCCAGCACATTACATAACACTTTAGACAGCTCATAAAACCATTCATTCAGTCCCTGTTCCAAAGGAGGCTTACAGCCCAATGTCCCTACCACAGTCATAGAAAAACACACACGCTCTCAAGACTCGTTTTTCCAAAGGTAATTTAAATACATTATTTTTAAGGACTGTCAAAAGAAATCAGAGGACCCAGGAGACACCCACACAAACATGGGGAGAATGTGCAAACGCAATGTAGACCCTCTCTGGTAAATATTTAATCCAGGATCCCAGCACTACAGTGCAAAACCATTACCCACTTAACCACCTCCCTACTGGGCACTAAAACCCCCTTCCTGCCCAAGCCATTTTTCAGCCTTCAGCGCAGTCACACTTTGAATGACAATTGCGCGGTCGTGCGACGTGGCTCCCAAACAAAATTTGCGTCCTTTTTTTCCCACAAATAGAGCTTACATTTGGTGGTATTTAATCACCTCTGTGGTTTTTATTTTTTGCGCTATAAACAAAAGAAGAGCGTCCAGTTTGGAAAAAAAACACAATATTTTTTACTTTTTGCTATAATAAATACCCATTTTTTTTTCAATTAAAATTTTCCTCAGTTTAGGCCGATACGTATTCTTCTACATATTTTTGGTATAAAAAAAAATCGCAATAAGCGCGTATTGATTGGTTTGCGCAAAAGTTATAGCGTCTACAAAATAGGGGATAGTTTTATAGCATTTTTTATTTATTTTTATTTTTTTATTAGTAATGGCGGCGATCTGCGATTTTTATTGTGACTGCGATATTGTGGCGGACACATCGGACACTTTTGACACATTTTTGGTACCATTTACTTTTATACAGCGATCCCTGCTATAAAAATGCATTGATTACTGTATAAATGTGACTGGCAGGGAAGGGGTTAACCACTAGGGGGCGGGAAGGGGTTAAATATGTTCCCTCAATGTGTTCTAACTGTGGGGGGAGGGGACTGACTGGGGGAGGTGACCGATGGTTGTCCCTATGTACAAGGGACACACCATCAGCCTCCTCTCCCTCACAGGACGTGGATCTGTGTGTTTACACACACAGATCCACTTTCCTGCTTGGTTCCCGGGCAATTGCGGGTGCCCGGCGGCAATCGCGGCCGCCGGGCACGCGCACCGGGTCCTTGGTAACGCGGCGGGCGCGCGCACGCGCCGCCGGCGGCGCACGCGCGCGATCCCCCTCCTTCTGAAGGACGTTCAGGAACGTCCACTCAGTAGGAGAGAGCACCCACCCGGCTGTATATGTACAGTGGCCGGGTGGGAAGTAGTTAAAGAGGATCTTCACCCTAGGAAAAAAAAAAAAAACAGCAGTTACAAATACTGTAGCTGTTGACTTTTAATAAAAGGACACCTACATGTTCGATGAACCAGTACTGTCCTTTCACGGGCCGGTTCTTTGCTGTCTCCGGGTCTCCAGCGCCGGCCTCTTTAGAGTAGGAATCCAGCTGTGACTCCTTTCAGCTTCACAGCTGGGTTCCAACTGCACATGCCCGAGCCGCGTTGCACTTTGTTAATGGTCTAACAGCTTTCTGGGACCTGTGACATGTTGCGTAAGGCTGAAGGCCGGGGGGGGCAAACATCTGCTTGGATTGACTAGGCAAGTGGAAGTGGATACCTTTCACTCCCAGTGGGAGTGGTCAATTATTCAGGAAACAATTCCACTACCATATATACTCGAGTATAAGCCGACCCGAATATAAGCCGAGGCACCTAATTATACCACAAAAAACTGAGAAAACGTATTGACTCGAGTATAAGCCTAGGGTGTCCATCTGCATGCCTCACTGTGCCTCACTTTGCCTCACTGTGTCCATGTGCATGCCTCACTGTACCCATGCCTCACTGTGTCCATGCCTCATTGTGCCCATGCCTCACTGTGTCCATGCCTCACTGTGCCCATGCCTCACTGTGCCCAATCTCCCTACCTGATCTCCGGCGCTGTGTGACTAGACTGACGTTTAACATGGGAGTCTATGGAAGGGGTGCCCGGGTTTGAAAAATCGGTGCTCCCCGGCCGTAGGTCCCCTGGACAACAAGCTTTGCACACTTGTATATGAAAAAGTGTATATGAAGAGTGGGGCTACATGTGTGCCCAAGTTTGGGTTCTGGGGGACCTAGGGCCGGCCAGTACCGGGTCCCCAAAATCACAGGAGAAATGACCGTTAAACATGGGAGTCTATGGAAGGGGTGCCCGGGTTTGAAAAATTGGTGCTCCCCGGCCGTAGGTCCCCCGGAGTTTGGGGTCCAGGGGACCTACGGCTAGCCAGGATCAGGCGCACAAAGGTGAAGATGGACACAGACTCCAGTATAAGCCGAGGGGGGCATTTTCAGCACAAAAAAATGTGCTGAAAAACTCGGCTTTTTTTTTTTTATGAATAGATCATTTGACCATATCCACAATAAGTCTTAGAATGCAAAAGGCACAATTCACAAAGACTTTGACACAAGCGTACATATTTTTACTTTAACCACTGTACTTTTCAAATGTTATTAGACTTAACCAAAATAACTATATATTTTTTAAAAGTATGTGTTAGCCTTGTAAATTGAGCCTACTGAGTGATAAATGTGAAAAAACTATTGCACATAAAGATGGGGGGGGGGATAAATTAAATATAATAATAAAAAAAAATAGAAAAATAATAAATAGAAAATGGACAACTGTCGCTTAATTCCTGTAATTTGTTTATATTGTAGATAGTGTGGAGAGGATTGACCCTACTGAGATTTATCCTAAATCCCTATCTCTGTGAACCCCATACAATAAATCAAGGGGGTTCAGTTGTCACTGGGACAAGAAGACACTGATAATGCCGCGTACACACGATCGGATATTCCGACAACAAAACCGTGGATTTTTTTCCAACGGATGTTCACTCAAATTTGTCTTGCATACACACACGGTCACACAAATGTTGTCAGAAATTCTGAACGCCAAGAACGCGGTGACGTACAACACTACGACGAGTCGAGAAAAATGAAGTTCAATGTTTCCGAGCATGCGTCTAATTGATTCTGAGCATGCGTGTTTTTTTGTGCGTGGGATATGGCTACACACGATCGGAATTTCCGAGCAAAACTTTTGTTGTAGGAAAAATTGAGAACCAGCTCTCAAACATTTGTTGTCGGAAATGTCAAATGGAGCCTACACACGGTCTGATTTTCCAACAACAAGTTCACATCGAACGCTTGTTGTCGGAAATTCCGACCATGTGTACGCGCCAATAACAGTGACCAGGCCCAAACTCTTATGCCCTGTACACACGATCGGTTTTACCGATGAAAACAGTCTGATGGACTTTTCTCATCGGACAAACCGATCGTGTATGGGCCCCATCGGTCTTTTTTCCATCGGTTAAAAAAAAATAGGACATGTTTTAAATTTATCCGATGGGAAAAAAACAATAGCAGTATCCGATCGTCTGTGTGGAACTCCATCGGACAAAAAACCCACACATGCTCAGAATCAAGTCGACGCGTGCTCAGAAGCATTGAACTTAATTTTTCTCGGCTTGTCGGAGTGTTTTACGTCACAGCGTTTGGGACGGTCAGATTTTGGACTGATGGTGTGTAGGCAAGACTGATGGAAGTCATCTTCATCGGATTTCCGATGGAAAAATCCATTGGATTAGAATCCATAGGAAATCCGATCGTGTGTACACGGCTTAAGTACTACATCCAAAACAAAATAAAAATGCTTTTAGCTTAAGTTGAGCATTGAACTGTTTTAGACTATCAATTTAAGTAGAGTAACAGAATGTACTGACACAAATTATCTAAACAGAATTAAAAAACAAACAAAAAACACACAATGTCCATAGTTACCCCTATCTGCATTACACATTTCATGTCACTAACGTTCTCAGGTTTTCATTTTATATTAAACGATAAACTGACAAACACTGAGTGGCATAACATAGTGTGCATTGCTCTATATTCAGCTCTGCATGGCTCCCTCTACACTGAATACCACTGTTATTGTGATTGTTATCAAATATTAATGCATACGCATTGATTCACTTAGAAGCTGAAAGTAAGAACATTGTTTTCAATGCACTGCTACTACATTGTCAGGTTATGGAGCTTCCCTTGCAGACCTTTCTTAAACGCAAACTATTTATTGGGTTTGCATCCTGTAAAAGCCTTAAGCGGGTACTTGTTCTGAATGCCCGACAACACAGGTGCTGTATACTGTATATATGCTTTAGTGAATACTTTATTTTTTTTAATTTAGTGTAATATCTAAGATACATATTCAGCAGACAGTCTGTATATCAATAAAATTGATTTTCAACCAGTTATTGGTGGGCTCTTTATTTTCACTATAGCAGTACTGTATACTGAAGAGCCTTTACTGAAACCTAACTTGAAGCCAACAACTGGATTCATTTCATTTAACAACTGGAAGGCATGTCAGTATGACAACTATAGTGTGATAAAGGTTCATGCCGTCCGGAATGTAAATATGAAGGTGTGCCATTTACCTGACTGAACTGTAATGACATCTGTCTGCTTCTTTAACCACTTCAATACCAGGCACTTATACAGCTTCCTGCCCAAGCCAATTTTGAGCTTTCAGCGCTGTCGCAATTTGAATGACAATTGCGCGGTCATGCTACACTGTACCCAAACAATTTTTTATCATTTTGTTCCCACAAATAGAGCTTTCTTTTGGTGGTATTTGATCGCCTCTGCGATTTTTATTTTTTGCACAACAAATAAAAAAAGAGCGAAAATTTTGAAAAAAAATACGTTTTTCTTTGTTTCTGTTAATTTTTTTGTAAATAAGTACCTTTTCTACTTCAATAACGGGCACTGATAAGGCAGCACTGAAGGGCACTGATAAGGTGACACTGATGGGCACCGATGAGGTGGCATCAATGAGGTGGCACTGATGAGGTGGCACTGATGGGCACTGATGATGGGCACTGATAGGCGGCACTGATGGGCACTGATATGTGGCACTGGTATGCGGCACTGATGGGCACACATAGGTGGCACTGATTGGCACTCATAGGCGGCACTGATGGGCACTCATAGGCGGCACTGATGGGCACTCATAGGCGGCACTGATGGGCACATATGGGTGGCACTGATAGGTGGCACGGACGGGCACTGAGAGGTGGGCACTTATGGGCACGGATGGGCACTGATAGGTGGCACTGATGGATACTAGTAGGTGGCACTGGTGACACTGATGCCCAGCAATGCCAGCCACCACACATTGAGGTTGTGCTATGATAGTGCCAGTCAGTGCCCATTTGTGGGCACTGATTGGCATATTTTTTTATGTATTTTTTATGTGTTTTTTTGTTTTACTACATGTGGATGGCCATGGGGGCCATCCACATGCTTTGGGGTTCACTGGTGGTCCTGGGGGGCTTCCCTGGTGGTCTAGTGTGGGTATCCGAGGGGGGGCTGCGCTGATAAACAATCAGCGCAAACCCCCCCTGTCAGGAGAGCCGCCGGTCGGCTCTCCTCTACTCACGTCTGTCAGACGCGAGTGAGGAAGAGCCGATCAACGGCTCTTCCTGTTTACATCCTGATCAGCCGTGATTCGACACGGCTGATCACATGGTAAAAAGCCTCCGACGGAGGCTTTTTACTGAGATCAGTGTAGCGGTGTGTCAGACTGACACACCGCTCCACCGATCGCCGCGATGCGCGCCCCACCGGGCGCGTGGCGGCTGTTATCCCGTAGGATGTCATATGACGTCCAGTGTGGATAACACAACCACTTCCCGGACGTCAATCTGCTTTTGACTGGGCGGGAAGTGGTTAAATAGACGTGGGGTATTGGAAAAAAAAACAGACATGCATACTCACCTATATGGCTGCAGCATTCATCTGATGCTGCAGCTGTCTCCCCCTGGCTCCAAGACCAATAAATGACTGCTGAGCATGGAGTAGCCCTCTGCTCTGCCCCTCCAGTGCTCACTGGAGTGCCGGGCTGTGCAGGGGGCGGGGTGTCAGGGGCACACTTTAAGGCTGAGCCAGCTGCCAGTCTGGCAATTGGGTAATTCCCAGTTGAGTGAAGTCAGCGGACTGGGTGGCGTCAGCCCGATGTTGGCTAAAAACGGGTGCAGAACTAAGTACAGGGCAGAACTAAGTACATCCAGTGACTCCTTTTAGGTTGAACTTCAGACAGACATCAACATACAGGTTTAAAATACATACTGTATGTTTACCGTTTTATCTGGATAGCTGGACTTTGGATAGCTATTCTAGTGAGACGAAGGCCTCGTACACACGGCCGAGATTCTCGTCGTAAAAAACATGTAGTTTTTTTCGACGAGATTCTTGGACAAGAAACTTCTCCCGGCCGAGTGTACAGACGCTCGATTCAAAGAACCCGCGGTTCTTTGAATGGAGCGTACGCGGTGACGTCATCGACTATGACGAGCATGTGCTCGTCACATTCGATGCCGTCGCCGCCATCTTGGTATACCCTACGTATGCCTAGGAAGCTACCGCGCATGCGTCAAATTCATTTCGAACATGCGCGGGCTTCCGGGAGGACAGGTAAGTGTACACACACTCACTTTTCTCGTCGAGAAACATGCCGACGAGAATCTCAAGGAGAAAATAGAGAGCAGGATCTCTATTTTCTCGTCGAGATACTTGTCGCTTTTCTTGACGAGAAACCATACACACGAACGAATTTCTCGGCAAAAAATCTCTGCCAGCAAGTTTCTTGCTGGTTTTTGCCGAGAAACTCGTTTGTGTGTATGAGGCTACACACTCAGGCATTGTCTGATGAAGGAGCACGCATGCTCCAAACGCGCGCAATGCCCACTCCACCCCTGACCTGGATGTGACGTCAACGGCCAGCTCTGTGTGTACCCAAGTGTCACTGATGCCACCGAAACCAACAGCTGCCCACATCGCAGCACGTCCCCCCATAAAGTGGATGAACTGTTACTGTGCCACATGCGTTGATGTACCTGCAACACTGAGTTTCTTTATTTATACTCGCAATAAATGTTTTAGCACTGCTGCACTTAGATGGTACTGCTCTCTTTTCCTGCTTTCATATTCTTGCAGAGTTTATTCTAGCTCTTTTTAGACCAAGCAGCCGTCAAGTACCAGGCCTCACATCTTTAGAGACATTCACTGTCATTGGTGGACTGTATCACCTATACAGACTGCTTCTTCTGGCTAAGCCCTGTCCAATGCCCATTTCATCCAGCTTCCACAGCACCAATAGTTATTTTCCTTTATAACAACTAGATCTGGGTCAAAGAAGTGCATAAATGAGTGCACTCCTGTGACCCACAAGAGAAGTATGTGAGGAGTTGTATGGACTTCTGCCGAGCCAGAACTCTAATTCTAATGCCGCGTACACACGATCGATTTTCTCGACGGTGAAAACACCGTCGAGAAAATCAACGGGAAAAACGAGGGAACGGCTTGGTTCCCTACACACGGCCGTTTTTCCCGACATTTTTTTTCTTGGTCGAGAAAAACGACCGTGTGTGGGCTCCGTGGCAGTGTTTCCCTATGGGAAAACTGCAGCGGAAAAAAATGACGGGAATCACGACGAGAAAAATTAGAGCATGTTCTAATTTTTCTCGTCGTGATTAATGCCGTTTTTCCCGTCGGGAAAAATGACAAAAAGCCCACACACGGTCGTTTTCCTTGTTAAAAAAAAAAATAATTAATTTTTCCCAACGGGAAAAATGATCGTGTGTACGCGGCATAAGAACTCTAATGCCGCGTACAGACGATCGGACATTCCGACAACAAAACCGTGGATTTTTTTCCGACGGATGTTGGCTCAAACTTGTCTTTCATACACACGGTCACACAAATGTTGTCGGAAATTGCAAACGTCAAGAACGCGGTGACGTACAACACATACAACGAGCCGAAAAAATGAAGTTCAATAGCCAGTGCGGCTCTTCTGCTTGATTCCGAGCATGCGTGGAATTTTATGCTTCGGAATTGTGTACACACGCTCGGAATTTCCGACAACAAGTTTTGTTGTCGGAAAATTTAAGAACCGGCTCTCAAATTTTTGTTTGCCGGAAATTCCAACAGCAAATGTCCGATGGCCTACACATGGTTGGAATTTTCGACAACAAGCTCCCATCGAACATTTGTTGTCGGAAATTCCGACCGTGTGTACGCGGCATAACTGTAAGAACTTAAGGATGTCTGTTTCACCCAGTGTCTGAAAACCAACTCAACTGGGTAGTGTTTTCTCAGCCAGAGGAATAAAAGAAATTGCTCGATAAACAAAACTGATAATAAATGGGTGTTTATCCAGGATGTGGTATAGACCTCCAGTGCTGAAAAGGAGTATTTTTAGGGGTACTATATTGGACACTGAACTTCCAAAAGGAAGCCTCTGGGGGGTGTCACTTAAATGAAGCAATGGGGCCCTGTGAGTTTTAGTTACACACGTGACCAAGCTACAGTTGATTACTGGGCCTTCTTCACTGGTGCTGATAATGAATATGTAGTTATACTTACTGAAAAAAGGAAAAGGGCTCAAGATCACATCACATTTAAACTGTGCTACCTTGTCCCTGCAGATGTAATGAATGCAGCCAGGGGTCATTTAGTAATTACTACGAGAGTCCAGATACTAATTTTGAGAATAGTCTGCTGATGCCTTTGGTTTCTATTGTCCACGGTTGTCTAGATATCCTTACTTTCTGAATCCATGTATCTATTTACTAGACTATCTGCATCAACCTAGCAATAGGAAAGATCAATAAACCTCCCTTTGTTAGGCTACACTTGAACTAAGAAAACCAATTAGCCTTTCACTATATAATTCTGTTTCCTAACTCAATGGAGACTAAAGATACAAAAGCTATCCCTCTTGAGGCTCAGGTGTTAGCCCATTATTGATGGCGGAGTAAACATGCATTGTTTATAATATGACGCTGTATCTACAGTGCCTTGAAAAAGTATTCATACCCCTTGAAATTTTCAACATTTTGCCATGTTATAACCAAAAATGTAAATGAATTTTATTGGGATTTTATGTGATAGACCAACACAAAGTGGCACATAAGGAAAGAAAAGGAAAATGATAAATGGTTTTCTTTTTTTTTTATACAAATAAATATGTGAAAAGTGTGGCTTGCATTTGTATTCAGCCCCCTTTACTCTGAACCCCCTTTAAAAGCCCTGTAGTACATCAATGTAGGGTTCAATATTGAGTTGGCCCACCCTTAGCAACTATAACAGCTTCAACTCTTCTGGTAAGGCTGTCCACAAGGTTTAGGAGTGTGTCTATGGGAATGTCTGACCAGTCTTCCAGAGGCACATTTGTGAGATCAGGCACTGATGTTGGATGAGAAGACCTGGCTCACAGTCTCTGCTCTAATTCATGCCAAAGGTGTTCTATCGGGTTGAGGTCAGGACTCTGTGCAGGCCTGTCACGTTCCTCCACCCCAATCTCGCTCATTCATGTCTTTATGAACCTTGCCTTGTGCACTGGTGCGCAGTCATGTTGGAACAGGAAGGGGAAAGTTGGGAACATGAAATTGTCCGAAATGTCTTGGTATGCTAATGCCTGAAGTGTTCCCTTCACTGGAACTAAGTAGCCAAGAGCAACCCCTCAAAAAAAAAAAACACACCATAATCCTCCCTCCACCAAATGATTTGAACCAGTGCACAAAGCAAGGTCTGCACAGAGTCCCGACCTCAATCCGATAGAACAATGTTTTTTATATCTATACACAAACGTTTTGCCTTTGATTTCCTTTTATAAATGGAATGGGTTGTTTTACAAGGTGAGGGTCACATTCACTTTAAAAAGGTTAAAAGAGAAGTGCGGAAATCAAACAAAACAAACTCACATACTCCCCTAGACTGCTGTAACATTGATCCGATACTGCATCTGTCCCCCATCAACTCTACACCGAGAACTGAGCGATCAAAGACAGCTGGTCAATCAGTTCTCCCCCTCCACTCTGAGCACAGAGGGGTGACTGTCACTGGGCTGTGGAAGGGATAGGAGTGCCTTGCGAAGGGCTCTAAGAGGCTGAGTCAGCTGCTGGTCAGGCATCTGGGTGGATACAGACATTAATGTCAGGATCCCTGCAGAGCTTGGAACAGCTCTGTGATGTCAGTAGACAGTGGACTTTAGCCCACTGGTGCCTGAAACTGGGTCACAGAAGTACAGATGTACGTGCACTCCTGTGACCCACAGGAGAAGTATGGCCAAAAGAGCTTTGGCCATACTTCTCTTTTAACAGTTATTGCCAGCAGTGATTTGTGTAATCGGCTATGTTCCATGTGAACCAGCTCCAGCATGAATTTCACCTAGAAGTGGTCAGATCCACCTTTATTCCCCTCTACAATTGTGGACCAATTCACCCAAATCTAAAGGTCAGCTTTTGGATACAAGTGCACTTTACATGTGGACAATAGGAAGGGTCGCTATGCACTGGGTTTTAACCTTTTTGTTCAGTCTGCCTTTCATTTAATGCAGTGGTTTAAATACAAATGCCCAAATGCCATCTAATGCCAACGAAATAAGCTGATTTGTCTAGCTTGCTATTGCGCTGTGGGACAGGTTTATAAGAATTATTAATCTCTGCATCTTAAGAGAAGTATTTCATCATTACAACATCTTTTTGCACATTTAGATTTACAATTTAGACAGCTTTCCAGCAAGATGATATATTTGATTTTTCTACTCAAAATAGTCCTGGTTCATAAAATGCAAATTGTTATTGCTCTTGTACTGTGCAAAAATCTAATTCTGTTTTAAAGGTTAATGATGTTCTATACAGAGAGTGATTGAAAATCTTTATTAGAATGAAGCCAAAATAACTGCATATTTTCTTAACTGCTAGAAACAGTAAAGCTGGACTAATTCATCTCAATGCCAGATCCATCACGGCAGGTGCAGCAAGTGATTTTTGTGTTTAAGCTGTCATAGGAAAATGTGGCCTGACATGAGCTAAAACGGAGTAAGTAGTTTAATGACAGCAGGGGGAATGTTATGAAAGGCTAAACTAATGTTTCCATTATGGGATAAAACCACAGAGGTGTTGATTTTGCAACTTCTCCTGGGTCTATGAGGTCATAGGTTACAGGGATCAATCAATTATGTATTTACTTTGCACCTGTGTGTTCACATTGCATCTCCGATGAGGCTTGCTGTATGAGATGAGTGGATCACATTTATAATAGGGCTGTTACTGATTAAAATTTGCGTGTTCGATTAATCGATTTGTTTTTTAATCGATTAATCGACTAATTTTGATTAATTATAACGCACATAGATCCAACTACTTTTAGCTGATCTCCTTGCAGGCTGATTCCCAGTGCAGCTACCAACCACTGGAAAAATGGATAGCAGGATACAAAAAACACATATAAACACATAAAGGCAGCGCTCGATGGGAATAGCATTAAAACTTTTATAGTCTTCAAGTAGGTAACAAAATAAATATTGCACCTGAGATAAAATCGATGTAGCTACATAAATGTAAAAATGGTGCGAGTAATACCAAACGGTAGCAAAAGCCGTCATAAAAACATGTAGCCAAGTATGATACTGGTATAAAAATGTGTACAACGATACCACTGCTGAATCCAGATGAGGAGGGGTTAACATCAGTCCGTCGGCATGTATATGTCCCGTGAAGGAAACTATCACAACTCCCAGTGGATGGCTGTAGAATCCCAGGTTGATAGAGGGAAGTGTAACAGCCCTTGCGTGTGGCAGATAGTAAGGTCCCGCCGGCATGCAGATATGAAGGCACAGCAAAGAAGCCCTTCAGATGGACACGACAAGCCCCGCCGGTGTCCGTGACGTCACCGGATCTCTGACGGAACTCCCTAAAGACCCGGAAGCCGGCGGAGAGGTGAGTACCGATCAAAAGAATTTTGATCGATCAAAAACTTTAATCGATTAATCGAGGAATTAATAGTTAATTTCCACAGCCCTAATTTATAACGCAAAAACAATTCTTGTGAAATTCTTGTGTGTGTGTGTATGTGGGGGGGGGGGGGTGACATGTTTGAAGCTCAAATCCAATCTAACTTTCAGTCCTGAACAATTGTACGGGCTCCTCTTCTGTACTTAAAAGGTCTGTTCTGATTTCACTGCACATGGCACGCTTCTCACAGTGTGCATTAGAAGCTGTAGCAAACCAGGGTCGACCTCATGTCCTGGTTGGAGGATGCCCAATAGTATCTAGCTCTTTAACCACTTGACCTCTGGAAGATTTACCCCCCTTCATGACCAGGTAATTTTTTTGCAATACGGCACTGCGTTACTTTAAAGGGGTTGTAAAGGTAAATGTTTTTTTGTGAAAAAACATCCGACAATACCGCCCCCCCCCCCCCCGAGCCCCCGTTTTACTTACCTGACCCCTCGAAAGTCCCGCGCTCGCACCCGTCATCCTCCTTGCCATTGTTTGGCTACAGTGGATGGATTGAAAGCAGCGCTGCCATTGGCTCGCGCTGCTGTCAATCAGATCCAATGACGCGGCGCGCCGGGGGGCGGGGCCGAGTGATACAGTGAGCGGCAATATCCGCTGGCTGTATCACCATGCGAGCTCGCATATAGGTGGTGAGTGATTGCGGGGACGAGCCGAGACAGCCGCCGAGGGACCCCAGAAGACATGGATCGGGGGCACTCTGTGCAAAACGAGCTGTACAGTGGAGGTACTGTAAGTATAACATGTTTGTTATTTAAAAAAAAAAAACATTGTTTACAATCCCTTTAAGTGACAATTACGACGCTTTACTCAAAAAAAAAAAATGTATGTCCTTTTTTTCCCCACAAATAGACCTTTCTTTTGGTGGTATTTGAGCACCTCTGCGTTTTTTACTTGTTGCGCTATAAACAAAAAAAGACTGACAATTTTGAAAAAATAAAAATAAAATGTAATATCTGCTTTAAAACACATCCAATAAATGTTTTTCCAAAATTTTTATTTCTTCATCAGTTTAGGCCAATATGTATTCTTCTATATTGCTTTATTTTTGCCCAAAAAAATAAGCATATATTGATTGGTATGCACAAAAGTTATAGTGTCTACAAACTATGGGATATATGTATGTTTTTTTTTTTTTTTACTAGTAATGGCGGTGATCAGTGATATATAGCGGGACTGCAATATTGCGGCGGAACCGGACACTAACTGATACTTTTGACACTTTTTGGGGACAGTGATCAGTGCTAAAAAATATGCACTGTCATTGTACTAATGACACTGTCTGGGAAGGGTTAACTGTGTGCCTAGCCAGTGTTTTTGTGGACTGTGTGGTAGGTGCTTTTACTAGGGGAACGTATTGATCCATGTTCCTGCTTTGCAGAAACACATGATCAATGTCTTCACTACTGACAGAACAGTGATCTGCCTTGTTTATGAGCGGCGGGTACAAAGCGGACATTGAGTAGCCACAGTTGTGGTACCCGCAGATCAGGTCCCGCTGTGTAAAATCACAGCAGAGGTGGGTGGCCAGCAGCGGGCATGCGCGCCCCAGACACAGAAGTGCAGGATCACGTACTAGGTACGTGATCCTGTGAAGCATAGCCACCTTACCGCCGTGTATGAAATTTATACGGTTGGCAAGTGGTTCATCATCAGCCTCACTGCCCCTGGCCCACCCCTTTTATTTATTGTATTTCAGTTCTTTCAATCACTAAGGCTCAGCGTCATATGTGGCCGTTTAGGCCCCTTTCACACCTGTGCGACTTTCCCTGTGACTTTGGACATCAGAGTCGCGTGACAAGTCGTACCCCATGATTCCCAATGATAACCATTCCTATCTGTGTGACTTCAAGTTACACCAACTTCAAAGTAGTCCCTGTAATACTTTGGTCTGACTTTGATGCGAGTTGAGGTCCATAGACCTCAAGTTTACACGGGCATGCCCTTAAATCGTGGCAAAATTTCAGTAAAATCACATGACTTTCAAGTCGTGGCAGTGTGAAAGGTGCTTTAGGTAAATGCACTACTCCAGACTGACATCCACCATTAAAGCATTTTGATCTTTGCAGAACTTCCCCCCAAAAGCCACCCACTGCTTGCATCAGGACTGAGGGCTCCTGAGAGATGTAGTGAAGCAGGGTGCTGTGATGTTTCAGGAAGCTCCGTACAGCATCCTTCTGGCTGCTTCCACCACTGCTCTATGCATTGCATAGAAAATCACAAAGATCAAGTGTTGATATCACTAGGTTTAAAAAAAAGGAACATTTTTATTCAAAAGATTTATTAGAATATTGATCAGGAGGGGGAAAAAAGAACTGGGAAGGGCAAAATATAAGCAGTAATTTTTAAGCTAAATTCCAGGCACAGAAATAAAATGTGCTATGTATTGCTTTCTTACTGTATAGTCTTTCCTGGAATGAAGTGTCCCAGTGTAACTAAACTTGTCTTTATGCCAAGAAAAGAGTACATTACTGCGTGGAAAGCAATGCTTCTTCCAAACTGCTTAATGGGGACCCATCACCACTACAGGTTACCAACCAGTCAACATCCATCCTTATGCAGACATCAGCACCCCAGGGCAGTTTTGAGGGGAATTTCCCACAGTGATGCATGGCTGGTCCTTCCCCATTATTGATTTTCAGGCCTGTTCAGTAACCCAGATCACTCCCCAACTCCCCAACAAACAAACACTTCCAAAAATGGCATGAAAGGGTATACGAGGATGCGAGGATACAGGAAAATTTCGAGGATGTCTGGTGACATTAGGAGAAAACTATACAGGTACAATCTGCTTGCCTTCTGAATAAATCATATACGTTAATAAAATATACGTTTTTCTTTTTTTTTTTGTTCTTTGGCTATTTATATAGGTATAGACAATAAATTTTATAGATTTTGTATAATATATATATATATATATACATATATATGGTTATTGTATAAATATGTCCGAAATTTTCCATATGGATATTGTACCCTGTGGGATACTTCTATTTTCGTTATCCAAATGTGTACTTTCTGTTTTTATAAAATGCAATAACAGATATGTAACAGAAAAAAAATCCACAACTATGTATACTACCTGTGTGTGTTTGTCTGTGGGAGGGGTTTCAGGGGGTATATACAGTAAAGGGCAAAAATCCCAACTTTAATATATTGCACAAGGCCTAATGGCTTTCTTTTGCCACTTCCCCTCTTCCTTTCCTCTGTAAGTGAGAACAGTGTTATAACAACATGGAAAGCAAAGTCACTGCATCAACTTCTTTAGAACTCATGACTATAGCTCAGCTTTGTTCCTGATTTAAGACTCATCACTTCAATATAAACATTGTTACAGTATGCATAACTCAATTGCATTAGGTATTTGTATGTATGGTTTGGGGTTTTAATAACTATTTATCTAATGGGTGAATTGTTTTCTGCATCAGGATTACAAGCACTTTAGTTATACCCCTGAACAACAAAAAACATGCTAAAAATGCACATTTGACATGTGCAGATGTTTGTCAACTGAATACCCCTACTTGGCTACCATGCCC
The DNA here is from genome assembly GCA_029206835.1 of Rana muscosa. Classification (NCBI taxonomy): domain Eukaryota; kingdom Metazoa; phylum Chordata; class Amphibia; order Anura; family Ranidae; genus Rana; species Rana muscosa. The sequence goes on from CM055118.1 coordinate 625,298,275, forward strand.
CCAAAACATTCGCATTTGTAGAATTGTGCAAAAAAAAGTTAAACTAAAAAAAAAAAAATACATTTTACAGTGTTACTAAACCCAGGACCCTGCATTCACTATATCTGGTCTCCCACAGTACTCAAAACATGCAATATAGTTTTAGTAAATATAAACTGCTAAATACCTTTTTTCATCAGCAGTTACAGCAGTCTGGCGAATTGTATCAGTGTCTGAATAAAGCTTATAGGATGAATTTTTATTTTCCCCTGACCCTCTGTCGGGACAGTGCTGATTGGCCCTGTGCTGATCACATGTACTCTCCCATGAAAAACAAAACAAAAACTCTAGCAATACACACCAAACTGAACATGTGCAGCCTGACTTCTAATGCTCTGTTCTATAAGTAGATAGGTTTGAGTCAGTTAAAGAAGGGGAGGATCAGAGAGACAGGATCACACAGCCTTTATACACAATGCAGAAAATTAACCCCTTAGGTTCCACAGTAAGTAGAACAAGCATGCTTTACTGCATATGCAGACTGATTTAACTGTTGTGGGTTTAGTAACACTTTAACCACTTAAGACCCGGACCAATACGCAGCATAAGGACCAGGCCCCTTTTTGCGATTCGGCACTGCGTCGCTTTAACTGACAATTGCGCGGCCGTGCGACTTGGCTCCCAAACAAAATTGGCGTCCTTTTTTTTCCCCACAAATAGAGCTTTCTTTTGGTGGTATTTGATCACCTCTGCGGTTTTTATTTTTTGCGCTATAAACAAAAATAGAGCGACAATTTTGAAATTCAATATTTTTTACTTTTTGCTATAATAAATATCCCCAAAAAATATATAAAAAACCTTTTTTTTCCCTCAGTTTAGGCCGATACGTATTCTTCTACATATTTTTTGGTAAAAAAAAACGCAACCTGTGTTTATTGATTGGTTTGCGCAAAAGTTATAGCGTTTACAAAATAGGGGGTAGTTTTATGGCATTTTTATAAAAAAATTTTTTTACTAGTAACGGCGGCGATCAGCGATTTTTTTCGTGACTGCGACAATTATGGCAGACACATCGGACACTTTTGACACTATTTTGGGACCATTGTCATTTTTACAGCGACCTGTGCTATAAAAATGCACTGGTTACTGTAAAAATGACACTGGCAGTGAAGGGGTTAACCAGGAGGGGGCGCTGTAGGGGTTAAGTGTGCCCTGATTTGTGTTTCTTATTGTGGGGGGCGTGGCTTAGCGTGTGACGTCACTGATCGTCGTTCCCTATTACAGGGAACAGACGATCAGCGACAGGCTCACTAGGAAGCATGGGGAGAGGTTTGTTTACACTTACCTCCCACCGTTCTTCCTCTCTGTGACCTGATCGCGGGACACCAGCGGCTATCGGGTCCGCTGTTACCGCGGGGACGGGCATAGGGAATAGGACCGGGTCGCGAGCGCGCCGCTGGCGACGCGTGACCCATGGCTGGGCTCTTAAAGGGGACGTACCTGTACGCCCATGTGCTCAGCCGTGCCATTTTGCCGACGTACAGCGGTCCTCAAGCGGTTAAAGTGGTTGTAAACCCAAATATATATATTTTTTAAAAAGAATAACCTGCAAGAGAAAGGCATAATGAGCTAGTATGACTAGCATACTAGCTCATTATGCATTACTTACCTTAGATCGAAGCCCCCAAAGCCGTCCTCGTCTCCCCCTCCGGCCGCATACGGTTACTTCCGGGTATCGCCGCTCCGGCGATCTGATTGGCCACAGCGGCAATGACGTCACCGCGCATGCGAGCCGTCAAACCTGGCATTATCCATTGATAAAACAGGCATAGACAACGTGCATTCTTTTTTGGAAAATATCTCCTAAACCTAAACACACATATTTTTCTTCTAACCTCAAAAAGGCATATATAAATATTGTGACAGCAGGAAGGTAAAGTCACCTGGTTGCATCCAGGGGGGTAGATATATTTCGCCCAGATTCAGGCTTTACGCCGACTTATACAACTAGGTGGAGAGTTGTATAAGGCTAGTGGGCTCATGGATGACTCATACCTCTAGGGAGAGTGTGGGGCGTCGTACAGACAGGGAGTTGATGAGGCCAGCTGAAGCTTGTGAGCTCATTTAGGCCTCTATAAAAACTCCCAGCTTCATTAGATGTTAGCTCATGCCTGGAACCAGACCTGTGTGGACTGTCTAGGGAGAGTGAACCCCTGTGCGGTGAGGCAAAGCCTGTGTGGCTATTTGTTTGGACTTTTACTAAACCAGGGACTTAGGGACTAGGACAGCACCAGGCTGATCCCAGTTGTTAGTTTAGGAAACCTGCATGTTTAGTCAGAGGTCAAACTGACCAGGATTTATTTTGTTTATGTTTCTTTTTGGCTTTGCTGTGTTTTTGTCACTGTACATAGAGAAATAAACCGCACCTTTTGATTTTGAAAACCACAACCTCCGTCTGCTGGCCCTGTTTTTGTGTGGGGAGCCCAACCAGGGGGTCACACACACCCGCTACCGAGTTAACCCCCTCACAGTTGGTGGAGAACCAGTGGCAGTTTTTTTTAAGCCAGCATGGAGGAGATACTGAAACAGCTGGCTCTAGCAAATGCCAATCAACAGCAGACAAATGCAGGTTTGCAAAGGAGCCTTGCAGCCCAGCAGCAAGCTCATCAACAAGCCCAGCAGCAATTTGAGGCCCGCTTCATAGACCTGTTACAGAAGCAAGAGCAGAGACTACAACAAATGGAAGCAGTAATGCAGCAACGTCCGCAGACCAGTGAGGAAAGCCGTCCCACTAATACCGCGTCCTTTGGGGTGAGTCGTTTATTGACAAAAATGACTGGAGAGGATGATCCAGAGGTATTTTTGACCACATTTGAAAGGACTGCTGAAAGAGAAAAGTGGCCTGAGGAGCAGTGGGCTGGACTGGTGGCTCCTCTGTTAACTGGTGAATCGCAGAAGGCTTACTATGACCTAGAGCCTGACCAAGCAAAAGACTATGTGATGCTAAAAGCTGAAATATTGGCAAGGCTGGGTGTCACCCTGGCTGTCCGGGCTCAGCGTGTGCATAACTGGACTTTCCAGCTTGGAAAACCCCCCAGGTCTCAAATGTATGATCTCATTCACCTGAGCAGGAAGTGGCTACAGCCAGAGACTTTGTCCGCACCAGAGATTGTGGAACGTGTTGTAATGGATCGGTTTTTGAGAGCTCTTCCTACTGCCATCCAAAAGTGGGTAAGCCATGGAGACCCAGAGACGGCCGGTGGTCTTGTGGATCGTGTAGAGAAATACTTGGCTACAGAGAACCTGACGGCCTCTTCCAGAGACTCTCGGACTTTCCACCCTAAGACCAGACCATCCCCAGGGGCGGATAAGAGGATTCCAAGGGGTGAGGGTGGAGAGAGTGAGAGGGTGGGAGCTCTACCCAAAGTTTGGCGAGAACAGCCTGGGAAGTCAGGGGCTCAAGAGGCAGCCAAATGGATTGTTTGCTACCGCTGCCGGCAAGCGGGACATATTGCAGCAAATTGCCCGGTTGTGGAGGAACCCATGCAATGTGACTTTCTGATGGACAGACGTCAGTCGCTGTGTGCGACAGTCGCATGCACTGTCATTCGGGGAACTGAGAAACATTTATGCAAAATGTGTATTAATGGTAGAAATGTTGTGGTATTACTGGATTCAGGTAGCCTTGTGACCCTGATAAAGGCTGAATTAGTTAAAACAGAGGTCTCTGGGAATAGCAAGGTAGCTGTTATTTGTGTGCATGGGGACACCCGAGAGTATCCAGTGACTACAGTGTGTTTCGAGACCCCCAAAGGTACCCTCTCTCATCCAGTGGGGTTAGTATCTCAATTACCGCATGATGCCATTGTGGGAAGGGATTTTCCGAAGTTCTGGGAACTGTGGGATGATCCTGAGCCCCCCACTGGTGCCCCTATGTACCAGGCATGTGATAGCCAGAACTCCTCTGAGAGTGGTGAGGACTCTCCAGAATTTCCCTTGTCAGTATTGGCAGGGGAGACTCAAGAAACTGGAGAGGAGCCCACCTCCTCAGACGAAAACCTACCGTCTGTGGAGTTTTCTGATCTGGAGGTTCACAGGGAAAATTTTGCCACAGAACAGTTAAAAGACCCCGCCCTAATAAAGGCACGGGAAAACGTAGTGGAAATAGATGGCGAGTTAGTGAACCCAGATAATACCTGCACTTACCCATACTTCAGCGTAGAGAAGGACCTACTGTATCGGGTGGCAAAAAGGGCAGAAGAAACCGTTGAGCAGCTTGTGGTGCCCAAACCTTACAGGAAGTTGGTGTTGGAGTTGGCCCATGGGCACATTCTTGGAGGTCATCTGGGGACAGAGAAAACCAGAGAGAGGGTATTACAGAGATTCTATTGGCCTGGGGTGATGAAGGACATAGAAAATTATTGTTCCTCCTGCCCTGTGTGTCAGAGGTCGGCCCCGATGCCACATTTCCGTAGCCCGCTGGTCCCTCTACCCATCATTGAGGTCCCGTTTGAGAGAATCGCAATGGATTTGGTAGGTCCTATAATCAAGTCCGCTAGGGGGCACCAGTACATATTGGTTATAATGGACTATGCCACCCGTTATCCAGAAGCGATCCCTCTCAGAAATACCTCGGCCAAAACCATAGCCAAAGAGCTATCTCTTGTTTTTAGCCGGGTGGGTATTTGTAAAGAACTGCTTACGGACCAAGGTACACCCTTTATGTCCCGGGTTATGAAAGAGCTGTGTAAATTGCTCAAAGTGACGCAATTGCGTACATCTGTGTATCACCCCCAAACCGATGGGCTGGTTGAAAGATTCAACAAAACCCTAAAACAAATGTTGAAGAAAGTGGTGGATAGAGATGGAAAGGATTGGGACTGTCTACTTCCTTATTTGATGTTTGCTATTAGGGAGGTGCCCCAATCCTCTACGGGATTCTCCCCCTTTGAGTTACTGTATGGGAGACACCCAAGAGGGCTGTTGGATATTGCCAAGGAAACTTGGGAAAGTGAGAGTTCTCCCCACAGGAGTGTGATTGAGCATGTCGCCCTGATGCAAGATCGAATTGCACAGGTAATGCCCATCGTGAAGGAACATTTGGCCCAAGCGCAGTTGGCACAGCAGAGAGTGTACAACCGTGGAGCAAAGACCCGTACCTTTTCCCCGGGGGATAGGATATTGGTACTTGTCCCTACGGTTGAAAGTAAATTCCTTGCCAAATGGCAAGGCCCCTACGAGATAATGGAAAAAGTGAGCGAAGTGAATTACAAGGTCAGACAACCAGGAAGGTGAAAGCCCGAACAGATATATCACGTTAATCTGTTGAAAGCCTGGAGGGATAGAGAGTCCCTAGTCGCAGAAACTTGGTCACCAGCTCAAACTGGTTGCGTGATTCCGGAGGTTGGAATAGCAGCCACCTTGTCACAACCCCAACAACAGGAGGTTAAGGAGTTTGTGCTTCGCAACAAGGAGGTGTTCTCTGAGCTGCCGGGACAAACATCTGGGGTAGAGCATGATATTATTACCCCGCCCGGTGAAAGGGTGAAGTTAAAACCCTATCGGATCCCAGAGGCCCGACGGGAGGCAATACGGGAGGAAGTACAGAAAATGCTGAACTTAGGGGTGATAGAGGAGTCCCAAAGTGATTGGTCTAGTCCCATTGTGTTGGTGCCTAAACCGGATGGGAGCTGGCGATTTTGTAACGATTTTCGTCAGTTGAACAAAGTTACAAAATTTGACACCTACCCCATGCCACGTATAGATGAGTTGATCGACCGGCTGGGAACAGCCCGATACATGACGACTCTTGACCTCACAAAAGGGTATTGGCAAATCCCCCTGGCCAAGTCGGCCAAAGAGAAAACCGCATTTGTAACCCCAGACGGGGCGTTCCAATATAAAAGAATGCCGTTCGGGTTACAGAATGCGCCGGCCACATTCCAGCGGAAAATGGACCAGATGCTGAGGCCCCATCGGAAGTATGCTGTGGCTTACCTGGATGACATAATTGTCCATAGCACAGATTGGGCCTCACATCTGCCAAAAGTGCAAGCAGTCCTGGAATCTGTTCGGGAAGCGGGGTTTACGGCTAACCCCAAGAAGTGTACCATTGGGCAGGAGGAGGCCAAATATCTTGGGTACACCATTGGGAGGGGAGTAATAAAACCCCAACTCAACAAAGTCGAGGCCATCCAGAGTTGGCCACGTCCCAACAGCAAGAAGCAGGTACGAGCCTTTCTGGGAATCGCTGGGTATTATCGGCGATTCATTCCCCACTTTGCTTCTAAGGCTGTGCCCCTAACCAACCTGACGAAGGGGAAAGGGTCGGTCATGATTAAATGGACCCCCGAGGCTGAGGCAGCATTCCAATTCTTGAAACAAGCCTTATGTAGCCAGCCAGTGTTGTACTCACCCGACTTCTCTAAAGACTTTGTCGTACAAAGTGATGCGTCAGATGTGGGGTTAGGAGCAGTATTGTCCCAGGTCTGGAACGGGGAAGAGCACCCAGTCATTTACCTCAGCAGGAAGTTGAAGTCCCATGAGGTAAATTACGCCACCGTTGAAAAGGAGTGTTTAGCGGTGAAGTGGGCTCTAGATTCCCTTCGGTACTACCTGCTAGGTAGGCACTTTGACATGGTTACGGATCACGCTCCGTTGAAGTGGATGGCTCAAAACAAGGAAACAAATAGAAGAGTGAATAGGTGGTTCCTGGCCCTCCAGGAATTCAACTTCACAGTAAAGCATCGCCCTGGCGTTCAAATGGGGAATGTGGATGCTTTGTCTCGAGTACATGAATGCCTGATTGCTGGTGTTCCAACCCCGAGGTTAAAACAAGAGGGGGGGGGTATGTGACAGCAGGAAGGTAAAGTCACCTGGTTGCATCCAGGGGGGTAGATATATTTCGCCCAGATTCAGGCTTTACGCCGACTTATACAACTAGGTGGAGAGTTGTATAAGGCTAGTGGGCTCATGGATGACTCATACCTCTAGGGAGAGTGTGGGGCGTCGTACAGACAGGGAGTTGATGAGGCCAGCTGAAGCTTGTGAGCTCATTTAGGCCTCTATAAAAACTCCCAGCTTCATTAGATGTTAGCTCATGCCTGGAACCAGACCTGTGTGGACTGTCTAGGGAGAGTGAACCCCTGTGCGGTGAGGCAAAGCCTGTGTGGCTATTTGTTTGGACTTTTACTAAACCAGGGACTTAGGGACTAGGACAGCACCAGGCTGATCCCAGTTGTTAGTTTAGGAAACCTGCATGTTTAGTCAGAGGTCAAACTGACCAGGATTTATTTTGTTTATGTTTCTTTTTGGCTTTGCTGTGTTTTTGTCACTGTACATAGAGAAATAAACCGCACCTTTTGATTTTGAAAACCACAACCTCCGTCTGCTGGCCCTGTTTTTGTGTGGGGAGCCCAACCAGGGGGTCACACACACCCGCTACCGAGTTAACCCCCTCACAATATATATATAAATATATATAAATAGGCAAACTAGCAAATGTCAAAAAATAAATGTATTTTGTGGCAATAAGAAGGCTTGGCATGCATTCTACAGCCTTGCATTTGGTTGTCAGTCCAGAGGTTGGGAAAAGGCTAGTTTTGTTGTATATTATTTTACAAATGTCTTTCAGGATTCTGGCACTATTCACTTTCATCTGAATTACAGTGGATCATTAACACAGGACAGGATGCTCTGCCTAATTTTTATTCCCCATCAGAACACCAACTATTTCAACTGCTGCCTGTTGAGATGTGTTGAAGGATTCAATGACCCTATTGCTTATTTACAGTCTACAGTAATGGTGCCAAGATGAAGCGCCAGGAAGAAACAAATGTAATAGCCTCCAGAATGAAGCCAATTACCGTAGTTCTGTTCCACCTTGGCATTCCATAGTGCTCAAGCTATCCTGTTTGCATTCAGCACAGGCATATTTTGCCCAGAAATTACATCTCCTCGTTTATATAGCCCATAATACCATGCTATCAAATAGCAAAAACATACTTTTACATAACCATTATGTTTATGACAATTACAACTGTTTTAATGGTCTTGTTCAAGTGAGCAGTAAGACAATGTATAAACATGAAGTAATAAAATGAAAAGCAAGAAACCACAAAAGGACCCAAAGAGCAACAGCATATTATAATATGGCTATATATGTTTTCCAGTATGTATTATATGTACATACAATGACTGTTTAAGAACTTTGTCTTAATGCTTTTTTTTTTAATCAAGATATACTGTATATGAAAAGCACAACACAATACATATCAGTGTTTAATCTACATGTTATCGTACAGAATTTTCATTTTCTGTTTTGTGCAAATAGAAAACCTGGTCAATTGTACAAAACTGCAATGTCTACTGTTAATGTTGTGCCCCTAGAAAAAGGGCTAATGTACTGGCATGAGTTAACGGGGTTGTAAACCTTCATGTCTTTTCACCTTAATGCATCCTATGCATTAAGGTGAAAAAACATCCGCTACTTACCGGCCCCCCAGCCCCCCCCCTGTTTACTTACCTGAGCCCTTGAAAGTCCCGCGCTTGCTTCTCGGCTCGGTCTTCTCGGCTCTTCATTGGATAGATTGACAGCAGCACAGCCATTGGCTTGCGCTGCTGTCAATCAACTCCAATGACACGAGGGCCGGGGGCGGGGCCGAGTCCTGTAGTCGGGGGCTATGGACGCCGGAAACAGGACTTGGGAGCACGCCCACAAGGCAACCCCCTTGGGAGAGCGCTTCCCACGGGGGTAACCAGAAGCGGGGAGGAGCAGAGGGACCCCAGAAGACGTGGATCGGGGCCACTCTGTGCAAAACAAGCTGCACAGTGGAAGTAAGTATAACATGTTTGTTATTTAAAAAAAAAAATGTGAAGCTTTACAACCCATTTAATACCTTCAATTAACAATTTAAAACCTGAAGTGTATTCTGAGATAAGATTACCAGGTTTTAAAAATGTAATCCATGGATGCCTACAGACAATTCACACTTTTAACCACGCCTACCAAATCAGGCCCCCACATATAGCCACACTCACAAAACAATGACCCCATTTTTTTTACACAACCTGAAACAATTGGTGAAAGACCTTTGGAACAAAAATCAGGAATTCATGATATAGAGACAAAATGTCTTGGGCAACATGTATTGGGGAAAACTGTGGGTGTGGCAAAAATGTGGTAAAATGTGAAGGGGCTTAATGGGATATATCAGTAACATTTGAGAGTGTTCAACAGACCCAGACCTGAAGCCTATAAAATCTTTCATGAGTCATATTAGGGTGGCTCTTTCTTGTCTAGAGCTTTCACTTTTAGCTTCCAGGCGCAAACTCTCCCTTATCAGTAGGATGCCTGTAAAATAAGTGACAAGAAAAGGGGCCATACTGCTGGGGGAGGGGGGGTTGTTTGCTGGGGACAGATGCTTCAAAATGAGGACTATCCCTAGCAAATGAGGATGGATGGAAACCACATTCTGGAAAAGGGTTCCACAGTCAAAGTCTTCAAAAGCAGTAAACCAACGTTTATGTCAATATGTGTCTGAACTCCCCAAAACACTATCATTTATGTTTTCCTAGATGATGACAGCTTCATGCAGAAAAGTAAAGATCTAATGATAGATAGAGCTATACAGTTTACACCACATGTTAACTGACACATGTTTAGATGTATGGGTGTACTGAAAATACTGCATGCCCACATTTTACAGTACATTTACATGAGCCTGTCATAAAAAGGAGTTATAGATCAGTTCTGTTGGCACAAATTGGTGTTATAGGTTGAAACAAATGCTTTACTGCCATTCTGCCAATAAGCTGACTTTTCAATTCCTCATTTATATACTGGGTCCAAGAAGATAGTATCATGATCACATATACCTCATCTGTTAACAGCATTCTTTAGGGGAGAGGCCACCCAAAAGTGATATTTTGGTTATAATGCAAACTTGGCAGGGTGTGTCAGCCCATGGCTCCTTAAAGGGGTTGTAAAGGTTTGTTTTTTATTTTCTAAATAGGTTCCTTTAAGCTAGTGCATTGTTGGTTTACTTACCTTTTCCTTAGATTTCCCTTCTAAATATTTTTTTTCTTTGTTTTCTTTGTCTGAATTTCTCACTTCCTGTTCCTCCTCAGTAAGCTGTTCAGTAAGCTGTTCTGGCTGACTAAACACCACTCGGATGATGGTGTGAAGTTTAGTGAGGAGAAACAGGAAGTGAGAAATTCAGACAAAGAAAAAAAACATTTAGAAGGTAAATCAAAGGAAAAGGTAAGTGAACCAACAATGCACTAGCTTAAATGAACCTATTTAGAAAATAAAAAACAAACCTTTACAACCCCTTTAAGTAGGAAATTCTCATAACTGTGAGTGTTCAAATTTAGGGATTCAACTAACAAAGTTCTCAAGGAATATACAAAATTGTTAGGTGCTTTAACTTTCCAGCATCCACCCAAAAACTGCTTTGGTTGGACAGACCTTCAATTCATTTTTCCTGTAATGAGGGAAGGTAAAAAAAAAATCCTATTTAATGTTCAGAAAAAAAAAAGATAAATTAGCAACATGCCTCCTTTTTCCCCAGGTTTGTCAAAATTAAACCATAGGCTGTAAAGCTTACTAGAGCTTTTCAATCATCTTGAAAGAATTAGCACAGTTTCATAGAACAAAAAAACATTAACTGAAATAATTAGGGAGAAATTGTTTTGTTCCTGTGTACACATGGATCAAATATTCTATCATATGTTTGGAAGCATAACTGGAAATACTCCTCTGGCCACATTTGAATCTTTTTGTCTTTGGTTAATTTAAAACGTTTTTATTAAGCCTGGAAAAGACAACCATACACACATTATATGCTCCTACTTTTATATTCAATACATGTATCGTTTATGTTGATAACTGCACAAGTTAATATTCACAAATGCCTACTGAAGAACCAGGTTTGTACACATAAGCTTTAAAATTCTCTTTAGTACTAGAAAATAAAACATTATGTAGTCCTGTATCTTTCTGAATCCCATTGTTCTGTATTTTCTAATGAGAACCAGAGAAGAGAACTTAAAAACCCAACTGGAAACCTGATCAGGAATGAAAATTGTGCAATTTCTGTCTATAAAATGGACAAGCTGCCACTGTTGTTTGCCATAGATGATCGTGTTTTGCGCATTACTGCTGCCCATTTACCTGTACAACCAGCCAAGCCATTAATGAACTGTATGATAGATCAGTATGTTATTGCTTGTCAAGACTGCCAAACACACAGATTAATCCATTCACTCCATAAAAGGGCTACTAATAAACAACACCATTTTCTATTACGTTCCCAGTTTGCAGCAATTATCTTGATTGATTTCAGTCAAGTTTTACATAACACATTTCCTTTAACAAGGTCTCACATTATGCACTAAATATTGTGCTACTTTGAAAAGGAGCAACCTGTGAGATGTAAAACATGGCTAATATTAGACGAGAGAGCACAGGCCCTTTCGATGAGAATTATAGTTTCCCAACATTCACTGACCTGAAAGATATGTCTATTCTAACATATTTACAGCATAATGAATATTATGTATATTTAGTTGTCCAGGTTTCAAAGTATTTGTTCTCCTCTCCTCATTACCAGACATATGGAAGTCCACAACTGATGCCCTGATACATTATTAATAATACAGAATGGTGGCGCATACATTCACAGCTCCTTAACTATAAAGATATCAGCACATATGCCTGGCACACGTACATTTTGCCACATGCTTTTCTGAGTCTTTAACCACTTAAGCCCCAAACCATTTTGTAGCTAAAGGACCAGGCCCCTTTTTGCGATTCGGCACTGCGTAGCTTTAACTGACAATTGCGCGGTCAAGCGACGTTGCTCCCAAACAAAATTGGTGTCCTTTTTTTCCCACAAATAGAGCTTTCTTTTGGTGTTATTTTATCGCCTCTGCGGTTTTTATTTTTTGCGCTATAAACAAAAATAGAGCGGTAATTTTGAAAAAAATGCAATATTTTTTACTTTTTGCTATAATAAATATCCCCAAAAAATATATAAAATATTTTTTTTCCCTCAGTTTAGGCCAATACGTTTTCTTCTACATATTTTTGGTAAAAAAATCTCAATAAGCGTTTATTGATCGGTTTGCGCAAAAGTTATAGCGTCTACAAAATAGGGGATAGTTTTATGGCATTTTTATTAATTGTTTTTTTTTTACTAGTAATGGCAGCGATCAGCGATTTTTATCGTGACTGCGACATTATGGCGGACACATCGGGCACTTTTGACATTATTTTGGGACTATTGTAATTATTACAGCGATCAGTGCTATAAAAATGCACTGATTACTGTGAAAATGACACTGGCAGTGAAGGGGTTAACCTGTAGGGGGCGCTAAATGGGTTAAGTGTGACCTAATGTGTGATTCTTACTGTAGGGGGCGTGGCTTGGCGTGTGATGTCACTGATCGTCGTTCCCTATGACAGGGAACAGACGATCAGTGACAGGCTCACTAGGAAGCACATCTCCCCGTTCTTCAGCTCTGTGACCCGATCGCGGGAACACCGGCGGCAATCGGGTCCGCGGGTCCCACATGCGCGGTCACAGAGCTCCCGACTGGGTCGTGAGCGCGCCGGCGGCGGCGCACTCACGACCCACGGCTCGCATCTTAAAGGGGACGTACCTGTAAGCCCATATGCACAGCCGTGCCATTCTGCCGACGGACATCGGTGTGCGGCGGTCGGCAATCGGTTAAAAGAGCTAACATTCCAGATTGTAGAAAGTCCAGGATTCAATGCTTCTTCCAATCTAGGGACAACATAGCGCTGGTAGGTATTATCCCTTAACCCAGTGTTTCTCAACTCCAGTCCTCAAGACGCCCCAACAGGTCATGTTTTCAGGATTTCCCTCAGATGAAACAGCTGTGGTAATTACTAAGGCAGTGAAACTGATCAAATCACCTGTGCAAAATAATGGAAAGCCTGAAAACATGACCTGTTGGGGCGCCTTGAGGACTGGAGTTGAGAAACACTGCCTTAACCATTGCAAATGACCAGAAAACCCCAATAACATAAATTTTATTGCGTACAAAATATAAAACCCGATATAAAAAATAAAAAAAATTCACGGGGTGAAACAGGATACTTATCTGTTTTTTATCTTTTGTTAATGTTTGTCAAGTTTTTTTTCCAGATGGACCATTATCCTTCTTTTCTATTGGGACAAGAACATCTTTACCGAATGTCCTGATGAAGCAGAAGTTCCATGAAACACGTAGACTGATAGAGCTGATGTATCTAGATTAAGTTCATGACCCCTACACTTGTGGTGATGTAGAAAAGTGATGTAATTCTTTAAAAAAAACGTTTTAACCACTTAACAACCACCTGCCGACAAATAACGTCGACAAGGTGGTTGCTTAACTCTGGGAGGACGTTATATAACGTCCTCCCAGAATCGCGCTCCCGCGCGCCCCCTGGGGCGCGCACACGGGAAACTCCGTGACCGCCGGGTCCAGAGGACCCGGCGGATCACGAATCGCGGTAAATCGCCGCTGATAGCGGCCGTTTACCACGTGATCGCTCCGTCAAATGACGGAGCAATCACTTGTAAACAGACCGGCGTCATTTGATGACGCCGGTTCCTCCCTCCCCTCTCTGTACCGATCGGTACAGTGTGAGAGGGGAGGGGGAGGGAGCGGATGGCAGCAGCAGCACTGTGGGCTGGATCTGTGACAATTGCAGTCACAGATCCATCCATCCATCCATCCCTGCTCAGCCATCCCTGTGCTATACCCTGCCAATACTCTGCAATACACCCTGCCAATACTCTGCAATACCCTGGTGCAATACTCTGCAATACCCTGGTGCAATACTCTGCAATACCCTGGTGCAATACTCTGCAATACCCTGGTGCAATACTCTGCAATACCCTGCGAAATACTCTGCAATACCCTGCACAATACTCTGCAATACCCTGCACAATACTCTGCAATACCCTGCACAATACTCTGCAATACCCTGCACAATACTCTGCAATACCCTGCAAAATACTCTGCAATACCCTGCAAAATACTCTGCAATACCCTGCAAAATACTCTGCAAAATACTCTGCAATACCCTGCACAATACTCTGCAATACCCTGCACAATACTCTGCAATACCCTGCACAATACTCTGCAATACCCTCCACAATACTCTGCAATACCCTCCACAATACTCTGCAATACCCTCCACAATACCCTGTGCAATACCCTCCACAATACCCTGTGCAATACCCGTGCAATACCCTGCCATACACCGCAATACCCTGCCATAGTCCGCAATACTCCGCAATGCCCGGCAATACTCCGCAATGCCCGCCAATACTCCGCAATGCCCGCCAATACTCTGCAATAACCACTTCCCGCCCTCCGGCCGTCATATGACGTCCTTGACTTTGTGCGGGGATATCTGAATGATGGGAGCAGCTACAGGCATCATTCAGATATTAGCTTTTTCAGCCGGCGATTCCCTACACCATAAGAACAATCATAGCGGCTGTTCCGCCGCTTGATCATTCTTACGGGAGGCGAGAGGGTATGTGTCCCCCCCTCCCGCCGCCGCCCTCCGGTGCTTCTACCGACTCACCGCTACGATCAAAGCCAGGATTGTTGTTTGTTTTTTTTGTATTTTTTTCAGGCTTCCCAGCCTAGAGGTGAGATGTGGGGTCTTATTGACACCCCCCCCCCCATATCTCACTGTAAAGAGGACCTGTCATGCCATATTCCTATTACAAGGGATGTTTACGTTCCTTGTAATAGGTATAAAAGTGATCAAAAAAATGTTTAGGGCGGAAAAACATGTCAAACTAAAATAAATAAAGTAAAATGAAGAATAAAATTTTTTTTTTTTTTTAAAGCGCCCCTGTCCCCGTGAGCTCGCATACAGAAGCGAACGCATACGTAAGTCCCGCCCACATATGAAAACGGTTTTCAAACCACACATGTGAGGTATCTCTGCGAACGTTAGAGCGAGAGCAATCATTTTGGCCCTAGACCTCCTCTGTAACTCAAAACATGTAACCAGTAAAAATATTTAAAGCGTCGCCTATGGGGATTTTTTAAGTAGCGAAGTTTGGCGCCATTCCACGAGTGTGTGCAATTTTTAAGGGTGACATGTTAGGTATCTATTTACTCGGCGTAACTTCATCTTTCACATTATGCAAAAACATTGGGCTAACTTTACTGTTTTTTTTTTTTTTTAAGCACAAAACATTTTTTTTCCGTAAAAAACGCGTTAAAAAAATTGCTGCGCAAATATCGTGCGAGATAAAAAGTTGCAACAACCACCATTATATTCTCTAAGGTCTTTGCTAAAAAAACATATATAATGTTTTGGGGTTCTATGTAATTTTCTAGCAAATAAATGATGATTTTTACATGTAGGAGAGAAATGTCAGAATTGGCCTTGGTGCTCCAGAACGCCTGAAGGTGCTCCCTGCATGTTGGGCCTCTGTATGTGGCCACGCTGTGTAAAAGTCTCACACATGTGGTATCGCCATACTCGGGAGTAATAGCAGAATGTGTTTTGGGGTGTAATTTGTGGTATGCATATGCTGTGTGTGAGAAATAACCTGCTAATATGACAATTTTGTGAAAAAAAAAAAGAGAAAAAAAAAATCTTGATTTTGCAAAGAATTGTGGGAAAAAATGACAACTTCAAAAAACTCACAATGCCTCTTTCTGAATACCTTGGAATGTCTTCTTTCCAAAAAGGGGTCATTTGGGGGGTATTTGTACTTTTCTGGCATGTTAGGGTCTCAAGAATTGAGATAGGCCGTCAGTACTTCAGGTGTGATCAATTTTCAGATATTGGCACCATAGCTTGTGGACTCTATAACTTTCACAAAGACCAAATAATATCCACCAATTTGTACTTATTTTTACCAAAGATATGTAGCAGTATAAATTTTGGCCAAAATTTATGAAGAAAAAATAGTAATTTGCAAAATGTTATAACAGAAACGAAAAAAAAATCATTTTTTTACAAAATTTTCAGTCTTTTTTCTCTTATAGCGCAAAAAATAAAAAACCCAACAGTGATTAAATACCACCAAAAGAAAGCTCTATTTGTGTGAAAAAAAGGACAAAAATTTCATATGGGTACAGTGTTGTATGACTGAGTAATTGTCATTCAAAATGTGAGAGCACCGAAAGCTGAAAATTGGTCTGGTTATTAAGGGGGTTTAAGTGCCCAGTGGTCAAGTGGTTAAAGAACCCTTCTATATTGCACTGGTAAGGTATATTTAAAGTCCCATATATTCCTTTTGGGATTTTCTGGTTGTGAGCTAACATGGTTCCATGATTCAAGTGGTACTATAGAGCCTCAAGGTACTACTTAAAAAGCAGGTAGTATAATTTTTTCTGTTTAAAGATACAAGTAATTCTCAATATGCTTGGTCAAAATAAACATTAACTACATAGAGTTTAACCCTACTAACCAATTTGTTTGAAATTGTAAATATTTAGGTTTGGATAACAATAGTGGTGGTGGAGCCACTACATTGACTTTTGCCTTGGGCCCACGCATGTTAAAGTACAAAATACCAGTTTGGAGATTTATATAATGCATCACAGAATAAGCGATTTATCAAGAACAGGACTATGGATACTGCCTGTGACCCTGTCCTTGCAATATATATGTAGGGCAAGCCAAACAAACTTCAGGAAAATATGCACTTAAAGCTAAATTCCAGGGTTGGATTTTATAGCATAGTTACATTGGTGCAGCATGGACCAATTTAAGTATGCATATGCCATACCTTTTGGATCCCTGTGGAAGGTGAAAACTGCTAAATTAAGTGCTGCTACTACAGTGATTACTATGATCTTCCTGGTTCCGTGATGAGTGGCTGCCCCACTATGTAGTAAACACACAGGGTCATTCTCTGATTGGATGATGTGGAAATTGTGATGTCACCACCCCACTTCTCAATCTCATCCAATTAGAAAACACCTTGCATTCATTGAGAAAAATGCAATGCGTTCTGTGAATGGCACCCCTGTTGAGTGAGAAGCCCCCTTTGCTCACTATGCTGCAGGGCACCTATTTGGTTTGGGACTCAGAAGACAGTAAAAAAGAGGGGAGACTACTACAGTGATTTCCAGCTTCAGCAGGAATTCCATAGGTATGGCATATGCATTCTTACATTGGTCCAAGTTGGATCCTTTTAACTATGGTATAAAATACATAGCAGGACTTCAGCTTTAATGTGGTCCTCTCTGAATTTTAAAGGAATGTATATGAGATACACAAGAGCACTTTGAGGTTGAGGTTAAGTAAATGCAGCACAAAGTAAAGCCAGGCATAGATGGATTGAATCTCGGCCGGTTCAGCAGGAACCGGCTAAGATTCGATCAAAAGAAAAGGTATGCAATACCCTGATTGGAACCAAGTAGGAGTGCTAGCCCCGGCCTGCCTCCGTAAAAACTTGAGAAAAAGAAGAAATGGCTGCACATCCAAAGTTTCCAAAAAAGTGCCTTTTTTTGCAGACGGTAAAAATACACCAGGGACACCAGGTGTTAGTCACGTAGATTAAGAACAGATCAGATGTGTGAAACGCGTCTATGTGACTAACATCTGGTGTCCCAGGTGTATTTTGACCGTCTGCAATAAAAGGCACATTTTTGGAAACTTTGGATGTGCAGCCATTTCTTTTTTTTTCTTAAGATTCAATCCATCTATGGGCAGTCTGGTTGTACCAAATGCATCCATTTATCGGCTTCAGTACAACCAGTCTGTTCAATTTGCTGGCAGGCAAGGCTCCCTGCGCCCCCCACCGACAGAACAAAGTATTGCTGCGAAAGGGATTCCCCCATCAACACTGACTGTATTGATAGGCTATCAAGCTATTTTCTTCCTTCCACTCGTGGCAGAAGGAAAGAAAACTGCATAATCTATGGGTTGCTTTAGTATAGCCATGGATTATTGTGTGAAGGTAACATTTAACAGATCCTGCAAATTAAAAAACAATCATGCATCTTGTAATCACACAGAAACCCTGGTTCTTTAATTGTTGGTATGTAAAAAGTATTTTGGGAAACTACCTATACTTTAGTTGATGAGTCTGTTATGATAACTTAAACCGCTACAATACAGGCATACCCCACTTTTGAGGAAACAATGGGACCAGAGCATGTATGTAAAACGAAAATGTACTTAAAGTGAAGCAATACTTTTTTTCACTTTTAAATGCATGCACTGCATTGCAATAGTGATTTACAAGCATAACTGATCTGAATAATGCATTGATAACTAAAATAAACACGATGGGGGGTCCAGGGCCTGTAGAGGGAGTCCAGGGCCGGTAGTGAGGGGATCAGGGCCAATAGAGGGGGGCTATGCAGTACTGTACAGTTCTTACGTTTATGCAGACTGTGGCTGGTGAGCAACTCTGGGCCTCTGGGCTGGCGGCACCTCTGAGCAATGCTGGGCTTGCTGGCTGGCACCTCTGGACTGGCTGGCGGACACCTCTGGGCTGACAGGCAATGCTGGGCTGGCTGACGGGCACCTCTGGGCCGACGGGCAATGCTGGGCTGGCTTGCTGGCAACTCTTTGCCTCTTCCCTCACAACTCCGGGTGTTAGCTCCACCTCTCCAGGTCATACTGTGGCTGCGCGGCGCGGGAATGTCCGGAATGTCCGTACTTGCGAGGCACTTTACGTATACTCGCGGGCATGTCCGTACTCGCGAGTGTACATAAAGTGAGTGTCCGCAAAGCGGGGTCTGCCTGTACTGAGTACCTGGCAATTCTATTACATCATGTGGTAAAAAGTATTGTTTCATGTGCTCTGCACATGATATGTTACAAGTTATCACTGCTACTAAGCCACTGTTTATTTTGGATATTCACTTCCTGTAACTATGTTTCTGTAAGAAAATGATTGCCTTGAAACATCAATTGTTATGATGTCATCAGTCTTGTGAAATAAGAGAAACAAATCACACACTATTATTTCCCATTAGAGCACAATCTGCAATGCATTACTATCATCTGGCAGGGAGATAGTTAAATGGAATGTTTTAGTAAACAAGATTCATATTGCCTCCAGATCACATGTTTGTGCTTAGCTTGGAACACAACCCTGCCAAAGCTATCACTGGGGAGGTCTAGTCAAGCAAACAGCTGAGCTAAGCAAACAGCTGGATTTTTTTCCCTGGTACTCCGTTTTTTGTGGCTCTAAGATATAGATTGGAAAATCAATGCCTTGTGTACTACTTTTGGCCCACATTTGTAGCATAACTACTTTTTGTTTGCATATACTGTATGCCCCTATTCACATGTAATATTTTATTTGTTGTTTCATTTCTTTTATTTCTAAAGTATATGTATTAAAATCAAAAAAATTACAATTAAAGTACTCTCACAAGCCAGAAAAATAAATTAAAGCGACCCTGTCAATTTGCCCCTTTCAGGGAAAACTACATTGCATGTGGACAAATTACTTTTGCAGGAGCCTGCCTGCTAGCAGTTTTTGAAAATGGGACTTTAGTTCCACTGTAAGTTGAGATGTAACCAGTCTGTTAACATTTAGGCCCCTTTCACACATGCGGACCGTATGTCTGCTTTTTCATCCATCCATTTACGGATGAAAAAGGGACATACATTGGTCCCTATGAGATAGCGGGTGTCAGCGGATGGCCCATCCGCTGACGCCCGATCTCATCCGGGTCTGCAATCCTCTGATTCTGCAAACGGAGGAAAATCCTATTTTTCAATCCGTCTGCAGAGCGGATAGGATGAACACGGACAGACGGTCCGTGTTCATCCGATCCCCCCATATGGGAGAGCGGAGATCTGACAGGACGGTCCCTACACAGTGTGCAGGGTCCGCCCTGTCATCCGCCGGCTCAGCGGCGATCAGCGGAGCGATTTAACAAAGATGTTAAAGTCACCAAGAATGACCCTGAGTACAGAGAAGTCGTCAAGAAAGCACAGGACAGGTACAGGCTGATAAGTTACAGCAATGCTTAGAGAAAATTGAGAATAAAGATGAATAAGTAGTCTCAAAAGAGCAGAGGCATAAAAAGAGAGGTGTAGGAAGTATTTTAAAAGTGTTTAGTGCAGGTAAAATGAATGCAACTCCACCAGCTTTTTGTCCACTGGGCCTGGGTGTGAGTACAGTGGAGGCCAACATGGGAGAGCACATCTGGAGAGTCAGAGTCAGATTCTTGAAGCCAGATTTCAGTAACATATAGCAGGTTAAAATAATCTGAGTTAAAAAGCTAGAAAGGCAAATAAACCAGCAGAGGCACAGGTTATCAGGTGAACTTTTAATTGTGCCCTATATAGCAAGTGAAATATTTACTTTAAAATAATTAGACTGCTACTATCACAAATTGCTAGGAAGTAGAATTTTTGGGCAGAAGACACATGCCCACATTTATTTGTCTTTCCAATTATTTATTTTCTACAGTATATACATTGTGCAGTATATTTGTCATGCAGTGTACACTCCTGGCATCTGCACACTCTGGGTTGATTTACTAAAACTGTAGAGTGCAAAATCTGGTGCAGTTCTGCATAGAAATCAATCAGCTTCCAGGTTTGTTTGTTTTTTGCCAAAGCTTAATTGAACAAGCTGCAGTTAGAATCTGATTGGCTACCATGCACAGCTGCCACAGATTTTACACTTTTCGGGTTTTACTAAATCTACCCCACTGTGTCTGCATGCGCATGGGCTGAAGAGGATAGGGGACCCAGAAGAAGCAGCAGCAGAGGACAGAACAATGACTGGGAGCCTGAATTATGCAGTGCACTCTTATAAGGTAAGTGAGCCATAATATGCCCAATACACATACACACAAAACAAAATTTTATTCTGCTTTAAAGATAAGAAAATTGTGCCTGGATACAGCAAAATTTATAATGTCAAGCCAAGTTTTGTTGGTAGCTACTGGTAAGCAGAATCACCTGTATTAACTAGTTGGGACTCCAACAGCGAGAGATTTACAGAATGCTGCACATTAGTATTAAAACAAAATTTATAATATAGAAAGGTTTCACATATTTCCACTATGGAAAAAGCAAGGACAGTTAAGATAACTTGTGGTTGAGTTCACTAAAAGCTTTAAAAGGCTTCTACAGTGTCCACTTATATACCCTATCCAGTCCCACCACATTGGTACCTGCTTGATTATTTTTGTTTGATATCAAATGACATTTGAGGCACAATACATAAAAAAAAAAATATATATAACTGGAGATTGACAGTGTGTGTAGCAGCCTGGTCTGGCTAATCCAATGGACAAACAAGCAAAACCTAGTGCTCTTGAGGCACAATACAGGTACAACATCTTCACCCACTTTGATGAAGTTTTTTTTTTTACTTTTATACATAACTTTTCATGCTAGCTAAATATTTTCTGTGATCATTCTACAGTGTTATGATTCAGTTACATAAGTCTAAAACATGGGGTTTCACAATTTCACATTGCAATAGTCGTAAAACAATACTATGCATGTACCCATTGGACAGAACAAGTGATATGTGATTTGATTGCACTAGATTTTTTACACCTTCTAATTTTATCCAGAATCAGATTAAAGATGCAAATTTAGTACATCTACATATACTATGTAATTTCAGCCAGATATATAATAATGGCTGTAATGGGGGTGCTTAACCTGTGTAAATGTTCAAATCCAAGTTCTACCACTGCACTGCATTTCACTAACAAGCTGGTGTTATTTTTTTCTAACAAGAAGGTCATTTGAAAGGCTAGGCATAAAATGCATTTGCGTTGCATTTGCATTTTCATAAAATCCCAAGGTAAATGTACAACTTCCTGAGGCATATTAATCAAATGTTAACCAAATCACAGGCAATTTTCCTCCACTCTGGTATTCTTAATATGCAGCTGCAGGAGTATTTCTTTCTCTTTAATGTAACTCAGACTGCATATGTCAAAATAAACAATAGCACCTTGCATCTCTATTAGGCTTTAAAAAACGACCACAACGAAAACGCCTACGTGTGAATGTGTGAACACTGAAATCATTTGTTGAGAATCTATTGAATTGCAAACACTTAAGTCTTGTTATGTTTAGAATACTTATAGGTCTGAAGGTTAGTAATTACATAGTGAAGTGATAGTAAGTGCTAAAGGTAGCTCACACCTATGGTGTAATAACTACGAGAGAGATAAACACTGCTTTGTTGCTCATAAATGGATGAGATCTGGACCACCTTCTGGGTCAACTGTCACATAACAGCAGAAATGAGAAAAGGGCTTCTTATTTATGCCCCATGCTCCACCACATTTTCTACCAATTGTGGCAAGCCTAAAAAAACTATCTTACAATTTTGTTTTGTGCTTATTCTAAGAACATGCAAACCATAACAATGCTCTTTTCTTATTTGCTCCATATTTTAAATATAGCACTGAAATTGTTTTGTTATATCTATTAGATACTGTAAATACAAAAATATTACTGTTAATTTTGACAAAAATCCAATGTTGTCTTATACACTTTGCAGTTCCATTTCAAACAATGTCAACAGTAAGTATGTGAGAGAGGGACTGAGGACAGAGCCCTCATTTCCTTTCCCTGCAGCCTCAGCTGCACTGCAGATGAATGAATAGAAGCCTCTGCAATAGGCTCCTGTTCATTCACAGACTGAAGCACAGTAAACTGTATTTCATTTGCTTCCGTGATGAATGAACACAGGAGCAATCTGTACTGATCACTCAGTGTTTATTTCGGAAGGGGCTGGTATGACATGACATGTTTACCAATCCCCCTCCCCTCCCACCTACCTCCCAATCTCCATCCTGACACTGATATCCCGCCCCAGCATTAGATGTAGTCGGCAAGAGGGAAATGAGGGGAAGCAAGTTGCAGTGCTATAGGGAGGGGGCACCTGGGATCATGGGGGGCATATGGGTGGGGTCGGAGCACCCAGGGGATCTATTTTCACAGTTTAGTCCCCCTGTGGCACCCGAAGCCAGTGAGAAGGGAGATGAGAAGAAGTGACTGAGGGGGGGATTATCTGTGGTTCTGCACCGTGTAGAGTGCAGGGCAAAGCTAACCTCCTCTTGACCATTCTGGTTCCCCAAGCTCTATGTGCAGTATGGGAATCCTGAAGCACGATGGTCAGGAGGAGGAGCGCCTTGTCCTTACTATGTCCAGAGCAGCCTGGGGGGTGCCAATAATATATGAAAGGGGTGCAGCCCTCCCAGCACCCCCCTAGATGTGGCCTTGAACCTTACAAGTTTAATAAGTAGCTGCTTGAAGAGAAAAGAGGCAGAGCACAGAGTTCTGCCACAAAAAATATATATATATATATATATATTTTTGACTTCTGAAATTCTGAGAGTATTTTTCAGAAGTACAAGCTGTTCCTTCCATGTCACAATATTTCTTATAGTCTCTGCATTAATATTCCATGCTCCAAAATATCAATGTAAACAATGTCCAGTTTAAGAAGGATGGATTACTTGCGTTGTTTTTTGCCACCAGTTAATTATTCTTGATAATACGTGCCATTTCAGGATAGAAAATAATTAAATAGACAATTTTCCAAATTTTTTTGCTTTTTAAAGCATGGCATACACAGATATGACCTCATTATTTTCTAGTATTTTGGTCAATGCTCTGTTTTACTACATAGGTTTGAAAAAAACAAACTCCTAAGAGATGTGAAACATCACAAATACCCACATGACACCAAAACTCAATAAATTCCCCAAAGATTTGTTAAAATTATTTTGTTTCACATTCTTATAAATACAAATCTCTTCAGAAAAATAGTGGACAGAAAACCCAAATGTGTTCCACCGCAGATATAATTCAAACAGAATCAGAAGGAAGAAAAATCAATTTACAGGCATGGCCAGAAGGCAATCAGAGGAGTCCGGCGCTGGGATCTAAGTCTTGTTAAAGTTTAGGTTTGACAAAAAGACAAAAAGACTGGCTTTCAGCCAGATGCTGCTGAGTTATGTTCATGTGCTGTTTGATCATCTGAGAGGTAGGAAGATCTGTTTTAAAAATCCTGTAGTGGAAGGCCTAATTTGCTGAAATAGAAATTGCCGTAAAGTGGAGGGCACCTGCATTAACTTTAAAAATTTAAAGAAGCTCTACTTATTTTTTTATTATCCTGCACACTATTGGAAGTTAATCTTAATCACAGGCTTCCTTTACTTCACACCTCAATAGGGCTCCTTAAATGTTTGGATGCCCTTGCCAGCCCTTTGAAAAGTGATCTCTGGTGGATCACGTTTCAAAGGCATTTGACAAGCGGTGAGGAGGTAATATGTCATCTCTTCACCACCTAATTTAACCCAGTAAATGCTGCCCCGCCTGTGATGCTGCTCGATAGGCCTGCAAGGGTCAGGTTTGGTGGTGGTGACACCCACTTAAAGTGATTTTAAAGTCTATTTTTTTTTTTAAATAACAAACATGTTATACCTACCTACTCTGTGAATTGATTTTGCACAGGGCAGGCAAGATCCTTCTCTTCTCGGGTCCTTCTTCTCTGCTCCTGGTCCCTCCCTCCTGTTGAGTGTCCCCACAACAAACAGCTTGCTATGGGGGTACCCGAGCCAAGCTGGAGCTCTGTGTGTCCATTCAGACACAGAGTTGCAGTTCAGCCCCTCGCCCTCCCTATCCTGATTTGCTAACTGACTTTGATTGACAGCATCGGGAACCAATGGCAGCGCTGCTGTGTCTCAGCCAAACAGGAGGGAGACAGACAGCCGAAGGACTCGTGGACATCGCTGGACAGAGATGGGGCTCAGGTAAGTTTTAGGGGGGCTGAGGGGAGCTTCTGCATGGCTTTTTATCTTAATGCATAGAATACATTAGGATAAAAAAAAAGAAACTTCTGGCTTTACAACCACTTCAATGTAACAAGGCGATTAATTATGATTGCAATATGCAGTGCTGTGCTTTACATCTGCGGAATGTATACAGCCCTAAGTGGCTGAATGTCTCTGTTCAGGAGGGAGGTTGCGAAGCGGTAAAGCTGTGACTGTGCACCAACCCCTGGCTGCCCGTGTGAACAAACCCTTAAATTGTAACAAATTAAAATCAGACCACAGGATAGGAAAGCATAAACTCCTAGGCACACAGATAAAATGTAAATCCGTAGTATAATGGGTCTAAAATTTGTGCTCTTGCTATGTTTTGCAAAGCAGTTACAAATTTATTTCTTCCATATTAATTTTCTCAGAACAATTCCCTTTTCTATTTGAGCTTTTTTGACATTTCTTGATTAATCCATCTCACATCATCTGTAAGTTTATATTACATTTTTTAATGAACACACCTTGTTTTTGCAAAAAAAATTCTGTTTAAGAGGAAATTATTTTGTAATAAATCAGCAGCAGTATATTGGGATCCTTGCTAAGGTTAGCTGCACACGACCGATGTCGTTTCTCTCATCACGCTTTTTGAAAAAAGTGGGTGAGAGAAAGCAGAAAGACAGAGCATAGAAGGAATACATACAGAACATCTGTTCTTTTTCATAGACAGATTATTAAAACAAAATGCGTTGCAGACATGTGCCAAAGAAAGAAGCAGTCTATTGTGCTTTTCTGCAACTTTTTTTTTTTGATCATCTCATTCACATCCTAGGTGTACAAAAATGTTTCTCTGTGCCTAGAGAACAGCAAACAGCCACACTCTGTATGACCTGTTTGATTGCTTTTGGTGCCGCTCTACGCAGAGGTGAAAGCATATCCCTGTGTCCCAGAACATGGGGTGGAGGATTGTCCTAATACCAATCTAGAGGGCTAATAAAGAGGAAAGAATCACCACTACTCCCATCGGGGCTTAATCATAGGGTGGGTGGTGCAAAATGCATCAGGGTGGGTGGGTTGGTGGAGACATGTAGGCGGAGGCTGATATTTATCATTTATTCACCTGGACTGGCCAGGAGTAGGGATGAGCTTCGTGTTCGAGTCGAACATACGTTCGACTCGAACATTGGCTGTTCGATCGTTCGACGAAGATCGAACGATTTGGGCCGTTCGCGCCAAATTCGAGTGACGCGAACGGCCCACAATGCACTACGCCATCGCAGTGTCATCCAGGCGCTGTGATTGGCCAAGCATGCACTGTGACCCCGCATGCTTGGCCAATCACAGCGCCGGCAGCGAGGAGAGCAATGATTGGCCACAGGCAGGATGCCTGTGGCCAATTATTGCTGAGGGTGTTTAGTACACGCCCCACACTATAAAAGGCCGCCAGCACGGCGGCCTAGTGTAGTGTGTTCCGGAGCAGGGATAGAGTAGCATAGGCAGGGACAGTGACTGTTATTTCTTTCTTGCTTAACCTGGATTCCTTTAGTTTAGGGAAAGAGAAGGATAGGTAGGGAGAGTGTCAGTGTGTTTTGTGCTTCTGCTATAGTGTGCTTAAAAAAAACATTTATTCTAGGGACAGAAAACTCTAGGTAGGGACAGTGTCAGTTTCTTTCACTCTGCAAGTCCTTGTTTCCAGGGACCTGTAAGGACAGTGAGTTAATTGTCCTTGTGCTATATTGTGCTTAAAAAAAACATTTATTCTAGGGACAGAAAACTCTAGGTAGGGACAGTGTCAGTTTCTTTCACTCTGCAAGTCCTTGTTTCCAGGGACCTGTAAGGACAGTGAGTTAATTGTCCTTGTGCTATATTGTGCTTAAAAAAAACATTTATTCTAGGGACAGAAAACTCTAGGTAGGGACAGTGTCAGTTTCTTTCACTCTGCAAGTCCTTGTTTCCAGGGACCTGTAAGGACAGTGAGTTAATTGTCCTTGTGCTATATTGTGATTAAAAAAAACATTTATTCTAGGGACAGAAAACTCTAGGTAGGGACAGTGTCAGTTTCTTTCACTCTGCAAGTCCTTGTTTCCAGGGACCTGTAAGGACAGTGAGTTAATTTTCCTTGTGCTATATTGTGATTAAAAAAAACATTTTTTCTAGGGACAGAAAACTGTAGGTAGGGAGAGTGTTTTTTTTCTTTCACTCTGCAAGTCCTTGTTTCCAGGGACCTGTAAGGACAGTGAGTTAATTGTCCTTGTGCTATATTGTGCTTAAAAAAAACATTTATTCTAGGGACAGAAAACTCTAGGTAGGGACAGTGTCAGTTTCTTTCACTCTGCAAGTCCTTGTTTCCAGGGACCTGTAAGGACAGTGAGTTAATTGTCCTTGTGCTATATTGTGCTTAAAAAAAACATTTATTCTAGGGACAGAAAACTCTAGGTAGGGACAGTGTCAGTTTCTTTCACTCTGCAAGTCCTTGTTTCCAGGGACCTGTAAGGACAGTGAGTTAATTGTCCTTGTGCTATATTGTGATTAAAAAAAACATTTATTCTAGGGACAGAAAACTCTAGGTAGGGACAGTGTCAGTTTCTTTCACTCTGCAAGTCCTTGTTTCCAGGGACCTGTAAGGACAGTGAGTTAATTGTCCTTGTGCTATATTGTGCTTAAAAAAAACATTTATTCTAGGGACAGAAAACTCTAGGTAGGGACAGTGTCAGTTTCTTTCACTCTGCAAGTCCTTGTTTCCAGGGACCTGTAAGGACAGTGAGTTAATTGTCCTTGTGCTATATTGTGCTTAAAAAAAACATTTATTCTAGGGACAGAAAACTCTAGGTAGGGACAGTGTCAGTTTCTTTCACTCTGCAAGTCCTTGTTTCCAGGGACCTGTAAGGACAGTGAGTTAATTGTCCTTGTGCTATATTGTGCTTAAAAAAAACATTTATTCTAGGGACAGAAAACTCTAGGTAGGGACAGTGTCAGTTTCTTTCACTCTGCAAGTCCTTGTTTCCAGGGACCTGTAAGGACAGTGAGTTAATTGTCCTTGTGCTATATTGTGATTAAAAAAAACATTTATTCTAGGGACAGAAAACTCTAGGTAGGGACAGTGTCAGTTTCTTTCACTCTGCAAGTCCTTGTTTCCAGGGACCTGTAAGGACAGTGAGTTAATTGTCCTTGTGCTATATTGTGATTAAAAAAAACATTTATTCTAGGGACAGAAAACTCTAGGTAGGGACAGTGTCAGTTTCTTTCACTCTGCAAGTCCTTGTTTCCAGGGACCTGTAAGGACAGTGAGTTAATTTTCCTTGTGCTATATTGTGATTAAAAAAAACATTTTTTCTAGGGACAGAAAACTGTAGGTAGGGAGAGTGTTTTTTTTCTTTCACTCTGCAAGTCCTTGTTTCCAGGGACCTGTAAGGACAGTGAGTTAATTGTCCTTGTGCTATATTGTGCTTAAAAAAAACATTTATTCTAGGGACAGAAAACTCTAGGTAGGGACAGTGTCAGTTTCTTTCACTCTGCAAGTCCTTGTTTCCAGGGACCTGTAAGGACAGTGAGTTAATTGTCCTTGTGCTATATTGTGCTTAAAAAAAACATTTATTCTAGGGACAGAAAACTCTAGGTAGGGACAGTGTCAGTTTCTTTCACTCTGCAAGTCCTTGTTTCCAGGGACCTGTAAGGACAGTGAGTTAATTGTCCTTGTGCTATATTGTGATTAAAAAAAACATTTATTCTAGGGACAGAAAACTCTAGGTAGGGACAGTGTCAGTTTCTTTCACTCTGCAAGTCCTTGTTTCCAGGGACCTGTAAGGACAGTGAGTTAATTTTCCTTGTGCTATATTGTGATTAAAAAAAACATTTTTTCTAGGGACAGAAAACTGTAGGTAGGGAGAGTGTTTTTTTTCTTTCACTCTGCAAGTCCTTGTTTCCAGGGACCTGTAAGGACAGTGAGTTAATTGTCCTTGTGCTATATTGTGCTTAAAAAAAACATTTATTCTAGGGACAGAAAACTCTAGGTAGGGACAGTGTCAGTTTCTTTCACTCTGCAAGTCCTTGTTTCCAGGGACCTGTAAGGACAGTGAGTTAATTTTCCTTGTGCTATATTGTGATTAAAAAAAACATTTATTCTAGGGACAGAAAACTCTAGGTAGGGACAGTGTCAGTTTCTTTCACTCTGCAAGTCCTTGTTTCCAGGGACCTGTAAGGACAGTGAGTTAATTTTCCTTGTGCTATATTGTGATTAAAAAAAACATTTTTTCTAGGGACAGAAAACTGTAGGTAGGGAGAGTGTTTTTTTTCTTTCACTCTGCAAGTCCTTGTTTCCAGGGACCTGTAAGGACAGTGAGTTAATTGTCCTTGTGCTATATTGTGCTTAAAAAAAACATTTATTCTAGGGACAGAAAACTCTAGGTAGGGACAGTGTCAGTTTCTTTCACTCTGCAAGTCCTTGTTTCCAGGGACCTGTAAGGACAGTGAGTTAATTTTCCTTGTGCTATATTGTGATTAAAAAAAACATTTATTCTAGGGACAGAAAACTCTAGGTAGGGACAGTGTCAGTTTCTTTCACTCTGCAAGTCCTTGTTTCCAGGGACCTGTAAGGACAGTGAGTTAATTTTCCTTGTGCTATATTGTGATTAAAAAAAACATTTTTTCTAGGGACAGAAAACTGTAGGTAGGGAGAGTGTTTTTTTTCTTTCACTCTGCAAGTCCTTGTTTCCAGGGACCTGTAAGGACAGTGAGTTAATTTTACTTGTGCTATATTGTGCTTAAAAAAAACATTTTTTCTAGGGACAGAAAACTGTAGGTAGGGAGAGTGTTTTTTTTCTTTCACTCTGCAAGTCCTTGTTTCCAGGGACCTGTAAGGACAGTGAGTTAATTGTCCTTGTGCTATATTGTGCTTAAAAAAAACATTTTTTCTAGGGACAGAAAACTCTAGGTAGGGACAGTGTCAGTTTCTTTCACTCTGCAAGTCCTTGTTTCCAGGGACCTGGAGAGACATTGAGTGAATTGTCCTTGTGCTATATTGTGATTAAAAAAAACATTTATTCTAGGGACAGAAAACTCTAGGTAGGGACAGTGTCAGTTTCTTTCACTGTGAAAGTCCTTGTTTCAAGGGACAGAGAAGGACACCTGAAGGTAGCCCTTATTGCTTTTTTCCCATCTCCCTGCAGGCCATCTATTAGAATGTCTGGAAGGCAAACAAGGAGAGGCAGACAGTCAGGAGGCAATAAAAGAGGGCAAGCAGGCTCTGTGTCTGGGGGCAACAGTGCTGGTCGTGGACGCGGTGCATTGTCATCAGCACATGGCCATGGGACACGCTTGTCCTTCTTTTCGGCAGCTGGACATGTTGAGCCACATCATGCCGAAGACTTGGTAGAGTGGATGACCAAGCCCTCCTCCTCCTCCTCATCCTCTCTCACCCAGGCTCAGGGTACTGGAAAAGCAGCTGCCAAAGCGTCGTCTTCCCTGGTATCAATGTCAGACAAATCATCAGTCACTCCTTCCCTAGACCCACCATGTCCTCCTCCTGAGGAGTCCCCCGAACTGTTTCAGCACAGTGTTGGGTACATGCTCCAGGAGGATGCCCAGCGTTTCGAAGGGTCTGATGATGAAACCCAGCTAGAGGAAGGCAGTAGCGTGAGAGCAGACAGAGGGGATGCTCAAGAAGGACACCAATCTGGCAGTCATGTTCCAGCAGCTGCAGCATACTGCCAGATTGGCTCCAGTGATGAGGAGGGAGGGGATGATGAGGTCAATGACTCCACGTGGGTGCCTAATAGGAGAGAGGAGGAGGAGGAGGATGAGGAGGAGGCACATCTCCAACGAGGCAGGATGCCCTTTGGTGGCCAGCGTAAGGGCAGTACACCGACGGAATCACACCGCAGAGCTCCGCCTGTGCAGGGCGCTGCCTCTGCCCGTCATTCAAAAAGTTCTTTGGTGTGGGCCTTTTTTGAGGCTAGTGCATCAGATCGCACAGCTGCTGTTTGCAACATATGTCTCAAGCGTATATCGCGTGGCCAAAACATCAGCCGCTTGGGTACCACATGCCTGACCAGACATATGTTGACCTGCCATGCAGCTCGTTGGCAAGCCTACCTCAAAGACCCACACCAAAGAACCAAGCGGACCTCTCCTTGCACCGCATCAGCTGGGATCTCCAACCCCACTATAACTTCAGTCCTCTCTGAAACATGCACTGAGAGGAATGAAGGTGTAGAATTAGGTGTGTCACAGCCAAGTACTTGCGCCCACTCTGCTAGCAGTACACCGACGTCCGATTCTAGCAGGCAAATTTCCCTGCCCCAGCTGCTGGACCGTCGAAAGAAGTTCACTCCCAGCCATCCACATGCCCAGCGGTTGAATGCTAGCTTGGCTAAATTGCTAGCGCTTCAACTGCTGCCTTTTCAGTTGGTAGACTCGGCCCCCTTCCGTGAGTTTGTGCAATGTGCGGTTCCTCAGTGGCAGGTTCCCAAACGCCACTTTTTCTCACGGAAGGCTATTCCGGCTCTCTACCGGCATGTGGAAGGCAATGTCTTGGCCTCGCTGGACAGGGCGGTCAGCGGTAAGGTGCATATTACCGCTGACTCATGGTCCAGCAGGCATGGACAGGGACGTTACCTTTCTTTCACGGCCCATTGGGTCACTCTTTTGGCAGCTGGGAAGGATTCAGGACAAGGTGCAGTAGTGTTGGAGGTTGTCCCACCGCCACGCCTCCAAAATGCTACTACTGGTTGTGACACACCTCTCTCCTCCACCCCCTCCTCTTCTTCTTCCTCCATGGCCTCTTCCTGTGGTTTGTCCTATGAACCAGCGGTGCTCCGTAGCCGTTCACGGGGCTACGCAAGTACGCAGGCAAAAAGATGCCATGCCGTGCTTGCGCTGGTGTGTTTGGGGGACAGAAGCCACACTGGGGCAGAGGTCCTGTCTGCTCTGCAGGGCCAGGCCGAGAGGTGGTTGACGCCACGCCAGCTTAAGCCAGGAATGGTGGTTTGCGACAATGGCACCAACCTCCTCTCCGCCCTCCGACAGGGACAACTGACCCATGTGCCCTGTGTGGCTCACGTCCTTAACCTGGTGGTGCAGCGCTTCTTGGGCAGGTACCCGGGCTTACAGGATGTCCTGAGGCAGGCCAGGAAAGTCTGTGTGCATTTCCGCAGATCTTATAATGCCAGTGCTCGCCTGGCTGAGCTGCAAAAGGAGTTGAACCTGCCCAAGAACCGCCTTATATGTGACATGCCCACCAGGTGGAACTCAACGTTGGCCATGCTGCAGCGGCTGCACACGCAGCAGAGGGCCATCAATGAGTACCTGTGCGACTACGGCACCAGGACAGGGTCAGGGGAGCTTGGTTTTTTTTCTCCACGCCAGTGGGGCATGATCAGGGATGCATGCACTGTCCTGGCACCATTTGAGGAGGCCACGAGGATGGTGAGCAGTGACAGTGCATGCATCAGTGACACTGTACCTCTTGTCCACCTGTTGGAGCACACGCTGCGTGGAATAATGGACAGGGCACTTGAGGCAGAACAGAGGCAGGAAGAGGAGGACTTCCTTGCCTCTCAAGGCCCCCTTTACCCAGACAGTGTTCCTTCTGTCCCACCCATCGCACAGGAAGAGGAGGAGGAGGAGGAGGAGGAGGAGGAGGAGGATTGTGTCAGCATGGAGGTGGAGGCTGGCACTCAGCATCATCAGCAGCAGTCTTTTAGGGATGATTTACAGTCCCAAGAAACCAGTGGACTTGTACGTGGCTGGGAGGAGGTGGCTGCGGATCATGTCGTCCTTAGTGACCCAGAGGACTCCGGAGCGAATGCCTCAGCAAACCTACGCTGCATGGCCTCCCTGATCCTGCAAAGTCTGCGGAAGGATCCTCGTATTCTTCGGATCAAGGAGAGGGACCATTACTGGCTGGCCACTCTCCTTGATCCACGGTACAAGGGTAAGGTTGCGGACCTTATGTTACCGTCGCAGAGGGAGCAGAGGATGAGACAACTCCGGGAGGCCTTGCAGAAAGGTCTGTGCAACGCGTTCCCAGAGACTGGGAGGTTGCAAACTCCTGGTCCTGGACAACGAGTTGCTGAGGCTTCGGCCAGTCAAAGAAGGAGCGGTGGGGAAGGTGGCCGTCTGACCGATGCGTTCAGACAATTCTTTAGTCCGCAGCCCCAAAGTATGATCGGTTCCAGCAACCATCGCCAGCGTCTGATAAACATGGTGCAGGAATATCTAGGGGCAAGGTCAGACTTGGACACCTTCCCCACCGAAAATCCTCTGGCTTACTGGGTCTTGAGGATGGATCACTGGCCAGAGCTTGCACAGTATGCAATTGAGCTACTGGCCTGTCCTGCATCCAGCGTTCTTTCGGAACGCACATTCAGTGCTGCTGGAGGATTTGTCACGGATCACAGGGTGCGCCTGTCCACCGACTCGGTTGATCGACTGACTTTCATCAAGATGAACCAGTCTTGGATCACCACCAGCTACCACACACCTGATGCTGATATAACAGACTAATTGATTTTAAAATGTCACATCCCTTCAAGACTGATGCTGATGCTGAGTGCCTGTGCTGTTATGTTGACTGGCTATCCTCCTCCTCCGAGTCCTCAATGATACGATTGATGATGATAGCTTGGAAGATCATTTTTGTTTATGGGTGCCGCCACCAGTGCCTAACGCCCAATTTTTCAGCCCCTGTTTAACAGGGGCGTGTAATTACAATTTTTGAAGCAATACTTTGCAACAGGGCTCATTGCTGTGCTCCAAGTACAGTATCTGTGAGGAGTTGCAGTGTTGTGCCACCAGTGCCTAAGGCCCAATTTTTCAGCCCCTGTTTAACAGGGGCGTGTCATTACAATTTTTGAAGCAATACTTTGCAACAGGGCTCATTGCTGTGCTCCAAGTACAGTATCTGTGAAGGGTTGCAGTGTTGTGCCACCAGTGCCTAAGGCCCAATTTTTCAGCCCCTGTTCAACAGGGGCATGTAATTACAATTCTTGATCTAATAATTCACAGCAGGGCCCATTGCTGCACCCACCAAGAGTAACTGTCAGGGCTTACAGTGTTGTGGCACCAGCACCACCATCAAAGGCCCAATTTTTACTACCACTGTTCAACAATTATATGTAATTAAAATTCCTGATATAATAGTTGACAGCAGGGCGTTCCAGCACCAACCAAGAGTAACTGTGAGTGCTTACAGTGTTGTGCCAACACCAACAACTAAGGGGCCTATTTCTGCAGAGTATATACGGCAGGTCCCTACTTTCAAACATCCAACTTACAAACGACTCCTACTTGCAAACGCAAGAAGACAACAGGAAGTGAGAGGAAATCTACCACTAGGAAGGAAAATTCTCTCCTGTAAGAATAAATATGGGAGAAAGGTGTCTCCTCTGTACTGATGCTTTATCAGCAATCCTTGTTTCAAGAAAAACACCACATTTCAAAAACAGTTGTCATTAGGACGGAAAGTGAGGTGAAATGTTCTGAACAGGGGCACAGACAGCAAAACAAATGTTACAGGGGTGATAACCCTTACCTATGTTTTCCAAAAAGTTTAAAAATAGATTTTTGGTCTGGAGCTACACTTCAACAATGTACCTGTTCAAAATTACAAACAGATTCTACATAAGAACAAACCTACAGTCCCTGTCTTGTATGCACCGCCTGTATACGGCTGTTCAGAGTATATAGGGCCTTTTTTATTTTATGTGCGGGGTTCCCCTTAATATCCATACAAGACCCAAAGGGGCTGGTAATGGGCTGGGGTAGGGGGGGGGTCATGGGGTAGCTATGCCATTTTTCTTAAAGATTTTCATCCATATTACCGGGACCAGACATTACATTAAAGCCGCAAGCAGTTTTAAATGGCTTTTTTTTCCTTTAGAAGTGTCATTTTGTGCAGGGACAGTTCTAAACACGGGAAACACGTGGCACTTCACAGGCATACTTTAGACACCCCCCAGGTACGATATTTAAAGGAATATTTGACTTTTTTTTTTCACTTTATGCATCATTAAAATGACTGCTCCCGGAAAACGACCGTTTTTAAAACTTATTTTTGCATTGATACATGTCCCCTGGTGCAGAACCCGGGTTCCCAAACCCTTTTTAGGACAATAACATGCATAATAGTTTTTATAATTAGCACTTTAGAATTCGAACGTTCGCATCCATTGTATTTAATAGGGTTCTAATGTTCGTTCGAACTTTCGGTCCGTTCGCGGGTTCTGGTGCGAACCGAACCCGGGGGTGTTCGGCTCATCACTAGCCAGGAGTAGCGGTGATCCTTTCCTCTTTACAGCCATACTCTATATTTCATTTGTCTGCTGTTTCCTACCTGACAGAGGAGAGAGATGAAAAAAGATGGCACAGATTAAGCAGCACAAATATCTCCAAGTAGAATGATACTTTTGTGGAGTTAAAACTAACTTCAGAATAATGAGGAAGGACATGGTTCACTTTAATTCCCCGTACACACGATCGGAAATTCCGACAAGAAATGTCCGATGTGTGCTTTTGGTCGGAAATTCCGACCGTGTGTATGCTCCATCAAACTTTTTCTGTCGGAATTTCCGCCAACAAAAGATTTAGAGCTGGTTCTCAAATTTTGAGACGGTAAAAATTCCAATCGGAAATTCTAAACATCTGTAGCAATTCCGACGCGCAGAATTCCAACACATGCTCAGAAACAATTCAACGCATTCTCGGAAGCATTGCAATTTATTTTCTCGGCTCGTCGTAGTGTTGTACGTCACCGCGTTCTTGACGGTCGAAAGTTCAGAAAACTTTTGTGTGACCGTGTGTATGCAAGCCAAGCTTGAGCGGAATTCCATTGGAAAAACCATCCAAGGTTTTTCCGATGGAAAATTTGATCGTGTGTACGTGGCATAAGTGTCATTTTGTGAAGGTTGCAAAGCCTGACAGGGTACTTTAAGTGTATTTCTGATTTTGCAGCCAATCGGGGATAACACCTACTTTATATTTGTTATGTGTTTCCATTCAAATAGCATAAGTTTAAAAAAATATTTAAAACCTGCAGCTTACTTTTTAGGTGCTCTTTTCTGGAAACAGCGCTATAAAATTCTACTTAATTTTTTTATGAGGGGGCTGGGCAGCTGTGTTTGCCATAATTAAACCTGTCTGTACTGTGCTGTCAGATCTTCATTATCAGTAGTAAAATTTATTTGAACAATATCTGACCTAACAAAGGTTTAGAAGCTGGATTTCTTGCATTAAATGGTAATGAGAAGAAAGTTACTCAACCTGGCATTAGAAAAGCCTCATTACATAAATCCCATGTAATTGAGATAAACAAAGAAAGTTTGAAGTCCAGTCCAAAGATATGATGGATGAGTCTAGCCACCCATGCACAAGAAGTTTGTTATTCGCAGGATTACCAGGTGAAAACAAGGGAAGAAAACAAATGCAGGGACCTTAAAGCGGAGCTTCACCCAAAAGAGGAAGATCCACTTATCTGCCTCCCCCCCCCCCCCTGGTGCCACATTTGGCACCTTTCAAGGGGGAGCGGGTACCTGTTTTTGACAGGTACCAGCTCCCACTTCTGGGTGATCTTTCAGTGGCAAGATCACTCGGAAGTTTGGTCCCCGTCCTCCTTCCCCCCGCTGCCAGGCCATTTACAAAGCGCAGAGCGCTTTGCGCAGGTGCAGTAGGGAACCAGCTGTGAAACCGCGAGGCTCCACTGTCGGTTTCCCTTAAAAGCAATGGAAAAATTGGCTGGGGTGAAGACACCGTGGGATTCCTGGACAAGTAAGTGTCCTAATATTAAAAGTCAACAGCTACAGTATTTGTAGCTGCTGACTTTTACATTTTCTGAAGGAGGCTGGACCTCCTCTTTAACTAAAGAATGGTAAGCTACAACATATCATTTTGTTTTGTTTGTGGGTCTATATATACTTTATGTTTCATAAAACAGTGTAAACCTGCATGTAAGAACTATGAAAACAATAAGCAAACAACATTTTTGTGATATAATTTTAGTTTTAATATCTTGACTAGGCAATTCATGCTCCAGGATAGGTATAATTGAAGTAACCTTGTTGTGTACATCCTAATTGTAGGTATTCCTTCTAGTAACCTAGCCGTTTAAAGAACAACTTTTCTCAAAAGGGAGAAGACGCAATATATTCTTCATTTTCATCATTACTTGATATGAGATTCACTACTCCCTCAGAAAGTAAATGAAATTTGATTCACTCCGTTGCTTATTTGATTTAAAGAAAACCCATATTCCCTTAGCTTTGTAATTAGCCTATAGTGAAACTAATTAGCTAAAACCCAATCCACACTGAAGTCCACAGCATTTGCAGTCTATATAAACAGCAGCAGAAATGTTGATTAAGGCTTGATGTACAACATCAGTTAGAAAATGCTTTTGTTCATTGAGATGTATATTTACTGAGAAGTCACTGAGTTCGATTTTGTCAAGTCGGCTGTCATCGCAATTTACAGAAGCGACTGATCATTCAACAAATGAATGTGTAAGCGGTTCCATTACCACTGTAACTATTTTCTATCTGCATCTGAGAGGCAACTAATTTGTGTTCCCAGCTCTTCCAACAGTGAACAATTTGTGTGTGTCCACATAGAAGAGCAGGTGGATTTGCAATGGTTAAGCAATGTAGGCATTTTCACCTGTGGTTCTTTGAAGGCAGGCAGGTAAAGAATTAAAGGTTGGGGAGGCTTGATATCAGGTCTGTGATATCATATAGCAGACAGGAAACAAACACAATGGCTCTCCAACTACTGAGAACTTCAAGAGTTTCAAGTACATGTATATGAACTGCCGGACAGCTGCCATGCAACATTATACTAGTGTAACTAAAAAAACCTGATTGTTTTCTAAAGTAACTCGGGTGATACAATTTGGAAATTTACTTAAAAACATCTAAGTCTAATCACCGAAATCCCAATCAAAAGAATCTCATATAAGCTGAAGCATGTTAATGTAATTTAATAAAATATTTTCAATCCTTTTAATATGCAGCTTTTTATAAAATAAACGTGACTAAAAGAGGCTGGAGGAGATCGGCAGCACTGTGATGTAAAAAAAAGGTAAAAATGGTAAAAAAGCGGACGATACAGCACATAAAAAGACATGGTCACTGTTTATGGCACACACTTTAGCAAACTAAATGTCATCTACTGCAATAATACTTTTTGACATTAATTTCTTTATCCAAGGTTTATTGTCTGATCTAAACTTCTCCATACACATTCCATGACTGCTGATCCTTATGTAATCTCACCAATCACCATTAAGGGTTTTGCACAGTACTTACATTGGAAGGAATAGGTGTACATTTTATAAAATGAAAAATCAACATTCTCCTAACTTTTTGACATTCCAGTCTGTTACTGATATATTTACACAATGCACTAACCAAATGCAGTCCGACCAGTGGTAAAATTGTCAGCTTCACATGTGGAGTTGATTTACTAAAGGCAAATAGAATGCTCAGTTTGCAATACATTTTTCTCCAAAGCTTAGTGAATAAGGTGAAGTTCTGCTGACTTCCATCATTCAATCAAGTAAAGGCAAAATGTTATTTTTTATTTTCTTGCATGTGATTGGGTATTCTTTGCAAAGTGAAACCTAATGCAAAGTGAAATACCTATTTGCCTTTAGTAAATGAGTCCCTGTGGCTCTAATGTCTATGTGTTTGATAAGCACAGACAAATGATATCTCAGGTTGTTAAGAAATGCGGCAGCGAGCT
Organism: Rana muscosa; assembly: GCA_029206835.1. Classification (NCBI taxonomy): domain Eukaryota; kingdom Metazoa; phylum Chordata; class Amphibia; order Anura; family Ranidae; genus Rana; species Rana muscosa. The sequence goes on from CM055118.1 coordinate 625,336,747, forward strand.
ATAGTCCAGCTACAGCCCAAACGTTTTAGTTAGTTTTCTATGATGAGAACAGGTTAGAGTGTGGGTGCTCAACCTATAGCCCTTCAGCTGCAGAACTACAAGCCCCATTATGCCTCTGCCCTTGGCAGTCATGCTTGTAACTGTCAGCGACTTTCAATGCCTTATGGGACTTGTAGTTCTGCAACAGCTGGAGGGCCAAAGGTTGAGCACCCATGGGTTAGAGCCTCAGGTTTTATTATTGCCTATTGGGAAGATTTCCTCCCACATCCCATAAGGACAGAATGTGTTTGGGAATCTTTTCAATGCAAATATTGATAAATACATGTTTTTGTCTTTTTCTGAGTCAGAAAGAATAGTTATTTCTGATCATGTTTTTATTGCTATCTATACCTTCCTGTCCTGGTGACACCAGTATCCCCTATTTCTTGTACAGGCATCATAAACATGGAAAATTATAGAAAATCCATACAATGGAGTCATGAACCAAACAAAACTTTAACTCCTACCCACTTTATCCTAAACGGAAAAAAAAACATATCTTGACTGCATTGACTTATTATGAAGGGTTGTTCATGGCATGTATGGAAATAATGAGATGAATACTTTTGGGTTGTTGTCTTTTCTTTAATAACCCAAAAGCACACAGCACAATCTGAGAAAAGGCACAATTTATGCTTCCTAGAAATGTACTGACTTAATTTCCATTTATAATTTTTTCTATCATGGATTTTTTCCTTTAACAAGGACAGTACCCATTAATGTCACATGAAGCCAATGTTAATCCTTCTGGAAATAGGTCCAGTTGTAACGTTCGGTACATAATAATGTCACATTATTAAGGGCATAAATATTCCCATTTATTTCTGGAGTGGACATTGAGTATTGATGTTAAGCGGTAAATAGAAGAGATCACAGCAAAACAAGCAGCGGTTCATGATCTCTCATTAATGCCTGCTGTTTTATGCCTCTTTGGGTTTGGTTAGGATAAGTTCTAAAGCCAGTTTAACATTATTTCACGGATCCCCTTGGCTGTTCTGTTCCTGAAAAGTGGTGATTATCTTGGGAGGAGATGAAAAAGAAGGGGGGAAAAGATGAAAATCAATACTATAGGGTCGATAGTTTCACAGAGAGAATATTGACTTATGCGACAAGGAAGCATATATCCAGGGAAGATTGCTTGTTCATTGGTAATGAAAGTCTGTTTTAATTAAAATACGACCGAAGCTTAATTGTCCATTCATGTCTTGTTTTGTGATAAATTTCCATTGATCCCAAACTAAAATGGCTTATTGGATATGGCTATATATGCTAGTCGCATAAAGTACTTTGCCTGGTGATATATATTATTAGCAGTCAGAAAGTGAGAAGAACATTTTAGATTTTTATTTTAGCTAAGCAAAAAGTTTATTAAGTTTAGAAATACTAGTTCAGGTATAGGTTCACATATAAAGGAATAAACATATTACATAACTAAAACACAAAACAGTGAAACAACAAAGCTATTGCTCAAAGTGATTAGTAAGTAGTTTGCATTATTTTACCTGCAACTGGGCAATAAAACAAGAAATCCAAATAGATATTATGGCTATAAGAAAGTAAAGGAGGGCACAAATGCCTAGTGCATTACCTTTGACACCATAGTCCATTTATTAGAAAGCCAAAAACATACTCACAAACATGAGAAGATAAAAAGCCCGTCAAATCACAACTCTAGTATAGAAGATAACACAATCTCTCCGATAGAAAATCTGACATGTTTCAAGAGACAGGCCCCCTTTCTCAGAGCTAAGCTAGTTCTACCATTAGCTCTGCCTCTGAGGAAGGGGCCTTGTCTCCCAAAACATGTCAGCTTTTCAATCACAGAGATCATGTTATCCTCTATGTTGGAGTTGATTTGATGGGCTTTTTATCTTCTCGTGTTTGTGAGTAGGGATGAGCTTCAAGTTCGAGTCGAACTCATGTTCGAGACGAACATTGCCTGTTCGCATGTTCGCCGAACAGCGAACAATTTGGGGTGTTCGCGGCAAATTCGAAAAGCCGCGGAACACCCTGTAAAAGTCTATGGGAGAAATCTAAAGTGCTAATTTTAAAGGCTTATATGCAAGTTATTGTCATAAAAAGTGTTTGGGGACCCGGGTCCTGCCCCAGGGGACATGTATCAATGCAAAAAAAAGTTTTAAAAACTGCTGTTTTTTCGGGAGCAGTGATTTTAATAATGCTTAAAGTGAAACAATAAAAGTGAAATATTCCTTTAAATTTTGTACCGGGGGGGGGGGGTGTATAGTATGCCTGTAAAGCAGCGCTTGTTTCCCTTGCTTAGAACTGTCCCTGCACAAAGTGTCATTTCTGAAGGAAAAAAAGTCATTTAAAACCACTCGCGGCAATAATGAATTGTCGGCTCCCGGCAATACAGAGTGAAGTCCCCCCAAATTCAAGTGCCAGGCCCTTCAGGTCTGGTATGGATATTAAGGGGAACCCTGCGTCAAATAAAAAAAATTACGTGGGGTTCCCCCCAAATATCCATGCTAGACCCTTCAGGTCTGGATATATTTTAAGGGGAACTCCACCCCAAATTTTAAAAAAATGGCGTGGAGTTCCCCCAAAAATCCATACCAGACCCTTTATCCGAGCATGCAACCTGGCAGGCCACAGGAAAAGAGGGGGGATGAGAGAGCGCCCCCCCCTCCTGAACCGTACCAGGCCACATGCCCTCAACATGGGGAGGATGTTGATGGGGACAAGGGCCTCATCCCCACAACCCTTGCCCGGTGGTTGTGGGGGTTTGCGGGCAGGGGGCTTATCGGAATCTGGAAGACCCCTTTAACAAAGAGGACCCCCAGATCGTGGCCCCCCTATGTGAATTGGTAAGGGGTACATTGTACCCCTACCATTTCACGAAGAAAGTGTAAAAAAATGTAAAAAAACACACAGACACCTTGGAAAAGTCCTTTATTAAAAATAAAAAAATAAAAACACATTCCAGCGATGTAATCCAATGTCCCGCGGCGATCCGATGTCCAGCGCTGCAGTCTCCACTCGAAACATCATTGGCTGAGCGGACCTACACTGCGGAGGAAGTTCCCCATCAGGTCCGCTCAGCCAATGATGTAGGCGGGGTCTGAGGTACGAGGGGGCGGGGGCGCCCTCGTATCTCAGACCCCGCCTACATCATTGGCTAAGTGGACCTGATGGGGAACTTCCTCTTCAGTGTAAAAAAATTAATAGACCCGCCCCTTCTCACGTTCCCCATCAGGAGCGGACCTGATGGGGAACTTTAGAAGGGGTGGGTCTATTCATTGTGTAGGTCCACTCAGACAATGACGTTTCGAGTGGAGACTGCAGTGCTGGACATCGGATCGCCGAGGGACATTGGATTACATCGCTGGAATGTGTTTTTTATTTTTAATTTTAAATTTTTAATAAAGGACTTTTTCAAGGTGTCTGTGTGTTTTTTTTACATTTTTTTTACACTTTCTTTGTGAAATGGTAGGGGTACAATGTACCCCTTACCAATTCACATGGGGGGCGGGATCTGGGGGTCCCCTTTGTTAAAGGGGTCTTCCAGATTCCGATAAGCCTCCTGCCCGCAGACCCCCACAACCACCGGGCAAGAGTTGTGGGGATGAGGCCCTTGTCCCCATCAACATGGGGACATCCTCCCCATGTTGAGGGCATGTAGCCTGGTATGGTTCAGGAGGGGGGGTGCTCTCTCGTCCCCCCCTCTTTTCCTGAGGCCTGCCAGGTTGCATGCTCGGATAAAGGGTCTAGTATAGATTTTTGGGGGAACTCCACGCCATTTTTTTTTTAATTTGGGGTGGAGTTCCCCTTAAAATCCATACCAGACCTGAAGGGTCTAGTATGGATATTTGGGGGGAACCCCACATCATTTTTTTTTTATTTGATGCAGGGTTCCCCTTTATATCCATACCAGACCTGAAGGGCCTGGTAATTGAGTTTGGGGGGACCCCCACGGATTTTTTTTTTATCAATGACTTTTCTCTGTATTGACGGGAGCCGACAATTCTTTATAGCCGCGAGTGGTTTTAAATGGCTTTTTTTCCTTCAGAAATTACATTTTGTGCAGGGACAGTTCTAAGCAAGGGAAACAAGCGCTGCTTTACAGACAATACTATACACCCCCCCAGGTACGAAATTTAAAAGAATATTTCACTTTTTATTGTTTCACTTTATGCATTATTAAAATCACTGCTTCCGAAAAAACTGACGTTTTTAAAACTTCTTTTTGCATTGACACATGTCCCCTGGGGCAGGACCCAGGTCCCCAAACCCTTTTTAGGACAATAACTTGCATATTAGCCTTTATAATTAGCACTTTAGATTTCGAACGTTCGAGTCCATTGTATTTAATAGGGTTCTAAAGTTCGGCTCATCCCTAGTTCCCACTACCTCCAGGTGCAGGGGGTTGCGATGGGGACATGTTGTGCCCCATCGTATGCCAACCTGTACCTGGGGGAGTGGGAAAAATCTCTGTTATCAAGTGACAATTTATCATCATATACCTGCCATGTTCTATCATGGTTTAGATATATAGATGATATCTTAATGATTTGGGATGGCACACCAGAACATCTACACACTTTCATCCATACCATGAATAAGAATACCTCAAACCTTTACTTTACCATGACATTCAGCGACACATCCATCACCTTTCTTGACCTTAACATCATTAAATCTGCAGACGGCTCTTTATCCAGCGGCCTCTACCGTTAAGAGACCAATGGAAATACCAACTTACATGCATCAAGTTCGCATCCTCAGCCTTTGGTTATGTCCATACCATATGGACAGTATCTAAGGCTCAGACGCAATTGCTCAACGCAGGCAGAATTCGTCAAAGAGGCTGATTTACTCAGAAATCGCATCCTAGACCGTGGTTACTCACCTACATGCTTGAAAAAAGCCTTTAGGCGTGCAGGTGGACAAACAAGACATGACCTGCTATTCTCCAAAAAACAGATAGCACTTCAAAACCAATCACTCAATTGATTACGACATACAATACCCAACATAAGGCCCTCAAAAAAATCCTACAGAAACACTGGCACTTACTACAGATAGATCCAAATTTAAGTACACACATTTCTGCCACTCCAAACATAACATTCAGGAGAGCACGCTCACTGAGAGACCATTTGGTCCAAAGTGAGTATGTCGGATCTTTTTGTACTGACCCATGCAAAAGATTTGGCACCCATATGTGTGGGGGCTGTTCAGTGTGTCGATATAGGAACGTTCACAAGCATCGAAACTGCCAACCCAGATCGTCCTCTGGGGCGGCAGGTACATGATAATCATGCAGGCATCCCTCCTCGTTTCCTATTCCCTATCTTAGACCGGGTTCACCTGGATAGTCGAGGGGGTGACTGGAATAAAATTTTACTTCAGAAAGAGGTCCGCTGGATTGCTGACCTCAATGTTACATCTTTTCCAGGCCTGAACACCCAACTGAGTTGCCGCCCATTTTTAGACGGTTTCAACTCAGGGGGTTGTGAAAAAGAAAAAGAATAAACATTTATGGATGTATTGATCAAGTTAATTGCTAATCTTGTTATTGTCTTTGATTAATTGATTGAGTAGCTTTTTGTTATAAGTTAAATTCATGCATGTTCTCTTTTTGCTCTGTGTCTTCTGGGAACTTTGTCATTTATAGGTTCTTTGATGCCCAGCCGTTTATATCATCTTGTTGTTCTATCAGCGATCCATTTTGACTGTCATACACACATCCATATACCAGTCGCACCAATGTTTTGGCTTACCCATAATGGGTTATCAAGTAACCTTTGGTCTAATATATGATAATTTTATACTTTCTATATGTATTAACTTAGAATATACCATTGCTGTCCATGCCTTCATGCATTCCTTGCTCGGTTTGTTTCTGCCCGACGCACGGGAGCCCGTCTACCGTCTCCACACTGGATTCGGGGGCGGGCGTCTCGTTTCATGTGGCATGCCATGACGCCACACCTCGGTGTGGCTTTCTGGACATTGCCGCTGTTTTTGTGTTGGTGGGCCTTTCCTGCATGATGCTCCGCCATTTCTCCAATGGGGGGGCGCCGTACAGCTCTCGCCCTGGGGGCCCCCTTTCTCGGCATTCACCTCCAACCTTTTTCCTCAATTTTTCAGGATACATTGTATATTCGTGGATTCCATTATTTTTGTATCCTATGCCCGAATCCTCTTTGGTTTTTGACATTTGGATACATTTCAACTCCTGCTAGCCCTGTCGGGATTAAATGCACCTTTTTTCCTGACACTTACCAGTCCTGATTAGCATTTGAGGCGGTGGTTTCTTTATCAACAATAATAAGACTGCAAAGTGGATGCCGGTTCATACTGCATATATTTAATATGTCAATGTATTTCATGTACATGTTCAATAATTGTAAAGCATGCTTTTGTTTGCTTTACCCATGCTCACCAGTAGAGGGCGTGGGCTTCTAAGTTGCAATCTTCTTATGCCTACATATGTTTCACTATATGATGCGGATATGGCCGTCGCCCGCGCTGTGTCACATATGTGTGTGTGTGTGTGTTGGGGGCCGCTATTTCCGCTCCGGTTTTCTTTTTGTATACTCTTACCGCTCGGCAAGCTGTTTTGTTTTATTATCAGCCGCTCAGCGGCTGGCCGCGCATGCCCAGTTCTCTGTTTATGCGCCGCGATTGGATGGCGCATCTCATTGATGTCATCCATAGACATATGTCAGTGCGCATGCGCGGGCGTCTTTTAAACCAGCGCTTGGCGCCATTGATCATATAGATGCTGCTGCTGCAGCATCCCACCGCCATTCGCTTCTCTGTACCTAACCTGGTAAGTCAGAAGTTCTCTGCACTTTTTAGATTCCTCCTTTTCAATCATGTCTAAGTTCTTGGGCAATGCGGGTTCCCTTGGGATCATCCACTTTATGCCTAAATGTCTGTCTAATTCAACTCTAGATGTTCCTTTATTCAGTACTCTATTTTATTTACAGTGTTAGCATTCACTGGTCACCCCCACACTGCCTTCTTAGGATTGCCTTCTTAGTATTTTTAATTCCAAACTTATCCCACATTCTTTAGAGATATGTCACTTCCATCGATATACTTTTTGACTAAACTAGTTAACTTATATTGTCTGCATAGCACCTATAAATAAGAGTCCATCTGGTTTTAGAGCATTTTGCTCAAACATCTGAGATAATGCACAATTGATGCTAGTTTTTTCTATGCAGTCATTGGTGCTAAATTCTTTTTTCATTTTGACCTTTTTATATTAGGATACCTTTGTGCACCTTGAGGTCCTGTGGTGTTTGGATGCTGGGAGTGCTTTGCTGGGACCCTTGTATGAACCGATCCGAGCTGGGATGGGGATTCTTTTCCCTTCATGAATCGCAATGGCAGCTCTGCTTTTCTATTTCTAGGACCTGTGACTACAATAATGTTGACCTTTGGAACTATTTCTGAGCTTTGTCTTTTTGTTTTTAGAACACATTTGTACTTTCTCCTACCAAAAGCCTCCGAAGAAAGGATTGGTATTCCTAAAACATGTTAGGCTAAAGGAGTAGAATATTTATTTTACTGGAAATTTATACAAATGTTCTAATGTTCCAAACATTGATTGTATTTTATGTATAATATGAAATTTGTCAATCTGCTAGTTACATTTTTTTGACACCTGCATATCATAAAAATCTCTTTACCTTAATATCATTAAAAAAAAACATTTTCTAATAAATAATATATATTTCTATAAAAAAGTTTGCTTTCATTGTTTGCCCGTAAAATACAGCTGTACCGGGGGGTACTTACGCCCTTTTGGGTTTATTCAGACAGGATATATTATGGCTATGTTCACACAGTGCGGTTCTGTGAGCAGTGCTTGCTGTTTCCTGCAGGAAAAAGGTTCCTTCACCTTTTTTAAAATGCAGCTGCCCAGAAACTGCATGGTGCTTTGGCACCATGCAATTCCACATGCAGGAAACCACATCAAGTTTTTCAGTGGGTGGAGGTGCCATTAAGAGTTAACGGCAGACCCACGTATTTTCTTTAAAGTACCATGTTTTTTGTGCAGCTGCATGTGGGTGTGGGAATGCAAGTGATTTTTTTTGTTTTGGGTATCCCCATTGGAGAGATTTCCCTGTTCTTCCTGTTACAATAGTGATAAAGGAGGTGAGTGTAAATCTTCCCAAATATAGGGAGATCAGGCCTTCTTGGAAGATTTTATTGACTGCAAGGTCAAGAAGACTGCAAGAAGATTCGAAATGACGGTGACAATAACGATCTGTGTCTACCGAAACCTGCGGTCGAATGTGCCTAACCTAACTCTATTAGTCTATTAGATTTTTTTTCTCACCTTCTTTCCCTGTGATGGTCACCAGGGAAAACAGATCTCCCCAATGGAGACAATGAGGTTCTAACCTTTCCCCATTGTACCAAAAACTTAAAAAATAACTAAATAAATAAAATAAAAAAGAGTGATGCAAATACAAATCTAAAATTGTGAGCATTAAATTAGATCATGGTTATGATCCCCCAACTTCTCATAATGCCCTTTTCAAAATAAAAAACCTGCATGTTGCCTCAAATACAAAAGAGAAAGAAACTGGCAGCTGGCAGCTTGATGCCCTTAAGGAAAACACTACAAAGTTGAGATAAGGACATGTTCCAAACAACTGCAGCATTTTAGACCTTCGAGGATCCAGAGGCAATTTTCATTCTTAGGGTGAAGTATTGATTACTTGGTAATAAAGATAAAATATGTAATTAAAGTAAAACATTTTTGTAATTTTTTACCACCCATTATGCAAATAGTTGCACGTCTGTCAGTTGATAAGACTGTGCAATTTATTGCGAGCATTCTGAAGCTATTGATTATAACCCTGCCAGGGGGAGAAGCATCAAATGATTAAATCTCTTCTTATATCTTAGTGATAATGTCATAATTATGTCAGAAGCTTTATTACCGCTCCCTTCTAGCCCAATAAAATTTCAGTTCATAATGGGTTTAATAGTTACTATTATTACACATTGATTTTTCCATTCCTTCTCTACGCTTGCAGCGCACTTGCCAAGTCTGCATGCAGCAGTGGCTAGCTCTTCCTATTTGTTTTATCTATTTACTTTAGAGGAATGCCTTTTTATGGTTTCATTACACATGCCAAAATCAATATTGTATTAAGTGTGCCACTCAATAAGTGAGCCCATGGTCCCTGACCTGTATCCTATCCCTTTTCTAGGGAGAAGGTAGCACAGAAATAGCAGAGGGGTGGAATAATCTTTTCAGTTCTGCACAAATCATTTAGTATTGTATTGCCAACTAGAAAGCAGAATATACCAGACATGCTTTATTGGACACCTTGATAGGTCTCAGTTGTCTGTTATTGTATAAATGAATGCTAAAAAATAAAAACAGCAGAGGTGTGAATTCATGTAATGATCACAACAGATGATTGTAAATTTGGCCACTACCATAAATAAACTCCCATTAACACAGGGGGCCAGGTTTGGGCATGCATTACACATAGAAGAAAGTGAACAAATAATGTGGATTGCAGAGGTGCTTATCTGAGGTTAGGCAATCCTCTGCTTTATTTATTTCTTCCGTCATTCTAGGTTTCTCAGGGAGAGATTATACATCTCAGATATATTACTCTCATACACAGTCCAACCAAAGCCCATCCCAACCCTGTCCTTGGGCTATCCATCCTTGAAACTCTTAGAGAGTCCCTGGCTCCCTCATGCCACTAAAACACCAGAAGTGGTATCAGAACAATAATCAATTAAACACACATCTGTAATGCAAAAAGTGCTCGTCAGTTATTTTTTTACTGTGCTATAAAAATGTAACATTTTGATGGTATACACTTCTGTAGAGTTAAAGTAGTCCTCTGGGCATATATTTATCTAGTTTGACATTACAGAGTAGGGAAGGGTTATAATGTCTTTCTGTTTTTTATTATGGTCTGTGTAATTGTTGGGGAATTTTCTACTTATCTTCTGCCCATTGTAACCACTTTCCCTAGGAGAATAAGCGAGAGGAACTTTCTCTAACAGGAAAACACAACAGTAAAACACAAAACAGAGATTCTACTTGTTCTTCACTGTATCCTAAACAAAAGTTGTGGTTGGAGTGCCGCTAACACCAATAAATACAGAATTAACCTAATTTTGTGTTTTTTAAAATGTTTGGTTTTTGTGGGTGTACATGTGTCATTCTGTTCCTGTGTTCAGAGAATACATCAAACTTAATGTCCAATAAAACCAAATAATATGCACCACCACTCTCAACTAGACATGTGCATTCGTTTTCGTCCGAATTTCGGGGATTTTCGCGTTCGTTTTAACAAACGACAACGAATGCGCAGAATCCGAAAGATCTGACATAAAAAATGCTTTATTTTCATTTCGTTGCGATATAGATAGAAGATTCGAAATGACGGTGACAATAACGATCTGTGTCTATCGAACCTGCGGTCGAATGTGCCTAACCTAACTCTATTAGTCCAAGATTATTCGACATAGAGAGAAAAGATTCTACATTATAGAGACATGAAGATTCGACGAAGCAGCTAAAAACATACAATCGCCACAAACGGACATTTACAGTCAAATGCTCCGCCTATAGGCTATAGAAGAATTCTAATGTTGGTTGACTAGTAATAATAATTAATACATATAATTATTAATAGTCATACAACATTAGAATTCTACTATAGCTTGTGGGCGGAGCATTCGACCGTAAATGTACGATTGCGGCGTCGTACAGTTTAGCTGCTTCGTTGAATCTTCTTAGGAAACCATAAGCCTTCAATTGACAGATTCTATCTTAATTCGGATTTTCGGACTAATGCATTTTTTAACTAAACAAAATAAATAAAAACGAATTTCGGGAGTTAATCTTTTGGACGAAAACAAAATTCCGAAACAAAATATTTCAGTGTGCACATGTCTACTATCAACTCAAATCTTGGGGAAACTACTGGCACCCTGGTAAAACCATCCGCAGTCTTTAGGTGTCTTATCAGAAAAGGTCTGCATAGCAAAAGACCATTCATCTAATGTGGAAATAAAAACAACAACTCACCTACATATGAAATACAAAGACTGGGGCGCAAAAAAAAAACAAAAAAATGTCAGCAGGTGCTCTGGACTGATAAGTCAGATAAAGTACAGGCACATTTTTCTATCATGCAATACCATCAGGAATGTGCCCAGTCAGTCCCTACTTCATACTGCAGCATGACAATGACCCCAAGCTCACAGCCAAAATCATAAAAAGCTATCCTCTGTGAAAAGAAGAACCATGAATTGTACGACAGATGGCATTGCTAGCGCAGAGACCTGATATCAAAATCATTGAGTTAGTCTGGGAATACTTGCAGAGACAGAAGGAAGTAAAACAGTCAACATCTGCAGGGGATCTGTGTAAGTTCACCAGGGTGCTTGGACAACCCACCAGGAGTACCTTCAGAAACTGCATACAAGTGTACCTTTGAGGATTGCTACTGGTTTCAAGGCAAAGGGTGGTCACAGCAAATAGTAATTTAGTTCATGTGTGTTTCTGTTTTGGTGATTTTTCTAGGAAGTTCATTAATTATTCATAGCATGGAAAGTGAATTTACAGCCTATCTACATAGTACCGTGTTCTAAATATGCATTGTATATAAATTCTGTTACAATCCAGTAGGTCTATGTTGAATGTAATATACAAGACGTGACAACTCATTTTGCTGTAAAATCCATTTATCTTAGTTAATGTACTTATTTAAAAACACAAATAAAAGGTATGTCCCTGTAATCTAGATCATTTTATTTAAACTGTAAGCTCATTTGGCCAGGGGAAAAAAAATCTGGATTATACCTTTATGTTGAATGCTTCACAGTCACGCTTTCTGCTCAATTTTCTTAATACTACAAGCATGGATGTTTCGCCCCAGATAAAAGCTTTTTATGTCACCAAGTATAATTACAATTTCAACTATCTACCAGAACAGTGTGTATCAGGAAATTATTCCTGGAGAACCTGAGCCCCACGCTCCATTTTGCCTTTGGAGAATGGCCTTTTACAATATTGAATACAAGTCCAAGTCTTCCTAAATGCAAGTGACTTCCGTGCAAGCCTTCTCTCTGTCTGTTCTTTGTGCCTCTCAGAAAACATTGCCAACAAATTAAACACATGTTCAGTTACACTCGTTGATGCAAATTACCTTGGCCCAAAGACACGTATTTCACATGAAAGGAAAAATCTTTCTGAAGCTGGTAATTTGATAAAAAGCTACATTCAATATAATGCAATCACTGACTTCAGAAAATATTTTAGGGTAACCTCTGCAAGCCAGAAAATGATTTCATTTATGAACAAGTGTCCCTAATTTCTGTGAACGGTAGTTTTTAAAGAGGAACCCGAGACAGGGAAAAGGGGGGAACTTCACCTGGCTATCAAAAAGAAAACTCAGCAACAAGTACTGTTTTTTAAAAAAAACACATACTTACCAACACATGAAATGCAATGCCATCTTCCATGCACCTGAAGACTTCACAAATGTATTTTTTACCCATGCCACCATCTTGGAATCAAGAGCAAGCTGTTACATCACGATTGCTCAGCCCCCCACCGCAGAGGCATTGTTGCGCATACACATGATCACCGACTGCTGTGTGAGAATGTCCTGAAGCCTCCTGGGATGGTTGACATGCATCCCTGGAGCCTGGAAGACCTCAGAAGCAGAGGCAGGGAAGGAGAGGGAGAGGGACACCTAGGTAAGAAAAGAGTAAGTGGTTCCTAGCACAAAAAAAAAAAAAACTAAAAAATAAATAAAAAATTTAATGTGTAACGGAGGGGGGATTTTAATGATGCTTGTCTTTGTTCAGTGTAAAGGCCCTATTTAAGCCCTGGTTCACACTGCCATGACTTTGAAGCCGACATCCCTGCGCAACTTCATTGTGGCTTGCATACAACTTCTTTAACATAAGTCAATGCAAGTCGTGTTGAAGTCGCACCAAAGTAGTGCAGGAACCTTTATCTAAGCCGGAGCGACTTGAGCAGCACCTATTAGAACAGTTCCATTGCCGTTAATGGGGCACGACATGCAGTGTGAACCAGGACTAAAGCTGAATGTCAGGCAAAAACCTACATTAACTGATGAAATAGATATCTGGGGGCTGTTACCTACCAAAGGATTTTTATCTCCACCTACTCCTGAGATTTACACAGCTCTGACCCACACTGTCTAGCAGAGGAACCCACACTGTCACAACACTGCTATCTATGGGCAGGCTAGTTGTATTGAAGTTAATCCATCAATCGACTTCAGTACAACCAGCCTGTCGGATATTGTTCATGTGATCATTGTATCCTGCCAGTAGGGGAAGCTTCCCGCCAGCACAACACAATAGCGCTTCTGGAGGGACTGACTGTGTTGATGGGGGAAATTAGCAATTTTCTTTCCCTCCACCCGTGGTGGAAGGAAAGAACATTGCATAATCTATGGGCTGCTTTTGTGAAAGTAATTACAATTACTGTAGCAAAACATTGTTAGGTTTAACTCTCTGGCACTCTAATCTCTCTTCCTATCAGCATGCTCCTTGTGCAGCTTCTCCCTTCCTTCCATTATAGAAAACTTTGTGGAAACATTTCTTTGGAATGGTACAGTCAAGTAGGAGTTTAAAAAAAAAACAGCACCATAATTTACATTCATGTTCTGATTGCAGATAATAGACATTAAAGTTGAACAAAACTAATAGTGCCAATATAATTAGACCAAAGGTTTCTCAAGGAATTCCATTTTATTTTTCAAACTAGGAAGCTGAGCAGTGGAGCTTTGGTTAACCGCTTCAGTTTTTGCAAAACACCTTCTTCATATTACATCTGTACAGTGCTGCATAATTTTGACTGTGGCATACAGCATTATACAACACAGTCTATATTATTGCAATCCCTCATATCCTTATACATTCCGCGATGTATCCTGCCAGTTTTATGTATGTGAATATGTCTCCCCGGCAATGACTTGCTAATCCCTAAATCTCTATATGCTATTATAAGAGTGTGCACCTTAGTAAACACAATGTTTGGGGTCACTAATCCTGTTTATGCATGTCACACATATTTGGACATTTCCTTCCAGCCACTCCAAGTGTCATAATCTTTTGCAGAATTCACACTGCGGAAGTATATAGCGAAGAAAACTGGAAATGTATTTCATTTTAGTTTACAGTGTATATAAAATTAATTTGGAAACATGGGCATGGTATAAAACTCAGCAACGCATTTCTAGCAAAAAACATTGAAAAAACTCCAGGAGCAGGCACTGTATTTCAAATACAGTATCCCAGCCTTGCCCTTTGTATTTAAAATTATGTTTACCTTAATCTGATGTACTACAGCAGAATCCAAACTGCATTCCACATGGCCATTGGGAGTGTACTTCCTAATACCTGTTGTGAGGGGGTTAGCTCGGCAGCGGGTGTGTGTGACCCCCGGGATGGGCTCCCCACACAAAAACAGGCCCAGCAAACGGAGGTTGTGGTTTTCAAAATCAAAAAAAAGGTGCGGTTTATTTTCTATTTACAGTGACAAAACACAGCAAAGCCAAAAGAAACATATAAACAAAATAAATCCTGGTCAACTTGACCTCTGACTAAACATACAGGTTTCCTAACTAACAACTGGGATCAGCCTAGTGCTGTCCTAGTCCCTAAGTCCCTGGTTTTAAATGTCCAAGCAAATAGCCACACAGGCTTTTGTCTCACCGCACAGGGGTTCACTCTCCCTAGACAGTCCACACAGGTCTGGGTCCAGGCATGAGCAAACATCTAATGAAGCTGGGAGTTCTTATAGAGGCCTAAATGAGCTGACAAGCTTCAGCTGGCCTCATCAACTCCCTGTCTGTACGACGCCCAGCCCTCTCCCTAGAGGTATGAGTCATCCATGAGCCCACTAGCCTTATACAACTCTTCACCTAGTTGTATAAGTCGGCGTAAAGCCTGAATCTGGGCGAAATATATCTACCCCCCTGGATGCAACCAGGTGACTTTACCTTCCTGCTGTCACATACCCCCCCTCTTGTTTTAACCTCGGGGTTGGAACACCAGCAATCAGGCATTCATGTACTCGAGACAAAGCATCCACATTCCCCATTTGAACGCCAGGGCGATGCTTTACTGTGAAGTTGAATTCCTGGAGGGCCAGGAACCACCTATTCACTCTTCTATTTGTTTCCTTGTTTTGAGCCATCCACTTTAACGGAGCGTGATCCGTAACCATGTCAAAGTGCCTACCTAGCAGGTAGTACCGAAGGGAATCTAGAGCCCACTTCACCGCTAAACACTCCTTTTCAACGGTGGCGTAATTTACCTCATGGGACTTCAACTTCCTGCTGAGGTAAATGACTGGGTGCTCTTCCCCGTTCCAGACCTGGGACAATACTGCTCCTAACCCCACATCTGACGCATCACTTTGTACGACAAAGTCTTTAGAGAAGTCGGGTGAGTACAACACTGGCTGGCTACATAAGGCTTGTTTCAAGAATTGGAATGCTGCCTCAGCCTCGGGGGTCCATTTAATCATGACCGACCCTTTCCCCTTCGTTAGGTTGGTTAGGGGCACAGCCTTAGAAGCAAAGTGGGGAATGAATCGCCGATAATACCCAGCGATTCCCAGAAAGGCTCGTACCTGCTTCTTGCTGTTGGGACGTGGCCAACTCTGGATGGCCTCGACTTTGTTGAGTTGGGGTTTTATTACTCCCCTCCCAATGGTGTACCCAAGATATTTGGCCTCCTCCTGCCCAATGGTACACTTCTTGGGGTTAGCCGTAAACCCCGCTTCCCGAACAGAGTCCAGGACTGCTTGCACTTTTGGCAGATGTGAGGCCCAATCTGTGCTATGGACAATTACGTCATCCAGGTAAGCCGCAGCATACTTCCGATGGGGCCTCAGCATCTGGTCCATTTTCCGCTGGAATGTGGCCGGCGCATTCTGTAACCCGAACGGCATTCTTTTATATTGGAACGCCCCGTCTGGGGTTACAAATGCGGTTTTCTCTTTGGCCAATTTGGCCAGGGGGATTTGCCAATACCCTTTTGTGAGGTCAAGAGTCGTCATGTATCGGGCTGTTCCCAGCCGGTCGATCAACTCATCTATACGTGGCATGGGGTAGGTGTCAAATTTTGTAACTTTGTTCAACTGACGAAAATCGTTACAAAATCGCCAGCTCCCATCCGGTTTAGGCACCAACACAATGGGACTAGACCAATCACTTTGGGACTCCTCTATCACCCCTAAGTTCAGCATTTTCTGTACTTCCTCCCGTATTGCCTCCCGTCGGGCCTCTGGGATCCGATAGGGTTTTAACTTCACCCTTTCACCGGGCGGGGTAATGATGTCATGCTCTACCCCAAATGTTTGTCCCGGCAGCTCAGAGAATACCTCCTTGTTGCGAAGCACAAACTCCTTAACCTCCTGTTGTTGGGGTTGTGACAAGGTGGCTGCTATTCCAACCTCAGGAATCACGCAACCAGTTTGAGCTGGTGACCAAGTGTCTGCGACTAGGGACTCTCTATCCCTCCAGGCTTTCAACAGATTAACGTGATAGATCTGTTCGGGCTTTCGCCTTCCTGGTTGTCTGACCTTGTAATTCACTTCGCTCACTTTTTCCATTATCTCGTAGGGGCCTTGCCATTTGGCAAGGAATTTACTTTCAACCGTAGGGACAAGTACCAGTATCCTATCCCCCGGGGAAAAGGTACGGGTCTTGGCTCCACGGTTGTACACTCTTTGCTGTGCTAACTGCGCTTGGGCCAAATGTTCCTTCACGATGGGCATTACCTGTGCAATTCGGTCTTGCATCAGGGCGACATGCTCAATCACACTCCTGTGGGGAGAACTCTCACTTTCCCAAGTTTCCTTGGCAATATCCAACAGCCCTCTTGGGTGTCTCCCATACAGTAACTCAAAGGGGGAGAATCCCGTAGAGGATTGGGGCACCTCCCTAATAGCAAACATCAGATAAGGAAGTAGACAGTCCCAATCCTTTCCATCTCTATCCACCACTTTCTTCAACATTTGTTTTAGGGTTTTGTTGAATCTTTCAACCAGCCCATCGGTTTGGGGGTGATACACAGATGTATGTAATTGCGTCACTTTGAACAATTTACACAGCTCCTTCATAACCCGGGACATAAAGGGTGTACCTTGGTCCGTAAGCAGTTCTTTACAAATACCCACCCGGCTAAACACAAGAGATAGCTCTTTGGCTATGGTTTTGGCCGAGGTATTTCGGAGAGGGATCGCTTCTGGATAACGGGTGGCATAGTCCATTATAACTAATATGTACTGGTGCCCCCTAGCGGACTTGATTATAGGACCTACCAAATCCATGGCGATCCTCTCAAACGGGACCTCAATGATGGGTAGAGGGACCAGCGGGCTACGGAAATGTGGCATCGGGGCCGACCTCTGACACACAGGGCAGGAGGAACAATAATTTTCTATGTCCTTCATCACCCCCGGCCAATAGAATCTCTGTAATACCCTCTCTCGGGTTTTCTCTGTCCCCAGATGACCTCCAAGAATGTGCCCATGGGCCAACTCCAACACCAACTTCCTGTAAGGTTTGGGCACCACAAGCTGCTCAACGGTTTCTTCTGCCCTTTTTGCCACCCGATACAGTAGGTCCTTCTCTACGCTGAAGTATGGGTAAGTGCAGGTATTATCTGGGTTCACTAACTCGCCATCTATTTTCACTACGTTTTCGCGTGCCTTTATTAGGGCGGGGTCTTTCAACTGTTCTGTGGCAAAGTTTTCCCTGTGAACCTCAAGATCAGAAAACTCCACAGACGGTAGGTTTTCGTCTGAGGAGGTGGGCTCCTCTCCAGTTTCTTGAGTCTCCCCTGCCAATACTGATAAGGGAAATTCCGGAGAGTCCTCACCACTCTCAGGGGAGTTCTGGCTATCACATTCCTGGTACATAGGGGCACCAGTGGGGGGCTCAGGATCATCCCACAGTTCCCAGAACTTCGGAAAATCCCTTCCCACAATGGCGTCATACGGTAACTGAGATACTAAGCCCACTGGATGAGAGAGGGTACCTTTGGGGGTCTCGAAACACACTGTAGTCACTGGATACTCTCGGGTGTCCCCATGCACACAAATAACAGCTACCTTGCTATTCCCAGAGACCTCTGTTTTAACTAACTCCGCCTTTATCAGGGTCACAAGGCTACCTGAATCCAGCAATACCACAACATTTCTACCATTAACACACATTTTGCATAAATGTTTCTCAATTCCTCGAATGGCAGTGCATGCGACTGTCGCACACAGCGACTGACGTCTGCCCGTCAGAAAGTCACACTGCATGGGTTCCTCCACAACCGGGCAATTGGCTGCAATATGTCCCGCTTGCCGGCAGCGGTAGCAAACGATCCTTCTTGCCGCCTCTTGAGCCGCTGATTTCCCAGGCTGTTCTCGCCAAACTTGGGGTAGAGCTCCCACCCTCTCACTCTCTCCACCCTTACCCCTTGGAATCCTCTTATCCGCCCCTGGGGATGGTCTGGTCTTAGGGTGGAAAGTCCGAGTGTCTCTGGAAGAGGCCGTCAGGTTCTCTGTAGCCAAGTATTTCTCCACACGATCCACAAGACCATCGGCCGTCTCTGGGTCTCCATGGCTTACCCACTTTTGGATGGCAGTAGGAAGAGCTCTCAAAAACCGATCCATTACAACACGTTCCACAATCTTTGGTGCGGACAAAGTCTCTGGCTGTAGCCACTTTCTGCTCAGGTGAATGAGATCATACATTTGAGACCTGGGGGGTTTTCCAAGCTGGAAAGTCCAGTTATGCACACGCTGAGCCCGGACAGCCAGGGTGACACCCAGCCTTGCCAATATCTCAGCTTTTAGCATCACATAGTCTTTTGCTTGGTCAGGCTCTAGGTCATAGTAAGCCTTCTGCGATTCACCAGTTAACAGAGGAGCCACCAGTCCAGCCCACTGCTCCTCAGGCCACTTTTCTCTTTCAGCAGTCCTTTCAAATGTGGTCAAAAATACCTCTGGATCATCCTCTCCAGTCATTTTTGTCAATAAACGACTCACCCCAAAGGACGCGGTATTAGTGGGACGGCTTTCCTCACTGGTCTGCGGACGTTGCTGCATTACTGCTTCCATTTGTTGTAGTCTCTGCTCTTGCTTCTGTAACAGGTCTATGAAGCGGGCCTCAGATTGCTGCTGGGCTTGTTGCTGAGCTTCCAGACTCTGTTGATGAGCTTGCTGCTGGGCTGCGAAGTTCTGTTGTTGAGCTGCAAGGCTCTTTTGCAAACCTGCATTTGTCTGCTGTTGATTGGCATTTGCTAGAGCCAGCTGCTTCAGTATCTCCTCCATGCTGGCTTAAAAAAAACTGCCACTGGTTCTCCACCAACTGCGAGGGGGTTAGCTCGGCAGCGGGTGTGTGTGACCCCCGGGATGGGCTCCCCACACAAAAACAGGCCCAGCAAACGGAGGTTGTGGTTTTCAAAATCAAAAAAAAGGTGCGGTTTATTTTCTATTTACAGTGACAAAACACAGCAAAGCCAAAAGAAACATATAAACAAAATAAATCCTGGTCAACTTGACCTCTGACTAAACATACAGGTTTCCTAACTAACAACTGGGATCAGCCTAGTGCTGTCCTAGTCCCTAAGTCCCTGGTTTTAAATGTCCAAGCAAATAGCCACACAGGCTTTTGTCTCACCGCACAGGGGTTCACTCTCCCTAGACAGTCCACACAGGTCTGGGTCCAGGCATGAGCAAACATCTAATGAAGCTGGGAGTTCTTATAGAGGCCTAAATGAGCTGACAAGCTTCAGCTGGCCTCATCAACTCCCTGTCTGTACGACGCCCAGCCCTCTCCCTAGAGGTATGAGTCATCCATGAGCCCACTAGCCTTATACAACTCTTCACCTAGTTGTATAAGTCGGCGTAAAGCCTGAATCTGGGCGAAATATATCTACCCCCCTGGATGCAACCAGGTGACTTTACCTTCCTGCTGTCACACTGTTCTATGTAATTGCAAACATCTAAGGTGGGTTTGAATCTGATTGAGGTTGTAAAAAACTTCTAATGCCGCGTACACACAATCGGAAATTCCGACAAAAAAAAAACGTGGAATTTTTTCCGACGGAATGTTGGCTCAAACCTGTATTGCATACACACGGTCACACAAATGTTGTCTGAAATTCCGAACGTCAAGAACGTTGTGACGTACAACACATACAACGAGCCGAGATCAATGACGTTCAATAGGCAGTTCGGCTCTTCTGCTTGATTCTGAGCATGCATGTTTTTTTGTGTGTCGGAATTGCATACAGACGATCAGAATTTCCGACAAGAACTTTTCTTGGCAGAAAATTTGAGAACCAGCTCCCAAATTTTTGTGGTCGGAAATTCCGACAGCAGATGTCCGATGGAGCCTACACACGGTCGGAATTTCCAACCAAAAGCTCACATCAGACATTTGTTGTCGGAATTTCCGATCGTGTGTACGCAGCATTAGTGTGCATAATTCTTTTATATGAGATGTTCTTCTTGTGAGAGGCATCTTGAAAGCCTGGTGTGTGATAAGGAATATACCTGGTGCACAGGTATGGATTCCAAGATTTCAATTTTACTGGCATTTGACTTTAAAATGGCGGATTTCCAGCAGCTGGAAAACCCACTCAAATTGCCTTTGCTGGGAGTTTATTTAA
Source organism: Rana muscosa (assembly GCA_029206835.1). Lineage (NCBI taxonomy): Eukaryota > Metazoa > Chordata > Amphibia > Anura > Ranidae > Rana > Rana muscosa. The sequence continues at coordinate 625,357,468 of CM055118.1, forward strand.
GAGACACTTTTTTTTAACCCCCTTATTCATTATACAGGGTTGCCCCTAATTTACAGCAAAATACAAGACATACTGTATGTGCATGTATTTTACTTGAATCTCAGTGCGCTTTTTGTATTTCTTCCAGATCTGTGTAGTAATCCAGTGTGAAACTTTGCCTTGGTGTCCTGTAATTAAAGTGGTTCTAAATGCAAAGGTTTTTACTTTAATGCATTATATGCTTTAAGGTAAAAAAGCTTCTGGGTGCAGCTCTCCCCCCAGACCCCCCCTCTTTATACTTACCTGGGCCCCTTCTGGATTAGAGCAGAGGTTCTCCTGAGTCTCTCTCTCCTTATTGGCTCTCCCGCTGCTGTCAATCACAGCCAGTGAGCCAGTGAGGAGGGGGAGGGGGGAATGTCACAGGAGTGTGGCTCGGGAGGCTTGCTATTGGGGGTGCTCAGCAGGGGGGAGGAGCCAGAGCTACTGGCAGGGCACCCAAAAAGAAGAGGATCAGGGCTGCTTTGTGCAAAACCATTGAGTAGAGCAGGTAGTATGACTTTTTTTTTTTTTTTTTACATTTTAACCAATAAAATCTTCTTTTTTTTTTAAGACTGCTCACTGCTGCTCTAAATCCTTGTCCAGGGTAACCGGTCTTGTACATTGTAGTGGGTGAAGCCTGTTGGGTCTGTCCCACAGCTCTGTCCTCTTGACAGACTTTGTACATAACAATGATGATGTCATTGCTACGTTTACAATGTAATAACTGGGTTTATATCCTTTGTGGCTATTATGAAATACAGTAAATTTGAATGCAAGTTTTTGTGCCCAAAGTTCAGATTCAAATATTCCCTCCTGCAATATGCTTTTGCATGAATGTACATAGCACAACTTATGTACAACATACATCGTGGTCAAATTTTGTGCTTAGCAAAGCATATGGGCAAATAAAAATGTGCAAACACACATATAAGCAAACATCAAATGCATATAAGGTGCTTTATACTTCAAAGACCTGATTATGTAAATGGGTAAAACAATCATTTATAAAAGTGACCTTATTATAACTTCGTTCACTGCTATGACATAACACATATATCATAAATCAAACGACCTATATAAATCTACAGACCAAAAATAACACAAGACGAAATACACTATATTGTCAAAAGTATTGGGACACCTGCCTTTACACGCACATAAACATGAATGGCATCCCATTCTTAGTCCGTAGGGTTCAATATTGAGTTGGCCCACCCTTTGCAGCTATAACAGCTTCAACTTCTCTGGGAAAGTTGTCCACAGTTTTAGGAGTGTGTCAATGGGAATGTTTGACCATTTTTCCAGAAGCACATTTGTGAGGTCAGGCATTGATGTTGGACAAGAAGGCCTGGCCCACAGTCTCCCCTCTAATTCATCTCAAAGGTGTTCCATCAGGTTGAGGTCAGGACTCTATGCAGGCCAGTCAAGTTCCTCCGCCCCAAACTCTCTCATCCATGTCTTTGTGGACCTTGCTTTGTGCACTGGTGTGCAGTCATGTTGAAACAGAAAGGGCCATCCCCAAACTGTTCCCACAAAGTTGAGAGCATGAAATTGTCCAAAATGTCTTGCTATGCTGACACCTTAAAATTTCCCTTCACTGGAACCAAGGGGCCATCCCAACCCCTGAAAAACAACCCACACCATAATCCCCCCTCCACCAAATGATTTGGAAGGGTGGCCCAATACTTTTGGCAATATAGTGTGGATGAGCAAGTTTTGGGTGGGGGAACTAGACTGGCCTGTACAGAGTCCTGACCTCAACCTGATAGAACCCCTTTGGGATGAATTAGAGCAGAGATTGCGAGCCGGGCCTTCTCGTCCAACATCAGTGCCTGACCTCACAAATGCGCTTCTGGAAGAATGGTCAAACATTCCCATAGACACATTCCTAAACCTTGTGGACAGCCTTCCCAGAAGAGTTGAAGTTGTTATAGCTGCAAAGGGGGGACCAACTCAATATTGAACTCTACGGACTAAGACTGGAATGCCATTAAAGTTCATGTGCGTGTAAAGACAGACATCCCAATACTTTTAACATTATAGTGCAGTTGATGAACTATAAGTCTTATCATGGATGACAGTCACAGTTTGCCTCCTGTATGTCAGTGGCAGCCTGACGGCATGATTTTCATTCTGTTCTGGTATTCTCTGCTAATACGTTGGATCAGTTTACAAAGCAAGCAGCAACCCATTTTTTCAGCATATATAAAGAACATATACAAATCAGGGCTGTGCATAAAAATAAGAGAAGGGCAGGTGGCACTTGTCAGAACAGTCACTGTTCTCCGCATAGCTTAGATAATCAAACTTGGCAACACTGCTGCCTTCTGGAGAGTAAAGTGCAAAAAAATAAATAAATAAGTGCAGTAAAATTCTAGCGTGTGTAGACCGTGACTTATAAAGGAATGCAGGACTTGTCCCAAGTATTGTACGAATTTTACAGCACATTCTTCATTTCATGTAGCTGTGTGAGGTATTTAACAAGCCATAGTCCCAGAACAAGTTCATTAACACAAAGATGAAACTTACTAAAGGTCAATGACACATATGGTATTTTGGGGCGGAAATCCATTTCCTGGAGAAATCTTTCATAATGTTGGTACCTGGGAACAGATAAATGTCAGGAACTGTAACTAAGTCTGGCCAAGACGCGAGTCCTGAGGGGAAACTCATTTCAGCTGCCATTTTCTCACCTTTGCCAATTTGCCAGCTTACATCTTTAGGATGCACTGTTATAACGTATCTCCGAGACTTCATAAACAATAGGCCTCATTACAAGGCCTTCTTTTTACACAGCTGCATCTGCAGGGCTGTTCAGTTTATGCTGCCCAATCATTATATCTTTGGACAATTTTATGTTTTTTTTTCACTAGAAAATATATGAAGTAACCCCTTTCAATCATTCATAGTATTACAGATCCAGTGCTGATGAAATAAAATTAGATGCTATGGATTGCCTCACATCATTAGGCTGTAAATTTCCTTATCAAGCAGAACGGGGGATCAAAACCCAGAAAGTCAGAGATGATCAAAATCAGGCCAATCTCTGACTGATCCCTTTGGTTCTCCTGATTCTCTGTCTGATTTGTGGATTAATCATGCAATGTAAAAATGCAGTCACAATTCATGAATTGTATGGATCTCGGCAGGTTAGACCATTCTAAATGATCTACAAGAAGTCTCGGATAGAAGTGGGAAAGCTGTAGAGTTATCCTTAGGCCCCCATTCACATCGGCAACAGCACTGTCCGAATCAGTGCGACGCTGACTTTGCGGCGCCCCACCAATTCCCAAAGTTGTTCCTGCACTACTTTTGGCAACTTCGGGGGCGATTTCAATAGACATCTGTGCAGGAACCCGCACAAATGTTTCTGAAATCGCTCCTGAAGTCGGAGTGAAATGCCGGTTTGTTCGGTAGAGTTCTCTGCCTGATGATCACCATGTTTTTTTTTTTTTTCTTTTTTCTTTTTTAATTGTTTCAATTTCTGTTATATTTGTTTATGTTGTATATCTGCATATATTGTTTGATATGTATTCTTCTGAATCTTTTCAATAAAAATACAATTTATAAAAAGAAATGCGGGTTTGTAATTGTGCGAGTTAGACCGAACTCGCATGATTTCAAACCCGCATTCAGTGTGAACCCAGGCTAAAGGGCCAGTACACCCAAAAGCAACTGAATAGTTACTTTTTTGAATGGTACTTGAATTTTACTGAATGGTGGAGCCTTGTGGGCTGCATCAACCCCTGGTTTCTTATATACTATATCCTGGATACTCTAAAGCCTTGTACATACGATCGGATTTCCTATGGATTCTAATCTGATGGATTTTTCCATCGGAAATCCAATGAAGCTGACTTCCATCAGTCTTGCCTACACACCATCAGTCAAAAATCCGACCGTCCCAAACGCTGTGACGTAAAACACTCCGACAAGCCGAAAAAAATGAAGTTCAATGCTTCTGAGCATGCGTCGTTTTTTTTTCTGATGGAGTTCCACACAGACGATCGGAATTTGCTATCGTTTTTTTTTTCCATCGGATAAATTTAAAACATGTTCTATTTTTTCTCACCGATGGAATAAAGACCGATGGGGCCCATACACGATCGGTTTGTCCGATGAGAAAAGTCCATCGGACTGTTTTCATCGGTAAAACCGATTGTGTGTACACGGCATAACAGCAAGATCTCCTTACCATAATAACTGATTTTTTTACTGTCCACCTGAGAGTTTTAAATGTTCCATCCCAACCTTGGGTAGACCAGCACCTCCTGTTGCATACTTTGTAAAATAAAGAATTCAACAGGGAGAGAGGGTACACAAAGTCAGGAACTAAAGTGCAGAAAACATACTAACATACTCCAGGAGATATCAGAAATTATAAAGTGGTTGAGCTCTGTATCTACCAAAAAGCAACATACTGTATACATTTTGCTTGGACTGACCCTTTAATTAACCACTTCAGCCCCGGAAGAATTGGCTGCCAATGACCAAGCCATTTTTTGCGATTCGGCACTGCGTCGCTTTAGCGACGTTGCACCCAAACAAAATTGACGTCCTTTTTTTCCCACAAATACAGCTTTCTTTGGTAGTATTTGATCACCTCTGAGGTTTTAATTTTTTGTGCTATAAACAAAAAAAAGAGCGAAAATTTTGAAAAAAAAGCTATATTTTTTACTTTTTGCTATAATAAATATCCCCAAAATATATATATAAGAAATAAATGTTTTCCTAAGTTTAGGCCAATATATATTCTTCTACATATTTTTGGTATAAAAAAAATCGCAATAAGCGTATATTGATTGGTTTGCGCAAAAGTTATAGGGTCTGTAAAATAGGGGATAGTTTTATGGCATTTTTATTATTTTTATTTTTTTACTAGTAATGGCGCCGATCTGCGATTTTTATCGTGACTGTGAAATTGCGGCTGACACATCGGACACTTTTGACACTATTTTGGGACCATTGTCATTTATACAGCGATCAGTGCTATAAAAATGCACTGATTACTGTGTAAATGACACTGGCAGGGAAGGGGTTAAACACTAGGGGGCGAGGAAGGGGTAAGTGTGTCCTAGGGAGTGATTCTAACTGTGAGGGGGCTGGGCTACAAGTGACACGACAGTGATCACTGCTCCTGATGACAGGGAGCAGTAGATCACTGTCCTGTCACTAGGCAGAACAGGGAAATGCCTTGTTTACATCTCCCCATCTCCCCATTCTGAAACTCCGTGACATGATCGCAGGACACCAGCGGACATTGAGTCCGCGGGTCCCGCGGGCACGGTCACGGAGCTCGCGGCGAGTGCGCGCCCGCTAGGCGGCAGATTCAAAGCAACGTACAGGTACGTTGCTTTGCCTGCCCGTGCCATTCTGCCGACGTATATATTCGTAAGGCAGTCGGCAAGGGGTTAAAAAAAATCAGGACAAAGATAGGAGCCTCAGGACAACTTTTAGGAACCAGTTCAAGCTAATTTAATCATGTAATTTCATCGTAGCACATGACTCAATTATATTGTTCATATACACATTTGAACAAAATAAACCCTCTATGCATAGAAATGCCATAATTAATATAAGTGGCAAAAATATTATAGATTCCACCAAAAGCCAACATATTCCACCCCAGACCACTCTACCTTGAGATGCCAGTAAATATTTTAAAGTTAACATAATACTAAAGCATCCAATTTTTTAACAGCATTAAGCCCTGTACACACGATCAGATTTCCTATGGTTTTTAAACCAATGGATTTTTCCATCGGAAAACCGATGAAGCTGACTGCCATCAGTCTTGCCTACACACCATCAGTCAAAAAACCGACCGTTCCAAACGCGGTGACGTAAAACACTCCGATGAGCCGAGAAAAATGAAGTTCAATGCTTCTGAGCATGCGTCGACTTGATTCTGAGCATACGTGGGTTTTTTAACCGATGGACTTGCCCATAGACAATCGGAATTTGCTATCGGTTTTTTATTCATCGGAAAATGTTAAAACATGTTCTATTTTTTGACACCGATGGAAAAAAGACCGATGGGGCCCATACACGATCGGTTTGTCCAATGAAAAAAATCCATCGGACTGTTTTCATTGGTAAAACCGATCGTGTGTACGCGGCTTTAGAGTTTTACAGGTGAGTTGAACTGAGAAAAATAACTGGTTAGTTGAGGTACAGTGCAGAAACACATTTTTCTGGGATTCTCTGCACTGCTTCCATGAATTTCTGGTCGGGGATGACCAAATAAAACTTTATACACACTCCACTGATCACCCTACTTGTGACTTCATGTTAAATGACCCAAAGCACCACCACACATAAGTGCACTTCTAGTCCTCACTGGCTGCCTGTGCATGTTAGCAAAGGCAGAAACCCAATATAGGCTTGAGGAACACATAAAAAGGGTGGCTTCATAAGTCCCCAGAAAGGAATGGAGCCACCTGAGAACAGGCAACCTGGGCGAGAAAACAACAGACAAATACTATAATTGTTTTTGGAAATGTAGAGCTTAAATTAATATTATAGTCTTTTTTTTTTTTAAATACTTACCTGCTCATGCAGTGGTTTTGCACAGAGCAGCCTAGGTCCTCCTCTTCTCACGTCCCTCCGTTGCTCCTGGCCCCTCCCCTCCTGCCCGCTGCCTCCACAGTAAGCAGTTTGCTATGGGGGCACCCGAGCGAAACTACTGCCACGGCTCTGACCCTCCCCCCCCTCTCTCTTCATTGGCTCACTGACTTTGATTGACAGCAGCGGGAGCCAATGGCGCCTGCTGTTGTATCTCAGCCAATCAGGAGGGAGAGTTCTGTACAACCAAGGCTCTTGTGCAACATCGTGATGGGGCTCAGGTAAGTATTAGGGGGGCTGAGGGGGGCTGCCGCTCACTGAAGTTTTTTTTTTTTTATAATATTTCATAGAATGCATTAAGATAAAAAAACTTCTGCCTTTAGAACCACTTTAATAAAACTTTCAGCATATGGAAGTGGCTTTCTGATCTTAGCATGCAGTATTGTTCATTTTACGGTGACATATTATGCTAGTGAGTATTTTGTAATGTCCGAATTTTGTCTGTGACAAGTCATGTTATAGCTAGATGGTCATATTGCCCTTCGAAAGCACACATTGACTCTGTAGCACAATGAACACTTGAAATTTCTATCTAATTGCTTGCCTACCTGCTGGATTGGAAAGCTGTGGCCTCTAAACCCAGCCCCTCGCAAACATGAGAAGCGGACAAAAGGCTTTGTAATTCTTCCACAGCCAATCATGCATCACATATTTCTTTCCCTCTCTGGTTCCAGCTAAGAAGTTTAGAAAGAAAAAGGCGAAATCAAAGACACTGCTTGTTTTATGCAGGCTGAAAGTCAACCAAGCAATGTGGTTAAAAAGAGAGAGTGAGATTCTATCTTTCTCTCTGTAGACGTCTTGAGTTACCTGAGGTCTATTAGCTACAATTCTGAAGACTTTCAGTAAGAAAGGTAAAAGCAGGGTCAATCAATTAGACTGTGTCTGGCTGAAAAGATAATATAGCCTGCTGTGACCAGAAAGCTGGTATCTTCTAACCCAAGAATAAGGTCAGAAGAGAGAGCAACCTAGAATATAGTGCATGATATGACAAGATAATAATCTGTGCAATGCCTTGGTAAACATTAGTAAATTGGAGGCAACTTAAAGCTGAACTCCAGGCAGATGTGAAAACACCACGTGCTGCAGTTAAGTAATCCTTTAAAAAAAATAAAAAATTAAGTTGAATTCTGGGAATTGGACACAATCCAAAGCACTGCAAGGGTTAAATGCTCATTTATTCTAGGGGTTCAGTAATAAGCACTAGGGTCATCGGTTTAAATACCAACCACAACACTACCTGCATGGCGTCTGCGTGTTCTCCCAGTGCCTGTGCGGGCTTCCTCTGCTTCCTCCAGCTTTTACTGGCCTATATATAGCGCTGTACTATTAACTTCCACTTCCTCTGCGTGCTCTGGTTTCCTCCCACACTCCAAAGACATGCTGGTAGGTTATTTGGCTCCTGTATAAATTGACCCTAGTATGTGTATGTATGAATGTGAGTCAGGGACCTTAGATTGCAAGCTCCTTGAGGGCAGAGACTGATGTGAATCTACAATATCTATGTAAAGTTCTACGTAAATTGATGGCGCTATATACAGTAATGCCTTGTACACACGATAGGAATTTCCGATGGAAAAAGTCAGACAGAGTTTTTCATCGGAAATTCCGACCGTGTGTGGGCCCCATCTGAGAAATATTGATGAATTCCATCGGAATTTAAATATAGATCCTGTTTTATTTTTTTCCGATGGAATTGCGTCGGAACTCCGATGTGAGTTTGGTCGGACAAAGGTCCGATCGTGTGTACGCGGCATTAGTACCTGCGGGCTCCAGTTCTGTACCCAACCTCCAGGCTGTGAGTTGTTCCACAGCGTTACCGCGTACAGTGTAGCGCTATTAATGTTGTATTGTATGTGGAGGGGGAGAACATGCAAGTATGACTGAGAGCAAATTAAATGAGAAGTTTGGAGTTATAAAAAAGCAAACAAACATACATATTCATCTCTGTGCTGCAGCTGTCCCCCATCAAGAGTAGATATTGTTTAGTTCACAGAGTTCTGCCTTAAGTGCATTTTTTTTTTAACTTGTTCAAATGTCTCTGTCGTCCCCTAATACAGCAGCCCTCAGACTCAGAGAGGGAGAGGAAGCACTAGGGGATAACAATGCTCTGATATATACCCATGCACTGGCAGGGAACATGCTGACAGAGAAGAGGGCAGAGTTGATGGCATATTAGTGCAGTATATGCTTACAAAAATGGATAACAAAGTGTGGGACATACAGGGGTGTGGCTATGCTTTTTGGAGCCGTATGTCACCTTTCTCAAGCAGCTCCAGCATGCATTGCCACACCCCCATGTGGCATGTGACATCACTTCCTGTCAACCTTGCATTTCATGGACCATCTCTTCTTCCTGGTAGCTGGTATCCTCACATGACCCAGTCGGGGGCACTACCATGGGCTCCAGAACTGGATTGATGTGTCCCTCACTGAGTTCCTGTGCTAATAGCCAGTTTTGATGATAAGTGCTGTGTCATTCATCATCTTGTGAGTTGCTATTATTTCCTATATACTGCACTTAGCCTGGCGCCCTCTGATGTTCTTTTATATTAGTGTACTCTTGCTAGTCAGTAGTTTGGGGGGAGGCAGTTAACACTACTTTATTCTTTACTAAAGGAAATGGTGTTTCACTGTGGAAGAAGTGTATGAATCACAAAAGAGCCTAGACAAAATATGATTAATATATTATACAGGATGTTTATATGACACCAACAATGTAAAGGGAGACAGTACAGTTACAACACAATTCAATACAAGAGGACTAGGGGGGCAGATAGGACAGATCACATATTTGTATTTAGCTTTCTAAGCTGGTTTTTAGTTTTCAGCAGACTTGGCAGTACAGTTCCTAACAATTTATGACTGATTCCATATAAATTCCGTATATTTAAACATAGAATTATTTTGTAACTACTCTAATATATAACAGAAGCTGAATACTGATACACACATTGCAGTATGCACATTAAATGGTCATGATCTCGGTGTTTTATAAAATGGGATGTTCTTTCCAGGTGATTCAAACCTTTCACTGCTGGAGGGCTCTACAATATGCTTTCCCAGTAGTCCGGTAGAGCAAAGGTTTAACCTTTAGTTAGAGTGCTCTGGAGAGCGGCACAAAAGGCCAGCACATTCGTTTCTAGGGAAAATGGCCTCTGCACATCTGAGAAGGCTGTGAACCTGACCAGAATCAAAGAAGAAAAGAACTTTGCTCCGTTACTGGGAGAGAACCCTGCTAGTGGACTACAAAACAATGTCATGTTATTGGCATTGGCAAGCATGAACGGGGTTAAGTAGCCAACCACAACCATATGCTTAAACTGAGCCATTGTTAATATTCTTTTTCTCATACAATTTTATTATCCACTAGGACAAACTGCTAACAGGGATTATTCAGCTAATATTACAAAGAGGAACATTTGTGCACCGATAGGGCTCAATATTATGCAGAACTGCAGTACCTCCTTGAATACCCATTAATGCAATTTCTATTAAAATCAATTTACACCTGTTGATTTGTATTGGGCACCAGAGCTGGATGTATCCATAGACACTGTAGACTTTTGGCTATACAGTAAATGCCATAGTAAATGAGGCACCAATTGAAAGGACTCTCACTCATCAACTCCAATCTTCCACATCAGACAGCTCTTTTATGCCCTTGTCATCCTTCTCCCCTTTGCACTTTATTATTATTGTACAAAATATAGATAGCCGTCGTTTAGCCACAAGAGGGGCCTTTGAATTTTACTACAGTCACTCCCCCCCCCCCCCTTGCTTAAAGCCCCACTATGAGATAAAACTAATTGTTCATAGAATCTCCCTCACAACCCCTCCCCTCTAACCCATCTCAACTTGAATATAGTCACCAAAGTCCCCTGTCAATTGGGCACCCCAAGACCACCAGCCCCTTGCCATCTCCTTTTGGTGATGTCCTCTTTTTGGAGGTGTCCAAATCTCACAGGCAGTGATGAAGGCACCAGTGCCGGGACAAGATCATCCAGTGCCTGGGGCAACGATGCCAAATTGTGCCCCTCCCCCTTTGTTATGTGCAAGCGTAAGAGGAGGAGGTAGAGAGAAAGCACAGCCCGCACCTCCCCCCGGCTCTATCCTCCTCTCCTTGACGCTTTCAGTGCTGGACTGACAGAAGTAGTGATCCCGCATTTCACTACTCCTGTTAGCCTTATAGTAGAAGGAACTTGCGGTGCCCCCATCCCTACATTGTGCCCAGGGCAGACCCCCTTCTGCCCACCCTTTGTCCCAGTCCTGGTAGGCGTCCCAAATAAGTCCTTCCTCCAGGATATAAACAGAATAGGAAAAGGTATGGGCTGGCAATGTCACATGATTGCGGCTTCAGGCAAGTTAAAAAGGGGATTTTATTTTTGAACTAATTGGATCAATTGGAGGGGACGAGGGGGGGGGGGCGTGGTTGGGGTTTGAAAGGTTTACTGGAGTGGGGCTTTAAAAGAACCCTATACTGTTGAATAGGTGCCGATGGCATTGCTAACCTCTCCTTCTGAAAATGACTTTTTCCTGCAGTCATACTGATTCAGCTGTCAGTGACCTGGAAGAAGTATACAGATCAGGTATTCTTTCATTATAAATTCACTAGCTGCACACTAGTTCTAGATTAGTGCATCAAGAAGAACTGAACCTAGAACAGCCAGGTAACTATCGTTTTCAGAAAGAGACCAGCAATGGTAGCCTACCATTTTCCTTCCCTACAGGCTTCCTTTAACAACTGTTGGGGCAAGATATCAGCCACATAGGGAGAGTATTGTTTTCAATGTGTCAGCATATTTATAGACTTGCATACATTTGTGTATTATTGTGAGGCAGGTAGCAGAGCCTGCATATTTAATGAGTTAATGTAGCAGCCCCATGCACATATATAATTATGAAAAAAAAAATGCATCAAGCTGTTCTCATTTACATGTTATACTTTCTCTTTAAATATGTGGTTTTATAAATTATCCACTAGAGGGAGCTCTGTATTGCTTGAAATCAGTCAGCCATTCAGATCAGAATCTGTTGAGAATAAAGGGGACCTGTCAGGTTGGAAATATGGGGGCTCCTGGCTAGTTAGTCTGTTACCTGCTTCATACTTAGTGAGTCATTGACCTGGAAAGAACATGTGCATATCCACTGTCCCAACAGCATACATTATATCAAGTGTCACAACAACATATAACATACACAGTTATAAATCAGTGATATGGACTTATCACGACCATACTTTAGTTTTTTAAAGACAAGATGTTTGGCATATTTGGAAAGCACAGATGTGTGCTTTACAAATGTGCTCTTCCCTTTGCTTGCGTCAGGACTCTGAAGCAAGTTTAGTCTCATTAATTTTAATGGATGGGGATAAAAAAGTGCCAGGAGGAGGCAACCGGTCACATGCACAAAATTATGTTGATAACTATTTCTTTTTTATATCAAATGGTTTTTATTGCTCACAGAAAAAAAAAGAAGATACAAGGTACACAAATATGCAGCATAGTATATCTGTTACATGTACGGTAGCAATAAATGTTTTTGACATTCCTTGGTCACATCTGAAATTGCATACATAAAACTATCCCAGAGTTTCAAATAACATAGGGTAAACAGTACACAACCCATCAGACTATCCCCCCTCCCATCCGCCCTCCTGTTGCCGATGGGAGCTTGCTACACACCACCCAACATCCTCATCCTCACCAATTCCATGGGGCTTAACCCCGGTACAGCAAGCCATGCATCCCAAAGCCCATCAAACTTTCCCGCGATGCCCCTGTGCTGGTATATGTATTTCTCCATCAAAAGGGTTTTACCCATCTGCTGTATCCACAGCTGGACCGTAGGCGGCTCAACAGACTTCCACAGTAGTAGAATAGTTTTTCTCGCCTGGAACAATGCCCTAGTAAATGCCATTCGAGTCACCTCCTCCGGGATCTCCCCCTCCAGTATTCCTAACAAGCAACATAAGGGGTCAGAAGGAACGTTGGTCTGGAACACCAAATTAAGTGTAGCCAGTACCTCCGTCCAATATCTATGGAGTTTGGGGCACCGCCAGAGGAGGTGAACCAGATCTCCAGGCACCGCCCTACATCTACCACATAGCGGATCGGGCCGTCTTCCCATCTTGAATAGCCTTGCCGGTGTAAAATGTACTCTCAGAAGTATATATAGTTGGGATACCTTTTGTGCCACATTAAGCGAACAGGCGTTTACCACCCGCATTGCCTCCTCCCAGAGCTCCCCCTCTATAGGACCAACATCCGCCTCCCACTGGCTCACCACTTTCATGGGGTGTCCCTCCAAAAATGAGGACAGCAGCATGTTATAACACTGAGAGATGACACCCCTGGTCTCACAAGCGTCCTGCAGCATGTGAAAGACAGGGGTGGGGGACTGAACCCATTCCACTGCATCACCCTGTGCCCTGACAGCATGTCGCAGCTGCAGGTAGTAAAACAGCATATTGGACGGGAGCGCATATCTCGATTGAAGTACATGAAAAGGGAGTAGGGCCCCATTATGAAACACTTGTCTGAGGTGGGTTATACCAAGTGACCTCCACTTAGGGCCCTGCTGAAGTTTGGCCAGTTCAGTGTAATTGCCGTTCCCCCATAGCGGGCTGTACCTAGTGAAACCCGTGACATTCTGGAGTTGTTTGGCCTTATTCCATACCTTCTGAAGGAGTGAATAGGTGGGCATCTTTTTAATTGATTTCTGAAACCGCTGAGCCTCCAAACCCTCCGGCACCGTGTCGGCCCCCGAGCCAAGCAGCATTAGCCTAGCCGAGGAGCCCACAGGAGCCGGTACCATGACACCTATCAGATGCTGCAGCTGCGCTGCCAAATAGTATATCCAAGGGTTGGGGAGGGCAAGGCCCCCCCTCCTTCGGTCGTTGTAATTGTTCCAATTTGATCCGGGGGGGTTTGTTGTGCCACAATAATTGTCGAAAGAGGGAGTTGACGACCCTGAAGATTTTAAGCGTGATGACAACAGGAGCATTGTGTAGCAGGTACAGCAACTGGGGCGTTAGTATCATTTTAATAAGGTTCGTCTTGCCGGCCAGGGACATCCGCAGTCTATTCCATATCTGTATTTTATCCCTGAATCTGGTTAATAAGGGGTATATATTCAGCTGACAGAATTCTGTGATCACCGGGGAGATGAATACACCCAAGTACTTAAATGAGGATACTATGGGGACCGGGCAGGAGGGCTCCTCACCTAGCGCGGGGGCCTCATCCAGGAACATCAGAGCCGACTTGGACCAGTTAATTGTAAGGCCCGAGAAACGGCCAAACTCAGTGATAAGGGACATGACCTGAGCCAGTGATTCATCCACATCTTCCAGGAAGAGGAGCATGTCATCGGCGTATAGCATAATTTTCTCATGCATATTGCCATAGCGGAAGCCCCTGACCGGCCGGCAATCACGCACCATAGCCGCTAAGAGCTCAATGGCCAGAGCGAAGAGCAGGGGGGACAGGGGACAGCCCTGCCTGGTCCCCCTACCCAACGCAAAGGCATGAGACATCCTGTCAGACATTCGTATGGCCGCCTGCGGCGAGCCGTACAACAGCTTCACCCACCCTAGGAACCGGGGTCCGAACCCAAACTTGGCCAGTACAGCCCAGAGATACCGCCAGCCAACACTGTCGAATGCCTTATTGGCGTCAAGAGACAACAGTGCCCTGTGGCCGACGTAATCCGAGGGGGTCTGCATGTTCAAGTATAGCCGCCTAAGATTAGTTGCGGTGGAGCTGCGAGGCATGAACCCTGATGATCTGGGTGAATAATGGACAAGATAATTTTGTTAACCCTCATAGCCAACACCTTGGCCAGAATTTTAACATCGCTCTGTAGCAGTGAGATGGGCCTATACGAGCCAGGGTCCAAGGGGTCCTTGCCTGCCTTTAACAACAGTATAATATTGGCTTTATTCATGGAAGGGGGCAATGCTCCGGACTTGAAGGATGTGTTGAACACCACAAGCAGCCTGGGCAGAATCGCCCCGCCGTATTGGACATAGGCCTCCATGGGGATCCCATCATCCCCCGGGGCCTTGCATGTAGAGAAAGATGCGACCGCCTCCCTCAGTTCCTCCAAAGTGAGCGGGGCCTCCATCTCTGCGCGGGCCTGCCTGCCCAGGAGCGGAAGCTCCACCGTTCCCAGATATTGTGTTAGGTCCTCATCTGTATAATCATCACATGGCCTGTAGAGATTGCTGTAGAAGGACGCCAATTCAGCCATAATCTGCTCAGGGTCATTCACCAGTCGTCCCCGGGGGTCTCGGATCGCTCCAATCGCCGGGAAGGCCTGCTGTGACCTGGCAATCTTAGCCAGAAGTCTGCCCGTCCTCTCCCCCTCCTCATAAAAGGCCTGGCTAGTAAAGAACCTCTTTTTTTCCGCAGCGGAGGTTCTCAACCGGTCCAGGGAATCCTGGGCCGATATCCAAGCCTCCCTCGCGGAATCAGTTGGATCCAGTACGAATGCAAGCTCCAACCGTTTCACCTGGTCTTCAACCTGCGCCAAAAGTGCAGCCGAGTTGCGTTTGATGGCCGTGATCTCAGCGATAAAGGAACCCCTCAAACAGGCCTTAAAGGCATCCCAGCCCACCGCCAAATTCTCCCCAAGGTGGTTGTCTAAAAAATATTGATCAATCTGGCAGGTGACCCGGTCATGGGATGTGAAAAGTTTTAGCCAATAGGCATTCAATTTCCACGGTGCCCTGGGCAGGGAGGAAGCGGGACGGGTAATCAGGTAAGCCGCCAGCGGGGAGTGGTCGGACACCCCCCTAGGGAGGTATTCTATCCTGGGGACCATATGCACAACCCGCCGGGACCCCACACATAGATCAATGCGAGATAATGAACCATGGGTTTTGGAAAAACATGAAAATTGTTTGGTAGTCGGGTATCTAGCCCTCCACACATCCACCCAACCCACCTCCGCCAGCAGGCGGCTCAAAACCGTGCCCATACCCCCCAGCGGTGGCTGAACCGGTGGATGTCTATCCAACCTGGGGTTAAGGCATCCATTGAAATCCCCCATAATCATAATGGGGACATCGGGTTTGTTAACTAGATACGACAGTAGTAATTGCAAAACCTCCCTAGAGAAAGGAGGGGGTATATACACAAAGGCAAGAATTATCATCACAGTAAACACTTTGCAGTGCACGAAAACATATCTCCCATGGGGGTCTACCGCCACATCCAGTTCCTGGAAAGCCAGGGACTTGTGTACCAGTACACTCACCCCCCTAGAATACAAGGTGTGAGTGGAGTGGTAGGACGTGCCCACCCAAGCAAACCCCAAACAACCAACCGTATCTTTTGTGAGGTGGGTCTCCTGGAGGCCCACAATAGCAGGGTGGAACTTTTTTAAACATGAGTTAAGCATTGTGCGTTTCAACGAGTCATGAACCCCTCGAACGTTCCAAGTCACTACTGGGGTGGTGGCCATGGTGAATGGAGAAAGTGTTCATCACCGGGGGCCGAAGGCCCCGGCTCAAGAATCCTGGGCATCCAAGCACTAGAGTCAGAAATGAGAGGGGTCATCACCAGTGGGCAGATCTTCAACGGATGTGGGGAAGGGGACAGAGCAGGAAAGTTCAGTAAGCACCGTGCCATTGTGAGCAAAAGAAAACTTTTAAACAGTCCTGAACAGCCTCTTCGAGCACGGATAACGTACCCGCTCGGGGAGGGGGCAGGCCATCCCCACTCATCCCCATCTCCCAGGACTGTCAGGGAACCCGTGCCAACAGGGCACTGATAAACATGTCCCCATAACTGGGACTTCAGATAGTCAAACGTGGCAGACGGGGCTTGTACCCCCTTCTGTGGCTCAATAACCATGGTAAACAAAGTGTAGTTTTCCAAACGCTCTTATTAATCGCCAACAATTGAAAAAAGGGTGAAATGTCCCGCTATGGTTAAGGCAGAACCAACTGGCCTGCAGGTAACATACCGACTTCACTTGTGTTGATCCAGGGCCTCAGTCGCCCACACCAGCATCCCGACGTCCCCGGATGTCCTGTTCATTGCGATCCAGCCACTCCGCCGCCTCCGCAGCGGATTCAAAAAAGGAAGCTTGACCACGGACTGTGATACGCAGCTTGGCAGGATACAGCATGGCATATGTTAGTTGTAGCCTCTGCAGACGTTTCTTTACTTCAGCGAATTTGGCTCTCTTTCGCTGCACTTCAGCAGAGAAATCCGGGTAAAACGAAATCCTAGCTCTGTTGTAGTGCACCGCTCCCCTTTCCCGTGCCAATCTAAGTATAATTTCTCTGTCCTTATAGTTCAGGACGGAGCCTGGCAAGCATTGATCTGGGCGGGTTGCCCGGGGGGAGGGGTCTGGGTGGTGTGCGGTGCGCTCTCTCCACCGCAAACAGCGTGGTGAATGCCTCTTTACCAAATATTTCTTGGAGCCATGTTTCTGTAAAGGCCGTGGGGTCCCTGCCCTCCACCTTCTCAGGGAGTCCCACTATACGGACATTATTCCTCCTTAAACGGTTCTCGATATTGTCGGTCTTTGCGTTCGCCTGTGCAGATTGCTGCAGCGCAAGTCTAGCATCTCTAGTGAGGGGTGGGAGCTGGTCCTCCACTTCACTAACCCTCCCCTCCACCGCCGTGGTCCTCTCTCTAATTTTCTGGAGGTCATGTCTAATAAGTGATACCGTCTCAGTAAGTGCCCCAAACTGTACCTTTAAACCGTCCACAGAGGCTGTCACGGAGGTGGTGCAGCGGTGTACCGCACGCAGGATCTCACTCAGTGTGGGCTGGGGTGCATCTTCCTGTAGCTCATCAAAGATGTCATTGATGTGGTCAGAGAGTTTTCTAGGGGCACAGTATCATCCTGGGCAGAAGCGCCATTTTGCTCCAAGGCTCCCTGTACAGTCATCAGCGATGGTGGGGGAAGAGAGTAGCCAGGGCCCTGCAATTTCTGGGCATAGTAGAGCATGTCTCTAGGCTGCTCCTTCCCCTGCTGTTTGTTTGCCTTGGGCGGCTTACTGCCCGGGTCCTGTGGCTTATCCCCCGCTCCACGCGTCACTCTCTGAGGTAGAGGGGAGCCGGCGCCATCTTGGACCTCCATGACCGCCGCTGCTGCAGCGCTCTTTGTCCCTCTACGGGTCATGCAGGGCTCCGCCAGAGCCGATTCGACCTCCGCCGAGGACAGTGATGCGGCGCCTTGTCCCTGGACCAAGTGCCGGGTCAGGATCAGTGCGGGAATAGGATCAATGGAGGATCGTCAGCGGGAGCTCCGTGCTGTGCGTCCGCTCACATGCCTGTCCAGGCCACGCCCCCGATAACTATTTCTAAATGAAACTTTTAAAAGACTATAACTTTAAAAGTTACTCAAATAATAGTGAATAAACTATTAAATGTGTGCAGCAAGCCATTTTTGAAAGTCAGGATAGTAAGGCTAAATGATAAGCACCAAGGATTTTAGGCCAACAGGCTACTAAGCTTTGATGGCAAACACCAGTTTCTCCTGCAAAAGAATAAAAAATGTGTCATCAGCCATTTTTGCGATTCACACGCCATTGCTTCACTGCTGAACCAATAGTTTAACCACTTAAGGACTGCTCACGGCATATATACGTCAGCAGAATGGCACGTACAGGCATAATCACATACCTGTACGTCCTCTTTAACTGCCTGCCGTGTGGTCGCGCACGCGACCCTGCAGTCATCCCCGTGAGTCGGACCGCGGGTCCCACGGACTCGATCGCCACGAGGATCCCCGCGATCGACTCACGGAGGGATGGAGCGGGGAGATGTTAGTGTAAACACAACATCTCCCCGCTCGCCTACTGACACTGTCACTGATCTCCGCTCTGTGTAATCAGAGCGGAGATCGGTGACGTGTCACTCGTAGCCACGCCCCCCCTCAGTTAGAAACACGCCCCTAGGCACACTTAACCCCTTCAGCGCCCCTAGTGGTTAACCCCTTCACTGCCAGTGTAATTTTTACAGTAACCAGTGCATTTTTATTGCACTGATCGCTGTAAAAATGACAATGGTCCCAAAAATGTGTCAAAAGTGTCC
The DNA here is from genome assembly GCA_029206835.1 of Rana muscosa. Taxonomy (NCBI): domain Eukaryota; kingdom Metazoa; phylum Chordata; class Amphibia; order Anura; family Ranidae; genus Rana; species Rana muscosa. Next base: position 625,376,163 of record CM055118.1, read on the forward strand.
GATGTGTCCACCATAATATTGCAGTCATGAAAAAAATCGCTGATCGCCGCCATTACTAGTAAAAAAAATAAAAAAATGCCATAAAACTATCCCCTATTTTGTAAACGCTATAATTTTTCCGCAAACCAATCAATGAACGCTGATTGCGATTTTTTTTACCAAAAATATGTAGAAGAATACGTATCGGCCTAAACTTAGGAAAAAATATGTTTTTTTTATATTTTTTGGGGATATTTATTATAGCAAAAAGTAAAAAAATATGATTTTTTGTATTCACCGTAAAATCCTTTTCTCTGACATCCATGGACTGACACGGTGTCTCTTTACACTTTACACGTGGGTTATGTCCCTGCTTGCAGGAGAAGACCTAGGCAGAATGTGAGATGTTATACATACATTCTAAAAGCCAGAGCTGAACAGCCCCACCCAGGGGGCGGTCCCTCCGGACATAACCCTCCCACTACAGTCAGCAGACTTCAGTTCGTAACAAAGCAGTACAAACTTAAAAAGGAAGGGTGGGTGCCGTGTCAGTCCATGGATGTCAGAGAAAAGGATTTTACGGTGAGTACAAAAAATCCTATTTTCTCTTATCATCCATGGACTGATACGGTGTCTCTTTACACTTTACACGTGGGATGTCCCAAAGCAGTGTCAAGAGGGATGGGAGCAGTATAAATGGAAAAACCAAAAACTTCACTCCAAGAAGGCACAGCTCCTCAACGGAGGAGTCGCAACTTTAAACAGCGGCCTGCAGCTGAAGGAAGCATCCGGAGATGCAGCCACATTAACCTTATAAAACTTAATAGGCATGAACAGACGACCAGGTCGCCGCCTTGCACGCTTGAGCAACCGATGCTTGATGTCGGAAAACCCAGGAAGCACCAATTGCCCTGGTGGAATGCGCCGTAACCGGAAAGGGAGGTGCCCGCCTTTTGAGAGCATAGGCTTGAATGACGGTTTGTCTGATTCCCCTAGAAATGATGGCAGACGAAACCGCTTGGCCCTGTTATGGACCAGAGACAGACACAAACAGTGAGTCGGACTTCCGAATAGAAGCAGTAGCAGACAGGTACACCCGTAAGGCTTGTACCACATCCAATATGTGCAGCGCAAACTCTCTGGGATGCGATGGGTGAGGACACAAGGACGGGAGGACAATGTCCTCATGTAGGTGAAAGGTCGACACCACCTTTGGCAAAAAGGAAGGTCATGGATGCAACACCGCCTTATCCTTATGGATGACTAAATATGGCGACTTGCAGGACAAAGCCACCAACTCAGACACCCGTCAAACAGAAGTGATTGCCACTAAAAGGCCACCTTCTGAGAGAAGACAAGAGGGGAATATCCCAGATAGTCCCAAAAGGAGGTTCCTGGAGGACCGAGAGCACCAAATTCAGATCCCACGGTGGGAGAGGAGGCTTGACAGGAGGGAGCACATGGCGAACCCCCAACACAAGGTGCTAACCAAGAAATGACCCGCTAGAGGTCGCTGAAAGAAGACGGCCAAGGCCGAAATCTGATCCTTGATGGTACTCAAAGCAAGCTTTTGGGTCACTCCACACTGCAGAGGACGCAGGATTCTGGGGACGGAATACGTCCGAGGACGCCAGTCCAGCGCTTCGCATATGGCGATATAAGCTTTCCAGGCACGGTGATAGATCTGCCTGGAGGAAGACTTCTGTGTCCTTAACATGGTCAAAATGACCGAGTCCGAGAGACCTCGGTCCCTCAACACCTGGCTTTCAACAGCCCTGCCGTTAAAGCCAGAGACTGTAAGCCGGATGAAACATAGGACCTTGAGACTGAAGGTCCTCCCTCATCGGCAACCGCCAGGGAACGTCCGCGACGAGACGTACCAGATCAGCGTACCAGTGATGCTGAGGCCAATCCGGAACAATTAGGATCACCGGAGTGTATATCAGGCGATAAGGACCCTATGGGGCCACCAACGCATCCGAGGCATCGCCCAAGGATCCCTGGATCTGGCCACAACCTCGACTCTTGCGATGGAGTCGAGAGGCCATCAGGTCCACATCCGGCATGCTCCACCGTCGGCAAAGGAGTTGAAATATGCAAGGACCACTCTTCTTGGTCCGGCGTCTGGCGATTGGCGACTCAGATAGTCCGCCTGCCCATTGTTTATGCCCAGAATGTAAATGGCCTACAGAGCCGGCACGTTTCTTCCGGCCCACTTCAGGATACGGACTACCTCGGAAGCCGCAGCTGAGCTCCGAGTCCCCCCTTGATGGTTTACATACGCCACCGCCGTGGCGTTGTCCGACTGGCTCCTGATGGAGCGACCCCGTACTCTCTCCGACCTGAGGAGAGACACAGTCCGATGGCCCTTATTTCCAGAACAGTGATTGGTAAACGGGCTCGTCCGGAGTCCAAGGCCTTGAGCCGACAGGACTCCCAAGACTCCACCCCAGCCCGTCAGGCTGGTGTCCGTCGTGAGTACCGTCCATTGGATGGGAGGGGAACGACTTTCCGGACCTGAAGATCCAAGGACAACGGGGATTTGTCCCAGGTGGACAAGATCTCCTTCTGCAATGCCCTGGTGTGTGATTGGGCATACGGAACGGCCGCGAAGGAGGCCACCACGAGTCCCGGGACTCTCATGCAAAAAATGGATTGACAACCATTTTCGGGATGTCAGCATCCGCACCGCAGACTGAAGTGTCAGCAACTTCTCCAGAGGTAGGATACCTTTGCCTCCAAGGAGTCCAGAATCAGAACTAGATACTCCAGACACTGAGTCGGGACCAGGACTGACTCCTGAATGTTCAGGAACCACCCGAAGTCCCTGAGGGTCTAATTGACAATAGTCACCTATTCTCTAAGTCTGAGCCACTTTCTGCTCTTAGCAGAAGATCGTCCAGATAGCCCACGACAGCAATACCTCGCTGTAACAGAAGGCTAGAACCGGAGCAAGCACCTTGGTGAACACCCTTGGTGCCGAGGCTAGGCCGAAAGGAAGAGCCACAATCGATAGTGGACTTCGCTGATCGCAAGCGCAGAAACTTCTGGTGACTTGCGCAGATCGGAACATGCAAGTAGGCGTCCTTGAAGTCCAAGGACGCCAGAAGAAAATCCCTTTGGTGGAGTGTAGCGATCACCGTGCGAATGGATTCCATGCGGAATTTCTGCACCTTCTCGAAGGCATTCAGGGCCTTGAGGTCCAGGATAGGTCGAACCACGTCCTATTTTTGGGACGACAAACAGATTCGAGTAGAATCCCTGAAAACTCTCCTGTGAGAACCGGCGGAACCGGCACAATCACTCCGGACCTGATCAAATCCTGTACAGCCCCCAAGAGGGCTGCCCGACAGGTAGGAAGGAGAGGAAGATTCGAGGGAAAGAATCTGTCTGGAGGCCAGGATCGGAATACTATCCTGTATCCTGAGGTGACCACCTCACACACCCACCAGTTGGAGATTCGGGAGGACCACCGATTCGTGACCTGCAAAGTCGTCCCCCCACCCCAGAGTCGGGCGGAGGCAAAACTTCACGCGGAGGCGGGCTTGGGAGCCGCTTGTTCGGCTTACGCACCCAAGGGCACTTGTGCCCACCAGCCGCACTGCCGTCAGTCTGAGAGGACCTACCCGTGGACTCTGACTGATGAAAAAACCCCGTTTTGCTGGAAAGGAAGGCCCCTGTTTGCGGCGGGCATCCTCACCCTTGCTAGTCTAAGGAAGAAGAGTGCTTTTACCTCCCATGACATCCATGACGATGTCATCCAGAGCAGCACTGAAAGGTCTACCACCTTTAAATGGTAGATCCGTCAGGAGCTTCCTAAGGCTAGGTCAGCAGACCAGCACTTCAACCAGATAAGACGACGCAATACCACCGCCGAGACAGAGGCCCTGGATATTAAAGGGGCCGCGTCCAACGTGGCGTTGCACACATAAACTAGGCCCTGAACCAGTTGGTGGGTCAGAGCAACTGTGTCTGGAGGAAGATTATGCTCCTGTACAGCTAGGTGCAACATTTTTGCCCAACCTGTAAGTGTTTAAGACACAAGGGTCGCCGCTACCACAGGCCGTAGGGCGAATCCCAACAAGGCAAACATGGCTCTGCTCACCACAAAAAATTCTTCTGCGGCTTTTCCCAGACCTTATCAATGAGCTGGTCAAAGAAAGTACATATGGAAAAACCTCTTTAGAAGGCCTGGCCTTAAAGGAACCAAAGGAGACTGTATCCGCCTGAGGTTCTGCATCCGCAGCATTTTAGCTTGAGAGTGTCCCTCACCGCAGTCATGAGTACACTAACAAGCGCCCTGTCATTTACTGACTCAGAACTGGAGTTTTCCTCATAAGGAATGTCCTGTTCAAAACCATCCAATACATTCAGAACTAGGGTCCTGAGCGGTAGTGGCTAGGCCCATATCTGAATCAGCGCACTGCCCTCATGAAGTAAAGTGGGGAGAGGGCGCTTTTTTGCTCCCTTGCGCTTGCACACAGCTCCCATCCTGGTCAGAAATGATTCCAGGACTGCCCACAACTGGTCCCTAGGGACCGCAGGTGCTGAAGCACTGCCTGTTGTCCACTGACATTTAGGGGAAGCTGGTGACAGAGACTCCATATTGCCCCCCTCTGAGACTCCTCAGATAAAAAGTCCACCCACAGGCTGTGCTGACTGAGGAGGGGGCGCCCAGGGGACTCACCAAACCGGACCAGGGACCACTCAGTTCCGCTGTCTGTACCGCGCTGTGTCAGCGCTGGTGAGCTGTGAGGAGATTGTGAGGAGATTCACGCTGTTACAGCAGCGCTAGAGGCCAAAACTAGTGCTGAAGAGCGCGCGGGCTACAAGAAAATGGCCGCCGCACTTCACTGAGGCGATCCGCGGCAAGATGGCCGCCATGACTCAGCAAAAGTGAAAAAAAACAGCACACACACACAGCGCCACTCGGCGCTCAGGCCCCAAAACACACAAAAAAAGGCCCCAAGCATATCTGCAGACCAGCATTAGCCCCTCCAAGAACAGTGTGACCCCCAGGCACCCCACACAGCACAGCGCCAGCAATGGTGACAGAGAGTGACAATGAAATACAGGGGGAGACAGGGAAAATCCCCCACAGAGAAACACACAGCTTTTTGTACTCACCTGCAGGCAGGAGAGACTACTTACCCGTCCCCTGAGGGACCCACTGGTGTGTTTCTGACAGGACTATCACAGTGCAGTACTGAGTAGCTGTCGGCCCGGTCCACCGCGAAAGATACAGTCAGTCAGGAACTGTTCAGTCTTGAGAGGACCGTGGGAGCATGAAAGCAAACCCGGCCACCCCTGGAGTCATGGGGCCTGTCGTGAACTGAGTCTCACGCACACAAGGCAAGGATCAGCACGCTCAATGGTCGGACAGGGAAGACTACGAGGATATCTTGTACCCAACCTGTTGCCCAGCCGACAGTTGATAGAAGATTCTCAAAAATAAAATAAAAAAGAATTCCATAAAAGGAATAAAAATAGGTCAGGAGACTGGCTCCTGAGAGAGCCAAGTCTTCTCCTTCTGCTAGGCAGAAAAAAACTGAAGTCTGCTGACTGTAGTGGGAGGGTTATGTCCGGAGGGACCGCCCCCTGGGTGGGGCTGTTCAGCTCTGGCTTTTAGAATGTATGTATAACATCTCACATTCTGCCTAGGTCTTCTCCTGCAAGCAGGGACATAACCCACGTGTAAAGTGTAAAGAGACACCGTGTCAGTCCATGGATGATAAGAGAAATATTGCATTTTATTCAAAATTGTCGCTCTATTTTTGTTTTATAGCGCAACAAAATAAAAACCACAGAGGTGATCAAATACCACCAAAAGAAAGCTCTATTTGTTTGAAAAAAGGACGTTGATTTTGTTTGGGAGCCACGTCATACGACCGCGCAATTGTCAGTTAAAGTGACGCAGTGCCGAATCGCAAAAAGGGGCCTGGTCTTTATGCTGCGTATTGGTCCGGGGCTTAAGTGGTTAAATTAAGTGCTGCCGCTTTCAGCCATATTGCATCCTGAGTTAATTCCCTGCTTATCATGACATAGAAGTTTCACCTACCTATCTATGCTGTGGGGCAAAGGTGCATGCCTCCCAGGACTGGCTGAACAAATGTACAAATGTAATATTTAGCTGTTTATCGGTTCTTCTTTAAATGCTTAGTCAGCCTTGTGTACAATTTGAACAGGTTCTCTAAATCTAGCCCTGTGGGACCAGTGTGTTTAACTGCTATTTATTAGTAGATGAATAGTGTGTGCAGATTCACAATATCCAATATGGAACTGTATATGAAGATTACTGTGATCATAACTTTAATTATTCATTAATGTCAATTATCATAGGGGATACAGGTGTAGCGCTAAAATAAAAATATCAAAAAAAGTTCAAATATGTCACTCTAAAGTGAAAGCACACAATTCAATCCAGAAAAAGTCCAAAGGAAGAGAGACCAGGAATGGAGAAGATGAAAGAATTGTCACTGACACCCAAACACACTGACCCTTACCATCAGTACATGGGTAATGCGCATGTAGGATTTCCTAAGGCAAGGTGCATGGAAACTCTTAATCACCAGATGGTTTCTCCTACAGAACGATCTCCTAATGGTTTTCCTTCTACAGACCAACCAGATTTGAATAGACCTTGGTCACAGCAAGAGGTCAACCAGAGCAGCTCCATTTACCAACCGATAATAACATGTATAAAGGATGAAAAAAAGGAACTCATTGCGCAAACATCCCATCAAAAGATAGCGTTTATTGCAAAAAAAAAAGGTTGAATGCACACATGTTAGTTAAAAGTCATGAGCATGTAATAAGGAAAGCGACCAGCACTTCCTACCCATAAGATGGCGCTCACTCCTCCGTCCAACAGCAATACATCTGCCATCCTCCACTCGCCCAATTAACTATTATTAGCGCAACAAACTATTCATCAATGTCAATTATCAGCCTAAGTACAGTAACTTTATATGCCCCTTATTTACCAAAAAAGGCCATATTTATTCAAAAATGGGGAAAAGCAGGCACAAGGACACATTTCCACCTATTAGGCTTCTATATGCCCTATAAACCATTCATGATGTCTTTATATCTTGCTACGTGTGTTTTAATATTAATCACTTGCCGCCAAATTACGTACTTGTACTTCATTGGCTTCAAGTGGATGTACCGGAGTGATGCCTGCAGCTGTCCGCAAATGTAGACAGGGTTCAAACCACACATGTGAGGTATCACCGCGATCGTTAGAGTGAGAACAACAATTCTCATGCAAGACCTCCTCTGTAACTCTAAACAGGTAAACGCTAAAAAAAATTAAAGCGTCGCCTATGGAGATTTTTAAGTACTGTAGTTTGTCGCCATTCCACAAGTGTGCGCAAATTAAGCAGGACATGTTAGGTATCTATTTACTCAGCGTAACATCTTTCACATTATACAAAAAATTGGGCTAACCTTACTGTTTTTTATTATAATTCAATGAAATTTATTTTTTCCCCAAAAAATTGCATTTGAAAGACCGCTGCGCAAATACAGTGTGACATAAAATATTGCAACAAACACCATTTTATTCTCTAGGGCAGCCTTTCTCAACCTTTTCAACACAGAGGAACCCTTGAAATAGTTCTCCGGGCTCAGGGAAAGCCTGCTAAAAATTTGAAATCTACAACTCATGATACATTAGTGTGATGGTCAATGGGAAGAATGGTCCTTACACTTGTGGTCAATGGGAAGAATGGCCCCTTTGCAGATAGCTAAAAAGATCAATGGTGTCAGTGGGAACTTATCTGAGAAGCAGAAATTGCCCAATGCTAAAGGAACCCCTAGCAACCTCTGGAGGAACCCTAGGGTTCCACGGAACCCTGGTTGAGAATCACTGCTTTAGGGCCTCTGCTAGAAAAAAAAAATATATATATATATAATGTTTTGGGGTTCTAAGTAATTTTCTAGCTAGCAAAAAATACTGACTTTAACTTGTAAGCAACAAATGTCAGAAAAGGGCCAGGTCTTCAAGTGGTTAAACAAATTGATATTTGCTAAATATGTTGCCTTCTTTAAATTAGAGTTTATACATTTATATTATCTCAAGGACACTAAACATTTTACATATACTGCATCAGACATCTGATGAAAAAAGCCTCATCTATTAAAAGCAATGATATTTTTTTTTAAAAGTGCCTAGCCCAACGCAACCAATTAGAGGTCATCTTTCATCGTTGTAGGCATTTTATCCTGATTTAAGGCCAAATCTGATTAGTTATTGCTTAACAAACAACATGACTCTTTACCTTATTAATCTAAAATATCTTAAATGGTTAAAAGATGGAAGCTACAAAATATAATAGATAATAAAGGAAATTAGCACATATTTTGGGGAAAATCACCGACAAAGAATCTCCACGCGCACGTATATGACATTTGTCCTCTTATCACAGTCTATTTACACTCTATTTATACTTCATCCTTTCATTAGAAACCACTATTGATTGCTTCTTTTCTGTGCCACTCTCTGCTCTTGAGTTCTTACTCCTCCCCAGCCAGTCATAACCTTTGTGGTCAGGTCTGGAGAAACACTTTTGTCCTTGAAACTCTCCTTGTCCTGCCAGTTGTATGAGACCTAGGCACAGCGTCTAGCTCATGCCAGCAAATGTTTAGACCTGGCAGTCTCCTGTAAATCCCTAGACAGTTTTCCAGCAGCCAAGCTCCACGATTTCATTTCACACCATCTAAATGATTTATCAGAGTCATTGCTTGGGACAGGATTCAGATATGCCTTTAACGGCCTGTAGAAAGGGCAATGGTTTGGCTCATTTTGATGCTTGCCCGTTTTTACCCAGAGAACCGAGGTTAACCATTTCAGCTACAAAGATTCATGAAGACACAGTGTTACTATAAATACACAAGCCTTAGGTCTTCGAAGGTGCTGAACCAAGAAATCTGAGAAATTAATTGCTTAAACCAAGAAATCACAGAATGCCAATTTGATTTATGGAAAACAGAATGAAATTTACAGTAAGCCATAAAAGAAACATGCTTTCTTTAGCATAGATTGAAGATTCCAAACTAATTGAAAATTTCAATGTGTAGCAAAAAAAGAAAATATCCGCGATGTTCCCATCACTACATACTGCTGCATGGAACACAGAGGTTATGTACTTTGACCCACAAAAAAAAACAACACAGACAGACAAATTGCATTACACCAGATACATGCATAAGGGAATGTTGGGTGCTACATGCTGCATTTATGGATCCAGATCACGGCTGTAGCTATTTCCAATTAACTTACTGTATTTATTGGCGTATAACACTCACTTTTTTACCCTGAAAATAGAGGGTAAACTGTGCCTGCGTGTTATACTCAGGGGGCTGTGGAAAGTTTTTTCCTGAAACTTCCCTCTTAAAGTTAGAGTGTGTGTTATATGCCTGTGCGTGTTGTACGCCGATTAATACGGTATGTTATAAGTGAAATTAGTAACTTGTCATCTGTAAGTCATTGGCACCACATCCCTTTTAAATGATAACAATATTGAAGGAAGAATGGGACTTTGAAGGTGCAAAAATACACCAAAGATTATATCAAAAATAAATTTTAATGTATAAAAGTTAAAGCTGACTTAAAAACATCCATCTAATGCATAATATACAATTTCAGAGTGTTCAGAGTGGACAAAATTCTCAACATGTTTCACCACTGTTAGTAGCTTCTTCAGGAGATTTACATTTGTCGAGCACTATCTAATGAAAAATAAAAATATATACAATAATAAACATGATACACATATGATACAAAAGAAACACAAATCACAACATTATAAACAAAATCAGTTTAATCCCAAATTGGCTGGATTCACAAAGACCAAATCACAATAGGGGCCAGCAATTACCTGTATGCAGATGGACTGGTTGAAAATATAAAAATATAAAAAATATTATTCATATTTTTTATATTTTCAACCAGTCCATCTGCATACAGGTAATTGCTGGCCCCTAGTGTGATTTGGTCTTTGTGAATCCAGCCAATTTGGGATTACGGTAAACTGATTTTGTTTATAATGTTGTGATTTGTGTTTCTTTTGTATCATATGTGTATCATGTTTTTTATTATATATATTTTTATTTTTCAGTAGATAGTGCTCGACAAATGTAAATCTCCTGAAGAAGCTACTAATAGTGGTGAAACATGTTGAGAATTTTGACAGTCCCGGTCCAGTTCTAGACAAGGGCTGTTAATATCAAGCTGATAGATATGCTTTTTGATAAATGTGAGCACCAATGATCCCTCCGGCGTGTGGAGGCCTTCTTCTTGGCATAGAATATGGCAAGTTTTGTTGAAGCTGAGTGAATGTGCATCACATTCGTTCAGCAGTCTTTTTATACACAGATCCCATAGTCATGCGCAAAACCGACTGGGGTGCACATGCATTTCGGCACACAGGTGTGAGCCATACTGCTAATGTATGAACCACCCCTAGCACAATCTAATGAATAATGATCTTCCATGCACAGTTTGTACATTTTTGTTTACATCCTAGGGTCCTAACACCTAAACCAAACTGTTATCTGAAGTGGGTAACACCAGCTATGGATTGTAGGTGTCTTTATTCACCAGGCTGCCCCAGCTTGGTGTGCTGTGTATGGGTGTGAAGTCTAATCTTGATAGTGTAAAATTAAGTCTAGTCAGGTAAATGGGTTAAAAGAGGATGACACTGGACAGTTGACCTAGGGGGCGGAAATACAAATCTGACCACTTATGTAGATGGCAAGCAGCTAGTGCAGTCACTGTAGTTCACATGTGCTTCTTCACTTCTAAAGCAAGTGTCACTATTAAATATGAAAAGATATGTAGAAGTCAATAGAAACACTACTGTCAGTTCTATTTGCCACAGTTCACACTGTAGCAGCATAGGCAAGAAAAATGCCATACTTGTCTCTGTAATGGTTTCCCTGCCCCCAAGCGTTATAGTAGCTATATGAGCTGGAAAGGCTACAGGTCTGCTACTGATATATTATTACTTAGGTGAAACAAGCAATTTACATTTCACTTTTTCTCACTTTACTGGAACTAGGACCTTTGCATACCCCTTCTTTTAACATCACAGTAGAAGGTAATTTCTCATTGCCGCTACCTCAACTTCAGAGATTGGGAAATGAAAGAAAAAAAGGTGTGCCTTCACTCTCCTATTTCCAAGTATAATTTCCTATAAACGAATCAATAACCCTGTGCTGTTTTCTTTCATTAGAGTCAGGTTTCTTATTGTAGAGTTGGGAAAAGAGTAAGGTTGGTGAAAATCAATGACAGTTCCCTGGCATGCAACCTTCAGACATAGAAGCCAGTATTGCAGCCTAAAGCAGTAATAAAACCAAAAGCAAATATTTATTACATTGATGCTTACCAATTCTAAGACATGATGACTGCATTTGTTTTATTTTTAGGCTTTTTTTTCTTTTCTCATCTGGTGAGCCAGCCAGTAAGTCTGTTGTTTTTTAACAGAGCATGCTTTCTTCCAGATAAATCACTTTACAGGGATGAGACAAATCGTTTACCACTGGCAGGGGTGCTTACAATGATCAGTTTTATCCCAAAAGGAAGAAAACAGTTTGGCTTTAATTTGTTAGTGCATTGAAATTTGCTAGTGCATCTAACACCCCCCCCCCCCTCCCAGACTGGCAATACTGCTGTCTGCTGTGCCCACTGTTCTCATTCATCCAAAGTGGAGGCACTCCAATACAGGAAGTGTGTTACTGGCCAGATCACCAGGTACAAACAGAACAAAAAAAAAAAGAAAAATAAGAATACTAATGCAGCCACCACATCTAATGATTGGTAAGCTGCAGTATATTAGATTTTTAGTTTACTACCATTTTAAATAAAAAAGCAAAGAGATAATCAGAAAGACTGCCCTATACTCTCATCTTGCTTCAAGAGGACCTCAAAACTAGGGACAGGCAAATCTGTCTGGGTTCAACTCATTAACTCATGTTTGATATTCACAAAACATAAAACATTGTATTTACGTACAACCGTATATTCCCTGAATGCTTTTTCATCCTTGTATCCTGAACTATTCCGAAATACAGACTTCAGGTACAGTATGTTTCTAGTGAAAATAGGCCTGTGGTAGGTCAGTATGCAAGTATTAGACTAGGCAGCAAAAAAGACAAGGCAGGTTTATCTTGCAAAAAAAATAGTGTATTATTTAGGAAAAAATTGCCACAGATATTGGCTGGGCAGTACCTACAGTAAGTAGCTTGGTTATGCAACAATATAAGAGGGAGGATGAGGCAGGTTTTATCTTGAAATAAACATTAGAGTATTATCTTTAGGAGACAATAGACACAAAAGCTGTACAGTTGCTAGAAAGTATGCAAGCAACTTGGTTAGTCCACAATATAAGAGGAAGAGACAAAGAAGGGAATATATTGCAATAAGAATTGTATTATCTAAAATAGACAATAACCATAAATATTGTTCAGTGGCTGGACAGTATATAAGAAGCTTGTTTTTCTACAAAAAGGTGTATTATTTAGGAAACAATAGCCACAAATATTCGCTGAACAGTATGTAAGTAGTTTGGTCATACTGCAATACATGGAGGAGGATGAAGCAAGTTTTATCTTGAAATAAACATTATGGTGCATCTTGTCAGAGACAATAACCACAAATATTGATCAGTGGCTTGTAGACATGTGCACACTGAAATATTTTGTTTCGGAATTTTGTTTTCGTCTGAAAAATACATGTATTTAGTTACTCCCGAAATTAGTTATTGTTTATTTTGTTTCCTCAAAAAATACATTCGTCCGAAAATCCGAATCTGTCAATTGAAGGCTTATGGTGTCTGTCGAAGATTCGACGAAGCAGCTAAACTATACGACGCCGCAATCGTATATTTCCAGTCGAATGCTCCGCCCACAAGCTATAGTAGAATTCTAATGTTGTATGACTATTTTTGACTATATTTATTAATTATTATTACTAGTCAACCAACATTTGAATTCTTCTATAGCCTATGGGCGGAGAATTTGATCATAAATGTCCGCTTGCGGCGATTGTATGTTTTAAGCTGCTTCGTCGAATCTTCATGTCAAATCTTTTCTCTCTATGTCGAATAATTTTGGACTAATAGAGTTAGGTTAGGCACATTCAACCGCAGGTTCGATAGACACAGATCGCTTTTGTCACCGTCATGTTGAATCTTCTATCTATATCGAACTGTTGTCACAATGAAAGGAAAATTAAACATTTTTTTATGTCGGATCTTTTGGATTTCGGATTCTGCATGTTCGTTATCGTTTGTTAAAACGAATGCGAAAATCCCAGAAATTTGGATGAAAATGCATTCGGACGAAAACGAATGCACATGTCTAGTGGCTTGTCGGTATGTAAGTAGCTTGGTTATGCCACAGTAAAAGAGGAAGAGACTAGGCAGGACTTATCTTGAAATAAGCATTAGAATAAATTATTTGAGACTGAACAGTATACAAATTGTATGTAAGCAAGAAAGAGGCAAGGAATGGTAAATATTGCAGTCAAAATTGTTTATCTGACAAATAAAATAACCATAAATACTGTTCAGTGGCTGGACAGTATGTAAGAAGCTTGGTCAGTCTGCAATATAAGAATGAGAAATGAAGCAGGTTTTATCTTGAAATAAACATTGGAGTGTATATCTTCACAGTGCAACACAGGATCTTTCCTTTTGCAAAAACATTAGAAATGTGGTAGCTGAAGTGTAGCAGCAGAAACATTTTGCTATGCCTGGGCCCCAAAATAGGCCACAAACTTTGAGACACAATCAGGATTTATTACCCTGCAGCAAATGTTAGCAATCTGGCAGCTGAATTGCAGCCGCAGAAACATTATGGGGTGCCTTAGTGCCGGTTCACACATGCGCGACCTGCCAGGCGACTTAGTCGCCTGACAAGTCGCGCTCCGTTCTGTACTATGGAACCATTCTAATAGGAGCGACACAAGTCGCTCCGACTTAGAAAAAGGTTCCTGTACTACTTTGGGATGACTTCAGGGCGACTTCCATTGACTTAAAAACAGAAGTCATTTTGCAAGTCGCCTCTGAAGTCGTGTGCAGATCGCCTGCAAGAGTCGCGCGGCAAGTCGTGCCGCCCCTGTGTGAACCGGCACTTAACAGTGCCGGAGCACTGAAATAGGCCACAAATGTTACATGACATTTTTGGAGTGCCAGTCTATACTGTCAGTCGTGTTTGCTTCATCATAAAAATAAATATAACAAAATCTTGTGCTGTACTAAAGGCCTTCTCAGACAGACCACTGGGTGCAGGGTAATCCATCCTGGACACTCAAATGTCCATGGAGCTCTCACTTTTGAAAGTGATCAGATCAGCCCTAGGCCTGATGAAATCAGCAATCATGTGGTTCAGTTACTGCCTGTGAGTGCTGCCTGCAGCCAGACCTAGGCGCTGTGGTTTAAAAAGTTGTAATGAGGCACCTGCCACCACTGCTACTTTCCCTTTTTTAAATGAGATGATTGAAGGCATGTTTGTAATCACAGAGGATCCTTGCAAAGAGGATTTACGCCTTAATGTGCCACATTTTGGGCTTCCTCTGGGATGGTGGTACTGGATAATCCATTTTACTCTTGTATCTGAGATCTAATAGGGTAGCTAACAAATAGTTCTCTCGACACAAGTCCTCTGGTCCTTGCACTTGCATTTGGGCAGAAAAGACCCTATTTGCCACAAATTGCCTGTGGCAGACAACAACATTGTCTTCACAACTCCTGGAGGTTGAGAGGGGTGAAACATCTCCCTTAAAGTCTACCCCATTTTCTACTCCTCTTCAGCTCCTCCTCCTTGTTATTGGACCATGTGCCTGTGTCATGTATGCCCTGTTACTGACAATGGGGTTCAATTACACAGACACATTCAATTCCATATGCTGATGGAGAGCAGGGATAGAATTCTTGGCAAAATAACGGGCGCTCAGTACTGCCACTTTGGTGTAGCGCATGGCAAAAGTTTGTGGAAAGTGTCCGATTCTAGGAGATGGAATGGGACCCGCTGCCAAGACAGCACTTTTGCCAAGATGATATTAGGATGTTAAGCACAGGGGTGATTTTGGGACTTTTTTTTCTTTTGCTGTAGTGGCTACAGAGAAAAAACCCTGCCTTATGAAGCATGCTGCTTGAGACAGAAGAGAGGGTGTAGGAAAATTCTGTAGAGATTCAAGATTTTGTTTGAGCCCCCTCAGCATGGCCCCATGACCCTCTTCCGTGCTTGATGTGGCATAGACCGAGCCCCAAAAAACCTTTGTTTTCAATCACTTGAGGCTGCAAATATTGCAGCAGATGCAGCAGAAGAGTGTTGCGGACAGGGGAAGTTACGAAAAGTAAGGAATGAGGAGGAGGGGTGCAACCTTTTTGTACCAATCTGTCTCATTGAGGTACTGTTCCACCTAAGCTTTGTGGTGCACAGCCATGTGTTTCCTCATGCATTTTGTACCTAAATGGCTGGTATTTTACTGCAGCTAATACACTGCAAGCAGAGTGGTGCTGTCGGTTGCAGATAAGTTAAGATGTGGTACTTTGGTGAACACTACCTTTACCACAGAAGTACAATAATGTGCTGTAAAAAGGCAGCAACTTTGCCTGTGTCAGTAACAAGTGTATGCTGCAGCATCCAAAATAAAAAGGCCAAAGCAAAATAAAATAAAATACTCCCCCCAAAATAAATAAATAAATGAATAAACCCTGAGAGCCAGTTCACACCAGGGCGACTCGTCAGGCGACTCAGTCGCCTGACAAGTCGCGTCCCACGCTTTTCAATGGAACCGTTCTAAGTAAGAGCGACTCAGGTCCTGTACTACTTTTGGGGGCGACCCAAGGCGACCTGCATTGACTTCTATACAGAAGTCTTATGTAAATCGCCTCGGCGGGCGTTTCAAGTCGTCTTGAGATCGCGCCGCCGAGGTCGCCCCCACAAGTCGTGCCGCGTCGTGCCGCCCTGGTGTAAATCGGGTCTACATCTCTAAACCCCAACCCCAACCCAATTATTTTTAACCTAACAGAAAAAAAAATTAAAAAATAAAAACAGCCATTGCTGACACACACAAAAAGGTAGTAATAAAATTAATGTTGGGTCTCTGTACTGTGAACACAGTGGGGGAACAAAGAACTTGTAGCCCACCACACATAAATTCACAGTAATTTAGCTCAGTAAAACACAATACTGTATAGCAACTAACTCTCCCTACACAGACTGTCAGCTCTCCCTAAACTAGTGAAATGGCTACTGGAAACTACAGCAAGGGGGCTGGCACATAACAAAGCCCCCATTATTGCCTTTTTAAGCCAGCAGACTAAAGGTAAAAGGCCAGGCAGTTCATTATAATGCAAAGAATTTGGCCTTACAAATTTTTGCATTCATTTGGCAGGACTGCAAATTTCGAACACGCCGTATCTGCCGCAAACCCAAACCTCATCTTTAATGGGAACAAATAAATTTAGACAGGAGAGAAAGGAATCAGAACAAACATACTCATATCTGTAAGCTCATGACACATTAGGATCCTTTTTCATTTTGTGGACTTTCAAGTTTACATACACTATGTAGTTAAACATTTGCGTGTACCTGACCATGACACCTCAATGAGCTTGGACATCCTATTCCAAAACCACAATAATATAGAGTTACCCCAACCCCTCCCACTTTTGCAGCCCTAACAGCCTTCATTTTGAAAAGGATTTTCACAAAACTTGAAAGCATGTCTGGGGGAATTTGTGCTTATTCAGCAAAAACAGGAATTGTTAGGTTAGTACTCACTACTCATGTTTGACAAGAAGATCCAGCACAAGTGCACATTGATGCTGGTACAGATAACGGGCTTCCCCAACTGTTGCCAGAAGGTTGGAAGCACACAATTGTCTCAAATAATTGGCTGTGCTGTAGCATTAACAGTACCCTTTAATGGCAACACTTAAACTCAATGGAGGTGCACATATCTTCGGCTATATTGTATAAATAATACGATATAAGACCAGTAATGTAGTGTAAGCCAAAAAAAGCAACCTAAATTCATTCATGGCTATCATACACAGGTACATCTCTCATCAATTATTAGAAAATATCCATGAAATGGCCATTCTAAAGCCTCATACACACAATCAGATTTTCCGAAGGGAATTGTGTGATGACAGGCTCTTGGCGGAAAATCTGACTGTTTGTATGCTCCATCGGACAAATGTTGGATGGCAGGCTCTAAAATTTTCAGTGGACAATTGTCTGTTGTCTGATTTTCTGAGTGTGTGTACACAAGTCTGTCGGACAAAAGTCCAAAGTACAAACACATATGCTCGGAATCAATGCTCACCAAACACGACATTAGCAGAAGGTGCCCAAATGGTGCCGCTAAAGAGCTGAAAAACCACGTAGTTTTGTGTTTGTTGGCCGACAATTGTGTGCCGTTTGTATGCAAGACAAATTCCTGGCCAACGTCCTTCAGACAAAAGTCCTACGCTTTGTCTGAGGAAAATCACATTGTGTGTATGAGGCTTAAGAATCACCACCAAACACCTATAACCACTGTTCTACTTCCTACTAACATAAGTCTCCTATTTTTTTTAAACGTATTGTAAATTAAAACAAAATCATCCGCATACCAAGAGATCTTTCAAGTTGTATGTTATTTTGCTCACCTTTAACCATCATTGGTATATGTTTCCTGGAGCCCACACAGGTTTGAACTACCATACATATGCATGATTTTGCTGCAGTGAGTACATGATCTAGTGGTGCACCTGAAGTCAGTAATCACTGCTGTCACTAGGCAGTTTAGATGATAGACTAACCTCAGGAATCATGTGTAATGGTCCCCGAGGCTTGTGATCATTGTGATGCCTTGTCACATTGATCACGATAAAAGTTGAAAACTAAAAGAGATCTTTACACAATGCATAAAACCCACTCTCATGCCTGTGTGTAAGAGCGAAGCTTGCTTCTGCATTTAATTCCCATATTAACCCCATCTTACCAGACATCCTTTTTTACACTGACTGGTCTATTTTAGACTTTTATGGACTTTTTCTTTTTTTTTTGTCAATTGTGTACATTTATAGGACTATCTACAACAAAGTTGTAACCTGAATAAGGGGCACAACCTCTTGCATTGTTGGGTTTCTGATATAATTTACTGAGCCTTTCTCCGTGTATTTATCAAGCCATGATCTACAGCCTGGCAAACACGTACACCACAAAAGCAGTTTTCACAGGCTGAGAATGAAGCTGGTAATTTCTGTAGCTAGTTGAGAAAAAAAATGGCAAATAGAAAAATAAACACAACTTGGGAGATGGAGAGGATTGTATTTCAAGTACCTTTGCAAACTATTGTTTTAGTAGGATAGTGGAACTAACAACAGAGAACTGCAAAACTGTGCCTCCTTAACATGCTAGGTGGTTCGCTGACCTGGAACAAGCATGCAGCTAGTGAAGTCAAAAGAAGAATCTAGACCAGTTCTAGACCAGTAACCCAGAAAGTAATGGAGAAATTAGAACGCTAATGGAGCAGTATAACAGCCAATTAACAAGCATTTTCCAAAGGAGAGCTCAGTAACTGCCATCTATGTATTGTGCCAATATAGGTTTAATGGAAATGGCAAACCAAACCTTTGAACTGATTTTTCTAAATGGGTCAAAGTGCAAAATGGAACAACAAACTCATGGAAAAAGCAACAAATTAATAACTTAAAATCTTTATAAATTGGCCTCATAGTGTGACAATTTATCTTGTTGTGATTTAAGATGTAAAACACTTTAATACATTTTTTTAATTAAAAATAGCAAAAAATTATGTAGTGCTCAGTGATGCAGAGAATGTACCCAACAAGCAAGAAATGCATACATGTGGTGCTACCAAGCGCAAGAAACTTATAGGTAGACATGTGCAGAACTGAAAAATTTGCTTTGTTTCGCATAAGTTTGTTATATTACTAATTTTGTTTCCTTGACTCAGGGGAATTTGTTTACCGTAGTTTTGTTTAGTTTAGTTTAATTTAGTTAATTTATTTTCTAAAGAATTCCAAATTTTCTGAATGACTCATTAACTAATTTATCGACCAATCAGAATTCTGTGTGAAGAATAGCTGGTTGTTAAGGAGTGGACCGGGAAGCCTGGTGCTGTGTCCTTAATAACTGATGACTCATCAAATTTAAAATTTGAATCCAACACGCCACTGTGCTTTGTCAGTTCTAAAGTGCCTTCAAAAAGTAGTGATATCCCTTGAGATTTTCCACATTTTGTCATGTTACAACCAAAAGTGTAAATGTATTTTATTGGGATCTTACGTGATAGATCAACACAAAGTGGCACATAATTGTGAAGTGGAAGGAAAATTATAAATGGTTTTCATTTTTTTTAAATATCTGTAAAGTGTGGCGTGTATTTGTATTCAGCCTCCCTGAGTCAATACTTTGTAGAACCACCTTTCACTGCAATTACAGCTGCAAGTCTTTTTGGGTATGTCTCTACCAGCTTTACAGGTTTTCCTCTAAGATTGCCCTGTATTTGGCTCCATCCATTTCCCATCAACTCTGACCAGCTTCCCTGTCCTTGCTGAAGAAAAGCATCCCCACAACATGATGCTGCCACCGCCATGTTTCACGGTGGGGATGGTGTGTTCAGGGTGATGTGCAGTGTTAGTTTTCCGCCACACATAGCATTTTACTATTAGCCAAACAGTTTAATTTTGGTCTCATCTGACCAGAGCACATTCTTCTACATGTTTGCTGTATCCCCCACATGGCTTCTCGCAAACTGCAAACGGGACTTCTTAGGGCTTTCCTTCAACAATGGCTTTCTTCTTGCCACTCTTTCATAAAGGCCAGATTTGTGGAGTGCACAACTAATAGTTGTCCTGTGGACAGATTCTCCCACCTGAGCTGTGGATCTCTGCAGCTCCTCCAGAGTTACCATGGGCCTCTTGACTGCTCTCCTTGCCCGGCCTGTCAGTTTAGGTGGACGGACATGTCTTGGTAGGTTTGCAGTTGTTCCATACGCTTTCCATTTTCTGATGATGGATTGAACAGTGCTTCATGAGATGTTCAAAGCTTGGGATATTTTTTATAACCTAACCCTGCATTAGACTTCTCCACAACTTTATCCCTGACCTGTCTTGTGTGTTCCTTGGCCTTCATGAT
Organism: Rana muscosa; assembly: GCA_029206835.1. NCBI lineage: Eukaryota > Metazoa > Chordata > Amphibia > Anura > Ranidae > Rana > Rana muscosa. The sequence continues at coordinate 625,396,305 of CM055118.1, forward strand.
GCTGTTTGTTCACTAAGGTTCTCTAACAAACCTCTAAGGGCTTCACAAAACAGCTGCATTTATACTGAAATAAATTACACACAGGTGAATTCTATTTACTAATTAGATGGCTTCTGAAGGCAATTGGTTCCACTAGATTTTAGTTAGGGGTATCGGAGTAAAGGAGGCTGAATACAAATGCATGCCACACTTTTCAGACAAATCATTTATCATTTTCCTTCCACTTCACAATTATGTGCCACTTTGTTTTGGTCTATCACATAAAATCCCATTTATGTTTTTGGTTGTAACATGACAAAATGTGGAAAATTTCAAGGGGTATGAATACTTTTTCAAGGCACTGTATCGCTGTTCAATCAGCAGGGAGCATCATATCTGCTGATAGTATGCTAGGCAGATTACAAGCTTTTCTACACTGTTGCCTCGTACACACGATAGGTTTTCCCGGCAGGAAAAAAAAACAACGCTTTTCCCGACGGAATTCCTCTCAAGCCTGCCTTGCATACACACTGTCACACAAAAGACCGCTGAACTTTTGAATGCCAAGAATGCGGTGACGTCAAAGACTACGACAAGCCGACAAAATGACGTTCTATGCTTCCGTGCATGTGTCAAAATGTTTACGAGCGTTCTTTTTCACCTCGGGAAAGCATACAGACGACCGGTTTTCTCGGCAGGATTTTTTCCTGACGGGAAAAAAGAGAGCTGGTTCTCTTTTTTTTTCCCTGCAGTTTTCCTGTCGGGAAAACTGTGATGGAGCATACACACGGCCGGTTTGTTTTCCAGCCAAAAGCTGTCATAGCAGTTTTCCCGACGGGAAAATCGGTCGTGTGTACGAGGCATGTGGCTGCTTTCCAAAGAAAATAAACTGTAAGGTCTCAGTTACATGGGAAGCTGCCAACATAAAAAGATTATAGGCATTGTGGCTACAACAAAAAAATTATACCCTATGTTGCCTCTGGTGTACATACCACCACCAAATTCAACCCATTCAAGGGAATGGGGCTGTGCTGCAACAATGATTGAAGTGCTTAGCATACACTTGCGACATAGTATTTACAAAATCCTCATTCAACTGTAAAGAAAATATGAGCATTCCTGAATGCCTGGCAACCACTGCTCTACAACCCTCTGAAAAGTTATCCGCCATTAATCCCTTTTCAGAGGGGAAGAAGACGGCCGCAGGTGTGAACAAATCCTAAGACTTTGCACACCTTTTCTTTTCTTGCACCTGGAATGCATTTAGTATATTTAAACTGTAAGTTCTGTTAGGCTTTAAATACACGTGTTTGTTTGGGCTCGGGTATTATTTTGGGTGTTACTAGCGCATTAGGATTATATCTTAAATCTTTTTTTTTTTTTACTTTCACAAACTGCGTGATCTATCAAAGTGATAGTAATGAAAACCAAAATAAACTGATTTTTATATAACATCCTGATACAAAAATGTCTCCTTAGTGGGTATACTTGTCTGTTATTTAAATGCTAATTATAATTACATTTTTTATGTCAGTTTCTAATAATGTTGGCACCCGGCCTGCACCTAATATATATCGCTCCACGGGTGGAAATGTTTCAGCAAAAGACAATTCCATTTCAAATTAACATATTGTTTATCTGTGTGAATCCTCACAGCAGAAACACAGCAAAGAAGAGGTTCCCTTCAGAATATACCAAGCTTTAATTAAATTTATGTGTGCCTTTTTTTGGGACCTTGTTATAATAAGCTATATCAAGCAAGTGGAACTTCTCTGCTTGCAAATATGCCTTATTACAAATAATAAAATAATACAAATATAATACTACTAATAATAATAATAACCATTATCATCATCAATAGAATAATCATCATCATCATCATCATTATCATCATCATCAATAGAATAATAATAATAGTGTCATAGAGTTCTACTTTCTCTAGCACCTTAAATAAATTCATATAATCCATACCTACTGTCATTTTTTTTACATTAACAAAATAAATGACAGCTAGAATATGACTGGTTGCTATGGGTGACAATTCTATTTTCTTTGTTCTCTTTGAACACATGAGCTCTATAGTTCAAAGGGTAGTAATGTGCAGCAACCCACAGCAGTTAATCAGATGTCAGCTTTCATTAGTTTCATAACACTGTGCTGTGAAAATGAAGGGCCTGCACAACACGAATGTAAAAGGGGGTGCTTGATGCATATACCCCCAGCTCACTGATTGCTTCCCAATGGTCAGTGTAAAAATGTGATTTAAGCCAGCTGCCGCACATAAATGCATCAGCTTTGCTTTGTTTGTACTACTCATATGTATAATTGTTATAGACTATAGCATCTATAGCAGGGATATGCAATTAGCGGACCTCCAGCTGTTGCCAAACTACAAGTCCCATGAGGCATAGCGAGACTCTGACAGCAGCAAGCATGACACCCAGAGGCAGAGGCATGATGGGACTTGTAGTTTTGCAACAGCTGGAGGTCCGCTAATTGCATATCCATGATCTATAGTCATGATCGCCGCAGTCTCCGGGTTTCACAAAAAGGAAGCTTGGCAGAAATTCCAGAGTGCTCCACAGCACCTGGTCTACATCCATGTAGCTCATACTGGCATGTCTTCGCACCTGGAAGAGTGCTGAATGTAGCCCATTGCTGGCATATGCAGCATAGCTGGGTATTACTTTGTTATATACAACTAAAATACAGGCTGGATGCTAAATGTAGAAGTAGAGATAAGCAGACACAGAGATTGTTTTGTTAGGCAGAGGCTCACAATCCACATATTTTAAGTTCACTTGACCCCAAACACATCTCTCAACAGAATCCATTGGGAGTCTTACTTTTTTTGCAGGATCAGAGAGTGCAGGTGCTTGTGAAGTGGTATTCCCCACCCACTGTGATGTCATTTAGTTCTATATCAGGGGTTTCCCTAATAAAGAGGTATGGTATTTTCCCCCAAAAATGTATTACATTACAGAGAGTGGGGAAGTCCACTGTACAATTCCCAGCACCAGAGTGTGATTCCCAATGAAACCTACTCACTCTTATGCTGCGTACAGACGATCGGAAATTCCGACAACAAAACTGTGGATTTTTTTCCGACGGATGTTGGCTCAAACTTGTCTTGCATACACACGGTCAAACAAATGTTGTTGGAAATTCCGAACGCCAAGAACGTAGTGACGTACAAGACGTACGACGGTACTATTAAAAGGAAGTTCAATACCAGTCGTTTTAGTAGAAGTTTGGTGAGAGAAGATTCACGCTTTTCAGCCTTGTGCTTTTCAGTCCGTTACAGCATGACGAATGTGCTATCTCCATTACGAACGCTAGTTTTACCAGACCGAGTGCTTCCGCCTCGTACTTGATTCAGAGCATGCGTGGAATTTTGTGTGTCGGAATTGTCCACACACGATCGGAATTTACGAGAACGGATTTTGTTGTCGGAAAATTTGAGAACCAGCTCTCAAATTTTTGTTGTCGGAAACTCCGACAGCAAATGTCCGATGGAGCGTACACACGGTCGGAATTTCCGACAAAACGCTCCCATCGAACATTTGTTGTCGGAAATTCTGACCGTGTGTACGCGGCATTAGTTTGGGAGTCTGTAAATGGTACATGAAAAAAAAAAAATAGGTGTGCGCGAGATTTTACCAATCAACAGAGTGGATTGTATTGCATGTGGTGTCAACCTGTGGTGCTGCAAATCTTAGGCAGCTGATACCTATTCTATTTTTGCCTGTTTAGGCAGATGATACCTATCCTACTAGTTATTGAATATAAACCTTAAACAAGGGTCACAGCTTTTGTTCTAAACATTAAAAGTTGAACTTGTACTTACATGTTATGAAGCACACACCAACCACAATGTGGGTCCCCAGAGCCAAGGCAATCGCTGCATGTGGTATACTGACCACAGGACTCTACTGGCACTCGAGTTAGCTGTAAATGAAACAAGAAGAAATCATCTTAATGATATATGTGTAACATTTAACTAAAGATTACCTTATATTATTCTTTCACTAGCATCAGCACATGAATATACAGAACAAAGGAAAATACGTTATATATTTAAGAACCAGCAGGAACCAATGAAGGATCAGACTGTAAATTAATATCTTAAGTCATTAATGGCATAAAAGTAGCATGTTCTGAACACTGCATAAATGTCCAGATATACATGAACAGATAACAAGCTTTACCCAACACATTTTAAATATAATAGTACACACATGTATTTTTAATCAGAGAGCTCAGCATACTTGGTTTTATATACCGGTAGCCATTAATAAATTGTTTTGAACATACTCCACATAGTACAAGTCTGATAACTAGTAGAATAAGCACAATGGAGCAAGGTGGCCATATATCTTTCATATTATACACCTCACCCACCCCCTCCTTTATTGGAAACTAAATAATAGATATGAATTTTTAAAGTCAAATGGGAATGTATTTTGTGGATCTACCTCATGCTGAAAGCAGAAAGCAAGCCTTACCCACTGTTTTATTATTTGTCTGCTCTCATTTTCCCAGCCTGTGTCTGTCTGTCTGTATTGATTAGATTCCCCTTGGCTGAAGGCCTGGATAGAACATGGGAGCCTAAGCTCATCCCTTGAGCTTCGTGGGTAGCAATGTTCTGAACTCACGTTCCAAAATATCTCATCAAAATGTAATCTATAAAGAATGTCTCTTTAATCAGTGGAAACACTGCCCTCTTTCACTGCCTTCTCTTCTTCATGACTTCTGCACCACCTGTTGGGCCTGCTTTTATCATAATAAGGTTAGATCTCGTGTGTCTAACATATACAGTAGAATGACTTTGTTTAACAGCTGTATGGTGATCTGCATTAAATTGTGCCCATGGCATTGAGCTTTATGTTACTAAACTTTATGTTACTGAAGCACAAATGCCAAACAGGATTCAATACTGTAACTGTTGGTATACTATACTTCTTAGCCATGAAACATTGTATTAAACTTGGATCAGCTTCCTTATGATATGTGTTTAAATATTTACAGTATGAACACACAGTCATATTTCAAATTTATGTTCATAAAATATAAAAAGAGGATTAAACAAGTAATAAACATCAGATGGCAGTCATTCATTGGTAAATTAACTCACCACTTCTATATTTTACCCCTGCCACATAAACTGTACATGCTTAGAAAAGACAGGCTTTGTTGGTTTTGCCTTTTTCTTAAAAATGAAAACTGAGAGCAAGGAAATAAAGAGAAAAGTCACCCATTTCAATAAACAATTCATCTGACTTTAAAGTCCCAAGATTTGTTGCCATTGTGCTTACCCAAGACAAAAAACAGGTATTGCCCAAATGTTCTGAAATTACATGCACAAAAAACTTCTTTGTGACCAAGTGATGTATTGTTGCTTCTGTCTTGAGAAAAGTAAATAGTAATTGTATTGTGTATTTATTATAAAAATTCCTACAGGGTATGAGCACGGCACAGACACCATTAGGCGGACAGTACAGTTAAACTCCCATACCAAGATCAGATATAAAATTTAGTATTCATGCATTCAAACATATTCCTTAAAGTTGCTACACCAATCATGTGATCAAGAAAAGGTGACAAATCAGAGAGGTATGTCTGACCAGCATCTAAGTTTGCCACACATTAACAGAGCTCTGCTCTGCACAGCCTAGACAGCTTTAAAGTTCAGCGACCAGGGGGTCTTCCTCCAACTTACACCACTCTGCCAGTGCCAGTGCTCACTGGAGACATGCCAAAAAGAGGTAAGGTGTATTCTTACCCTCAGAAGCTGATGGACTTCTTCCCACCCTCAGTGGGGCAGGATCCACAGCATGGCACCATCTCTTCCATGTGATTTACGATGCACAGTTACCAGCAGCATCAGGATCCCCCTGCTCCCAGTACTCCCAATACAGCCTGAAAATGGTGAGTCCTCTTCCCATGACTCTCTCACTACCCATAGACCCACAAAAATCAAGTGCAGCAAAGAGAATAGGAACAATGACAGCCCTCAATAGCTGGTCCTCCAACCCTCCCTAGAGGAGTACGCCTCCACTTGGCAACCTTGTGTTAGTGTCATATATGAGGCACATGCTGTTATCTCTTACATGTACATTGCAACGTGACATTTATGCTATGCTGGCAAAAACCCACATTTCTATGCAAGACCTTGGTGACAGAGTGTCCCATATTGATATCAAGTTGGGATCATTTTAATCAGCTTCTAATGATCTAGCTGACTTCCATAATAACCATGACAAGGAACTACAATTGGACAAAACAAAACTTGCTGACATAGGGGATCACTTTAGATGATACAACATAAAATTCAGAGGATACTCTGAAACTTTCCCTCAGTTGCATCTTCAAGATTTCTTTCAACAACTCCTAATGGTGCTAGTGGTAAATTTCTAGAATTCTGAACTGAGTGTTGACAGAGCTTATTATATCCTTAAACTTACCTTTATATCTGAAAATCTTCCAAGAGATGTCCTTGCTAGGATCTATTTTTTTTCACATTAAATGCTATGGCAGCAGCCAGGAGGAATAGAACTATTTTTTCTAAATATACAGGAATCTACTTGTATGCTGATCTAAGTAATTTTTCATAGTGGACATAAACTCGCAATGATCACTAAAGCACTCAGAGACTATGAAATCCTATACAAATGGGGCTATCTCACCAAATTGCTGATTTCCGATAAGGGAAAAGCTTATGCCAAATTTACACTGAAAGCAGGACCCTAGTTACTCAAGGAGTGGCCGATTCATACTTCTAATGTCTTTATCCATAAAAAATTCTCTCCAATAAAACTGCAAGCTGAATAGACAATCAGAATAGACTGGAATATTGACCCGGTAGAGGGAGCTCTAACTTATTCTACACATTTTTGATGGCTCAGTTGACCACCCAAGTTACTTCCCCAACTTACCAGCAACTTCGGCTGTCCACTGCTTTTTGAGTTTTTTGAGCTTTTTGAGTCAATAAGACCCCACATCTCTCCTCCAGGCTGGAAAGCATGAGATCGTGATTTTTTTTTTACTGATCTCATACTTACAGCCACAATGGCGGCTTTGTCTACATCTGAGGACCCGGGCGTGACGTCATCACATCGCGCCCGGGCCTCCGACGGTCATAGAGATGACTGGTGACCATCTGGTCACCAGTCATCTCTATGCTCGTCACGTGACCCACCACCGGCGCCGGACGATTCTCTCCGGGTCCCCGTTGGCACGGGAGAACCCGGAGAAGCACCGGATGGTCCCCTCCCGCCGCCTATAAGAACGATCATGATCGTTCTTATGGTGCGCAGAATCGCCGGCTGAAGACAAGGATATCTGAATGATGCCTCTAGCTGCAGGCATCATTCAGATATCCCCCCTCAAACCCAGGACGTCATATGACGCCCACCCGGAGGGAGAGAGGGTTCCTGTCGGCGTCATTTTACAATTACCCGGTATGGAAGTGGTTAAAGAAGTCTCATATTAGAGGATCAATTAAATTAGATTAAATTGCAAATCCTATCACTCAATATACTTAACTAAAACGCAAACTACACCTACAATCTACAGTATCCAACACATGGGCCCATTCCTCTATAACATAACCCAGCATCCAATTTCTATCCTCCATAGCCAATTTATATGGTTTCAATTAGAAAAAGCTACTAGAAGAACTAGTTGAACTATTAACTTCCAGGAGAAAATATTTTGAAATGATAATACTCCCCAAGATTTTATGTCTTCAAAACTGTTCCCATATCACTACCTAAAACATAAACTACAAACACTGTTTAGTCAGTTTCTTTGTAGGGAAAAACGTAGATGCACTTTTCAGATTCTTCCCAAAGGGAAAGGTGGAATAACTCTATACAAGACGTTCTCACAGAACACATTCTAAAATCCTTTAATGCCAAATGCACAGCACAATATTCCTCAAAGAAAACACTACTGATCTATACACGTAAGTCATTAAACAGAATGTCACTGTGCTAACAAATCACCAGACTGACCCTCCTCTTTTCTGATTACTAAACACTCCCACTTTGAAACAAAATGGAATCACACTGTTCTACAATACACTGGGGGATAAAATTATATTTTATAAAACATTCTCATTGTTAAAACGGGAACAAGAAATTGGCAAATCATTCCCTGTCACTAAATAGTGTTCAGCTATTAGGTATCAGCTATTAGATGTTATACTCAGTTACTCAATGTGCTAACCATTGGGAACTTTTACAAAAAGGGATTCAGGTGGTGGTATTTTGTCAAAATTTTCCTCTGAATATCCCCATATGCTGAAGAACATGTGGGTCCATTGGGCCACTGGCACATACAGTATATTCTGGAGCTGCACATTCTTGAGGTTCTATTGGAACCATTTTAATTCACAAATGGCAAATTTTCATATGAGCATATGTTTGCCCAAAAAACAATGCATATGGCATCTTCCAGTTCAAATGGGAAAAAGAGGCTTATCTACCCTAACTGAATTGCACTATAGAAGCATCTTTCTCTATAATATATATCCTCAAATAGACTGGCATCATACATATCTGTTAATGCTAGTTTTTTAATTTGTTCATATGTTCTGTCAATAAATAGTAACGTTTATGCACCTATTACAGATAAGTTACATGTGACATGCAATAGGTTCTTCATTTAGAGGTTTTTCTTGTTCATTAGCACATTTAGGGTTGGGACAAGGGGTGGGCAGGAGGGGCACTGTGGTATTATGTGAGGTGGTGGGGCACCAAGAGGAGATTGAGGGGAGGGATTTGTCTTGGGAGGAGGAATTAGGTAGGCAGCAGGGGAAAATAATTATTCTAGAAGGGGAAATTTGTGTGTGTGCATTAGGAGTGGTGATTCGGGAAGATTTCTGTTGCGAAGGGGCGGAGGATTTGTGCTAGGAGGGGAGATTGGAGGGGGGTTGTGCTAGAAGAGGTGATATGGTAGAGTGGGGAGAGGATTTGTGCTAGTACGGATGATTGGGGGTGTCTGTGCTTGGGGGGGGGGGTATTTGTGCTATGAGGGGGATTTGGAGTAGGGGGGAGAGAATGTGTACTTGGAGGGGGAATTTGAGGAGTGGAGGATTTGTGACAGGAGGTGTGGCTTTTTTGAGGGGGGGGGCATTTGTGCTGGGGGGATTTTGATGATAGGGGGGGCAAAGTTGTGTACTGGGAGGGGGGATTTCAGCAGGGGGTGCGATTTGCACTGGGAGGATGGGGGATTTATTTTAGCAGTAATCATGCAGATTAGTGCCCAATTAGTTTTTTTTGGGGGTGGGGGATTTTTGCTGACACATAATGCTCATATATCTGGGGGGGGGGGTGCAGTTTGTGGTATGTTCACCTTGGGCTCTAGGTGACTTTGTCCCGGCACTGGTCATATTCATAACATTTCTGCTTTTAATCTATTGCCAAAGCAATATGCTAAATGCAATTGTATGTGTACTAAAACCTTAGTAAATGTATACATCAAAATGTGGAAAGGGGGTAACAAACCTACCTTTGGTTAATAAATATGCCCCTTTAGGTATTTGTACATATTAGGGTATTGGTGTATATTGCTATTAGTGCAAATTTATGAATCAATATTCATGCTATTTCAGCAAATGTCTTGAAAAGTTTACCTAATGTTTATTACCTTATATTTTTCAAAAAAACAATAAATTGCAGGACTCTCCCATCGGGACAGTAGGTTCTAAACCTAAGACATAGGGCAGAATAAATATTAACTGTTTTGAATGGCAGGAAATTTCAGTGAGACAATAGCAAAACCTACACAGGCACACTTCCTTCCTACATAGGTCTTTTCCCCTATCTTTAGAGCCAGAACAGTAACTGGGCTAAGTGTTTCTGTGAGACAAGCACATCAGAACTCATCTGTCTTTGGCAATCAGATAAAGACTTTCCTCTTCTCTTTCATGTACATTCCTTTTTCTGTGCTGGAACTCATGCAATCATTCTTCTCTGAAGCCTAGACCATTGTAACCACACAAAGTGCTACAACAATTGGGACCCTCATTATTTTTGAATACAGAAATAATAAAATTCTTAGTTGACTGGCATTTAACACTCTCCAGAGTATGATGCTTTTAATTATATTTTCAGATGCTTTCCAATAGGATCTGCCTAAGTTTTTCAAACTTACAAAAAAAGAGTCACACCAAGTAATTACAAATTGCTTTTTGCATTGTTGAAGCTGCATGAAAGATACCGACACAGAACAAATCGAAATGGCAATTTTATCATTTCAAATAAATATTAAGCTACACTTTATGGTAAGGGATGAACATTTTCTAGGGCACTGGATGGTGGAAAAATAATATTTTCACAGAAATAATTTTTATTTTTTTTCTCTTTATATAGCACTAGTGGCTCCTGTCACTTAATAAGAAAGAACATGCATGAACTCAATCAAAACACAATCATCTCATGATTGTAGATATCTTAAAGTGATTGTAGAGTCTCATTTTTTTTTCTATTAAAATAACAAACATGGAATACTTACCTGCTCTGTGCAGTGGATTTGCTGCTGACTTTTAAAAAAAAAATTGCGGGTGGAATCCCGCTTTACAGCCCCTTTAAAGCCCAACTTCGACAAGCTTTTCTTTCCTTTTGGATAGAGGAGAGGAGAGGCTTAGAACTTGTGTAGGGTTTCTCTATTTTTCTCTGTTGTCCTTCTCTCATGACAACACAGCTAGTAATAAAACCCTAACAGACATACTACCTTTGCTATCCTTATACAAAACTACAAAGAAAAAGTTTTGTCAAGGGTTGAGAACTAAACTCCACACATTGCTGGATAGCATGTGCCAGGATAATCACCAAGAACTGTCACAAGTCATATGCTTCTACATACCAAGAAGAATGTGCAAGGAAAATGCTATTATGTGCTGCAAAGGAGGGCAAAGCACATACAATTTTTCATTCACTATTTTTTTGGTTCACATAGACTGCTGAAGCTTTATATATATATATATATATATATATATATATATATATATATATATATGCAGTATATACATATATATGCGGTATGTACATATATATATATATATATATATATATATATATATATATATATATATATATATATACACATATATGCAGTATATACCAGTATATTTGTGTGTGTGTGTGTGTGTGTGTGTATGTGTGCATGTTATTTGCAAATTTTTATATACACTCACACAGAGCAATCAGTACTTCAAGCTTGAGGGCCCTCTAAATTTACAGTGCTACAAATAAGATGCATAACATTTTTTATTAGCAAAATTTAATGGGAAGACATTCAAGCACGCTAAGTTATGAATTGAAATAGCTTTCATGTAATCGCTCCTTTTCAGTACAACATATTGGCCAGTTTGAAAAGTATTTCATGCAGACATACTCTGCTCAAGGGTAATCAGTAAACGACATACACAACAGTTTGCTGAAGTAAAAAAAAAAAGAACTCTACTGGGTTCGGCTGAACAAAGTATTTTTCTGTTGAGTTATACAGTACTCCCACTCCACTCTCTGCTTACCAATGTGTCTCTCACTCCTGGAGTTATGTTAAACTAAACAGCAGGTCTTTTAGCTGGGGAAAAGCAGGGTGAACAGCTGCAATTTTCTTTTCAAAACTCCTACAAAGCTCATTTTTGCCTGCTGAAAAAGCTCATGAGAATTCCGAGAGTACACAAAATACCCCTAAGATATTATGCTCTACAATTGAAAGAATAATAATGCATTTCATGGCACTGAGACACATTGTTTGGCCTATTTTAATAATCAGTTTAATTATTATGGCTGTCAGGCTTCATATCTGAAAACACTGTGTAAAATGCAATCTAACAAGTTCTTTACAGAACTCCTGGGTGAAGGGAGATAGATGTATTGTTAAAGCCCATCTTTGGGCATGTTTTTTTTCCTACCTTGTGAAGAGTTGTAAGAACTCTGCTGTCCTGGTCCCTTGCAGGAGTTGTATCCAGGTGCGGGGAACCCCTTATCCAGCACTGCAGATGTGGCTGACAGTGGGGATGTGATTCTACCTTAACATTCTTCCACTGGTTAACACAACACTAAGGTTGTGCACCTATGCAATGCTTTGCATGTTGGAAGCTAAATATGTTCAAGATTTTTACTCGGCTTCTCCTGCTGCCATCTCCCATGGTGGCCTCCACTGGACTCACTCACCTAGACCCAGTGGATGGAAAAGAAGGTGGAGTTGGATGCCTTCTATCCCCACAGAACACCTTCCAAGTCCTTCCTATCCTCCCTCTCTATTCATCTCTTCTTTCGAGATGCACTGTATTCCTCTGTTTTCTCCAATTTCTCTGAGGATTGCAGCGATTTATTGGCCTTTTGGACCAGTATCGTGCTTTTTTTTTTTTTTTAAATTGATTTTATTGAAGGTAAAAGTCATACAGATTACCACAGCAATAGAAGTAATTATATTTTTACATATCAATAGTTGTGTCAAACCAGTAAATTAGATAAGAGAAGACAATAATGTATAGATAACAATACGCATCCTAGGAGATACAAGAGTAAGGTCCCATGCAAGGGATGAACAAACAATGTAGGAGGTAAGAGCTTTCAAAGCTAAACATCCCTATGTAAGGGGGGAGGATAAGTGAATGGATCCTGGAACTGGGGAGGACCCTAGGAATACTAGAAGGCAGGGAACAGAACAAAACAAAACCAAAAACCTAGGGAGAAAGAGAAAAAAAAACGGGGGGGATGGGGGATGATGGGGGGGGGTGGAAGTAGACACCAAGCTTTCATTATGAGGGGTATCAAGGCGGTAGACATCAAATTGCACTGGAGATATCTAGAGTGCATCTCACCATGTAGATTCAGTCCCATCAATAGAGGTCACCCCGAGGGGGAGAATAGAGACACTGGAGGTGATGGGAGGGGTGGCCCGTAATAGGAGAATGAAAACAGTTTGAGGTTTGCCCGGTCTTCAGGGGAGTGTGCATAGACCAAATAGGCTTGCCATCTGTGGTAGAAACATTGTTTAGCAGTGTCAAGCGAGAAGTCTGTATTTAGTCTATCTTTGAAAAGAAGCAGCAGAAGTTCCTTTTTGACTTGTGAAGTATTCGGGGGAATATTGGATATCCAATTTTTCAAGATGGCTCTCCTGGCGAGTAGTAGACATATCAGAGACCATTCTTTATGTGAAGGGGGGCCTTTGGGGACCATGGCAGCAACAAAGGGTCCCAGTAACCAAAGATGAGGAGGAATGGGTCCTTAGGTAGTTTCATCAGGGTCACTTTGAAGATGTAAGCCAGGACTTGATCCCAGAAGATGGATATGTGGGGGCATGACCAGAAGCGGTGCGTCAGGGAAGGTTTGAGTTGACGACAGAGAGGGCATGAAGAAGAGGTTTGTGATTGTTTGGCGTAGAGAAAGGGAATGTGAGCACGATGCACAATTTTCAGCTGAGTTTCCCTCCATATTTTGTTGGGGATCAGTTTATGTATAGTATTAAGGCCCTGTAATAGTTTGTTGACCAGCTCCGTGTCTGGGAAGTCTTTGGTCCAGTTGGCCACTGTTGAGGAAGGTACGGATGATGTTGTTTTTAGTAGAAGAGGTCGATATATATCCGAGATCTTATAAGAACCTTCCGAAAGGAGGACTTCCGTGATAGAATTTTTTAACCTTTTGTTATCGTTTCTACATGCATTTTTCAGGAAACTGACACATTGTCCAAAGTGAAAAGCGTGGGTTTGTGGAAGTGAGAATGCGTCGGCTAGGGATTGGAAATTTATGGGACGACCTGTCCTTTCCGATGCCAGGTTTTATAATGTAAAAAGCTGCGTAACTTGTTGGCGCTATATAAATCCTGTGAATAATAATAATAATTACACAGTATTCAGCATCTACTATTTGAACAGCCCATTTCAGAGTGATGCAACAATTCTTTGCTTTGCTTAAAACACTTCCAGTAACACACTGTACTACAGTATAAGTAAAAAGGCAGATTGCCATTCTGTGACATGAGAAGACAGAGATTCTGTGTTTCTGCTAAGCAGGAACACGGATCTCTGTTTTTGTACAGTTAAAGCACATCCCCCACAGTTAGAAAGCACCCTAGGGACATGTTTAACCCTTTGATTGTCCCTGTTAACCCCTTACCTGCCAGTGTCATTAGTAGAATGACAGTGCATATTTTTTTTAATACTGATCACTGTATTAGTGTCACTGGTCCCCAAAAAAGTGTCAAAAGTGTCACTTAGTGTCTGATTTGTCCTCTACAGTGCCGCAGTCCCGCTATAAGTCGCTGATCGTCGCCATTACTAGTAAAAAATATTTTTTTTGTTTTTCTTTTCTTTCTTTCTTGTTCCCTCTCAATACGGGCTGGGTTGTATGTTGTTTTTGTTTGTATATAAAAGAAATAAAAAGATGATTTGATTAAAAAAAAAAAATAATCAATAAAAATTCCATAAAAATATCGCATAGTTTGTAGACGCTATAACTTTTTCGCAAACCAATCAATATACGCTTATTGGGATTTTTCGACCAGAGACATGTAGGAGAATACATATTGGCCTAAATTGATGAAGAAATTAGATTTTTTACATTTTTTATTGGGTATGATTTATAGCAGAAAGTAAAAAATATATTTTTGGTTTTCCAAATTTTGTCTGTCTCTTTTTGTTCATAACGCAAAAAACAAAACAAAAAAAAACTGCAGAAGTGATCAAATACCACCAAAAGGACATAGAAATACCACCAAAACAGCCGCACAATTGTCAGTTAAAGTAATGCAGTGCCATATTGCAAAAATGGCCTGGTCATCAAGGAGGTAAAAGTGGATGAAAAATTATAAACTTACCGTAACATATTTTAAAATAAAACCAAACTATTTTAGTTTTGTTTTAGATAGTACGATCCATTCCCTGAGTCAGTTTATTTCTGAATTTAACTTTACATGGAGAAGTAGAGTTTACACATTCATGATATATAATGGTTTATTTGGGATTTTTTTTTCAATGGTTTTATCTGCTGAGAGATTACATGTAAATAGAATATTCACAATACTTACACAATGTAAGCTGTGAAGTAATTGCAGCTCTGTCAAGTAATGGCTTACAAGGTTGATGTGATAAGACCAACTATAGTGCATTATATTTACAATGTACTCATATAAAAACAACATAACCTTCTATTTGTGGTTTATGAAAAGGCTGGAGTTATTTTTAGCTATGTATTTTGTTATCTATGATTTAAATAAAATGGAAAGCACATTAAATAAAAAGATTCACACAGAGAAGGTGAAATAGACTGGAGTGAAACAGAGTGGCTTAGAGTTACCAGGGTGAAAATTGTTTGGAAATTCATAGGCCGGGATCCAGCTACAACTAATTAGCTTGGCTACAGAAGGGCAGCGATGGAGCCAGTGAGAGAATTGCTACTCCCATATATGACAAACAAGCTTTAGACCTTCAGTCCGGCAAATTCTTCCACACAGGGAAGTAAAAAAGAACAGTGACAGAGAGATGGGCTCATTACAAACCACACATGTGATTGTATCCAAACATTCTATAGAATAAAGCAAAAAAGAATTCAAAGACATCAGGCTTCTTTCACATTGGGTTAATCTTCTTTTCCTTCTTCGATGAGCGATTTCAGCCAGCTTCATTAAAGTTTTATAGTGTTAACATATAAGAATAATTGCTTTTTCTCCAAAGCATATATTGGCAATGCTTTCCAAGAAAAATAGTGTATATAACATTTCAGCTAGGTTTAAAATTCTTCTTCTTACTAAAGATTGTAATTCAAAATCGTGGGCAGTTGAGCCCTGGTAGGAGAGAGTTTACTTATGCATGCTGAATGTCAGCTTGAGATACTACTGGATTCTCTGCCAGCTAGAAAATAATGGAATGAATGTCTTAGCAGTTAAAGTATATTCAAACCAAAGAACAAAAAAAGTATTATATTGCAGCATGCAAGTCCTTAGAAGTGATGGCAGAATTCGTTTTTTTTTTTCAATTCCAAGAATATTTTCTGCAAGTACAGAAAAAAACTTGTTGATCCGTCAGAAATATTGTGTCATTGAACTGAACCGCCCGTGGACTGAACTGAAATCTCAAACAATTGTATCATCTTTCTCAGCTATTTTTTGTGTAGCTCTTCTCAGTTCTTCTGTGAACTAAAAAGCAACACCCCTCTATGTAATGGATATGAGGAGAGGGCCAGGTGTTTGTAGTCCAAATAAGAAGCGCAACTTACGGCCCCTTTCACACATGCGGGCCGTATGTCCACTTTTCCATCCATCCGTTTACGGATAAAAAAGGGACATACATGTATCCCTATGGGATAGCGGATGTCAGTGGATGATCATCCGCTGACATTAGATCTCATCCGTGTCTGCAATGCTCCGATTCTGCAGACAGAGGAAAATCCTATTTTTCCATCAGTCTGCAGAGCGGATCGGGTGAACACAGACAGACGGTCCGTGTTCATCCGATCCCCCCATAGAGGAGAGCGGAGATCTGACAGGACGGTCCCTGCACAGTGTGCGGGGACCGCCCTGTCATCCGCCGGTTCAGCGTGGATCAACAGAGCGATCCCCGCTGAACAAGCGGATATAAAAGGAACGGATCCCTACGGGATCTGCATGTCTGAAAGGACCCTAAGCCTCATACACACGATCAGACTTCCATCAGACTTTTCCGTGGATTTTGGTCCAAAGGGCGTTGGCCGTGAACTTGTTCTGTATACACGGCAGGACTTTTTCAGCCAACTTTCACCAAATCACGTGGTTTTTCTGCTCTTTACCGCCACCCCTTGGGCAACTTCTGCTATTGTTGTCTGATCTTTAGCATTGTTTCTGAGCATGCGTGTTTGGAATTTGTACTTTAGTCCGATGGACTTGTGTACACACGATCGGATTTTGCTCCATCGGACATTTGTTGCCGGAAAGTTTGCCTGTTTGCACAGCGAACAATTGTCCGATGGAGCGTCGGATTGTCTGCTAAAACAGGTCCATCGGACGTTTGTTGTCAAAAAGTCTGATCGTGTGTATGTGCCTTAAGGGTGATAATGCTGTTCCTCCACAGACACAGTGCAGTAAAAACTAAGGACAGTGTATCAAATTTTAGTTTTTGGGTTGAAGTAGACTTTAGATTCATAAAATGGATGCACTAAAAACTACTGGGAAATCTGGCCTGGGGTTTGAGCATTTTCCCAGCTCTCTGAATGATCTCATCCTTCCAACAACAGCATTGTTGTACAGGAGAACTATTACTTAGATATGATTCCTAAAGTATAAACAGTTGTACGTATGTTAAAGCTCAATTCCGGGATATTAGTAACCACCTCCAATGCCTCCCTCCCACCACCCTAAAAATAGACGCTGGTATAAAAAAAAAATTGGAATGTCCATTTTGCTTAACTGACATCATGGTCACACAATGATCCTTCTCTTGTCTTCTGTTTGTTTCCTAAGGTCCTACTTTGGGTGTCACTGCCTGCATAATGTTGAAACTTACTATTGATGGAGGCAATGGCCAGGTTCTTACTCATAAGTTCCACTGGCAGGAGAACTCACAAGGAAATGTATTTAGTTTGCAGGGATTTCCTCTCACTCTCTGGTTGGCTATGGGACAAGAAGTGAAGATAAATCTCCCCAATGGGACACAAATGACAAAAATAAAAAAAATTACAGGGGTCTGACCATAGGTGTGCGCAGCCTATTGCATTAGGGTGTGCACCCCAAAGTTTAAACACACATGAATGCCACCTGCATTCACGGGGAGGAAGCTCTGGTGGTGGGAGACAGTTGATTGGGACCATATTATATTACACCCTAAATACGGGTGTAATGTGTTCCTACGGTTGAACCTAGCCTTAATAAAATGGGGGTATTTACACTGGCCACTGGCACCCCAACCACCCACCTGATGCCACCCCTGGATAATGCTAATGTACATGGGGTGATTAGGGTGTGCCCAGGCACACCCGGCACACCCTGTGCGCACGCCTATGGGTCTGACCCTCCCTTACAAGCTGAACTGTCCAATGAACTGTCTAATCAAGAACAAAATGCAACACACGTCTGGCAGGGTGGTGTGCTAAATGTTCCCAGAGAAACGTGCACCAAGAAGTTATAAACATTGTTATCTATGCCACCCAAGCAAGTCACATGAAGAAGCTTTGCTGCACTGAAAAAGTAGCATTGATTCCAATAGGTGGCAATTTATGATAGGTTCACTTTAAGGTCATCAAACATTAGTGCATTTTTATAGTGGATGATGTCATGGAGGCATGTGATGATTACATTCATTAGCACTGTATATATTTAAATAAATACTATTCTGTGTTATGTTATATAGGTTAAAAACAACATAAGTTACGGTATATTTGGGTTGTTTTTTTCACGTGTAATAGAAACAATGATTACAATGAAAGCCAAACTAAAAAATAACCTTCACATCGTCAGTAAAGCTGTACTATGGAAGCATAAATATATGTATTTGGATTGATAAATTGTCACTGTTGATTTAAAGTAGGCTTTGGTCTATGAAAATGTCAAAGGAATTACATTGATGTTTTGCACAAATAGGAAGAACACCTGCAGCTTAATCTGGAATACAAAAGTGAAGACAGAAGTCACGGAGCTTAAATTCAGAATGTAGCAAACTATTTCAAGGCAAAGGATTGCAAGGGGTGAGAATGCATCCACACTACATTACTCTAGAGGACAACATAAGCAGCCTATACACTCCCTGTAGATACAAAGGTTGCTTTGAAGGTTCTTTTAATCTTTATTGTGGCAAAAGATACATTCTCAATTCAATAGCTATGCTAAATTACAAATTTTGTAGTGAAGTGGGAAATGCTTCACAGTAAAAGCAACCAAAACACTGTAAAAAGTTTTCTTTATCAAATACACACACATACACATTGTTCTTTGAGAAGTATATGATCGTAGTGTTGGATGATCGATCCTTCACCCAAATCACATATCCACTTATCTGCACAATACCTGACCTCCGCGTAATCAGGAGTTCCATTAAATTCCTCTTATCAGCAACAGTTAGCAGAAAACTGAAAAAAATCACACTTTTTGACCCCTCGTAATGACAAATTTGGTCTTTCAAAGTCCTCCAATGCTTTGTTTGTAAGAATATTACATGCATTCTGGCACAGTTGTACTTAGAGTATACGTCAAACCAATCACTAAAATACCCTATAAACCTAAACCCGAGGACCCTGCATTCACTATATCTGGTCTCCCGCAGTACACAGAACATGGAAATGTGATTATTTTACTAAATATAAACTGCTAAATACCTTTTATCATCAGAAGTATATAGCAGTCTTGTGACTTCTATCGGTGTCTGGTTAAAGCTTGTAGGAGGGTTTTTCTTTCTACTCTGGCTGTCTTATAAGGCTGCATGAGCCCTGATCCTCTGTCTGGATAGTGCTGATTGGCTCTGTGCTGTTCACATGCACCCTCCCAATAGAAACAAAAACTCTGTAGCAAAACACACCAAACTGAGCATGTGCAGGGTGACTCCAAAGGCTCTGTCTTATCAGGAGATGGATTGGGGACAGTAAAAGTAGGGGAGGATCAGAGAACACAGGATCAAACAGCCTTTTTACACAATGTGGGGTATTAATTCCTTAGGTTCCACAGTGAGTATAACAAGCATGCTTTACTGCACATACAGACTTTTGTGGGTTTAGTAACACATTTAAGTATGTTAAAGTAATTTCAAAAGTGATTTTCAAAATCTGCAGCTTTCGTTGGAATAATACCTGGATCACCTTTTATAGAGTGATCCTACATTCTCCCTGTCTATACATTGTTCCTTTGCTGTCATCCTGATACATGCTCTCCCAAAGGACACTACAAGTAGCTATGCCAACGCATGTTACAAATCAGGAAAACATCCAGTATAGAAACCCTGTGAAATGGCTATTAATGTGACACTAAACAATATCCTTATTGTCCAAAAATAACCCATACACATTCATAACTTAATGACCCTGTAATCAATTTTTCATGAATTTATTTCTTTCTGTGTTTTTCTGCCTCCTTGTAATATTGTTCATAAGCTCATGAACCTCTCCCTTTTCCTCTCACTTCTGTTTATTTAATAGATGGAAAGTTGAAAAAATAACTGGCGGTCTGCTTTAACCAAGTTGGTCGTCCTTTGGATACTACTACCACTGTGACTGTCCATTGGGTATTCCTGGCCAAATATGGTCTCAGGAGTGGAGTGCCAGGGACAAAATAAAACTAGAGCTAATTAAGTTAGACAGAAGTTAACCTACCAGCACAAATGTGACTCATCTGAGGAAATTAGAGCATCTGAATACATAGAAAAACATATTTTTGTTTAGGGAAGTAGGGCATTGGTAGGAATTAAAACCAGGATGGCAGCACTGCAAAACTAGATTGCTAGAAACTAAAGCTCTGGGCTAGTTGTACCTGGAGAGCTATAATCAGTTTCTAGGATACACTTCTTAAAGCGGAGTTCCACCCAAAAGTGGAACTTCCGCTTTAAGCACTCCTTACCCCCTTACATGCCACATTTGGCATGTCCTTACATGCCACATTTGGCATGTAATTTTTTGGGGGGGGAGTGGGGGCTTCGGCAGGAGTGGGACTTCCTGTCCCACTTTCTCCTTCCGCCCAGGGACCGCCTAGGCGACTCCTCCTCTCGCCGCAGGCGACCCATCCCTCTAGACGATCTCCTGGGACACGTGACAGGTCCCAGGAGATCGCCTGTCCACTCCTAGAGCGCAGCGCGACTCGCGCATGTGCAGTGCATGCCCGGCCGTGAAGCCAAAATCTGTCACGGCCGGGTGACCACAGTCTGAATAGAGGCGCCGGGGGAGAGGGGGGGGAAGAGGAGCTACGCTCCGGGCGGCCGCATCGCTGGACCATGGAGCAGGTAAGTGTCTGTTTATTAAAAGCCAGCAGCTACAATTTTTGTAGCTGCTGACTTTTAATAAACATAAAAAGGCTGGAACTCCGCTTTAAAGTCATAAGGCACTATGCTCAACAAAAGAGTCTTAAACACATCCTGCAGAGCTCACCTTTGTTCATTAACAACACAGAAAAACATAGGCATAGCATGCATTTTTCCAAATATGAAAGAACACAACTGTTGGCAAAATATATGAAGTGCACTCCATAAAATACTTCAACAGCACCAGTGCTATAGAAAAGAATCTTGATGATTATCATAAAAATGGAAATGTGCAATCAATGTCGCCATATAACTAACTGGGCTGTTTAATAAGGATGAGCTTCTTATTATTTATCGGTAACATTATTAAATGTTGCATTTTTATGACTCACTCAGTCCCCAACCTTGCCGTAAGATTTGCCTCTAGCTGCGAGGTTATGTAGAGTTCAACCTGTTTTGTGACACCTTTAAGAACCCCATTTAGGACGCAATTGGCAGATTTACACCTAAGCAGATCTCCTTCATGGTCTATAAACTACTTTCAACGAGCGCCATGTTATTTAGCTTGTAGATTACACACCTTCTAGAACTGGTCTTCATAATTAAATAAAACTGGTCATCACATAAGAAAATATCATCTCTATTTTATAGGCCTATGTGAATTCTTTTATAATTAGGCTTCTTAGTTGTCCCTCCCTCTGTGTCAGTCTCTGTTAGCAGTTCTTCAGATTCTATTCCTCCTAGGCAGCTAAGTCATTTTCAGCAGACGCAATCACCTGCCTCCCTCTCCCTGGCTGCTACATGTAAGTCTACTTACAGGAGCTTATAGCTCTACATCTCCCACGGCTCCCCTTCTCTCTGTAATGTCTTGATAATAAATCAATGCCAAGCAAATTAATATACTCCCAGGTGGGACCCAGAGATTGGGGAGTTCCATTCTCTGACAGAGAAACTACATAGAACATAAATCATGCTTTTTTTATGAGTGACGGGGATATCAAGAACAATCATGGTAATTATGTGATATGTGATATTATCTACACCCCGTTGTGTTTAACAGTATGCCCAGTGCACTCGAACTGTAGGTTAATCAAGACTCAACATACCTGAAAATTACAATGGAAACCATGAGCAGACATCTTGCAGTTGATAATTAAATGCTTATAATAGTACATATTTTGCTGGTACATGTAAAAAAGTGTTTAATCTGAAATTCTGTTAGCATGTGGGGCGCATTGACATAAAGAATAGTTAGCCATTAGGAAAAGCTAGATTAGCAAAAGCTGGACCAAATTAATTTTATAAGATTTAAGTTAAATGAGCCACAACTTGAATGGGATTATTTCAATGAGAATGTGCAAGACCTCAATCAGATCTCAAATCACTGGAAGATGCATACAGGTTGGTTTCTGTGCAGTACTGTACTTTGCACATTGCTTTCTATATTCTGAGAAAGGCTTTGTTAAAAAAAAGTAAAAAAAAAAAATGAAACACCTATTTAATACCAATGGCTTGTAGATAAAATGAGGGGGTGTAATCACACCTTTTGGCTCAGTTCACAGTACTGCTATGTGTTTTTGATTTGATTTTCAGTGCAATTATGTAGTTCAACTTTGATGCAACTTTGGATGTGGTTAGCATATTCTATGGAGCCAGAGCGCACTGAAATCGCACCAAAGTTGCACAGGAACCTTTTACAAAATCGCACTGCACAGAGTTGCATTTATGTGAACGAGAACTTAGTATATACAAAGATAATGGGGCTGATTTATTAAAACTGCAGAGTGCAAAATATCTGGTGCATGCACAAACACATGGGGAGGAAATTTACTAAAACTGTAGCACTCAGAATCTGGAGCAGCTGTGTAAAGTAGCCAATCAGCAACTAACTTCAGCTTGTTCAATTAAGCTTTGACAAAAAAGCTTCTGTGCAGATCTGCACTGGATTTTTCACTCTCCCCTTTTCTTAAAACAGCTACATTGGGGGTTATTTACGAAAGGCAAATCCACTTTGCTCTACAAGTGCACTGCAAGTGCACTTGAAAGTGCACTGAAAGTCGCTGTAGATCTGAGGGGGACATGCAAGGAAAATAAAAAAAACACATGCACATGATTGGATGATAAAATCAGCAGAGCTTCCCCTCATTTCAGATCTTCACCTCAGATCTACATCGATCTACAGCGACTGCACTTACAAGTGAACTTGTAGTGCAGAGGGGATTTCCCTTTATTAAATCAACCCCATAGTTTAGCCAAATAATTGATACATGGTAAATTTTAGTCACAGGGCTATTTAACTTTAATATTAACCGAGTCAGTGATCCAAAACAGGTATTCACATCAGGAAAGTCAAACAAAAGTCATAAGTCATTATGTAGTAAATCTCCAACAGCAACACAGAAGTAAAAACACTTTTGTTAGCAGAACAGAGGAAGGTTAGCACCCCTGTCAGCTTTTTGCTGCTGTTTGTTGCAGATATTTGCTCGCTTCCTGTCTAGTAAAACAGTTATCAGCAGGAAAATGTCCTCTCAGGACAGCTATCCCTGGAACAAGTGTACATATTGGAGACAGACATAAAAAAAATGCTCAATCCCCCCCAAAAATAAATAAATATATGTTTTGGCCAAAGCAGAACATCAATCTACTTGCTTATGTGGCATTGTTATTATTATGGTGCATGAGCGGGAGCACCCACATGGGCTCTGCCCGGCCTTTGGGTCCTGGCAGAGCCTATCAGCATATCTGGTCACTTGCCACGAAAATCTCGCCCACGCACAAAAGACAAGGAAGGTTTCTAGCTTCCCTATTTGTGGCATTTGTGTGTGCGCAGCAAAACCTGTGCATGTACAGATACCAGGTAACCCTGGCACATGCACGGATGTGCCACAGCATTATCTAGGGATCTGAGCCCTGCGTCACATCTGCGCACGTGCTGGGGGTGGTGAGGAGGTCTCATCTAGGCAAGCAGAGCGGTAGAGCAGAACAAATAAAGTCCTTTGGGAAAAAAAGGAATGAGAGAGATGGGGGTGGAGGCAGAGGAGGACAGCTTCAGAGTTAGGCTGAAGGTCCACTTTAAGATAAACATAAAGGTTATGTTATCAATGAATCTAAACTACAAGGTGAATTCTAATGTCCTTAATAATTTAGAACGAGAATGAATCCTTACGTACACCAAAACCCACACTAAGGCCTAGTTTACACTTTTTTTACTACACCCCAACCACCCCCTTTCCTTAAGCTGCTGAATGGGGTTGCATACTAAGTGTGATGCCTTGTTTTGTGGTATAGCAATGGCAAGAATTTTACCCTGTCGCACAGGGTATAGGGCTGCTCTGCAACCGCCCTGCAACTGTGTGCAATGCACATGGTTGTGGTGGTGTGGGCTTCAAGCAACATATTGCCTCCTCGCAGTCTGTCAAACGCACTCGGAAATGTGATCCACCATGGATTGCCAAGGTAAATGTGCCCTTATAGAGGCTAACAAGAAGAGGCACATAAGGAATGTTAAAAATTAGCAAACACAAACAGGAACAGATGGAAGCAGGCCAGCTCAAATGGGCCACCTGACAAGGTTCAGAATGCATAAATAGCACTTGTCTGAAAAAAATGTGAATTAAAAAAAAAACATGACCTGTAATCATATTTTGCTGTATATAATGTTCTTAATAAAGATGAGTTATATGGAAAGTAAGATATTAAATCATTCCTTATACACAAGTAAAACATGTATGCATCTCTTTATGCCGAAAACTGTGTTTTTATTGCAACAATTTCTTTATACTAATTGCCAAGAAATCTCCCACCAGCACAGTCTGTACAAGGTCCCCTGCAGGGAAAGCCACATGTGGTCTAATAGGCAAGACTAGAAGGTAGAATAATACATACTGATGTCTCTCCGCGTGCTGAGATTTATCACCTTGTAACTGCCCTAGAAGCTCCTGATCTCAAGTCCAGCCTAAAAATACTTTCAAGATAAACGGTTGCAGATTGATATTTAAAATGCTGTCCTGTCTGCTAGCTGTGATTTATTCCTAACTATTCTAATAAAAGGAAGGTTTCTTCAAGGCACTGTTGATATAACAAATCATTACATAAGAAAGATATATTGTTTTCAGATGATTACAGGATTGCTAAACTGATTTTAGCCATGAATATGTATCAACTTGAGTTCCCCAGCATCCCCAGATTGAATTTACCATAGAATTCTATACAATATTTGTTTTTAATACAAAGTGTGCCGAAAGTTTCATAACTGTCAATGTGGGTAGATGATATTTGCTTCAAATCTACAAACTGCTGTAACAACCAATTAGATGATGGCTATCTTTCTGTAAAGTAGAGTAACTGACACCTGAAGTTTAAATGTTTGTTAGTGGTGACTTTAGCTTCTAAAGGGCACCAAGCAGAGTCTCCCTTTCTATCTTAAATTAATCTGATACCATAAGAAACAAGACCTGTTCTTTAAAATAAGCAGAAAATGACTAGGGGTGTAACATGACCCCCTTCACCACAGCAACCTCATCTAGCCAGCATGGTGGATTGGGACCTCTCTTTCATCAAACTCCACTCTAGAGCACATAGCTTCAGTGTCCCTGTGGTTAGTGAATGACAGATGAAAAGAAAAAAGAAGCCAACTTAATCTGCAGAGGTGGTAGCCATTGACATCTTTAAATAGGCACTGGTGAACTGGCAGGAGTTACGGAAAGAGGCCACGTTCTACTGCAATGACTTTAGACCACTATAAATCCTGTTCATAGACCACTGATGATTAGTTACTTATAAAGGATAAACACAAACATGACAAAAATAAGACATAGAGTTTACAAGACACTCCCAAAATTGTAACTATGTGTGTCAATTTTCCAAAGGGTACACAGGGATTGGTTTACTAAAAGCAAATAGGCTGTTTACTTTGCAAGGGAATGTTCCCTAAGCTTAGTGAATACGGACAAAATTCACTTTGCAAGGAATAGCCTATTACATGTATAGAAAATAAATGTATTTTTGCTGGCCCATGATTGAATAATGAACACCAGCAGAGGAAAAAATCCCCTTGCAAGCGAACAACCTAATCTAATTCCCTTTAGTAAATCAACCATTATGTTGATCCTAGACAGACCTCAACCGGCTCAATGCAACTCAAAGGGGACCCTGAGTAATATGTGGAAAGTGCTGAAAGTGTGCTTAAATATTTATAGTGAATCCTAAAGAGGACACAATATATTACCAGTATGTGATGTCAATATAGAAAGTACCCTGACTGAGCTCCATTTCTTCAGCACCAAACACAACTCATCATAAACAGATCAGGCACAAAGAACTATTGTTGGCAGTGCACTTGGCAATATTGTTGGCAGGCTTGGAGCTTTCATTTACTTTCATCCACAGCAATCTGACAACCATGCATTTATATTTTAGCCAAATTCCAAAAAGAAAAACTGAGATGGAATCCATTTGAAGTCAGCTAAATGGCAATTCCATCAGTTTGCATGATGTAATTACTTACTTGGTCACTTGAAACAAAAGAAATGGGTAGCAGATTTCTGTGGTTGAATGCTGATTGAAAGCTTACTGTTAGATCCTTTTTTATTGATGTGTATTATATATAGCTTTTCAACCTAAAAATGCAGCTCCAACCAACCAAACTAGTAGTTTTATCACTGGTAAAACAACAGCAAAATCTTACAAAATGACACGCATATATAAAAAAAAAAGGAAACACATTTTATAGCATAGATATAGCACTCTAACTCCTTGAGATAAGATATTAGCTACATAGGTAGCACATTGTTTTCAATCAAATGATAAGGAACAGTACAGCACAACCATTATGTTACATAGTTACATAGTTAGTCAGGTTGAAAAAAGACACAAGTCCATCCAGTTCAACCATAAAAAAAAAAAATAAAAAAAAAAAATAATAATTATAAAAAAAAAATATATTGTACAATCCCATATACCCAATTCTATAATACAGCAAAGCAGAAAACAGAGCCTGCTGAACAATTATGGCATATAACAATTATGCAGAGAACGAATCAATCTCTTCTACATGCAAATTTAAAAATTACTGAAAATACTCTACGTTCAATTTTTTACACCTTCACCTTTCTTCTTCAGTAATACAAATGAGTGACCATCCAAGGCTTCACAGAACTATAGCCAAACAAAAAAAAACCCTCACATTTATCATCCCTGGAAAAATAATTTTAACTAGCACTGTGTTTAAGGGGTTAAATCACAAAACATATTCTTATCCATTGCCAATAAAATGAAAATCCCCACTTTCCTAAAGCTTTCCTTTATTGCTTTCTTAGCTATGTGCGCTACGGCTGGCTTTCTAAACAGCCTGCAACTTTTAGTAGAGAAAGGACACCATTCATCATTTCTTTTCTCCGGCTCTTGCTTGTAACCGGCAGATAATCAAAAAATCAATAAAGGACAGTTCAAGATTTTATTGATTTCAAGGTTTTATTCCGGGCAGCTATATTTTCACCGCAAGTGGTCAATTTCTAGGTTTTCATCAGTTCTGTTACTGTTAGAACATATTACAGCCTCAGTCTAGTCAAATTACCAAACGAAAAGCAATGAAAAATACAACTGAAGTACTCCTCCAATTCTGGAGCAGTCTTCAAGGCTTTAATGAGTTTTAAGGGTCTCCTAAGTGAAAACAATGACATGAAAAGCTTTGGCCATGAGCAGTAACAGACTGGATTCAGTTTTACATGCTTTAAAACCTTTTAAGATGTATATTTACTTATCTTGCTTTCTGCCTGTTATTGGAAAATCGGAAAATGGAACCACTTTTTTTTTTTTTTTGTGCAATGTAAAATATAAAGTCTATGTTGCAAGTCACCTCAGCAGCATAAACATATGAATCCATTAAACTGGGAACCACTTGTGGCCAATACCAGTGGCCTATAGAAGAGACCCCTTCTATAGTGACACTTTATTGCTGCCTATCACTTTCATATTTATTGTACAAGTTGTTATGTAAGGATATTTTGGATGTTTTTTTGGAAGTAGAACGTTATTCAAAACTTTACTTGCTTTGGACAGAGTAGTGAAGGTTTCATACCTCACCTAGTAATTCTTATGTGAGGTTCTAACAATTATGTGAGCTGAAATCTTTGCCTGTTCTACAGAAATTGGTGCTCTATGCTTCCTTGCAGTCATGTGACCAAATTGTATTCCCTGAAGGAAAGTAGAACTCCTTTAACCAAACAGTTCTTCCCTTCTGGAGAATCACATGACTAATGGCTACATTTTGGATCTATAACCTGGAATGAGCCTGTAGCACTGACATTGGCACAACAGCAATTTCACTTTTTATATTTCATGCCCGGATGGCAGCAAAATTTGAATTTCCAGGTGAGCATTGGTCTGATTTAACTTAAAAACACTAAGCCATGCAAATAACTATAAGAAACAAAAGCTAACATGCAGAAAATAGATATTTTACAAACAATTTATATTTATTTTTTTAAATGGAGATGTTCCTGAGAATTGGAGGGAGTTAGCAGTCACAAAAAATGTAACCCTGGCTAAATCCTGCCGCCTTAACCTCCGCAACATCTCCAGAATTCGACCCTTCCTGACTAATTACACCACAAAGCAACTTATTCACTCCTTGATTATTTCCCGCCTTGACTACTGCAACTCTCTCCTTAATGGCCTACCCTTAAGCAGGCTATCCCCCCTTCAGTCTATTATGAATTCTGCTGCTAGACTAATACACCTCACTAACTGATCCGTGACTGCTGCTCCTCTCTGCCAATCCCTTCAATGGCTTCCCCTAACCCACCGTGTAAAATTCAAAATGCTAACCATAACATACAAGGCCATTCACAACTTCGCCCCCATCTACATCACCAACCTCATCTGCAGATATCAACCAAATTGTCCCCTCCGCTCCTACCAGGACCTCCTGCTCTCTAGCTCCCTTGTTACCTCCTCCCATGCTCGCCTTCAGGACTTCTCCAGAGCCTCTCCCATTCTCTGGAACTCCCTGCCCCAGTATGTCCGATCAGCTCCTACCCTGTCCACCTTTAGGACATCCCTGAAAACTCATTTATTCAGGGAAGCCTATCCCACACCAACCTAACAACTATCCCGAGCCAGCCCCATCAAATTCTCTGCAGATATTACCTTTTGTACCACCACCCCCTCCCTTTAGAATGTAAGCTCTACGAGCAGGGCCCTCCTGTACCTTTTGTATTGAACTGTAATTGTGTTGTCCTTCCCATACATTGTAAAGCGCCGGGTAAACTGTTGGCGCTATATAAATCGTGTATAATAATAATAATAATAACCCTCAACCACTCTTTTCTGCTCATATCTTTGTAGCATCAGGAAACCCCAATGTCCTGTGCAGTATTTACTGCTTCATCTACAGCTGTCAATAGAGAGGCTTTGACTGTTTTGTCCAGATGATTGTTCACTACCTTCACATATGTGTCCAGTTTAAAGGGAATAAAATCCAGTAGCAAAGGAGCAAGTGAATATATTTGAGTGAGGATAAACTGTCTGTGATTACATGTACTATGCTCAACAGTTTTCTTTAGTTGAGGTTTTGTAAATCCACCTCCAGTGGGCACAGTAATAATGGGCACAGTAATAATGCACAGGACAACATGGACATAATTATTATAATTATACAGAATTTATATAGCGTATAAATGTGTGTTTATATTCACTTACACAGTATTCATTTTTTTTCTTTGGAGTGATATTCACTATGGCACAGTGGAAGGATCATTAGTACAGATCCTGATGGCTATTGGGATTTATATAGCGTCAGTAGGTTACTCAGCGCTTTACAACAGGACACTGAGCTGCAACCTGGTACCAATTTGGCAAAGGTCTTCTCCCAATCTGCTTTAGAAGCTAAATGCCAGATAGAGTCTGCCTTATTTCCTGGCTGGAGGAAGTCCAACATCATCTGGCACTTTCCTCCCCAGCCTTAGTGTCCCTGACTTTCGATCTTTGGATTTCAATAATGGAGACTTAGAATAATATGCTGGCATTATCTAGCAGTCTGCATGCAAACACAGTTTGCCTAGAAATGCTCACAGCTGATTTGCTTAGCTATTTGCATAGCTCCTCCCAAAAAAAATCATTAGCGTATTTATAGGAGTGGGAGGATCAACCAGGGAAGGAAAAATATCAGTAGATTAAGCTCCAAAAATGTTTAAAATGTACACTTGCTAAATACTTGTTCTTCAATCATTATTAATATTCCTTTAATGACAGCCCCCAAGCTCCAAACCATCTTCTATCACCCATACCTAAAAAGACAAATAGAACTTAAAGTGGTTGTAAACAACCCATTCAGTTCAAAATATAAATTAAATGCAAAACATTTCTGTATAGATATATAAATATATATATATATATATATAAATCCTTTTTTTTCCCTTTTTTTTGTAAGTGTTCACATTCCCTCTGTTCTTAGCTGCATAAGAACTGGGGGAGGAGAAGCAGCAACACACTGAGCTTGCCAGTGAATGGCTGTGCAGTGGGAGCATGTCAGGACAAGTCTGCTTATTGGAGTTCCCGGCATAGCTAGAGAACTGAACACGGTGTACTCTACTGCTTAAGGTGGTTCATTTTTAAAAGGAAAGCAGACGGACTAGAAGGAACACAAGGGATTTCACATAAAGGAAGCAGTACAAAGAGAACATAATACTTTCTCATACAAGTACATGGTACAGTAGCCACATTTCAGGAATATGAAGTGTTGGGGTAAAAAACGCTTTAAATATGGTAAAAGTGTGTTTGTAGGTATATGGGTTTAGATGTTTTGGCCACTGTATACATGATGATCTAGAAACCAAGCCTAGAAAAAGGAAATGTTCAATATTCTGAAGCGCTGCAAATTAGTATCTTTAGCAAGAGCATTTATCTGTATTCCCTTTAAATGCTTTCGAAATGGGGATTTTGTAGAAATTGGAATCACTTACTGTGATATAGCCACTAAAATACACCTGAGATATTTTATTGGCTCTAGTGTGGGATGGAAATACTAAATGTATAAAATTAAAATAAAAGCACTCAAATGTATACAATTAAAATACGTGCACTACTACTTACTGAGGTTGGCAGAATTGTCTGTATATAAAAGCAAGAAATGAAAGCATAATGCTTTTTAGGGAATTTAGTGAATTGTTTTATTAGATTCTATCTAAATAGTGAAGTTCATAGAAATAGTTTTCTCTTCAAGCAGATAATTTTGAAGGAGCATTTAAACTTTGAAAAAAAGAATGACCAAACAACTTACTAGCATGTATACATATCATTGCAATTAGTTATTATATCTACTGTTATGCCCTGTACATACGATCGGATTTTCCGATGAAAAAAGTCTGATGGACTTTTTTCATCGGAAATTCCGATCGTGTGTGGGCCCCATCGGACTTTTTTCCATCGGAGTAAAAAATTAGAACATGTTTTAAATTTTTCCGATCCGATGGGAAATTCCGATCTTCTGTGTGGAATTCCATCAGGGAAAAAGCCACGAATGCTCAGAATCAAGTTGACGCATGCTCAGAAGCATTGAACTTCATTTTTCTCGGCTCGTCGTAGTGTTTTACGTCACCGTGTTTTGGACGGTCGGAATTTAGTCTGACAGTGTATATGCAAGACTGATGGAAGTCAGCTTCATCGGAATTCCGACGGAAAATTCCATCAGATTTTATTCTATCGGAAATCCGATCGTGTGTACAAGGCATTAAGTGTTTGTAGAACAGTAGAATCAATAGCGGCAGAACATCCCACATTACAAGGATTATAACCACAGTGAACATAAAGATCAGCCAGTCAGTTTCCCTCTCTAAGGTTCCATTGTAAAGCAGAACAAAAAACAGTCTTAAAATGCATTGAATGAGTGAATTTGATATTACTAAATGCAAACTTAAAGGAAGCAGTTAGGTGAGAAATCTAACAGCTGCTATTTTTCTAAACACCTGAAAATGCTACTGGCATGGTAGTTATGCTCTTTGACGTAAAAAAATGTTGCACCACAGACCTAGAACTGCCTGCACAAATGAAGTCAATGTCCCAACTCTGCATCCCCAGACAGTTCAGCAATGCCAACCTTTAAAGGGTAACTCCACTTTCATGGGGGAAAAAAAAGCAAATAAAGAAAAAATAATATAGCGCATATGATTGCGGCACTAATCATTTTGTAATTGAATGCTATTAAAAAATCTCTTTTCTTTTCAATCTGCAGCAAATGTAATTTTATGAGAATACATTGCAATATGGCTACCTGGAATTTTCTGTACACAGAGTGTGTACTGACCACTCCCCAGAAACATAATTTCCTGCTTGTGTGATTGGCTCACCAACTTTCCCAGAAGTCTGCCTAAGATACAAGTCATATTTCAGGCATCCCTTGCAACAAAAATTTCATTTTTTGAGAGAAACTTTCAATAGGAACCCCTCTAAAGGGATGCAGGCCCAGCAGATTTCCTCATTAGTGCCCTGTAGCTCCACACCTTATGCCGCGTACACACGAATGGATTTTCCATTGGAAAAACCTTGGATGGTTTTTCCGACGGAATCCCGCTCAAGCTTGGCTTGCATACAGACGGTCACACAAAAGGTCTCTTAACTTTCGAACGTCAAGAACGCGGTGACGTACAACACTACGACAAGCCAAGAAAATTAAGTTCAATGCTTCCGAGCATGCGTCGGAATTTTGCGCTTCGGAATTGCTACAGACGATCGGAATTTTTTCCGTCGGAAAAATTGAGAACCTGCTCTCAAACTTTTGCTGGCGGAAATTCTGACAGCAAAAGTCAGATGGAGCGTACACATGGTCGGAATTTCCGCCGAAAAGCTCACATAGGACTTTTGCTGGCGAAAAATCCGACCGTGTGTACGCGGCATAACAGTTAATTATGAAACCACTCCCATTAGACCTACTCATGG
This sequence comes from Rana muscosa, assembly GCA_029206835.1. NCBI lineage: Eukaryota > Metazoa > Chordata > Amphibia > Anura > Ranidae > Rana > Rana muscosa. Next base: position 625,429,141 of record CM055118.1, read on the forward strand.
ATTTCTTCAGAATAATAAAAGGTAGGAATCTGCAACAAAGTTTGTTATAATCCTTGCAATGTACATTGATCACCCAGGGGGGAATGTTTTTTTCTTAACATAAGTGGCGTTACGCTTTAAATATCTCTGATGACTGCTGCTGTCTGTGCCCTCATTTGGAAGAAACTCTATCATTGTTTGCAAAGGGGTCACCTAATTTAAGTACAACTGTCTAAGGTGGGGAATTCCCTAATTTTGGAGTGATTTGGTGCAATTTTATCTCAGTTCCTAAGTGTCTGGAACAGGAAGTAAAGTGAAATCTCCCGAATGGAATAGCAGCAACAAAAACAAAATTCCAGTAAGTGTTTAATGTTTTATGTAACAGTTGTTTCATTCTTCATAATACCACCTATGCTAGTAAATACAGTAATAATAATAATCACTTATTTCTCTCACAATTCTTTTCTTTAACAATCTACTTTGACAATATTGTCTCCAATCGTGAATGGATATTAACTGTAACTGTATATATACAGTATCTCACAAAAGTGAGTACACCCCTCACATTTTTGTAAATATTTTATTATATCTTTTCATGTGACAACACTGAAGAAAGGACACTTTGCTACAATGTAAAAGTAGTGAGTGTACAGCTTGCATAACAGTGTAAATTTGCTGTCCACTCAAAATAACTCAACACACAGCCATTAATGTCTAAACCGCTGGCAACAAAATTGAGTACACCCCTAAGTGAAAATATCCAAATTTGGGCCCAAAGTGTCAACATTTTGTGCAGCCACCATTATTTTCCAGCACTGCCTTAACCCTCTTGGGCATGGAGTTTACCAGATTTTTACAGTTTGCCACTGGAATCCTCCTCCACTCCTCCATGATGACATCACTGGGCTGGCGGATGTTAGAGACCTTGCGCTCCTCCACCTTCCATTTGAGGATGCCCCATAGATGCTCAATAGGGTTTAGGTCTGGAGACAGCAAGGCAGTGGTCGTCTTGAAGGTGTGTTTGGGATGGTTATCATGTTGGAATATTTGCCCAATCAAGGAAGAAGGAATCCGCTGCTCCAGGTGTGTATGATGATCTGAAAGGAACCAAGTAGGAGTGCTAGCCCCGGCTGGCCTCCGTGGAATACTTGAAAAAAGAAGAATGGCTGAACATCCGAAGGTTCCAAAAAACATGACTTTATTAAAAATCACCAGGGTACACCAAGGACACCAGATATTTAGTTACGTAGATGTGTTTCACACATCCAAACTGTGCTTAATCATTACTCTTTTACATTACTCTCCATTGGAATACTGCCCTGCAGCCCAGTCTCCGAAGGGGAAGGCTCATGCTCTGCTTCAGTATGTCACAGTACATGTTGGCATTCATGGATCCCTCAATGAACTGTAGCTCCCCAGTGCCAGCAGCACTCATGAAGCCCCAGACCATGACACTCCCACCACCATGCTTGACTGTAGGCAAGACACACTTTTTTTTGTACTCCTCACCCGGTTGCCGCCACACACGCTTGACACCACCTGAACCAAATAAATGTATCTTGGTCTCATCAGACAACAGGACATGGTTCCAGTAATCCATGTCCTTAGTCTGCTTGTCTTCAGAAAACTGTTTGCAGGCTTTCTTGTGCATTATCTTTAGAAGACAACCTCTGGATATGATGCTGGGCATGTGCACTCGACTTCTTTTGTCGACCATGGTGAGGCCTGTTCTGAGTGGAACCTGTCTTGTAAAACCGCTGTATGGTCTTGGCCACCCTGATGCAGCTCAGTTTCAGGGTCTTGGCTATCTTCTTATAGCCTAGGCAATCTTTATGAAGAGCAAAAACATTTTTTTCCAGATCCTCAGAGAGTTCTTTGTCATGAGGTGCCATGTTGAACTTCCAGTGACCAGTATGAAAGAGTGAGAGTGATAACACCAATTTTAACACACCTGCTTCCCATTCACACCTGAGAACTTGTAACACTAACGAGTCAAATGACAACGGGGAGGGAAAAGGACTAATTGGGCCCAATTTTGACATTTTCACTTAGGGGTGTACTCACTTTTGTTGCCAGCAGTTTAGACATTAATGGCTGTGTGTTGAGTTATTTTGAGGGGACAGCAAATTTACACTGTTATACAAGCTGTACATGCACTACTTTACATTGTAGCAAAGTGTAATTTCTTCAGTGTTGTCACATGAAAACATATAATAAAAAATGTACAAAAATGTGAGGGGTGCATTCACTTTTGTGAGATACTATACATATATATATATATATATATATATATATATATATATATATATATATACACACATATATATATATATATATATATATACATATATATATATATATAAACATATATATATATATATATATATTGTGAGGGGGTTAGCTCGGCAGCGGGTGTGTGTGACCCCCGGGATGGGCTCCCCACACAAAAACAGGCCCAGCAAACGGAGGTTGTGGTTTTCAAAATAAAAAAAAGGTGCGGTTTATTTTCTATTTACAGTGACAAAACACAGCAAAGCCAAAAGAAACATAAACAAAATAAATCCTGGTCAACTTGACCTCTGACTAAACATACAGGTTTCCTAACTAACAACTGGGATCAGCCTAGTGCTGTCCTAGTCCCTAAGTCCCTGGTTTTAAATGTCCAAGCAAATAGCCACACAGGCTTTGTCTCACCGCACAGGGGTTCACTCTCCCTAGACAGTCCACACAGGTCTGGTTCCAGGCATGAGCTAACATCTAATGAAGCTGGGAGTTCTTATAGAGGCCTAAATGAGCTGACAAGCTTCAGCTGGTCTCATCAACTCCCTGTCTGCACGACGCCCCACACTCTCCCTAGAGGTATGAGTCATCCATGAGCCCACTAGCCTCAGCTGGGCTTATACAACTCTCCACCTAGTTGTATAAGTCGGCGTAAAGCCTGAATCTGGGCGAAATATATCTACCCCCCTGGATGCAACCAGGTGACTTTACCCTCCTGCTGTCACATACCCCCCCCCCTCTTGTTTTAACCTCGGGGTTGGAACACCAGCAATCAGGCATTCATGTACTCGAGACAAAGCATCCACATTCCCCATTTGAACGCCAGGGCGATGCTTTACTGTGAAGTTGAATTCCTGGAGGGCCAGGAACCACCTATTCACTCTTCTATTTGTTTCCTTGTTTTGAGCCATCCACTTTAACGGAGCGTGATCCGTAACCATGTCAAAGTGCCTACCTAGCAGGTAGTACGGAAAGGAATCTAGAGCCCACTTCACCGCTAAACACTCCTTTTCAACGGTGGCGTAATTTACCTCATGGGACTTCAACTTCCTGCTGAGGTAAATGACTGGGTGCTCTTCCCCGTTCCAGACCTGGGACAATACTGCTCCTAACCCCACATCTGACGCATCACTTTGTACGACAAAGTCTTTAGAGAAGTCGGGTGAGTACAACACTGGCTGGCTACATAAGGCTTGTTTCAAGAATTGGAATGCTGCCTCAGCCTCGGGGGTCCATTTAATCATGACCGACCCTTTCCCCTTCGTTAGGTTGGTTAGGGGCACAGCCTTAGAAGCAAAGTGGGGAATGAATCGCCGATAATACCCAGCGATTCCCAGAAAGGCTCGTACCTGCTTCTTGCTGTTGGGACGTGGCCAACTCTGGATGGCCTCGACTTTGTTGAGTTGGGGTTTTATTACTCCCCTCCCAATGGTGTACCCAAGATATTTGGCCTCCTCCTGCCCAATGGTACACTTCTTGGGGTTAGCCGTAAACCCCGCTTCCCGAACAGAGTCCAGGACTGCTTGCACTTTTGGCAGATGTGAGGCCCAATCTGTGCTATGGACAATTACGTCATCCAGGTAAGCCGCAGCATACTTCCGATGGGGCCTCAGCATCTGGTCCATTTTCCGCTGGAATGTGGCCGGCGCATTCTGTAACCCGAACGGCATTCTTTTATATTGGAACGCCCCGTCTGGGGTTACAAATGCGGTTTTCTCTTTGGCCAATTTGGCCAGGGGGATTTGCCAATACCCTTTTGTGAGGTCAAGAGTCGTCATGTATCGGGCTGTTCCCAGCCGGTCGATCAACTCATCTATACGTGGCATGGGGTAGGTGTCAAATTTTGTAACTTTGTTCAACTGACGAAAATCGTTACAAAATCGCCAGCTCCCATCCGGTTTAGGCACCAACACAATGGGACTAGACCAATCACTTTGGGACTCCTCTATCACCCCTAAGTTCAGCATTTTCTGTACTTCCTCCCGTATTGCCTCCCGTCGGGCCTCTGGGATCCGATAGGGTTTTAACTTCACCCTTTCACCGGGCGGGGTAATGATGTCATGCTCTACCCCAGATGTTTGTCCCGGCAGCTCAGAGAATACCTCCTTGTTGCGAAGCACAAACTCCTTAACCTCCTGTTGTTGGGGTTGTGACAAGGTGGCTGCTATTCCAACCTCAGGAATCACGCAACCAGTTTGAGCTGGTGACCAAGTGTCTGCGACTAGGGACTCTCTATCCCTCCAGGCTTTCAACAGATTAACGTGATAGATCTGTTCGGGCTTTCGCCTTCCTGGTTGTCTGACCTTGTAATTCACTTCGCTCACTTTTTCTATTATCTCGTAGGGGCCTTGCCATTTGGCAAGGAATTTACTTTCAACCGTAGGGACAAGTACCAGTATCCTATCCCCCGGGGAAAAGGTACGGGTCTTGGCTCCACGGTTGTACACTCTCTGCTGTGCTAACTGCGCTTGGGCCAAATGTTCCTTCACGATGGGCATTACCTGTGCAATTCGGTCTTGCATCAGGGCGACATGCTCAATCACACTCCTGTGGGGAGAACTCTCACTTTCCCAAGTTTCCTTGGCAATATCCAACAGCCCTCTTGGGTGTCTCCCATACAGTAACTCAAAGGGGGAGAATCCCGTAGAGGATTGGGGCACCTCCCTAATAGCAAACATCAGATAAGAAAGTAGACAGTCCCAATCCTTTCCATCTCTATCCACCACTTTCTTCAACATTTGTTTTAGGGTTTTGTTGAATCTTTCAACCAGCCCATCGGCTTGGGGGTGATACACAGATGTACGTAATTGCGTCACTTTGAACAATTTACACAGCTCCTTCATAACCCGGGACATAAAGGGTGTACCTTGGTCCGTAAGCAGTTCTTTACAAATACCCACCCGGCTAAACACAAGAGATAGCTCTTTGGCTATGGTTTTGGCCGAGGTATTTCGGAGAGGGATCGCTTCTGGATAACGGGTGGCATAGTCCATTATAACTAATATGTACTGGTGCCCCCTAGCGGACTTGATTATAGGACCTACCAAATCCATGGCGATCCTCTCAAACGGGACCTCAATGATGGGTAGAGGGACCAGCGGGCTATGGAAATGTGGCATCGGGGCCGACCTCTGACACACAGGGCAGGAGGAACAATAATTTTCTATGTCCTTCATCACCCCCGGCCAATAGAATCTCTGTAATACCCTCTCTCGGGTTTTCTCTGTCCCCAGATGACCTCCAAGAATGTGCCCATGGGCCAACTCCAACACCAACTTCCTGTAAGGTTTGGGCACCACAAGCTGCTCAACGGTTTCTTCTGCCCTTTTTGCCACCCGATACAGTAGGTCCTTCTCTATGCTGAAGTATGGGTAAGTGCAGGTATTATCTGGGTTCACTAACTCGCCATCTATTTTCACTACGTTTTCCCGTGCCTTTATTAGGGCGGGGTCTTTCAACTGTTCTGTGGCAAAGTTTTCCCTGTGAACCTCAAGATCAGAAAACTCCACAGACGGTAGGTTTTCGTCTGAGGAGGTGGGCTCCTCTCCAGTTTCTTGAGTCTCCCCTGCCAATACTGATAAGGGAAATTCCGGAGAGTCCTCACCACTCTCAGGGGAGTTCTGGCTATCACATTCCTGGTACATAGGGGCACCAGTGGGGGGCTCAGGATCATCCCACAGTTCCCAGAACTTCGGAAAATCCCTTCCCACAATGGCGTCATGCGGTAACTGAGATACTAAGCCCACTGGATGAGAGAGGGTACCTTTGGGGGTCTCGAAACACACTGTAGTCACTGGATATTCTCGGGTGTCCCCATGCACACAAATAACAGCTACCTTGCTATTCCCAGAGACCTCTGTTTTAACTAACTCAGCCTTTATCAGGGTCACAAGGCTACCTGAATCCAGCAATACCACAACATTTCTACCATTAACACACATTTTGCATAAATGTTTCTCAGTTCCTCGAATGGCAGTGCATGCGACTGTCGCACACAGCGACTGACGTCTGCCCGTCAGAAAGTCACACTGCATGGGTTCCTCCACAACCGGGCAATTGGCTGCAATATGTCCCGCTTGCCGGCAGCGGTAGCAAACGATCCTTCTTGCCGCCTCTTGAGCCGCTGATTTCCCAGGCTGTTCTCGCCAAACTTGGGGTAGAGCTCCCACCCTCTCACTCTCTCCACCCTCACCCCTTGGAATCCTCTTATCCGCCCCTGGGGATGGTCTGGTCTTAGGGTGGAAAGTCCGAGTGTCTCTGGAAGAGGCCGTCAGGTTCTCTGTAGCCAAGTATTTCTCCACACGATCCACAAGACCATCGGCCGTCTCTGGGTCTCCATGGCTTACCCACTTTTGGATGGCAGTAGGAAGAGCTCTCAAAAACCGATCCATTACAACACGTTCCACAATCTTTGGTGCGGACAAAGTCTCTGGCTGTAGCCACTTTCTGCTCAGGTGAATGAGATCATACATTTGAGACCTGGGGGGTTTTCCAAGCTGGAAAGTCCAGTTATGCACACGCTGAGCCCGGACAGCCTGGGTGACACCCAGCCTTGCCAATATTTCAGCTTTTAGCATCACATAGTCTTTTGCTTGGTCAGGCTCTAGGTCATAGTAAGCCTTCTGCGATTCACCAGTTAACAGAGGAGCCACCAGTCCAGCCCACTGCTCCTCAGGCCACTTTTCTCTTTCAGCAGTCCTTTCAAATGTGGTCAAAAATACCTCTGGATCATCCTCTCCAGTCATTTTTGTCAATAAACGACTCACCCCAAAGGACGCGGTATTAGTGGGACGGCTTTCCTCACTGGTCTGCGGACGTTGCTGCATTACTGCTTCCATTTGTTGTAGTCTCTGCTCTTGCTTCTGTAACAGGTCTATGAAGCGGGCCTCAGATTGCTGCTGGGCTTGTTGCTGAGCTTCCAGACTCTGTTGGTGAGCTTGCTGCTGGGCTGCAAGTTCTGTTGTTGAGCTGCAAGGCTCTGTTGATGAGCTGCAAGGCTCTTTTGCAAACCTGCATTTGTCTGCTGTTGATTGGCATTTGCTAGAGCCAGCTGCTTCAGTATCTCCTCCATGCTGGCTTAAAAAAAAACTGCCACTGGTTCTCCACCAACTGTGAGGGGGTTAGCTCGGCAGCGGGTGTGTGTGACCCCCGGGATGGGCTCCCCACACAAAAACAGGCCCAGCAAACGGAGGTTGTGGTTTTCAAAATAAAAAAAAGGTGCGGTTTATTTTCTATTTACAGTGACAAAACACAGCAAAGCCAAAAGAAACATAAACAAAATAAATCCTGGTCAACTTGACCTCTGACTAAACATACAGGTTTCCTAACTAACAACTGGGATCAGCCTAGTGCTGTCCTAGTCCCTAAGTCCCTGGTTTTAAATGTCCAAGCAAATAGCCACACAGGCTTTGTCTCACCGCACAGGGGTTCACTCTCCCTAGACAGTCCACACAGGTCTGGTTCCAGGCATGAGCTAACATCTAATGAAGCTGGGAGTTCTTATAGAGGCCTAAATGAGCTGACAAGCTTCAGCTGGTCTCATCAACTCCCTGTCTGCACGACGCCCCACACTCTCCCTAGAGGTATGAGTCATCCATGAGCCCACTAGCCTCAGCTGGGCTTATACAACTCTCCACCTAGTTGTATAAGTCGGCGTAAAGCCTGAATCTGGGCGAAATATATCTACCCCCCCGGGATGCAACCAGGTGACTTTACCCTCCTGCTGTCACAATATATATATATATATATATATATAAACATATATATATATATATATATATATATATATATATATACATATATATATATATATACACACACACATATATATACATACTGTAGTTGCAAAAAAAAGTATGTGAACCCTTTTGGAATGATGGATTTTTGCACAAATTGGTCAAAAAATGTGATCTGATCTTCATCTAAGTCACGATAATAGACAATCACAGTCTGCTTAAACTAATAACACACAAATAATTAAATGTTACCATGTTTTTATTGAACACACCATGTAAACATTCACAGTGCAGGTGGAAAAAGTATGTGAACCCTTGGATTTAATAACTGGTTGAACCTCCTTTGGCAGCAATAACTTCAACCAAACGTTTCCTGTAGTTGCAGATCAGACGTGCACAACGGTCAGGAGTAATTCTTGACCATTCCTCTTTACAGAACTGTTTCAGTTCAGCAATATTCTTGGGATGTCTGGTGTGAATCGCTTTCTTGAGGTCATGCCACAGCATCTCAATCGAGTTGAGGTCAGGACTCTGACTGGGCCACTCCAGAAGGCGTATTTTCTTCTGTTTAAGCCATTCTGTTGTTGATTTACTTCTATGCTTTGGGTCGTTGTCCTGTTGCAACACCCATCTTCTGTTGAGCTTCAGCTGGTGGACAGATGGCCTTAAGTTCTCCTGCAAAATGTCTTGATAAACTTGGGAATTCATTTTTCCTTCGATGATAGCAATCCGTCCAGGCCCTGACGCAGCCCCAAACCATGATGCCCCACCACCATACTTCACAGTTGGGATGAGGTTTTGATGTTAGTGTGCTGTGCCTCTTTTTCTCCACACATAGTGTTGTGTGTTTCTTCCAAACAACTCAACTTTGGTTTCTTCTGTCCACAGAATATTTTTCCAGTACTGCTGTGGAACATCCAGGTGCTCTTGTGCAAAATGTAAACGTGCAGCAATGTTTTTTTGGACAGCAGTGGCTTCCTCTGTCGTATCCTTCCATGGAATCCATTCTTGTTTAGTGTTTTACGTATCATAGATTCGCTAACAGGGATGTTAGCATATGCCAGAGACTTTTGTAAGTCTTAAGATGAAACTCTAGGATTCTTCTTCACCTCATTGACTAGTCTGCACTGTGCTCTTGCAGTCATCTTTACAGGACGCCCACTCCTAGGGAGAGTAGCAGCAGTGCTGAACTTTCTCCATTTATAGACAATTTGTCTTACCGTGGACTGATGAACAGCAAGGCTTTTGGAGATACTTTTATAACCCTTTCCAGCTTTATGCAAGTCAACAATTCTTAATCGTAGGTCTTCTGAGAGCTCTTTTGTGCGAGGCATCATTCACATCGGGCAATGCTTCTTGTGAAAAGCAAACTCAGAACTGGTGTGTGTTTTTTTATAGGGCAGAGCAGCTGTAACCAACACCTCCAATCTCATCTCATTGATTGGACTCCAGTTGGCTGACACCTCACTCCAATTAGCTCTTGGTGATCTCATTAGTCTAGGGGTTCACATACTTTTTCCACCTGCACTGTGAATGTTTACATGGTGTGTTCAATAAAAACATGGTAACATTTAATTCTTTGTGTGTTATTAGTTTAAGCAGACTGTGATTGTCTATTGTTGTGACTTAGATGAAGATCAGATCACATTTTATGACCTATTTGTGCAGAAATCCATATCATTCCAAAAGGGTTCACATACTTTTTTTTTCAACTGTATATATATATATATATATATATATATATATATATGTCCATTTGGATAACAGAATCCAATAGAAGAAACTTACATTGTTGTTTGTTACTATGTTTATATCAGCTGAATACTATGATTACCTTATTTATGTTACAAACCTTTTATTATATGTTTGGTATTTCTTTCTAATTATTAGAAATTAAAACACATTTTCTCTCCTTATAGTACACCACAATCACTCTTGCAAACAGTGGGTTCAAACAGAAAAGGTGCTTTCCTCCACAGGAACAGGCTATTTCCTCTTCTCAGCCCCACATGCCACCTTCTCATCCACTGGGACAGACTACTCCCTAAAATCTGGGTCCTATGGCTACTTTCTTTGGAAACCCAGCATCCCCCCTGCCCTGATTCTATCCCACTTTCTAATCTGAAATAAAGCCACTGCCAACTATCACAAATCAAAAGGCGAAGATACCTTCCATTACTACAAGCCATTATATTGAGCTCTATCCCAATGACTCTACAATGGCTAGCATTTCAGCAGCCTATTTCCTTCCTATCCTCACTGCCCAATAGGGATGAGCCGAACACCCCCCTGTTCGGTTCGCACAAGAACATGTCAACAGGCAAAAAATTTGTTTGAACACGCGAACACCGTTAAAGTCTATGGGACACGAACATGAAAAATCCAAAGTGCTAATTTTAAAGGTTAGTATGCAAGTTATTGTCATAAAAAGTGTTTGGGGACCTGGGTCCTGCCCCAGGGGAAATGTATCAATGCAAAACAAAGTTTTAAAAATGGATGTTTTTTCGGGAGCAGTGATTTTAATAATGCTTAAAGTGAAACAATAAAAGTGAAATATTCTTTTACATTTCGTACCTGGGGGGTGTCTAAAGTATGCCTGTAAAGTAGCGCATGTTTCCCGTACTTAGAACTGTCCCTGCACAAAAATGTAATTTCTGAAGGAAAAAAAGTAATTTAAAGCTACTCGCGGCTACTAATGAATTGTCGGGTCCCGGCAATACAGAAAAAAGTAATTGAAAGTCATTGAAAAATCAAAAAATGCGTCGGGGTCCCCCAAAATTCCATTAACAGGCCCTTCAGATCTGGTATGGATATTAAGGGGAACTCCACGCCAAAATAAAAAAAAATGGTTTGGGGTTCCCCCAAAAATCCATACCAGACCCTTATCCGAGCACGCAACCTGGCAGGCCGCAGGAAAAGAGGGGGGAGAAGAGAGGGCCCCCCCTCCTGAACGTACCAGGCCACATGCCCTCAACATGGGGAGGATGTCTCCATGTTGATGGGGACAAGGGCCTCATCCCCACAACCCTTGCCCGGTGGTTGTGGGGATCTGCGGGCGGGGGGCTTATCGGAATCTGGAAGCCCCCTTTAACGAAAGGGACCCCCAGATTCCAGCCCCCCTATGTGAATTGGTAAGGGGTACATTGTACCCCTACCATTTCACAAAGAAAGTGTAAAAAATTGTAAAAAAACACACAGACAGTTGGGATAAGTCCTTTATTAAAAAAATAAAATAAAATAAAAAAAACATTGCAGCGATGTAATACAGTATGTCCAGCGTTGTTCTCTATGTCCCACAGTGATCCAATGTCCAGCGATGCTGCAGTCTCCTCTCCACTCCACACGAAACCCCCATGATGTAAGAGGGGGCTGGGTCACCCGCCGACATCATTGGGAATTCCCCGCTTGCCGGGGAAAGCCAGGGCTTACCCTATGATGTGGACAGGTGACCCCGCCCCCTCTTACGTCATGGGGGTTTCGTGTGGATTGGAGACTGCTGCAGTCTGCACTCCACACAAAATCCTCATGACGTAAGAGGGGGCGGGGTCACCCGTCACATCATAGGGTAAGCCCCAGCTTTCCCCGGCAAGCGGGGAATTCCCAATGATGTCGGCGGGTGACCCTGACCCCTCTTACGTCATGGGGGTTTCGTGTGGCGTGGAGAGGAGACTGCAGCATCGCTGGACATCAGATCACTGGGGACATAGAGAACAATGCTGGACAGACTGTATTACATCACTGGAATGTTTTTTTTTATTTTTTATTTTTATTTTTTTAATAAAGGACTTATGCCAACTGTGTCTGTGTGGGTGTTTTACAATTTTTTACACTTTCTTTGTGAAATGGTAGGGGTACAATGTACCCCTTACCAATTCACATAGGGGGGGCGGAATCTGGGGGTCCCCACCCGCAGACCCCCACAACCACCGGGCAAGGCTTGTGGAGATGAGGCCCTTGTCCCCATCAAGGGCATACTTTAGACACCCCCCAGGTACAAAATTTAAAGGAATATTTCACTTTTATTGTTTCACTTTAAGCATTATTAAAATCACTGCTCCCGAAAAAACTGCCCTTTTTAAAACTTTTTTTTGCATTGATACATGTCCCCTGGGGCAGGACCCAGGTCCCCAAATAACTTGCATATTAACCTTTAAAATTAGCACTTTAGATTTCTCCCATAGACTTTTAAAGGGTGTTCCGTGACTTTTCGAATTTGCCGCAAACACCCCAAATTGTTCGCTGTTCGCCGAACGGGCGAACAGCCAATGTTCGAGTCGAACTCATGTTCGACTCGAACATAAAGCTCATCCCTACTGCCTGATAAACAGAACTTTTCCTCCCCATCAACTCTTTTCGAGGGCCCTCTCCTACAGGAATTTCACCTGATACATTCTACCCACCACCCTCCTCTTTTGGATCCATCATTCTCCTGCCTGCTTTACGCATAAATAATCAACTGAACTCTTCAATAGGGAACTTCTCTCTCTCTTCCAGACTGGGAAAAAGCCTTGATCTTGATGCAAATTTACAGGAATTCCTTGACTGATTATGATCCCCCTAAATGTATACTTTCTGAAACATAGTATGGCGATAAGAAAACACCCCAATATACTCCTCCCCCTGACACTACCTCTACATCCCTCTTCCCCTACCCTAGACTACCCTCTTTTTACTAAAACTAATTTTTTTTTTTGCTCTCACGCCTTTCCTTTCGTGCTTTCTCTCCCTCACATCCTCAGCCTTGCCTATGTGTTGTACATGTGATTATATAGACGTGAGCACACAAGCCCCTAAATATTGGTGTCTCTATACACATACTTGATGAATTACTTTCCCTTATTCTAGTATATACATTCATGTAAAACATATTATACAAACTGAAAGATATGGACAATAGTAATATAATGACTAGTGATGAGCCGAACACCCCCGGGTTCGGTTCGCACCAGAACCCGCGAACGGACCGAAAGTTCGAACGAACATTAGAACCCTATTAAATACAATGGATGCGAACGTTCGAATTCTAAAGTGCTAATTATAACAACTATTATGCATGTTATTGTCCTAAAAAGGGTTTGGGAACCCGGGTTCTGCACCAGGGGACATGTATCAATGCAAAAAGAAGTTTTAAAAACGGTCGTTTTTCGGGAGCAGTCATTTTAATGATGCATAAAGTGAAAAAAAAAAAGTCAAATATTCCTTTAAATATCGTACCTGGGGGGTGTCTAAAGTATGCCTGTGAAGTGCCACGTGTTTCCCGTGTTTAGAACTGTCCCTGCACAAAATGACACTTCTAAAGGAAAAAAAAGCCATTTAAAACTGCTTGCGGCTTTAATGTAATGTCTGGTCCCGGTAATATGGATGAAATTCTTTAAGAAAAATGGCATAGCTACCCCATGACCCCCCCCCACCCCAGCCCATTACCAGCCCCTTTGGGTCTTGTATGGATATTAAGGGGAACCCCGCACATAAAATAAAAAAGGCCCTATATACTCTGAACAGCCGTATACAGGCGGTGCATACAAGACAGGGACTGTAGGTTTGTTCTTATGTAGAATCTGTTTGTAATTTTGAACAGGTACATTGTTGAAGTGTAGCTCCAGCCCAAAAATCTATTTTTAAACTTTTTGGGAAACATAGGTAAGGGTTATCACCCCTGTAACATTTGTTTTGCTGTCTGTGCCCCTGTTCAGAACATTTCACCTCACTTTCCGTCCCAATGACAACTGTTTTTGAAATGTGGTGTTTTTCTTGAAACAAGGATTGCTGATAAAGCATCAGTACAGATGAGACCACTTTCTCCCATATTTATTCTTACAGGAGAGAATTTTCCTTTCTAGGGGTAGATTTCCTCTCACTTCCTGTTGTCTTCTTTCGTTTGCAAGTAGGAGTCGTTTGTAAGTTGGATGTTTGAAAGTAGGGACCTGCCGTATATACTCTGCAGAAATAGGCCCCTTAGTTGTTGGTGTTGGCACAACACTGTAAGCACTCAGTTACTCTTGGTTGGTGCTGGAACGCCCTGCTGTCAACTATTATATCAGGAATTTTAATTACATATAATTGTTGAACAGTGGTAGTAAAAATTGGGGCTTTGATGGTGGTGCTGGTGCCACAACACTGTAAGCCCTGACAGTTACTCTTGGTGGGTGCAGCAATGGGCCCTGCTGTGAATTATTAGATCAAGAATTGTAATTACATGCCCCTTTTGAACAGGGGCTGAAAAATTGGGCCTTTCGTGGTGGTGGTGGTGGTGGCGTTGCCACAAGACTGTAAGCCCTCAGAGTTACTCTTGGTGGGTGCAGCAATGGACCCTGCTGTGAATTATTAGATCAAGAATTGTAATTGCATGCCCCTGTTGAACAGGGGCTGAAAAATTGGGCCTTAGGCACTGGTGGCACAACACTACAACCCCTCACAGATACTGTACTTGGAGCACAGCAATGAGCCCTGTTGCAAAGTATTGCTTCAAAAATTGTAATGACACGCCCCTGTTAAACAGGGGCTGAAAAATTGGGCCTTAGGCACTGGTGCCACAACACTCCAACCCCTCACAGATACTGTACTTGGAGCACAGCAATGAGCCCTATGGCAAATTATTGCTAAAAAAATTGTAATTACACGCCCCTGTAAAACAGGGGCTGAAAAATTGGGCCTTAGCCACTGGTGGCGGCACCCATAAACAAAAATGATCTTCCAAGCTATCATCATCAATCGTATCATTGAGGACTCGGAGGAGGAGGATAGCCAGTCAACATAACAGCACAGGCACTCAGCATCAGCATCAGTCTTGAAGGGATGTGACATGTTAAAATCAATTAGTCTGTTATATCAGCATCAGGTGTGTGGTAGCTGGTGGTGATCCAAGACTGGTTCATCTTGATGAAAGTCAGTCGATCAACCGAGTCGGTGGACAGGCGCACCCTGTGATCCGTGACAAATCCTCCAGCAGCACTGAATGTGCGTTCCGAAAGAACGCTGGATGCAGGACAGGCCAGTAGCTCAATTGCATACTGTGCAAGCTCTGGCCAGTGATCCATCCTCAAGACCCAGTAAGCCAGAGGATTTTCGGTGGGGAAGGTGTCCAAGTCTGACCTTGCCCCTAGATATTCCTGCACCATGTTTATCAGACGCTGGCGATGGTTGCTGGAACCGATCATACTTTGGGGCTGCGGACTAAAGAATTGTCTGAACGCATCGGTCAGACGGCCACCTTCCCCACCGCTCCTTCTTTGACTGGCCGAAGCCTCAGCAACTCGTTGTCCAGGACCAGGAGTTTGTAACCTCCCAGTCTCTGGGAACGCGTTGCACAGACCTTTCTGCAAGGCCTCCCGGAGTTGTCTCATCCTCTGCTCCCTCTGCGATGGTAACATAAGGTCCGCAACCTTACCCTTGTACCGTGGATCAAGGAGAGTGGCCAGCCAGTAATGGTCCCTCTCCTTGATCCGAAGAATACGAGGATCCTTCCGCAGACTTTGCAGGATCAGGGAGGCCATGCAGCATAGGTTTGCTGAGGCATTCGCTCCGGAGTCCTCTGGGTCACTAAGGACGACATGATCCGCAGCCACCTCCTCCCAGCCACGTACAAGTCCACTGGTTTCTTGGGACTGTAAATCATCCCTAAAAGACTGCTGCTGATGATGCTGAGTGCCAGCCTCCACCTCCATGCTGACACAATCCTCCTCCTCCTCCTCCTCCTCCTCCTCCTCCTCTTCCTGTGCGATGGGTGGGACAGAAGGAACACTGTCTGGGTAAAGGGGGCCTTGAGAGGCAAGGAAGTCCTCCTCTTCCTGCCTCTGTTCTGCCTCAAGTGCCCTGTCCATTTTTCCACGCAGCGTGTGCTCCAACAGGTGGACAAGAGGTACAGTGTCACTGATGCATGCACTGTCACTGCTCACCATCCTCGTGGCCTCCTCAAATGGTGCCAGGACAGTGCATGCATCCCTGATCATGCCCCACTGGCGTGGAGAAAAAAAACCAAGCTCCCCTGACCCTGTCCTGGTGCCGTAGTCGCACAGGTACTCATTGATGGCCCTCTGCTGCGTGTGCAGCCGCTGCAGCATGGCCAACGTTGAGTTCCACCTGGTGGGCATGTCACATATAAGGCGGTTCTTGGGCAGGTTCAACTCCTTTTGCAGCTCAGCCAGGCGAGCACTGGCATTATAAGATCTGCGGAAATGCACACAGACTTTCCTGGCCTGCCTCAGGACATCCTGTAAGCCCGGGTACCTGCCCAAGAACCGCTGCACCACCAGGTTAAGGACGTGAGCCACACAGGGCACATGGGTCAGTTGTCCCTGTCGGAGGGCGGAGAGGAGGTTGGTGCCATTGTCGCAAACCACCATTCCTGGCTTAAGCTGGCGTGGCGTCAACCACCTCTCGGCCTGGCCCTGCAGAGCAGACAGGACCTCTGCCCCAGGGTGGCTTCTGTCCCCCAAACACACCAGCGCAAGCACGGCATGGCATCTTTTTGCCTGCGTACTTGCGTAGCCCCGTGAACGGCTACGGAGCACCGCTGGTTCATAGGACAAACCACAGGAAGAGGCCATGGAGGAAGAAGAAGAGGAGGGGGTGGAGGAGAGAGGTGTGTCACAACCAGTAGTAGCATTTTGGAGGCGTGGCGGTGGGACAACCTCCAACACTACTGCACCTTGTCCTGCATCCTTCCCAGCTGCCAAAAGAGTGACCCAATGGGCCGTGAAAGAAAGGTAACGTCCCTGTCCATGCCTGCTGGACCATGAGTCAGCGGTAATATGCACCTTACCGCTGACCGCCCTGTCCAGCGAGGCCAAGACATTGCCTTCCACATGCCGGTAGAGAGCCGGAATAGCCTTCCGTGAGAAAAAGTGGCGTTTGGGAACCTGCCACTGAGGAACCGCACATTGCACAAACTCACGGAAGGGGGCCGAGTCTACCAACTGAAAAGGCAGCAGTTGAAGCGCTAGCAATTTAGCCAAGCTAGCATTCAACCGCTGGGCATGTGGATGGCTGGGAGTGAACTTCTTTCGACGGTCCAGCAGCTGGGGCAGGGAAATTTGCCTGCTAGAATCGGACGTCGGTGTACTGCTAGCAGAGTGGGCGCAAGTACTTGGCTGTGACACACCTAATTCTACACCTTCATTCCTCTCAGAGCATGTTTCAGAGAGGACTGAAGTTATAGTGGGGTTGGAGATCCCAGCTGATGCGGTGCAAGGAGAGGTCCGCTTTGTTCTTTGGTGTGGGTCTTTGAGGTAGGCTTGCCAACGAGCTGCATGGCAGGTCAACATATGTCTGGTCAGGCATGTGGTACCCAAGCGGCTGATGTTTTGGCCACGCGATATACGCTTGAGACATATGTTGCAAACAGCAGCTGTGCGATCTGATGCACTAGCCTCAAAAAAGGCCCACACCAAAGAACTTTTTGAATGACGGGCAGAGGCAGCGCCCTGCACAGGCGGAGCTCTGCGGTGTGATTCCGTCGGTGTACTGCCCTTACGCTGGCCACCAAAGGGCATCCTGCCTCGTTGGAGATGTGCCTCCTCCTCATCCTCCTCCTCCTCTCTCCTATTAGGCACCCACGTGGAGTCAGTGACCTCATCATCACCTCCCTCCTCATCACTGGAGGCAATCTGGCAGTATGCTGCAGCTGCTGGAACATGACTGCCAGATTGGTGTCCTTCTTGAGCATCCCCTCTGTCTGCTCTCACGCTACTGCCTTCCTCTAGCTGGGTTTCATCATCAGACCCTTCGAAACGCTGGGCATCCTCCTGGAGCATGTACCCAACACTGTGCTGAAACAGTTCGGGGGACTCCTCAGGAGGAGGACATGGTGGGTCTAGGGAAGGAGTGACTGATGATGAGTCTGACATTGATACCAGGGAAGAGGACGCTTTGGCAGCTGCTTTTCCAGTACCCTGAGCCTGGGTGAGAGAGGATGAGGAGGAGGAGGAGGGCTTGGTCATCCACTCTACCAAGTCTTCGGCATGATGTGGCTCAACATGTCCAGCTGCCGAAAAGAAGGACAAGCGTGTCCCATGGCCATGTGCTGATGACAATGCACCGCGTCCACGACCAGCACTGTTGCCCCCAGACACAGAGCCTGCTTGCCCTCTTTTATTGCCTCCTGACTGTCTGCCTCTCCTTGTTTGCCTTCCAGACATTCTAATAGATGGCCTGCAGGGAGATGGGAAAAAAGCAATAAGGGCTACCTTCAGGTGTCCTTCTCTGTCCCTTGAAACAAGGACTTTCACAGTGAAAGAAACTGACACTCTCCCTACCTACAGTTTTCTGTCCCTAGAATAAATGTTTTTTTTAAGCACAATATAGCACAAGGACAATTCACTCACTGTCCTTCCAGGTCCCTGGAAACAAGGACTTGCAGAGTGAAAGAAAAAAAACACTCTCCCTACCTACAGTTTTCTGTCCCTAGAAAAAATGTTTTTTTTAATCACAATATAGCACAAGAACAATTCGCTCACTGTCCTTACAGGTCCCTGGAAACAAGGACTTGCAGAGTGAAATAAACTGACACTCTCCCTACCTACAGTTTTCTGTCCCTAGAATAAATGTTTTTTTTAAGCACAATATAGCACAAGGAGAATTCACTCACTGTCCTTCCAGGTCCCTGGAAACAAGGACTTGCAGAGTGAAAGAAAAAAAACACTCTCCCTACCTACAGTTTTCTGTCCCTAGAAAAAATGTTTTTTTTAATCACAATATAGCACAAGAACAATTCACTCACTGTCCTTACAGGTCCCTGGAAACAAGGACTTGCAGAGTGAAATAAACTGACACTCTCCCTACCTACAGTTTTCTGTCCCTAGAATAAATGTTTTTTTTAAGCACAATATAGCACAAGGAGAATTCACTCACTGTCCTTCCAGGTCCCTGGAAACAAGGACTTGCAGAGTGAAAGAAAAAAAACACTCTCCCTACCTACAGTTTTCTGTCCCTAGAAAAAATGTTTTTTTTAATCACAATATAGCACAAGGACAATTCACTCACTGTCCTTACAGGTCCCTGGAAACAAGGACTTGCAGAGTGAAATAAACTGACACTCTCCCTACCTACAGTTTTCTGTCCCTAGAATAAATGTTTTTTTTAAGCACAATATAGCACAAGGACAATTCACTCACTGTCCTTACAGGTCCCTGGAAACAAGGACTTGCAGAGTGAAAGAAAAAAAACACTCTCCCTACCTACAGTTTTCTGTCCCTAGAAAAAATGTTTTTTTTAATCACAATATAGCACAAGGACAATTCACTCACTGTCCTTACAGGTCCCTGGAAACAAGGACTTGCAGAGTGAAAGAAAAAAAACACTCTCCCTACCTACAGTTTTCTGTCCCTAGAAAAAATGTTTTTTTTAATCACAATATAGCACAAGAACAATTCACTCACTGTCCTTACAGGTCCCTGGAAACAAGGACTTGCAGAGTGAAATAAACTGACACTCTCCCTACCTACAGTTTTCTGTCCCTAGAATAAATGTTTTTTTTAAGCACAATATAGCACAAGGAGAATTCACTCACTGTCCTTCCAGGTCCCTGGAAACAAGGACTTGCAGAGTGAAAGAAAAAAAACACTCTCCCTACCTACAGTTTTCTGTCCCTAGAAAAAATGTTTTTTTTAATCACAATATAGCACAAGAACAATTCACTCACTGTCCTTACAGGTCCCTGGAAACAAGGACTTGCAGAGTGAAATAAACTGACACTCTCCCTACCTACAGTTTTCTGTCCCTAGAATAAATGTTTTTTTTAAGCACAATATAGCACAAGGAGAATTCACTCACTGTCCTTCCAGGTCCCTGGAAACAAGGACTTGCAGAGTGAAAGAAAAAAAACACTCTCCCTACCTACAGTTTTCTGTCCCTAGAAAAAATGTTTTTTTTAATCACAATATAGCACAAGGACAATTCACTCACTGTCCTTACAGGTCCCTGGAAACAAGGACTTGCAGAGTGAAATAAACTGACACTCTCCCTACCTACAGTTTTCTGTCCCTAGAATAAATGTTTTTTTTAAGCACAATATAGCACAAGGACAATTCACTCACTGTCCTTACAGGTCCCTGGAAACAAGGACTTGCAGAGTGAAAGAAAAAAAACACTCTCCCTACCTACAGTTTTCTGTCCCTAGAAAAAATGTTTTTTTTTAATCACAATATAGCACAAGGACAATTCACTCACTGTCCTTACAGGTCCCTGGAAACAAGGACTTGCAGAGTGAAAGAAAAAAAACACTCTCCCTACCTACAGTTTTCTGTCCCTAGAAAAAATGTTTTTTTTAATCACAATATAGCACAAGGACAATTCACTCACTGTCCTTACAGGTCCCTGGAAACAAGGACTTGCAGAGTGAAATAAACTGACACTCTCCCTACCTACAGTTTTCTGTCCCTAGAATAAATGTTTTTTTTAAGCACAATATAGCACAAGGACAATTCACTCACTGTCCTTACAGGTCCCTGGAAACAAGGACTTGCAGAGTGAAAGAAAAAAAACACTCTCCCTACCTACAGTTTTCTGTCCCTAGAAAAAATGTTTTTTTTAATCACAATATAGCACAAGGACAATTCACTCACTGTCCTTACAGGTCCCTGGAAACAAGGACTTGCAGAGTGAAATAAACTGACACTCTCCCTACCTACAGTTTTCTGTCCCTAGAATAAATGTTTTTTTTAAGCACAATATAGCACAAGGAGGATTCACTCACTGTCCTTCCAGGTCCCTGGAAACAAGGACTTGCAGAGTGAAAGAAAAAAAACACTCTCCCTACCTACAGTTTTCTGTCCCTAGAAAAAATGTTTTTTTTAATCACAATATAGCACAAGGACAATTCACTCACTGTCCTTACAGGTCCCTGGAAACAAGGACTTGCAGAGTGAAATAAACTGACACTCTCCCTACCTACAGTTTTCTGTCCCTAGAATAAATGTTTTTTTTAAGCACAATATAGCACAAGGACAATTCACTCACTGTCCTTACAGGTCCCTGGAAACAAGGACTTGCAGAGTGAAAGAAAAAAAACACTCTCCCTACCTACAGTTTTCTGTCCCTAGAAAAAATGTTTTTTTTTAATCACAATATAGCACAAGGACAATTCACTCACTGTCCTTACAGGTCCCTGGAAACAAGGACTTGCAGAGTGAAAGAAAATAAACACTCTCCCTACCTACAGTTTTCTGTCCCTAGAATAAATGTATTTTTAAGCACAATATAGCACAAGGACAATTCACTCACTGTCCTTACAGGTCCCTGGAAACAAGGACTTGCAGAGTGAAAGAAAATAAACACTCTCCCTACCTACAGTTTTCTGTCCCTAGAATAAATGTTTTTTTTAAGCACAATATAGCACAAGGACAATTCACTCACTGTCCTTACAGGTCCCTGGAAACAAGGACTTGCAGAGTGAAATAAACTGACACTCTCCCTACCTACAGTTTTCTGTCCCTAGAATTAATGTTTTTTTTAATCACAATATAGCACAAGGACAATTCACTCACTGTCCTTACAGGTCCCTGGAAACAAGGACTTGCAGAGTGAAATAAACTGACACTCTCCCTACCTACAGTTTTCTGTCCCTAGAATAAATGTTTTTTTTAATCACAATATAGCACAAGGACAATTCACTCACTGTCCTTACAGGTCCCTGGAAACAAGGACTTGCAGAGTGAAATAAACTGACACTCTCCCTACCTACAGTTTTCTGTCCCTAGAATAAATGTTTTTTTTAAGCACAATATAGCACAAGGACAATTCACTCACTGTCCTTACAGGTCCCTGGAAACAAGGACTTGCAGAGTGAAAGAAAAAAAACACTCTCCCTACCTACAGTTTTCTGTCCCTAGAAAAAATGTTTTTTTTAATCACAATATAGCACAAGGACAATTCACTCACTGTCCTTACAGGTCCCTGGAAACAAGGACTTGCAGAGTGAAATAAACTGACACTCTCCCTACCTACAGTTTTCTGTCCCTAGAATAAATGTTTTTTTTAAGCACAATATAGCACAAGGAGGATTCACTCACTGTCCTTCCAGGTCCCTGGAAACAAGGACTTGCAGAGTGAAAGAAAAAAAACACTCTCCCTACCTACAGTTTTCTGTCCCTAGAAAAAATGTTTTTTTTAATCACAATATAGCACAAGGACAATTCACTCACTGTCCTTACAGGTCCCTGGAAACAAGGACTTGCAGAGTGAAATAAACTGACACTCTCCCTACCTACAGTTTTCTGTCCCTAGAATAAATGTTTTTTTTAAGCACAATATAGCACAAGGACAATTCACTCACTGTCCTTACAGGTCCCTGGAAACAAGGACTTGCAGAGTGAAAGAAAAAAAACACTCTCCCTACCTACAGTTTTCTGTCCCTAGAAAAAATGTTTTTTTTTAATCACAATATAGCACAAGGACAATTCACTCACTGTCCTTACAGGTCCCTGGAAACAAGGACTTGCAGAGTGAAAGAAAATAAACACTCTCCCTACCTACAGTTTTCTGTCCCTAGAATAAATGTATTTTTAAGCACAATATAGCACAAGGACAATTCACTCACTGTCCTTACAGGTCCCTGGAAACAAGGACTTGCAGAGTGAAAGAAAATAAACACTCTCCCTACCTACAGTTTTCTGTCCCTAGAATAAATGTTTTTTTTAAGCACAATATAGCACAAGGACAATTCACTCACTGTCCTTACAGGTCCCTGGAAACAAGGACTTGCAGAGTGAAATAAACTGACACTCTCCCTACCTACAGTTTTCTGTCCCTAGAATTAATGTTTTTTTTAAGCACAATATAGCACAAGGAGAATTCACTCACTGTCCTTCCAGGTCCCTGGAAACAAGGACTTGCAGAGTGAAAGAAAAAAAACACTCTCCCTACCTACAGTTTTCTGTCCCTAGAAAAAATGTTTTTTTTAATCACAATATAGCACAAGGACAATTCACTCACTGTCCTTACAGGTCCCTGGAAACAAGGACTTGCAGAGTGAAATAAACTGACACTCTCCCTACCTACAGTTTTCTGTCCCTAGAATAAATGTTTTTTTTAAGCACAATATAGCACAAGGACAATTCACTCACTGTCCTTACAGGTCCCTGGAAACAAGGACTTGCAGAGTGAAAGAAAAAAAACACTCTCCCTACCTACAGTTTTCTGTCCCTAGAAAAAATGTTTTTTTTAATCACAGTATAGCACAAGGACAATTCACTCACTGTCCTTACAGGTCCCTGGAAACAAGGACTTGCAGAGTGAAATAAACTGACACTCTCCCTACCTACAGTTTTCTGTCCCTAGAATAAATGTTTTTTTTAAGCACAATATAGCACAAGGAGAATTCACTCACTGTCCTTCCAGGTCCCTGGAAACAAGGACTTGCAGAGTGAAAGAAAAAAAACACTCTCCCTACCTACAGTTTTCTGTCCCTAGAAAAAATGTTTTTTTTAATCACAATATAGCACAAGGACAATTCACTCACTGTCCTTACAGGTCCCTGGAAACAAGGACTTGCAGAGTGAAATAAACTGACACTCTCCCTACCTACAGTTTTCTGTCCCTAGAATAAATGTTTTTTTTAAGCACAATATAGCACAAGGAGAATTCACTCACTGTCCTTCCAGGTCCCTGGAAACAAGGACTTGCAGAGTGAAATAAACTGACACTCTCCCTACCTACAGTTTTCTGTCCCTAGAATAAATGTTTTTTTTAAGCACAATATAGCACAAGGACAATTCACTCACTGTCCTTACAGGTCCCTGGAAACAAGGACTTGCAGAGTGAAATAAACTGACACTCTCCCTACCTACAGTTTTCTGTCCCTAGAATAAATGTTTTTTTTAAGCACAATATAGCACAAGGACAATTCACTCACTGTCCTTACAGGTCCCTGGAAACAAGGACTTGCAGAGTGAAAGAAAAAAAACACTCTCCCTACCTACAGTTTTCTGTCCCTAGAAAAAATGTTTTTTTAATCACAATATAGCACAAGGACAATTCACTCACTGTCCTTACAGGTCCCTGGAAACAAGGACTTGCAGAGTGAAATAAACTGACACTCTCCCTACCTACAGTTTTCTGTCCCTAGAATAAATGTTTTTTTTAAGCACAATATAGCACAAGGAGAATTCACTCACTGTCCTTCCAGGTCCCTGGAAACAAGGACTTGCAGAGTGAAAGAAAAAAAACACTCTCCCTACCTACAGTTTTCTGTCCCTAGAAAAAATGTTTTTTTTAATCACAATATAGCACAAGGACAATTCACTCACTGTCCTTACAGGTCCCTGGAAACAAGGACTTGCAGAGTGAAATAAACTGACACTCTCCCTACCTACAGTTTTCTGTCCCTAGAATAAATGTTTTTTTTAAGCACAATATAGCACAAGGAGAATTCACTCACTGTCCTTCCAGGTCCCTGGAAACAAGGACTTGCAGAGTGAAAGAAAAAAAACACTCTCCCTACCTACAGTTTTCTGTCCCTAGAAAAAATGTTTTTTTTAATCACAATATAGCACAAGGACAATTCACTCACTGTCCTTACAGGTCCCTGGAAACAAGGACTTGCAGAGTGAAATAAACTGACACTCTCCCTACCTACAGTTTTCTGTCCCTAGAATAAATGTTTTTTTTAAGCACAATATAGCACAAGGACAATTCACTCACTGTCCTTACAGGTCCCTGGAAACAAGGACTTGCAGAGTGAAAGAAAAAAAACACTCTCCCTACCTACAGTTTTCTGTCCCTAGAAAAAATGTTTTTTTTAATCACAATATAGCACAAGAACAATTCACTCACTGTCCTTACAGGTCCCTGGAAACAAGGACTTGCAGAGTGAAATAAACTGACACTCTCCCTACCTACAGTTTTCTGTCCCTAGAATAAATGTTTTTTTTAAGCACAATATAGCACAAGGAGAATTCACTCACTGTCCTTCCAGGTCCCTGGAAACAAGGACTTGCAGAGTGAAAGAAAAAAAACACTCTCCCTACCTACAGTTTTCTGTCCCTAGAAAAAATGTTTTTTTTAATCACAATATAGCACAAGGACAATTCACTCACTGTCCTTACAGGTCCCTGGAAACAAGGACTTGCAGAGTGAAATAAACTGACACTCTCCCTACCTACAGTTTTCTGTCCCTAGAATAAATGTTTTTTTTAAGCACAATATAGCACAAGGACAATTCACTCACTGTCCTTACAGGTCCCTGGAAACAAGGACTTGCAGAGTGAAATAAACTGACACTCTCCCTACCTACAGTTTTCTGTCCCTAGAATAAATGTTTTTTTTAAGCACAATATAGCACAAGGACAATTCACTCACTGTCCTTACAGGTCCCTGGAAACAAGGACTTGCAGAGTGAAAGAAAAAAAACACTCTCCCTACCTACAGTTTTCTGTCCCTAGAAAAAATGTTTTTTTTTAATCACAATATAGCACAAGGACAATTCACTCACTGTCCTTACAGGTCCCTGGAAACAAGGACTTGCAGAGTGAAATAAACTGACACTCTCCCTACCTACAGTTTTCTGTCCCTAGAATAAATGTTTTTTTTAAGCACAATATAGCACAAGGACAATTCACTCACTGTCCTTACAGGTCCCTGGAAACAAGGACTTGCAGAGTGAAAGAAAAAAAACACTCTCCCTACCTACAGTTTTCTGTCCCTAGAAAAAATGTTTTTTTTAATCACAATATAGCACAAGGACAATTCACTCACTGTCCTTACAGGTCCCTGGAAACAAGGACTTGCAGAGTGAAATAAACTGACACTCTCCCTACCTACAGTTTTCTGTCCCTAGAATAAATGTTTTTTTTAAGCACAATATAGCACAAGGACAATTCACTCACTGTCCTTCCAGGTCCCTGGAAACAAGGACTTGCAGAGTGAAAGAAAAAAAACACTCTCCCTACCTACAGTTTTCTGTCCCTAGAAAAATTGTTTTTTTTAATCACAATATAGCACAAGGACAATTCACTCACTGTCCTTACAGGTCCCTGGAAACAAGGACTTGCAGAGTGAAAGAAACTGACACTCTCCCTACCTACAGTTTTCTGTCCCTAGAATAAATGTTTTTTTAAGCACAATATAGCACAAGGACAATTCACTCACTGTCCTTCCAGGTCCCTGGAAACAAGGACTTGCAGAGTGAAAGAAACTGACACTGTCCCTACCTACAGTTTTCTGTCCCTAGAATAAATGTTTTTTTTAAGCACACTATAGCACAAGCACAAAACACACTGACACTCTCCCTACCTATCCTTCTCTTTCCCTAAACTAAAGGAATCCAGGTTAAGCAAGAAAGAAATAACAGTCACTGTCCCTGCCTATGCTGCTCTATCCCTGCTCCGGAACACACTACACTAGGCCGCCGTGCTGGCGGCCTTTTATAGTGTGGGGCGTGTACTAAACACCCTCAGCAATAATTGGCCACAGGCATCCTGCCTGTGGCCAATCATTGCTCTCCTCGCTGCCGGCGCTGTGATTGGCCAAGCATGCGGGGTCACAGTGCATGCTTGGCCAATCACAGCGCCTGGATGACACTGCGATGGCGTAGTGCATTGTGGGCCGTTCGCGTCACTCGAATTTGGCGCGAACGGCCCAAATCGTTCGATCTTCGTCGAACGATCGAACAGCCGATGTTCGAGTCGAACGTATGTTCGACTCGAACACGAAGCTCATCCCTAATAATGACAAACAGGTCGTGTTATGATCCGGAACTTCATGCCTATGTTCCCACTGTTGACCGTAGGTGTGCGCAGCCTAAGGCATTAGGGTGCGCACCCCAAAGCTCAAACACACATGCCTCAGCATGACGCTGCCTCAGCATGGCGCAGCCTCAGATGCACCGGCAGTGAATGCATGGGAAGTGCTCTGTGCTTAGCGGCTTCCTATTCATTCACAAACTGAAGCCTAGTAAACACAATTTACTAGGCTTCAGTTATGATTGAACACATTGAGTGAGTTTGTTTACTGTGTTCATTTAGAAAAGGATACCTATGCTGTTGACAAATAGTATTATAACTCTGTAGTCCCTTACACATTTTTCTACATTCTGTATCCGATTCCTACAACTAATTTTAATGAATATTAAACATTCTAAGATTAAAAAAAAAAAATGACAAAAAATAAAGTAGTAAATAAGACTAAGAGATATGAATATGAAATTTGCGTTACAGGTTCTGTAAGCAATAAGGACATATACTGTATATTCTTAAATAAATATTCAGATATCAAGTTAATTTGTTCATGTTGATTAAATCATAGAGTCAGTTAACTAATAAATATTACATCTTCAGAGTTAATGCAACAAGCTACACTAAGCAGCCATGTTTTCAAGCATCTTTATGATACCAGTTAACATTTGTTAACTGTATTAATGTACATGGAAATAAATGCTATCTATATATAGCAGAACCTGTACCTTTTCTATGTTTTATTATCCCATACAAAGAGCTGCTAAGAAAACCTAAAATGTATGCTAGCTGAAAGGGCACAAAGCTGCTAAAGAATTTTATTTCAATGGAGAAGTATTTGACTGTGCATCAAAGTCTACATGACATTTTATCTGCTACTCATTCACTTCCTGACTTAGGCAACTAACGCTAACTTGCAAAAGTCACTATTCCTTTTCTTATTACCTATCTCATGATGAAATACAGTATCTCTTTCCTTCAAAAGCAGACACAGCAGGACACAAAACAAGAATGGTAACAAAACTGAAGAACCATATGACCCGCTTGACCTTTTTTTGCAATTAAATAAATGTAGTCTGTATCTGATCTGAATCTTTTAGTTATATTCGCTTGAACCTACAGCTGTCTAAAATTCTTTGTGAACTATCAAGTGCAGGGAATGTCTTTATAACATGTGATACTGGGAGCTCACTTGTCTATAAAGATTGTCAGCTTGGAATTAGAATTTTACAATTGCATAAGTGCATGTTATATTTGTAGATAGACAAGTATATATAAAAAAACTTTGAAATACAATGCGCCATACAAAAAAGAATAATAATTCCTTTGCTCAATTCTGTACTGCAATGTTATAGTACACACAAAAGATATAACTATTACATAAATCTCTACACCTATGCATCAAATATTTATGCACCTCTGTATGGCTAGCAGGGCCGAACTGGCCCACCGGGAGACCGGGAAAACTCCCGGTGGGCTGGCTGCCTGGCTGCTTCTGGGACCACTGTGAGGGCAGCGGCGCCTGAAAAAAAAATGGCGGTGGGGCCGGGCCGACATGCAACTGCACATGCGCCAGCGCAGTTCCGAGACTAGCCGTACTCGGGAAAGCCCTCCACGCTCGGCAAGTTCCGGAAATGCGGGCGCATGCGCAGTGATACGATGGCGACGAGCGGCGCCATTTTTAAAAGTTTAGCCGTAGCGCGCCGGCCAGCCTCTTCCTTCCTACGTCCCCCGCAGCCTCTGAATGCCTGCCCTCCCCCCGCAGCCTCTGACCTCTTGTTCCCCCTGCAGCCTCTGACCTCCTGTCCCTCCGCAGTCTCTGGCCTCCTGTCCCCCCCTCCGCATCCTCTGACCTCCTGCCCCCCCCTCCATAGCCTCCGACCTCCTGTCCCCCCCTCCGCATCCTCTGACCACCTGCCCCCCCCTCCACAGCCTCCGAACTCCTGTCCCCCCCTCCACAGCCTCCGACCTTCTGTCCCCACCTCCACAGCCTCTGACCCCCTGTCTCCCCCTCCGCAGCCTCTGACCTCCTGGCCCCCCCTCCGCAGCCTCCTGTCCCCCCCTCCGCAGCCTCCTGTCCCCCCTCTGCAGCCTCTGACCTCCTGGCCCCCCTCCACAGCCTCTGACCTCCTGTCCCACCCTCTACAGCCTCTGACCTCCTGTCCCCCCCTCTACAGCCTCCGACCTCCTGTCCCCCCCTCCGCAGCCTCTGACCTCCTGTCCCCCCCTCCGCAGCCTCCTGTCCCCTCCTCCGCAGCCTCCTGTCCCCCACTCCGCAGCCTCCTGTCCCCCCTCCACAGCCTCTGACCTCCTGTCCCCCCCTCCACAGCCTCTGACCTCCTGTCCCCCCCTCTACAGCCTCTGACCTTCTGTCCCCCCCTCTACAGCCTCCGACCTCCTGTCCCCCCCTCCGCAGCCTCTGACCTCCTGTCCCCCCTCCACAGCCTCTGACCTCATGTCCCCCCCCTCTACAGCCTCCGACCTCCTGTCCCCCCCTCCGCAGCCTCTGACCTCCTGTCCCCCCCTCCGCAGCCTCCTGTCCCCCCCTCCGCAGCCTCCTGTCCCCCCCTCCGCAGCCTCTGACCTCCTGTCCCCCCCTCCACAGCCTCTGAACTCCTGTCTCCCCCTCTACAGCCTCTGACCTCCTGTCCCCCCTCTACAGCCTCCGACCTCCTGTCCCTCCCTCTACAGCCTCCGACCTCCTGTCCCCCCCTCTACAGCCTCCGACCTCCTGTCCCCCCTCCACAGCCTCCGACCTCCTGTCCCCCCCTCCGCAGCCTCCGACCTCATGTCCCCCCCTCCGCAGCCTCCTGTCCCCCCTTCCGCAGCCTCTGACCTCCTGTCCCCCCATCCGCATCCTCTGACCGCCTGCCCCCCCTCCACAGCCTCCGGCCTCCTGTCTCCCCCTCCGCAGCCTCTGACCTCCCCTGTACTATCCGCAGCCTCTGACCATCTCTTGTCTTATATCACATCTGGAGAGGAGTCAAGAGTGGGAATGCCGCCAGGATGGGGGTCATAGGAGAAGCCAGACATGTATGGACTGAGGAGAGGAAACTATGGGATAAAACCAGAGCCACCAAGCTGGAGCCGAGTGACTGAGCCCTGCACCGTGCACCTGAGAGGAGGTCAGTGACAGCGCCGCCAGGCCAGTCTGAGGGGGGAGTTAATACAATAATGTAAGGGGGCACTGATAAAGGTTTCCCCCTTATATCAGTAAACCCCCTTACCTTAGTGTTTTCTTTCTGAGGAAGGTGTTCTCTGGTCACAAGAGTCCTCCCCACATTCCCAGAGTTCCCCTTTACATCATAGTCTGCAGGATTCCACCCTTCAGTGGAAGGGGGCACTCTGATGTAAAGGGGAATGCAGTGGACTCTGATATAAGTGGGGTCTCTGGTCACCAGTGCCCCCTTTATATCAGAGTGCGACCCCTTTCACACTGAGGCGCTTTGCAGGCGCTATAATGCTAAAAATAGCGCCCTGAAAGAGCCGCTCCGCACACTCCAGTGGGAAAGTCCGAGGGCCTTCACACTGGAGCGCTGCGCTGGCAGGACGCTAAAAAATGTCCTGCTAGCAGCATCTTTGGAGTGGTGTGTATACCACTCCTCCACCGCTCCTGCCTTTTGATATGAATGTGCACCGTGGCTATACCGCCAGAAAAGCGCATTTTGCTGGTGGTTTTAATGGCCGTTAGCGGGGATTAAAAGCGCCCCGCTAGCGTCCAAAATTGACGGTAAAGCGCCGCTAAAATTAACGCCGCTTTATCGCCGACGCATGGGGCTGGTATGAGATTATTTCCAGGGCTGGTTTTTATTCCCAGTCCGGCCCTGATGGCTAGTATACATACTTTGTACTGTTTAAACGAGTAAAAATGGCATTGTTGGCCAAAGATATTGTCAGGCAGGTTAAGCTGGGCCAATCTTCAACTAAGGATCAGAACTTTTCTTGTTTATTTAAATGAAAGTGGAAGTCACTTCTAATATTTCTTGTCTAAAATTATATATAAGGTTTATTGCTTTGTGGACCTTGACTAGAGATATTTAGGAGGATTTAAAAACCTATCCCAGAGTACTCCTTTATGAAGCTCTTGATTGGTAAAGGTGTCTACAAGATATATTACTTTTCATCTTTCCCAAATATGATAGCTAAAGCATAACTAAAGGCAAAACTTGAGAGTGGAGAAGCATTAGAACACCTGGCAGGTTTTTAGTTCTGTTTATGCCCCTGTGAGGAAGATCGATCATATTTGTCCTGTTTACTATTATCACTAAGTCACTATGAGTGCAAGTAAAAGAAAATCCAAAATTTTGGTTTGTCACAAAAACAAGCATAGAAATTAAATCTTCTAAAAAGGACACTAGTTTTGGCACCCTGGTGACAGTAAGGGATTTCCTCACTTTGGAGGGATTTCTTCCCACTTCCTGTTGTGGATATAGGACTGGAAGTGAAGAAAAATCTCCCCAATGGGACACAGATGGCAAAAAACTGGCAATGCTTATAACCTTCCCTTACTCTAGCCAAAGTGAAAAAAAAAAAAAAGTTTTGCCTTTAGTTCAACTTAAAATATTTAATGGTAGCTAAAAGGGAGTAAAAGAGAAATAAGGAACATTTGGTATCAGTGCCGATACTTAGCATATGCACGAGTATCAGTACTCGTGCAAATGCTCTGATACCTGAAACCGATAGTTTTAGGCTCGGTTCTTTCAGCTGTCAAAAAGCAGCCAATTATCAATTAAGGAGCACGGCCGCTGCATCCTTAACAAACGATGACTCATTCAGCTGTCAGTGGGGTTCCCCTGTTGACAGCTGAAGTGTAAACAAAGAAACAAAAAAAAAAAAAGCTGCCGGCCAATGTTTGTCAACAACATTGCTCAGCCGCTGAAACAGAAAGGTAAAAAGAAACATTGTTTCTTTTTGTATCTTTCTGTTTCTTCACCTACAAATCAAAGGGATGAACTTCCCTCTGCAGATGAAGTCAGTTTAAATCAACCTCTGTTTTAACCACTTAATAACCCCTATTTTTTTCAAATCAGCCTTAATTAAATCCTATTCTCCTTCTCCATTTAATTTTTATTTGCCTGCTGATTTTTTTTGTTCACTTTTATTTCATAAACTATTAATAATGTAAAAAAATAATTTTGTTTGCTTTGTTCATTAATATTTTTGCATCTTTAACATATATTTTCACATTTCCCATAAAAAAAAGCACAAAATTAAAAATGATTTATTTATTTCATTTGTAAATAACTTTTTAATGCTTTGTACCATTACTGACAGCTGAAGTGTGAACAAAACAGTTGCGGTAGGTATCGGCGAGTATATGTGTGTGTGGGGGGGGGGGGGGAAGGCGACTTTTGGCATAAACGTTTGACCAATAGAAATTTATGCATATTAAGTAAAATACAGTTTTGGACAGAGTTCAGTATACAGGACCCAGTGTGCCATCCTCTGCTCTACTGTGTATAAAAAAAACTCAGCAAGCTGAATGCTATAGACAATACATTAACTAGCAATCTTTTATAACTGTCACAAAGTTCAGGTGCAATTGGATCATTAAATGACTAGCAGGCCTGTTAATTATCCTATCTTTATTTAAAATAAAAATAAAAACATTCAGTAGAACCTGCTGCAGCCCCCCATCCCCTCTAGTAAAATGTAACAAAATAGAACAAAGCCAGGTACAGCTCAACCTGCTCCTTATAGTCTTGAGCTGCATGATTGTTCTAATAATGCCAGTCTTGAAATGTGTATACCGTTTCGCTTATTACTTTCTCCCTGTGTATACACGCATGAATCACCTTTCTGAAAGTGTATTTAAATAGACAACAAACTAAATTGTTCCCAGTGTTATTGCAGCCTCTCTGAATATAGTGCACGGCCATGCATAACAAAGGGACAAAGCATTACTCTATCAAATAACTGTACAATGCCAGCGTGCCATTGTGTTGATGTAACAATAGCACATGGGCAACAAATGATATCTCCCCCCAGAGAATTTGGCTTATTTTTCAAAACAAAAAGCTATGTCTTTGTATTTTGCGGCTTCTCTTGCATTAAATAATGTTAAGTGAAAATCAATAAAAATCATACACACAGTATTGGGTTTCCTGTGCCTTAGTCATTTACAAGGTTACATTACAAATCAATAAAAACATACAATTTATCAGCACTTGTGGTGGCTGGGACTTGGGTTGGTTTTCTAGAATAATAGAATTGCAAATAAGAGCATTATACATTTTTCCTGTAAAAAATCCAAAAAAAATCAGATTCATACATCAATTATATTATTAAAATCTTACACACGATTGGACCTTTTTCTGACGGAATTTCATCGGGAAACCATAGAACCTGTTCTATTTTAAAATTCCGATGGAATTCATCGGAATTTCTCCGATGGGGCCCACACAGGGTCAGAATTTCGTATGAAAAAACTCAGACGGACTCCGTCTGACTTTTTTCATCGAAAATTCCTATCGTGTGTACACCGCATAAGGGCTGTAGAGGCAGGCAAATCTTATTGCTATCAGCTGAATGTGTGGAATGCTCTGACCAGTGGCGGCTGGTGCTCCATTTTTGAAGGGGCGGCAAACAAACCCCCCCCGCTGCCGGGTCCGCAATTACCACATCCATGATCGCAGCTTCCACTCCTTGACGAAGAGCAGCCAGGTGGGCAGAGTCAGGCCGCGGCACGCTCTGACGACAGAAATCGCAATCTTTCTTCTCCCAGCTCAGGCTGCACAGCAACTCTGCCTCTGCACATCACTGTCAGAGACTGCTGCACGCTCATTAGCTGCCGCCAACTCCCCCCACCACCTTCTCCTCCTCTGCTCCACTCCAACCACAGCCACACAAATCACACAAGTGGATGGGCTTAGGGGCATAGTGCTCTGTGTCCCAAGCCCACTCTTTTTGATGCCTCCGACTCTAATCATGTGCTTCTAAAAAAAAAAAATGATTGAAATCCATGCATACAGCGCCCTGCATTAGGTGCAGAGCGAATGAATCGGGGTGGCGGCACCCCTGTACCCCTAATGGACAGGCCGGTACTGGCTCTGACTATAAGGCTTCATGTGCACTAGCACCTGCTAAACTTGAGTTTAGGCGCTTTTGCTTTTTTTTTTTGCCAAAGCTCCTAAACTCAACTCCATAGAAGCCTATGTATCCATGTACACATAGGCTTTTAGCAGAGTTTAGAAGCTGCCACATTTTGGTGAGCTTCAACCTCCCTCTCTTGAACATGGAAGAATCGCTTTTAGGTAGGAACATTTTGAAGCGAAAATGCAAAACATAGCAAAAACGCAGCACCATTTTGGCACGGTTTGCGTTTTGCCGCAGCTGCAGTAAATGTAGGCAGGGGGTACATAAAGCCTAATCCATTTTATCTTAGAGAACAGAATAACTAAATTGGGATAGTTTAAAGCTGAACTGCAGACAGATACACAACAAGACAAATTATAACATCATTCAACGTACTTTAAAATGCAAGCGAGTTTAAAAGAGAAGTGCGAGTTTAAAAAAAAAGAAACATTCATACTCATCTATGTAGGTGCAGCATCAATACAATGATGCATCTATCCCCTCCACCTCTACACAAGAAATGAGTAACAAAAGATCATTAATCACTCAGTTCTTGGTCCTCAGGGAGCAGAGAGCAATGTCTGTCAGTCGCCGGCTCTCTGCTCTGCCCTTTCAGCGCTCACTGGAGAGCTGGACTGTGGAGGGGGTCGGATTGGATGTCTCTGGTTCTCAGTGGTACAATGAGGTCTGAGACAGCTGCTGGTCAGGCATCTGGGCAAATCCTGGCATTGTCGGGATCCCTGTAGAGCTTGGACCGGCTCTGTGTAGTCAGCCGACAGTGAGCTTTAGCTCGCTGACGGCTCAATCTGGATCACATGAGTGCACTTAGTTCTGCACTCCACTCCATACTTTTTCTTTAGAATATAAATTTGATTTGGTATCAGGCTCTTGAAGTCCCTGTATAGAAAGGGGAATGAAAAAAGTTGGGAGTTAACAAGCTGTGCTGTAGTGCAATAAGCATGCTGCGAGAAGGAGAGAGCAGATTGACAGAGAGGTAAGCTCATTAGTCTGCCGCTTTTCTTTTCACTGTCCAGTCACAGGGTGGGGGGATCCTGTATGTATTACTGACCTTCAGCAAATAAATATCAATGCCCCTCCCCTGACAGACAGGGCTCTATGGTGTGGCAAAATACTGAAATACCAAATTAAACTCCTTTGGCAGGTAGAACAGCTCTTATATGTATCTCATCTGTGTATTTCATTGTTAAACTAGAGTCAAGCTTTAATACAGGAGAAAATAACTTAAAGCCCAACTCCAGGAATTAGGAAAACCTTAGCAATGGAGGCCCCCACCAGGGGTGCTAGTATAAGGAGATATACATATCTTGTTCAACACTCCAGCAGGTTCCCTCCAGTGGTGCAACAAGACCCCTGCAGCCTCCTCTCCAAGGTCCTTTCACCCACAGTTGCACGCTTTCCCCCACCACCTACAATATAGGTTTAATAGCCCTGAATTGTACATGATGACATGAGGGAATGCCCACAGATCAGAGCTTTTGGAGAAGAATGTAGCACTGGAGTTGGCTGAAGTGGAGGATAGGGTAAGTAACCCTGCCTGTTTCTGTACCCCTTAGACATAACGAGCATTTAACCCAGTGTGGAAGTGGGGTGAGGGTGACACTGCAAGGGTACATTTTTTCTAATGTAGAAGAAAATGCTACCGGCGCAAAAACACAAATATGTCTCTAATGATTTAGTTTGCTGCAATCAGATGTATGCCACCCTAGAGTGGAATGTTTGTATTATGACCAGTTGTGGATTGCGCTAACTCCGATGCCAATTCAAATAATATCTTATCGTGCCAAGAACATAAATAAAATATATAAATAGGTATACCCTACTTCTTGTGAGGGATCCTTACGGCTAGTGCTCCCAATACCTACTTCTCAATCAATATGGTATACCAAACAGATCAATACAAATAATATATCCCCAAAAACTTTTTGGTTCAAATGTGCAATATTCCCAATGAAATATCAATTATTTACTCAACAAAGTGCAGATACAAAAAACCTGTGCAATGTTATCAACTTTTGCCAGTAATTGAACAGCAAAGTGCAAGTGCAAATAATAAAGGTATAAAACAAACAACAATATAAGTACATGTGCTATCTTCCAACTTATGTCAATGAATCCATAAAGTGCAATGTGTAAAAAAAAAGGATTTTTTGTATGGAATGACAAATATAATCAGGGCTTTTTTTCAGCAGGAACGCGGGGGAACGCAGTTCCGGTACCTCCAGCAATGAATGTATGTAATGGCAAGGAGTGCTGGGGTGTGCTGGAGGATCTATTTTTACTGGTGGGGATCTATTTTTGTGTGGAGGTCTCTTATTGCTGGGTAGATCTATTGTTGCCAGTGGGGGGTCCTATGTTTCTATGAGGGAGCAATTGTTGCTGGGAGGGATCTACTGTTGAGGGAGAGGTCTATTGTTGCTGCCTCCTAGAGGGTCTATTGATGCAGTCTGCTGGGAAATTTGTTGTTGCTGACGGGGGTCTATTGTTGCTGGGGTGGTATTTTGTTGTGTGGGGGCTCTATTTTTGCTGGGGTGAGGTCTATCATTGCTTGGGGGGGGTCTAATGTTGCTGGGGTAGGGTCTATGGTTGCTCACTGCAGGGGATCTATTTTACTGTCTCTTTGTTATCATTAACAAATTCCATGCAAATCACTTAGTAGCAAAAATGATACTTGGTTCTGTATTCTCTAAAATGAGCAGTACAGGGAGGCCAGTAGGAGGTGGAACCAAGGAACGGTGCTCAGGGGCACGTAGGGAGCAGAAACGAAGGGTGAAGATCGGAGTTCCTGCACCTATTCTCTGAGAAAAAAAGCCCTGAATATAATGAATGTCCTTAGTGAGAGATCACTCCTTTCAATGCTGTTCCTATTTCGTGGTTCAGTGTTTCTACTTCCACCCTTAAGGTGCTTGCCACGACCACCTTAGGGCTTTAACCCAGTTGGTTTTTAACCAAGTGAATGATCCCTTAGCTTAGGGAACAAGGAAATATTATGTTCACTTGGAATTCCTGCTCATATGCAAGGGAAATTTAACAAAAAAACTAAACGTTTGCTATAGATTAATGGAGTGAACACGCCTTCACCTCATTCATGAAGCAAGCCAAACATTCACAAAACCAAGTGAATTATGCCTTTATTAAGTAAACCCCACAGACTGAAAGCTTGCCCAAAGGATCTTTCTAGTCAACTCCATGGTAGATGTTGACTATTCCATGTAGCATCAAATAAGTGACACTTTCTCAGATGTAAAATACAAATGGAAAGTAAAAAAAAAAGACATACTGTACTATCAGATCAAACATGCAGCAAGCGCTGTCAGATACTATTCATCAAAACATCCAAATAACTTTTGCAACAAAGGTTACAGAATAGAGAAAAATTATTTCCTGAAATCATAACTAAACTATCATGTGTGATAAAGTCATACAGTCATCTCTGATTTATCTAAGCTATCTAAAACACTTTATATTTTAATTAACAGTGTTTCAGTATTGTGACAATAAGAATGGCAACCACTACTATTTACACACAAATACCATTCTACTGTTTGTAAGTGCTGAGCTATCCACAGAGCACACGCAGGAGCTGTCCATAGACAGAGGTGCTGAAATGAACTGAACAGACAGCACTGCAGTTTAGTTAATTAACCCAAAGAAAAACAAATGCCAAAGCACACACAAATCAAAACCGCCATATGCACAATACCCACAGTTGATCCAGAGGAAGGCAAAAAAACAAAACAAAAAAAAAAACAAACAAACAATAATGCATTCAGTGAGAAAAAAAAAAAAAAAATAGACCAACAGCAATTCTGTAAGCTAACTTTGCAGAACAAAACAGACTGTATACAGATGTGTTGGTGAGAATAGATTCCCTCTGAATTATCTGTTAGATGATTCAAAAAGACCAGGAATAGATGAACTTAATGCTGATTTATGTAATGTTTTTGGCTAAACATAGATTAACAATGTGCATTGACCTGAAGCAGTCAGTCAGAATATTTTTTTTAGGCTTCTAACTTAAAGCTGCAAAAAGTTCTTTATACTGTATTATTATATGAACCAATATATTCTACTAAGATTGTCATCAAAATACTTGAACTGTGCCATATTAACCAATTTTAAATAGTGAAAGGAATTACTTAAAAGCAGAGCCAGCTTTTTTTAAAATTACTAGGACTTACCAAATACAGTATATATTATAGCCATGCATGGCATTTTATTGTTATTTAACTTATTGTCATAAGCGGAGTTCCATACAAAAGTGGAAGCTCCACTTATCTGCTTCCTCACCCCTTCCAAGGCCACATTTGGCACCTTTCAGGGTGAGGAGGGAGCGGGGACCTGTTTTACCACAGTGAGATCACTCGGAAGTTGGGCCCCCCTCCTCCCTCCCCCACCACCGGGCCATTTAGAAAGCACAGCCAGTACAGCAAATTCGTTATCCCTCAATCCGAAACCTTCGCTCAATCATTGTACTGTTGTCTTTTCTCATAAAATAAATAAACATATTTAAAAAAAAAAAAAAGCACAGCGTGCTTCGCACATGCACAGGTTTCCCTTAGCAGGAATGGCGGCGGCAGCACCCAAGATCCAATGGAAACATTGGCCTCGGGTTTCAACATCGATAA
Source organism: Rana muscosa (assembly GCA_029206835.1). Taxonomy (NCBI): domain Eukaryota; kingdom Metazoa; phylum Chordata; class Amphibia; order Anura; family Ranidae; genus Rana; species Rana muscosa. Next base: position 625,467,520 of record CM055118.1, read on the forward strand.
TGGATACTAGTGTCCTAATATTAAAAGTCAGCAGCTACAGTATGTGGAACTCTGCTTTAAAAATTAGCTTTCCATTTCAACCACTAACCAGCCATATTTTTTAAAAATCTGGAGGTATTCTGTACTCCATTTTCATACACAAAGTTATCATAAACCTAATTTCCTGATGGATTAGCTCACAAATTTTTCCAGAAGTTTGAAATAAATGTAGCGCCCCCAATATTGGGGGGCGCTATGTGGAAATTTTACTTTCAAAGTATTTTATTTTCAAATAGGTAAATACAGAGTAACAATCACGATAGCAAGACGAAAGGTAAACGTTTTTGGCCAATAGCATGGGCGGGCTGAAGAAATACACTGCGATAGTACAAAATTTGAGCAAGGTCTGTAATCGTAAACAATTCTGTCAAGTCATTAATCATATCACCTGCCATACAGAGTTTAATTATAGGTACACTTCCTCCCGTTCTCGCATTGTCAACAGAGCCTGGGGTCCCAAATTCTCTCTTTCAGTCCCCCACATCCGGAGCAGGGAAGGTGCCACGGAGCCCCCGCCCTCCGGCACCCCAAAAGGGAACACGCTGTGCCAAAGGGAGGGGACCCCCCCCCAGGGGGGGAACCCCAGATGGGACTGACTCACTCCTAAGAGGACCTCCATTGTTGTACCATTAATAGTAATTTGTTACCCTGTTAGAAGAAAGGAGAGGTAATCAGAGAGAAGAAGGGGAGGAAAGACGGGGATTAGGTTAGGGTGGAGGTAGGGAAGGTAAGCGAGGTTCACTAATTGCTTAATTTAATCCAGGTATTGATTGTGAGATAATCCAGGAACAAGAGAAATACCCAAGAACTGAGCCCAGGGTTCCCAAACCATCTCAAATTTACATGTTGAATCGTTAATGATACTGGCAAGTTTTTCCTGGGCCATGATCCAAGATACTTTCCTGATCGCTACTTTAGTTGAGACATGTGGGTGCTTCCACGCCTTGGCTAGTGTAATTTTGGCTCCTAACAGTATATAGTGGATCAGTATACGATCGTGTTTGGATATCTTGGGAATATGAGCATTCAATAAAATGGTTTCCGGAGACCTGGGAATCTCGCAACCTGTGACTTTTAATGAGATTTAATATCTTTCTCCAGAAGGACCTGATTCTAGGGCATTCCCACCACACATGGGCGATTGTGCCCCTCAGATGACATCCCCTGAAGCATAACGGGTCAGCTGTTGAAAAAATCTCGGCCAGTCTTGTTGGTGTCAGATACCATCTAGTCATAATTTTTAAATTTGCTTCCATGAGAGAAGTATTGATGATTCCTTTATACGCTGTGGCTAGAGCAGATTGCCAGGTCTCCAAGCTCCACTGAAACTGGAAGTCTCCCTCCCAGGCTAACATGTAAGGGGATTTACCAGTTGGTTGGGAAAGTGACGCATAGATGACTGAAATGCCTCCCCTCTGCTCCATGGATTGACTGCACCAGAGTTCATAATTTGAAAATTTGGGAGGATTAGGCTTTTCGGGCCATATACTATGCAGGAAGTGGCTTATTTGCTTAAACCGAAATCTCTCAGACTGAGGAAGGTCAAGGTTGCTTACACAATAAGCCAGAGAAAGTGGGCCTCTAGACGTGAAGAAATGGCCTATACGGTACAGCCCTTTGTCCAGCCACCATTGAAAGGCCTTTATGTTTATCCCTGGGGGGAAATTCGGGTTACGGAATAGGTGTGAGAGGGGTTGCATGGCTGAGGTAAGGTTAGGATTCAATTTCAATTTATCCCACAAAGCAAAGGAGTATGAGAGAGTGGGGGCCAATATAGGGGGTCTATTTTTAGGTGAACACCACAATAGGTAGTCCAGGGTATGATGTGGAACCGCCTGACGTTCGATTTGTATCCAATCTGGTTTTCTCCCTTTAGTATATACAGTAGAGAACTGGGACAGTCTCGATGCTAAGAAGTATCTATACAAGTTTGGCAAACCCAGTCCTCCTTGTTTTCTAGAGTGGTAAAGAGTCTGTTGATTGATCCTGTAGCCCGAACCCCCCCAAATAAATTGTATAATTTTGCTCTGGAGCGACTTAAGATGGTCCCTCCTCAGTGGGATGGGGAGATCTCGGAAGAGGTAGAGCAATCTAGGCAATAGCGTCATCTTGACAGCATTTATTCTTCACAACCAAGATAAATTTTGTTTTGACCATGACTTTAGGTCTTGATCTAACTTGTGGTACATGGGAGGGAAGTTTTTAGCGTACAGGGACTCAAATTTAGAAGTAAGGGAGATACCCAAATATTTGATATCGGAGTCATTCCAGGCAAATTTAAAATTAATTTTAAGTAGGGAGACCATCTCGGGGTTAAGAGAGATGTTTAGGGCTTGGGATTTGGAAAAGTTCACCTGCAAACCTGATACTGTCGCAAAAGAGGAAAGAATTTTATTTAAATTAGGGAGGGAGGTTAGGGGGGAGGTAATAAAGAGTATTAAGTCATCCGCAAACAACCCACATTTGTGCATTTGGGGCCCACAAGAAACCCCCTTTACGTCAGGATTCTCTCGTATAGCAATCGCCAATGTCTCTATGGCCATTGCAAAGATTACGGGTGACAGCGGGCAGCCTTGCCTTGTTCCCCTTGCTATGTGGATCGGGAGGAGTAATGTCCTTGAATTCGAATACGCGCCATGGGCGTGGAGTATAGTGCTTTCAAAGTTCTGATAAAGTGATCGCTATGTGGAAATTTAGGGGTAGTCTGAGCCAGTAGTCGGGCTCAGACCAATTGATTGTTCATTATTGCTTCTGCTCTGGGTGTGATACCGCCTGGCAGTAGTGTTCCCTGTTGCCTGTAGGTGGCACTGTCACCACCGGCAGAGGTGAACCAAGAGGGGTATCACAGAACCTTGGGTGTTCTCTCTCTGCAGCCGTGCAGTGAGCGTGGTTGACCCGCTGTGCATGCTGGGAGAGGGTACATAAGGCGCAGACGCCATTGGCGTTGGGGCATTCCAAGGGACCCTTTGGTCCTGTATGTGTGCCTTGTGGCCTGTATGGCACGAGGTGCGCGAGTGTGTTTGGGCCTCGGGCACCTTCAGCCCGAGGCTGCGTTGCTGCATGGTAAGCCCAGCTCTGCTGGCAGGGGCCTACACCTCAAAGAAGGATCCCAGGCTGCCCATCTCTAGGGAGCCCACCTTTAGGAAAGGAGACCAGGGGAGGACCAGTCCCTGAGGAGATTAGCGACGGTACTGCTGTCTCGGGAAGAGGCCTGGAAACTCGCCTAAAGAGGGATCCACTGTCTTGATTATCCGTGCTAGATTCCGGTTGTTAGGACCGCTCTCAAAGGGACTATCCGGCTGAGCAATACCCACTCAGGCTTGAGTGGCGACGAAAGACTAACACTGTGCTCTAGGTGTTGCGTGCCTGAACCTTTTCTTTCCCTTACTTCTCTCGTCTTCCTACTCCCTATTCAAGTTCACTGAAATGACAAAAGGATAAAACCTTGCTGCTTGGGTTTTACTCCTGTGTGGACATTGGCCTTATTCTCAAGAACTTCTACCTAGACAACGGAGAGAGAGGATCCACTCAAGAGAGGTATTTGCTGTAAGACCCAAACAATAACACCGCTCGTTCCTCTCTATACACAGGGAGGGGATACCGGGCAATTAGCAGGTGTGCCCCACTGCAGGTGGATGAAGGCAGTAGAGAGAAAGGGGTCTGTGTGCTACATAAACATAAGATGAACTTTTAAGACATTACCTATTCCATTCTTAGGATTATTACAGTGAGCATCTCATAGTTGATTTTTCTGGTCATACATCATCATAAAGGGGTACCGGGGATACATTTTATTACAACACTGGAACTGAGCAAACAATTATTGAAAGCAGGCCCTCCCACTCAGCACCTGAAGAAGTTGGTTGAGTAACCTATCTCAGCAACTCAGCAAATTTGCAATTGATTTGACTAATACACTTGTAATGCATATCATTTTCTTGAAGAGCATTGATTAATTCTCAACGAAAGTGGAGTTTTGCTTTAAATAAGACACATAAAGGCACTTAGACACTTAACACAAATACATCACCAGTTATGTCTTTAGCCTTTTGTATTCTGGATATCTTTGAAAAGATTAACCTTTGATAAAATTGAAAGGTAGGAAGGGCAATTAATAACACCTATTAATTCAGTAGATCCAGTAATAGTGTTATAAGTAGCAAGCTATTCCAAAAGTGACTTCATCTGCGCCTGCTTTAACCCACAACCATTGTCCTAGCTATTTCATAAAGAAGCTTTTCCCATCAATTAAAATTCCATATCCTCGACTTGCAGAGTGCTAATAAAATGAAAAGCCCTGTCTGCAATCAATACACATTAGCATATTCCTCTGAATTGGATTGAAACTCTGTAGCTTAATTATTAGATTTTGCCTCTACAAGATTAATCAGGCATAGCTTATCACACCATGACTATCCAGTATGATAAATCAAACCTGCAGGGCCCCTTATGATGGCTCTCTAAGGGCAAATAAAAAGGTGAAGAGGGGAATTTTCTGCTGAGAATCAGGATTATCTCATTCTAAAATATGTGCAAAGATAATTGTCTGCTGGTAAAAAAAATATATACATGAAGGAAATGGACGTTTATGTGACAGTTGCTGATGTCACATTGAAGTCAAGTAATTGTTACGTCTAGTAAGACATTCCCTATTGTAGACCCTGGCTACAGTGTTGTACCATCTGTTTCTATAAAGATTATTTGCCTTTTTTAATAAACCACATTTTGGAACAAAAAGAGACATTACTATTTTTACACAATATTCAACCATACTCTGACCTTGAATAAAAGCTCCATATAATTATTAGGCTTGTGCACAACGGAAAAATTTGTTCCGTTTCGGTTCGTTTCTTTCCGGTCCTGTTGATTCGTAATCATTCGTAATTTTGCTAGACGGGATTTTTCGTGTTCGGACTCATTCGTATTTTTGCAAGCGACATTTTTCGTTGAATTTTTTGTTGCTTTATAATTCGTACTTTCGGTAGAGTACGTTGTTTTTCGTTGATTCTGGACACAACTCCTACTTTCGTAACTTTTTTTGGGTTCGTTGATTCGTAATTTTCTGTGTCTCTCCCACGACGACACTGCCTATTATGCCTAATGTGCTTCGAATGGATTTGTACTTTTCGAAATACATAGCGGTTATTTGTAACGATTCGAAATCTCGTATTTTACTTTCGTTTTTTACATGCGGCTATAGCCTCCGCCCCTGTACACCATTTTGAGAGGGTTCAGCACGGTGAGGGAGAAGCAGAGAGCAGAGCAGAGTGTTATTGTGCTTCGAATGGATTCGAAATCTCGTATTTTACTTTCGTTTTTTACATGCGGCTATAACCTCCGCCCCTGTACACCATTTTGAGAGGGAGTTCAGCACGGTGTGGGAGAAGCAGAGAGCAGAGCAGAGTGAGTGTTATTGTGTTTCCAATGGATTTGTACATTCATAAGTTTTTTCATAACGAATTATGCCAAAGACATTCGGGCATTCGCTATTTTGCGGTATAATTTATTTCGGATTCGGTTTTATTCGTAATTGCTTTGTTCGGAAATTCGAATGCTTCCGAATGTCCGAAAGTTGCTAAATTCGGACGAATTTCGATTCGTTACGAAACGAATTGCACAAGCCTAATAATTATTTCTGAATCGTCATGTTATGACTAATAGCACAGTACACAGCCTTCCATCACTAACTGAATGGATGAAGGAAGAAATCATTTTCCAAATAAGAACCCAATCAGAATGAAAATTATTGGGTTCTTAGTCTTTGCTGTTTCTTTCCCTGTATGTGACCTGCAGCAGCACCTGTGATGAATATGAAAATCTATTCACAGCAGGTAAAAGCAGTTTCAGCTCAAAAGTGAACATGGTAGTATTTAGCATTAAATCAGAATGCATTTAGACCAATGGCTACCATGTTGTCTGGACTGAAAGGTATAATCTTATGCTTGAGGCCAAAAAGTTTTGGGACAAAAGTCACACGACGCCACGCGTAGGGACGAATAGGCACACAGCTAGACGTAAGCAGACAAGCTCGCTGCTCGTAGGAGATAAGTGTTGTGTTTATATGTATTATGTGAGTACCCTTAACTGTTGATATAGTAAATACCGCTGTTGGTTTTAAACATACTACACTATTTGGGACCCCATATATTTTTTAAATCCTTGCTGCCACTGAGTGACAAAGACTAAAGCCCAAGACCCACACCTGGTCCAGGATCAAAAGGGAGGAGCAGCCACCCCTGTGATATATATACACATATATGCGGTTGTCCTTTTGCCGCAAGCTAAGAGGCCACTCTCACTGGTGTGTCCTTTGCACGAAGAGGAGATTGTTATACCTCCCCAGCACTTTTGCACATGGAATCTGTTTGCACATTGAAGAAAGAATATTCTATTGCTATGCTCACAATTTGATTGCAATTTTGCACATATTTCATTGGATTTAATTGGACTTTGCACTATTTATTACAGATCGGACATTTTTATATTTTAGTTTGCTTTGCACAGTTGCACCTAGTGTCTGTTTTGCACCTTGCACAGGATTACATATTGGACTTTGCACATTTATTTTCTATTTTGTACAACCTCTATGGATATTTATGTATATTCCAGATTCTGAGTTTCATATGCACGCTGCACTTTGATATTATTGTTTTTTGGTTTTATGTTTATGCGTTTAGCATTTATGCATTTAGCAACTTGTTGCACTCTTATTCTGGTGATATCAGTTATTTTATTTTACCATTTGATCCTATCATTAGTAACAGCACAGCACCCCCCCCCCCCTCCAATTTATTATTTATTATTTCACATGGTAGCGCAGGAATAAACACATTACTTTATAATCTTATGCTTGAGGCCAAAAAGTTTTGGGAAAAAAAAAAAAAAGGGGGGGGGGGGGGCTGCCACCTTTGATCAGATATGAAACATATAACAATTTTTTATTGGCTAATTATGTGCTACAGAATAACATTTGGTTCCAACCAAACAATACATTAACAAACTTGAATGTAAAGCAACAGAGAGAAAAAGCATATTGCTCTATGAGTGCAATTATGTTTTTGAACTCGTTTACAATAATGGGGTATAATACACACACTAGCAGTCAACAATAGACCATCTCTTTTCAGTCTTTACTGTTTATACATCTGAGGGCACTATTTGGGGACAGGGTGGTAAACTTTAAATGCATATGTGTATTACGCAAGTATAAATAACCATATTGCGATGCGGCATTGTAACCTTTTTCAATCAATGGCGTATCAGCTTAAAGCAACTAAATGCAGCCAGAATAATGAAAGCTATTTTAGATTGACTGCCATGACTTTTGACACAATATTGCATACCAAACTGTGGCTAACTAAACCCCTTTTGTAAAAAAAAAAAAAAAACAAAAATATTTATTTTGTGCTTTTAATGCCCATGCTTGTACAAGGATGAACTCTTTACACATTTTAAAATGGTATATGATTAAAAAAAAGGGGTTAATTTACTAAAACTGAAGCATGCTAAATCTGGTGCAGCTCTGCATAGAAATCAATCAGCTTCCAGGTTTGTCAAAGCTTAATTGAACAAGCTGAGGTTAGAAACTGCTTGGCTACAATGCACCAGATTTTGCACTCTCCAGGTTTAGTAAATCAACCCCAAAGTTACTCTCTGTGAACAACTCTATTCACTTCAGAGAACCCCTGCATTGAGCAGTAATGAAAAGCACTCTAATGCCGCGTACACACGGTCGGAAATCCAGACAAGAAAACCGTGGATTTTTTTCCAATGGAATGTTGGCTCAAACTTGTGTTGTGCATACACACGGTCACACCAAATTCCGACTGTCAAGAACGCGGTGAAGTACAACACGTACAACGAGCCGTGATCAATGAAGTTCAATAGGCAGTTTGGCTCTTCTGCTTGATTCTGAGCATGCATGGTTTTTGGTGTGTCGGAATTGCATACAGACGAACGGAATTTCCGACAAGAACTTTTCTTGTTGGAAAATTTGAGAACCAGCTCTCAAATTTTTCTTGGCGGAAATTCCGACAGAAAAAGTCCAATGGAGCCTACACATGGTCAGAATTTCTGACCAAAAGCTCACATCGAACATTTGTTGTCGGAAATTCCGACCGTGTGTACGCGGCATAAGGCTACGTTCACCTCTAAGTGGTTCACATTGGTGGGACACGTTCAGCTAACACAGAGAAACCATAGTAAACATAGAATTAATATATAAATTAAACAAGCCTAGGTATATGTAATGCAGTACTGTGGAAGTACTATGCACTATGGAAGATACATTCTGAATTAAATTGTCACTTCAGTCAAGAAATTTTATTGAGGAAAGAAACAAAGTTTACATGGCAATGAGATAAAAAGTTAGTCATCCCCTAGGAACAGGGCATGGGACAAAGTATGTAACAATTTGGCACCATGTCTGGGACACAGCCCACATTAGCAAAACATAAACATAGTAGGTACATAAATAAGGATTGGAGGGTAGCACAGTATGCGCATTAGCAAAGTGACACAAATGTTTAATGGTATGGCGTAGCAATATGGTAATTTTGGTTTTGTGTCGGCAGACACTGTCTGACGGTGGGGTACCCCAGGAAGTGCTGTTCTGGGACAGCGCAGAAACGTGAAAGTTTAAAGGACCTAGTAATGGGAGGAAATGGGGCCAAGACAGTATTTTTCTAGTTTTCTTAGCAAGTTTACCCATTGTGGATGATGTTCCAAAAGTTACAGGAAGCAAAAGGAACCCCTCCCCCTCTATTTTCCCATTTGTTTTCTGATTAAAGTTTTCTGTTAGCCCCCAGTCACACTGGACACCTTGTATGCAATTTAATAGTTTAAAATCGCATGACAAGTTGCACCCTATTGTCCGCAATGGAAGCGGTCAAGATACATCGGAGTTGACCCGATTTTGAATGTAGTTCTTGCACTACTTTTTGCAAGTTCAGGTACGACTCGCATAGATATCTGTGCATGAAATCAGAGGTGTCTTTCAAGTAGCACCTGAAGTAGTACTGCTTTGAAATCGTGCTGCTTTCAATGTCGTGTTCAGTGTGACTGGGGGCTAATGGATGTAGCTTTAACTCTGTGATGTATATTCCCAATACCCCTAGTATGGTATCTATACAACACAGAAAGCAACATATGCATTTTGTTTTGCTGAATTTCATATTTTTTTTAATTATCCGTAGGTATGCTGCGTGAATGGGAACACATAACAAACTTATAGTAGGGGTTTCTCAAATATGACCACAAATGTGAAGATACATTTTAAAAATTTATAAAATGTGAACAAAAATTATTACAACAAAAATGCACATTTTCACATGTGCACAAATTCATCAAATTGAGGCATTTTACAACATTTCCCAATGTAAAAGTAGATAGTGTACTAAAATAATTTAACCAACATTCAAAATAACATAAACAAGTTTTGTCAGTGTTTTTTTTTCTCCCAGTATAACTTTCTCTAAAATATTTTAAAAACACTTTGAAAAGGAATCCTAGCAGGGTGTATCTGTATAGGAATATATTCAATATAAACTATGTTGGACTTTAAATTCCCACAGCTGCTCTTCCCTGAGGTTTAACAGTAAATTTTCACAACATCCCTCTCTCTCTCTATATATATTTTTTTCTTTTTAAGACTATCTGGAACATCAAGTAATCCTGAGGGCAGTACAAACAATGTCAATGCTGATTAGTTTATATAATTCTATCAGGGAAATGCCTACTTATCTTGGACACTTATCTGTGATGTGAACCTATAACATAACAGGGGAAGAATAGAAATGACAATTCGCAGTGTGTGGCTTGGAATTTGTTTCCTGACAGCACAATTCTCAGTTGAGCAGATATAGCTCAACAAATAGTTATGATCTTCTATTGAATCTTTTCTCCCCACAAAAAAATGCCAAGAAAAGATCTATTAAAACATAGCCATTGACCCATGCTGGGGACATCTACGGATATTGGAGTAGAAGAAAATAGGTACATTTAAGAAAAATGGGATATAGCTGAACTAGAAGATTTATTAGAATCAGAATTACCAATATCCCATACAATTGCATTAAAGCCACTGGGGGGTAGGTTGAGTGAGCATTATGATTGATATAAAATGGGTAAATTGTATTATAACAATATTATTTTCTTAAATTGTTGTTACATAAGCTAATTAAAGTTGAAATTTGGGAATTCTAATATGGGCATATGGGCTGAAGTATTTAGATGGGCTTACAGGAAGAGGGAAGTCAAAGTGGGTCCCCCCCCTAAAATATGTTCTACTTGTCCACAAAGAATGCAGCACTGTTGCCAACTGGGTGGATCACAAGAATCTGTTCAATGCTTTATAAATCTCTAGGCAGATAATGCAATTCCTACATGTATGCTGCAACTGTGCATTTTATTGTGATACCCATTGTATATTCAAAACAAGTATTGCTTGTGTAGGATAGGATCAGCCATTGTCCTCTTAATTTCGATACAGCAGTGAAACCAAACTTAAGTAGTGCACTGCCTATGCCAGGGATGGATAACCTTGGCACTCCAGCTGTTGTCTCATGGGACTACTACAAGTCCCATGAGGCATTGCAATACTCTGACAGCCACCAGCCAGCACAGCAGGAGTGCCGATATTTTGTGTAGAACAAACCTACAGAAAATATGCCAAGCCATCTTAGGATTGGACTGCCAGTTTGGAAATTTTGGTGGAAGGACTGGTCTATCTGATTAATTATGGCAATATATAAGCTTTCAAAATCAATCAATCAACCTTGTTTTAAATAAGAAACAACGCTCCCTGTAACCTATACTGTATATATTCTGCAGGATAAGTGCAAAGGGTTGTAACCCAACAAACTGCACTTTGAACCTCATCAATATTCTCTGCAATGTACATTCTAATCTAACCAAACCCTTATGCCCTGTACACACAATTGGATTTCCGATGGAATAAAATCCGATGAAATTTTACGTCGGAATTCCGATGAAGCTGACTTTCATCAGTCTTGCCTACACACCATCAGACAAAATCAGACAAAATTCTGACCATCCAAAACGCTGTGACATACAACACCTACGACAGCACTATAAATGGGAAGTTCAAATCCAATGGCGCCACCCTTTGGTCCGCTTTTGCTGATTTCATGTTACCACGTGTTAGTAAAAGTTTGGTGTAAGCCGATTCGCGGTTTTCATTCTCCCTGCTTTCCAGTCCGTTACAGCATGACGAATGTGCTATCTCCATTACGAACGCTAGTTTTACCAGAACGAGCGCTCCCGTTTTGTAATTTAGTCTGAGCATGCCTGGATTTTTCAACATGTTCTATTTTTTAACATCGATGGAAAAAAGTCCGATGGGGCCCACACACGATCGTTTTTTCCAATGACTTTTTTCATCAGAAAAACCGACCGTGTGTACAGGGCATTAGGGCACTTTCACACTGGGGTGGGGGTGCATCCGTCATTTTTTCGACCACTAGCACTTTTAACACCCATTAGCAGCCGAAGAAAGGGTTAAAAGCGGCCATGTTGTGGCGCTGAAGAAGTGATTTGTAGGCAATTCAGCATCGATAATAGGGGTGTTTTACTGCGCTAATGTGAAAAGTGAATACTGAAAAGAATTGTGCTAGTCACACCAGGGCGGTGACAATAAAATATGTGAAACCATATACAAGCAATATAAATTTAGAAAATATTGCGCCCAAAATAGATAATTAAAATAATACGACTTGATAAACTACACAAGTGGCACAAAATTATGAAGTGTCAAATGATACCTGTGAACACAATTCCAGCCATATATATTAATACATGGAACTCGAATATATGTGGGTATATTAAGGAAGTACATTCAACATTGATATACACTAATTAACATGGACTAATCAGTCAGTCAAATTGAATATTAACCACCAAAGAATAAACAACAATAATATGCATGGGAGTTAATGTGTTTAAAAAAAAGTCCTTGTGACAAAACTCCAATCTGCAAAAGCAAAATATTGCAGGGGAAAAAATATAAAAATAATATCCAACACATACCGTATTTATCACGCACTTCAAATCAGGGGGAAATCGTGGGTGCGTGTTATACGCCGATACTCCACCGATTCCCCTGCTGAAACAAACGAGAGGAGCGAGCGGAGCCGAAGCCGAAGTACACTCGGCTTTACTCGGCTCCTCTCGCAGTCCCGCCCATCTCTGACTGCGCCGCTGACATAGAGAAAGCCGAGTGTACTTCGGCTAGTCTCGGCTCCTCTCGCAGTCCTGCCCCTGACTGTGAGCAGAGCCGAGTCTAGCCGAAGTACACTCGGCTTTCTCTGTCAGCGGCGCAGTCAGTGGAGATGGGCAGGACTGCGAGAGGAGCCGAGTCTAGCCGAATTACACTCGGCCCCGCTCGCTCCTCTCCACAGAAATCGGCGCCAAATTTTAAAAATGCAGAGACGGACAAGCCTGCAAAGGCACTGGGCAAGGCTGCAGATGGACAGATGGACACCGGGCAAGGCTGCAGATGGACAGATGGACACCGGGCAAGGCTGCAGATGGACAGATGGACACTGGGCAAGGCTGCAGATGGACAGATGGACACTGGGCAAGGCTGCAGATGGACAGATGGACACTGGGCAAGGCTGCAGATGGACAGATGGTCACTGGGCAAGGCTGCAGATGGACAGATGGTCACTGGGCAAGGCTGCAGATGGACACTGGGCAAGGCTGCATGCTGCATTTAGTTTTTTTTCCTTGAATTTCCCTCCTAAAAGTTTTTTTCCTTAAAATTCCCTCCTAAACTTGGGGTGCGTGTTATACGCCGGCGCGTGTTATACGCCGATAAATACGGTATATAGAAATGTTTCCTTCACACTGGAAAAAAGGGGGGGGGAGAAACTCTGAGAGGTGTTTTCAGAAGAAGGATGATGGTGCAGGAGAAATGTCCCAGAAAATCCACAGATGTCAGAGAAGACCACATCCACCGTGGTGAGTGCGCACAGCTGGTGGAACGCAAACCCCGGAAGTCGTAGCCTCCATGCCAACAGCAGTTGCAGTGTATGGATCAGTACAACAGACGCTAAGAACCTGCATTAGGACCATCACTCCGTGAAATCAGGTGGATAAACTCCTGTACCCCGCAGAGGGTGATATCTGCAGGCCTGTTAGACCTTGCCATAGTGAAGGTCCACCATTTCTGGTAACGTACCCATCTTTTACATACTCACTCACCGTGGTGGATGTGGTCTTCTCTGACATCTGTGGATTTTCTGGGACATTTCTCCTGCACCATCATCCTTCTTCTGAAAACACCTCTCAGAGTTTCTCCCCCCCCCCTTTTTTTCCAGTGTGAAGGAAACATTTCTATATATGTGTTGGATATTATTTTTATATTTTTTCCCCTGCAATATTTTGCTTTTGCAGATTGGAGTTTTGTCACAAGGACTTTTTTTTAAACACATTAACTCCCATGCATATTATTGTTGTTTATTCTTTGGTGGTTAATATTCAATTTGACTGACTGATTAGTCCATGTTAATTAGAGTATATCAATGTTGAATGTACTTCCTTAATATACCCACATATATTCGAGTTCCATGTATTAATATATATGGCTGGAATTGTGTTCACAGGTATCATTTGACACTTCATAATTTTGTGCCACTTGTGTAGTTTATCAAGTCGTATTATTTTAATTATCTATTTTGGCCGCCGATATTTTCTAAATTTTAATTCAGCAGCGATACCAATTCATTTCAATGGGCAGGGCATTTTGGGAGTGAACCCAAACCTCCTCAAAGATACTGCTTGCAGGACTTTTTTTCCCATCCCGCAAGCGCACCGCCCCAGCACTCAGGCTTTCACAGCGCTTTTCAGGTGATTTACAGTCGCTATTTTTAGCGCTAAAACGTCTGAAAAGCGCCTCAGTGTAAAAGTACCCTTAGAATTTAGAGGTTCTAGCATCTTATTTTGATCAATAGCTGTTGCAATTATGCCTCAGCTTTTCTAGAGATTGAAATTTGTGCATATATATATATATATATATATATATATATATATACAGTTAGACAGAATACACCACTTAGATCTCTATAAAGCTCTCGGCCCACACATATTGAAGTTTTTCTCTCTGATAAATTGCTTATTTAGTTCTTAAATTCACTGTTGCTTTAGTTTAATTAACATACTGTCAAATAATCCTATAATATATCTTCACACGCATAACTTATAGCCTCAGGGAAAGGCATTTTTATTAGCAGGTAAAATAGCCTTCATTTTCTGAGACTTTTGGAAAAGAATTATAAGGTTTGCTTCTTGTAAAGCTAAACAGAAAACAGCCAAATCCCTCAAATGCCTTTAACCATCCTAGAGTCAATGCTGTTTGCAATTGACTAGACTTTTCTTTTCTTTTTTTTTTATAGTTCTATGAGAAAAGGGCTCACAGTGAGAATCAATGCTTTGTATATCACAGGTAGGAAGAGTCCCTTCATTATTAATTATCAAGAGAAAAAGAAACATAAGCTAGAATACAGAGATGCAATTATTCCACTCTGAGGTCCTCATTAATTTGAAAATTTCTGTGGTTGCAACACACTCTGTTACATTTCCCTACTGTTCACACCACTGTGTCCTTCCCATTCTTGACACCTCATCGTTTTTTTCACCAGACTGCCTGTAGTAACCATGGCAATGCCTGAAGAGTCGTTACTCTCATAGGAGAATCACACTACATCGTGATATGGAAAATAGCCTATTGAACATATTCTCTGAACATCTCATTAGCAACTGTGTCCAGAAATATTCCCCATCTTGCCTTTCTAATATGGAACCTGTCTTTAGCAATAGGTCACACCTCTCCTACCCATCAACTTTCATCAAGGGCAACTCTTTTGGTGCAGAGAGATCAGCTGTCATGTCTGTTGAAGTTTTAAGCAGATGAGGAGAGCAAAAGCATGTGTTTATGTCGTGGTACAGAAAGCAGGACTGGAGTCTTGCCAGCTTTAGCCTCTCCCAAGCACATGGTGTTATGTTTTGTATAGCCACAGGCATCTGGCAAAGGACAAAACAAATACAAAAGCAAAACAAAGAAAGCACCAAAGTAGAACACAGAGGTCAACTCTCTGTAATTGTTTGCCAGTAATCATGTTACTAGAACAGAGTTTTGTACACCAAGATATTTTTCACTTTAATACAAAAAGCAGGCATCATTTACCCTGTGATTATTCCATTTTCAAGTGATACTTTAAAAAAGTAAAAATTATTAATCGTTGTACATCATGAGCACTTTATAAATTATGGCTAACACCAGCATGAATTTCCCACCTTGCCCTATTTCCAACAAACAAACAGGGCTTCATCCAACAGCATCTAAACCAAAATTGTCCTTGTTATCCAGGGCAACCAAACTGTAACTGCAACGTACAAAGTGTAGCGTTAAATGAAAAGTCTGGCTACTTAGGGCAATTCAAAAACATCTTCTACTCCATTCTGATTTATGATACTAGGCAACTCATATTTTTATAGCCCATTTGCCTGGATGTAAATGATCTTTCAAATAAGCCACATAGTGGAGAATGCAAAACTCACCTGCTTCTCAGACATGACAAAGAGCTGCTCTTCATTCTTAGTAAATGCCATATCCCGCAAGATAGGACCGGAATCCACCACTTGTATGGTTTCATATTGGAAAGCTCCAGTGATAGGGCCATCAACACGTATCTGAAACAGATAAAAAAAAATATGTAATGCAGGTATAATTTCAGAGAAAAAACAATCTGTGTGAAAAAAAAGTTTAATTAAAAAATCCATGTACACTATACTTGTGAGCATGCATTGAATGCAGCACATGTTGCTGTTGCAGAAAGTAAAGGACAAAGTTATAGGCATGAGTATACTGCTGACGTAGCAGATGGATGATAATGGAACAGTCTCCAGCACAGGGAGATATCCTTGTAATTTATTACATTTCAGCTGAAGCAAAAAAGAAAGAGCACCTCAGAGAGAGCTACAAAAAATAAATAAATCTACACCTGAACAAAATATTTAAACCATATGGTGCTGCCATGTGATTGTATGGCCTTATGTTTGGGTCTTCCTGAACAGCTAGTAGAGACAGAGCCTAGTCTAAAAGCCATTTTAAACTTTTTTCAATAGTCAGGTTTTGTATGATATACACAGTATAAATAAGGTAAAAACTATATATCTATGAACAATTACACAGCACTATTTTTTTAATGACAACGAGGCTGTGTATATATGCCGACAACGATCACAGTAGATGACCTATAGACATCAAAGTCAAATAAAGAGAATGGGTAGCCTAGGTCAGTGGTTCTCAACCCTGTACTCAAGAACCCCCAACAGGCCATGTTTTGGGAATTTCTCTTAGATAAAATAGCTGTCCAAAATACCACTCCATGGACTCTGATTTAAAGCACCTGTGCAAGATAAAGAAAAACCTGCAAACATGACCTGTTGGGGGTACTTGAGGACAGGGTTGAGACCCACTGGCCTGTGTCACATACTTTTCCATAAGACTTTGTCATTATAGGAGCTCCAATGATGTGCACTAATTCAAAGCTGGATTTTTTAGCTTACAGACCCTAGGTTGCTCCTGTTTGTAGCCACTGCCAATCCTTCAGAACTCCATACTCTTTTTTGCATATAAGGTTGCTGTCACACTTACTAGTTAGTACTGCAGAGGATTTCGTAATAAATATAATTATTTTACATGCTGCATCATTTGTTGGCATGCCTTACTCTCTACAAGAGAAAGAGACTGGTACATCTGACGTAAGTTTAGGTGGTTGGATGTAACATGAAGTGGACTTGGATGCTGCAGGCTTCAGGTGGCCTATGCAGTGTGCACTTGGTGCTGGGGCACAAACATCAGGCATGGTGGTAATGTATCCTCCTAGGACGCATTTTGTGAGTTGTCTTTAGCTGTAGATAAAAAGCTTCTCTGTCTTCCTCCTCTTATCTTCAAGCAACCAGTAAAAAAAAAAAACAAGCTGAGATTTAGAGGCAAGCCTTTTTTTTTTTAAGGTCCTGCCTGGTAGGTCCTGGGCAGCATTTACCTAATGTGAAATTTGGCTCTCCTTTGGTATTTGAAGTACTTGGTAATTTCTAAATAGAGTAGTGAAAAGTACTCTGTATTTCCAAATATAAGGTCCGTGCTGTGATAAAGGTGGCTGCTAGCAGAAAGGTTGATATACAAAAACCCTATGGAACCATAAAGATAATCACCTGTACTCTGATTGTGTGATTGTGTGGAGCAGCAGGTGATTATCTTTACTTTGTGGTTCCACTCTTCTCTACACACTGCAATTGTACAAGTAATGTAAAGAAAGCTTGCAAAAAAAAATCCATTGTCCCTCCAAAGTACATTAACAACTATAGACTGCACTAGGTGAATTACTAGGAAACTTACAGTTCCAAAATGTTAAATAGATAGTGTAATTGCACTGCACTGTGCTCCAATTGGCTGTCCTTGAGCTAGTAGCTATTAATAATGTTACTGTTATATTCATATTGGCTCTAAAAAAGTTAGGTAAGTCACTTTTAAAAAATATATATTTGTCAGCACTTTTTAAAGCTTGACTTGCCAAAAATGTCTCATAGTCCCTAATCAGTTCATAAGGATGTAAAACTCAAAGTCATGAACGCATAACTCTGCAGGGAAACCTGCCTGATTGACATTAAGTTAGAAATGGAAATGACCTCTAAAACATTATGGACAGAAGAAACTGCAGAAGAACAGGAAAAACCATGGATCGATCTTTTAATAAAGATGTCCATGCAAAAATATGAAATTTTTATTCCAAATCAATGCATGTTTAAATAGTATTATAGTATTTTAGTATTTAATAATAATATAATAATATATATATATACATACACTGTATATATAGATAGAACATGTAATGTGATTAGGTTCAAAATTCTTCATACTCCAGTAGGTGGAAATTATGTTCTAATTCTCATGTCATTTCAATGCTTGCACATGTAAACTCATTCTAGCCTTTGATTTATTCTAATCTTAATAACTTAATTCACTGTATATGATATACTAAATGCAGGGCTTTTTTTCTCAGAAAATAGGTGCAGGAACTCAATCACGACCCCCTGAACCCCCTCACACACACGCTCCAAACCTCATCACATAGTGGGTTATTAGTGTGGTTAAATTTCACTAACAGTGGGAGGGTCTCAAGGGGCATTAAACACCAGGAGTGCATTACATACAGAGTGCAGAGTTCGGGGGTGCACTACAAAGAGAGTGCAGAGTTTAGCCTTCTTACACACCCGCTTACCTCTGCATCCCACTTTCACCCATCTTCAGCTCTGACCTCTCCATGCAACCCACATTCCTTAAAAGCGCCACCATTGTCCACATATCTTACTTGTGTTGCTGTATTAAGCTGAAGCTCCCAGCCGGCCTTAGTACCTCCATTTTAGGCGACTTCTGTGTTTACAGGTAATAGTGGTAGGCAGAGAGCCTGAGCCAGAGGTGGTGGAACTGAGTTCCACCAAGTTCCAGCTGAAAAATAGCCCTGACTAAATGTATGTCAATAGTCTACATATATTATACTGCAGCTAAGTAGCTTTCTATTTATTTATTTATAATTTATTATTATATAAGCATTTTCTATTACAGTCAATTTTGTTTAAGTGACATTAAAGTATATGTAAACCCAATAAAACTCATATAAGCTTTACCACGTTAAAGTGGTAGTAAACCCTATTTGGTCATTTATTTTTATCTACAGGTAAGCCTATAATAAGACTTACCTGTAGGTAAATAGAATATCTCCTAAAAGTGCACTGTTTATGACATATTTACCCTGGATGCAGCCAGTTACGTGACCGGCGCATGCACTCTGAAGGTCCGGCATATTTTAGGCTCCCACGCACATGCGCGGGAGTGACGTCATTGCGGCTCCGGCCAATCACCTAGCTGGAGTGTGCAAACCCGAAAGAAAGACAGGGGAAAGATGTCAGCCCTCTCAGCAGTGACAGTACAGTGC
Source organism: Rana muscosa (assembly GCA_029206835.1). Taxonomy (NCBI): domain Eukaryota; kingdom Metazoa; phylum Chordata; class Amphibia; order Anura; family Ranidae; genus Rana; species Rana muscosa. Next base: position 625,486,575 of record CM055118.1, read on the forward strand.
TAAAGGGCTTCGTTCCAAGGTATTTAATAGTGTGCTAGTATGCAATGCATATTAGCACATTATGCCATTGCCTTGCAGGTTTGTTTTTTGTTTTTTTCTCTTCTACAACAGCCATGGTTTACAACCGCTATAATGTAATTTCCAAAGTAATTTTCATTATTTTTACTCTGCAGCTTTCATTGAAATACTGTACTTCCCTTGTCTGTGCCCTGTTATAAGATGACAACTTATTGCCCCTGTCTCCCAATCGTGCTGTTGCTTTGCCACCCTTTCATATTAGTTTCTTAAGGCTGGGTTCGCACTTAGTGCGGATGTGGCTCACAGCAGGGGTCCCTCCTGGTTTTCTTTTTAGGGACAAATCTGGCCTGATTTTTTGGCTGAATTCAGACCTAAAACGGAGCCAAAGACGCACAGGACCCCTGTGCAATTTGCTCTGCAGCTGCCCCGGAGATGTGTGAACCGGCTCTGATGAGAGCCAAGCATACTCTCTTGTCATGCAAATTGGATACGGGGAAACCCTCATCCAATTCGCACTAGTGTGAAATAAGCCTTAAAGACTACAAGTGGCACATATCTGTACACATTGCACAGGCATGGTCTTCTGTTTTCACTATTGGGAAACCTGTCTTAACCTCCCTGGCGGTATGATTATGTCAGATTTTTGATGCTGAAAGCAGTACAATTATTTTGCATGGAAATTTGGCATTTTATATTCTAGGCCTGTAATTCTTAAACACTTAAATCTGTCCAAACAAGAGTCTAGTAGACATCCCGGGTATGATAAAGTTTGAAACACAAAATCATAAATTATAATATAATAACTATAAATAATAAAAAAAAAATAATATAATAATTATAATAAAATGAATTTCCCCACTATTCACTATCGCTCAATTCTGCAAGTGATTCTAATTTAGTATCGCTGTTTTCTAGCTGGTCTCAAACCACTTTTGACATAAAGGGACACTTTTTGGTTGCTATGGACAATCTCAAGTTTCCAGGCAGAAAGAACAGTAATTATAATATAAAACTGCTTGCAGGGCATAGGACAAAACACTAGGGACAAATGGAATATGAAATAATTTCATACAGTAATGTAATCTGTAAGATTACAGTGTACTGTATGTATTATGAATTTTGTCATATTTGAATTTGCCGCCAGACTCTGCCCCCGTGCGTTGCGACGCTCGCAGGGAACGGAGCCTGGCACACAGAGGCATCGGGTGGAGGACACAGCCCGCGGACACAGCGGGGGGACATAGCAGGATCCTGGGGACATTGTAAGTACACTGCACCAGGATCCTGCAATGCAATCCCGAGTGTGGCTCGGGGGTTACCGCTAATGGTACTGAAATTTAGCCACACTCGGGAAAACCGCCAGGGAGGTTAATAAATGTCATGTAGTCATAGTAGCATGCGGTGTAGTGCATGCATGCATGCAGGAATGAAATGGCTACAAAGAGGCAGCAGGAGATCTGCAACACTGACAGGCAACAACAGATGAAAAATTTGAAAATAAGTATTTTATTGTTTAGAAAGTTAAATGTCAGTTAGGATTTACATTTGCTTTAATTATGTTATTAATAAATAAATTCTTGCTGTCTTGCTTATTATGAGCATTTTATGTTGCCTATGATGACACCAAAGAAAATATGCCAAAGAAAAAAATGTAGATGTATAGAATATAACATAAATGTTATGTATGATGACACAACACATGAAACACAGTAAACTATATATGCAGGTGAGAAATAAGCAGATTTTTATCACATCAGAAGAGAAAGTAAGATGCCTATTGAGAGAACATCTGCTTTGCGTCTAGCTTTGTGTTCTCATGTTGCCTCTAGTGAACCAGACCTGAGTCTCTAACCTGAAAACCGCTTCACTGCTGCCAGTAACTGGCTTTGCTGCTTTGTTTTTCCGGATGGTTGAAATGACTGGTGCACAGGACAAAAGTGTTCTTTCAAATGCCTGAGTTAAAATTTCCTTGTGTGTAACAGACCAATTGTGGAGAGCACAAGGGATTTTCTTGGAAAAGCTACATACAAAAATAAGATGCCAAACTGAAACCTCTTACTTCAATAATCTATAACACTACATGAATGTATTAATCGATTTTAAAAGCATTGCAGGTTATGACTGAGCAATGTTGCAGAAAACCAAACAAGCCAATCATTTATTCATTTAAAGATCTGGTTATTACAAATTCTATTAAAACAATAAATATCCGATTAGCTGTTATGATTAAGCGCACAGGCGCACGGAATGATTTTTGGTGAAAACATTGGAGTTATAAAATGAGTATCTAGACATACCCTCTCGATATTTCCCATTGAGATATTTTGTTTATGCTCAGACTGGTCCTTCAGTCAGATTTGATTTTTCAGATCAACAGAATTATGTATTGTGGTGTAGCGTGATGATCTTCTTGACTGGATTGAAGTTGAATGGATTATTTAGACAGGTCCTCACACCACAATTTTGTCTGCAAATGTTTCTGATCAAACACAACCTGACTGTAGATGTGTGTGGCCATTTTAGCACTAATACACCACAAAAAGTCTCCTTAACCCCATCCTATTTGGGTTCTATAGACAGTGTGGGGGGGGGTTAGCTTGGCAGCGGGTGTGTGTGATCCCCTGGATGGGCTCCCCACACAAAAACAGGCCCAGCAGACGGAGGTTGTGGTTTTCAAGATCAAAAAGGTGCGGTTTATTTCTCTATTTACAGTGACAAAAAACACAGCAAAGCAAAAAGAAACATAAACAAAATAAACCCTGGTCAGCTTGACCTCTGACTAAACATGCAGGTTTCCTAACTAACAACTGGGATCAGCCTGGTGCTGTCCTAGTCCCTAAGTCCCTGGTTTAGTAAATGTCCAAACAAATAGCCACACAGGCTTTGTCTCACCGCACAGGGGTTCACTCTCCCTAGACAGTCCACACAGGTCTGGGTCCAGGCATGAGCAAACACCTAATGAATCTGGGAGTTTTTATAGAGGCCTTAAACGAGCTGACAAGCTTCAGCTGGTCTCATCAACTCCCTGCCTGCACGACGCCCAGCCCTCTCCCTAGAGGTATGAATCATCCGTGAGCCCACTAGCCTCAGCTGGGCTTCATCAACTCTCTCCCTAGTTGTATAAGTCGGCATAAAGCCTGAATCTGGGAGAAATATACCTACCCCCCTGGATGCAACCAGGTGACTTTACCTTCCTGCTGTCACAACAGTTAAACCAAAAATAAATTGTGCTAAAATTAAAAAATTTTGATTATTGAATAATGATAAGTCTGTATTCATAAGCACTTTAACCACTTCAGCCCCGGACCATTTCGCTGGTCAAAGACTAGGCCACTTTTTGCGATTCGGCACTGCGTCGCTTTAACTGACAATTGCGTGGCCATGCAACGTGGCTCCCAAACAAAATTGACGTCCTTTTTTCCCACAAATAGAGATTTCTTTTGGTGGTATTTTATCACCTCTGCGGTTTTTATTTTTTGTGCTATAAACAAAAATAGAGTGACAATTTTGAAAAAAATGCAATATTTCTTACTTTTTGCTATAATAAATATCCCTAAAAAACATATAAAAAACATTTTTTTTCCTCAGTTTAGGCTAATACATATGCTTCTACATATTTTTGGTAAAAAAAAAACGCAATAAGCGTTTATTGATTGGTTTGCATAAAAGTTATAGCGTCTACAAAATAGGGGATAGTTTTATGGCATTTTTATTAATATTTTTTTTTTTTACTAGTAATGGCGGCGATCAGCGATTTTTATCGTGACTGCGACATTATGGCAGACACATCGGACACTTTTGACACAATTTTGGGACCATTGTCATTTTTACAGCGAACAGTGCTATAAAAATGCACTGATTACTGTAAAAATGACACTGGCAGTGAAGGGGTTAACCTGTAGGAGGCGCTGTAGGGGTTAAGTGTGCCCTAGTGAGTGATTCTTACTGTAGGGGGGATGGGCTGTGTGTGACATGACACTGATCTCCGCTCCGATTACACGGAGCGGAGATCAGTGTCATTGTCACTAGGCAGAACGGGGAGATGCTTGTTTACATTAGCATCTCCCCGCTCTATCTCTCCATGAGATGATCGCGGGTATCCCCGTGGCAATCGAGTCCGCGGGACCCACGGCCGGGCTTACGGAGCTCGCAGCAGGCTTGCTCGCGACCACACGGTGGCATCTTAAAGGGGACGTACCTGTACGCCCATATGCCTGTCCGTGCCATTCTTTCAAAATAAATAGGCGGTCCTTAAGTGGTTAAAAAAGAGGAAAGTCCATAAAGTGATGTGATGCCCTATATAACCCTCAGTGCTTTAGACTTTCACCAGAATATTCGTGGAATTTCAAGAAAAGCCTGCACCTCATAGAAATGGACGCTTACCAAATCCTTATGACCTCCTGTTACAGAAGGTCTTGATTGTTTGTGGCTATATACCCAGCCCAGGTCTTTGATCGTCCAGGGGAATCACGCTCTCTCAAGCCTCCACCACCCAGAATGGGTTTGATCATGAATGAGAAGCTGTGTGGCCCATAACACAGAACTTTGTAAATGGCAAACAATATATGAAATTCAGCAAACTGATCAGCGTAAGCCACAGTATGCAATGAAACTGGCAGAGGTGAATTAGGAAAGTCAGATAGTATGGATCACATTATCAGCGAAGGCAGTAAATTACAACTTGTCTAATCTATGGAAAATCCTGGGTCAATTTGTTCATCCTATGTTAGACTTACACCACTATGGATTAAGAGGTTGTCCTTTTTAAACGACTTCAACAAAATATAAAAGTCTTACAAATGACACCCCTGCCTTGGAATTTGGTTAAATTATCACAACATTTTACCAATCTCGTTTTTAGGCTAAATTAAAGTTCATTAGGGAGGACCTAGCATCAGATATATTTTATGATAAATGTAATATACATACAAAAATATGCCAGTACTAAACCCAATGCACTCTACAAAATTGTCATCAACACTCATGGTGACAATAATAACATGCTCTTTTTCTTTTTCTGAATATGTATATTGACTATATCTGCAAATGAGACTATCAAGTAAAAAAAATAATAATAATAATAATAATAATCTGCAAAATATTCCAATCATTAAAAGGTATTAACTAATAGAGGGATTTAGAAATAGCGTTAACCATTTTATCACCAGACACTGCTGTGCTATCATATGTAAATACAGCATAATGAAAACAGCAGGCAAGCAAAGCATGAATGGATATTTCCACCTCCAATATCACCTGCCTGGGTGGCAGTGCTGTTTTACAGCTATTTCAGAATCAGAGAAAGGTTAAAATGACTGTTAATTAGAATGTGTCATGATGGAAAAGGCCATTCAAAAAGTTAACAGTTCTGTCTCTCTATTTTCTTGTAATTGAACTCTAGAGTCTTTAACCGATAGCAGTGCATTAATGTCAATAATTACCTCCCTCTTGCTGTTTATGCAGCAAAGCTCACTCCTTATCATGTGTCCTTCACATGAGAGATTAAAATGTAATGTGACATATACAGAAAACTTTAGTTTACCGAAACATAATAAAGTAGAGCACCAACTTTAAGAATGAACGAGGGCACAGACATTCGCTTGTAGGCCATGTTAATCATTTAAAGCAAATCTGTGTTTTGCACATGTAAGGTGACTCACTAGGTTTGCTTTAAAACACCCTTAACAAGTAGCATATTTATAATCACCTTTCCTTTATTTCCCTTCCTCATTGTTCTGTTCTGTCAACTAAGAGCAGACGAAAGGCAAACCCACTTTGCACTACAAGTACACTTGGAAGTGCAATCAATGGCTGTAGATCTGGGGGGGGGGGGACATGCGAGGAAAATAAAAAACAGCATTTTAGCTTGCACATGATTGGATGATAAAATCAGCAGAGCTTCTCCTAATTTCAGATCTTCCTCTCAGATCTACAGCGACTGAACTTCCAAGTGCACTGACAGTGCACTTGTAGTACTAAGTGTATTTGCCTTTCATAAACAACCCCCAGAGTGTGCTTTCTTTGCTCTTAGTTGACAGAACAGAACGTGTGTAAGCTTCAAGTTGCTTTCTTCTTGCCCCCACTGGGCCAATCACCAAGCACCAGTGCTGTCACATGTATGTCACATGATCCTCCATACCTAGAAGCACTAGACATTTTCTTTATTCCTGGTGGCTAAACAGAGAGGCAGAGTAATGAACAAAAGGTGAGTATGTGCTGCTGGTATTGGGGGCATTAAATCTGTGCTAATGTAAACACAGTGCCGGGGGCTGTGACATTACCTGATATACCTCGCTATTTGTAGAGAGTACAGCATCCTAGAATTCAGAGAAGGGGAACTGGTCAATTTTTTGGTCGGTCAATGAATGGAAAATAGCCTTGGTTCATCCTGATATCAAACTGATGCCAAATACACAATTACAAAGCCCATCAACATGGACCCTAGAGGTGATTTTGGCTAGCAGGAAAAAAGTATGAAAAAAATGTGCAAAGGACTTCATATCTAAAAAATATTATGGTATACTTTCCATATCCACCTATTATTATGTTACAAGTGCACATTCGCAAAACACACAAAGCTAGGTCAAAGTAAATATTATATATCAGACAAATATAAAAGTTATATTACTAGGTAGAAGTCCTTTGTACATTGCATCACAATAGATAAATCCCAATTCAAGCTTTTCCCCTCTGTGTTGTCAACATCAAGGTTAATTTACTAAAGGCAAAAAGACTGTGCACTTTGCAAAGGCAGCTGCTTCAGAGCTTAATAAATGAGCAGTAGTTCTGTGGGCTTCCACCATCCAATCATGTGCAAGCAAAAAAAAATGTAATATGTCCTGGAGAAACTGCACTTGCAGAGTGCAAGTGCACTGTGCAAAGTGCATAGCCTATTCGCCTTTAGTAAATCAACCCCATAGTGTAACATAGTGTAACTTGAACTTCAGTAACCTACACTGAAGTCTTTCTAGACATGCTAGTCTGACATACTTGAGTTAATTACAGTCTTAAAAATATCCATTTCTTTTATAATCTTACTATTGTCTACATGCACTTGTATTGGAGTAGGTAAGCTGTAGGATAGGGTACACTAAATTGTATTCTAATCCAATGTCAGAACATTATTATTATGATGATGAATTCATGCTGTTTCATTGATTTCAGTTCCATTTTCTCTGACTATTGATCTGGCCATTATGCCCAATTTTCCTTCCACAATCCAAGATTGTTATAAAAAGTCTGCTAAAAGATTATTCTGGCTTAAATGTTCTCATAGTCAGAAACAACTAAACAGCAGGGTCTTACTTTTTAAAATCTAATTTCTAACTTACCAAAACAGGCAGCTATTACTTATAAGCCATGATGCTTTATATAAATTAGCGCCAGCAGCACAATTTTTTTTTTAAAGTTTTTGCAACACTCATCTCACTAGAGTGACTCCATTAGTAAACGCTTTCTTCTTCTATACTTATGTTTTTGAAAAGTAGAAAACAGCATATACAAGTGATGTAATAACATTTCTTAAATTTTAGTCTTCAGATTTAAAACTGTATATAAAGCCAACATTTTTTTTATATTTTTTGTGAGGGGTTAGGGGTTAGAACAGATTTTGTTTGCACTCGGGGGTCAAAACTGGAGAGATTGATTCTTTATGATTATTCTGGTGATCATCATCGCTGGCCTAAAAGTAGGGAAAACCCCAAATTTGGAGTCAGTGGAAAAAGAAATCACGATAGGTATTTCGGCTATTTCCAACTCCATCCAAAAAAGGTTCCGATACACTGTCAAATGTAACTGTATAAAATATAAAAATACTAAAATAGCCCATGGCTGCCATCTAACTTTATTTGTTTGAGATAAACTAAATTAGTTTTGTTCCTAAGTACAGAATATATAAGCCCAAGAGCATGACAATGCTGTCATTGGGCACTAAGTGTTCTCATGAAAAGAGCAATAATCAATTTAGAAGACATTATTAGAAAATTGACATATGTATGCCTAGTATCACTATTTATACCTGCCATTGCCCAAAACTGTGGCAAGGTTAAAGTTCCAACATGCTCATGAAAAAAAAAACAATTTCACCCTACAGTATTACTGCTTATAAATTGGTTGTAGCATTATTACCTATCCATGCATTAGCTGCCATACATAACGTAGTAGTTGTGCCTTATTTTAAATACCTGCTGTGTGTCTGTTTCTTATGGGATTAAATAACAAAAAACAATGCAGCACAACGAAAATCCACATTGCACTAAAAATGTGCTGAAAAATGAAATATACTTCTACAATATAATAATATTCAGTGTACAATTATGAAACAAATTTCAGCCAGAAAAAAACATCTAGTGTATATATTGAAAAATATAAAGGCTGATCAATGACTAGTGCAGCCACCACTGTGACAATGTGATCCAAATCTGAACCCATATAAGTTGGCCGCTCACCTGAAGGTCATGACCCCTGCATTACCAGAAAGGTCAAAGCCAGCTGTGTTCCCCTCAGGGATAATGACTCTGATGGACACTTGGTAAATCCTCACCCCTTTTCCCTCAGGATTTTGCACAATGATCCTTGGAAGCTCAGGAACCCCAGATGCATATGGGAATTAAAAGGGAAGTACACAAGATCTAATGCTCTCCGTTTAGAGATTTTATTGTAAAAAAGATCATAAATATTGCGCAAGTCAAGCCTTGTTACCAGTGCTAATGCAAACAGACATGTCAAACATATATGTCGGCATTCGGTTTGGTACTATGATGGTTGCAGGATGACGTCACACCCAAGGCACCACCCCCCTATACGCATTACGTCCAAGGCAGGGACTTCCTCAGTAGAAGACTCCTCATTGATCGGATTTTATATTTTTGATTATATACACTAATTGTTTTTTCCTGGCTGTGATTTGTTTCATTATTGTACAACAAATATTGTTATTATTATATTGTAGCAGTATTTTTCATTTTTCAGCACATTTTTTGTGTAATGTGGATTTTAGTTGCGCTGCACTGTTTTTTGTTATTTAATGTCAGTATTAAGTGCCGTGATTTCACTTATATGATGTTAGCTGGCAACTTTATTTTGAATATGTAAGCACAATTAGTATAATTTGAAAGCACTAATTGATTTTGTAGCACATTGTTTCATATGAGAACCTCACATGACAACACACACAAGTAAGAAGTGATTTTCCCTGAAGTAGTTCCTCTGTACATTCTCAAATAATGAAAAGGTTAAATGTGATCCAGTCCCCAAACACCATATGGACTGAAAAAAAAATGTACAATGTGACCTATTGGTTTCATTAAATATCATCCAATCTTGTGAAAAAAAAAAAAAAGTATATATCTTTTCCTAACATTTTCTAATCTGTACTTGGCCTCTGTTAGCAGAGGACTTATCTCTTTAGTATTGTATTTGAGACAAAAAAAGACAGTTGTGCGCCAAGAGACATAACATGGCAAATGTCCTCTACACCCTTTAATGTAAACACTGTAAATGCAGAGAATGTGGTGGATTTCTGCCTGCAGCCTATAGCCAAGGATGACCCCTTTTTTTTCCCCAAGTATGTCTGCTTTAGCTCAGCACACATTTCATAATATCACTAACTGAAGTGATAAAATACTTGTCAGAATACATGCAGTGCTAACCCTTTTTCCATTATACAGAAGATACATCTGAAGCATACAAAATGTATCAAAGGAACAAGTGCACAATTACTTCTGGTCGGAAATATGAACTCTGTACTGTATGAACAATTCTGAGTTATGTCATACATGACATTATACATATGCTTATAAATATTTAACTCACACAATGCTTTTGCATAAACTGCTCAACATGCCTATTATTTATGCACTCTTACAAAAAGATTTGACAGAAAAAGGAACAGAAATCAAAAGAGCATTTCACACTTAAAAAGCAAATCATTTATTAATTACCTAAACTTTGTATGCCAAGGAACATTATTCCACATGCCTTTTACAATTCCGCAGTATATGAAATATAAGCAGTGGTGTGCAAATGATAGCAACCAATCACATGTAAGCTAGCATTAGTTAACAGCAATCAGTCAGCATTTTTTTTGTTTTATCCTCATACTTACCTGCCAAGCAAATCTAGTGTTGTCATGTTGTGATTTAGTATTCTGCTGCGACATACTGGGTCCGGCACCGCCACCTTCTTTCCTTACGCCATCAGAAATCAGCTGTCTTTTATGTGTTTTTGCAGCCAGACCCCAATGGTTTGGCACAAAGTCATCCCACCGCCAATGCTGGCTAGAAGCTAATGCCTCTTGGGATATCCAACATGGGTATCCCAGGAAGCTTAAGGAGCAGGGTTTTTACATTAATTTAGCCTAACTGGCAATGGAGGCAGGGTATTGGGAAGGAATGCAAGAGAATAGAAAATTAAATAAACACACAATGAAGTTAGATTTTTTACATTGTGGAATGGAAGGAATAGAATAGGCAAATTCTTTTTCAGAGTAAAGGTCTGATTTGAATAATTGCTTTCTTATAAAGCCTAGACCAGCCTTTTTCAACCAGGGTGCCTTCAGGTTTCTTCAGGGGTACCTTGGAAAAATGTCTACAAATTTCCCAAAAACTCTATACAAGCCAGCAGGTGGATGAAGTCTGCCTTTTAATTACGCAAAGCCACAGGTTTTCATTGTTCACTATTACAACCTTCTAGCTGCCAGCTTCCTAATCACCAATGATGTCATTAGTTGCTAAGGAGGACATTGGGTGCCTGCACAGCATCCTTGTTTGCCCCTCCCCTGCCCCTCTCCATCAGCACCGGAGTCACAGCTGAGTGAGCAAGAGAAGCTAAGGATGAAGAGAAACATTGGCATACTAGTCAGTACCAGTGTGCAAAGGTGTATTTGCTTTGGAAGAATATATCACCTGTAACGCTTGTGTCCTACGTGTGTGGATGCTGATGTGTTATGTAAAACAATTAGTCTATTTTTTTACATTTTAGAACGGGTGCCTGGAGATCATGCAGAATTCCAAAGGGTGCCTTGACCGAAAAAAGAATAAAAAACACTGGCCTAGACAATAATGGAATTGAGGCAAGAGCATTGGCTGATGTAGAGACTAATGTCCCTTTTTTCTAGGTCGGTCCTGGGAAAGAAGAGACAGCAAGCTACTAAAACATAGTCAGTTACAATATCCTTTAAGCGTTTTTTTATGCTTGGGATTATTCTCCTTTTTGGATAACACTGAACATTATTTAGTAAATCTACTGAGGATGAATATGGCTGAGAATTGCACCATGGTTTAATTAATACCATAGGGTTTAATTACAAAATGTCATTTGGCTTTGGAATCGGGACAAACCCTCTAGGCACAATTTCCAGAAGAAATACTAGAGTGGCAAGAATTCAGATTTTAAAAATGTACTATGGCTTTTCCGTGTCACATATTCCATGAAGCTAAAAATATGTAATCACATAAACATAAGTAATGTAAAACATGATCACTTTCATATAGGGTACATTTAAAAAGCAGCAGTAGGACCGTACCATGATAAGCTATACAGCTGCAAAAAAAAGTATATGAGAAACACAATTTTATTGTTGAGCCAATTTTTTTTTAATGTGGGGATTAGGCACTTCCCAAAATATACATTTGTCTGTGCCGATATGAAAATATTCACATAAAGGCATGAGGACACGGCACATTCCACAGATGATTCACAGACATCTCTGGAAAAAAATGAATGCTGTGTGTGGTTTTCAGTGGAGGCCTTGATCCGGTTTCAGTTACTCAATTGAAATCTCAAAACACAAGACATCTTCAGGGTCAGGTCCAATGCACCAGCTTAAGATTTCTCCCTCATTGCCCTTGTCTCTTGAAATGTATACTAGCAAGAAAACATGATGTTACAAGCTAGCTTTGCCTAATTGATGATGCACTAATCTGAAAAGGTAAAAATTTAAAGGACAGCAAATATAGTGAACTATTATTTCTTTAATATGTTATTTCATAATTAATGAACATTCATCTACAAAAGTAATGATATTTATATTAGCCACAGGGATGTTTTTTTTTTAAACAAATATATGGTTAACCAAATCTACATAACTTTGTTATACTATTTTAGTTCAATCTTAGTTTATTGGGTTTACAAATACATAAGCACAGTTCAGGAATGTACATTAGGCCGAACACATAATGCGGGAGACCCAAAGCAGTAGTAAAGATGCATACAATGGAAAGAGACATGAGCGTATGGACTAGAGTTCATTAAGAAGAGACACTATAAAAACCACGTTAAAACATTGTTAGTGGTCCAGTAGAAAAGTGAGATGGACATGTATATACTAATGGCTCAAATAAATCTGATTGTTGAGAACACTGGGTCACACCTTAAAAGTCCCAAACACTTTGTACTCCAGGGTTATCCTTGGTTGTGAATTATTAAATGTCAGTAAGGGATGTGGTGGGATGTGGTGGTGAGTATTCATATTTTACCAATGACATGACTTACTAACATATAAAAGGAGAACATCTGCAAACAAGGAAGTTTTGTATGAAGGGAACCAACAGCATCGTTTCTGAACTCCCCTGCCAGGTGTTCCATCATTAGGATATAGAGACAGGGGAGACAGGGGGCATTCCGGGCAGGTACCGTTATTAAAGAAAAACCTAGAACAGAGGGAGCTATTCACCCTGACACCTGTTGATAGGGCAGAGTACAAAGCGAGAATACTAGAAATCATTTTGGGGTCAAGTCTGATTTGTAGTATAGTATTTATTAAGGGTGGCCAGCTTACCCTGTCGAAAGCTTTCTAAGCGTCGACTGACAGGAGACACATGGGGACATGAGATACTTGTTCATGTTGCAAGGGAACAATGGTTTTATTCAAATTGGCCTTGGCTTCAAGACCGAGAACGAGCTCTACCTTGTCCAGATAGACAAGCTTAGAGAGTTAAGCCCTGTACACACGGCCGAGAATCCCGTCAGGAAAAAATTTTCATTTTTCCTGACGAGATTCCTGGCAAGCTTTTCTTGCCAAGCCTTGCATACAGATGGCCATTCAAAAGAACCGTCGTTCTTTTGAATGGCAAGAACACGTTGACTTAATCGACTACGACGAGCATGCGCTCGTCACATTCGATGTCGTCGCCGCCATCTTGCTTCACCCTACACTACCCTTGTAAGCTACCGGGCATGCGTCAAAGTCTCATCGAGCATGCGCGGGCTTACCGGAGGACAGGTAAGCTTGTAGCCGCATACACACACACAGTTTTCTCATCGGGAAGCAGGTTCTCTATTTTTCTCGTCGAGATTCCCAGAAGTTTTCTCGACGAGAAAACATACACACGACCGGTTTTCTCTGCAAAAAGCTCTGCCAGCAGTTTTCTTGCCGAGAAAACCGGCCGTGTGTACGAGGCTTAAGGGTTCGATTCTGTTAGCTAAAATCTTGGAGTAAATCTTTAGGTCCATGCCAATTAAGGATATGGGCCTATTGTTGGAGCATAAACTGTGATCCTTATTAGGGGTGGGTATCAACCTCCCTGGCGGTATGATTCTGGAAGATTTTAGGTGCTGAAAGCGGTACCATTATTTTGCATTGAAATTTGGCGTTTTACATTGTAGGCCTGTAATTCTTAGTAATAACTCACCTAAATCTGTCCAAACCAGAGTCTAGTAGACATCTCGGGTATGATAAAGTTTGAAACACAAAATCATAAATTATAATATAATAAATAATAACAAATAATAATTTTTATTCAATAAATTTTAGTAAATAATATAATCAAAAACACTGACTTTTTTTTGCTCAAACAAGGGTGCAATATTAGAAGTCATATTGCTTCAGTAAACGTCTCGGGTATGGAAATTTTTAAAACAAGGTACAACACAAAGTCCTACGTCGCAATCGGAACAATAGAACCGCGTTTCTTTACGGATTTTCCTTCCGGTGTCGTCACGCTTGGAGCAGCAAACCACACACATCCTTGTGGGTGCTGTCTCTTTTTCAGTAGGTGGAATGTGGTCCATAAAGTGACGACCAGTCAGGCGTTCAGGGTTCACAACGCCAGCAGCCCGACGTCCAGATCTGCTTACAGTCGTTGGCGTCTGGTGCTTTAGAAAAATTTGTTCGGCAACCTTCCACACAAAGTCTGCATGAATAATAGGTCTGTCACTATTTTTTTTTCAGAAGAATGAAAGCATTCCACAGGCACTGTTCCAAAAGATGCCTGAATATTTTTTTATAATATTTCTTCTGTTGCTTCCTCATAGCAGGATAAAAGGTCATGGCCTGGTCTGCCCTGTCCACACCTCCCATGGTATTGTTGTAATCCAACACGACCTGTGGCTTCATGACATCTTTTCCACCTTTGGTATGTACCATTACAGTAGAGGTGTTGTGGATGGTACTCATAAGGCACACGTTTTTTTTTGTCCTGCCATTTCAGTGCCATGATTTTGCCTTTCTGCCAGGCAACTATTTCTCCTGCCCTGAGCTTTTTATTGGCAAAGGTTGGCGGCATGTCACACCGGTTAGGCCTAACGGTTCCATAGGCATCCATTTTGTTCAGGAGAAGGAACTCAAAGAGTTCTGGGGACGTATAAAAATTGTCTGTGGTGACACAGTAGCCCTGATTCAGCAAAGGCTCAATCAAAGAAAGAACCGAAGCGGTTGCCATTCCAAAACTGCTGAATCGATCACTGAATTTGGTCCCTTTCCCGGTGTACAGGACCGAATTCCAGATGTACCCAGCGCTGGATTCACACAGCATAAATGACTTCATGCCAAAACGAGCTCACTTTGATGCGATGAACTGTATCCAGCTAAGTCGACCTTTGTAGGCCATAAGACTTTCATCAATACTTATGTCTCTGACCGACACATAGGTCTGCTGGAAATTCGTCAGAATAAGTTGGTAAATCTCCCAATTTTTTTTCAGCTTAGGAGCTGGATGAGAACTCTCATCAAAGTCTTCATTATTTGCAAAATGCTAATATTTCATGATAAGCAAAAATTTATATTCGGACATAACGGTGCCAAAAAAAGGAGTGGCCAGCAATTTGTTGGTTGTCCAGTACCATTTCTGCAGGGGTTTCCCCACCACTCCCTGTAGAATTATAAGGCCCAAAAAGTTCCAGATGTCCTCTCTGGTTACCGGTTCCCATTTTCTGCTCCTTGAAAAGCGATGATGGGTAGCAGCTTGTTGCTCCTGGTAGCGATTCGTTTCCAAAACATTTTTGGCAATAACTTCATCCGTCAGAAAGAGTTCGAGGTATGCCAAGGGGTTATTGTCCTCAACTTCCACTTTGATCCCAGGTGCTCCTGTAAACGGAAATCTTGGTGGTGCTACGTTCTCCGTACTGCAATCAATCGAGCACCAAGTCCACACATCGCTGGGCACAGTCGCAGGATCGTCGCTAAAATCGCTTTCTGCGTCCGATGAAGAACTTCCCCATGAATCGCTGTCACTCAACTCCTCTGCAACCCATTCTGAGTCACTGTCGCTGACTTCCAGCAGGTCATATAGCGATTTTGAGGTGGAGGCACGTTTTTTGGATGCCATGGTCGCTGTGCAGTTTACAGATACAAAGTATAGTAAAACTGCAGACAAGGGCACTGGAGAAAGCACTGGGGGGCAATCTAAGGTCACTTTATTTTATTTTTTATTGTAATCCAATAGGATTACATTGTATCAGTGTGTTTGTGTTTTTATACTTTTAATATTGCCGCCGGTTCCACCCCCTGCGTCGCGACGCTCGCAGGGAAGGGAATCAGGGGAACACACAGTGCATCGGGCGGAAGATCCGGCCGCTGTACACTGCGGGAATACATCGCGGGATCCCAGAGAAAAGGTAAGTCACCTCTTCCAGGATCCAGCGAGGCAATCCCGAGTGTGGCTCGGGGTTACTGCTTTAGGTACAAAAATCTCACCCCGAGCCACATTCGGGAATACCGCCAGGGAGGTTAAAGAAATATGTGCTTTTAAGGACTGAGGGGGAAATAGCATCCTAATGAAAAAAGGGGCACATATGTCCTTGATCTGGTTATAGAATTTAGGGGTAAATCTCGGGACCAGGACTCTTCCCAAAAGTGGTGTTCTCTGTGGAGATTAATTCCTTCTCTGTGAAGGGTACCTGTAATGCATTTATTGTTTCTAGTAGGCAGAGGGGGTTTCAGCTACATACGGCGACATCTCTTGATTCAAAGACTCCCTTGCTCTGGGGGTTACTAGACCCTAGAGATTAAAAAGGTTATGAAAGCATGCACTAAAAGCCTGGAAAACTGAGGAAGGAGAATTGATGAGATTATTGGGGGGGGCGTGGCCGGCTGGAGATGAGTATGGACGCTTGAGCTCTCAGCTCCTCAGCCAGGGGAAAGAATCCAACGACATCGGCCGAAATCACAACGCAATCTGCAGCCATCCTTGCTCCAGGTACACCGGAGCATCTGCTAAACATGTCCAGGAAGAGATTTACCGAGTATAAACCGCAAAAACTGACCGAATTTGCCTACAAGCCGGCGGACCGCGATATTGATATCCAAGATGGCGCCGACCAGGCCGCGCCGCGGGACTCCTACACGGACCTGCCGGACGAAATACCGGAGGAATCGCCTGATACAGGTACCCCTGATATGTCCTCTTGTCCCCCGGAGAGTGATCCTCTCACCCGCAGCAAAAGCCAGAATGCGGCTTGACACGCCGCCGCAACGGCCGCTACATCCCCAAATTGAGGCCCAGGCTTTCAATCCCCTTCTATCTAACCAGGCCCTACACTCCTCTGTGGCATCCTTCCCCACCTCAGGCCAACCAGTAATGGACACTACCCTGAAGGACATGCTCCTTTCACTGCAGACCTCCCTCATGACTGATCTCTCCTCTCTATTTACTAAAATCACTGCAGACATCCACTCCATTGAGGGCAGGGTGACAAGTGTTGAGAGAGGCCTAACTGACTGCACCTCCACTGTGAATGAAGTGATAGACATTTATGATGATATTAGAGAGGATCAGGCATGGATGCGCGCCAAGCTGGCCGATTTAGAGGACAGGTCTCGCAGGAACAATGTTAAACTAAGAGGAATTTCCGAGACTGTCCTCCCTGCAGACCTACCACGTTACGCCAAAGAGCTGATGCACACCATTATCCCTGAAGCATCTCCCCGGGATTGTATAATTGACAGGATACACAGAATCGCCAAATCACCCCATCTGGCAGCTTCAGTACCCAGAGACGTCCTGATGAGGGTTCACTTTTACCACATCAAAGAAAAGCTTATGATGGGGATCAAAGCAAAAACACCCCTGCCAGCTCCCTTCGCAGGGATCCAATTCTTTCCTGATCTCTCTAAATACACCCTCCAACTGCGTCGCCAATTGAGTCCAGTCACCAAGGGCCTTCAAAACCATAAGATTCAATACAAATGGCGCTACCCCGCCACACTCCTCATCACGAAGAATGGCCAGTCCCATACCATCAGTGATCTGGATAAAGGAATGAGACTCCTCCACACTTGGGGAATCCTTCTGGAACCCCCCAAACCCACTCCACCTCATAACGGAAGAACCCCTCCGCGTAGAAACCTGGACCGCAACCTCAGCTAACTGGCATATGATAGATCTGCCTACATTGGCCAAACAACGTTCTTACAGCTCCCCTGGGCTCTGACAAGTCGAACCCCTGTTTTCCCTTTTCCTTTTGCAGCTCCAGCCGTATTAACTGTTTTTACCCCAAACTAGAGGCTACTGAGGTGCGCAGCACCCCCTCTAAGAACCTTTTTGGTGTAGCTTTCAGTACAACCTACACGAAGACCCTCACTGTCAGATTGCTCTAAGAACCTTTATCCTTTGTTTGTGTTCCTTTTTTATCTTTTTTTTTTTTTTTTTACATCCGGCACTCTCTTTGCCACTGTACAAGTGTTTAACATTTTGCTATATTCGCAGCTCCTTAGCCGAATTACTTCCAGGACCCTGGACTGCCAAGGCACTAATACATAGTCTCGTGACCAGGTACCCTCAACCTGATCTGCAACATCTAACCGTAAGTGTTACTATACCACACCCTCTATCTTCTCACCCACAAGATGCCGATCACAATCCTTTCACTTAATGCCAACGGGCTGAACCATCCAGCCAAACGTCACTCACTCTGGAAAACCGCCACGGCTCTTCACAGTGACATTGTATGTATACAAGAAACCCACCTGCTATCATCTAATTCTACCCTATGCTCCAATCGCCAATTCCCACATGTCTTCCATGCTTTCCACTCCACTAAGTCAAAAGGGGTCATGATAGTGATTAAAGACAGTGTGGACTTTCAATCACTAGAGGTCAAAACGGACTCTGAAGGTCGCTATGTAATCCTTGTCTGCATCATTAACCGTGTTCAATACACTCTTATCAATGTATATACCCCAAACTCCCATCAATTACAATTTCTGCGCATGGTGCTTCGCACCGCCAAACTTATCCAGAAAGGCCATGTAATACTCTGTGGTGACTTCAACCTGGTCCCCGATGTGGTCTTAGACACCACATCAGCTGCGAAAAGACAGGACTCGCCTCTGAAAAAACTTATCAACACTCATGACCTCCATGACGTCTGGCGTTGCCACCATGGATCTGAAAAAGACTTTACATTCTTCTCCTCCAGGCATAACTCGTACTCGAGAATTGATTTGTTTTTGACAGATAAATGGACTTTACAAAAAATCTGTACGTCCGCGATCCACACCGCGACATGGTCGGACCACGCCCCAATCTCAATTACTATTGACGACTCTAACATGCAACGTAACACATTTCTCTGGAGAGCAAACAACTACATTATCCAACATGACAAATACGCCCCAGAAATCTCAGCCCAAATCAATGATTTTTTTTCACTAAACAAGGGCTCGGTGCCTGACCCTGCCGTGCTGTGGAGCGCGCATAAAGCTGTTATTCGAGGAATCCTTATTAAACTGAGCTCCTACCATAAAAAAAAGAGGACGCAGCGTATAGATGACCTGACAGCTCAGATAGCGACTCTAGAATTAAGTCACAAAGCCAATCCTCGAGACCCAAGAGCAGGACAACTACTGTCCCTTAGACAGGAACTCAGAACTATACTCCTTTACTCTTATGAACTCCTACACAGGAAACTAAAAGCCACTTCATACTCCACTTCTAATAAGGCGGGGAAAAGACTAGCACAATACCTTAAAGGTAGACGTACCAAAACCAAAATTGCCCGACTACACCACCCTCATACTAAACTTCCCTTGTGCAACCCACAAGACATAGCCGACGCCTTTAGCGCCTATTATAGTGACTTATACAATTTAAAACAAGACCCTTGTACCCCTCAACCCTCCCAAGATGAAATTGACCATTTTCTCCACAACCTTAACCTACCCGCCTTGACTGGAGAACAATTGACATCGCTCAATAGCCCGTTCACGGAACTAGAAACTAAAGCAGCTATCGACTCCTTACCATGTGGTAAAGCACCAGGCCCTGACGGACTGACAGGCGAATATTACAAACAATTCTCCTCCCATTTAATCCCCCACCTCACCGACGTTTTCAACCACGCTGCCTCCTCTTCTACCTTTCCCACCGAATATCTGAAAGCACTGGTCATAACGTTGCCGAAACCAGGGAAGGAGCCGAATGTCCCCCAAAATTTTCGTCCGATATCCTTACTTAATCTAGATCTTAAGATCTATGCTAAAATTATAGCAACAAGACTATTGGAGATACTGCCCGCCCTTATCCATAAAGACCAGTCAGGCTTCATCAAGGGCAGACAGGCTTCAGATGCCACCAGAAGAGTGATCAACCTCATCCACCACGCGGAATCCACCGGAACGCCTTCTCTGCTCCTATCTTTAGATGCAGAGAAGGCGTTCGACAGGATCCACTGGTCGTACCTCAACTCAGTACTTCAAAAATTTGGATTTAAGGGCCATATACTAAACGCCATCATGGCACTTTACTCACAGCCTACGGCCCAAGTGTTCACAGAGGGAATGCTCTCCTGTCCATTCCCCATCTCTAACGGCACACGACAAGGCTGCCCATTATCCCCACTCATCTTTAATATGCTCATGGAGCCACTGGCGGAACATGTCCGCTCCCACCCCAATATCTCAGGACTTCAAATTGGACCCTCTTCCCATAAAATCAGCCTATTTCCTGACGATGTCATTCTCATCCTTACCAATCCGACTTCCTCCCTGGCAGAAGTACAAAAACTGTTAAATTGGTTCAGCTCGATTTCGTATTACAAAGTTAACACAAGCAAATCCTTCATACTAGATATTAACTTAGACGCTACGTCCAGAAACCTATTACAACTACAACATCCATTTGCGTGGGCAGATAAAGACATATCCTACCTAGGCATCCACCTACCAAGAACATTGACCAACCTATACTCTTGCAATTTTATACCTCTACTACATACCATTCGAACGACCTCTGATCACCTAGCGAAACATGAACTTTCCTGGTCGGGGAGGCTCGCTGCCTTCAAAATGATATGCCTTCCTCAAATACTGTACTTCTTTAGAACCCTCCCCATTCCTATACCCAAATCATTTTTCAGGTCTCTCCAGACGATATTCAACAAATATCTGTGGAAGGGTAAAAGACCCAGATGTGCCCACCTTAAGTTGATTAAACACAAATTGGCGGGGGTATCGGCTCCATAGAATTTGAAGATTACTATTTCGCAGCCATCCTAGCCCAATTGCCCAGTTGGTTCCAATCCCCCATGAGCTCATTATGGGGACAAATAGAGGCTCTCTCAATCGCCCGCTCCAATCTACAGAGCTGGTTGTTGAGCACGCCTCTAGGCGCCCCCACCCCAGCATATCTCTCCCCAACCATGAAGGCTACAGCCCACGCCTGGAAAAAAATGATCACTCACTTGGGCGATAACTCCAACACGCCACAACTAGATATCCCTTTAGAATCTCTCCATCACTTAAGCCCAGACCTACTGCTATCTCGATGGACCCTCAAAGGGATCCATTTCTTACAAAACTTACTACAAGATAACCGCCCTAAACCCTTCTCCCAATTACAATCCGAATACGATCTACCCGCTTCAGAGTTCTTCACATACTTACGCATCCACCACTGCTTGAACAGTATACCCCTACCCATATATGGAATTCCCTCCAAGACCTGGGACTACCTCACGAACCCTGCCTCCAAAACCAAGGGCATCTCATACTTCTATAACAACTTACATCAAAAGTCCACCTTTTCTAAAATGATACCCCACCATAGGTGGGAAACTGACCTTGCTCACACCTTTACAGCCCCTCAATGGCAACAGGCACTCAAGTCCATTTACATGGCCACCAAATGCTCGACACTCTGGGAACTCACTCAGAAAATTTCATTACGTTGGTACCTCACACCAGCCAAATTAGCAACGTTCAGCCCTCAATACCCCAAAGTGTGCTGGAGATGCAAATCAGCCATAGGAGACATGCTCCATATTATCTGGACATGTTCTACCTTACAAAGATACTGGGATGACACTTTTAACCTTATCGCCAGTGTAACTAAAATTACAATCCCTCCATCGCCTGCACTCGCCATTCTCAACCTGACCATAGACGACATTCCTCATCCCCTTAGACACGTGACGACTCACATTCTCTTGGCAGCCAGACTCAACTTAACAAGACAATGGAAATCCGATAACACTCCAATCATAGGCCAAGTTATCGATTTAATAACCTTACACTATAGTTACGAGACAATAACAGCCGCCAGTAACGGTCGGGCTGCAAACACCCGAACATACTGGCAACCATGGACCGACTGGATAGAAGCTGCGAATGTCACATGAACCTACCATTACCCTATCTAGTATATCCTGACAGAGCAATATCCCTAAATTACACTACTGATATTTACTAACCGTTTTGTTTTTTGTATTTTTTTTTTTTTTTTTTTCTTTTTTCTTTCCTTTTCTGTTATACGTTTAAACAAGTTTCTGGAACAATGCCACCAAACAGTGGGTAACGCTCTGCGGTGCCCACACTGCATTGAATGGGCCCTCTCCACTCCTGTGGCACTAAGTTCCCAGTTGGGGTGCCGCACCAGGGGAGAGGACCGATCGTATCGTACCTCTGGGTACCCATATTGTTATACACCGCCTGTTTAAATTGATTGCAATATGTCAGTGAGGATAAGTTCCTTTGTGGACTGTTTTTATTTTTTTCCACAACGTCGTTGCACGACGTACAATGTTCAATTGTACACTACGTTAAATATGAAAACTAATAAAATATTTGAAAGAGGAGATTATTGTTGGGAGTCCTGCCCTAAGGGATGTAAGTTACATTAGATATAGGATGTAGCATTTTAGCCAGAGGTCTACTGCATTTATTCTCATATTTGCGAACAGCTAGCTTATCAGAAAATTTAACCATGAGTGAACTAAACATGTCAAGAAGTTTGGAACTCGTTGACGAGATTTCTAACATAACGGCAGATGAAAAAGTCCTACACGTGAAGATGAAGAGTCTTAAGCCTCGTACACACGGCCGAGATTCTCGTCGAAAAAAACATGTCGTTTTTTTCGACGAGATTCTTGGACAAGAAACTTGTCCCGTCCGAGTGTACAGACGCTCGATTCAAAGAACCCGCGGTTCTTTGAATGGAGCGTACGCGGTGATGTCATCGACTACGGCGAGCATGCGCTCGTCACATTCGATGCCGTCGCCGCCATCTTGGTATACCCTACGTATGCCTAGGAAGCTACCGCGCATGCATCGAATTCATTTCGAACATGTGCGGGCTTCCGGGAGGACAGGTAAGTGTACACACACTCACTTTTCTCGTCGAGAAACATGCCGACGAGAATCTCGACGAGAAAATAGAGAGCAGGATCTCTATTTTCTCGTCGAGATACTTGTTGCTTTTCTTGACGAGAAACCATACACACGAACGAATTTCTCGGCAAAAAATCTCTGCCAGCAAGTTTCTTGCTGGTTTTTGCCGAGAAACTCGTTCGTGTGTACGAGGCTTTACACTTGGTCTCAATAGTCTGTAGATGGTCCAATGTCAATAGTATAGTCACAGACTTTATAATACTGTTTTTATAGTCACATTACCACTGTCATTTGTTAATACTCATATCCCTCTGTTGCTGCCATCTCTCTTAATTTGTAATTGACTGTGGCAGCTTTCCAATAAAGAATATTAGTCATGACAAAGATGTCAGAAAATAGTTGCTGAGGTCTTAATGCATAGTGAGATTTCATACACTGTCCTGATCACTAGAGGAAAATTTTTCAATGCTATGAAGTGAACCAGAGCTGTCAGAGCACAGTGTCTCTGTAGTGCCTGCATGTACCTTTGGTTAAGCAACCTTTGCCTGCTTAGGACAAAGAAACAACAAATTTTAGCCCTGTTGCCCAGCAGTACATAGTAAACTTCTGCTATTGACCCCGCTGCTGGGAATGATGGAGATACCTCTTACCTCTGGGTATGGAGGAGCATGCTGCTTTGCCCTGCTTGGGTTTTGGGATTTTAGTGCTGGGAACATTTAATAGCACTTAATACTTTGTTGATATTTTCGGAGAGTACAGGGAGAGGTTGATTTTTATAGGAGAAATGGAACAGCTTACAAAAACGTTGATTATGTAAAGATAGGACTTTATAACAGATACTGTAGAGTGTCAACAGAAATGTCAGTAAGGCTAGACATCTAGATTTCAATACAATTTAAATGAAGCAGGTTTCCATTATCTCTTCCAGCACTCTTTATAGGTAATAATAGTGTTCAATCTACAGGGGTTCTAGTGGATTTTTTTTTTTATTTACAATAAAAGTTAAGGTGAAGTTTTAGGTGAGTCGTGATACAAGCACATCACCTTTGAGCCTGTATATACAGTATATATATTTTTTAACAAGTGATTAGTTGGAGGAGCATTCATATTTGCTTTAATATTTGCTTGGAGTTGAGCCTTAAGCCTCGTACACACGATCGGATATCCTATGGATTCTAATCCGATGGTTTTGTCCATCGGAAATCCGATGAAGCTGACTTCCATCAGTCTTGCCTACACACCATCAGTCAAAAAACCGACCGTTCCAAACGCGGGGACGTAAAACACTCCGATGAGCCGAGAAAAATTAAGTTCAATGCTTCTGAGCATGCGGCGACTTGATTCTGAGCATGCGTGGGTTTTTTATCTGATGGACTTGCCCATAGATGATCGGAATTTGCTATCGGTTTTTGATCCATCGGAAAAATTTGAAACATGTTCTATTTTTTAAATCCGATGGAAAAAAGACCGATGGGTCCCATACACGATCGGTTTGTCTGATGAAAAAAGTCCATCAGGCTGTTTTCATCAGTAAAACCGATCGTGTGTACAGGGCTTTACAGTACCAAACTTTCCTAAGCACTAAGAGACAAAACCTGTCTACAAAAGAATCAGACTGAAGTAAAAATATCTACTGAGTGATGTGTATTTTCCATACGGCAGCAACATCATCAACAAGGTATAAATGTTGTCTCCATTTTGTAATGAGTGTATTATGCTGCTAATAGCAATATGACATTTACACACACATCAATTAATACTGCTAGAGAAAGTGTTAAATATCCAGATGCTTTCACCTTATTGAGACTGAGGGATCTGTTACAAAGTAAACTCTGGGCAATGCACAGTAACCCGGTCAGTGTAACTGAAGACAAAGTGGTTTTAACATGAGGTCAGAGACAGACAAGACAAGGTCAGAAGTTCAGAGACAATACAAGTGCCTTTTGTACAAAGGCAGAGGGATTGAATACACCTATCAAATGCTGCCTATGAGTGAAAAAGATCTTACACTGAATGACTGACTCATGTAAGAGAATTTCCAAACTATTCCTTGGGTTCTGCTCTTCTTAATATTTTATGCATCGATTACTAGAAGTCAAAATTCTAGTATCTTGCTTGGCTTTCTAACATATTTTGAGGAGGACACTAATTTTCACATAACATTTTCCACCAAGCTGGAACTAATAACCTGGCAAGAAAGCAATTCAATGACAGAAAGGGGTGATATGCCATTGAGCATTAGCCTTGGTCCTGAAGCCAGGACACATTCTTGGCTATGCAAGTGACAGGGGGATAGCACCACTGTAACCTTGCTATTTCAAATGTATGCTGAGTCAAAGTGTTTATGAACTTACACATATGGGAGGGGAGGGGGGCGGGTTAACACAGGGAAATATGTCAGTTTTTTGGTGTAAATATTGGCGTACTTTTTGTTCAACAAATTAACAATGTTCTATGTGGTGTTTTCAACAGCTTTTAATCTCAAAGAAATTGCGGTGTGATGGTATCAATTAATGTCCAGTAGCGTGCTCCAAATAATCAACCACTTATGCCACAGATCTAAGTTACTACGTTTTCTAAAATGTACACTGTTGCTACTGTGGCATAAATACTCATACATACTGTTATATTTTTTAGCCAGGAACTGCTAAAGCATATTTGAGTCTGTGTCTTCCAACGTTACTAGAATACTATATATATATATATATATATATATATATATATATATATAAAACAAAAAATTGGAGATGCAATCTCAGTTTCTGTTCAAAAGCTTTTTACTTCATGCATATACAAATAACGACTGCACAGTTTCGGACAGGAACTCCGTCCTTCAAAAGCATGTGGAACACTATACATGCAACTTGATGAACAGAAACTGAGATTGCATCTCCAATTTTTTGTTACATATCTGGTGGAAACAGGAGTACCACATCAGATGTGAATCTCTAAAGAAATTGAAAGGCACGGCAGAAATTTTCCACCTTGTTCCCGTATATATATATATATATATATATATATATATATATATATATATATATATCAGGTAAAATAAGTATTGACCATTTTTCTAGGTAAATATATTTCTAAAGGTGCTATTGACATGAACTTCTCACCACATGTCGGTAACAACCCATGCAGCCCTGACATACAAAGAAATCAAAACAAATATGTTCAGAAATTAAGTTATGTGTAATAAAATGGAATGCCACAGGGGAAAAGAATTGAGCACTCTAACAGGAATGTATTAAAAACTTTGTACAAAATCCTTTGTTGGTAATGACAGCTTCAAGACGCCTCCTGTATGGAGAAACTCTTTGCATGCATTGCTCAGGTGTGATTTTGGCCCATTCTTCCACACAAACAGTCTTCAAATCTTGAAGGTTCCGTGGGCCTCTTCTATGAACTCTGATCTTTAGTTCTTTCTATAGATTTTCTATTGGATTCAAGTCATTGGCTGGGCCATTCCAGCAGCTTTATTTTCTTTCTTTGAAACCAATTGAGAGTTTCCTTGGCTTTGTGTTTGGAATGATTGTCTTGCTGAAATGTTCACCTTCATTTCATCTTCATCATCCTGGTAGATGGCAGCAGATTATTATTAATGCTGTCTTGGTACATTTTTCCATTCATCCTTCAATGACATGAAGTTTGTCAGTACCGTATGCTGAAAAACATCCCCACACCATGATGTTCCCACCTCCAAAATTAACTGTAAGTATGGTGTTTTTGTGGGATATGCAGTGCCATTTGACGTCCAAACATGGTGTGTATTATGGCATCCAAAGAGTTACATTTTGGTCTTATCTGACCAGACTATATTCTCCCAGTATTTCACAGGCTTGTCTAAATGTTGCCAAGCATACTTTAAACAAGCTTTAACATGCTTTTTCTTCAGCAATGGAGTCTTGTGTGGTGAGCGCACATACAGGCCATGGCGGTTAAGTGCATTACTTATTATTTTCTTTGAAACAATTGTGCCTTATAATTGCAGGTCTTTATGAAACTCTCCACAACTGGTCCTTGTACAACTCTTCCAATAATTCTTTTCACTCCTCTGGCAGAAATCTTGCGAGGAGCACCTGGTCGTGGCCAGTTTATGGTGAACAGATGTTGTTTTTACTTCTGGATTATGGCCCCAACAGTGCTCACTGGAACATTCAGAAGTTTAGAAATCCTTCTGTAACCAATGCGATCAGTATGTTTTGCTAATTTCTTGAGAGAGCTCTTTGCTTTTACCCATCATGAAATGTTTCTTGTGCGACACCTTTTTATAGGCCATCAGTTGAGACTGAACCAGCTGATATTATTTTGCACTGACAAGGGGCAGGATTCCTTTCTGAATACTGATAGATTTCAGATGGTGTCTTGGATTTCCATGTCTTTTTGCACACCCCTTTCTTCATGTGCTCAATACTTATTCCCTGTGTC
The DNA here is from genome assembly GCA_029206835.1 of Rana muscosa. Lineage (NCBI taxonomy): Eukaryota > Metazoa > Chordata > Amphibia > Anura > Ranidae > Rana > Rana muscosa. Next base: position 625,513,843 of record CM055118.1, read on the forward strand.
ATTCCATTTTATTAAACATAACTTAATTTCTAAACTTATTTGTTTTGGTTTCTTTGTATGTATGGATTGCATGGGTTGCTACTGACATGTGGTGAACATTTCATGTCAATAGCACCTTTAGAATGATATTTACCTAGAAAATTGGTGACATGTTCAATACGTATTTTACCCACTGTATATATATATACTATATATACTATACTATATATACTATATATATACTATATATATATATATATATATATATATATATATATATATATTAAAATCAGTACAAAACATATAGTACATAAATAATTATTACTAAAGTAAATGACTCATTTTACCAATTCATCTTGCAATATGACAAGTTAATCCGCAGTCAACTATGAGACAACATTTTACATCTGTGCCCACCTCCTCAACTACATTATACTGACAGCACAGATTACATGCATAGTATAGGTGTGATGTGGATTGTGTGGGAGTAAGTGCAGCAGACCCTTCATAGAGAGCAAATGGAGAATCACTGACAAGGTCACTGATATACCTTATGCAAAAGCTGCATGTCAAATATAGGGTTCAGCAGCTGTAACAGTCACCATATGATACACGATAAACAATAGTTATTGCTACTGAACTGGAATTCTCACCCAAGAATTATATATCCAGATTCTTGGTGAGATTAATTTAATACACTTTAATCTGCAGGACGTGAAGAAGCTAGAAATGCTTTGAAGATGAACTCCAGGCAGATATTAAAAGCACAAATTTATGCAATTTTCTATTCATTAATACATTTATTTAGATAACAGTGTAAGCTCAATTTCACTTGATATTGGCCTTATGCAGTCCCCATGTAGCACTGGAAGAAGGGGCCAATCAGTTGATCTGCTGAAAAGTGTAATGCTGATTGGAGGAGAAAGCAGATTGATGGAGGAAGATCATTGTGCTGCTTCTTTTGCTGTCCAGTCACAGGCTGGGGTATGCCTATTACAACCTGGGCACAGAGGAAGTAGTTGAATGATGCTGGATATCAAACTGAGGACATCTGGTGGCAGAGAATAAGTACTGCAGGGGAGATCTCTAGCTACACAGCTGGGCCATTGTATTGAATGGAAAATTACAGTGCATATTTGTGTTGTGGCACTGTTAAACATAGCAGTAGAATAGATTTCATTCACAGCAAATATTTGACGTAAAAGAGTGTAAAATAAAAAAACTCAAGAACAACTACGGTACATTTCTTCTTTATAGTCTGCCTAAAAATTTCTCACATAAGCACAATCTTGGTCATCAACATAACTGAGGGTTTAGTCTGGAAACCACATATTTCTTCATTACATACTGCTATACCAGGAAACCATTTAGACTTCCCATTAGGTACCGTATAATGCATTCCACATGAAAGCACTCTCAGCATACCCGGCCATCACAAATACATGCAGTAAGTGTTGGACAAGATGTAAATGGAGTATCAGGATGTTAATGTTTTTATCTGAGCCTTTTTGTCTAGTAGACTTCACTTTGTGCTCTTCACTCATTAACTATGAGTTTTTATTGGATGCGCTGACAGGCTTGAAATATGAATATTTGAGGTGTAATTGCACAGGTGGATTTCAGAGTAGTGCTTGACTCACATATTAAAAACTGTAAATGAATATCTTATAAACTAAAACCAGCCCTGCTAGTAAGCACTATAAGGTGGAAGTGTACCTGCAGCCTTACCGTAAGCACAGCAAAGACCCCCTGAAATATCACAATGCAGCACCCGATATCTGAGTGACCTATTGCAGTCACATTACTTTGCACTATTGTTTCTGCTATATAGGAAAACTTTTAGATTACATAAATTTTGTTTTGTAAGCTTTTCATTTTTTACTCCTAGTGCAGATTCACGCCTCAATTACACAGAAACACACTCCTAGTGTGTGATTCCCTGGCAATTGAGTGCAATGCAATTTTCGGCCAATTCATTTGAATGGGCTAAACTCACACGGGATCGCAAAAGTAGTGCATTTATTACTTTTAAAAACAAACTGCAAACGGATCACATGATACTGCGGTACCATGAAATCCAATGCAGGCGAACACACTGCATTTGTGATCTGCATTTGGGGTGTTGTTAGGAATCTATTGACACCTGCAGCAGAACACACACCCAGTGCGTTTGGAACGGGATGCAGGAAATGTGCATGGAACGTGAAAGCTCTTAAACATACTTTTCAAGATATCCAAAGCCCATAATTAAAACACTCCGCGAATGTAGCACCCCCTGTCCACCGGGCATCAGGGAGGGCTCACATTTCACCTCAGGGTGCTGGTTCTTAGGCATGGTGGGTGTGGATGGTCACCAGTCACTTTTAGGATGTACAAAAGTGAGTTTATTGCTCACAACAATAAAAAGGTAGGGAGAGAAGGTTAGGGCACAGGACACCCTAAGGCAGTAGGCAGACAAATCAGCAGACTCCAAAAACAAAACAGCCAGGTAAACAGCAATACAGAACAAGGGCCTTAGGCCTGCACCCAATGTTCTTTACCTACATAGCAATAGCTGTTTCCTATAGTAACCAAAAAAATCACAACACTGTGCAGGCTTTCCCTTGGATGAGTCCCTCTTTATGCTTTCCCAGCCTCTCCACAGTCCTCAGCTCATGGAAGAGTAAACTCTGGTATTTCACCCCAAAACTCCATCCCTTCCCTCATGCCTCTAGGCAGCAAACAGCTCTCATGCCTCTAGGCAGCAAACAGCTCTCTCTGGCAGAGCCTCAAACACATGGCCAGGTCTTAGACTCCAGGCCTCACACAATGCAGCTGTTCCTCACACATCCACTCCAGACCAGGGTCTGGGTGGGAGGACCCCCATCACCTCACTTCCTTCAAATATATACTCTATCCCAGCATGCTCACTGGTTGAAACTCCTACTGATTGGCTGAAAGAGATATGCATATTCATAACTCAATCTCACCACAGTTCATCATACTAATGCCAAAGGCAACAGTGCCACCTATTAGCAGAAGGGAGGAACCACAGCTAAACCAGACTTAGGAGAAAACCCAAATGATCACAAAGACTACAAATTAGCCAGGTTAGTTACCACCTAGCACAGCTAAATTTACTATCAGCCCCTGTTTAAGGCAAGGGTGCTACATGAACATAGCACAAGGCATCACATTTACAGATTATTTTTTTTAATACAGTGGTTTAACCTCTACCAGTAATGCCACCTGCAAATACAATGTAATAATGGACTCTAAACTGCATTAAACAATAACCCTGTTAAAAAATAAATAAATAAATTCCCAATGCTGTGGGGCTGTGCCCATACTGCATTGGTTAACTGCTCGTTTTGTGCAGGGGCACACAGAAAGGCTATACCTACCCAATGATTCTCTGTAAAACAGCGCTCCCTCACATCCAGTGGTGGACTGTTTCTGCCTTCCTCCTGTCCAGAGCTGTTCTATGGGCGTGATGACGTCAGGAACAGTCCATGCACAAGACCACTAGCATATGGGGGGGGCAGGAGTGGAAGGGACTGGACTTGCGCTGGCAGTATGTATGGATTAGGTGAGCATATCTCCACTCTCCTCACCCCTGGACAAAAACAATCGGTTAACCCATGCAGTGCGGGCACAGCCTCACTACATGGGGAATTTTTTTTTTTATTCTTTAAGCTTGAAAAAAACATGCATAGATAGTGTCTGGCTTAGATGAGCAAAGCTATAGTAAACATACCTGCACATCATAAGGACAAACAATAAAGTAAAGTAAAGCTGGCCATAACACTATATGTTTTCAAATGAACATTTGCACAATATTCTCATTACATTTGATGACTTGAAGAATATAATTCAAAAGTACTTCAATTGTGTTTGCTTTTACCATTCAGTTTTTGGAACGAATAAACTTTACTGAATGAAAACCACATACACTGTTTGTTCGATTAAGAAGGAATTTCCATCCTGCTCCTTCAAATTTTCTCATCAAAAATGAATGTTGATTTAACCCCACTAATGATTAGAAAATTGCACAGATTTTCTTAGAATGAAATTCCTATATTGTATGGCCAGCATAACAACACTTTAAACATTTATTTAAAGAAGGTGATTGGGAATTAAAAAAAGAATTGCTGCATCAGCCACTTCCAAGCCACATTATAGCAAACTGTGATTTTCCACTGCAGCTGCTGAAACCTGGAATACACCATGTTTCCAGAACCAGTCCCTTAGGGAAAAAATAATACGGTACAGGAGTCACAGATGAAATCATTAGTGACGTTCTTATACAACTACCTGGAAGTGCAGAAAACATAACTGTGTGGTGGTTCTCCAGGGACTGGATCTCAGAAACACTTTCCAATAGGAACTCTCCAATAGGAATTCTGTTATAGCAATAGGCTGATATTAATTTAGGTGTGGATGACCTACATTTCAGATCCCTATGCACGTCCCTTATTTAGTGTATGGAAAATGGTAAAATATGATCAGAAATAAAATGAACATCCAGTTACATGTAAACTTTATAAAGATACACTTTGTAAACACACCTATATAAGTATGTATAAGATGATACAGTCACTTAAACATTTGTTACGGCTCTGTGCCTGGCCAGAGAGAGTGCGTCGCACCAACAAATATACTTGGAGGTATTGAACCGTGTGATACTTTATGAAAAAGGTTTAAATGATAATTATTAAAAGAGTATTTAAAAAAATAAATAAAAGATCAATATACAATTAAATGTCTTTTCCTTGTCTTGTATGGTAGTAGAACAACAGTCTCTGTAGGTTAGTTGCAGCTCAACTTCAATTTTCAGTTTGTTCTTCGTGTTTTGTTTTTCCACTAACTGACCACTAGAGGTCTCACCAATGCCAGATGTCCCTCTGAAGTGTTCTACGTAGAATATATAAAAACTTTGAGCCATGCTTTATACACATTATCTGCAAAGGGAAACTATGCAGTAGTAAGCCAGTGACATAGGTGGCCTACAGACAAGGCAACTACCTGTAGGACATTTAATTTAGCTAGTTGAAACCTATAATAATAACTGACCTAAAACGAGAGTGAAAAATACACGTTACGCCCACACTCAGTATGTTGTTTTAATAAAATATAACTATTGAATGGCTGAGATGCACAATCCAGAATATTTCACTATGGAGGAGGCCGATGGCACAACTGCTTCTGAGTCCATTATGCCAGGAGGACCAACTGTGATTTCTTTTTAAGTTATTAACCAGTTGTATTTTAATTAACTTTGTGTTTTCCTTTATATCTGCTGTTTTATCCCCCTTTACCCTGTTTTTCTAGAATGCAGCCAATAGCAGTTGAGATAAGTTGCAGTCAGCAGGATGTGTCCCTAAATTCCTCTTCCAGTAGTAAAAATCCTCTTCCATCCTGCCCTTCCCACCTCAGTTATTATAATCTTACAGTGTGGCGGAGGTTAATAGAACTAAAGTGCTGTCATAGTGCCCCACTATGCCCACTTTTTATGCCCAGGTACTCCATTCATAGTAGCTGTATTACAGCCTTTATACATGCAATAAATCTATGAATGGAGGAGGTGGAGCGATCCATCAGCCGCATGTTCACCGATCATAATTCCTCTTCCTTTTTTTTTTCATAAAAGTTTTATTGAGAGTAGTTCCTATTTTTTGCAGCAGCTGTGCATATAGGGTGGGAATAGTCAGCTCTTTTGATGAGAGCCTGTGACAGCCCGTAAGGTATATTAACCCCTGCCACACTGTAGGATTATTATATTGGGGGCAGTGGGGGGCTGGACAGAGAATCATTTTCGGTAACAGAAGAGGAATCAGCACTAAGCTGTAAGTTTAGTCCCATGTACTGATTTTTCTGTTAGTGATTTTGGCTGGACTTAAAGGGGTTGTAAAGTCTCAGGGTTTTTCACCTTAATGCATTCTATGCATTAACTTAAAAAACCTCCTGTGCTGCAACAGCCCCCCAGAGCCCCCCTTTTACTTTTACCTGAACCCGATCTTTCCAGCGATGAGAACAAGCACAACAGCTCCAGCTTCTATCTCGGGCCCTCATTGGATAGATTGATAGCAGCAGGAGCCATTGTCTCCCACTGTTGTCAATCAAATCCAGTGACACGGGAGCCGGGGGCTGGGCAGAGTCCTGCTGTCTGTGTCAATGGATGCAGCAGCAGGACTCGGGAGCGCGCCTGCACGAGTGCCCCCATGGAATCGGGCTCTCTATGGGGGCACTCGATGCGAGGAGGAGTCAGGAGCGCCGCTGGGGGACTCCAGAAAAGGGGGATTGGGGCCGCTCTGTGCACAACCCTTGCACAGAGGAGGTAAGTATACATGTTTGTTATTTTAAACAAAACAAAAAACGAACCTTTAGGCCTCATGCCCACTGGCGTTTTTACAGCTGCGTTTTTTGCAGCTTAAAAACGCCTGTCCATGTTATTGTAAATATTTAAAAAAAAAAAACGTCGGAGCTAAAAACGCGACCGCGCGTTAGTGCGCGTTTTTTGCGCATTAGTGCGCGTTAGTGCGCGTTTTTGCGCGTTTTTTGACGCTCGCGTTTTTTTCTGCCTAATTCTGACGCTGAGGAACGCACTGGCCCTGGGTTTTTTTTTACAGCTTACAAACGCCTATGCTCTTTACAGCTCAAAACGCCTAGGTGGGCATGAAGCTATAGACTAACATGGACAGGCGTTTTTAAGCTGTAAAAAACGCTCAAAAACGCGGCTGAAAAAACGCCCGTGGGCATGAGGCCTTACTATCACTTTAAGCTTTAATTATTAGCAACATAAGGTTATATTAAAGAGTTTAACTAAACACAAACTAACTTAACTCAGTGTAACTAAACCCAAGCACCAAATAGTTTGTTGCAAAAGAATAATCACTTCATTAAAATCATTTCTGGTGATCCTACCAGCAAGGTGTATGCACACATCAATGGAGAGCACGCAGGAACAAATGACAGCTCCACAACAAGCATGCACAGCAACACAGCACATCACTGCGCTATCCTGTGTAGTATACTGTTTTGTGATACAAAGTGTGCGCTACACTTTTGATTGGGAGACAGTCCCACTGGCTAATGATTGTTATTGAGGACTGAGAGCTGACTTTGACAGCTTGGTCTAAGTGCAGGGAGTGCCACCCAGTGATGCAAATATGCAGCATGTGGGCATTAAAATACACTATTTTTACCACCGCACATACTGTATGTGTTATGAGGATAGAAACAGGTTAAAGTGGAGCTTCATCCAAATGGAGAGCTGTAAGGCCTCCTCCCCTGCTCCTGTTTGTGAAATGGAGCTTTTGGGGAGGAGGGGGGGAGCGGGTACCCAATTTTTACAGGTACCCGCTCCCACTTCAGCCTTGACCTCCTAGGTGATCAGAAGCGGAAGTTCTCCTTACCCCCTCCCTCCCAAAGTCTTCTGGGACACATGACAGGTCCCAGGAGACTGTGGGATCATTCACAGTGAGCAGCACCGCTCACGCATGTGCAGTGGGCACCCGGCTGTGAATCCGCAAGCTGTCACAGCCGAGTGTCCATAGTAAAGATGCCAGCACGTTTCAGTTACTGTAGCTGCTGACTTCGAATTTTTAACTAAGAGGCTTGAGCTTCTCTTTAAAGTACAACTGAAGACAGCATGTTTATAATTGTAGCAATCTCCCCGACTTACAAGGGCCTGATGGTGACCCCCAGAGCCAGGGACAACTAACATTCTTCCTGAAGGTGCAGGTTACTAGGCATAGTGGGTGTGGTGCAAGGTGAAAATATTGGGCGCCGGTCACGTTTTGTAAAAATTAACAAAGAGAGTGTTTTATTTCTCTTAACAGGAACATTGGGGAGAGAGGGTTTAGGGCACAGGACACCCTTAGGCAAAACGAGGGCCTTTAAGCTGAATGCAGCAATCTGCATCTTGTAGCAACCACTGTCTCCTATAGCAACACATACTCTCACAGTATCCTATTGTAGATCTTCCAGTTTAACTCACGGTTACCCACTTTAGATCTTCCAGCTTAACTCACAGTATCCCACTGTAGATCCTTAAGGTCGGATTGCCGTCTTTCTCACTAGACTTCTTAGAATCTCAGCCACCCGGCGGATTCCCAGAGCTTCACTCACAGCTAACTGCTGTACTTTATCTTCAAGCTTTACTTACAGCTACCCGCCATACTCCTTCAAGCTTTACTCACAGCTAACTGCTGTCTTCCTGGATGAGTCTCTATTGAAGCTTTCCCACCACTTCACTGTCCCTGGCTAGTGAAGCCTCTGCTCTGGTACTCCTTCAGAACTTCATCCTTTCCAAACTTGCTTCCGGTAACAGGAGTGGTCGTCACTTTGTGGCAACTGCTTCTCCTTTACCTCCCTTCAGGCCGAGCCTCTAACACATGCAGTTCTGCCCCAGGCTTTGGGCTTAACCTTGGCTGCTCCTCCTTTGCATAACCCTGAATTGCTAAATAGGCCTTAAGTGGACCGAGCAGCCAGCATGCCTCCTGGATAGGCCTCAGGCTTCAGGCCTAGAAACCAGGAGCTTCTCAACACACACCCACACACCCAGGATGCAGCCTTGGGCGGGAAGAACTCCGATCCCTTCACACCTCCCAAATAAATAGCCTATTCCAGCATACACAGGGGCCAAATAAACTCCTGCTGATTGGCTGAGATAACCTAGTTACCTATCACCTGAATCTATGGTAATCCAACATTCCAATGTTAAAAGCAACAGTGCCACCTATTTATAGAAGAGAGAGACTACCCCAAACTCAGACTTAGGACAGACATCATTGGATCAACCTACGAATTAGCCAGTCTAGTTACCACCTAGCAAAACTAGATTTATTAGCAGCCCTGTTTAGGACCAGGGTGCTACATTTCAAATGAATCAATAATTATAAACATGGATCTGATTCTTAACATCAATGAGAAGCTATAATTGCAATCGCTCATCCTACCTCCATGCCTCTGCTGCTGAATCCATTGAATGAATTTTCACAAATACCACGTCATTTCCTATCAGTGTGCAAGAATCTGCATCTCTCACAGGGAACTACATTTTCTATCAGTCTCATGATTCAAAGACAGAGGAGTGGGCATGAAATAATCAGGTCTGACAAGAAAAGAAGCGTGTGGGACATGGGCATGTCCAATATGTGTGGAGTGAGTGGGGCCTACTTAGGTCAAACAAGTTGACAGACACACTAGGGCTTACTAAGAAAAACAAACCATCCTTCCAGCTATGTTCCCTGTGATGTCAACTTGAGCAGTCATGCTATATGTCGATAGAGAAGGGAGTCACACAAAGGGTGACAATGCTGCCCTTTAGATAGAGAAGAAGCTGTGTTGTCATCAGTTTAGAGAAAGTGGACTGTAAGCCCCCAGCTGCCAGGATGCCAGGAATATTTCTTACAATGCTTGCCATGTACTGAAAAACTAACAATGGCATGTTTTAGATCTGACAGATTTTTTGAATGCTGAATTTCAGATTTTGATCATAGTCCTCCTTTCTTTTGCTCCATAGATTTAAGTATGGAGCATAAATGGTGCAACAATTTCTCATTTATGAGCTTTTAGGGTGATTCTTCCCAAGTTTGCAAGTATACTGTGTGAGGTTAATCTTATGAGCATAATCTCCTTACAATCATCAAGCAATTTCCTGTAGTAGCACCCAAGGGCGATTTTTATACTAGAAGTTTAAAAATCACCTGTGTAGCATCCTACGATTACAGCAGACTTAGCAATGCTAAAACATGACACTGCAAATTTAGGGCAATTCCTGTGCTGTCAAAACAGAGATCATCTTCCCCATGGAAACTCATATAACTTGAGCAGTACACTGGATATGTATGTCACCCAGTAAGACTATATTTTACGAGTCTGCTTGTTCAGAAATAACAGGGACACCTGTTTATGGCACAATAAAATTAGGAACAATGCAGTGCTTGCCTTCAAATATGAATGATCATTTACTGATGAGCTGATGATAAGCCGGAATTTATGGAAAGGTCTCATAGTCTGCAGCCTAAGGAGGAAAATTTTCAGCAGGAATGACAGCTATTTCCTTTTTTCAGAGTCAGCAAAAAAAGGATTACCTTCAGTTGTATGTATGACTCACTTATATTATTCAGTGTCAGGAACTGTAAGCCACCAAAATGTGAGGTCATTTAACATGCACTGTACAAGTGACCTATGGGGTTCTTAAAGTAAACCTGTGCTTTGTCCATGTTCACATTGATTCCCTTGACAGCATTAACTGGGAGGGAAGAAAGAATGGTTTGGAGGAACATGTGACTAACTTCCCTTTTTCGCATATGAAAGCAGTGGAGCTTGGTGATTGGCCCAGAGATGTCACAAGAGGTTTATTGCAGAAAGATCACATCACAACAGGATAAGTGCAAAGTTTCGGAGTCACGCACGACCCCTTTGTCAGGTATGTGATCACATGCCTGACGAAGGGGCCATGCGTGACTCTGAAACATTGCATGTATCCTGTTGTGATGTCATATTTCTGCAATAAAAGTTTTGGACTGAAATTCAAGATCCATGATGTTCTGGCGAACATGTGCATTTATTCATTAGAAAGCATGTGCAGCAAAGTTTACATTCCAACACAGATCTTGTGTGCCAGGATGACTGAATTCCCGTACATACGCAGGAACGACCCACTCTGACCAATGAAGATGGCCCCAGAAGAAGCCAAGTAGAAGATGCCAGTGCCAGCGAGGGACCCCAGACTGTTGAAGGAGAGGTAAGTACTGCAGACTTTAGTTTGGCTTTAAAAACCCTGTCAAGTTCCTCTACTGTAGGTGTCTCTGTTCTCTGTGAGGCCCCTTTCACACTGAGGAGTTTTTCAGGCGTTTTAGCGCTAAAAATAGCGCCTAAAAACCACCTAAAAAACTCCTGCCCTGCAGTCTCAGTGTGAAAGCCCTCGGGCTTTCACACTGAGGCGGTGCGCTAGCAGGACCACTCCAAAAGTCCTGCTAGCCGCTTCTTTAGGGCGGTGAAGGAGCGGTGTGTATACCTCTCCTTTACCGCTCCTGCCCATTGAAATCAATGGGACAGCACGGCTATACCGCTGCTGTAGCAGCGGTTTGCAGGCGGTTTTAACCCTTTATCGGCCACTAGTGGGGGTTAAAACCGCACCGCTGGCGGCCGAAATCTACCCATAGCGTCGGCGGTAAAATATCGGCATTTTACCGCCGACGCAATGAGCGCCCCAGTGTGAAAGGGGCCTTAGGGAGATTTCCTCTCTCTTCCTATTCAGTCTAAAAGAATGTTGAATCATCAATGTTGGTTAACAATTCCCCAATTGTTTATATGGGGTTCAGCTATACATGAAGGTAAAACTGTCTATTTACCCTGCATAGGAAAAATACAGGTTAACTTTAATGGAGTCTTGGTCTGAGTACTACACGCTATTACCACCACAGGGATAGAAATTGCTGTTTTCACATGACATTTTTTCTAACTAATTGTAGTCACAGAGCACTTGGGCATGACATTAGTAATATGATGGCCTTGTCAGTAACCAGTTTACTGCACTTAGTTCATGCATTTTAAAGTTTGGGGGAAAAAAATCAAGGACAATGAAGACTGGCAAGCGTACGAAAGATATACAAGAGACATTTATCTGTTAGTTTTGGTAATCTTACTTTGACACCAATTATCTTTGATGTCTGAGTCATTGGCTTTCACAAATTTACCATACTTCCTTGATTCCCCACTAAACAACACAATGATGTCTTGTGTGCTTCCTTCCTAAAATCTTGCTAATGCACTATATCCCATGAAAGTGAATCATGACTCATTGTGTGTGCAATGAAAAACAGAAATCCATATGTATACTAAGACCTAACATGAAAATGTTTTATATTAAGCTAAGACATATCAGGCTGTTTATAAACATATAAAAATAAAATACACATGACGATAAACTATTAAATTTTTGAATGTCAGAAAAAGTCTTCATACACCAAAATCAGCTATAGAGGTGGCCAGACAGAAAGACACAATGTGAGCAAGCTGAACAATTCAATCATATTCTCTAAGTATACTAAGGAGGTTCAACCTCTACTGTCGAAATATGCACCAGTTAAGGGGTGGTTTATCCAAAAAAAAAAACAATTTAAGGTCTAAGTTATTTTTGTTGTTTTTTTCCATGCACATTTCATCCAGAAACTAGCATCACTGTAAAATAAATTGTAAAACTTCCGTAGTCCATGTAGTGCAGGGGTCATCAACCCCCGGTCCGCGGCCCACTACCGGGCCGTGGCCCTTCTGCAGCCGGGCCGCGGGTGCGGGCGGGCGGCATGAGAGAGCCCGGCGGCCAGCTGTAGGATGTGAAGTTCCTCAGAGTGGATGAACAATGTCGGGGAAGGTGAGAGTGAAGCACACAGTGTTGTTTATTATGCACCGTGGCCCCTCCCTATGTCTCTCACACGGACACTCCCCGTGCAGTGTGAATGGACGTGCCGCCTCCTCACTGAGCTTTCCCCGCCCTTCTGTCATAGGGGAAGGCGCAGCACACCGTTACCTCCAGGACAGCCCACAGTAACAGGGAAGCCACTGGTGTCCCTTGATAGAGCTGAGAGGAGACAAGTCCACACTTCTTCCGGGAAAGCATGGAGCCGCCCCTCCCCTCTGATCCCTCCATACACTTACCTGCTGCTAATCCTCAGCCCTTATCACCGAACACACACCAACATGACTGAGCTCCGGAGGAGAGGCACGGGGGAGCCCCGAGTACGACAACACTGCCAGTGACAGGGTGAGTGTGAACTGGGACTGACTGGGACACGTGTGTGCATGGAGTGTACAGGGCCTAGTGGGGGCACTACCTTCATCTGTGGGGGGGTACTTCCTTCATCTGTAGGGGGGTAATACCTTCATCTCTGGGGGGGGCACTACCTTCATCTGTGGAGGGGGGGGCTACCTTCATCTGTGGAGGGGGGGCTGCCTTCATCTGAGGAGGGGGGGCTGCCTTCATCTGAGGAGGGGGGGCTGCCTTCATCTGTGGAGGGGGGGCTGCCTTCATCTGTGGAGGGGGGGCTGCCTTCATCTGTGGAGGGGGGGCTGCCTTCATCTGTTGGGGCCTTACCACATCTGGTGGCAGGCAGCGTGGCAAGTGACATTCCGCATCTGGTGGTAGGCGACATGGCAAGTGACACGCTCAAAGCTCCTACTGATTCTGCATTATGGTGGGTTGAACTATTTCATTTATTACTACAATGTAATAATAGAAATAATGCGCTGACAAATTGCCCGCGAAAAACCGCTTACCCCCCGCGTGCCATCCCCAACCTCCCCCCAACCGGGCCTTGGCGCAATTTTCTTCCACGCAGCCGGTCCCCGGTGCCAAAAAGGTTGGGGACCACTGATGTAGTGGACATAGCACAGCAGTTCAGACTTTGATCACAGCAAGGAAGCATACACAATTTATATTATACACCACTGCCTGCAAATAGTGGTCACAAGGAATACTCATACTGTACATGTGCTGCCCATTTACTTCAGCAGGTAGGTAGGTATTTGGACTCCATTGTGTTGTGCATGTGAATTATACAGCCACTTTCAGAGAGGTCAGTCAACAATAGCAGCCCACGTATTTCAAAAATGTTAAAAGTGATCTATAGTCTCCGTATACAGTTTCATCTCATAACATTAGCATTGTTATACCAAAACAAACAATAGTTATGTTTGATAATGCAGTATAAAATTACTTGAAAATTTTCCTTCATGTTGTGAGTGCTGCTTGGCTGCTGGCCATCTCTTTCCACAACTTACTGGATTCCCTGCATGCTTTCCAGCTTTTCCTTTGCTGTTTACTTTCAATTCCAAATGACTACATATCCCATGGTACCTTTCTGCCTTCGATCAGTGATTTCTGAACTCCTCCTCTCAGCACTCCTCTAGTTTAGAAGGCTCTGTGAATTCTGTGACACAGCAGTGTCTACTCACAGGGCACACTGAATACAGGTCTAAAAATTCAAGGAAGTACATGTGTGGGGGATCTTCACAAAGTATGTTTACCTACTTACAAACTTTAAGATTGTTCAGATTATTAGGAGTAGGCTAGGCATAATTGAAATACATTACAGAATACTTTATTAATCCCAAAGAGATTTGGGAAACACTAAACAAAGTCAACACAAGATCAAAACAATAAAGTGAACAAGATACAAAAACACAACAACATTACCAATAACAGCCACCAGCACCAAACAAAACAAACCAAAACTACACTACAAATAAAACATCCATACAATTAAAATACAACATAGAATAAATAACACAGATTAAACAGACAATCAAACTACCAAATGCAAACAATACACCACTTTCTCTAACACCACCCCAAATAATAACCAACACAATACCAACATACTATAAAAACAACACAAAATCCTGATCATAAACCAGAATTAAATCTTCAACTCCAACCCTCACAGAGAAGAATTATATATCTCAATCGCCACAGGCAAAAATGATTTCCCGTGTTGCTCTGTGGTGCATCGTGGTTGTAACAAAACTGTCACTGATGGTACTCAGACCGACCAGCGTATTGTGGAGTAGGTGGGAGGAGTTGTCCAAGATTGAATGTAACTTGAACAACATTCTCCTCTCCAACACTGTTGTAAAAGACTCCAATTTCAATCCAACAACATCACTGGCCTTGTGAATCAGTTTGTTAAGTCTGTTGGTGTCGGCCACCCTAAGCCTGTTTCCCCAGCATGCCACTGACTACAGGAGAGCGCTGGCCACCACAGACTCAGCCAGACATAAAACATCTTCAGTATTGTCCGGCAGATGTTAAAGGACCTCAGGCACCTATGGGAGTGTTCTTGCTCCAGTCCATCTTATTATTTATGTGCACCCCCAGATACTTGTAACTCTCTACTACCTCCACATCCTCCCTCGGATGGAGATTGGGGTCAATGGTGGCTTCCTCTTTCTGAAATCCACAACCAGCTCCTTTGTCACATTTAGATACAGATGATTATCCTCACACCATGTGACAAAGTTCTCCACCACAGTCCTATACTCAATCTCCTCCCCATCTCTGATACATGCCACTACTGCAGAGTCATCAGAAATGGCAAGACTCTGTCTGGTAGCTGAAATCAGTGGTATAGAAAGTAAAAACAGAATGTGGAAATGAAAATATGATTTAAAATTATTGACCTTAGATACACTTTAAACTACTGTACCCACTGTAAACACATTTTACCATGGTAACTTTCCTACAATATTATTCTTTATAAATGCCACTTTTTACTACCTGCTGTAGGTCACTGTACCCCTCAACATTATGCATTTATTACCAGCACCCCATTTAAAGAATTTACTACCTCTTCACAAAATTGAACATGCAACAGGGTCTAACCAATCAGATGTAAGTGTTACTAAAGCCACAACAGTAAAATTAGTCTGTATATGCAGTAAAGCATGTTTGATATACTCAATGTGGAACCTAAGGGGTTAATTATTTGCATTGTGTAAAAAGGCTGCTTTAATCCTGTCTTCTCTGATCCTCCCCTTCTTCCACTTTTCGCAAACCATCACCTTATAGAACAGAGCCTTGGGGAAAAGCTGCCCATGCTCAGTTTGGTGTGTATTGCTTGAGAGTTTTTTTCTTTTTCTTGGGAGAGTGAATGTGATCAGCCTAGGGCCAATCAGCGTTGTCCAAACAGAGGGTCAGTGGACTTGCAGCCTCATAGGACAGTCAGAGATAAATTAAAACTCCTCCTACAAGCTTTAACCAGACACTGATAGAAGTCACAAGACTGCTCTAACTTCTAAAGAGAAAAAGTATTCAGCAGTTTATATTTACTAAAACTATTGCATTTCCATGTTCTGTGTGGGAGACCAGATATAGTGAATACAGGGTCCTGGGTTTAGTAACACTTTAAGATTTCTGGTTGATTGCTATGCAGGTCTTCCCTTTTTACATCATTGATCTATGTACTATCTGCCTGATTACACCAGAATAAACTAATACAAAGCTAAAAACAATGAAAATGATTGATGAAAATCTTGATGTCCAAGAGCTCTTAAACACAAAAAACAATGAATATATTTAGCTCAATTTAATGTAATTTTAATGGAATTTGAATAAGGTTGTAAAAGTTAAATAAGCGGGTTAACAATAGCAGTACTAAAATTATAATTATAGTCATCATAATATCAGCTGTGCAGGAGGTATGTAACACTAAACACTTTTCTGTTTATAGTCTAAAAAAAACCCTCTGAAATTTGTTTACGGAGAGCAAGATTTGCAGAGCCTGGGTAATGCTGCCATCCTATTAATTGCATACAAAAAGGTCTAAATTGCCTCAGCTTTCCTTTGATTTAAATAAATTGATCAAAGGCTTTGTAATTACATTTCTTTGAAAAGCTTCTTGCAGTAGACAAAAGGAATGTTAGTTATGGAGAGAGACACATTCCCTGTATTGTTGCTCTCCTGCAATATTTTCATATTGTTTGGCGCATAAAAGAAAATGATGTTAAAGTAACTAAACAGGAAATTTTTCGTTACATTGCCCTTTAGCCCCAGCCTTGTCATGCAAAAAAATGATTTAAAACATATCTATCTCCTAAATTGTACAATACGTTATGGTTTTTCTACATACGTAAAAGTAGTTCATTTTAGAAAGATAGTTCAATTTTATGTAGGTATCGTTGTGGTGAGCCACCTTTCAGCTTTGAAGATCTCTTGGAAACTCCAATGACAAGATTCCTCTTCTTAGCATCTCTGCTATGGATTTTATATTTTGGAGAATCCATTTAAAGAATATGACATTGGTATGTGGCTTTGGAAGGCCAGAACTGGAAGCTATGATTGTGGCTTGTCCAGTCTTCCAAAGGAGTTCCAAAGGGATACAAAAAGTCAGCTTGTGATTTAGATAAGCAAGCCAACCAATGTTTAGCATGTGTAGCGGATCCCCCATAATTGGGGTCGCTATGCCTAAATTTAGGGGGTAGCCTGAGCAAATATTTAGGCTCAGGCTGTTTGAGTTCTTTAAATTGGTTTCTGCTTTGTTGTGGTGTTGCCTGGCAGTACAGTTTCCTTTGACCTGTGGGGGGCGCTGTCACCCAGGTCTCAGGTTGAACCACAGGTAGCATTGCAGCGCGATTGGGTGTCTTCTTTCGGCAGCCGTGCAGTGGGCGTGATCTACCCACTGTGCATGCCAGGAGAGGGTACTTAAGGGGCGGATGCCATTAGGTCCGGGAGTTCAGAGGTGATCCAGAGGACTCTTTGGTCCTAGGCACGTACCCCACCTTCGGTGGCCCCCATGGCCAGGGGTACATGTGTGTGTATTCAGCCCTGGGCACCTTCGGCCCGAGGCTGCATCGTTCCAGGTAGGCCCAGCACATTTAGCTGAGGCCTACACCAGAAGAGGAGTCCCAGGGTGCCCAAGTGGGGGTGACCCGCTCTGAAGGAGAGGAGACCAGGGGAGGACCTGTCCGCGGGGATCGGTGAAGGAAGTCACTGTCTTGGGAGAGGCCTGGTTGCCAATCATAGGGAAGGATTCCATAATCCGCCAAAAGCCTTGTAACGTGCCCACTGGCACCTAAGGTCTCATGTGTTACAAGTGATGGGAAGTTCGGGATTCAGAAGGTCATATCCTGATCGTATCCTTAGGAAATTTAAAGTTAATGTTCCGTGCTCCACACGGCTGCTAGGACCGTGAGAGGGGACTATCCGGGTGAGCAAAGCCCACTCAGGACTGAGTGGAAATAACTGACAGTTAAGTGCCGCGTGCCTGAACCTGCCTCCCTGTTAAATTCTCTATCTCCAACTTTCCTATCAAGTTTCTACGCAAGAAAAATAAACCTTTCTTTATTGGGTTTAATACTGTCTGGACAATGGCCTTATTGAATACAGAGAGAGAATAGACTTTTCCCTACACTCTAGGGGAGAGAACCAATGGAAGGAGGTAACTCGCTGCAGGACCCAAAACAGATAACACCGCTCACCCACTTATATCAGGAGGACACTGGGCTTGTGGCATGGTGTGTCCCATTCCGCTTGTGGAGGTAAGCAGGGTAAAGGATCTGTGTGCTACACATGTATGCCAATGAAAATTCAGTTTGGGTAAAGTTGGCCTAAAGCGCCTATTCCATTTTGAATTTGACTGCAAGAAAATTCATTACAAGTTGAAAATACCAGTATGTCCTATGTGGCTGCTTGACATCTATGTGCTGCAGTTTAGTTTGTTATAAAGGTACATTATAAGGATTGGATCACATCTATGCGTATGCATTACCACATGCATGCGTAGAGTGTAAATGGGCCTTAATGTTTAAAAAAAATATATAAATAACATAACCTTTTATGCACACCATAGTTCTGATTAGTACAAATACCCATTCTATAGTGTGAATTAGGTCTTGTGTGGACAACACATACCTCCAAATATTTTAAAAAAAGTAAAATCTAAACATTTTTAAACCATGCTTGTCACAGCATCTAGTTTTAAATTGCATTTCTTAAAATGTCACCCCTATACCCTTTTTAGGGGGATCCATGTTTTTTTATTGCAGACCCTATATGGCTAAACCAGAGTACAATCAGGCTGTACATTCAATGGCAAACCTCAATTGTTAGTAAATCTGATGTGCACAGTGAGCGAGTCTCTGTGTGCATCTAACACATAGGGGTTGATTTATTAAAGGCAAATAACCTAGTGCACTATGCAACTGCAGTTGCTCCAGAGCTTAGTAAATGAGATAAAATTTCACTTTGAAAAGAGTACCCAATCACATGCAAGGACAATTTTTAAAAACTGCATTTTTGCTTGCACATGATTGGATGATGGAAGTCAGCAGAGCTTCTGCTCATTTACTAAGCTGTGGAGCAAATGCTCTTGCAGAGTGCAACTGTAGTTTGCAATGTGCACAGTCTATTTGCCTTTAGTAAATCAACCCCATAGTCAGTTTTGTGAGGCTACAATTTGGTTGTCCATACAGGATTGATGTGCCACCATATTCTTATACCCTTTAGTAAATCAATCAATCTAAGTGCCTATGAAGCAAGTGTTGGGCAAGTCCTACTTCATCCAAAACGACAGAAGGGTTATCATCAGTAACTAACATGGAGGCAGCTATAGGAGGGATACTTCCTGGTGGAATTATTCACTTTGAAATATGAGGGAAACCCATTCAAAGCTGGATTCACACCACTTGCAGTGCATATAGCATGCGTTGGAGAATGTTAAATGTACTTGAGTTGATGTACATTGCCTTTTTTTTTACATGTCGCTTTGATGTGCCCTTTCTTTCAGAATATTTTTTTCCCCTAAAGTGTTACTAAACCCAGGACCCTGCATTCACTATATATAGTATCCCACAGTACACAGAACATGGAAATTATTTTAGTAAATATAAAGTGATAAATACCTGTTCTAATCAGCAGTATTTTAGCAGTCTTATGACTTCTATCAGTGTCTGTTTGTAGGAGGAGTTTTCATTCTACTTTGAATGTCCTATGAGGCTGCAGGACCCCTGACCCTCTGTCTGGACAGTGCTGATTGGCCCTGTGCCGATCATATGCACCCTCCCCCCCAAAAAAAACTCTCTAACAATACACACCAAACTGAGCATGTGCAGAGAGCCCCCAAGGCTATATACTAGCATATATATATATATATATATATATATATATATATATATATATATATATATATATATATACATATCAGGAGATGGATTGGGGACTGTGGAAGAAGGGGAGGAATCGAGAAGACAGGATTAAACTCCATTTTTACACAATGCAGAGGATTAACCCCTTAGGTTCAACAGTGAAAAAAAAAACAAGCATGCTTTACTGCATATGCAGACTGATTTTACTGTTGTGGGTTTAGTATATGCAAGTGTATTGAAATTTGTTCTGAAGCATTGCACTGCATTAAATGCTGCATGTTCAACCTTTGCCCAGCACTTACCAGAGCAGCACATTGGTATAAATTGGAAACAATGCATTTTGACTGGTTATTAGACATGTGCATTCATTTTCGTTCAAATGCATTATTGCTTGAATTTCGGGTATTTTCGTTATCGTTTTAACAAACGAAAACGAACGTGCAGAATCCGAAATCTGAAAGATCAGACATAAAAAAATGCTTTATTTTCATTTTCGTGGCTACAACAGTTCGATATAGATAGGAGATTTGACATGACGCTGACAATAGCAATCTGTGTCTATCGAACCTGTGGTCGAATGTGCCTAACCTTAAAGTGGAGTTCCACCCTGAAAAAAAAAATTTTACTTACCAGAAATAGCGGTTGCTATGCGGAAGTCCCTAATCTGCCTCTTCATCCTCAGCGGTGGATCTTCTTCCTCGTCCTACACTCAGTGTCTTCTGGTGAATGAGGCGCGCTGCCTTCTGGGAACTGTGTGTATCCCAGAGAGCAGCTGGCCCATTCACAAAGCGCTGCGCTGCTCGCGCAAGCGCAGTAGAAAACGGGCAGGGAAGCCGCACGGCTTCACTGCCTGTTTCCCTTACTGAGGATGGCGGCGCCGGGAGCTGCCAGCACTGAGGGATCGCCCTCGGGGGGGCTGACATCGCAGGCGAGTAGGACAGGTAAGTGTCCTTATTAAAAGTCAGCAGCTACAGTGTTTGTAGCTGCTGACTTTAAAAAAAAAAAATTGCGGGTGGAACCCCCCTTTAACTCTATTAGTCCAAGATTATTCTACATAGAGACAATGCTGTATCCTGGCCTAGGCCAACAAGACCCAGGCCTAGGGCAGCACTTTTCAGGGGGGCAGCACGGAAAGAGTCCCCACCGGCTTTCACTACACTGTTAGTGTAGCGCCAGTCTTATAGGGCGGACTGGGCAGAGAGGCAAATTAGTCTAAGGCCCCCATAAAGCAGCCGCACTGCTTCCGGTATAAGGGCGGCCGACATTACGCAACTGTATGGGGGGCGCTGCTTCTAATTTTGACTGTCCTATCATCCTGGACCACAAACCTTCCTCACTGTGCTAAATGTTTTCTGCTGCACCATTGGCATGGTTATATCTTCTTCGTCCTCTCCATAAAATTATCAGAAATTTGTGCTTAAAGTTGAACTATAGGCAACACTTTTTTTTCATTTTGGATAGAGTAAGGGAGGGTTATAGCCCCTGGCAGTTTATTTTTTACCATCCCTGTCCCATTGCAGAGATTTCACTTCCTGCCCCATAGCCAAAAATGAAGTGAGAGGAAATATATGCAAATTAAGGGAATCCATTGCCCCCCACAGGCCCTCAGAACTTGTGTCCCCACTCGAAAATTTCAGGGCGGGTCTTAAACAGAAAGGGTGTGGCCTTGACAGGAAGAGGTGGGTCATATTTAAATTAGGGGGTGCACGAGTTTAGTCAGGCCTAGGGCAGTACAAAATCTAAATACACTACTGCATAGAGAGGAATGATTCGACATAGAGAGAAAAGATTCGACATTATAGAGACAGTGTTGGGGTAGACCATTCGACATGAACGACGAAGATTCAACGAAGCAGCAAAAAACATACAAACGTTGAATCTGTCATTGAAGGCTTATGGTGTCTGTCGAAAAGTTCTAACAAGATTCGACGAGCAGCTGTACTGTACGACGCCGCAATCGTACATTTCCGGTCAAATGCTCCGCCCATAGGCTATAGAAGAATTCAAATGTTTGTTGACTAGAAATAATAATTTATAAATATAATTATTACTAGTGTCATACAACATTAGAATTCTTCTATAGCTTGTAGGTGGAACATTCGACCGGAAATGTACAATTGCGGCGTCAAATCTTTTAGAACATTCGACAGACACCATAAGCCTTCAATGACAGATTCAACCTTAATTAATTCAGATTTTCGGACGAATGCATTTTTTAACGAAACAAAAATAAATAAAAAACGAATTTCGGGAGTAACTAAATACATTTATTTTTCGGAGGAAAACGAAATCCCGAAACTAAATATTTCAGTGTGCACATGTCATGTCTACTGGTTATTGCGTTCAGCCAGCATTGAGCAATGCAGCCCAACTCATGCGCTGTGAACCAGCCCTAAATAAAATGTATTGTTTTACCCTGCAAGGATCAGTACCATGCCATTCTTAAAATGTTATTACACAACTTGTAATTAGCTATATTGCTAACTGATGAATGTTTAGAGAGATATAGCTCCCCTATGCACAAACCAATACCTAATTAATAGAGTATCAGTATGTAGTTTATTACATTTATTATATTATATTTGCCATTTTTAATCCTGTCTCCATTTCATTCACATCCTCTCCAGTTCATAGAAGTAGCAATCTCCCTGGATAACTATATTTCTACATGACTGAACTCCCTCAATGTGCTAGACCAACAATTAATGTACTATTACAAACGTCAGTGCTCTCAAAAGCTGGCATACTTGGGCATTATCTCATCCCTGGATCCCATAAGGTGAGTAAAAATCTAATATGCAGTCACCATTGAAATATAATATCCTCTTCACTTTTCTGGCAACCCTGAAATTTATAACCTGGCGTCAAAGGGAAGCCTGTGCTGGAGATATATGGGATCAGCTGACAGTGATTCAGGCTCATGCTGTGGGAACCATTTATTCACAGGTCCCATTCACTAGCCTTCTGTCCCTAACTTATCACATCCTCAGAAGAGACGTCCACGGACACCTAGGCTCATATATCAGAACATCTATGAAGCTCATTTATCTCTGTGCTGTGAGAGGTATCACAAACATTGCACAATCAATTTCATATCTAAAGCCCAGAGGTTCCCATTGAAAACTGATTTTCTCTAAAAGTTTCCTGTTTTCTTTTTCTGCTATTTCGAGAAACACCATTATAACAATGATATACACAAAAAAAAATTTTTTTTTTTAACTTTATACAACCAATTGGGCTGTAGGATCCTTCCATCCTGTTGTGATAACTTCCAGTTCTTAAAGGTGTTTCAGTGCAATGTTTTAACATAGAACTCCTTTATCACAATTGGATTCCAATTGGCTGTATGTTGAAGCATCAAAAAAAGATATGTATGTGAATAGAGTTAAGTGCAGGTAAAGTATAACAGGATTAGAAGTGCTTATTATTGCTGCTGTTCCAGGGCACATTCAAGAATAATAGTTACAACCCACAACCTGCAATTGTTGAAGTGTATTCTGTCTGTATTTCCCACTGTTTTTTGAATAATGCTTCCTCCTTAAAATGTCATGTGTGTTTCACTTTGACAGCACAGTGACATATCCAACATGTGCCACTCATTCCCCTTTCTATATAGAATTACTCTTATAAATTACAGTATATGCTTTTCATGATTGCAGTAGAATGTGTAGGCAACAACTAATGATTTACACGGCTCCTTGGATCAGATGAAAGGCTTATTATTTTTTGCACCTTTTTATTTAACTTTTACAGTGTCCTCTACCACCAGGAAATGAAATCCCAACAGGATCTCAAGACATAGAGGCACAGATCAACAAACTGTGATTTCTTCAGAATAACATAAGTTAGGAATCTGCAACAAAGATTGGTATAATCCTTGATTAATCCATAGATCACCCAGGGGGAAAAGTTTTTCCTCACAAAAGTGGAGTTAAGCTTTAAGGTCTGCCGCATATTAGTTTTACTGTTACAGGGCGGCACCTCTGCGCCGGATCATGTATATATACGTGATCCATCTCTTCCAGGTAGCGGGTGCGAATGGGCGTCGCTGGTGTCTGACCGCAAACTCGATGTCCACCGTCACCCGCCGATTGTTCGGTACAGAGGCAGAATGGTGATCTGCCTATGTAAACAAGGCAGATTGCCGTTTTGTCAGTAGGGAAGGCATTGATCCTGTGTCTCTGCAAAGCAGGGACATAGATCCATGCCTTCCCCCAGTAAAAGCACCTCCCACAGTACACAGAAACACAGGCTAGGCACACAGTTAATGCTTTGATCGTCCCTGATGTTAACCCTTTCCCAGCCAGTGTCATTAGTACAGTGACATTGCATATTGTTCAGCACTGATCATCACTGTATTAGTGTCACGGGTCCCCAAAAAGTGTCAAAAGTGTCAGAATGTCTGCCGCAATATCGCAGTCTCGCTATAAGACGCTGATCACCGACATTAGTAGTAAAAAGAAAAATAAATAAATAAAAATATATCATAGCTTGTAGATGTTATAACTTTTGCACAAACTATTCAAAAATAGGATTTTTATAACAGCTTACCTGTAAAATCCTTTTCTTGGAGTACATCACGGGACACAGAGCGACATAGTCATTACTAATGGGTTATATAGATACCGTCAGGTGCTGGCACTGGCAACTTCCAAAACCGGAAGTACCCTCCCCTATATAAGCCCCTCCCATCCGGGAGCACCTCAGTTTTGTAGCAAAGCAATAAGTGTCCCCAAAGAGGGGCGGGAGCTCTGTGTCCCGTGATGTACTCCAAGAAAAGGATTTTACAGGTAAGCTGTTATAAAAATCCTATTTTCTTTCTCGTACATCACGGGACACAGAGCGACATAGTCATTACTAATGGGATGTCCTAAAGCAATGCCAAATGAGGGGGGGGATACACCATATATAAGCTGAGCGCTATCAGACATGAGGATCTTTTGCGGCCTGCAACACACTGCGCCCAAAGGCGACATCCTCCTGACTTCTAACGTCCACCTGGTAGAACCTAGTAAACGTGTGAACTGAAGACCATGTTGCGGCCTTACAGATTTGAGCCAGGGAGGCCTGGTGATGCACTGCCCATGAAGTTCCAACTGCTCTCGTGGAGTGCGCTCTAACTTTGAACGGAGGCGGTCTCCTTCTCAAGCCATAGGCTTGCATAATGACCTGTCGAATCCACCTGGCTAAAGTAGATTTTGACGCTGCCTGACCCTTTCTGGGGCCTTCCGGCAGAATAAACAAAGTACCCGTTCTGCGAATCTGAGCAGTGGCTTTTAGATAAGCTTTAACTGCTCTTACTACATCCAAAGAATGCAATAACTTTTCCTCTACCGAAGTAGGTTTGGGGAAAAAAGAAGGAAGAACCACATCTTGGTTCAAATGAAACCTCGATACCACCTTAGGAAGAAAGGCTGGCTGAGGACGTAATACTACTCTGTCCTTATGGATAACCAGATATGGCTCTTTACAGGACATAGCTGCTAATTCCGACACTCTTTTAGCCGAACAAATGGCTAGTAGAAAAATCAATTTCCTGGTGAGAAGCACCAAGGAAATATGCTGTAATGGTTCAAATGGTTGTTTCTGTAAAACCGACAGAACCAAGTTTAGATCCCATGGACATATGGGAATATTAACCGGAGGACTAATATGCATCACTCCTTGTATAAAGGCTTTGACTAGTGAATGCGAAGCCAAGGGCCTTTGAAAAAATATTGACAAGGCCGAAATCTGACCCTTGATAGTACTCAAGGCAAGCTTCCTATCTACAGCCCATTGTAGGAAGTCCAGAATCCTACCTATTACGTATTTACGTGGATGCCATTTCTTGGCCTCACACCAGGCGATGTACGCCTTCCAGATTCTATAGTAGATCTGCCTGGATACCGGCTTCCTGGCATTGATCATGGTAGATACCACAGCATTAGAGAGCCCTCTCTTTTTTAGAATGTGGGCTTCAATAGCCAGGCCGTCAAACCTAGGGCTGGTAAGGAAGGGTGGTATATCGGTCCTTGCGAAAGCAGGTCCGGACGATGTGGGAGGGTCCAAGGACTCCCCACAGACATTTTTACAATCTCCGCGTACCATGCTCTTCGGGGCCACGCTGGAGCCACCAGAATCACTGGTTTCTTTTCTACCCTGATTCTGCGGAGTAATCGAGGTAACAATTGTGGCGGTGGGAATGCATATATCAGCTTGAACTGATCCCAAGGGAACACTAGGGCATCCGAGCCGCAAGCTAGGGGATCCCTTGTCCAAGAGACAAACCTGTCCACTTTTGTGTTGAATCTGGATGCTAGCAGATCTACATCCGGTGTTCCCCACCGCTGACATATTGTCCGGAAAACCTCGAGATGAAGGGACCATTCCCCTGGGCATAATTGTTGGCGACTTAGAAAGTCCGCCTTCCAATTCTCCACTCCTGGAATGAATACCGCAGATATGGCTGGGACATATCTTTCTGCCCATCTCAGGATGTAATTTACTTCCCTTTGGGCTGCACGACTCCTGGTGCCCCCCTGACGATTGATATATGCCACTGCTGTGGCATTGTCTGATTGAATTCTGACAGGGGACCCTTGGAGTTTGGATGTCCATGCTACTAGGGCATACCGGGCTGCTCGTATCTCTAAGAGATTGATGGGCAGGGCCTTTTCCGCATCCGACCATCTGCCCTGGAGAGACCATTGCTCCAGTACTGCTCCCCAGCCTATAAGGCTGGCATCTGTAGTGACCACCTTCCAGGAAATCGGACTGAAGGATTTCCCTCTTTCCAGATTCTGGGGAACCAACCACCAGCGGAGGCTCTTGCGAACGGAAGGGGACAAGGACATTGGTAAGTCCAGAGCCTGAACTTTTTTGTTCCAGGCTGACAGTATGGCCCTTTGCAACTTCCTTGAATGGAATTGACCGTAGGTTACTGCTTCGAATGATGCCACCATTTTTCCCAGCAGCCTCATGCACAGGCGTATGGATGGCTGTCTTTTTGAACCCACTAAGTGGATCAAATCTCTCAAAGACGACCCCTTTTCTTGAGGCAAGAAAATTTTTCTCTGGTCTGAATCCAGCCTTAGCCCCAAGTATTCCAGACTTTTGACTGGTTTTAGGGCTGACTTGTCTCGGTTGATAATCCAACCGTGATATTCCAGATACTTGATTGTCTCGTGAACAACCACTTCTAGTTTTTCCACTGAGTGGTCTATCAGCAACAAGTCGTCTAGATATGCCATTATCGTTACACCTCGTGTTCTTAGATTGGCCAATAATGGGGCCAGAATTTTTGTGAACACTCTTGGTGCTGTGGCCAGACCGAAGGGTAAGGCTCTGAACTGAAAATGGCACCCTTCTACCGCAAAGCGTAGAAATTTTTGGTGGGCTGGAAAGATGGGAATGTGCAAATAAGCATCTTTGATGTCGATCGAGGCTAACCATTCCTCCCCTTGTAGGGCAGTGGCTACCGATCGGATCGACTCCATCCGGAAAGTCCTGATATGTAGGAATTTGTTTAGCCCTTTTAGATTTAATATGGGCCTCACGTCCCCGTTTGGCTTCGGGACTGTAAATAGGTTTGAGTAAAACCCGAACCCCCATTCTTCCAGGGGAACCTCTATAATTACTGCTTGGAGCAATAATTGTTCTAGTGCCAACAGGAGGGATCCTCTCTTCTGGGGATCCCTTGGCACGTTTGACCTTATAAAGCGGGAAGGAGGGGAGTTTTTTAACTCCAATTTGTATCCCAGATTTACTGCGGAGAGCACCCATCTGTCTCGGATCGTGTCCCGCCAGGTCTCTGTGAACAACTGAAGTCTTCCCCCCACCCGATTGGGTGGGGGCAACCCTTCATGCATTTGA
Source organism: Rana muscosa (assembly GCA_029206835.1). Taxonomy (NCBI): domain Eukaryota; kingdom Metazoa; phylum Chordata; class Amphibia; order Anura; family Ranidae; genus Rana; species Rana muscosa. The sequence continues at coordinate 625,541,302 of CM055118.1, forward strand.
CTTTGGGGGAGGTTTTGTACCTCTCCTGCTCCAGGGCTTCTTGTTACCCTGCAATTGTCCCTGATTTTTACCTCCGGGATTTGACCGAGGAGGCCGTCGAAACTGTTTCACAGCCGATGTCCTAGGGACTGGAGAAGCAGGCCTCTTAAAAGAGGGACCTCTAACTCTATTTTTAACTGGCAAAAGTGTACTTTTACCGCTGGAAATTCTCTGGATATATTTGTCCAGGTCTTCCCCGAATAAGCGTTCACCATGAAATGGGAAGCTGACCAGCAATTTTTTACAGGGAGCTTCAGCAGACCAGTTTTTGAGCCATAGAAGCCTGCGCATATGTACTACAGACAGCGTAAGGCGGGAGGCCTGATGGATTGAATCCTTTATAGCGTCCACCGCAAAGCATAAGGCTCTAGGTAGATCAGCTAGGGCAAGAGCCTGCTGATCTGGCAAGTCCCTTAAGACCTGTTTCAACTGATCCTTCACTGCTTGGCAGACCCCAATAGCTGCCACTGCTGGTTGTGTCACCAATCCTGCTGTAGAAAAAGCAGATTTTAATAAGGACTCCAATTTTTTATCTATTGGGTCCTTGAACATTTGGACATTATCCACCGGACATGTCAGTGATTTATTCACACAAGAGATGGCTGCGTCCACTGTAGGGACCCTCCATTTTCTGATGAACTTATCCTCCATGGGATAGACCACCGGAAATCTCTTGGGGGGAGTAAATATTTTGTCAGGATGCTCCCAATCCTGGTAAATGAGCCCTTCCAGTAAAGGATGGATCGGAAAGGAACAAACAGTCTGGGGAGCTTTTAGCGACCCCAACGAGGAGACAGAAGTGGATGATGGCTCCGCAAGTGGCATTTTAAATGCTGATCGGACCATATTAGTCAGGGACTGAACCCATAACCTTTCAGCATGTGATGCTGAGAACGGCTCTTCCACTGTTGATTCCTCTACAACCGAATCGACCTCATCCTGATCCCCTTCAGGTAGGTCGATCCCTGTATGGGACTGTTGCTCTGTTAACAGGAACTCTGAGGGAGGAGACGGAGATCGGGCGCTTTTCTCCTGTGACAGGGAAGCCGCGATCAATGCTGACAATCTCTCTTCCAGCCCTCCCAGAGCTGAGGAAAAAACCTCCTCTGTTACATACACAGGAGCAGGTGAACTGAGGACAGCCACAGTACCAGGTACTCCTGAGGGTGCTCTACGGTCACTAACCTCTGATTCTTCAGGGGAGACTGGTGCAGCCGAAGCATGCCCAAGATCCTCAGAGCCCGATGGAGACCCCCTATTCCTCCTGGAATTTCTAGTCCCGGAGTTTTTAGACGGCATATTCCTAAGCCACAAAGCTGAGGTATTCCAGCCGAAATACACCAGTTACTGACAATAGTCTAGCATAAATGCTGCTATAAGAAACAGTTGGTGTCTACTAATGTGCCTTTCTAGGGGATGCCTGTATCAACCGCTTGCTGTATGCCTTCTTTAAATGTTGCCAGCTCTGTCTCTGTACTTCATAGCCAGCTCACCACACCAAATTGTGGTTTTTAACATGCTGGGACGCCCGCACATGCGCAGAAGCGCTGCGGCGCGCACAGAGCGTCATCCCCCAGGCTCCGCCCCCTTTCCCGGCTCACCTCTATATATAGAGGCGCGTGCACGCGCACGCGCGCGGCCACGTGCGCCTTCGGCGCTAATTTCGAAAATGGAAACCAGAGACAAGAGCCAGGGCCCCCTTTGCCGCAGGCCGGGGGATGGACGAGCATTGCAACATGGCAGAGGAAGCAGTTTCCCATAAGAGAACTCACCATCTGCCTGGACTCGCTCTGATGAGAAGAAACTAGTCCACATGACAAGAAACGTTCCACAGCGGCCTCTAGTGGACAAACACAGGTACCGCAGTCTAATATATTAAATATATATATATATATATACAATTTTTTTTTTTTTTCTTGACCACCATTAAAAATTATTACATTTTTTTAGTAGTTACAGGCATGCACAGAATTTTGCGGGAATACCATTAGGTAACAGACAGAAAGACAAATTAGGCTTGGGGGTCCCCCAATAGAACCAAGTTCCTGGGGGCCCCCACTTACCTGTTCCCCGCCGCAGGACTTTGTTTGGTCCACAAAAGCCCAAACTTCACCTATCACGGCAGGCATTGAAATCAAACCTTCAGGGACCGGGTTCCCAAGGATTCCACTCCCCTGGACCTGTATAGCACCCTGCACAGAAAACATCTTGGTCGTGGGTATGACCAGAGCTCTGGATCCCAGGGTCCAGCTCTCCTAAGAGAAGCATTACAGGCAAAACCTTGCTCTTCTCTGCAAGGCCCGGGTACCGACCGTTTAGCTATGAAGCTTTTTTGGTCGGATCAGGAATAGCTTACTGAGGCCCAAAAGAACCTGTACGCAAGCTCAGTGAAAAACACATGTTTCTTCTTGGCCAACACCTTAGACACTGGCAAAAAAACTGAGGTGCTCCCGGATGGGAGGGGCTTATATAGGGGAGGGTACTTCCGGTTTTGGAAGTTGCCAGTGCCAGCACCTGACGGTATCTATATAACCCATTAGTAATGACTATGTCGCTCTGTGTCCCGTGATGTACGAGAAAGAAATACGCGTATTGGGATTTTTTTAACCGAAAATATGTAGCAGAATACATATTGGCCTAAACTGATCAAGAAATTCGTTTTTTTTTTTTCATTTTATAGCAGAAAGAAAAAAGGTATTTTTTGTTTATAGCACAAAAAATAAAAACACAGAGGTGATCAAATACCACCAAAAGAAAGTCCTATTTGTGGGAAAAAAAGGACATCAATTTTATTTGGGTACAGCGTCGCACAACCGCACATTTGTCAGTTAAAATAACGCAGAGAAATTAGAAGAAATGGTCACACACCACTGTAGATCAAAATCCTTTTTATTTGGACATCCCAAAAACTACAGGAATCAGAATGCTGGGTAGACGCGTCTCGCACACTTCACGTGGGCTTAGTCACTAATTACTAAGCCCACCTGAAGTGTGCGAAACACGTCTACCCAGAATTCTGATTCCTGTCGTTTTTGGGATGTCCAAATAAAAAGGATTTTGATCTATAGTGGTGTGCGGCCATTTCTTCTAATTTCATTGTGTACGGAGGCGAGCCGAAGCGAGCACCTGCTGGATCATTAGGCTTCCTGGTCTCACCTGGAGCAGCAGTGTTTCTCTTTCTATTAAATTAACACAGTGCCGTATTGCTAAAAATGGCCTGGTCATCTTCTGGAGGTCAAGTGATTAATCATAATTGACACTGCAGGTGAAATCTGGTACTACAAACTGCCCGTGCACATAAAATAAGAGTCAATATTTAAGGGAGCTTCTTTTCCCAACCAGCAATATGTTAATACCTTGGCCAGGACTTGTTTCGGCACAATTACACATACAAGCAAATAAAAGATTGTCTTGCATCAGCATTTAAAAACATTTTTAATGACCAACTTCATCCAGAATTGATATTACAGCTGGGGATGGTTGTTGCCAAGTATAATTACATACTGATTTTTTTGATATCTGTTGAGGCCTGGCTTGGTACGGGTGTCATCACATTTCTGCCAAAACTACCAGTTCTGCCCAACTGCCAAAGCCTTTACAAAGCCAAATTACAGTGTCATGGTCTCACAATGAATTCTCCGTAAGAAAACAACTGAACCATACAGCTGTAAGTAAATGACACCTTTGTTATGGCCTAGTAGGAAGGAGCACAGAACTAAACTACTGTTTGGTGAATCGCACTAATGGATTCTGCAACAGATATTGTTGGTGACTTAAAGCAACTCTGTCTCAATTTTTATTTATTTTCCTTATAAATATCTTTATTTAAAAAATACATTTATGCACCCACTTCACATCTAGGTGTGCTATGTATGTGTTTCATTTTAATTTGCTTGCCCCTTTTTGGGAGATTATCTTTAACTTTCCTTTTCCAGTGACATCATTGTCTCTGGGATCTGTCTCATCCAAGATTCCCCAATAGAATCTTTTTCACACCATTCATCTTGCCATAAACACACTTTTATTAGAATAATTAAAGCATAGCCTTAGTGAATTTCACACTAGATGGTACTGGAACACCTACTAAATATACAAGGTAATACTGACATAATCACACACACAGGTTGGACTTGATGGACTTGTGTCTTTTTTCAACCTCACCTACTATGTAACTATGTAATTAGTTTGCCAGTTCAAGAGAGCTTTCCAGAGAATAACCACAGAACACCACACTATTAATTATACAAACTGGCAGTGATGGCAGATTTTAGAACACAGGCAACTCATACGTATGATGACCTAATACAAGGGTTCAACCAACGGAGGCATCCAAATTGGTCATGTCACCTCAGTGATGTGGATTTATTTATTTATTTCTTTGTCAATGGAGATGTGCATTATAATTTGAAACCACTACTACACTCTAAAGTACATGTTATTAAGTAATTTAGTATTCATACTTTTAATGCATTAATATATTGCATTAAATGGAAACACAAAAGCCGTGTACACACGATCGGTTTTACCGATGAAAACAGTCCGATGGACTTTTCTCATCGGACAAACCGATCGTGTATGGGCCCCATCAGTCTTTTTTCCATCGGTGTTTAAAAATAGAACATGTTTTAAATTTATCCGATGGTTAAAAAACTGATAGCAAATTACTATCGTCTGTGGGGTACTCCATCGGATAAAAAACCCACGCATGCTCAGAATCAAGTCGACGCATGCTCAGAAGCATTGAACTTAATTTTTCTCAGCTCATCGGAGTGTTTTACGTCACCGCGTTTGAAACAGTCGTTTTTTTGACTGATGGTGTGTGGGCAAGACTGATGGAAGACAGTTTCATCGGATTTCCGATGGAAAAAACCATCGGATTAGAATCCATAGGATATCCGATCGTGTGTGCAGGGCTATAGGAATGCACAAATTAGCAAAAGTGGGTGTAAACTGTCATTCCAAAATGTCATTCTAATGCATTTGGCTTAATAGTGAGTCACACTGAAAAAGCTAATGTGAGCCTAAAGCTATTGGGAAAGGGATACACAAATGCTCTGCACATTGTGACTGATGGCCCTAGTTGGGAGCCAGTTTTTACCTAATTTGTCTATAGTCTCAGTCTGGGAAGCTTAGCTTCATTATCATCTTTAATGCATTGCACTGCCTGTCCCCAAGTTAATGCTCTTCAATTTGCACAGCATCTTAATCCAATTCAAATGTGTGATTGTAAAATGTCTGGCTTGGTCTTTCTTCCAGAACCTGATGAGCACTAGACAGATCCTGACACATCAAACATTAAAGATACTTGTTACATGGATCTCACACATTTACCTACATTCTAAGATACATTAGCGGTGAAAGAATAGCTTTCATAACAAGCAAATAGTGCCAACATAATATTGCACACAAAGCAATTTATCCAGGACCATTACTGTCTTATGGATCAGAGTGTTTTTGCCTCTAGCCCCTAGTAGCCATAGCATCAACTGGTCCCCCGTGTTTAATTTGTCCACTGTAATTAACTAGAGATAGTAAACAAAGACCACAAAGCTGTTTTCTTTTGAGATTATAAGTGTCATTTATTATGCAGAACACAATTTAGATAACAATCATAGGAGAAAATTGTGCTAGAGGTGGCTATATGTAAAAAAAAATTCATTGCCCGTAAATGGAAACCTTTTTAGGAACCCTTTTTTTTTCATTTCGATTAAGCGCTGAAGTTCAGTGCGAAACGCATCAGCTCACACTAGCTGTTCCCTTTGCTGTGCTATGTACTTGTTATTTTTATTTTAATTAAAGAACAATAAAAAAAAAAAATAATAATTTTGGCGTGCAGCAGTCCAAGTTTTTTCACTATTTTTGCATTGCTATATGCATTGGCTGCACCCATGGTTCTGGATCCTGTGAGGAGATCATCGGCTGCACCTGAGCGGTTACCTCCCTTCCTTTTTTTTTTCATTTGACCAGGCCATTTACTGTGCGGCTAATTTTGAACAAGTATCCAAGCACTAAACAAACTCTACATGTTTAAGGCTGCATATAGACATTAAAAGACCTTGAAAAACAAGACCAATCACCTGGGAAAAGCATTCCCATCACAATCATGTTACATGACTTGGTGTTATGCAGTGCCATTCTGAATGGACAGTAACATATTCCCAGCCACAATAACATTGTTATATGCATTTTAGTTTCAGGTTTACAATTTTTTAATACTTGTTATTTCAATTTTTATTTTTTACAAGATGTTACAAGGGGGACCCAATTGGATTTTGTGGAGCTGACACATTTGGTGGGAGATTAATTTAAATCCCCCTCTGGTCCTTATTTTCCTGTATGTTTTTCTCCAGGTAAAATCAAAACCGCACATGCCAACACCCACCACAGTAACAACCTCACCACGCCAGGTTTCTCCATCCCCAAAACACTCACACGCCCAGTGCCTGAATGAAAGCTTGGCATTGCTTCCATACCAGCTGGAGGAAACAACCTCTTTCCTCCAGTCCTTGGCCTAGTTGGTTCCAAATTAAATTTCCACCCACCATTGCTATTGGTTTAAGCATTTTATTTTTGTTAAACATTATTTATCAATTTAATGTTTTAAGAATTATTATATATGGACTTTTGCTGCAGACTGGCTCCAAAGTTGAGGTCTTTAGGGAAAATTAAGGGGCAGATTTATAAATGTCAGACTTTATAAATATGCCTCTAAGACTGGTATCTTTTCTTGCCATTTATTTTTTATTTATTTTTTGCTAACCTAAAAACTGACTCGTGTTCACACATTATGGTCTATTTCAGGGGTCTCCAAACTTTCTAAACAAAGGGCCAGTAGACTATGGGGGACCAAACTGAGGCCAATTGGAGTAGAAAATGTTGACAGTGGGCGTAAACAATGCCTCAATCGTTGGTGTCAGTGGTAAGAATAGTGCCCCATTGTTGGTGCCATTAGGAGGAATTTTGCCCCTTAATTACTGTCAGTAGGAGGACATATGCCCAATAGTTAGTGTCAGTGGGAAGAATTGTGCTCAATTGTTTGTGTCTTTAGAAGGAATTTTGCCCCATAGTTGGTGTCATTGGGAGGAATTGTGCCCTATTGTTGGTGTCATTCAGATGAATTGTGCCCCTTCATTGGAGTACATATGCACAATTGTTAGAATAAGTGGATGGAATAATTCCCCAAGAACCAGATAAAAGCAAGCAAAGGGCCCTGCATTCGACCTCCGGGCTGCAGTTTGGAGACCACTGGTCTGTTTTTCACAAGTATCTACATTTTTATTGTAGGCAACAAACCTGCTTTGTCTGTGTCTGTACAGTTTAGACTCCTCTACTTGAATAAGTTAAACTACCACCTTGTTGATGGTCATTTTGTTCTGATGAGTCCCTGGGACACAATATTTTACATTTAAAATGAAACAGCTGCCTTGTTTCTCTGCTGTTGGTCAGTTTTTTGGAAGTCTTTGAGATACCTAGTCATGTTTACATACTCGCTGGTTGCCGACCAATTTGTACCAAACCATATCTAGGGTTCTAGCTTTAGTAATTTTGGAAAACTGTGTATATGGGGATAGGACAGGGGTGGAAGTGAATCTGGGGTAATGGTGTGCTGTGTTTTTGGTGCACAGTGTTTTTAGATTTCTTTTAACCACTTGCTTACTGGGCACATATACCCCCTTCCTGCCCAGGCGAAATTTCAGCTTTCGGCACTGTCGCGATTTGAATGAAAATTGCGCGGTCGTGCGACTTGGCTCCCAAACAAAATTGACGTCCTTTTTTTCCCACAAATAGAGCTTTCTTTTGGTGGTATTTGATCACCTCTGCGGTTTTTACTTTTTGCGCTATAAACAAAAAAAGAGCGTAAATTTTGAAAAAAACACAATATTTTTTACTTTTTGCTATAATAAATATCCAATTTTTTTTTTTTTAAAACAATTTTTTTTCTCAGTTTAGGCCGATACATATTCGTCTACATATTTTTGGTAAGAAAAATTTGCAATAAGCGTATAGTGAATGGTTTGCGCAAAAGTTATAGCGCCTACAAAATAGGGGATAGAGTTATGACATTTTTTTTATTTTTTTACTAGTAATGGCGGTTATCTGCGATTTTTGTCAGGACTGCGATATTACGGCGGACAGATCGGACACTTTTGACACATTTTTGGGACCATTCACATTTATACAGCGATCAGTGCTATAAATATGCACTGATTACTGTATAAATGTGACTGGCAGGGAAGGGGTTAACACTAGGGGGCGAGGAAGGGGTTAAATGTGTTCCCTAGGAGTGATTCTTACTGTGGGGGGAGGGGACTGACTGGGGGAGGTGACCGATCTGTGTCACTATGTACAAGAGACACAGCATTGGTCTCCTCTCCCTGACAGGACGTGGATCTCTGTGTTTACACACAGAGATCCATGTCCTTAGCTGTGTAACGGCCGATGGCGGGTACTTGGCGGACATCGTGGCCGCCAGGCACGCGCATTTGCACCTCAGTGACGCAGCGGACAGGAGCCAAGGTCATCAATATACGGCCTCCTGGACCTGTAGAACCACCTTGTGGCCGTCATTTGGCAATGGCTCGGGCTCCAAGAAGTTAAAGGGTGAATTGAGCTGCAGCAAAAAAAAAAAAAATCTAACCAATCTGGCATTCTAATTATCCAAGCTAAAATATATAAAAGGGGAATCAGTTTATCTAAAAACCTCCTTATTGGTCCTACCAAACTAAATGACATCATTTCACAGGCCAAGCAGTGCAACAAGGTTACAAAGAATTCAGTGGAACTGCAAACTACAAACTGCATACCCATAGTAGCACATCACCCAAACTTCATGCCTATTCAGCGGCAACGATCTGATTAATAAAACACAAGTGTCTGTGAGTCTTATTTAACTGGTTAAGTATAGTTTTCTGTTTTTCAAAGGCTCCATAGCTGTAATCAGGATGATTCAAGCTCCGGTGTCAGTGAAATGTGACTGCTGTGGAAGAAGCTTCTGACTGGGATTTTAATACATGAACAAATGAACAATTTAAAGTGATTCCATTCTCATTTAAAAAATTGTATATATACCTCTTAATGTGATCAGCCTAAATTAAATAATGAGCAATTTTACTTAAAGCAGAACTTCAGGCAGATGGGAAAGACAAAGAAATCTTTTAGCTCTGTAATTGATAATATATTACTACATGTGTGTGTTTTTTAATGCAATCAGCCTATCCAAATTTGTCTTGGTATAAGCCTTTTGCATTCTACTATACAATTTGAGCAGCAGAGCTCAGAAAGGGGTCAGGGGGAGCCAGTTTGGAGGTGCAAGGAGCATGCTGATAGGAGAAGATATTAGCATGACAGAGAGATGAGTTATGCCTTGTACACACGGTTGGACTATTGTCCGACCAAAGGCACATCGGAATTCCGACAGAATTCCATCGGAGTAAAGGAGAACATGTTCACTATCTAAACTCCGACGGAATTCCTCAGGACTGGATGGAAAGAAATATGAATTCTCTGGCAGGTAAAATAGCTCTTATCTCATCTATCTCTTTATTTCTTCAGCTTTAATGTTTTAGAAAATGTTTCAATGTATATCTTTTAAAGAATGGGTCTCATTCACACAAACACCACACAACTGTATCAACAAATAAGCGTAAAAATGATTAAAAACATAATTGTACTACTTGCAACACATTTATCTGTGTACATAAAGTAGATGTGTGTATGTTGTCCTGTTTGTTTTGAGCACAATTAAAACCTGTAAGCAGTGTTAGGGATCGGTACTTCTATAAGTTGTTATAATCGTTATTAGAATGGTTATGAACAAATGTACTGTATTAAGATTTAGGTCTATACTTGAACCCCTGTACCTTTAGGGAGGGGTGGGCTTCTTCCAGGCTCACCGACAATGAAAAACACTCTATGAATAGAGGGCGGGTGAATGAAAGATTTGCCTCCTCCATTCATAGAGTGCTTTTCATTGTGCATAGCACAGATTCTATGAACGAAGCAGGGAGATGGAAAGGGAGGACATTGTTGGCACTTTTCACAAGTCACGGGTGCAACTTTTTATATTAACCCCTACAGCCATGGTGCTGTTAACAAAAAAAAAACTCTAAACTTAGGCTTTACCGTAGATAAGGTCTATCTATCTATCTATATATATATATATATATATATATATATATATAATTATACAAGCTTCATGTTGCTACACTATCTTTTATGGGGTAGTTAAAACCACTACAAATGTGAATTTATGATAACCATTTTGTCCCACAACATAGTCATATGGTCTAGAATGTTTGCATCTTCAATGGGTTCATTAAGATGTTTCTCCATATCAAATTGTACTAAATGCTTCTAAATTCCCCCTTAAGGCACCGGGTCACACAGGTCGCACATGCATAAAATCTATTTATTCTTTTCCTAAAGATTTTCCATAAAAATTGACCACAATATTCAAAGAGAAATATTTAGCCACTGGCATTGGATTATCACAGTGGTTTAGTCAAAGGCTTCCTGCTAAATCATGACACGCTAGTTCAGACTACACTGCAGCCATCTATCCCTGCATCCTCCATGACATCATTGATCTGTCTCCCTTTCTCACAAAGACATGCTTGTGCATTTATAGTGTTATTAGGTGCTGCTCTACAATTCAGGATGCTTTCCTAGCTCATCAGCAGCTGTGATTACTAAAAAGTGAAAAGAAGTGGAGCTAAGGCAAAAGTCTGTTCTGCCTATAGCAACCAACCAAATATCGTGTTTTATTTTGTAGCACACATTTTTTTTAAAGTAACCTGGAACTTGAATATCTGCTACAGACAATATTTTGGAATACAAATAGCCAAACAGAAAATCTTATTTGCAACAAAAAGAAAAAAAAAAAGTAAGTAGACATAGTCAATGGGTTCACTTGTTGGAAAAATGTTGCCTACTCTGCCTAATCTCAGAATGTAGAGAACACAACATGAATCCATATACCCATTCTGTCTTATGCCACAGTTCATGAAGGTTTTGTTGCTATAGTGATACTACTGAGTCAGTATGGACCAAAGTCAGACTTCATCCTGCTGTTTGTGTCCTACTGGAGAAATTTCCCTTCATTTCCTGTCTAAGAAACACAGCAGGAAGTGGAAAAAATATCTCCCAAACAACAGCAGCTGTCTCCATGATAAGATTTCTCCTATAATTGCTTATCCAGTGAAAATTGTAATGTTTTGGATTTCCCATAATTTTCTGTCCCATTGACAATGGTCCCCATGGGTCTCAGGTATGTGTGGCTAGTTGACTCCTTTAAGATCTGTGTTACCATACAAATGCAGCATTGTGAAAATCTGGCTAAGCTAGTTATATTCAGTGTCAAATGTCTTTCCTTGGCTAATGCTTTGGAAGGGGCAGCACAAACTTGGAAGTTTTATGCCTTGTACACACGATCGGATTTCCGATGGAATAAAATCCAATGGAATTTTCCGTGGGAATTCCAATGAAGCTGACTTCCATCAGTCTTGCATACACACTGTCATGCCGCGTACACACGATCATTTTTCACGTCGTGAAAAATGACATTTTTTGTTTTCAACAAGAAAAACGACCATGTGTGGTCTTTTTGTCATTTTTCACGACGTGAAAAACGGCATTGAAAACGACGAGAAAAATTAGAACATGTTCTAATTTTTCTCGTCGTTTTTCCTGACATTTCTTCCGCGGCAGTGTTTCCCATAGGGAAACACTGCCGCGGAGCCCATAGACGATCGTTTTTCTCGTCATTTTAAAAAATGACGAGAAAAATGACCGCGTGTGGGGAACAAGCTGTTCCCTCGTTTAAAATGTCATTATTCACAGCGGTTTTTTAACCGCCGTGAATAATGATCGTGTGTACGCGGCATCAGACTAAATTCCGACCGTCCAAAACGCGGTGACGTAAAACACTACGACGAGCCAAAAAAAAGGAAGTTCAATGCTTCCGAGCATGTGTCGACTTGATTCTGAGCATGCATGGATTTTTCCACACAGACAATCGGAATTTCCCATCGGATTTTTTTCCATCGGAAAAATGTAAAACATGTTCTATTGTTTTACTCCGATGGAAAAAAGTGTGATGGGGCCCACAACAAGCCCATCGGATTTTATTCCATCGGAAATCCGATTGTGTGTACAAGGCATTAGGCTATACTCAGATATGGTCAGATTTTATAAATGTAAAAATTGGGCACCCATGAGGAATTTATTGATCATGCTGTTATGTGGAAGAACTTGACTGTAAATGCTATGATATCCAGTAAGATAATAATTGGATAGGAAAGTCACAACTATCCACTATATGGGATAAATGTACATAAACATTTAAATACAGGGGTGTGATCTAAATAGAGCTGTGTGAGTAGCTAAAAGAATATCTAAAAGCAAAAACAAAACTGAAATTGTGTAACTTACTAGTGGTTTGATGTGGCTCCTATATTCAGTTTTTTTTTCCTTTGTTTTTAGCTAATGATACTGCCATCAACACACTTCCTGTTCAAGGGTGACAACATTCATTCACCATACTGTATCTACAGGAGCAGCGTTGTCACCCAAGGTCTCTGCTTTAAACACCTCCTTCTCTCCTCATCTACATTACATAGGGGAGAGTTTTTGTAGTTAAAGTGATACTAAAGTTTCAATTTTTTTGTTTAAAAAAAACCAAACATGTCATACTTACCTGCTCTGTTTAGTGGTTTTGCACAGAACACCCCAGATCTTCCTCTTCTTGGGTCCCTCATCAGCACTTCTGGTCCCTTCCTCTTGCCGAGTGCCTCCACAGCTTGCTATGGGGGCACCCAAGTTAAGCTGTTGCTCTGCATGCCCAATCAGACATGAAGCCGCAGCTCAGCCTCACGCCCTCTCTCTCCTCATTGGCTCACTGACTTTGATTGACAGCAGCCGGAGCCAATGGTGCTGTCTCAGTGAATGAGGAGGGGGAGTCCCGAACAGCTGAGACTCTTGTGCAACATCGCTGGATCGAGATGGGGCTCAGGAAAGTATTAGAAGGGCTGAGGGGGACTGCACACAGAAGTTTTTTTTTTTTTTTTATCTTAATGCATAGAATGCATTAAGATAAAAAACCTTCTGACTTTAGAACCACTTTAACATTAGATATCTGGGAAAGCTGATAACATTGGTTGAGGTTTCAGTTAATTACTCAGGAATTTACAAAGAGACTGGATTTCTACCAGGATCAGCAGATATTTCCCTGTACTTGCAGAAAATGTACTTAGCCTAAAAAAAAAGAAAAAAGAAAATGAATGCAGTCGCCACATCTAAAGTCTAGTAAGCTGCAATGTATTTAAATTTTGTTCTTGGGTTTATATACATCATCAAGGGGTGGAGTAATAAAAAAAATTGCAGAGATAGTAATCCCACAAAACTGCATGTACACTCATTCTGAATGCTTGCAAAATGAATGTTACTAGACTATTGGAGTTGACAATCAATCATAGTAATTAGATATTTCTTATAGGTATAAAGTCTAAGTTAAAAACCTAATGAAATGGCATATGAAAATGTACAAACGCATATATTATGTGCAGTGTAATTAACTACATGACACCCCTTTTATAAATTGTGTTGCAAGACAAGCAACGCGCTTCATATTAACAAGTGGCTTTATCTACTGCAAACAGTCCTACATTTTCCAGTAAGTAGATTTTGTTGTTTTTAGGAGTCCAGTTATAAATGAAACCAAAACTATAAAGAGACCATTGCAAACATGCCATGTATCAAGTAAAAGAAAATAGGAAACCCTTGTGATATACCGTATTTATCGGCGTATAACACGCACAGGCGTATAACACACACCCTAACTTTAAGAGGGAAGTTTCAGGAAAAAAAACTTTCCACAGCCCCCTGCGTATAACACTCAGGCAAAGTTTACCCTCTATTTTCAGGGTAAAAAAGTGAGTGTTATACGCCAATAAATACAGTAAATAAGATAGGGAGTCAAGGTCACATGTCTGCATGTACTAGCCATTATCATATTAATTTCTGAAAAAAAAAATCTGAAGGTGGAATATTCCTTTTAAGCAACAATCATTTAGAAATAAACATTACAGTGGAATTGCCATATGAAAGGCACAAAACCATTTAAAAAATGCACAATTTATCTGCAGTGCCTGTCCCAGCATATTTTGTTATATATCTCTCTTCTGTTTCTTCCTCTTTATCTTCTCCAACGCACCCAGGAAATTGAAGAAAAAAGGCAAAAAAAAAAAATGATAGTCTTAACAGTAGCTGGATTGTCACAGAGCGTGTTTCATTGAGGAATTATATATGTTTTTATATATTATATATGTATTGTTTCTGTAGAAAAAGATAAATTCAGGACTTATCATTGTGAGAAAGAAAATATTGCCTTGTACAATATGCCTTTCGGCATTGCCACATTCTATCAGTAGCACTCCATTTTTCTGTTTGCTCGCCCTGCGTGTGGTATATATCAAACCTTTTCTCCTGGAGCACCGCCAGCATTCCTTATGACTTGGCAGGCTGCCAGCAAACTCGGAGTTGATAAAAAGTACTAGTTGAAGCCTATCATCAAACAGTAAGAGGCTCTGTACAACCATTCCAGAACCCACTATCTGCGGAGGGTAATTCTGCTCTGAAAAGGAAATACAGCAATCACATTACAAGACGCCAGGTAATGTCTCGGCACCTTGGTGGAGTCTTAGAAACGGATGAAAAACACAAAACACTTGTAACTTGTAGCCTCTTTGTACTGTAAACTTTTAATGTCAGAAAATTACAGTATCATCTGCTTTGGTCCTATAATAGGATGGAGACACGTCTGAGTTCTATTCTAGCTGTACTAGGTTGATGTTAGGTATCTGGGTGAAGTCATAAACCCCCAAAACTTTCATCCTGCTGATGCCCATCAGTATAATATTCACTAAGTACTGACCTGTAATATACAGTGGGGCAAAAAAGTATTTAGTCAGCCACCAATTGTGTAAGTTCTCCCACTTAAAAAGATGAGAGAGGCCTGTAATTGTCATCATAGGTAAACCTCAAATATGAGAGACAAAATGTGGAAACAAATCCAGACAATCACATTGTCTGATTTGGAAATATTTTTTTTTGCAAATTATGATGGAAAATAAGTATTTGGTCAATATCAAAAGTTCATCTCAATACTTTGTTATATATCCTTTGTTGGCAATGACAGAGGTCAAACGTTTTCTGTAAGTCTTCACAAGATTGTCACACACTGTTGCTGGTATGCTGGCCCATTCCTCCATGCAGATCTCCTCTAGAGCAGTGATGTTTTGGGGCTGTCGCTGGGCAACACGGACTTTCAACTCCCTCCAAAGGTTTTCTAAGGGGTTGAGATCTGGAGACTGGCTAGGCCACTCCAGGACCTTGAAATGCTTCTTACAAAGCCACTCCTTCGTTGCCCCGGGCGGTGCGTTTCGGATCATTGTCATTCTGAAAGACCCAGCCACGTTTCATCTTCAATGCCCTTGCTGATGGGAGGAAGTTTGCACTCAATCTCACGATACATGGCCCCATTCATTCTTTCATGTACACGGATCAGTCGTCCTGTTCCCTTTGCAGGGAAACAGCCCCAAAGCATGATGTTGCCACCCCCATGCTTCATAGTAGGTATGGTGTTGTTTGGTTGCAACTCAGCATTCTCTCTCCTCCAAACACGACGAGTTGTGTTTCTACCAAACAGTTCTACTTTGGTTTCATCTGACCATATGACATTCTCCCAATCCTCTTCTGGATCATCCAAATGCTCTCTAGCAAACCTCAGACGGGCCCTGACATGTACTGGCTTAAGCAGGGGGACACGTCTGGCACTGCAGAATCTGAGTCCCTGGCAGCGTAGTGTGTTACTGATGGTAGCCTTTGTTACGTTGGTCCCAGCTCTCTGCACTCCGTGTGGTTCTGGGATTTTTGCTCACCGTTCTTGTGATCATTTTGACCCCACGGGGTGAGATCTTGCGTGGAGCCCCAGATCGAGGGAGACTATCAGTGGTCTTGTATGTCTTCCATTTTCTAATTATTGCTCCCACAGTTGATTTCTTCACACCAAGCTCCTTGCCTATTGCAGATTCAGTCTTCTCAGCCTGGTGCAGGTCTACAATTTTGTTTCTGGTCTCCTCCGACGGCTCTTTGGTCTTCACCATAGTGGAGTTTGGAGTGTGACTGTTTGAGGTTGTGGACAGGTGTCTTTTATACTGATAACAAGTTCAAACAGGTGCCATTAATACATTTAATGAGTGGAGGACAGAGGAGCCTCTTAAAGAAGAAGATACAGGTCTGTGATAGCCAGAAATCTTGCTTGTTTGTAGGTGACCAAATACTTATTTTCCACCATAATTTGCAAAAAAAAATATGTCCAAATCAGACAATGTGATTGTCTGGATTTGTTTCCACATTTTGTCTCTCATAGTTGAGGTATACCTATGATGACAATTACAGGCCTCTCTCATCTTTTTAAGTGGGAGAACTTGCACAATTGGTGGCTGACTAAATACTTTTTTGCCCCACTGTACAGTATCTCACAAAAGTGAGTACACCCCTATTTATTATATCTTTTCATGTGACAACACTGAAGAAAGGACACTTTGCTACAATGTAAAGTAGTGAGTGTACAGCTTGTATGACAGTGTAAATTTTCTGTCCCCTCAAAATAACTCAACACGCAGCCATTATTGACTAAACCACTGGCAACAAAAGTGAGTACACCCCTAAGTGAAAATGTCCAAATTGGGCCCAATTAGCCATTTTCCCTCCCCAGTGTCATGTGACTCGTCAGTGTTACAAGGTCTCAGGTGTGAATGGAGAGCAGGTGTGTTAAATTTGGTGTTATCGCTCTCACTCTCTCATACTGGTCACTGGAAGTTCAATAAGGCACCTCATTGCAAATAACTCCCTGAGGGTCTGAAGAAAAAAAAAATGCTTGCTCTACATAAAGATGGCCTAGGCTATAAGAAGATCGCCAAGACCCTGAAACTGAGCTGCAGCATGGTGTCCAAGACCATACAGTGGTTTAACAGGACAGGTTTTACTCAGAACAGGCCTCACCATGGTCGACCAAAGAAGTTGAGTGCCTGTCAGTGCTCAGACCATACAGTGCACACTGCATCAAATTGGTCTGCATGGCTGTCGTCCCAGAGGGAAGCCTCTTCTAAAGATGATGCACAAGAAAGCCTGCAAACAGTTTGCTGAAGACAAGCAGAGTAAGGGCATGGATTACTGGAACCGTGTCCTGTGGTCTGATGAGACCAAGATAAACCTATTTGGTTTAGATTATATCAAGCATGTGTGGCGGGAATGAGGTGAGGAGTACAAAGACAAGTGTGTCTTGCCTACAGTCAAGCATGGGGGTGGGAGTGTCATGGTCTGGGGCCCCAGTGCCAAGCAGGGTTCATTGATGGAACCATGAATGCCAACATGTACTGTGATATACTGAAGCAGAGCATGAACCCCCTCCCTTCGTAGACTGAGCCGCAGGGCAGTATTCCAACATGATAACGACCCCAAACACACCAAGACACCCACTGCCTTGCTAAAGAAGCTGAGGGTAAAAGTGATGGACTGGCCAAGCATGTCTCCAGGCCTAAACCCTATTGAGCATCTGTGGGGCATCCTCAAACGGAAGGTGGAGGAGCGCAAGGTCTCTAACTTCCATCAGCTCCGTGATGTCGTCATGGAGGAGTGGAAGATTACTCCAGTGGCAACCTGTAAAGCTCTGGTGAACCCCATGTCCAAGAGGGTTAAGGCAGTGCTAGAAAAAAATGTTGGTCACAAAAAATATTGACACGTTGTAATCACTTTTGTTGCCAGCGGTTTAGACATTAATGACTGTGTGTTGAGTTATTTTGAGGGGACGGCAAATTTACACTGTTACACAAACTGTACACTCACTACTTTACATTGTAGCAAAGTGTCATTTCTTCAGTGTCGTCACATGAAAAGATATAATAAAATATTTACAAAAATCTGAGGGGTGTACTCAGTTTTGTGAGATACTGTATGTGCTTCTTCCTATACTGTCAGCAATAGGAAGATGGGTCAAAAAGCTGCATAGGTTCACTGATGTCACATAGAAATAGAGGTCAATGTCCACCGAACATATTTTTTCAAACAGGCTTCTCTTCTTAGGTGGGGGCAAGGGCCATTTGTTTGTTACTGATGTAATATTGGTGAGGGGACACACTGGACACCTTTGCTGCCATGGTGCTATATACTGGGTGTCCAGTGCGCCATTGTGCCTTTAAGGAGGGGTGGGGTTCCTCCAGGCTCACATGCCTTCTATCTATCCATTAGAATGCATGAGCTTCTACTATGGAAGCTCTCATAAATTTACAAAAGTTAGGACTGCAGAAGTATTGGGGTGCCGTGGAGCGGCTCTGCAGCTTACTCTTGTATTTGCAAAAGTGTGCTAACTAAACCCCTGTTTTTAACGCACACTGTTATAAAGGATAATTTGGTTGGCAGCAGACTGGTTGGTGAGATAAGAATTTTTTTTTTTTGGCTCCTATTTTTCCTGCTTTTTTTGGATAAGTAAAGTTAGAACCTCTGATGTGCTTAATTGCATATATAATTGGAGTCTATACTGGGGAGAGTCCTGCAAGGTCATTGGGGTGACACTAAGCAATATGTCTTTTCGACAGACAAGTAGAAATAAAATCTTTGGCAAAGCATCTATCCATTCTCCACTTAAACCAAAGTTAAAATGGTTTGGCTATAGTCCCACTTTAACCACAGAGAAGCAAACAGGTAGGCATAAACTATTGGAGGAAAGGTGAGGCCTTGAAACAGGAGTGAAGGTAGTCAGTCAGAAGTCACTGGTGATCTGGCCGAACCAGAATCAGTTTTACATCCTTGTTTGATAGTTATTAGATATCCAGTGTTTCATTGTATAATGGATTGAAACGAAAGTACTTCTAGCAGAAACCTAGGACAGGAAAGCAAACACATAGCAAAAAGGCAATAATATAAAGCGGGGATGGTATGGGGTGTTTTTGCTAACAAATGCCTTCACATACCAGTCAAGGATGCAATACAAACAGCAATTCAGAGAATTATAGAGTGTTCTTCCATTTCCACTAAAATATGTGAACTTAGGCATAAAATATATATTATACAATATACATGTTATTCATGGTAATAACAGCTGCTTGCTGCATCAACTGTTACAGCTTAAAGCAGATCTTCACTGCATCTGAGCACCACAAGCCAAAGCAAGCTTCCTCATTCGTCCATGTCTCTATGATTTATTTTGTTGAGAAATCACTTTGAAAAACACCCCCTAGCATTCCTGGCTGCGGCCATCTTGAGTAAGGGCAGACGATTCATGTAGCATTAAAGTGTTACTAAACCCAGGACCCTGCATTCACTATATCTGGTCTCCCACAGTACACAGAACATGGAAATGCAATTATTTTAGTAACTATAAACTGCTAAATACCTTTTCTCATCAGCAGTTAGGGCAATCTTGTGACTTCTATTAGTGTCCAGCCAAGCACTGGTTAAAGCTTGTAAGAGGAGTTTTCTGACTATCCTATGAGACTGCAAAACCCCCTGACCCTCTGTCTGGACAGTGTTGATTAGCCCTGTGCTGATCACATGCACTCCCCGAAGAAAAAAAAAACGTCTCTAGCAATACACACCAAACTGAGCATGTGCTGCCTGACTCCATAGACTCTGTGTTATCAGGAAATTATAAGGGGACAGTGGAAGAAGGGGAGAACCAGAGAAGCCAGGATCAAACAGCCTTTTTACACAATGCAGAGGATTAACCCTTTATGTTCCACAGTGAGTATAACAAGCATGCTTTACTGCATATACAGACTGATTTTACTGTTGTGGGTTTGCTAACACTTTAACTTCCTGGAATTCATCTGCTCTTAGCTCAAGCATGCATGCAGGAGAATGTGCTTAGTCGAGAAAACCCCTTCTCCCCTCATGAAGACTCCTGGGTTACTAAAAAAGTAACCAACTTGTTGACCCTCCTGAAGACTCCTGGGATGTATGACATCATTTGCCTAGGCCAGAAACCAGGAAGTAACTGAAGAAATTTTTTTTTTTTTTTTTTTAACAAGTAGATCTGATATACCTTCCAATCTCTTTACTAATGCTAGCAGCATGAGTATTAAAAATAATCAATGGTGATTGGGAGAGTGAAGTTCCGCTTTAAGATAATTTTTGGGATTAATTGTAAAGCTCAAACGTAGGGCATTCATACACAAGTGTGACTTACCAATGTCAGATTTAGTCATTGCATGTTACAATATTGTATCCATTATGCCCTGTACACACGGTCGGTTTTTCCAATGAAAAAAGTCCGATGGACTTTTTTCATCGGTGTTAAAAAATAGAACATGTTTGAAATTTTTCTGATGGAAAAAAAACGATAGGAAATTCTGATTGTCTGTGTGGAACTCCAACGGAGAAAAAAAACAGGCATGCTCAGAATCAAGTCGACGCATGCTCAGAAGCATTGAACTTCATTTTTCTAGGCTCGTCTGAGTGTTTTACGTCACGGCGTTTTGGACGGTCGGAATTTTGTCTGATGGTGTGTAGGCAAGACTGATGAAAGTCAGCTTCATCGGAATTTCAACTGAAAATTCCATCGGATTTTATTCCATCGGAAATCCGATCGTGTGTACAGGGCATAAGAGTTTGCTTTATCTGTTTACCGCACGTGAGCATTTTCTTTGTGTGGATGATTTCTGATAATAATAAACACCATTGGGATATTTAATAAGTCTACCACATTGCATAGCAGTGCAAAACTGGAAGAATGAGACAGCTTTACTATAAGACTGATGTTTTATTTTAAAAGTTTTTGCTCTGATTCTCAGAAGCAGAATTGCAAAAACATGAAACATAACTCCTTGCCAATTATTTGTGTGCTTGTATCCTAAGTGTGAAAACATTTTCAAGTTCATTATAAACTCTAATTGGGTATTTTTGTAAAACTATGACAGTTGGGGGCCAAGGATTGTGAGCTCAGGGGTCAAAAACACAAAACTGTTGAAAAATGTCCTTTGATATATGAGAAGCAGACTGATACGCGCTAATTATGAGCCTGATACTGTCAGTAGCGCACTGGATAAATCTCCCTATATAACTGAATATATAGTAAGTGTTCATTTAATGAATCTTGTTATGCAAACATTATCATGTCTTGTGATTGCAGGCATTTCAAATACAATATAGTAAAATGGTGGAATAATCACATTCTTTTTTTAAGCCGAATCCATTAAAGCTGAACTCCAGGAAGAGTAAATATCTAAATACAAGGCATGAGTAAAACATTACCTCTGTGGAGAAGCTTCCTGTATTAAGACCAGTCACTACTGCTCTCTCTCCTTGTACAGGGTGGCTGGTCTTGTCTCTGCCCCTCTTGTAGTTTTCTATAGGCAGCCTGAAAAAAGCGGAGCCTTCTAGGCCCCTCCCACAGCTCTTCTCTCTGCACAGGCTACATACAGCACAATGATGATGTCACTGCTACTTTAATAAGGCAATATTTGGGTTTGCAAAAGCATTTGGTTCACACAAAGTGGATTTATATAATTTGTGGACATTGAGGAAAATATTTAAATGAACGTTTTCGTGCTCGACATTTAGCTTTAATAATCCTGGTAACATACAGGGAATATGTTGCAGTGTTCTATTCTTCTAAACAATCCTTGATTAGAATTTTGGATAAATATACTTTAAAGTCTTAACAACTCCCACTTTATGCACTTTAGGTTGCATGAGCATATTGAGGTCCCTGAGGAATCTGCATTGATCATGATTAAGGACAAGGACTCTACAACACGCATCACTTTACAGTCAATTCCTAACACAAATAAGCCTAAAGCAAACTTCAAAATCCATGTTTTCTAGTAACATCAAAATATATATACAAAACTCCAGTGTATCTGTATGCCCTGACAGACTAAATGGAAAGTAGAAAGAATGGAATATCACTTTCCCTTCTGTATTTTTTATACTACAGGACGTACAAGCCTACAAGGCGCAAATGTGCCCATGAGAAAAGTAGTATAATTTAAATTGTAGAAGATTCCCATTCTCGTTAAGAAAAAACCTGTAAACCATAATACATCCCTTCAACCAGCCCGAGCAAATCTGAAAGCTGATGTTGTAAGTCTCTAGGCAGTGAAGGATGCACAGTCATTGGACTGCAACCTCATTCGGGTCCATAAAACTGAATAGGACCCGAGATGAACTCTCCGTATTTTCTGGTGCTAAAAGAGAGTTCTAAGAAAGTTTGGGTTGTCCATAGCAACCATTCTGCTTCTCATATTTTTTTTTTTCAAGGGCACAGTGAAAAATGTAAGGAGATAAGACAGTTGATGGTTGTTTTATTGTACATTTAAGCCGGCCATAGATGGTTCAAATCTCAGCCGGTTCACAGGGACCGGCTGAGATTCGATCCATCTATGTGCAGGCTAATTGTACCAAAATGGATCTTGGGTACAACCAGCATGTCGGATTTTTACTTGCAATAATCATTGTGTTCATCTCCAGTGGAGCACAATAGCTTCATGGGAGGGATTCCTCCATCAATACGCGCTGAGTACACATTTGTTTCATTGCTCTAAGCACACTATTCTATAGTCCATAGTCCCTCTTGGGAGCTAGGAAGAGAGGGTGGCTACATTTCTACATACAATGGGACCATGGGGAATAAACATAGCCACCCTCTAACAGGAAGTCGGATGACAGCAGCAAAAAAAAGGAATTTAGAGATTTGGAGGGGGCAGAGAACAATAGAATGTACTTTTTTGATTAAGAGCACATGATTGATTAGATTTTTTTAAACCTGAGTTTAATGACACATTAAGGTAAAAGTGTAACAACAAGTGCTGTTAAAGTAAAAGCCAAGAAGTATATAAAGTTGTGCTCCCACGCTATCACTATAGGTAAGTGAAGAACTAACTGCCACAGACAGCGATAAGCTAAATCCATAGCCAATGGAATGTAAAATAAATAGAAACGTGTGGTGCTGCGCTGTTAAAGGTAAAAATGAATGTTAAAAAGGTGAAATAAATAACAATCCTAAAGATGAATAAACATATAAAATAATGCCCTGGTCAGTACTTAAGTACCTATGGTGTATAAATACTGGGTACAAAAATCTCCAAAGATGATAAATGCACAAATAAGAAAGGTAAAAAACAGTCCTAAATAGGAAAAGTAAAGAACAGTCCTAAAATATAGAAAAAACTAAAGAAAATCACTACGTGCTGATAGTGAACATATAAATAGTGTGACTGAATGAATATCCCCTGATGAAGTCATGTTACCGTGATGATACGCATCGTGATTGATTGACAGGCACACCGGAAGGGACGCGGAAATACGAGCTAGCTGCTTTTTGTGGATTGAATGTTGTATGTTGTGTACAGGGGTGTAACTAGAAATCACAGGGCCCCATAGCAAAATGTTGTATGCCCCCCCCCCCCACAAAAAAACGTCAGACTTAATTTAAATAGTGGGCGTGGTTTAAAGGGCGTGTGGTTCGAGTCTGAGATGAAAGAAAGAAAGAAAGAACCCAGATCCTACACCGCAATAGCAATATATGTATTCCAGAAAGTTTAATCAACAGATAAAGATACTCCAAACACCTGGTGTTAGCGCTTCAATAATCCTCACCTGTGCCCAATGCAGCGTGGTCTGCCCGTGCCCAATACTGCCTCACCTGTGCCCACTTGTGCCCAATGCAGCGTGGCATGTGCCCAATGCAGCGTGTCCAGTGCCCAATGCAGCCTCACCTGTGCCCAATGCAGTGTGGCCTGTGCCCAATGCAGCTTGTCCAGTGCCCAATGCAGCCTCACCTGTGCCCAATGCAGTGTGGCCTGTGCCCAACGCAGCCTCACCTGTGCCCAATGCAGTGTAGCCTGCCCATGCCCAATACAGCGTGACCCATGCCCAATACAGCCTCACCTGTGCCCAATGCAGTGTGACCCGTGCCCAATGCAGCATGACCCATGCCCAATGCAGCATGACCCATGCCCAATACAGCCTCACCTGTGCCCAATGCAGCATGACCCGTGCCCAATACAGCCTCACCTGTGCCCAATGCAGCATGACCCGTGCCCAATACAGCCTCACCTGTGCCCAATGCAGCCTCACCTGTGCCCAATGCAGCTTCACATGTGCCCAATACAGCCTCACCTGTGCCCAATGCAGCCTCACCTGTGCCCAATACAGCGTGACCCGTGCCCAATACAGCCTCACCTGTGCCCAATGCAGCATGACCCGTGCACAATGTAGCCTCACCTGTGCAGTGGAAGAGGCGAGCCAGTGGCGTAACTACCGGGGAGGATGAGGAATGCATACTGCAGCCCTCAAATGGCTATTGGCGAGCATGGGGCTGCCTCAGAGTGGGGGGGCGAGCGCCACCCGCACGGTTCCCCCAGCCAGGGGAAGTGAGGAGAGGAAGAGGCGCGTTGTGCGTACAAGCAGAGAGCTGTAATAGCTTTCATTTGAATGTCCTGCGTTCCCGGGGCTCACCGTCACATAGCCCCACCTCTTGGCCCGGCGCCTTTGATGACGTCACATGTCCCGCATTGGACCGGCGTTCTGTCTATCAAAGGCGCCGGGCCAAGAGGTGGGGCTATGTGACGGTGAGCCCCGGGAACACAGGACAAGGACATTCAAATGAAAGCTATTACAGCTCTCTGCTTGTACGCCTATCTCGCCTCTTCCTCTCCTCACTTCCCCTGGCTGGGGGACCGTGCGGGCGGTGCTCGCCCCCGGCAGTATGCATTCCTCCTCCTCCCCACGGGCCCCTCTCGGTTGCTGGCCCCATAGCGGCCACGTGTGTCGCTATGGCGGTAGTTCCGCCACTGGTTGTGTATGTATGTGTATGTATGTATGTATGTTGCTTGTGTCAATGTGAGCTGCTTTTTATCTAATACATTTACAAAACGTTACTACACTGTTTGGGAATCCTTTTCTTCTTTATACCATACAGGTAAGTCTGTGTAGGACACCCATACCACAAGATTATCCTAGAGGAGCCAACATTTTTATTTATTTTTTGGCAAATGGTAAACAATTTAATAAGCATATTTTCCTCAAATGATATATGCAGTGCATGTGGTATGTGTTTATGGAATGATTGTATGATATAATTAGAGATAGAGTAGATAGATAGAGTTAATTTCTCACATTTCACCCAAGAGATTAAAAAAAAAAGATACTTCTTAGAATTTAGGATGGATGGTGTGGGGGGGGAGGGGTGAGGACTGTATGGATGGTATATGGGGGGGGGTGAGGACTGTATAGACGGATGGTGTATGGGGGGGTGAGAACTGTATATGTGGATGGTGTATGGGGGGACGAGAACTGTATATGGGGAGGTGAGAACCCTTTGTTGAATTTCTGACATACACAATACCCCAAACACTTACTGTACAAGTCTCCCAGCACAATCTCTGCACAGTTTTCAAGAGAGCAGCAGGTAATATGGAGGCTCCACCTGCAACCCCTCCTCCGTGTGCCTCCTGCAGCCAGCCAGGGCCCAAAGCAAGATGAAGGCTCCACCTCCGTGTCCCATCTGCAGCCAGCCAGAGCACCCAGCAACATGGAGGTTCTGCCTTCACCTCCGTGTCCCACCTGTAGCACACTAAGTGGATGGAGGCGCCGAGTGCAGGGGGTAGATGGAGAGGGAGAAACTTTGGCCAGCAGGAGCAGAAATCACTGCAGACATGGCGGCACAGTGAGCCTCAAGCGGGTCGGGTGAGCACTGTCTAGGTTAGAGGCAGTCAGAGACCCAGACACATGTCTCAAAACCAGACAGGTGGCAACCCTAAGTCCGCCCCTGAAACCCGGGGAGAAAACTGGGGAGAGTCTTGGGCCGGGGACAGTGTCCTCAATCCGAGGACTGTCCCTGGAAACCGGGGATGTATGGTCACCCTAACTTAGGGAGCTACCAGGCTAAGGAGAGGAGGACCCATAAAGGTAGCCAGAATTTTTTTGCCTGAGAGAGCCACCACCTGGGCTAACCATAGGAGTCTTAATTGAAGCCATTGGAATTTCACCAAGATCATTCACATATGCTGTTACCTTACAGCAGTACGGTGAGGGGCCAATCAGCACAGATGTGTCACTGCACTGAAAGAAGACACTTGTCACTTTATTTAAAAAAAAATTGCACGTTTTAAGTATTTATCACTTTTGATATTATCCATATTGGACTGATTCCAGGACTTTTATATCACGTCTAGTATTCATTCATTCACACAATTTATATGTTCACTATCAGCACGTAGTGATTTTCTTTTTTTTTCTACCTTTAACAGCACAGCACAACACATTGCTATTTAAAAACCAAGAAGTGCTTGGCTATATCATAAAGAATAATTCATCATGTAACTAAAATATTTAAAAATTAATAATCAAAAGAATAAACATAACAGAGACATTAAGAGGAAGTTCCAACAACAATATTCCATCTGGGCTGGAAGAAAGACTAGAAGAAACGGAAAAACAATATTGGATTTTTGCCTTTACAAAGCAAAGTTGTTTCTGACTATTCTGTTACCTTTATCTGTTTTAGTTTGATTTTAGGATGAGCTCCTCCTGAACAAGAGCAAAGGGCATAAAGTATATTATTCTATCATCTAATCATTCCCAGATGGGAAAGCCTAATAACAAAAAAATGAATAAAAGACTATTAACCATTCCCATGAAGCCAAAAATTGACTTTATATTCTGCAGCTTTGTAAGGAGATACCTTAATCTCCTCTTGTACGTACAACTCCTTTTAAGGTTGTACGAGTTAAATATGAAATGTCTATACCAGCAACAAAATCAATAGGAGATGGGATGAACTGTTTGTTTTTATTGAGTTATATATATATGTTATCTAATTTTCAAAGGAAAAAAGATGTAAAATCTAGTTTCATATTCCAAGCTAAGAAATAATACAGTATAAGCTGAATGCAGTGTTGGGACAAGGTCATCCTGTGCCCATAGTGAAGATGCCAAACCCACTAATGTTAGTGACAGTAATAACGACCCCTAGCATTGGTGTCATTGGCTGCAACAATAACCCCAACCATTGGTATCAGTGGCCACAATAAAAATCCCATCATTGGTATCACTGGCCACAATAATGATGTCCAGTATTTGTGTCAATGGGCGCAATAATAATACACAGCACTGGTGTCAGTGGGAGTACTATTAAAACACCCCACATTGGTGGTCAATGACAGTGCTGTTAACACCCCTTCTGTAGTGGTGCTCAGTTGCAGCACATTTTGAAAACCCTAACGGGGCTGTTAAACTGCACCCCACCCCCCTACACAAGTGTTCAATGGAAATTGTATTTTACATTCTCACCATTGGTGGTCAGCGGTAGTGCTATTTAACATCCCCTACTGGTGGTCAGTGGTAGTGCTATTTAACATCCCCTACTGGTGGTCAGTGGTAATACTATTTAACATCCCCTATTGTGAACAGTGAAATGTAACCCCATAGCAAAGCACCTGAAAATACCTCACTCCTGTCTCTCCCCAACTAAATCAGAGCCTTACTTATTATGTCGGGCAGAGATCACTTTAGACAGAACGGTCTTTATTGCAGTGCCAGGTACAGAAACGCAGAGAACGCTTCAGCCTATGACACTCTGCTGTAGTACTGCTGTGACATGTGGCAACCACCACATGAAAGCACTGCACCCGGGGCAGCTGCCCCTCCTGCTTCCCCCTCATTCCAGCTCTGGCTAAATGCACCAAGTTATATTTAATCATGTCTGCAAATTTACCCAGACTACCGAAATAACCGATAGTACACACTTAACATAAAATATATATTTTACAACTAAAAGGGACAAAGAACAGTATAGAAATCTTTAATAAAGCATCCTAATGGAAGAAGATATACAAAAAAATCTGTAAATTATAGTCTGTACACATGATTGCATTTATAGAAGTAAAAAGATAGGTATGTGGATAGGAAATTGCCCAGATAGCAAGTAATTGTGCTGCAAGTTTGAAAATGACTTGCTTAGCTCTTGCTAGACTTGCCAGGCTTTACAGGTTTGTTGTACAATTGCAGCAAGTCGCATTGTATGACTCCAGATCAACTTTCTTTGCAAACATTCTGCAAGTCTGCTGCAAGTTCTGGTTCAGTTATGTTGTGCAATAGTCATCCCACCACAGGGGGTCACTGTGGCTGAATTTTCATGCTGTAGACTTGCAGAGCTTTTTCTGTAGACTCACCACTGAAACTTTGCTCTTGCTAGAGACTTGCCACGCAAATTTGCTTTAAGCCTAGGTTCACACTGACTGCGGGAATGAAATTGTGCGGGTTCAGTTGAACTCATACAATTTCATTCCCGCATGTCAGTCTCGAATTCGGGGGCGATCTCAGAGACATCTGTGTAGGTTTCTGCACATATTTCATTGGAAATCGCACCCTGAAATCGCCAGAAGTAGTACAGAAACTACTTTTGGAAATCGGTGTGGCGGGGCAAATGTGCACTGATTCAGACAGTGCCATTGCCGGCAATTGCCACAGATTTGGCATGCGATTTAACATGTCAAATCGCATGCCAAATTGCATCAATGTGAACCAGGGCTAAGTGCTCTGCAAGTGTACAACTTGCCAGTGATAATGTGCAGCAAGTTAACAGACTTACAATTCAACACTGCTACAAATTTGTGGCAAGTTTTCCTTGCGATCTGGGTGAGCTGCAAGTTTGAAAATGACTTGCTGAGCTATTGCTAGACTTGCCAGGCTTCACAAGTTTGTTGCACAATTGCAGGAAGTCCGTATTGCATGACTCCAGATGAACTTTCTTTGCAAACATTCTACAAGTCTGCTGCAAGTTCTGGTTCAGTTATGTTGTGCAATAGTCCTCCCACCACAGGGGGTCACTGTGACTTGCAGAGCTCTTGCTGTAGACTCACCACTGCAACTTTGCTCTTGCTAGAGACTTGCCACGCAAATTTGCTACAAATACAAAGTGTCAACTAGAACTTGTGCTTCAAGTGTTCTGCAAGTAAAAATGTGCAGCAAGACTTACAATTCAACAATGCCACACATTTGTAGCAAGTTATCCCTGCTATCAGGGATAGTTTTGGGGCATTGTTACTTTACACTGATAACCACAACATCTTTTTATACACAGTACATTTCATTTTTTTTATTTTTTTTTATGGTTTAGTCATTTTGTGGCTATGTTTGCAGTCTACATTAAAAAATACAAACATAAGGACCCTGCCTTGAGATTGCTATCAATATTATGGAATGTGATTGCTAAACAGCATAAAACACACATTGAGTCTAAAGCCTGTGTATAGTAGATAATCGAGGGACCTATTTATTTTGGTAAATGAAAAACAACATCAAAATGAAACAGAAAGTGTACAAAAAAATGGAGATTGTATATTATAGATATGCTGCATTTTAACCCTTGTATGACCAAAGTTTTTTAAAGCTTTGATTGCCAGATCAAGTTTAGCAGCTGTGTCAGTTAATATTACAATAACCCATGAACTCATTTATTTGATTGACAGCGGATCTGAGAACTAAGAACACACACCTGCACATTCTTATGGCTCTTCTGCCAAGTTAATTAATTTTCCAACTACAAAAGGGCATTTTACATATGAACTTTATACAGTCGTACTGCGGTCAAGAAGGGGTTAAATAAATCATTTATTCATCATTTTCATTATTTAAATGAGCATATCTATAGACATAAGATGATAGTTGCTTAGCTTGGACTTGGAGACCAGTTGTGAAAGTGGCTTCCTGCGCTCGAAAGGGGACCTGTTGAGAGCACTCACTAGTGCCCCCAAAAAGCAGGCTGAGCTTGCAGAACACCACAAGGGCGCCATTTAAAGCGGTTGTAAACTGCTGCACTTTTTCCCCTTACCTGCAAGGCAAAGGCATAATGTGCTAGTATGCATTGCATACTAGCACGTTATGTGAAAAACTTCCCTAAAAACGAAGCCTTCCAGCGATGCAATGTCATTGCTGGAGACGGCGTCCATCTATTCTGGTCTTCCTTCCGGGTTCGCGGCATCGGCTCTGTGACTGGCCGAAGCTGCGATTACGTCACTCCCGCACAAATGCGCATGGGAGCCGACAGTCACGGCACACTGCTCTGAAGAAACTGTACGGCCGGCCGTTCCTTCAGAGTGCATGCGCCAGTGACGTAGCTGGCTACTAGGACAGTAAATATCTCCTAAAATGTGCATGTTTAGGAGATTTTAGGAGATTTTTAAACTACCTATAGGTACGCCTTACTTATAGGTAATACTTAAAGATGGATGTTTACTTCCTCTTTAAGGCAGCACTCCAACTTAAAAGACATGCTTTTCCACGAGAAAACATAATTAACTCTTTCTAATCCATGGCCAAACTTCTGCACTCTTTACATTGTTCATTCCAAATATCAGTCTCTCATTACATTCTATGCATTGCGGATAACAGTTATACATCACAACTCCTTTCTCACTTTAGTTGTGCAGCATTTCTGAGGCAGTACCGCTGAGTCTGTACTGAACTCCACCAGCCCAGTATCCAGTCACCTCACTCCCAGTGACATAGAAGCTAAGTTCTTGCATTACCTCCGTGCTTATTCTTCTTCCGACACCTCACTTCAACTTCTGTGTCTCCCTAGGATGCCCCGTGCTGTAATGTAATGCAGTGTTGGGGTTCTGATCGCTAGGGAAGGAGCCTAAGCACACAAGCTCCTGCACTACAAGGACCTTCCATTACCTTTGCCAAGTCACCAATTCCCGACTGACTGGCTACTTATGCACCTGGACATGAGTATGGTAGTCATTAGCATTGGCAATATAGCATTCACTACACATTAGACCTTTGTACTGTATCTTCTCTATCTTGTATTGTCCCCTGTTCAAGCCCTATTCTTTGTGATATGTCCTACATGCATGCACCCTTTTGTCCTCAAGTAACTTCAGATCAGCCCAAGCTGAATAACTGTAAACATTCTTTACCGAAAATAATTAAAGTGTATGTAAACCCTCACATATACCCAGTGAAGTGAACAGCCTCAGATGACACACAGAGAATAAACAAATCTCCCCACAGGTTTTAGATGCATATCTACTGTCTTCATCTTTATATACTGTTTAGAAAGTGCATGTCCTGTTAGAATTTTATCTTCCTGATTCATCTGTAGGAGCGGATTATTGGTAGACACTGTGAGACAGTTGATTGGAGGAAAGGCACACACCCCCTCCCCACACATGCAGAGAATAAACAAATCTCCCCACAGGTTTTAGATGCATATCTGCTGTCTTCACCTTTATATACGGTTTAGAAAGTGCACATCCTGTTAGAATATTTTCTTCCTGATTCATCTGTAGGAGCAGATTATTGGTAGACACTGTGAGACAGCTGATTGGAGGAAAGGCACACACCCCCTCCCCACACATACAGCGCTTGCCTGTGAATAGTTTAGCTGTGTGCTAATCTATTTATAGAAACCTCCCCCGACACACACTTCAGACTTCCCTCTCAGAGAGCTTGTCAAAAGTTATCAGGCTGATAACAGAAGAATGGAGCAGGACAAAGCTACAGGACTTGGTGCTTTGAAGAGAGATAAAAAAAAAACACTGCAGATATATGTGCCCAGCTCAAAATTTATGAATCGGGTTCACATCCACTTTAAAGTGGAGTTCCACCCAAAAATGGAACTTACACTTTTTGGAATCCTCCCCCCCTCCGGTGTCACAATTGGCACCTTTCAGGGGGGAAGACGGAGCAGATACCTGTCTAATACAGGTATTTGCTCCCACTTCCTGGCATAGATCACCGCAGTGATCGCGGTGACCTACGCCACTTCCTGCACCTACACTGTCCTCCCCCGCTGTCTTCTGGGAGACACACAGGTCCCAGAAGGTAGCAGGGACCAGTGAGGATGCGCAGCGCGACTCGCGCATGCGCAGTAGGGAACCAGGCTGTGAAGCCGCAAGGCTTCACTTCCTGATTCCCTCACCGAGGATGGCGGCGGTAGCAGCCGAGAGCCAAGCGACTGATCGGCTTTGGCTGCCGACTTCGCGGGCACCCTGGACAGGTAAGTGTCCATATATTAAAAGTCAGCAGCTGCAGTATTTGTAGCTGCTGGCTTTTAATATTTATTTTTTTAGGCAGACCTTTAAGTGCAACAAATGAACAGTCAACACAAGATATCTTCAATATACATTCCTGTACATGATCTTCTATGTGCCCCTTAGAATGTGTCCTGGGCGGCTATACAGGGTTGCAGCAGGTCTTGGAGGAGGCATTACGAAGGCTTTTTTTACTGTATAGCCCCTGAACAGCCATGTGCATGAAGCCTAAATCAGTGCACTAAGGTTATTGTAAAAGGAACACTGCCATTTTCCACTTGTACTAAAAAAGAAATGGATAAACCCCATTCATACAGGTCTAATGCCCAATTCTTTATCTCAATCACATCCCTCTGCCTGTCTATAAAGCTGGAACCTGTTCAAGGACAACACGTACAGCCATTATAAGAAATCAATTGATTTCACATCCTGAAGATGGGTACAAAATAGTCACAACGGAAGGACACAATTCAGATCTTATTGAAAGATCTAAGTTTAATAAGTAAGATGTGATATTACACTACAAGTTCAATAGCTACAAACATATCATTTTATTTACTAGAAATCTGGTTTAAAAATGTTAATGTGCAAAAGCAGCTTTTGGGTAAAGGACAAAAGAACACGATAAATATATATATATCCTGCACCTACACATGTAATTAACAGAGAAGACTGCAATGCAGCTGCTGGTGGAGCCATTAAAATGCAGTAAATGAACCCACACAGTTCCAAAGCCCGTCCATCCAGGACAAGCTGGCAGGAAAAGGAAAGATTCTGAGCAGAAAAGACTACACTAATCATAAAGAAAATTGTGTAATAAACACAGCAGGCAAAGATGGCATGCACTGGTATACAGGTGCACAGCTGCTGATCATGGTACATTTTACATGGCACAATGGGCAGTAAACTAAAAATATATATTCAGAGACTCAGCTGAGCAGGAATAAATTGGATCAAAAAAATCCACTTTCACACAAATTGCAATTCAAATAGTATACAAAAATGGCGTCTGATAACGCATTCGCGGAAGATGCAAGTTACACACTGAGATATGATATAGCAGTAAAAAAAGCAACAGAAAACGGCTGTTACATTTAATTTGGGATCAGTAAACCTAATTGTCCAAAACACAGCAGAATTCCCTTGCAGTTAAAATGCAAATGCCTTGTATGCAGGAGTATTATGAGTAATGCTGTGTGTACATCAGAGAAAGTAAAGCCAACAATGAATTCACTTCACTGATGTGCAATCAGTGATACATTTTGCAGCACGTGTTCACTGCAAGTGTACTGCCCGAAGCCTCGTACACACGACCAATTTTCTCGGCAAGAACCAGCAAGAAACTTGCTGGCAGAGCTTTCTTGCCGAGTAAATCGGTCATGTGTACGCGGCTATCAGGTTTCTCGTCAAGAAAACAGGCAAGAATCTCGACGAGAAAAATAGAGAACCTGCTCTCTATTTTCTCGTCAGGATTCTCGTCTGCCTGTTTCTCGACGAGAAACCTGAGTGTGTGTACACTTACCTGTCGCCGTGGAAACCCGCGCATGCTCGAAATGACTTTGACGCATGCACGGTAGCTTCCTAGGCATAGGTAGGGTGTAGCAAGATGGCGGCGATGGCATCGAATGTGACGAGCACACGCTCATCGTAGCCGATGACGTCAGCGTGTTCGTGCCACTCAAAAGAACGGTGTTTTTTTTTAAAGGTACGTGTGTACACTCGGCCGGGACAAGATTCTTGTCCAAGAATCTCGTCAGGAAAAACTACGAGTTTTTTCCTGACGAGATTCTCGGCCGCGTGTACGAGGCTATAGACTTGAATTTACCTTACACTGGCCATCAGCACCACTACACTTGTGCAGGTGACTGCAGGAAAATCCTGGGAGTGCTTGGGCACGATACAAACATCTATATACACTAAAGCCCTGTACACACGGGCGAGAGTCCCGTCGAATAAAAAATGTCTGTTTTCTCCACGGGATTCCTGGCAAGATATTCTTGCCAAGCCCTGTGTACA
Organism: Rana muscosa; assembly: GCA_029206835.1. Taxonomy (NCBI): domain Eukaryota; kingdom Metazoa; phylum Chordata; class Amphibia; order Anura; family Ranidae; genus Rana; species Rana muscosa. Next base: position 625,575,453 of record CM055118.1, read on the forward strand.
CACGCACATTCAAAAGAACCGCTGTTCTTTTGAATGGCAAGAACGCGGTGACGTCATCGACTACGACGAGTGTGCGCTCGTTAAATTCGATGCCGTCGCCGCCATCTTGCTTCACCCTACACTACCCTTGTAAGCTACCGCGCATGCGTCGAAGTCTCATAGAGCATGCGTCGGCTTACTGGGGACAGGTAAGCATGTAGCCTCGTACACACTCACGGTTTTCTTGTCGGGAAACAGGCCGACGAGAATCCCGACGAGAATATAGAGAGCAGGTTCTCTATTTTTCTCGTCGAGATTCCCAGCAGTTTTCTCAATGAGAAACCATACACACAAACGGTTTTCTCAGGAAAAAGCTCTAGCAGCAGTTTTCTTGCTGTTTCTTGCTGAGAAAACCGGTCATGTGTACGAGGCTTCACCCTTATACATACCTACCAACATTTTGAGATGGGAATGAGGGACACCTACTAGCAAACATATGTAGGCATAGGGCACGCCCCCGCCACACCCCCTTAAAGGAAAATTAACCCCAAAAAAAGTTTATTAAATCTACATGGCTTTTTTTTACCACTACTATTCCTTTATATTGGCTTTTAAAATTTACAAATGCAGCAATTTCGAATTTGGATGAAAGGTTTAGCACTGAGAAACAATTTTTGAAAGATAAAAAGTGCATTTTATATACAACTATATGGATTAGACCAAAAGGAGGGACAAATGAGAAGGAAAGAGGGACATTGCTCCAAATCAGGGACAGTTGGGAGCAGGGGCGGATCCAGGGGGGGCAACAGGGCAATTGCCCCCCCCCCCGAGATCATCTGTCACACTCACTTGCTTGATCTGTTTTTTTTTTTTGCGCCTGATCTCCCGAAATTTGGGGACCCGGTACCGGCCGGCCATAGGTCCCCTGGACCCCAAAATTGGCACACATGTAGCCCCATGTCTACTCTACAAGTTTGCAAAGTTTGGTGTCTGGAAGACCTACAGCCGGGGAGAACCGATTTTTCAAAGCTGGGCACTCCTTCCATAGACTCCAATGTTAAACTGTAATTTCTCGGGTGATTTTGCGGACCCGGTACTGGCCGGTCGTAGGTCTCCTGGACCGCAAAATTGGCACTCATGTAGCCCCATGTCTCCTCTACAAGTGTGCAACGTTTGGTGTCTGGAAGACCTACAGCCGGGGAGAACCGATTTTTCAAAGCTGGGCACTCCTTCCATAGACTCCCATGTTAAACATCAGTCTAGTCATGGGCACAGTGAAGCATGGGCACAGTGAGGCATGCAGATGGACACCCTAGGCTTATACTCGAGTCAATACGTTTTCCCAGTTTTTTGGGGTAAAATTAGGTGGCTCTGCTTATATTCGGGTCGGCTTATACTCGAGTATATACAGTACTTGTTCTGCGGCTGCCGTTGCCTCTCTGATTCTCTCTTTCAGTTTCTCACATCAGCCGATCAGCGGTGCTGAGAGAGAGACTCGTCTAATGTAGTTACGCGGCGCACTGACACGATACCAGGAGCGGAGGAGGAGGTGGGTGGAGCCTCTTCCCTGCACTCGTTGCTGACGCCTGGGCCGCTTGGCGTCTAGCAACGAGTGACGTCGGTGAGTCACGTCGGGCCGTTCTGCGGGCAGGTGCGATAGCGTGCGACTCCACAGACGGGTAAGAAAGCGGGCGGCTCTGCTTGCGGCGCGGTTTGTTGTCGGGGGTGGTGCGGTTTGTGGGCAGACCGTGCCGCTGAGTGTGTTGGCAGCGCAGGTGAGAGTGAGAGAGCAGGCTCAGTGTGGCAGCTGGCCAATCAGCTAGCCGGGAGCGGGGGAGCAGAGAGATGAGATCATCTCTCACCGCCCGTGCCTGCCCTGCATTCCTGCAGTGACTTCCGCCCTCACTGTGCAGGCAGCAGAGAGATTACATTATCTCTCTGCTGCCTGACTCTGGGAGTCTGGGACACAGCAAGAGACAACCAAAACTACACCTTAGCAGGCAAGTTAGTGACAATCCGCAAATCGTGTCAGGTGACGTGGCAAGTGACAATCCGCAAATTGTGTCAGGTGACGTGGCAAATGACAATCTGCATCTGGTGGCAGGCAAGTGACAATCAGCAAGGTGTGGCAGGTGACGTGGCAAGTGACAATCCGCAAGGTGTGGCAGGTGATGTGGCAAGTGACAATCCGCAACGTGTGGCAAGTGACAATCCACAAGATGTGGCAGGTGACGTGTGGCAAGTGACACGCTCAAGGCTCCCACTAATTGCAGGCGACGGTGGCAAGTGACACACTCGGGGCTCCCACTGATTCTGCATTGAACTATTAAATTTTATATTACAATGTAATAATAGAAATAATGCGTTTCAATCATCCTGACACCATAAAAACCATGGTGCCGGGATGATTGAAGCGCCGACACCAGCCATTTCCCCGATAAATTTCCCACAAAAAAAAACATATTTTTTGTCAGTGCCCCTCCCGAGAAAAGACTCTGGATCCGCCTATGGTTGGGAGCTATGGTTATAAATGTGGCACAGGTGTTAAAGCAATATTGAGCCCAAAAACAGAAATGTACTATATGGCAGCTTATCATTTCTTTAAATGTGGTTGGTTGCATTTGTTTTTTCATTTTGTAAACCCTCACAGTTTTTCACCTTAATGCATTCTATGCATTAACTAATTCAACCCCGGAAGGATTTTCCCCCTTAATGACCAGGCCATTTTTTGCGATACGACACTGCGTTGCTTTAACTGACAATTGCACGGCCATGTGACTCTGTACCCAAACACAATTGATGTCCTTTTTTTCCCCACAAATAGAGCTTTCTTTTGTTTTGTTTTTAAAAAAAAAACCACAATATTTTGTACTTTTTGCTATAATAAATATCCCCAAAAAAATTTCCTAAATTTAGGCCGATATGTATTCTTCTACATATTTTTGGTAAAAAAAAATATTGTATAAAGCATATATTGATTGGTTTGCGCAAACGTTTTAGCGTCTACAAAATAGGGGATAGATTTATGGCATTTTTATTATATATATATTTTTTACTAGTAATGATGGTGATCAGCGATTTTTATCGTGACTGCGACATTGCGGCAGACAGATCGGACACTTTTGACACTTTTTTGGGACCATTGACATTTATACAGTGATCAGAGCTAAAAATAGCCACTGATTACTGTTTAAATGTCACTGACAGGGAAGGGGTTAACACTAGGGGGCGATCAAGGGGTTCACTGTGTTCCCTAGGTGTGTTCTAACTGTGGGAGGGATGTGGCTGACTAGAGGAGGAGACCGATCAGTGTTCCTACTTAGTATGAACACACGATCTGTCTCCTCTCCCCTGACAGAACCGGGATTTGGGTTCTCACTCTGTCATGAGTGATCGCGGGTGCCTGGTGGTCATCGCGCCCGCCGGGCACGCGCATTGGCTCCGGAGACATGCTGCGGGGGTGTATAACTGTGGCGGCTGGTCCGGAAGCCGGTAAGGTGAAAAACGTTTGTGCTGAAGCACCCCCCAGACCAATTGTGGTGTGAACAGGACAATTGTTTTCTATGTGCTCTTGCAGTGACCTGCGATCTTCCAGTGCAGTAAAATGCAGGTCGCTGGAGTATGTGTTAACAGGGCCTTAGGCCCCTTTCACAAGGGTGCCTCCATTTTGCAGAATCCACTTGCTCAGTGGGGGATTGCTTTGCTGATCCCCACTGAACAAGCGGATGGCAGGTCTGTTTCCTCCCACTGTCTTCCTTCCTCTATAGGGAAATTAAGTGAAAACAGACTGTCAGTCTTCATCTGATCCTATCTGAGCTGATCTGCCAGACGGATGGAAAATGGGACCACCATCTGTTTGGATTTTGAGGGCAGGATCGGATCAGATACCAGCAGATGTCAGCGGACATAGAGGGGACTGGAGGGCCCGATCAGGTCCATCTGCCAGTTCTTCAGGACCCATGTGAAAGGGCCCTTAGGGTGTTTTCACTCTGGAAGGAGGAGAAATGGAGATACCTTTAAACAGCAGCATTGTCAGTCTAGGGAGAGGGTAGTGTTAGACACACTATTAAATTTAGATGACCTTCACCAAAAATTAAAGCTGAACTCCAGCTAACAGCTTTAAAAGCAGTTTTTCCTTTTGGAATGAGGGGTTTTATATGATTAAAACATTCATATTATGATAATAATATGAACGAAAGCTGAGCATTGTAAGCACCCCTGTCAGTGGTAAATGGTTTGTCTCAACCCTCTGCCACTTTTTCTGGACAGCTTGGTCTGCTAAAGGATAAAGTTGAAAAAAAACAGACTTACTGGCTGAAAATAAAGGCAAAAAAAGTCAAAAAAATGCAACCATCACATCCAATAAATGGTAAGCTGAAACTTACTGCATTTCTGTTTTGGGGGTTAATGCCATTTTAATATTGATTGACTAGCTTTTAAGGTATGACCTGCTTAATGCTAATTGTGGCTGTGTCCTACTTTCTATTTATGGACTGGAATAAATATATAGAATAATACAATTCCTGGATTCAGAAAGTACCTGGCTTCAACATTTGGTCAAAGGATCTGCAGAGAAATTATTGTTGTGCTCCTAACAATATATCCAAAGCAAACTAAAAGGACAGTGCCAGCTGAAAATGCATTTTTCATTGCACTACTGATATAAAATAGTTCTGGTGTTTATTTAGAGAACATGTTGCTCAGTGTGTTATAATCTATTATTATTGCCAGTTAAAGAAGATCTATCATTGCCATTTTTTTACAGTTCTGTTCCCTAAGGCAGGGGTTGTCAACCACCGGGTCGCAGCCCACAACCGGGCCGTGGCCTTGCTGCAGCTGGGCCCTGGGTGTGGGCGGCCAGCATGAGACAGCCGTACAGCTGGCATATGAGAGCTGGGTGGATGGAAGAAGCGAATGGGCAGGCAAGCAGAGATGACACATCTCTCTCCGCCCCCGCATCACCGCTCTCCTGCCCTCACAGCTGGTGTTTTGTCAGCCTCAATGTTGGAGGTGCGGCTGGGAGCAGAGAGATGACATCATCTCTCACCGCCCGCCCAACATCACTGCTCTCCTGCCCTCATTCAGAACCCACCACTGCACAGAGGCCTGCCTCTGTTCTAAATGGACCAGTGCTGCCACAAATGCAGTGGTGGCAGGCAGCGTGTCAAGTGACGTGGCAAGTGACATTCTGCATCATGTAACAGGCAACGTAGCAGGTGACATGGCAAGTGACATTCCGTATCTGGCGACAGGCAACGTGGCAAGTGACAATCCACATCTTGTGGCAGGCAGTGTGGCAGGTGATGTGACAAGTGACATTCCGCATCTGGTGACAGGCAACTTGGCAGGCGATGTGGAAAGTGACATTCCGCATCTGGTTTGAACTTCAGCAAGTCATATTCACCACATTGAGATACCTAAATGCACTGAGTTGCTGCCATGTAATTGGATGAACCTAATAAAGTGGCCAGTGAGTGTGATGGGCAGCTGTCAGTGGCGGCTGGTGTTTTTTTCTTTTGGGGGGGTTGGCAAACAGACACACACTTCCAACCCCCCCCCCCCATCGGTCGGTCGGTCAGTCGGCAGAATCAAGCTCCATACTTACCCCATCTAGGAAGCCGACGGGCGGGCAGCGTGTCCGGCGAGTGGCAGCTTTCTTTCTTCCTCTTCCTGTGGATCAGGACGGCTTCTGCCTTGCATCTCCATCCTCCTCCTCCTAGGCGTCCAATAGGATCACTTGTCCATACAGCCAATCGGGAAATGGGTGTCAGACCTGCGCTTCCTGATTGGCGAAGAGGCGATTCAGTGTTAGAAAAGCGAATATTCATTTGTATTTCTAACACACCTGGGTGGGCTCTGAGCGCAATGCTCTGCGTCCGGAGCCCACCCTATTTTGAAGCCTGTTCGAGCCTCTGGCTCTAATCATGTGCTTTAAAAAAACACCCCTGCTGCTTTAATTCATGCGCCCAGCGTCCTGAAAGGGGCCTAGACGCATGAATTAGGGAGTGGAGGCGGCGATGGAAAGGGAAGGCGGCGCCCGTGCACCCTTAATGGACGGGCCGCCCCTGGCAGCTGTACATAGCAACTTGCATTCCCAGTCCTGCATCTGACTTGTAAGTAAAGTACATTTACTGTCTTGCAGGAAAATAAGCACCTCTTGTAGGTGAGAAAGAAAAATGGAGAAACTATGGGGAACAAACCAAGCTTATTGAGTACAAAAATCCATTCTCAATGTGCATTTCCCCAGAACTGATACAAATAAACTGCAAGGTCAGTATAGACAATTACTAGAAGCTTCCCATTGCTTTATTTTTCTATAGATGAGAAACGTTTGCTCTGTTTGTTTTGTTTAGCCAAAATCAATTTTGTGTTATCTCCCAGCGTGCTCACTTTTAGAGGAAGTGGAAGCACCAACCTGCAACGTTTCTTTGAAAACCCTAATTGTATCTATAAGAGGAATACAAAGGCTTTGCCGTTCTGATCTTCCTTCAGATATGTAGCTTTCCTCCTTTACCCTTTTAATATCTCACACAATGATTGTTTAGAGCTGAACCTCTCATTTCAGATGGGATTTAAGAAAGACAAGGTTGAAGTTCCACAGCATACTAATGCAATATCCCTGGCTGAGTCACGCGGGATTACTGCACAACTGCAACAAGGTCACCGTTCATGAAAATCTAAGTGATCTCCAGCACTCTTTGAAAGCCGCAGAGAAACTATTAATGTCTCTGGCTGAATATAACACTGACCCTCAGGCGCACACACAATCCCTAAGAGAAGCATCTGATCCATCCTCTGCTGCAGACACATGAAATTAAATCAAATCATTTATTTCATGGAAACAAATCGCCTTTTACATGTCTTTAAACCAATTAGAAGTGCTTGTGAAGGCCAGGAAGTCAGAAGCCTTTGATGTGCACTAGTGGATGTTTCTGTTGTGACAGACAGAGGAACATTACATCAGTGCAGCATGACAGTGACATTGTATGACACCGCTGGTGTATTCTGTTATCTTGTAAATAACACATTTCTCAGACATATAGGTATACAAAAGACGTGCGGAATAGACTGAAGAATCAACCTTCTTTGCAACAAGTGTACAATGAAAGGCAAGCACTAAATGCAGCCATACACCAGAGATGTTTCATGTACAACTACAAGTACATTGGAATCACAGAGGTCACAGCGGATCATCCATGTGTTCATGGAGGATAACAGAAACCTCCTCTTAATCATTGCACCAAAATGTACAGGATACTGGGTGGAGATTTGAAGCCCGTTGACTACTAGCCACAGCACATTGAAGATATATTTCTCGGTCTGAAACACATGTAAGGCATTGTAACATACGTGGCCTATATGTAGGCCATGTGTTCTTGGTTGTCCCTCCAACCCCCCACCCACTCTTTCTAAATACGCTGTGACGACTGACAAGGCCTATGATTGCTATAATGGTTTAGAAACCATGTAATCACATCTTAAGAGTAATATTGCTATTGTGCACTGAAGTACGATATTGGAACTCTCACCTGTCTATCCATATGAGGCACCCAAGCCATCCTTCAAAGGGGAATACCAAAGTACCAAACAATATAACCATCATGCAGTTAATGTCACTTCATTGTTTTGTTGGAAGCTTGGTAACATCTTAACAATGCTACAGTCTGAATAAGCAAATCCCTAGAAAAGTACACCTTTGCTAACAAGCATACATCTTAAAGGTTAAGTCACAACCGAGACCTGTAACATTCAAAAACTAGACTTAACCACATTGGAAGGGTATTCACCTTATTTACTGCTTCCTTGGTGAATTTCTGTATTGCCTGAGCGTATTCATTTTGTTCTGTCAGCAAGATACATAGAAAATGCATAGTTTGCTACAACTAGGGGCATTGCTAGGATTGTGATAAGCCTGGGACAACCTTGGGCACATAGGGGAAAGGAAGGAAGCTGAATGGTGGGTGTGACTAGGCTTCACGTCATCTTTATCGAAACGCGTTGGGCGGAGTCCATGCTCGCAACAATACCATGCCCATCGATCCCATGAGGCTGTCATTTTAGCGTGACAATTTTCTGTTTGTATATGCTGCTTACAATCTTATCTGTATCGTTTTTGCCAGCGGCTTTCCAATTTGGGTCTATCTGCACAATAAATGTGAAATTTAATTCAGGAGGGAGGAGACGCACGGCGGAAGCCGTCGTGATGCAGAGGAAGAGAAGACGCCCGCCCGTCGCCCGTAGGAGCACTGCCCACCCGGAACCTAGATGGGGTAAGTGCTGGATGACCAACCGCGAGACCCCTGTGGGGTTGCATGTGACCTAACCGAGCGGGAGCGGGGGGGGGTACCACCAGCCAACCGGGGGAGTGGTTGTTTTCCGCCCCCCCCCCCAAAAAAAACACCAGCCGCCACTGCATCAGAGCCAAGGATGGCTCTGTAACATTGAAACAAAACAACAGAATTAGGATCATTGGTTCGAATCCCAACCACAGCGCTGCTTTATTCAAGTCAGTGTCTCAAAAACGACTTCAGCCAAAGCCAGAAAACTAGCATTTTCAGAAGGAGGTCAGAAGGAGGTCCATTTTTCACAGTAAAGAGTTCCTTTAAATCTTACATTGCTGTCTGTGCTCCAAGGTAAGTGAACAGACTCCTGTTCTAAAGGAAAAATTATAAATAGCAACATTTAGACTAAAAATCAAATATGAGCGAAAAAAAGGACAACATTTGCATTTGCCTCATAATTAGAGGAATGCTCGTGAGCTGCCACAGTTTGCTTACAAGCTCATATTTTAATTGATGATTTTTTTGTGACTGCAGTTGAGTATTTTATTTGAAGGCTGAAAGCATCATGTTAAGTCCCAGTGCTATATGGTAATTAAATGTCTATTGTTGGAATATATTGCTGTTATTTCTATTTATAGAAATACAAAAATTTACCCTTGCTGTATCCAAAAGAACG